>CM066578.1:27552311-28773241 GCA_033816785.1 Picus viridis | reverse complement strand
ATGGGCTGAGACAGTTACTCAGCCTGGAAAAGAGAAGGCTCTGTGGAGATCTTAGGAGCAGCCCTCCAATACCTGAAGGGGGGGTTACAAGAATGATGGGAAGGGGGCTATTTAAATTGGAATGTAGCAATTGGACAAGGGGGCAATGGTTTCAAGCTAGAGAAGGGTAGTTTTAGATTGGACATTAGGAAGAAGCTCTTTGGTATGAGCATGGTGCGAACACCGGAACAAGTTGCCCAAGGAGGTAGCGGAGGCCCCATCCCTGGAAACATTCAAGGTCATACTCCACAGGTCTTGGGCAACCTGATCTATCAGGTTGAGGATGCAAGAGAAGACTGACTAGGTTGTTTCCATGTTTTTATTGTAGCTTATGTAAAACCTATGCAAGTACAATAAGCAAGGCTGAAGAAAAGCCCTGATTTAGAAGATAAAGGAGGTACACTGCAGTATCACTTCTTATTCATGCTCACATAATGAAAGGGTTTACTTCTAAATTGCAGTAACTGATGGCCTCTCTCAGTCTCATTATTCAGTAGCAATTGACTAATGTAAAATGCAACAGATCTACAAGGCTATACAAAGTTTAACTGTAAGGATATGTTTGGGAAGTCTTCAAGGAATTCAGAGTTGATATACTGTACTCCACCCTCAGAGTAGTCTTTAATATGTAAAATGTAAGAAATACACATGTATGTCTGCATGTAGGGTACCTCTGAGTTTCTAACTTGTGCTTGATTGGAGGGATTCTAACCTGATAGCAATTTTCATCTTCTACTTCTTTCTCTGGCACAGAAAAAATCTATCATAAAAAGCAGACTATGTTCTTTTGAAGTATATTCACAACAACTGTAGGGAAATGCATTTCAATGGTTTTACAACAGCGTTCCAGGACTTACTAAAGCGACTGTATTGGGTTTTATGCATCATTTCAGTATCTGAGTAACTTTATTCAGTAGTAATCATCAGGACAAGGCACAGTACTCTCAAGATGCGAAGACGCGTGATTGTAAATCATATTTTTGTAGTGGTTCACTGCAGGAACTATGAATATCAAACTGTATGTATTATTTTTTATTTAGGCACCTGTAAGTATCCATCATCTTTTCAAGTAAATCACCAACAACCTGATGTAACAGCAATGACTTTTGTTTAGGGTGAAAGGTTCAAGACTTGATCTAGCGAAAATCTCTTTCCCCTTCAAAATCTGTATGAGTTTATGCAAGCTCTGAGGCTGACTGAAGGGATGAAGAGTAGAAAGACTAAGCAGACAGCGCAGAGAAGAGAGGAATAGCCATTTTCAGGATTGGCATGGAAGTAGCTGAGTTTAGTGAAAGCACTGACACCACAAATAACACAGATCAAGATGCTGTTTTGCAAGCATAGGCTGTCCTGAGTGACTGCCTGCAGATCTTTACATTGGTCCTACTCCTTACTTCCTGGACTATGCAGGGATTTTACACAAACCAGACAGCAAATATGTTCACTTCAATTGATGCTCTTCCTGAGTACAGGGTTGCTTTAATAGTGGAATCCAGGCTGCAGAATAAGGTGGCCTTTCTCTGTAGTGACTAATAGTCACACAAATTGCAGAGGCGCTAACGTGACTGCTTTTACCCCACATGTCAACCAAGCCTCGTCCTCAGCTCTGACAAGATTAATGGGAGACAGGTATTCAGTGTAGCTTCATTACTTATGCCAGGTTAAATCTGCTATGTCACCCAAAGAAGCCCTCCCCACACATCTGCATTCCTGTTTCCCCCTTCCCTTGAATCAGCATATAATTTTTTTGCAAAGGTACTAAAACTCCTGGGGAAAAAAGGAAAATAAGAAAAGAAAAATAAACAGCACCAAACCAGAAAACAAATGTAACAGTAATTCTGATCCATAGGAAAACTGGAGGAAGAGCATCAATTGAAGTGAACATATTTGCTGTCTGGTTTGTGTAAAATCCCTGCATAGTCCAGGAAGTAAGGAGTAGGACCAATGTAAAGATCTGCAGGCAGTCACTCAGGACAGCCTATGCTTGCAAAACAGCATCTTGATCTGTGTTATTTGTGGTGTCAGTGCTTTACTAAACTCAGCTACTTCCATGCCAATCCTGAAAATGGCTATTCCTCTCTTCTCTGCACTGTCTGCTTAGTCTTTCTACTCTTCATCCCTTCAGTCAGCCTCAGAGCTTGCATAAACTCATACAGATTTTGAAGGGGGAAAGAGATTTTCGCTAGATCAAGTCTTGAACCTTTCACCTAAACAAAAGTCATTGCTGTTACATCAGGTTATTGGTGATTTACTTGAAAGATGATGGATACTTACAGGTACTTAAATAAAAAATAATACATACAGTTTGATATTCATAGTTCCTGCAGTGAACCACTACAAAAATATGATTTACAATCAACGTCTTCACATCTTGAGAGTACTGTGCCTTGTCCTGATGATTACTACTGAATAAAGTTACTCAGATACTGAAATGATGCATAAAACCCAATACAGTCGCTTTAGTAAGTCTGAAACGCTATTGTAAAACCATTGAAATGCATTTCCCTACAGTTATTGTGAATATACTTCAAAAGAACATAGTCTGCTTTTTATGATAGATTTTTCTGTGCCAGAAAAAAGAAGTGAAGATGAAAATTGCTATCAGGTTAGAATCCCCCCAATCAAGCACAAGTTAGAAACTCAGAGGTACCCTACATGCAGACATACATGTGTATTTCTTACATTTTACATATTAAAGACTACTCTGAGGGTGAATTTTGTATATCAACTCTGAATTCCTTGAAGACTTCCAAACATATCCTTACAGTAACTGTATAGCCTTGTAGATCTGTTGCATTTTACATTAGTCAATTGCTACTGAATATTAGACTGAGGAAAGAACCATCAGTTACTGCAATTTTAGAGTAAACCCTTTCATTATGTGAACATGAATAAGAAGTGATACTGCAGTGTACCTCCTTTATCTTCATCAGGGCTTTTCTTCAACACTTGTGTACTTGCATAGGTTTTACATAAGCTACAATAAAAACATGGAAACAACCTAGTCAGTCTTCTCTTGCATCCTCAACCTGATAGATCAGGTTGCCCAAAGACCTGTGGAGTATGACCTTGAATGTTTCCAGGGATGGGGCCTCCACTACCTCCTTGGGCAACTTGTTCCAGTGTTCCACCATGCTCATACCAAAGAGCTTCTTCCTAATGTCCAATCTAAAACTACCCTTCTCTAGCTTAAAACCATTGCCCCTTGTCCAATTGCTACATTCCAATTTAAATAGCCCCTTCCCATCTTTCTTGTAACCCCCCTTCAGGTATTGGAGGGCTGCTCTAAGATCTCCACAGAGCCTTCTCTTTTCCAGGCTGAGTAACTGTCTCAGCCCTTCTTTGCAGGAGAGGTGCTCCAGTCCCCTGATCATTTTTGAGGCCGTCCTCTGGACCCATTCCATCAGGTCCATGCCCTTCTTCCATTGCAGTCCCCACAGCAGGACACATTACTCCATGTGAGGTCTCAGCAAAGTAGTGGCAGAATCACTTCTCTTCATCCACTCTCTGTTGGAGAGTTACCAGACTAACGAAGAGCCAAGGAATACACACTAACAAAGTGTATACTCTTTACATGGCACTGATTGCTAGTGAGTTTCATTGGCCTACGCAGCTGAGCCTACCTATGAGGATCTGGTTTCTGACTAGAAAATTTCAGGGCTTTGTCTTCTCCATACTTCTTTCTCCCTAACAGCCACACATACATATTCCCCTATATTTTCTTTAAAGAGTGATTAATGAATCAGAAACTATCATTATAATAGGGAAACATCTTTCAGTCAAAGTCCTTTTATTGCCCAGTGACCATTTGGAGCCTGCCACTGCACTAGCTGCTAAGCATCTGTGACAAAATTGTTGCTGTAATCCACCCCAACAGACAGTGAAGATGACTCTGGAAAGTATTATGGTTTCTTCCTCAACCTTTCTTGATATTGTGAATGTTTTATTGAGAATCTTGCAGGTGTGTGGCAGACACTATCCTCTTCCATTTTGCTATGCCTTTTTTTTTTCCACAGAAAATCTTAAGATACTTTCTAGAAGAACTAGTAATAAAGGACAACCCCGTATCAGACTTATGAGTACAAGAGAAGCCAGTAACTCAGTACACTGGTGTGGTCAGAAAGAGATAGCAGGACCAGGTTTCTGCTTTTAAAAGTCTTCTCAATTTCTTGCACTGACTTACATTCTTCAAACACTTGGTGTGAAATCTAGCTTCTCAGCTCAATGCACATTTCTATGACAGTATAAAATAAAACCACTTAACTTTGCACTGGTTGACAAGAACTCTTACCTGCCCTGTTGATGCAGTTGCCCAGCAGGAACAGGTAAGTGGTAGGTTGCTCTTAAGCCTTTGTAGCTGATTGCCACATAAGACACACAATACTATAATTATAAAAAGCTGACAATTAAATACAAGCTTAAAATTGTACCCCTGATTTGCTCCTTCAGAAGCCAAGCTGCTGTCTAGAGCATTTTTTGGTTATAGTTAGACAGGAGAACTACTCACAAATCTAGAAATGGTGTTTCAAACCTTTCTGTCCCCAAATTAATGCACATGTTCAGATCTTCCAATGAGAAAATCTTAAAAAAAAAAAAAACCCAAACCATCAAACACAGGTGGGGATGGATTTTGTACTCAATCTCTTCCTGCTACACACTCTAAATAAGCTAACTAGATCAAGGAAACTTGACAGATAGGGGTTGCCCTCAGGCAAAAGCCCTAAGGAGATACAAATTGCAGAACTGAAACTGTGACAATCTGTACAACATACATAACTTGAAAAAAAAGAAAACAAGTGCAGTGAAATCATCAAGCATCTGAAAAGCAAAACCAAAACTCCATTCTCTACATCAGAAGTTATCAGTAGAGCACTAGCAATATACAAAGCTTACATCATTGACTTAAGCACTTATCACATTCAGACTGAAGGAAATTAAGATACTTGTTCTGTATTGTCTGAGCAGTATCCTGGGACATGCTTTTTTTAATAGAGTGGAGAAATCTACTAATGGCAGGGGACCTGAGGATAAAATGCCAGTTTCAATTATTTATTTGGTCAGCTCATACACTACACAGCATAATCACTTCTATAAATTATGAAAACTTTACCCTTGTTGCAATGACTTGGTAATAAGTCAAAATCCATTGAAGCATGATATAATATTGAAACCTTTACATGAAGTGTAAAAGATCATTATCTGGTCCAGAAATTATTGCTGCAAAAAGAAGATCCTGTGCAAAGAACTAACAATCTCTGTTGCATTTGTAAAATGACAAGTTGCTTTTAGGCAGCTTATCTATTGCTTCCCTAGCATTTATGCATTATTGTGAATCAAAAACATCTTTAGAGTTAGAGCCAAAACTCTTGAAAATTTGTAATGTATGTGGTTCGTGGAAGAGAGATGGATGTCTTCACTGGATTTTGTCTGTCTGCAGTGTGTGTTCAACTCCAGGATGCAATAACCTCAGACACTCCCTGAAGTGAACTGGATATACATCTGATAATTTTCTGCTTAGGAGAAAATAGCCTAGATGTAGGTCCTAGCCACTCATACACTTCTTGTCCATTATCAAAACATAATAAACTTGTTTCATCGTAAGATAAACTTGTGGAAGGAAAAGGCTTCTGTATCAGTGTATAATGAAGCTACCTTCTCTGCTCTCTTCTTCAGTGGCACAAGACAATTTCAGTTTTGAATACCACAGAGTTGGAAAGTTTCTTTAAAAGTTTTCTGAGAACACAACATCTATTTTGATTTTGATACGTCATGATTTTGTCTTCTAAACTTTCAGTTCTGTTTTTAGTGAAAAGGTGGTATGACTACAATGATAGTGAACAGTGTAGCCTTCTTTCCAAAAGTGATTGCCTCATCTTTAAAGATTGTATATGAAGTGAGACATTAAAAAACCTAGCCTTTTGCAACCCCTTTACACTGATCCCTTTACCATCATAAAATACCAAAAGCAACACTTCCAAACTTCCATGCTTCATCAGAGCACCTCATTAATCATAGAATCATAGAATCAGTCAGGGTTGGAAGGGACCACAAGGATCATCTAGTTCCAACCCCCCCCTGCCATGGGCAGGGACACCCCACACTACATCAGGCTGGCCAGAGCCTCATCCAGCCTGGTCTTAAACACCTCCAGGGATGGGGCCTCAACCACCTCCCTGGACAACCCATTCCAGGGATTCACCACTCTCATGGTGAAGAACTTCCTCCTTACATCCAGTCTGTGTAAATAAATAAATAAGTGTAAATAAATAAATAAATAAATTCTCCAACTGGAGAAAATCTACAGCCATTTCTTGTGTCCTTGTCTGAAGTCCAGCAACAAGCCATGCAGAGAATACTGCATAGGTGCTCCTTACAGTGTTAATGCATTTTGTGAAGTTTCAGTAGCCTCTTGGTTTACATCACTTACTTTTCCACTCCTTCCTTTCTTAGATCTCTCAATCTTCGCTCTCACTAAATGACTCTTGAGGTTTTGTTCTGTATTTTAAGATTTGAACATGTCTGCTTCTGAAACAGACTCACATTACAGCCACACTCAAGCAGTATTACCTTATTTCTTTAAATAAATTCATTCATCTTGCCACATTTTCTAACTTAGAGACAAAATGCAGATCTGGGTTTCTAAAGAAAAATTAGGTGTTTATGTATCTATACATGTATATGAGAAGTATATTTCCTTCATAACACATAACATCCAGAAATAGCATTAAATCAGATGAGCAGCCATACCCATCTTGACAACAGAAACAATATTCACTTTCCATTGCCTCTTTACCTAAAGTCCAAATCACAGTGGAACTGAATTTTTTTTGATCTCTGTAAAATTTAGGTAGTTTTATTTCTCATCAGCATTTTCTTTTTCTATGATCTCCAGATCACAGGAATATCAGACAAAATGCAGCTCCTGTGGTGAGACTGATGAGAAGCAGTGGAAGTTTCATTTCATTTGTACTGAACTGGTTTCTGGAGTCAGTATGTTCAGTGACTGAATAACCCTCTGAATTTCTGCAAACATAATCAAATTGATTGAGATTCTTCCAGAGGTAATACTAGGACAAAGGCAACATTCCTGGAGGTACTCAGAAAAAGGACTGGATGTGGCACTTGAAGCCATGGTTTAGTTAGTCATGAGGTGTTGGGTGATAGATTTGACTTGATAATCTCTGAGGTCTTTTCCAATCTTGTTGATTCCATGATTTTTTGCATTCTAGCAAGTGCCACTTTTATTAGCTAGCAGCTCCATACAAAAACAATCAAGAACAAGACTGTTTCATGCAAATCTACAGCCCAAACCACCAGCCACTTTTCTTATAATAAAACGGCTATTTCAGAGACCTAAGCAGTTTTTTAATAACCATTATGAAGACTGGGTCAAGTCTCCCTTAATATCTTTGAAGTATTTATGACCTGCTATTGCCTGCCACTGTTAAGTAAATAGCATAGTACTTCAATCTGGAAAACCATTCCTTTTTGTCTTAAAATACCTCTGACAGGGCCAGAGGAGATGCATATGGGATTCCAAACACACTCAAGATCCTTTAGGCAGTGATATTTTATGAGAAATTATGTGAGTGAACTGTGTCCCAAAACAGAGATTCACTCAAGCAAAGCTGTGAAGCTTTAAGTCGTAGCTGAAACATACACGCAAGTCAGTAACCTTTCCAGAGACTTATTTCAGAGCAGCTGCTGAAACCTTTAAAGTGCATTCCTCAGTGAGAACAAACAGAAAAATACTCTAAGACCACAGTGTGATGCTGTGCACAGATAAGCTAGATAATGCAACACCTCATACAGAATGATTATTCTTCTACATTACAGGTCTACAATTGTAGCTGCCTTCTGAATCAGATACCATGCTGTAATTTAAATGATTAACTGTCCACACAATATAGCTCAGTAGCAAAAGAGCAAAGCCAAACTCACTCCAACGTACTGTGTTTCCTTAATTAGTGCTCTCTCTCACTGCTATAATGTACATTAATGAGATATATTTCATTCATCTACTAATTTATTATAAGATTTTTATTTCAAAAAGTGTATTCTGAAAGGAAGATTCATGGCTGCTGTTGTTTTCACAGTTCAGTTTTTTGATCATCTGATAGTTAGGGAACACAGCAGGGGATGCCTTGTATCAAAGAGGTAACAAGGGACTTAACAAGTCAGAGGATTTATCTGTAGTTAGTTGTGCTATCAATAAAACAACAGAGTTCCTGCTAAGAAAGCAGTTTGTTGGGGGCATGTAGCACAGTAGGAACACCACATTTTTCTTTAAAGGTGACCTGAAAAAAATTACGTGATAGTGCTGAGCTGTTCACTATGGAGCCTGTTCATTTATAGCAGAAACCCTGTCACACTTGAAAATGACTCCAATATGTTATTCAAAAAATCCTTGTTTGAGAAAACTTGCAGGAAGTGCATGCCATTACCCAAAGAGAGAAGGTCAGTAAACATGCACATTAATGATGTAAGCCACACACAGTACAGTTTCACATACTGACAGCAGACAAACATTTACCAAGGAATGATATCAATAATATTTTGCTACACCCTTTAGTGCCCAGTTGCACTACCGTGAGAGGCAATGGCTTTAAACTAAAACTAGGTAAATTTAGTCTAGATATATGGAAGAAATGTTTTACAATGAGGGTGGTGAAACACTGGAACTGGTTGCCCAGTGAGGTGGTAAATGCCTCATCCATGGAAACACTCAGCATCAGTTTGGAGGAGGCTCTGAGAAACCTGATCTACTTGAAGATGTTCCTGCTCATTGTGAGGGGGTTGGACTAATGACCTTTAAAGGTCCCTTCCAACTCAAACAATTCTGTGATTCCGTGATTCTGTTTTTACTTCTTTGTCGGAAGATACAGATCAAATATTATGGGGTGAGAGGGTTCGCATTCACCACACTTCAAAATACAACCAGCTCAGGCTGTTGAATAACTGGTCTAACAGTGGTGTACAGGGAGATGTTTGGTTGTGGTTAAGTTGTATTGATGATCTTAAGGTGTTTTCCAACTGGGTAATTCTATAATTATGATAGATGTGGTTCAGCTATCAGAGTTAGGCTCAGCAGATGGCTCAATTACACAGTCCACATCGCTTTGACTTTATTTCTCTTGTCTTTACACCATATGCCCTTTACACCCTTTCCCCTGCTCTTTGGCAGGGACATCATCTTTTCATAAACATATGTACACCATATGGGCATTGGAGCACCATTCTCAGTGCATCTCAGGGATATCACTGAGAGACATAGAAGCTTTGCAAGCCAATGGCCGCTACCTCGATTGTATCAATTCTATGATTTATCTCAACTATATTAATTCACAACACATCTCACTCATCTTTTTAAACTATACTACTTAACTCCAAGTGACGTAAGTAGGCAAGATGACAGTAGCTTTTCTAGATAGAGAGTAAACTACATAAATAACTACAGTACATCTATCTCAATTTGCTATTCATTTCTTCGTTAAAGTCCTACTAATCTCTTCTTAGGCTGAAGATAAATATCTTCATCAATTCAGCCTTTGATTTGTTCAATATTCTACTATCTTCTCCCCTTCAATGGGAATGAAAATGTGATTACCATCTTTAATATACATATGCATGCAAAAATAAATCCTCCCTTGATGGTGTGGGCAGATTGCCTAAATAGCAGCTAAGCCACATTGTGTCCCCAGCTAATGTTTGTGCAGCCCAAGTTTCATATTTTATGTTTTCCCTTTGGGAGTTTTAAAATTATTTTTTCCTTCATTCTGTTCAGCCCAAGTACTCACAACCCTAACAATCAGTTACCAGCTTACCGACATATTGGTCTTTTCATCTATGTTAAACACAGATTGACCTTTAATTTGTGCTGGTTTCAGTGGCATTGCAAATGACCACCGGGTATCTGTTACTAGAAAGAGAGAGACACACTGGTGAAATTTGATAAATACTTCATTGCCACAAAATGTAAGATTAAACACAATATGATTTCACAGGATGACAGGTTCACAAGATATTAGGGATTGGAAGGGACCTCAGGAGATCATTAAGTCCAATCCCCCTGCCAGAGCAGGACCACAGAATCTATTGCAGGTCACACATGAATGCATCCAGATTTAACCAGCAGCCACAATGCATATCTTTAACTTTGGGTTTTGGCAAAAAATGTCACCTGTCTTTGAAATGGGACAGTGTGGGGGGGTAGGAAGTCTGATGAGAGCATTCCCCTCCCAGAATGTGGCCCTCTGCACCAAGGTCATACAGCTATGAAGACATTTTTCCTCCATTAAAGCACAGTGCCATTATGATTTATGACTACAAAACCCTTTTCAAATTAAGATTTGTTTGATTGTCTGTTTCTATTAAGGGTATCATGACAATAATAATTTTCCTTTTTCCAAACAAATGTTCTACACAGCCTAGCATCCGCAAGACATGCGCAAGGATGTGACAGTGATTAATTTCTGTTACTGAATTCTTTATTTCCAATAACTAATTTAAGATAGCAATCAGTTTTTAATAACTAAAAAAATATAAATTCTGCAGGATTTTTTTGCTTAGGTAATTAAGACAACATCCCCATATTAATGACTGTAAATTATGAATGTATTATATAAATTTATCTCTTTGGAAGTCTCCTGTAGAACATGACAGCATAAGCAGCTGATATGTACTGAGGCATAAAATTTACACTATGAAAAAGAACACATCACCACAATTCCAGTAGTTGTCTATGAAAATACAAACAAAAATATTTTTTCTGCTTGAATTTTATCTGAATGATAAAGTTCTAATGACATCATATATAATTGAAATAAATTATATATAAGGTTGTTGAGAATCACTGAATTTCAGTTCCCACAGGAAACAGAAAAAGCACAATTTGTTCTGAGGTTTTAAAAGCAAATTACACAAACCACTGGAAAATTGTGAGACCAACAGTGCAGTGGCAGACAGAAGAATGGGTAATGCAATAGAACTTTCCTACTGCTAAGGATTTCTCAGCCTCTGGTCCTTCCTCTGGTAAAAATAAAATCAAAACCAGAAAAACTTAGTTGCAATTGCAAACATAAATGATAGATTAATTTTCATAGATATTTATCCTTGCATCCCTAGAATCCTTTCTTAAAGCAGAGGCCCACATTCGAAGACAGGAAATTTTCTTGTGTAGTAACATATGTTATACATGTTTCAAACCACCTCAATGTTTGAAAAAGAAGGTGGCCCTATGATTTTGGTAGGTATGCCCAACTATTTTTGAAACAGCCTTGTGAAGATTTTCAAGGCAGTCATAGTACAGATGGATAAGTAGACTTCTTGAGAGACAAAGTTTTGTTCCATCACTTGATTCACCTTCAAACCACTACATCCTCCAGAAATTATTTGGCAGCAGTCCAAATATGCTCATATTTTATCCAATACTAGTATCCATAGGTTCATAATCAATTTCATTATACCTTACAGAAAATTATCGTCCAAATCTTTGTGTTAATAAATGTCAAGGCAATTTCCCATAGCAAACACATGGCTGAGATTAAGACACATTGGACAAAAACCCACTCTTATGAAATATTTTGTCAAGTATTCTCTGCTAGGTACATCTCTTTGGGCATTTGCCCAGACCCCAGCAGGGAGTAAAGAAGAGTCTTTCAGATATTCAAGAACTATTCCTTGCTGTCTATTCTACAGGGATTTAAAGAAGACAGTATTTAGTAGTATGTATAATCACAAGCATTGTATCTATACAGACTGCAGGCAGGGTCAACATTTATTTGTACTGCACCATCTTTGGTTATATTGCAGGTACCCCTTAAAGTTTCACAGAAACAACAGGAGCTATGGAAGACACAAGGACACTGACACAGTCACTTCATTATACTACTCGAACACTTAGAATATACTGGAGATTAAAAACTTTCTGGTTTGCTGTAGGATAAGGGTTATTTTTGGATAGTTCTGTCTTGAAGTCTAGGAATGTACACCTTATCAGGAAATGAGAGACATCATACAGGACTTGGCTGGATATGTTGAAAAATGTTTGAAAAGATTGGGTTTTAGCATTAACCATTTGTATGCTTTGCTTAAGCGTGTGTCAGTCGAAAGGCAGCCAATTAGAGTGTGACAACACTGCGTCAGAAAAATATATATGCTAACTATGCTTGAAACTGTGTTGCAGAGTAAACATCTTCGCTTGTAACATCTTTGCTTGGGACACCTCGGCTTGGAGACCATGCTCACATCTCCACAGTTTTCCACCCAAGAAACCTTACATCACTTCTATTCATGCTACTACCTGTCATTTTTTGTGTGTATGGGACTTTATGGTTTATCAAAAAACCCTACTATGAACGTCTTGCCAAACAGCAGAGATCTTGTGTGTGAATATGCAGCTAAATTTATCAGCCCTGGAAGAGATGACAAAGAAAGGGTTGCAAAAGGAAGAGGATTCTTAGTTTATAGGATAGTATATGAAAATATTATCCTCCAAACATGTAAGTGCTGATACTGTTACTAACTTTAATTATCTGTTCTTTTAGCAACATTATGAGATTTATTCAGTGCCAGCCAGTTATGCCTTTCAGCAACCAAGTCTTCCTGAAAGTGACAAAGGCATTGGGTTACATCATTTTTGCACTCTAAAGAAATTTACCAGACATGGAGCAACATAGTAAAAGAAAATTAGAGTAATTCTCAAACTGATCAGGATGAATGTGCTCCCACCTTAAGTTACAAACTGAGTATCACTGAAAGGAGAGCTCTGAATTCCAAACAGACCTTGCCATGCCTCAGCCTGCAGCTGAAGACATCCTCTTTCTTCTTCATTCTTACTTAAGGGTGTCATACTGGAAATACCTTAGGCTAGACGCTTTGCCGGGGTCAATTTTGTCTTACTGCAACAAGATTATTAAGCAGGAAAATTTTAGTTTTCAAACTGCTGTGAGCATAAACACCACCCTGGTTTTGCATACAATAATGTCATTAGTGGCTATTATAAAATAATCAACATTGAACCATAATTTGGCACGCTTTTACTGAAAATGCGCAGACTGTCATTTTAAAGTACTGTAATTATGCTTTTACAATTCAAATAACTTCCCTAGAAGAGGATTCTGAAGGACCTGATACCCTGAAGAGTTATAAAATCATAAAATAACTGAGAGTTCCTACCTGTACCTTGAGAATTCACAAAAGAAATATGCTAAAAGCCTTGAAAAGACATGGATGGTGTTTCATATGAGTACATCTCAGAAGTAAAAATTGAAGGAAAAAAAAAAAAGAAAAGAAAACAACAGCAATGAAGACAAAATAGGAAATAATCCCCATAGGAATAATTTTAGGGGACTAATAAAGCTACTCATACTGCTAATAGATGTACTTTTACAGTTTCTCTCAAGCAAAATCTTTGGGTTGACCACAGACGAAACTGTGTGTCATATGACACAGAATATCTAAACTGGTAAAAGCTTCCAGACAGACCAATCATTAAAATACGTATATGTATGCCATATTTTGCTGTTGCTTTTAAGAATTTGAGAATGGATTTCCATGTCACAGAATCACAGACTCAACTAGGTTGGGAGAGACCTCCAAAATCACTGAGTCCAACCTACCACCCAACCCTATCTAATTAACTAAACTACAGCAACAAGTACCCCATCGAGTCTCTTCTTAAACACTTCCAGTGACGGCGACTCCACCATCTCCCTGGGCAGCCCATTCCAATGGCCAAACACCCTTCCTATGAAGGATTTCTTTCTAAGATAAAACCTAAACTTCCCCCTGCACAGCATGAGACTGTGTCCTCTTGTTCTGGTGCTGGCTGCCTGGGAGAACAGACCAGCCCCCACCTGGCTACAACCTCCCTTCAGGTAGTTGCAGATGGCAATAAGGTCTCCCCTGAGCCTCCTCTTCTCCAGGCTAAGCAACCCCAGCTCCCTCAGCCTCTCATCATAGGGCTAGTGATCCAAACCCCTCACCAGCTTTGTTGCCCTTCTCTGGACACAATCCAGCAACTCAACATCTTTCTTGAAGGGCCAAAACTGGACACAATACTCACGGTGTGACCTAACCGGTGCTGAGTACAGGGGCAAAATGACCTCCCTGCTCCTGCTGGCCACACTATTCCTGACACAGGCCAGGATGCCATTGGCCTTCTTGGCCACCTGGGCACACTGCTGGCTCCTGTTCAGCATACTGTCAACCAGTACCCCCAGGTCCCTTTCTGCCTGGCCACTCTCCAGCCACTCTGTCCCCAGCCTGTAGCGCTGCTTCTCTTCTTGCTCAACTCAATAATGAAAATCCAAGATATACACTTGTTCCAAGTGGAAGACCTTAGCTGGAATGAAAATTCAGGCCTGACAGGTACAAACGTCTGAGGAATGAAGCAGTTACACAAAGCATCAGATGGAAGGAGAACCGATCAAAATTCAAAGTTTCATAAAATCCCTACAAATTAGTAAATTCTGAGTCCTTCACTTTCTAGGAAAGCCTAACAAAGGCATCCCAAGAATCCCATAATTCTCACCTCTAATTTAATATAAATTTAAATATAGTCTACCTTTAAGATAACTAGAAAACTTTAATTTTAATGTACAAATAAAAAGGCAGTCCAGAAAAGTACTACTGCACAGTTAGACACTAGGCCTTCTGGTTTTAAGTGAAAATTGAAAAGATGAGAACTAGTCTCAGAATCCTACAGCCCAAGGCAGATCTCCCCAGGAAATAATTGCCATAAGTTATCCACATGCTGACAGGAGGCCAAGAGGATAGAGAAAAGAGTCACTGTGAATAACTGGAAAGGGATTTGAGAGTTAAAGAAAAGATCCACGAAATATTTGTACATACTATATTCAAAGAGGTACTGTATGCATTGAAAATAATTGTAAAACACATAAACAAATTTACAGAAGATAGATTTGAGAAATTTGACAGTGAAAACTATGAAGATTTATTTAAAGGGGGCAATCTTCTTAGCAGGGCCCATGGTGATAAGACAAGGGGTGATGATTTTACACTAAATGAGGGTAGATTTAGGCTAACCAGAATGAAGAAATGTTTTACAGTGAGGGTGGTGAAACATTGGAACAGTCTGCCCAGTGAGGTGGTAGAAATTCCATCCTTGGGAACATTCCAGGTCATGTTCGACAGGGCTCTGAGTAACCTGTTCTATTTGAAGATGTCCCCAGCTAGCACAGGGAATTTGGACTAGATGACCTTTAAAAGTCTTTTACAACCCATAACTGTTCTATGCATCTAAGATTTGAAGAGACTTTTGACATTAACTTCAAAGAAAATAAAAATGTTATTGAATTACACTTATATATGTACCCTTTAAGAATTGAAATCAAAGGTACATCACCTGATAACAGTCTTCCATTTCTTTTTAGTACCAATAGTGCCAATGGAATGTTTTGCCACAACACTAGGCTTAATACATTTACTAATAAATTGTCTGAGTATCTCATGTTTTGACCAAACAAGCCTGCCTGACCCCATGCTTATTTCTGACAGTTAATTTCCTTCAGAATTTAGAGAAAAGAGAAGACCTGAAGTTTCTCATGTACAGGCACTCAGCCATTAAAGCAGTGAACTTGCCATTCTATTCACCATCCATGTAATAGTTCCCTACATACAGCACAGGACAATCTTGATACTGATAATACTGCTTATTCTGACTAATCCTGCTACAGCAAGATGAATTCTTGGAGTATTTTTATTTATATGTCTGATGTCAGCAGACATAGAGGAGTCATCAGAGCAGTGAAAGAAAATGCTGTGTCCTGCTCTATAGGAGAGTAAAAATTGGTTTTAATGCCTTGTTTTATTTTAATTATAATAGGGAATGTTTTATAACCAGTAATTTGATTTTAAAATTACTTTACACATTTATGATGCACAGATCTTAATTAATATACTTATGTTAATTAAAAGCCTGGTCAAAAGACAAGTTCCCTGTGCAACTAGACACTTGAGTGTTGACAAAATGCAATCTACACCCACACAGAAAGGGCCAAGCATGGAATAAACAACATACCCTCACTTGCTGCCTCCTGGAAATGACATTGCAGCATGACACGTGGTGCATGCACACACATTATCCCGTTCCTCCTACGTGCTATGCCCTTTCTCTGCCTTAACTTTTTCCCGTCAATAGTGCAAACTCTGAAGGGAGTGTTCACAATGCAAATTCTGATAAGACTACGCTGATTCTACCTTCGGGTTAACCTTAAATGCAACTGCATTCATAAAAAACTTGATAACCAGGCAGAAGAATTTGTTGAGAATATAAATTAAAACTGGACAAAGCTGAACAGCTGCTCTCCATCTGCAAACACTGCCACTGTTTGTAACATCTTTACGTGTATACATGCATTCCAATTCAACTTGCCACAATCACCACAACCTATTTTTCTTTCCTTTTCTTAAGAACCATTAAGTTGTTCATTAAACTACTTTAACGTAAAATGTGGGAGATTTAATTTCCTGCACATTCCATTTATTTTTCTTTTTCACATCTATCTTATTAGAAACCTTTCTCCATTCTAACCATATTATTTTCTTCCCTTATTTTCCTTTGTTATGAAATCCTTTATTGCCCCAACTACCTATATTTCCATATATGGCAATTGCTGTGCCTATCAGGAAACCATTTCAGTCTTGCTCTATGTCTTTGCTGAACATCCCTTTGGTCTTATGCATCATTTGCATGGTCCAAGTCCTTTCTTCCTTACATAAGCATGTCTTCCTAACACTCTGAAAATATGAATTACCTCAAATTTAAACAAACACCTCTAACAAACTTCAAAATGACCCTCAATTTCTTGGATGTACTTACACCTGCCTTTATTATGTGCTAGAATTTATTTCTATTTTATGACTCACAGGGTGGCTATATCACCAAAGAAAAAAGGCACCACAGGAATCCCTCAGAAATACAGCTCTCCTAGCAGAGTTAAGAAGAGAAAGGCTGAATGAGCCCTTATCACACCGAGCTATGCTGGAGCACATTCTGTGATATCACATGGGGGCACATGTAATTAAAACAACAGACAATTCAGTAGGACACAACAGCAAGCAAATAAGAGTAGCATACATTACTGAATAAGCCCCAGAGAAAGTATTTTGGAATACAGACAGAAAACAGAAAAGGGACACCCTCCGGTGTACACAGAAAAAGGATTTCTTTGAATATGAGGGTGTCTTTCTCCCTTTGTGGAACATGGCACAGCACTAATGGGCAAGAGCATGCCCTGGGCTTGTCAGATTTCCAAACTAAAGGGAGAAAAAGAGCTTTCATTTTTGTTACTGCTTTTCATGTACTGACCATCACTTACATAATCTGGAAAAGGACAATTCGTGAAGGCGGTGTCTTCTTGTATTTCAACTGCTGTTCTCATGTGGCTGATGAGAACGATTTCCTACAGACACAACTGAAAACATTTTGAGATGCTGCTGCCCACACAATTCTCACTCCTAGTTCAGAGCATGAGCAAAGTTTCTTGAGATCAGTTCAGAGAAAACATGACGTATCCAGAGTTTACCCTGTGGTCTGGCAGAGAGTTAAAATTTTCTGTTTACTGTAAGGAGTTTACAACAGTCATTTAATAGTTTCCATATTTCAGTTTCCACAGTGCCAAGTGAAAACATCAAAATGAAGGAGAATTATTTTTCTTTTAATACAATGTTTTTAGACCATGAGCTGTTTCCAGTGCTTCTAGAAATGAATGGTTATCTATCACAAATAGCTATCTTAAATCTCCTTCTTATATATAATTGTTTCTGCTGCTAAATCTTTTAACCACATCTGAAAAAATCCTTTTCAAACGATGCAACAAAGTACATGGCCACAAGGTACTGTAGACCTAAAAGGCACAACAAGCCGAGTAGAAGGAAATTCAGGTTTGGGTTTTGCTTTGGTTTGCTTTTATTCAAAGGAGAAGCATGGGAATAAATACAGGTTGGGCCATCTGACTTCATTTCTTGTTGACTAAAAAGAGCAAATTGTTTTATTCCGTTTGATTTTCAGCAATCTAGCATTTGATTCAGAAGATCACAGAATAGCTGCAGCACACTGAAAGATAAGCCTTCAGATTCTAAAGTGAGGTCTAAAACTGCAATGAATTTAAATTCTGATGTTTAAGCAACTATCACCACTACTACAAGAAACTATGAAATAGACAGTTGCATCAGAAAAGCATCAGGATAATTTCCTTTCGTAACCTAACTCAGGTAAATATTAATGGACATGTGTAAAAAAAGTTTGTAAGATTCTAGTGTGGCATGTGGTTGTTTTCAGATAGCTTTGGAAGGCTATAGAGAAGATTTGCCTTTGCTCAAATTAGAGAAAGCTATGTGTTGTCTTTGACTCTGAGGGGAATGTATATACCTTGTAACTGAAGGAGAGAAACTAGGCAGAATTTGGTTGCATATATTAAAACATTGTTTTGTTATTTTGACCTATTGTATGCCTTCCCATGCATGTATACATGCATGCCAGTAGAAAATGACCACTTGAGATGTGACACATGTGCCTTCTGATAGACTGTATAACGTAATAAATTTCTTTGCCTGCTTACAACTTGTCCTGAAAGCATTGCACGAGGCAAATACAACTTCTATATAATATCTGTGAGGAAAGGCTGAGGGAGCTGGGGTTGCTTAGCCTGGAGGAGACTCAGGGGTGACCGTATTGTATTGCTCTCTACAACTACCTGAAGGAGGATGTAGACAGGCAGAGGTTGGTCTCTTCTCCCAGGCAGCCAGTACCAGAACAAGAGGACACATTCTCAGGCTGCGCCAGGGCAGGTTTAGGCTAGATGTTAGGAAGAAGTTCTATACAGAGAGAGTGGTTGCCCATTGGAATCGGCTACCTGTGGAGGTGGTGGAGTCACCTTCATTGGAGGTGTTCAGGAGGAGACTTGATGGGGTGCTTGGTGCCATGGTTTAGTTGTTTAGGTGGGTTGGAATGGTTGATGGGTTGGACACGATGATCTTGAAGGTCTCTTTCAACCTGTTGTATTGCATTGTATTGTACATTCTAGTTTGAAATGGAGCTGATCTGTGATACAGTCTGTGTGTGCATGAAAAAACAAGCATGTAAAGAAAAAAAAAGATTAAAAATTATGTACCCAAGCCAGTACTGAAAGAGAAGCATCCTGGTAAGCAGCATCACCAGCACTCTTACCTACAAACTGTGAAACACTCAGCATATAACAATGTGTTGCATAGTCAATTTAATATATAGGTTTGGGGGTTTGTGTTTGGTTCCCCCATAATTTATGTGTCACATTACTTGCATACAATAACATTTATATCAGAAATTCAACTTTTTAAAGGACTCAGGAGAAAGTCAGATTTTAAGTCTGAGACCTTGAGTAGTGGCTACCTCACTTTTAGGTATTAGTCTTTAATAAATTTAACAGCCAAAAAAAATGTTTCTCTGCATTCTTGTCTCTCCACCAAGTGCCAGATTTAGTGAACCATGCCACTGCATAGTAAGTTACTTCAGTTGCCTTATACTATGGAACCCTAACTCTGTCAACACAGAAAAATAGAACACCTCAACTCACTATCTGGTCAAGAAAATGTCAAGTAGGGCAGTGGGAACAAGATGTTGGGGTAGAATATGAAATGGACTGTTCCTTTAGTAGCTGCTTGTCTCAGGGTCAGTTGAACCATAACACTCTTCAGATGTTCCCACTGCATAGATCATTCCTTACATTTTACCACCCAAATTTTTTTCCTAGCTGTGACCTACCACTACTTGCTGTTCCTTTTTCTGAAGAAGGTGAGATTGTCAGTGACTTCAGCGAGCTTACAGACTCTGCCAATGGACAAGTTTTTCTAATACCACTGTATGTTATTTTAAAAAAGAAAAAAAGTAATACCTCTCCCATGTTATCCATGATTCATTTATTATTCTTTGCAATTTATCCTTTGGTAAATTGTTCTTAAACCATATCTTAGAATGATAGAATCAACCAGGTTGGAAAAGACCTCAGAGATCATCAAGTCCGACCTATTACCTAATACCTAACACCTCATGACAACTAAACCATGGCCTGAAGTGCCATGTCCAATCCTTTTATCCCCTAAATGTGGATATCATCTGATGAGGACTGCCTTATAAATTGGGAGAGGCAATATTACTAAAAGAGGTCTTTTAAAAGAACATTTTTTCAAAGAAATTCACAATCCAGCATGAGACTTAGACATTCAAGGTCTATAGGGATCCTAAAGAATATAGGGCACTGAAAATAGATGATCTGTTGCTGAAAGGAAAATGTCTCCTTTTTCATCTTCTGAAAATGGCTCAATGTATTGCCTCCTTCCGTGAGATCTCTGATGGAGAAGTGACTGGAAAGAGCACCCTGGTTTCTTTTAAAAGAAAGAGATGAAACAGCTAAAAATCATCCACCGAGAGCTTGGATGAGCAGAGTACCAATTTTACCTCATGCTGTTTTAAGTGGAATTGGAGCTGGCAACTACCTGTATATCATATCTTTCATGAAGTTCAGTAGTGCAGATTTCAGCACTGAACTAACATCTTGAACAGCTTCAGTGACGCCATGTTCAGTACTGAGCTATGTGGCCTGAGAAGAGATGGCTAGTGCTAGCACCAAATCTGTGGAAATCATAGGTGTCTGTGTTTGAGACACTGCAGAAGATAAAATGCCAGAGGCATTGTGATCCCCTGAGACAAAGAAAACATTCATGCTTATAAACACAGTTCTTGGATTAATGAACCCAGAACAGCAACCTTGAAGTGTTTCCTAGCTTCTCAGAAAACAGTTGCTTTGGAGCCTCCAGCAGCAATATCTTAATTGTTCAAATGTCTCCAGAACTGATGAATCCACAAAAGTGTTTGCATGCAGGCAGGCATGTGTATTTAGGCAGTCAGGACTAAAAGAAGACGACTAGGGATCTGCCACAGGGACTCAGGGAACACCTTAAAAAGGGTGGTTAGGAGGAAGAACCTTGGTGTGCAGATAAAGTTACCTTTTTTCCTTCTGAAGAACAAATGTATATAAGCTAAAAGAATAGGAGGTATAAAATCCAGTCACAAACTGAAAATACAACTGTCCTTCACATAAATAAGCTCTGTCACAGAAGAGACAAATCATACTGCTAGCATTAGGTTTTACAGTAAGCTTGACTTGTTGGTCTTTTGTTGTGGCCAACAACAAGTTCTTTAGTGTTATGTACTCTTACAGTCTATGTGAACATTAACGTGAGAACAGTTAGACATTTGAGGAGCAAACACAATTATAAGTCAACTAAGCAAATTAACACAACTGAAAGATGGTGACTAATTCTCTTTGAAGTTCTCTCCTGAATGTAAGCTTCACCATGAACACTACAGTAGTTTTGTAACCAATTCACTTTCTCAGCTCAAAGCCTGTTGTCACTATATAGTGACACCGATTCAACAGGGTTAAATCAAGGATGCATTTTTGGATCTTCCTAAAATACTTTTTAGTCTCCCCTCAGAACTACTTTTAATTATGTTATCCTTGCATTACTTCCTTTCCTGAGCTGGTCAAATATCTCCAGAATCTCCCTCATTGCTTAGGTAACAGCTAGCAAAAGTCCCGTTTGAGAATCCTAGACTTCCTTCTGAGTGTAATCAGATCAATGCAAATGAAACTCTAAATCTCATCCAGTACTGAAGAACATCTCAGTATGCTCTCAGCATTTGCCACATTACTCACAACAGTGAATCCAGCATGGGATGTGTTACTCTCTCATCTCAAAGCATTGAATATGGTGATTGTACAGAAGCCAGGACACTGCGATAAGTATAGTATCGCTCAGGGTGAAGTGTGAATCAGATCTATATTTTTCCTCATGACTAAAAGATTAATTCTTTTTGAAAGTTAGTGGATAGATTTCATTGTTGCTTGCTAGAGATCTAAGTGCAATCAACAGATAAAGCTGGTGACCATTTTAATCCTTTTTCTGTTAGTGTTGAGACAGCTGACCTGGTGGAGATTGAAATATGCCCTCATCTTCTCTGACCATGAAACTGAGTCATTGGACAACATTAATGAGCGGTTGAATATATGCTGCTTCTGTGGGATGTGCAATCTCCAGCAAGCCAGACCATCTCTATATTTAGGTTTGCCTTCTCATATTGAATGTTCACTTCCACAATGACCAGCATCATATGACTTAGGGCAGGATCAGAAACAGAAGAGGCAAAGGAATAGAGGACTGCTGATGAGAAAGTCCTCTGAATTTGACTGTGTAATTATACCAGCACTCACAGATGCTGAGGTAGCAGATGAGATTATAGAATAGTGCAGATGAGGGCAGGCCAGTATTTTGAGGATCTTTCTAAGACACTGTACATTCTATCAAAATGCCTAGCTAGGGCTATCTTACAAACAATTCTGCAAACAGAACATAACTACGTTTGCTCTAAGGAAGTATTTTGTCAACAGAAAACAAACAGATAAGCAAGAGTAATCTTACACCAGGAATTTTCAGTAACAGTAGCATCCATGGCCACAATATTTACCATAGTACTCAAATCTACTCTCCTGTACATAAGTCATACATGAACCAAATATAGACTCTTTGTAGACATTCACCCATAGAGAGAAAACTTAAGAGTTGGCTTGTCCATATAGAGGACTAAAAACACAAGTCATTGGTTTTTGATGCTAAAGAAGGAATTAATTCATACTTTTTTTCCATAAGTATATTAAAAATAGCCCAAACCCATGAAAGGGGAACAGTGAAAAACAGTGAAATCAAGTTTTTGGGTTTTTTTCTTTTTTGGGGGGAAAGGGAAGAAACAAGAGAAAAAAGGTTAAAATAAAAAGGTATTAATAATTGGATTCAACACTTAAGCATAACTTTTTACCCAGAAACACCACAGGGTTGCCACAATGCTGCTGCTACCATTAAATCATGGACAACCTGCATATTCTGATCTTTAAATTTTAAACAACCTAAATCACTGCTGATTGCATAATGTCTGCAAGATGCTCCTTCTCTCATGCTGCTATATTCCTGAAATTTAAAAGAAAACCTTTTAAAAGGGAGCAGGAGTTAAAATTAGCAATTTTGTTTGCTATTGGTCTTTTCCATAACTCTTCCATGCTAATTCCTTAGTATTTGCATTTTGAATATTTTAGATAGGCAATTGCAGTAGATTTCCTGAATGCATCGGAGTGAATTAAGGAAAAAAGAGCAAATGACACAAAAAGCAGAGCTATACACAACAGTTAAGGAAAGAGCATTGTAACCATAGCACATATTATTGTGAAACTATTAAAAAAAAAATAAAATCACCAAGTAATTTTCCATTATATCAAAGCAAGCAACTACTTTCTATACTGTAATTATGGCTTTTTATTCAGAACTTTCTCTCAAAAAAACCCGAACAACTCCAAAAAAACCAACGAAAAATCAACAAACCAAACACAAAACCCCCAAACCCAGCCCTTTAACAAACCATACACAACTTCCACAGGAAACAAAAATTTGTGGTTTCAACCAGTTTAAGAACTACATAATCAGTGCTGCTCTGAATCCACAGCAGAGACTCTCTGTATCTCCGACAGTTTGAAGGGGCACTGCTGCCATTCCCTTCATGCCTGGTATCAAAAATACTAGTTGAGTAGAGGATAGTTTTCCTGTTGCTGTTTAAGTACTACAGTGCTAAAGTTCTGTTATTTAGATGGCAATATTTAACTATGAAGGTGGTGAGGGTAATGGAACAATATGACTAAATAATGCAGCTATTGTAGGGCCTTGTGGTTTTGGATTTTTTGAAATCCCACAATATTCAGCAGAGGAACAACACATGAACGGAGTGAAAATGCTGTCTGTAAGAAGTGTCAGTGTATCTTATTACAGTGACAGCGCAATAGCGTGGCTTTGATATTATTAAATTCACAGCTTTGATAAACAGCCTACAAATTACCTGTTTGAAGAGAGCTGCATAATAATACCTGAAGCATCAAGACAGGAAATGGAGTTTAACTAAGTGTTCCTCAGTTAAATCACACTGAAAAAAAGCATAGGGAGGTAAGGAGAATACTGAGTACTTCAGTTCTGCACAGAGACGGTAGACAATAGTCAGGAAAAAGGCTGTATCTGAAAACATGCTAAAGCCAGAATGGGTTACACATTAGCGGTTTCTGATGAGCAAAATCACCCATTCTCACTCCTCTCCACACAATCCCTTTCAATATTCATTTTATCCTCCCTTTACACAAAGGGAGAAAAGCAGTATCACAAAACAAGAAAAAATGAGTAAGGCTGAACTACATGTGTTCTAATTCATATTCAATACTTTAAAAATTAAAAGCATGTAGTGCAATGTGCATTCACTATCCCAGCAGGAAAGTCCTGGGGAAAAAACCACAACCCACAGTAGAGAAAAGCTGCAGTATTATACAGGGGTTGGAAAGTAATTATACTCAATTTTTTTTACAGAGTGGAGGGATTTTAAATGGTCAACATTGGCATGATTCTAAATACTAGCATTGCACAGCGTTTTCCTTATGTACCACAATTAATACTCCACTGATCATCTAGAACTATCTTGCTACCCACTAAAATCAAAAGTAATTTGCCCTAGTACATACGGACTCCACCACTGCAGTGACAGGTAGATTCAGCATACGCACGTTGCTGCAGCAGGCCAGTACTTACTGACACCTCACAGATTAAAAGTTGAATGCAAGTTCATTTTACCTCTCTACTAATAATCCTTGCCTCAGGAGATTTAATTTTGCATTAATATTCTATTGCCCCAACTAAATAAGCATAATTTTGTAAGCCATTTGATAGGATATAAATTTCTAGGCTTTCATGACAGTGAGAAATAATTAGAGCTCTTGTTTTTCCCTACTCTGATCCCTAAATTGAAATGTGCCTCCACTGCATGTAAGTCTACATACAATGCCTAATAAGTGGAGTCCAGACATTAATTTAATACGTAGTTAGCTTCATAGAAAGACCATCTCAACTGAACTGCACACTAATAATCCAAGGGAGCACGCACTGAAGCCATAGTGTTTTGCAGCTGACTCCAAAGCAATTGCCCTTTACAAACAAGTACAGGCAGGTATTTTGACATCTGCCATTTTTTTCTGTGCTTAAGTTATGAATAGAAGCTTTTTTAATGGTTTTATTGAGCATAACCCCACAGAAATATTTCTTCACATAAATTTTGTTTCTTGAGAATGTTGATTGCTCAAACGCTAACCTAAAGCTCTGAGCAGGCAACTGTTTTACTGCTCGTGTGTCTGCAGTGAGAGTGACTCTTATCTGGAGTAATAGTGATTCTTAACTGGAGGCTGAGCAGTCCAAACAGAAAAGAAATTCAGTAGTAAATTGCTATGCTAATAATAGACAAGGTGTCATCTACTAATTAACACACCAATAATTGAATATTGATTAGAGTTTGCCACATTTGAAATAAATGGATCCATCTCACTTCTAAGAGGCAGGAGACTGTTAAAGATTTGTAATAAACAAAGGTCTTCTATTCAGGAATGTTTTGTCAGCTTTCCTATTCTGTTCTGCATGCTGAAAGAGGCATTCAACAAATTTCCTCCCATCTGATAATTTTCCCTATTTTTCAGTTCCCAAAGAGGTATCTCAAACGCATAAAATTAAGGCATACCATCTTCGTCCTAAACACAATAGTAGATCCAAGTGCAAAGGATTTAAGTGAAGTAAGGCCTGGTGATACTGCTATATGTTATATAATTTACTGTAAATTTTGGATAAAATGTTAAGGGTTACACAGCAGACACGAAAGGTCAGTAGCACAAAACCAGAAGGGTTTTTGTTGGTTTGGGGTTTTTTTTTGTTTGTTGGTTTGTTTTGGGGGATTTTTGGTGGTGTTTTTTGTTTGTTTATTTATCTGAGGATTTGTTGTTGTTGTTGTTTTCTTTTGTTGAATTTGTTTTTGTTCCCTTAGTTATTTTTTCCAAAGTTTCATTTTCAAAGATAGCTAAGGTATAAATCATGCATCTACCGAAAGCTTTTATGTGATTCCAGAAGCCATTAGGTCCTGCAAAATGGCAGCACTTCAGAAAAACTGGAATAATAAGGTCTGGGAAGGTATCTACATGGTTAACCACAGTAACAAACTGAAGATTTAATATTGTCTTCTTACGAGTAAGAGGAACAGACAACTAGGAGACTGAAAACCAAGACCAAACAGGAGAAATTATGGTAAAAGGAATAAAGTTCAGAAATATCCCCTTTGAGTATTTTTAACTCTTTATGAGTTCCCTGTTTCAGGTGTCTGTGGTCCTTAACAAGAAGCCCTCACAAAACATATGATTGGTTACAAACCAGTTGCTTTTAAAATAACAATGACATTGCCACCTTCCATCTGTTTTTCATCATTTTATGTTTTTGAGAGAGATGGCTTCCTGAGTTAAAAATTCACATGTGAGAAAAAATATGTCATATACATACACATGTGATTTTCCAAGATAATTTTTAAAAGGATTAATATAATTTTAATTTAATGTTAATTTCATTTTAATGCATTTTAGTATATTTTTTTCTACAGTGTGGATTCAAGAAATGCACTTATTTAAAAAAAAAAAAAAATTATCCTAAATCCTCCATTTTGTACTAAACAAAATAATTCTGTGATATTTTCTCCCCAGGGTACAGGGAACCTGATAACTGAAACTGCCTGTTTACACAAATGACTTCTCAGATCTGTATTCTCCAACCTGAAAGAAGTACATGGGCTTGACTAAACCATCAAGCACAAAAACCAATTTCTATGCTTAAACAGTACTCTAGGTGTTATAAAGTGTTACTGCTCAAATTCATAAATGTAATTTACCAGGGGTTAAATCGTATTAATAGCTCAGTCTGTAGGTATTCTTTTGCTTTTCCATGTTTCTTACAATTATCAAGGGTTAGGGCTGGGCTGGCCTCTCAACCACTGACACTCTGTAATAAGTCTTCTCCTATCCCAAATGGAAAAAAAAAGGGAATAAGGGAGAGACACAAACTGGAAAAGAAGACTAAACCTACTTAAATTAAAATGAGAATACAATAAAATATATAGAAAGACATATACAAAACTAATGTCAAACTCAACCCTCCTGATGGCAATTAGTCACCATCGCTACTGATGGAGTGTCAAAGTCTCAGTCTGGACTCAGAAGCAGATGGGAAATAGATTCAGGAGTTTGATTCTGGAACTGTAGTCAGGACCTCATAGATTGAGACTGAAGGCACAATGAACAGAGTCCTTCTTGGATGCCAACCATTGAAGAAGAGAAAGAGAAGAGAGCTTGACCATTGTGATCCCACAGCACTGTAGTGAATATGATGTATATGGAATGGAATGGAATACCTCATTGGTCAGTTTAGGGTCACCTAAGATGTCCACTCCTCCCTGTGGGTGCAGCCTTTTTCTCTGCACCCCCAATACAGTACACAGGATTTAGCAGTGACCACGGACTGCATACCAATCCTTGGTACTAACTAGAAACACTGAGCTTTATCCCTACTAGACACAGACACTGTCTGCAAAAACATGTTAATTTCAGAAAGTGACGTTATTTAGGAGAGGCTGAGCTGAAAAGTAAAATCAAACAGAATCATCTCTATTTTAAATCAAACTAGGACACAATACTGAAGTGAGGGACCCTTTGCAATGTAGGCAGCAACTGGGGATAAATGATGACAGATATCCCACAAAATAACTCTTTATTTGCCTCACAGAAGGTTTCTTCTGTGCATGGATTTTGAGGGGGAATATTCTGGATGAAAAAGTCAATTTTCATTAAAAGTCACTGAAGCTCATCTTTAAATTGGTGTCAGAAATGGCATTTGCATTGCAACCTTTTGTGTCCAGATTCATCACGCAGGGAATTTTTACAGCAAATTCTACACCTCGTGCAAAAAATGGTTTATGATGAAAGCTCTGGCACAACATTACCAATAGCCATGCTATGATAAGAGAGAAGAGAATTCAATAATTGTTATAGTTTGCTAAGCTCCACCTGGAGGACCTGGTGGCTAAATGGATTACTCGCTGACTTTTCACCTCTGGGATTCCAGCCCTGACTGGAGTGACTGAAAATCATTCTGATCAGTCAAGTGAAAAAAGACCAAAGTGAAATTAGACTGGTGGTTTCAGCTCAGTTCCCTTCGTGCTGTATTTCCAAATCACAAAACCACAGCACGTTGAACACTGCTAGCAGGGGAGAAAGTGAGAGGCTTTGAGGCTTAATGAGCATGAATCCAGCTGCCTATCCAGCTCACAAACACCTTAACATAGACTATAACCATCCCATACAAACAGGCACAAAGTAGAATAAATGGCTGTGGATTACCATACAAATTAATCA
Source organism: Picus viridis (assembly GCA_033816785.1). Taxonomy (NCBI): domain Eukaryota; kingdom Metazoa; phylum Chordata; class Aves; order Piciformes; family Picidae; genus Picus; species Picus viridis. The sequence goes on along the minus strand of CM066578.1, from coordinate 28,744,844 downwards.
GAAGCAATCCCTGAGAATGTGTATAGGAACGTCTAGCATGGCATACCACAATATAATTGTTAATCATATTAGATTAACTCTGACAGTCAGATGATACTTTGGTAAATGTTGGTGGGTTTTTAAGTATCTAGCAATATTTGAGCATTTCTGTTGAAAAATAAATGTCTTTCTATTTTCATTGCACTCACACACACACAAAGTAATCCTAGGATAATCCATGAGCTGCGTGTGCAAGAATTATTTCCATTTCAAAATGGAGACTAGGCAACAGGGAGGTTGAAGTGCTTTACCCATAGATTTTTAGGGCCGGAAAAGGACATTATGATCATCTACTTTGACATTCCACTTCCCCCTGTCTCGGTACAAAGCTGGACAGTGAGAATCAATAAAGAGAACTGTTGTTAGGATGCAGGAATTCAAGATTTCAAAAGCCACGCTCAATTCCCTGTTAATTTATAGATCTAGTTGTAGAAAATTTGCCTCAAAGCCAGTGTTTTACTGCAGATCAAACGATCTTGCCTTGTGCTTCTGTCTTTAGCTATAGCTCAGCCAACAAAGCCAAAATCCCACTTCCTCTAGCGAGACAATTTAAATAGGAGAGAGAGATGGTATACATTAAATGTGTACAGAAAGTACCTCATTAAATTCCTGCATGGAACCAGTCATAAGAAAGATCTCTGTCACAGATTGGATAATTCTGGGTTAGATTTTTGTTGGGTTGGGGTTTTTAACTTGCCTGAAATAATTTTATAAGACCACTTTATTCACCTGCTACATCAACATCACTGACAGTGTAGGTATAGAAGAAACTATGATTCTGTAAGCTGGAGCTAAGATGTCTCAAAAAGTAATGTTATAAAGAATGCTGCTTTAAAAATGAACACTTTTATTTATGAGATTTTTATTTGGAGGCAGCTAGCATATCACCATGATTTTAATGAAAGGAAAAAATCAATCGAGGGAAAAACAGAACCTGTGAATTTCTCTTGGGTATCAGGCATTCAAAAGCAATGTTGGTTTTGCACCTCAGAGCTTTCTCAATTTTCACATCAGAGCAATTAATAGGAGTTCTTGTAAAGCAGCCACAGCAGCTGATCTTCTGCCACAGAAGTCTCTGACATTATTCTGCTCCTCTACCAACTATCAATCCTCCACATTCTGTTTAATGAGATCAAGGAGTATTAGTAAATATGCAACATTGGACTGTTGTGAAAATGCGTGAGAAAAATTTAGAAGTTGATTGAAACATCCTGTGTACATGGAGAATTTTAAAGTATGGCTCACAGCAGAAGGCTTGATTAGCAAGATATGATTGCAATCACTAATTCTCTTCTTTAGGGTCATATGACTGCACAGATAACCAGGAAATTCCAATTACAAAGCACAGAGGCTGTGTGTGCCCCATGACTCTTTCACTAACCTAATGTTGAAAAGCCTTCTGTATTTGCCCATAGCTCATACAAGAAATTCCATGCTTTACAACTTTTTATTTAAAAATTATTGCCTTATAGGGTTTTTCCTGATTTATTTTAAATCTGTGTACACTATAAAACTGCTTGAAGAACTTTTGTAACACTTATGGTATGCCAAGAGATCTTCTAGAAACGATTAAAATACCTGACAGCTACTTGGTTATCAGCAAAGTATGCATTTCCCTAATTAATTTATTTCACATGCCCACTGTTCAACTTACTGCATTTTACAGTAAGGAAAGGAGACTGCAACTACAATAGTGGACTTTATATTCTTTGATCTGTCTTTAACAATGGGACCTGGATTACTTCCTGGATTACTTCCTATAGTCTGTCGAGTTAGGCTGGTACTGAAAGCTGAGTGACGTTATTTTGGTCTGGCAAGTCATACACATTATAATAAAAACTAGTTCAGTGAGAACCTTGGTAAAACCTAGCCTGAAATTAATTGATCTCCATACAGACAGCAATATGAGACAAAGGACCTGATACACTGTATCATGAAGGAAAGATCAGATTTCCTAATGGCATTTACTGCTATGCAAAATTAAGGAGTTAGATGCAAATTAGCTGCATCTGATGTTTAATCTGCTTCATTGTAGAAATTCTTCACGTGCTCTGCTTTAAAAGAGCACCACTGCAGAAAATGTTTTCTCTCCTTTAATGCACTATCAGAAATTGAAAATGAGTTTTTAAAGAGTCTATTGGAGAACCAACATATTTTCTACTTTTTTTCCCATCCTTTATTTATCCAAAATGGATTTTCTTATTGATTTTGGAGCTACCATACATTTGAGTTCAGAGTAGCCTGGCACACTGATATCTTGCTGGACACATCTATTTCTTTTCCTCTCTGCTATTTAGATTTTTCACATAATATAGTCATTCATCTCCCAATGTGCAAGTTTGTATCATTTCCACCTGTGTAATCTAGTCATAATTTTTTTGGCTATGCTTTCACATCAACCCTTTTTCTTACCAAAGTCAGTAAATCTTAATTAAAATTAAAACTACAAGAATCTACTCAAGACTATTTTAAATAATCTTGTAACATTTTGTTGCATGTCAAGAGGGACAAAGAAATCCCTGCCACATTTGTTGTGCTATCCAACAAAATACAGGCAATTAAAGAAAAACAATTTCTTCAAAATATTTTTTTCCAAATACACTCTCTCTTCAGAATAGTTATCATGAGCCCTACCTTCATTCAAGAGCTAGCAATGAGTCAGATTATTTCTTTCATTTAAACATACACTTGCATAAAGAATTATTATTATCTGCCTACATGTGTACAGAAAATGTAGTTCTCGGAGCCTGAGCAACCTGAACCGTGAGTTACTGCCTGTGAATCAGATGGAAAGGTTTACCTTGGAAATGGCTAATGCTGCTGCAGGGCATTGCTAAAACGTTGAGACCTCGTTACACATTCTTCTCCCTGGCTGGATGTGAGATTACAACCTGATACCATATCCAGGTTTTCGTTTCCAGAAGGCATGCATTGTATTCAGTAGTCAGGGATATTGTTAAGGCAGTCTGAATGATTCTCTTCCTCTTCTGCAGAAATGCCATGGAGGGAAGAATGCAACAATGATTTTGACACTCTGGGTGGGTTTGGCCATGTAATTAACCTTGCATCTTCAAAGCAGGGCTCTACTGAGGATAAAAGTTCTAGAAGAAAGAGTCTGCATTAAGATTGGATGCCAGCTGTGATGTCATGCAAGTGTCCTGGCAATATGCAATGAGGACAGTGAGCCTCACCTCCATCCCTGGAAAAATGATGGAGCGGCTCATTCTGGAAGTCACCTCTAGGCATTTAGAAGAGAAGATGATGATCAGGAGCAGGCAGCATCAACATCTTCATCAACAACACTGATGAGGGGACAGACAGAGTGTATGCTTAGCAAGTTTGCTGATGATACCAAACTGGGAGGCTTGGCTGATATGCCTGAAGGCTGCGCATCCATTCAGTGAGACCTGGACAGACTGGAGAGCTGAGCAAAGAGAAACCTAATGACATTCAACAAGGATAAGTGGAGAGTCCTGCATCTGGAAAGAAGTAATAAACTGCAGGTTAGGAGGTGATCTGCTAGAGAGCAACCCTGTGGAGAAGGACCTGGGAGTCCTGGTGGACAACAAGTTCTTCATGGGACAGCAACGTGCCCTTGTGGCCAAGAAGGCCAATGGTATCCTGGGGAATATTAAGAGGATTGTGTCTAGCAGATCAAGGAAGGTTCTCCTCCCCTCCTACTCTGCCCTGGTGAGACCACACCTGGAATATTGCATCCAGTTTTGGGCTCCCCAGTTCAAGAGGGACAGGGATCTGCTGGAGAGAGCCCAACAGAGAGCTATGAGAATGATTAAGGGACTGAAGTATGTGCCTTATGAGGAGAGGCTGAGAGCCCTGGGACTTTTTAGTCTGGAGAAGAGAAGATTGAGAGGGGATTTAACAAATGTCTAAAAATATGAGGGCTGGGTGTCCCTGCAACAGGACAAGGGGTAATGGATATAAACTACAGCACAGGAGGTTCCACCTCAACATGAGGAGAAGCTTGCTCGCTGTGAGACACAGAGCACTAGAAGGGGCTGCCCAGAGAGGTTGTGGAGTCGCCTTCTCTGGACACTTTAAGACCCACCTGGATGTATTCCTGTGTGACCTGTGCTAGATTCTACGGTCCTGCTCTGTCAGGGAGGTTGGATTTGATGATTGTCAAAGGTCTCTTCCAACCCCTAACATCCTATGATCCTATGAATATGTAGTAGAGAGAAAAATGTTTCAAAAGAGAAAGATACGAGCTTGATTTTCCTGTACTTTGTCACCTCAAGTTCTGACACATGTTGATAATACATTTATCACCATCTAAGTCTTAACACCTTAATTTTATGTGAAGATTCACCTTTATTTTTTTTTTAAATCATCCTTCCATACCTACAGGTATGATTAGTTAGGGAATCAACAGCTATCACAGTACCCAACACCAAAGTACAGTGATCAAAAGCAGGAGGCAGGGCAGGACAACGCCTGTGCAGAGCTGTAGCAGCTGACGCAGCAACAGCTAAGGTATCATTCTGAACAAAATGCTTTCCAATATCCAGCCTCAGCCAGACAGTTCTTAGTGGTCAGAGAGAGTGAAAGAACACCTAAACCTCTGTGTTTGTAACAATACCATACTATTCTTCCAATGTGAGCCTTTTAGTTTATTTACAATTCTTTGCAACATATACTAACTCTTCTCCAGCTTCTTTGCACAATGAGGACTGTATGCAAGCAATAGCCAGAAGCTCCCATTCCCTGAATCACTGTGATGAGGTGCTTCAAGTGCTTCAAATGGAAGCATAGAAGTGAGCTCCACTGCGCTGAGGTGCCACTCCCACTGGGTTTCTGAGAGGCAATAATTCTCTCTTACAAAAAAACAACAACAACAAAGAAACAACCACCCAAAACCAACAACAAAACCCCACAAAAAACAACCCACACAAAACAACAAAAAAATAACCAATAAAACATGTTTAATATGCCAAGAGAAGACTATCTACCTACCAGCTATCTTTGCTAGATGGGCCCTTGAGGACCCTTGTGTTCATTTATGCTACTGATATTGGCAAGGCTTTGTTTTCCTCTTACTAGTGACTGTTGCTATTTTAGGGGAAATTCTGTTGGAAACAAAAGCACCTGTAATCACCAACACTTCATAAAGTGCCCTCAGGCACAAAAGCAGCCAAACAATGGATGCCTCCTCATACATTTGCATATATTGAGTCTCTTTATTCAGAGGAAAAGTTATTAGACCTACACAATGGTTGAGATTGCCAATATATAAATATATCTTGCAATTATCTTTAAATTATACACACACTGCTTCCCACCCCCAGTAGTGCTTGGAATGGGTATTTTTAATATAGCACAAACAGAAAATTCCACAAGACTAGGCTGTCAGGAACAACAGAGATTTATAGTTGCATATCTTAAAAACATGAGCTCAAGTTTTTAGAAGGCCAAGCATGGTCCCTAATGGTCCCTTTTCCACCTGTAAACTTTTAAGTCTTTTTTTTACTAAAATATCAGTCTTTTTTTTTTTTTTTTGCCTTAAGAATAACCATTTTTTCCCATGAGGAACATTAAATTTTTACCATATTACTGATCTTCTCCTAGAATTTGCCCAGTTCATTTTACAGGAAAAGAAAACCATGGCTAATCCTAAGTTCTCTAAAAACAAGTGTTCCTAAATTTTACCATTCCCCAAACAGTATGCCCAAGAGCTGCAAACGAAGAAGTGCCCAAAATAAGAGTGCCAAATTAATTATGGTGTTGACTACTATCTCACTACAAACAGCTGGGAAGTACTTTTACATGGTATATTTTAGCTAAATTAATATTATACTTTTCATACCTGGATGAACTGCAGAAACCACAATCTCCAGAACTAGTGTAAGATTAAGTAAGAAGAGAGGAGGGAGAATACTGAGTTCAATATTCTTATGTAGCAAACAGTCCTTCTTAAAATAAACTCTAACTACAAATACACAAAATATTAATTGACTTTTATGAGAAATAAACTGGAAAATTGTAGTCAATTGACATCATGGATCTCATACAGCCAATAAAAGAGTTACCACTGGTAGCTGTAATTAAGAGCATAGAAGATTTAGGCAAATAATTTCAGGAACAGGTATATAACTTTATGCTATATCTGAAATAAAATGAAAGAAAGCTGAGTCCTTGGCTATATTATTGCTCTCCCATGGTATGAAAACAAGTAATCCTAGATTTATTTGAAACCTGTGTTTCATCTTTGAAAAGGGTTTGCAACAAAAGTGGGGAAACAGTAGCTTTATATAGAAGGCACCTTGTGTCACTCAAATTTGAGTGATTTTTAAATCATAAAGATTAATAAGTAAAATATTAATAAGGTATTTTGTGTTGGTTTTACATAATCTGTTCGATCTGAGTTGCCTCTTTTTTTTTTTTCACACTGAGGATCACTGAGTGTTTGCAGCTTCTTCCCAGTACAACTTAAGAAAACAGACTACTGTCAGTATTGCCTTGAATGTGTTTGATGTTCAAGTTTATTTTTCTTTGAATGGCCAAGCAGTTCTACTCATTTTGCTAGACAAAAAAAAGTAGATAAACCTGGAAGGAACAGCCCAGGGAGTGTAAGCAATTCTATCCTTTAAACTTTTGCACTGATCACCAGTTCTTCCACAAGCCATCAGCAATGTGATGTAAAACTAACCAGCTTTTCTGCTCCCTCTGCTGCTCTCAGCAGATTGCTCCATAATTCTCTCATGATTAGAAATCTTCTCCCAGACCAAACATATTCAAGGACAGTTTCATTCATTTTGCTCTTGTGCTACCATTGCCCTTTCGCTGAAACAGTTATTTCACTTCCTTCTCTGCTGGTCATCTTCTCTGGTGTCTGCTCCTGAAGATGTAATCACACTCCTCAGCCTTAATTGTCCCCTCCACTTTCCATTTCATCAATTACTCTCGCTCCAGCTGTCCCAGTTCAAATTTATTTTCCATGAGCATGGCTAAACAAAACTGTCAGGTGAGGTCTCTGCACTGTCCTGTAAAATGTCATTAATGCTCTCCTATCTGTACAAAAACGCTGTTTCTCACTGGCTAACACCACAGCCTGATTTAAGGATTCTGCATGCAAAGTACCTCTGGTACATGAGGTCCTAGCAGGTTTGTCAAGTTTTTTTGTTTGTTTTCTTTTGATTTTTTTACTTGTTTTGTGACTGAAGGGGGCACCTCAGTGCAGAACCGGTAGACTGTAAACGTAAAGAAAATAAGCCTCAGACTTTCTGTATTCCTAAAGCCACATACACGATACACAGTATGAAGAGTCTAAGAATGGGCGACTTTGGCCCAAGGACACGATGAGGAGGCGGTGGAGGAGAAGGATGGTGATGATGATAACAATGACTACCGTTGACCATTAGTATTATTATGTGGTGGTATTTTTCAGTGCAAATTACCTAAAATAATGAGAGCACCATGTTGTAGCTCACCACTGTAGAACTTTCATGCCACAAAATGGAGGTTGTGTGTAATGTGCAGATCAAAGATGCAACCTGAAGGCATATAGAATAGAATAAACCAGGTTGGAAGAGACCTTCAAGATCATTGCGTGCAACCTATCAACTAATCCAACCCACCTAATCAACTAAACCATGGCACCAAGCACCCTATCAAGTCTCCTCCTGAACACCTCCAATGAAGGTGATTCCACCACCTCCCTGGGCAGCCCATTCCAATGGGCAATCACACTCTCTGTGTAAAACTTCTTCCTAACATCCAGCCTAAACCTCCCCTGGTGCAGCCTGAGACTGTGTCCTCTTGTTCTGGTACTGGCTGCCTGGGAGAAGAGACCAACATCCACCTGTCCACAACCTCCCTTCAGGTAGTTGTAGAGAGCAATAACGTCACCCCTCAGTCTCCTCTTCTCCAGGCTAAGCAACCCCAGCTCCCTCAGCCTCTCCTCATGGGGCTTGTGTTCCAAACCCCTCACCAATTTCGTTGCCCTTCTCTGGACACATTCCAGCAAGTCAACATCCTTCCTAAACTGAAGGGCCCAGAACTGGACACAGGACTCAAGGTGTGGCCTAACCAGTGCAGCGTACAGGAGCAGAATGACCTCCCTGCTCCTGCTGGCCACACTGTTCCTGATGCAGGCCAGGATGCCATTGGCCTTCTTGGCTGCCTGGGCACACTGCAGGCTCATGTTCAGCCTACCATCAACCAGTACCCCCAGGTCCCTCTCTGCCTGGCTGCTTTCCAGCCACTCTGACCCCAGCCTGTAGCACTGCATTGGGTTGCTGTGGCCAATGTGCAGAACCCGGCACTTGGATGTGCTCAATCTCATGACGCTAGATTCTGCCCATCTGTCCAGCCTGTCGAGGTCCCTCTGCAAAGCCTCTCTACTCTCCAGCAAATATGAGAATGTTTAAAAGTGAAAAACCTGTGTCAGGTGGTGTCAACACTGATACTACCTTGTCCAAACTGGTCATCAAGAATGGTTTTTTGGAGCATACTATTCCCTGAGCCACACCTGACCATTGGCTTGAAGAGAGTTAGTTGGCATGGCCTAAAAATACATCAGGGAGTATGCTAAATATTAGGGACCATGATAAAAAATTAAGCAGTATAATCTGTAGTCACTGCCCAGTCTCATGGCCTATTCTCCATTTTATTTAGCAGTCTACCTGTAATCTACAGCTATGATCCTGCATTTTCTGAAACTGATTTTCATTACATTTCTCATAATAAAGTCTTCAGCTGGTTCTTTCCATCCCGCTATCTCAATCATTTCCTTTCTCCTAAATTTGTGTCAACTGCAACAGCAGAGCACTACAACTTGCTACAATATTATTAATGAAAATATGACTAACTCCATTAACTTCTTAATCTTTGGTAAATTCCACTGCCTTTTCCCCCTCAAGCCAGTATTTTCTCTTTCAGTACAATCTACTGTCATGTCCCGTTAGCCAGCTCTTCTGCTTCCTAATATTTCACATGCTAAGTACCGTCTTCCCCAGTTCTGTGAATAGTTTTTTGTCATTCCTCTCTAAAAATAATTTGCTATGCTTCAATATTATTCCTGTCATTGTAGATGCCTTCAAAATCATTAATTCCAAACTGACAATCTTATTTGAAATTTCCTCTGAGATCTGGGGTATAAACTGTGCAGTTCTCCAGAACTGAGCACATTAAGCTCTGGAAATTCAGATGTGGTAATTTCCATTTTCACACAGTTGGTCCATAGCTCTTTGTGTTTAAGTTCAGTGCAGCCTCACAGAACATTTGATTCTTCATTACTCCTGGAAAATTTATTTCTAAGTTTTATAAGGATTTAAGAGTAGTGTAAAAGTGCCAAAACGAGTCCTTTATAGTGCCACAACATCACTTTATGCAGAGTGTCCTCAGTGCTATCTTAATACTCTTCAATTAAATACTTATTTAAATATATGCTTTAGTTCAGAACCTTACAATAATGGTAATGTAGGTTCACAGCAATTAATAGATGGAACTTTCTGAGCTTTTCAAATATTTATCCTACTGATGAACTGCTAATGAGTCTGAACTGTAGTGTTAAAACAATCACAGAATCATTGGAGTCGGAAGGTATCTCTGGGAATCACCTAAAGTAGGCTGCACAGGATCAGGTCCAGGTGGATTTTGAGTAACTCCAGAGAAGGAGACTCCACTACCTTTATGAAAAACCTGCTTTAATAATCTGTCACTGTCAAAGTAAAGTTTTTCCTCATGTTTGAGGAACCTTCTGTGTTCCATTTTGTGCCTCTTGTCCAGTTGCTGGGCACCACTGGAAAATATAGCCCCACAGTCTTGACACCCTTCAGATGTTTATAGGAACTGAAAAGATGCCTTCTCAGTCTTTTCTTCTCCAGGCTAAACAGCCCTAGTTCTTTCCTTGTAAGAAAGATGCTCCAGTTCCCTAATCATCTTCATGTCCCTCCATTGTACTTTCTTCAGTATTTCCCATTCTCTGTTGAACTGGGGAGTGCAGAATTAGATACAGTACTCCAGATATGGCCTCATTAGGGCAGAGAGAGGAAAAGAATAACCTCCCTCAACTTGCTGGACATACTTTTCTTAATGCACCCCAAAATGCCACTGGCTTTCTTGGCCACAAGGGCATACTGCTGACTCACAGTTAACTTGTTACTCACCAGGGATCCCAGGTCCTTCTCCATATAAGTTGGTTTTAAGTTTACATTTATATTATTATTTTAAGCATGCTTTAATGAAACAGTTGTGATACCCAGCAGCAAGAAAGTACTTAGGTTTTAAGAATTTTTGATCTGATTGAAAGTGTTCTTTCCCTTAAAAGTAAATGGTATCAAACACCATGCTATTGATTCTGTGGATTCTTTATAGCCCATTTCTAAAACACATCATATTTCCTTTCAATTGCTTAGGTTTGAACAATTAGATGACTACAGGTTTGTTTTTTTTTACATAAACATTCTACTTTGGAACAAACTTCTCAGCTATTGTGCCCAGTTACTTCCAAGAGCTCCTAAATTTCACATATATATAATACAATAAACAAAGAAAGAGAAGTTGAAACGCTGCCTTTAATGAGGGGAAAGAGCAGATAAGGTCTGGCACATACTGACATATTTTGTATTTGTGAGCTTGTCAAAGATCACTGGTTACAATTAAGTGGTGAGCTCCTCACTCATTCCAGGTTGCACAGGCAATTCTGACTGGTTATTTTCTTCAATTATTTGCTGTTGTGTGGAAAAAATAATACTTTTTCTACTTTTACTATGAGAGGAATGGGTTCAACAGTCTCATATCTCCAATAAGTACTCCTCTCCTCCAGCAGCATTCCAGATGGGACATCGGATTTAGTGAAACTTTCTTACTATCCTAAATGCATTTGTGCCAGACACATTGCAAAAGAGTCCATACAAATGTGAATTTAAAGAGCTTTTGTGCCTCTAATGTGGTGGGGCCTTGGGTAGTGGTGTGGGGGTTTTTTCCTAATAGATATAAAAGGATTTGCCTTTTATTAATTCATTGAGATGTAAAAAAATACCTCTAAGAATATTTATTTTCTTCGCCTCTCATTCTTTCAATTAAAAGACACAGCATAACAAAAAGCACACTCTGATTAGTATTCCACAAAACAAGTCCCTGTGCTTATTCTCCCCTCAACAGCTGAAAGAGAAAGATAGTAGCTAGAGTCTCTTTATCATAAAAGGCTGTCCCTCTGTGCAGTCTAAGGGGCAGTTCAGTTATTATTTGCACACTCTTCCATTGATTCCAGAAGTCCTTTTGACCATAAGAATTACTTACACCTGCAAGACTAACACAAAATCTGATTTTTAAAAGCTATTCTTGGTTCCTTCTTTGCCAGTACCTCTTGACCCAGTTTCCTCTGTCTTTTTGGAATAAAATGAAAACTGTACGCTGAAAACACGTGACTTGAACACTCTTCCAACGTTACTTAGCAATCTTATGACTTATAACAGAACAATGCTTAGAAGTAAATACAGTTACAACAGTATCATCTTTTCAGGAGCACATCAAGGGAGGTGATTCTCCCCTCTACTCAGCTCTGGTGAGACCCCACCTGGAGTACTGCATCCAGTTCTGGAGCCCCACTTACGAGAGGGAGATGGAGGTGCTGGAACGTGTCCAGAGAAGGGCCACAAGGATGATCAGAGGGCTGGAGCACCTCTTCTATGAGGACAGACTGAAAGAGTTGGGGCTGTTCAGTCTGGAGAACAGAAGGCTCCGAGGTGATCTTATTGTGGCCTTCCAGTATCTGAAGGGGGCCTACAAGAAGGCTGGGGTGGGACTTCTCAGGATCTCAGATAGGGATAGGACTAGGGAGAATGGAATGAAGCTGGAGGTGGGGAGATTCAGGCTAGATGTGAGGAAGAAGTTCTTCACCATGAGAGTGGTGAAGCCTTGGAATGGGTTGTCCAGGGAGGTGGTTGAGGCCCCGTCCCTGGAAGTGTTTAAGACCAGGCTGGACGAGGCTCTGGCCAGCCTGATCTAGTGTGGGGTGTCCCTGCCCATGGCAGGGGGGTTGGAACTAGATGATCCTTGTGGTACCTTCCAACTCTGACTGATACTATGATACATACACATTGTGACCTACCAGTAGAGTGCAGAAGCACAGAAAAATTGGTTTGGGGAACTAACAAAAGTAATCTGATGATCATTCCTCCTTCTCTCCCAAGTGGACTAATTGTAAAATCCCTTTAAATAAGAAAAAGAAAAAATCCCTACATTCATACAGAGAGTTTAAAAGATAATCTATTTGTGGCCTGACTGAGAATACCCACGTAGACAGAAATACATACTGCACCCTGCCAGACTTATTTTCTAACATCAGTTGCAAAGCAATAATGTATGAGCATGTAACTTACAGAGGAATGCCATGATAGAAACTAAAAAACCAAGAAATGCTTCAATGTGCTCCATCTCTACAATGAAGTGCAACAGCCCAATGATTTCTGAGAAGCATGAACATGTTCTCACAAAAAAAGGATGCAGGAAACTCATCCAGAAAGCTCTGGCCAAACTGAAAACCCTTGTTTTCAGGATGGGTTCAATCATAAACAAACTCTAGAGAGCTCACAGAAGAGTGAATTGTGGCTTATAGAAAGTTTATTTCCTACTTTATCCGACAGACATATTAAGTCTGTTCTGTATATTAGAAAATTAAATTCTGTTTTTAAAGTGATATATTATTTTACTGAAAATGGAAAGTAAATTCCCATTAGGTGCATAAACACCTACAATTCTTCCTCTGCAGTTCACTGTATTTTAGCTACAGTTCCCAGCCTGCTGGGAATGAATGCAGGTTCACTTCCTCAGAAGGTGATCAAAACATCTAATTTTCTTTCAGTGGGAGCTTTTTTCACAAATGACTTTTTGTCTGAATGCCCTTCTCTAAAATCACAATAAAGCTTTTCACAGGCAAAATTATCTTTTACCATTTAGAGTTTCTTTTATTTTAATTAATAACCCAGGATATAATTGCAATACGACATTTCAGAGAGTGCAATTATAGTTTAATAAACCAAGCAGAGCATTTAAAGGCAAAGTGCCCTAGGTTTTCAAGTACTCCACATTATTTGCATACTCTTTGACATGCTTTGTGGCTTAGTCTGATGTGGCTTTTCTAATTAGGAATAAACAGAAGTTAATCATTCAGGAGGCAATGAGAAAGGGAGAGTCAGAAAAATATACCTATTTTGCAGTTACATCTTAATTCCATGTGATGATGCATGCAATATTTTTTTTTCTTTTTTTCCCCCTACAAATAGGCAGAAGAATTAGTGAGTGAGACCGACAAAGAAATATATTCCAACAAGAAACACAATTAGTTAACCGGATGATTCTGAAAAGAAGAATTTGATAAGGATATCGCCTAAGTTGTAAATGGAATCTGCGTGATTCATTTGTCACTACAGTACTGTTCCATTACTCATTTCCTAATATTTTGAGACTACCTCTAGTAAGGATAATTACTTGAGGAAAAAAGTACAATCAACTTTCATAGGAATAAGGTCAGATGTCCATACAACCAAAAGACTTTATTAAATAAACCAACTGTTCAGCTGCTGACTTGCGGAAGCTCAGAAATAAGGGAGCGGTGTGCATGCAAAGACATGGACGCACTTTGTAGTACAGACTGGGAAATGCTTAGAATAGCCACCCTACTGAATAAATTCTGATTTGAGGCATTTAATTTAGCCTCCACCTTCAAACTGTACTATTTTCCACGATAACTCATGACAAGAACTGTCAAGGTCTTGGGTGCTTACTGATACTAACAGTTATGTCAGGACCCTCTCAAAATTACTAACTTTGATTATAATTCCTCCTGAAAATATGATTTCTCCCTACTTCAGACTACTTCTGAAATCAACTGTTTTTACAACAAACGAATGAGGAGAATAAGGAGAAAATGAAGGAACAGGATCAACTCAGTAAGGAAAATCACTAGGAGTCTGATTAAAAGGAGATAAATGTTATTTTTATTATTATAGTAAAGTGACAGGATAGGAAACTAGATATTTATTTTTTGCAGTTCTCCACTTACCCTTCCTGTAAAAGTTTACCTTTAAATATTGATTTTCCACTCCTATCCAAGTAAATTTGTAATTGTTCTTTCAAAATGTGTGGAAATTGGTAATCTAAGAGTTCTGTGAAGCACACCATGTGTCTTCATTCTTGCTGTACATTTATTCTAGGCACATTAACTTTTATTTATTTGACTATGTCTTCACTTTTTTTTGTTTTGCATATTTAGCATTATGCATGCTTAAATGTTTTGGGTGCTCAAGGAATAACCATAATTCACTTGGGCCCTCAACATTCTCACTACTAATCTCAGAACAGAGAATTGCAAGGTATGGTTAGCTACGTTCAGCACTACACACATTATTCAGCCTAAAGAAACCTCATAGCAATATACCACATCCTTGAAAGAGCTTTGTTACACTTCCCCTCCCCCCCCGCCCTTCCTCCCTTTCTTTGTTTTGTTACTCATTTAATAAAGAACCTTTCAAATACAACAACTTTAAATCCACAGCTGCTAGGACTACAGAAAAGTCCTCAACCACCAGCTGCCTGTCTTATGCCTGAAGTGGGAGACTTTCTTTTGCTAAATTCCCATGGAACTTTTAATGAAGTATTTTGGTTCAGAAAGTGGATAAAAGTGGTTGGCATTTTTATAATGAGTGAACAACCCCCAGTTCTTGTAAACAGAAAGTACCCACTATATGTGCTCATCCTCCCAGCACCTGTGGGTGATGACACCAAAGCAGACGGCCAAGAAGATGAAAAGAAGACAGGTGAAGGAAAGAAGGAACCAGACCAAGAAGCCAAAATGGTATTAATCTAATTCTTCCTGGTTCTTTTTCTCCCATTTCCTCCCTGTCTCTCTGTTTGTTTTAGTCTGAAAATTTACAATTTTAGAAGCAAACTAAATGAGCATATTAATGCTGCTTTTACAGGGCTCCAAATAATCAGCAAAATAAAAGTCCATTAGTAATTGCAAAAATGCTAAACAAAATGTGCTTATGCCTCCAATAAAATGGCTGATTATGCTTCTCCCATCATAGAAACAAAAAACTGTTTCACAACAATTCAGATCTTCACGAATTTATCTTCCTCAGTTCCTAATTGCCTTTGCATTTTACGTCTGTTCCTCAGTCTCTTTGCTCCATTCCTGAAACCTGTTCTAATACACATGTAAACCATTACTAAAAAGCATATAATTAGACTTAAATCAATAGCTGGATATCTGTATTGTGCAGTAGCAAAAGTCAGGCAATCGCACAGAAATAGCCCCTGAGGAATATCTTCTGCTGCTCTATGAGGCTTTAGATTTTACTTTCTGCGTTTTGACTGATTAATACAAAATGTACCCTGGCATTTTTGCTGCTTATAATGCAAAAGGTTTGCAACATTCAGCAAGATACACTTACATGTGCCCAATATTTCTAATACAAACAGTGTCTTAAATTTTCTGAATTACAGCAGCAGATCTTTATTAGGCTTTCTCCCCCTCCCCCCGTTGGTAAAAGCCATAGCTATTTAATGTTTTTTAAATGATAATTAAAAATCTGTTTATTTGATTTAATCAGCTCATTGAGGATTCTCTTTGTACCTCTAATCCCTCAAATAGGGATGTCAAGGCATGTGATAGCACATAGCCACGACAATAATCTCAGGAGATTTTCTATTGCTGACATTCATAATAAGTAATGCATTTTAGTGGTAAAGAGAGCTATACTCATTGCATGGGAAATCTGCTCCTCTCCATGCACAAGACCAGCAGCAGCTAGCTTTCGGCAAGAAATTATGGAGGCCTTCAAGATACAGAACACATTTCCCAAATGGAAGCTGTCTTTGCTGCCCTCCACAAAGGCCCTGACACTCTTATTACATCTTTTTCTTCAACTTCTAGTTTAAGGACTAGATGTTAGTTACCTCTTACTCAGTTTATCTCCAGAGCTTCATTCTATTACGCCGCATTAAGAGGCTGCCATGGACCCACCACTGCTTCATCACTGTGTATGAGCACTACAGGACCCATGTCCAGAGAAGGGCCACGAGGATGATCAGAGGGCTGGAGCACCTCTCCTATGAGGACAGACTGAAGGAGTTGGGGCTGTTCAGTCTGGAGAAGAGAAGGCTCCGAGGTGACCTCATTGTGGCCTTCCAGTATCTGAAGGGGGCCTACAGGAAGGCTGGGGAGGGACTTCTCAGGCTATCAGGTAGTGATAGGACTAGGGGGAATGGAATGAAGCTGGAGATGGGGAGATTCAGGCTGGATGTGAGGAAGAAGTTCTTCACCATGAGAGTGGTGAAGCCCTGGAATGGGTTGTCCAGGGAGGTGGTTGAGGCCCCGTCCCTGGAGGTGTTTAAGACCAGGCTGGACGAGGCTCTGGCCAGCCTGATCTAGTGTGGGGTGTCCCTGCCCATGGCAGGGGGTTGGAACTAGATGATCCTTGTGGTCCCTTCCAACCCTGACTGATTCTATGAGGAAAAAGAGCCTTTCAATAGCTTTCAGTATGTACATGCATGTGGTATATATACCATTAAGAGTCTGAATGAATGGCTGTCTGTATAAAACCCACATATATTTATACCTCACAAGTGTGAACCTTCAATTAGCCATCCCTGCAAGAGAAACCTCTTTTCAGAGATGTTAAGTAATGGCTCTAGGAAAGGCTGCTGGAACCTCAATCAGGACAAACCCATTTTAGTTGATTGAATATAACGACGTTTTCTTTCACTCAGAATTGAATATTGTTGACCACAAAGTGCATATTATCTGCAAGCTAGGTTAGAGAAAATTATGCTTCTCTTTACAAACTCATCAGTGCCTGCAGTTGTACTTCATATCACCAAAGCAAATTTTTAAAAAATTTAAAAATAAATGAAATCAGCAACGTGTTTCATAAGAGCTGTAAAATGATGACTAGCATTGATTTGAATGGTGTGTCCACTCAACAAGGCAGGTAAAACACGTTTATGAAGTTATCACGATTACTTAGCTATTCTGTCTCTGGAGAACTACACAATCACTTCAAGTAAGGCAATTTTTGCCTCTTAACTTACTGAGGTAGTAACAGTTGAGCCATTACCCCTTTTACCCACTAAATTGCAGCACCAAACTTTCAAAGTGCCATAAAAAAGCCAGACTGCCAATGCTAGTATAGGAGGGCCATAAAGTCTTTCTGGGTTTAATACTGTCAGTGTTTGAACTCTATTTTGGTTTGGTTTTGTTTGTTTGCATTTGTAACATTTTTGCATTCTTTTACACTTTGCTTTGTGTGGAGCATGTGGTTGCCTTTATCTAAAGAACTGAAAATACTTCTAGGATTTCTACTCAAGTTTGTGCCTGCTGCTATTACTTGAACACATGTTTCTGTTTAAGCTTTACAGCTGTATAAACTCTGTAAATATCAGTCACAAAATTCCCATGTCAAAGAAGCAGCACTACATAACCTCTGTGAAGCGACTAGATCCTTACTAATTGTCAGTCTGAGGTAGCAGGACAAGTTCTGATCAGCTATGTGTAGAGGACCAATAAATTCCTTAAATGCAGCAGTTACCCAAGAGTTTTACTCAGTGACAGTAATCAGAACACCACCATAAACAGCAGCAGATCAGACAGTGCAGTATATGCAGTGATGCTTACTTGTTTGTGATAGAGCTGACTCTGATCTAGAAGATGTATTGGTACAGAACTGAAGACCTAAGTCTGAAGAACTATAATATCCAAATTACCAGTCACCTCTCCTAGAGATAAATATCAAAGTCTCCAGAATCAGACTCACCGGTTTTTTATGTAATAAATAGATGGTTCTTACCTTTAATTTGCTAACTGCATGATCATATAGCAACATAGTATACAAAGTATTTTACAAAGAAATTGTAATTTCCATATCATGCTTTTTGAGCAACATTTAATGGATTTTCAGTCATCAGGCTGAAACTTGACTTTGATCTTATGTCCTCTCCAGGGAAAGCATCTTTGAAGATTGCACCCTCTGCACAGGCAATTGCACTGACTAGAAACAACTATAGCACCCCACTGAACCTAGTTCAGAAGTTCATTCACTGTGTTGAGAAAGGTAGGTTTGAAATCAGCTTGGCACCCTGACTCACTCCACTACCTAAAGACACCTCCTGGTAAAACATTGAGGACATCTCAAACAACAGAGAAAAATTATGAAAGCTAACAACAGCTCAAGTGTCAAATTAAGCATAATGTAGTAAGAATGGAGTATCTCACAGACACCTGCTTTACCCCCTCAAAAGAACCTACACGCATGAGAAAGTTTACGGTAACAAATTCAGGTGAGCAAACTGACAAACAGACACCAGGGATGCCTTGTGCAGTGAAGTGTGCAGAGAGGAGGAGCTTTTTCCACCAGTTGTAATGAATTCTGTGTAAGTACATTAACAAGCCACTTACTTCTATTCTGATTTATCTTTGCCATCAATTAGATAACTTTTATTTATGCCGTAGGGCTGTGCTGTGTTGGCACTTGCCGTACACTGTTCCCCAAGTGAATTTATTAGCCGAAGATGTAATTTAATCAGTGATTTCAATTTACCACCAGCAAATCACATTTACAATCATTATTTCCAATAATATTCCAATGATATGTGGTGCTTTGTTATGTCTCATTTTAAAATAGCGTCTTCAGTATTATCAATCTGGTCACATTAAGCCTCAACCTGCATTAAAGAATGTGCTAGTTCCCTGAGGAGCAACTCTATTTATCCACAGCATACAACCCATGTCAAAAACATAATGAAAATTTAAACTAATGGCTCAGGACAGTTGTTTGTCTACCTTTTTCTGACCTTTCCCTTACATTCTAAAAAGTACTCGGATACATAAAATTGAAGCAGAGCATCATATGTCCACTGATGATTAAACCATTTTCATACCTCAGTTACAGTTTTGTACTTTCTGGATACTTATCCCAAGGATCTCAACAAACAACACAATGGAAAGCAAGCCAGTAGATCAACTAAATCCATGCAAGTAGAGTAAGACTGACACTTGAATGTAAGGAAAATTTTCTTTGATTTGAGGGTGATGGAGCACTGGAACAGGCTGCCCAGAGAGACTGGGAAGTCTCGTGCTTTGGAGATTTTCAAAAGCCACTTGGTTATGTTCACACGCAACCTGATCTAGGCCTGCCTGCATTAGCAGAGGTGTTGGCCTAGATGATCCTCAGAGGTCCCTTCTGACCCCTACCATTCTGTGACTCTGTGTAAAGCTAGAGGAACCACTGCTCTGTTTCACTGCTCTGTCTTCCTTGGGAACCTTTTATCATTTTGTGATATTAGCGCTGCTTGTGAATTGCAGGCATTTTTAGAACAGAAGCCTAGGTAAGCCAAGAAGCAGTTACCATAATAGACATACTATCTGATTTTCATTAATTTGTGAGTTGATTATGCCAAAAAAATCCCTCAAGTGGCTTAAACTTTGCAGTAGCTGCAGCAAGAAAGACTTTGTAAGGCTTTCACCTAACTATGCTGC
Source organism: Picus viridis (assembly GCA_033816785.1). Lineage (NCBI taxonomy): Eukaryota > Metazoa > Chordata > Aves > Piciformes > Picidae > Picus > Picus viridis. The sequence goes on along the minus strand of CM066578.1, from coordinate 28,725,310 downwards.
TAACAGCCCACCAGAAGGCGTCTTAAGGTCACAACAAAAGAAGTCTCTCCTAGAATAGACTCTGCCAAAATGGGAACAGACTTCCTCAGAGATTTTCTCGGCCTATAATGCTGAAAACCTCTGTTTGCAGCTCAAGCGTAATTCCTTGCCATCCTTAAGGCCTTAATTCCTTTGTTACCTGCTACTCTGTAGTATATAATGAAACAAAGAGCATTATGATTATTTTTTAAAATGCATGAATAAAACAAAATGAAGGGAAGATTGAAGAGTGGGTTTTTTCAAGATAAATATGGTGTTTAATATGTAAAATGCAAGCCAATCTGAGTGTTTGACAGTTCTGACTGGCAGCTCAAAGCACTTGAGCAGGAAGATGCTGCAACAATGGTCTTCAGAAGAAAAGGATATAAATGGTGAAAGATGACAAGTAATGAATTAAATAACACTTAAAAGATGTACTTACTTATTAAAAACAGGTTGCCTCATTCCAACCATTCATGATTCTCTTGAGTTGGTATTAAAATGAAAACATCAATTACAGATTATTATTTCTAGATAATTTGGTATGTGTATAAACTCTGTAATTCAGATGTCAAACATTAGGCTGCTACTAAACAGTACTTTGTGTTTTATTGATTGTGTTCTGTAAACATAATTTTTACTGTACTTTTATATACTATGCCTAGGGTTAAAAGTAAAAACATTTTTTCATTCAGTACTAAGGAATGTTACTTCCTTAAAATCACTAGCTGATATGGTTAAGGGGTCTCACATGAAAAATAAACCTCTGCAAATACCAGTAATTTATACCCACATTTTGGTTTTGGGTTTTTTTTTTCCAATGAGTAAAGACTTTTAATAGCAGCAGTGAACTCGATGAAGAGATTGTTGACAGGTGGGGGTTGGTCTCTTCTCCCAGGCAACCAGTGACAGAACATGAGGACACAGTCTCAAGCTGCACCAGGGGAAGTTTAGGCTGGAGGTGAGGAGAAAGTTGTTTACAGAAAGAGTAATTGGCCATTGGAATTGCTGCCCAAGGAGGTGGTGCAGTCACTGTCCCCGGAGGTGTTCAAAAAAGGATTGGACATGGCGCTTGAAACCATGGTTTAGTTAGTCATGAGGTGTTAGGTATTAGGTAATAGGTTGGACTTCACAATCTCTGAGGTCTTTTCCAACCTGATTGATTCTATGAATGTAGTTGTAAGTATTAGTCTCTATTTGTTCTACTATTTAGTTCTTAGAATGAACATGTATAATTATCAAGAATTATGGAAAACAAAGTAAATCGAACCCCTTAACATGGTACAAACAGATGAGGATGAAAAATTTCTCTTCTTCAAACTGAAGAGGCAGATATTTACATTCATTTGGGGAACATAAATGTTTCCTGTATATCAGACTTGAAATGTGGAAAGTACCCCCACCTACTGCAGATCTCCACCCTTTCAAGTATATGTACTCACACCCCAATAGCTTCATGAGGCTTTTATTACTTTCAATTACTCAGATGCAATAGCCTGCCTTGTTGGCAGGTCAGTAGAGACAGATTGAAGATAGATCATCCCACCTGGCATATCTAACCCTTACTTCTCTAACAACCAATATAAGAAATGCTAAAGGAAATAAGATATGGACAGGGCTCTATTTTACTAAGTATCTTCAGCAATGTATACACAGAATTCATTCAAAAAACTCTGTACTAGACCCACACTGGCACAGACTTACATCATTAACAGAAGCTGTAGTCAAGCATTTTTGAGCAGCTAGAAATCCAGGCCACTGTCTCTACTTGTTTTTGTAAGTGGTTTTAGCTATCTGCTCACTGTCACAACCAACCTGAGGGTATTCACAAAATGAATTAAGGTCCCAGGTTATGATTCTGTGCAATAACAGAGTAAAATGAGCTTTCAGTTGCATGGATACAATCCTGTGTAAGATCCTTTAAACTGAAGACAATAGGGAAAGAACAAAAAACCATGACCCTTTCTGAAGCTTAGTCCTTAGTTCATAGCATACAAAATAGTGTAATGGACTTGTGCCTGACATTCTACAAATTTAATTCCTTACTTGACCTTTTCTTTTATCTGTAGCACAAAAAGAATAAAGCTTTTTATGATACATATAATTTGTGCTAGAACTCATCTTCCTATTGAAAAACTAAGTAATTTGTTTTGTTAGCAAACCTAAGCTTGAGTCGTGCTGTACTTAGAGAAGGAAAACTAAATTTAAAAAAAAAAAAAAAAAAAAAAGACAAAAAACCCAACCAATCCACAACAACAAAAACCACCCAGCCACACACCTTTCCAGATAGCCACATGGAACTATCAGTTGGGCAGTGAAATTTGCCTGCATTATGTGCTGTCACAAGTCTGAAGACAGAGGCACCCTAACCACACAGTATAGTCTGAATCATAGCACTAACAGAGAATAAAGACGAGGCAATTAAGAGTTCACAGGTAATATCACAAAAAATAACCCTTTGTGCTTCATCACTGTACAGTATCACAATATCACTAAGGTTGGAAGAGACCTCAAAGATCATCAAGTCCAACCTGTAACCACAGACCTCACGACTAGACCATGGCACCAAGTGCCACATCCAGTCCCCTCTTGAACACCTCCAGGGAAGGCAACTCCACCACCTCCCCGCGCAGCCCATTCCAATGGTGAATCACTCTCTTGGTGAAGAACTTTCTCCTCACCTTGAGCCTAAACTTCCCCTATTGCAGCTTGAGACTGTGTCCCCTTGTTCTGGTGCTGGTTGCTAGGGAGAAGAGGCCAACCCCTTCCTGGCTACAACCATCATTCAGGTAGTTGTAGAGAGCAATGAGGTCTCCCCTGAGCCTCCTCTTCTCCAGGCTAAACAACCCCAGCTCCCTCAGCCTCTCCTCATAGGGCTTGTGCTCAAGGCCTCTCCCCAGCCTTGTTGCCCTTCTCTGGACACGTTCAAGTGTCTCGATGTCCTTGTTAGACTGAGGGGCCCATCCAAAGAGATAATTCAGGTGCACAGCTCTAAGAGGAGGGAAAATAAATTATATTCCATTCTCAGGAAAATTTGGCCAAGAGTCCACTGTTGATCAAAGGTCTTGCATATTTAGAGTTTGTATATACATTATAAGTTACCCAAGGTAGCTGCATACAATGTCAGTTAGGCCAACAACATGGTGATTAGTATAAGGTTATCTACTTTGACACTTAAAAAATGAAAATGGTTTAATCAGAAATCGTCAAAATGCAAAGCTAAAACAATGACTTGGCAGCTAAACAGTTAATTATTTCCACCTGTATGCTGCCTTGTAACTTATCCATTTCTAATGTAATTATTATAATAATAATAATACATTGTGACACAGGATGAACCTTTAGAGCGCATGAAGAGCCATTATCTCCTACTGAAGTTACTGTAAGGTGATAGTGCTCTGCACCTTGCAAGATCATGCCTGGAATTTTCACTTATAGCCAGTAGAAACTAAGACCTTCCTGGGTTGTTAAAATACAAAGGCATCTTTGGATAGAGATGCAGTGAAAAAGTTCAGATCCCTTTTTCATGAGAGAAATGAGGGGAAATGAAGGGAAACATCTGTTCAGAGGACAAAACACTCAAAATATTGTCTGCCAGCAACAGGGAATATATGAAGACCCCATGCTGGCTATTGTATTACTTTTAAAATATTTTACTACAGAATTAAAAACTCAACAAATTCATTTCCTTGAAGGGTATCAAAAAACTTGGTCACCCAAAGGGTGAGATCTACAAAACAATAAATGTTTTTGTAAAGGTGTGTGAAAAGGAAGCTCAGCGTAATTCACCATTTAGGTGATTAAGGAGGAGTTATTTCAACACTCCTATATGGCCTTAGAGAGCCTCATTATTCTTAATGAGATAAGGATGCCTTGGTACACGTTTCATTTTCTGCAACAGTCAAAATTGGTGATGCTGGAAAAGCTTTTCAGGCATATGACCTTCCTCTATGCAACTGCAAGTCAGCTCTTGTTTACAAGTACTGGTATGGTGCTCTGCTGGTATCATTATAGATATTATCTGCAGCATAAATTGAATTATAGAGCTCAAATTTTAAAGACTGTTTTTGGATATTCTGTTTATGGGGTACCACAAAAAACTCTCTAGACAAAACAATATTGGCAGTTTTTAATTTTCCCAACCTAATGGTACTAATAGTACTTAATATTTCTGCCAAAAGCCATTCACTGGTATAAAAGTGCTACGTAAACATTAATTAATTAGGTTTCTCAACATGTTGGTGAGTTACTGTGGCTATTATTTCCATTATACCAAAAGATTAAATGACTTGCTTAAGGATGCAGAAACAAAGCAGAGATTCAGATGGAAGGTTTGAATCCCAAGTTCTGCTTTTAATATTGACCAACACATCATCTTCTTTTGCTGGAAAGAAACCATCATAAAAATGTTAATAAGCAATATGTTAAACATCTAATAGTGCATTATGCAGAGCATCAGACCAGTGTGCATAAATATATGGTCTCTAAGCACTTAGTCTTCACTCCAAGACAAATAACTTCAACAGTAATGAAAAAGAAGATGTATCAAACAAGAGATCAGAGGTTAATTGTTATCACATTAAACTCTGAAAATATGCTACCCTTTAACACCTCATGACAGATGCCAGAAAAGCAGACGGAATCTGTCGCAAAGGAACAAAAGATGCTAATTTGCAGAAAAGCCAACTATAGTCTACAGTAATAAAGTCAGTTCTTGTTGTTTCTTAATAATGAGCTGTCAGATGGCAGGATTATGGTGTGGTTTGACACCAACTACTTCTCATGGAGAGCCACATTGTTGTGACGATGCTCCTCTCCCTCATTCTGCTGGGATATTTCAATTCCATTACTTATAAAATGGAACTCAATTTCTTACATGGTACAAACTGACTTTGAAACCCTTAACATAATTCTGTGGGGTGGGTGGGCATGAAAAAAAGACACTTCATAGGCAAACAAAATCACCTTACCAGATTATAATTTCCCACAAATAGACTCCCTACTCTGCCTGGTACCCTCTCTCTTTTTCCCCTTGCCCCAGGGCACAACACAGTACTGTGCAGCATATTGCCTTATGAATCTTCTTCAAGTACCCAATTATCCTAGTGCACCAGACTTGTCATTACCATGACAGCTGTGTGCAGTATGCAGCACACGTTGTCAGAGGTGAAAGACTGTACACAGGCTTTCTGTATTTCCATTACAATGTGGAAAGTGAAAGGAAAGGAAGAAACAGACACAAACATACACACCCCCTCAACAAATAACTTTGCTGAAGATGATGGTTAAAAGCAGAGGTTAAGATCATTTTTAAAGTGCTGATATAATTGTCATACACATTTTGGTGCTGTCTCTACCTCTAACAAAATTCCTCCTGTGTATTTTTTTCATGATAATCAATGAGGTAGTGTAAATACAATCTGAGCACTTTTAAGAGAGCTGGATAAAATAGTCCATCAGCCCACAGCTTTTTGAGAAGGAGAATTAAGCTTCATATTTTCTTCCTCTGACCAGTTTTCTTCTTTCTAAAAAGTAAATATCCCATCACCACACACACAGAGGCCCGCTCACACACCAAATTCCGAAGGCTGTCACTTCCGTAATTGAGCTATGCTGGCTCAAATAGGCACCCTGTGTCACCTTCTGGGTGAGCACAGAGACCTAACCCAGAACACATCTGGAAAACTGCACTGTGATGGATCAAAGCTGGAACTCACATGGCAAGAGGGATCTGATGTTACCTCCCTGAGCATGTGTTCATGCAAGGCCACATAGGACCTCAGTTCCCACTAGTATCAATGAGAACCCATACCCTGCAAGCTTCACAGTCAGTATCACAGAGGGTCAGGCCTTTAAAGATAATTATGCAGAGTAGATGAGTGGTCATAGTTTGTAAGAATGTGCTGTAGATTTTCTAATTACACAAGAGTGTTTGGCACTTATGTTCCGTATCTCACTGAACAGGCCCCTAGCATTTCTTTGAGCGCTCATGCAGCTCATTGCAGCTGTAAATATAAATACCCTTTTTTCACAACCTAGCATTATTAGAAAACCAGATGGTAAAAATATCCAGATTAACAGCAGACATACTGAGATTTCTTCTTTTAGTAATGGATTTTCTATTTTAAACCAAAGAATAATAATCATGTGGAAAACAGTAATTACAGTATGTGCAGCTAAGACAGTTAAGGATACTTTCAAAGACAAGCAGACAGAAAGGGCTGTGTAATTGAAATAACTCATCATTCAAAATTAATCTCATCTATATTGATAGAGAGAAAAGGAAGCAACATGAAATCTCTGGGCAAGTATTCTAATGTTCACTCTCAAGGAGATAAATCTTCACAGTCTGAAATGGAGAAGGGGAGCAGCTGCAGACCAAATGGAAGAAAACAGAGAACTCCCACCTCATTTTTGCAAAGTAGTAATGAGGTATTCATTACTCAGCATTAGCTGCTTGCTTTTCATCAGATAACATAACTCACAAAGCTCCTGAACAAGATCTAGAGTTAATACCCTGTGCAAACACTCAGCACATACATCTAGCTAGAGGACCTGGGAGGCTGAAGTCATGGGGAGCCAATGTAGTCTAGTGAGTCACCTTTTCCTTGGCTCTGCTTATAACTGAAGGCCAAATTTTGGTTCCTTGAAAGAGCTATATGAAAGAGTGCTCTCTGAAATCAGCATCCTATCATGAATAGTGATAATGTTCTCATGTTTGGAAAACACTACTGCTTACAGGAGAATGAACATCAGACAAGCAATCTCATTTCAGAGTTAACACAGAAGACATTAAAAAAATAGGTAGAGAATAAGCATTGAAAGTTAAGGATTCAGAGAAATGTTAAAAAAATATAAACTAAACCATTTACTCTTCAATATCAAACATTTATTATTTCATAACTTTGCTTCCCTGTAAAGGCCCAGGAGCATCACTCTACCACCTTCTTAACTGTATATTAACACCAATTTCAGCAACAGACTTCAGAAATGGGGTGGGAATGACTACAGTAAGATAAGGGAGTGGAAAATGAAAAAGGGAATAACAGAATGAGCTCTAAAAGGATGGAATTTAATACTTGTGTCTTATCTTGTAACAGTAGTTCTGACAAAAACCAAATCCAGCAGTTAATCTGGCAAATATAAAATATGCATAATTCTTACTAGCTATTAAAAGTGCAGCTGTTTTATAGCAAAAGGTCATTAATTTCCATATGGTTTAGATTACTGTAATTTCTTTCAAAATCTACAATAAACTAACAACCAACTGTAATTCTCATTTCTGATAATGAGATTTTTCTATTTGAAGTTAATTACTTTCATGAAAAAGATGAGGGGCTTTTTGTTTTGTTTCCTTGTTAGTTTGGGTTTTGTTTTGTGGGTTTTTTTGTTTTGTTTCGTTTTTCAAAAACTAATACTTACAAAAAATTTACGAATTCATGGTTTATCACATTCCTAAAGTAAACATCCTCTGAAGCTGCAAGGTCAGAGACATAAAATATACACATGATCATATTAGCGGTAAGAAGAAGATATAAATACCTTAATTTTATTACTAGTTTTCCCTCAAAGCTTCCTTCAATTTGATAAAGGTTGTGAATCTTCTTCACGTTACTGAAGCTTTGTAAATGGGAGCACTACACAGCCAGGGGATGTGATAACTTCTCAGTCTTAGGGCTGTGCTTTAAAACACCTGACATTATCTACGTGAATGCTGAAGGAAGCAGAAAGCTGCAGCCCTGAGTTTTTTAAAGGGCATTTAGTGCAACTAAATTCTAGTTTGTCTTAGCTCTACAAAGTGACTCTCATGCTTAAGATTTCTTTTTCCTTTTTTTTTTTTTTTTTTTTTTTTTTTTTAAAAACACCTGTTTTCCCTCTTGGCACTTTGGTACTTCTGGATGTTAAATCTCCTGCTATTTTGTCTGTCAAAAATAATTTTGATAGCCTAGGACTAATAGTCTGGAACAACATTGTACATATTACTAAACAAGAAAATCGCTTAGATACGCTGCTATAAAGGAAATAAAATGTGCTAAATGCAAGTTCCATTGTGAAATAGCAACACAGCAAAGAGAGGCTATACATGTCTGAGTCCTTCCAAAAGGCAAAAATAATGTACTCTAAGAAAATTAAAAGACTGAGAAATTCAGGAGTTAGTTGATGATAAAAAGATCCATTTTCTTGAAAGGAGGAGGAAGTAGTTCACCAAATATTTAGCCTCTTGCCTCTCCACACATACATACCCCTAGCAACAGAACTATACCACTTAGGAGACGAAGAACTTGTTATCGGAACTCGTGGGACTATTTGCAGTCCCTGAACTACTGATATCAGCAGGCTCTCCACATTTACACCATGGAATATGTATCACAGCTCCCTTTCAAGAAATTTTCTTATCTTAATCTAAATGAAAATCAAGTTGATTTTGAAGGCAAGCATAATATCCCAAACCTGTAATTCTGCTACTACTACCATGATTACTATTTCCATCATCATATTGCATTACTATTACCATTGTCAACTGTATCTGGGGTTGCATCAAGAGAAGTGTGGCCAGCAGGTCAAGACAGATGATTCTTTCCCTCTACTCTGCTCTGGTGGGACCCCACCTGGAGTACTGTGTCCAGTTCTGAAAGCCCTATTACAAGAAAGATATGGACATGCTGGAATGTGTCCAGAGAAGGGCCACGAGGATGATCAGAGGGCTGGAGCACCTCTCCTGTGAGGACAGGCTGAGAGAGTTGGGGCTGTTCAGCTTGGAGAAGACAAGGCTCCAAGGAGACCTTACTGTGGCCTTCAGGTATCTGAGGGGGCCTATGAGAAAACTGCTGAGGGACTTCTTAGGGTGGAAGGTAATGATTGGACTGGGGGGAATTGATTCAAACTAGAGAAAGGCAGAGTAAGATTAAATGTTAGGAAGAAGTTCTTCACCATAAAGGTGGTGAGACACTGGAGGAGGCTGCCCAAAGAGATGGTTGAAACCCCATCCCTGGAAGTTTCTAAGGCCAGGCTGGATGTGGTTCTGGGCAAACTGATCTAGTGGAGGGTGTCCCTGCCCATGGCAGCAGAGATGGAACTGGATAATCCTTGAGGTCCCTTCCAACTTTGACAATTCTGTGATTCAAATTACTAATGAAATTTTCAAGATCTAGAATTATTCTTAGAGTATTTGGTTGGGTTTTTTTGGTTGTTTCTTTTTTTTTAATATCAAACAAAAGCAATTAAGCAATAGGAATTGTTGCCTTTTTTATCTGAAGGAGGATATTTTTTAAAGCATGTATGATTAAATTCTAAAGTGTCTAAAGTAGAAATTCCCCATTATCTCAGTATACCTGCAGGCCTATGTTGCATTCATACCTCAAGATAGCTGTACTTATAGTTGCTGTTAATATTAAAAATTACAAAAAACATAATAGAGGTTAGTGAAAGAGGAAAACGTATTGTAACCAAGGTGTTCTACTTTAGTAAAACTAAGACTGAATGCCCTGCTTGCATAAAGAATTAGTTTGACCATTTCAAAGTCCTTCTGTAGAACATGCAGTGCTGGCAGACCATGGTGCTACTTGTTGTGAGAAGTTAGCTGTTCCAGCTAATCTTATACTTGAGCAAGAGAAATGGCTATCTTTTGATGACTTACTTTCCTTTTAATCTGCTGCCATGTTATATTTCAATATCAGGCCTCCCCTCCATAAACTCGCCCAACTAATTCCCATAGGTCACAATCAGGAGACTAAGGAATAGTGTGAGGAGTGTTGTAGAACCAAGTATTTTAATAAACTGTATGTAAGAGTGATAAATACTGGGTGATTTATCAAACTGTCATAAAGTGTCTCACTGTACCTGGAATTGATCATTTACTGTCTAAATAGTAAAAAAAACTGTCTCCCATAGCAAGCATGTCAGAGAACCATTAAGTCCTGAAGATAATAAATACAAATCTTGAAAATCTTTGAGGAAATCAGCAATAGACTGAGGACCTAGCATGGCCAAATCTCAAAACCACAAATTTTGAATAGTGCTATGGCAAAATGGAGAGCCTCCACCACCATCATATTTTACCATGAGGAAAGATCCAAAACATGGAGCTTCATGGTTAGAACTCAGCCAGACCTGACCATTCACTAGAAGGATCTCTACACTGAGACAGTATGTGCCTTCAAATTGATGCAGCCATCTTGTAGTACAGAAATAAGGTTTTGTTCACTAAACCTATGGCAAAACATACCTGAGGACCAAAGCCTTAACAAAAATATTTCTATACCTGTAGGGGTGTTCCCTAGTTATTAGGCTAATATCAGGTACTGAAACAGTCTTCATTTTTTCATAATACCATCATATTATTTGAATTAATACAAGGGGGTAGTTTTGTGGGGTTTGGTGGTTTTGTGTTTGTTTTGTTTTAAAACAACAAAACACCAAACAAACCCTACCCCAAACCAAAAAGCCCGGAGAAAAACAAACAAACCACAAATCCAAATGCAGCATCAGATTAGAAAGATTTGAATGTATTAGCACTGTAAGTCTTCTGGAAAATTGTCTTCATGCATAGACAGTCTTTTAATTTCCAGCTTTTCTGTTCTTATTTGCCTTCCAATAACAGCAAAACCACCACAGGACAAAACCATTTATTTGAAGAGCTACTTGACAGTAATACAGCTAGTTATCTTTCTAAGCTGTGTTGCAGAGAGGTAGCTCCTTGGTCTCTCCTATGTTTAGGCTCTGTAGAACAGCTGCTAAATTTGTATAGAAGTAGACTTGTTAGACTTCATGGTCTTTAATACAATACAATACACCAGGCTGGAAGAGACCTTCAAGATCATCGCATCCAACCCATCAACCAATCCAACCCACCCAACAACTAAACCATGCAGCCAAGCACCCCATCAAGTCTCCTCCTGAACACCTCCAATGAAGGTGACTCCACCACCTCCACAGGTAGCCAATTCCAATGGGCAATCACTCTCTCCGTGTAGAACTTCTTCCTAACGTCCAGTCTAAACCTGCCCTGGCGCAGCTTGAGACTGTGTCCTCTTGTTCTGGTGCTGGCTGCCTGGGAGAAGAGACCAACCTCTGCCTGGCTACAACCTCCCTTCAGGGAGTTGTAGAGAGCAATAAGATCACCCCTCAGTCTCCTCTTCTCCAGGCTAAGCAACCCCAGCTCCCTCAGCCTTTCCTCATAGGGCTTGTGTTCCAAACCCCTCACCAGCTTTGTTGCCCTCCTCTGGACACGCTCCAGCAAGACAACATCCTCCCTAAACTGAGGGACCCAGAACTGGACACAGGACTCAAGGTGTGGCCTAACCAGTGCAGTGTACAGGGGCAGAATGACCTCCCTGCCCCTGCTGGCCACACTGTTCCTGATGCAAGCCATAATGCCATTGGCCTTCTTGGCCACCTGGGCACACTGCAGGCTCATGTTCAGCCTACAATCAACCAGTACCCCCAGGTCCCTCTCTGCCTGGCCGCTCTCCAGCCACTCGGACTCCAGCTTGTAGCACTGCATGGGGTTGTTGTGGCCAATGTGCAGAACCTGGCACTTGGATGTGTTCAATCTCATGCCATTGGACTCTGCCCATCTGTCCAGCCTGCCGAGGTCCCTCTGCAAAGCCTCTCTGCCCTCCAGCAGATAAACTCCTGCCCCCAGCTTGGTGTCATCTGCAAATTTACTGATGATGGACTCAATGCCCTCATCCAGATCATCAATAAAGATGCTGAAGAGCATGGGGCCCAGTACTGATCCTTGGGGCACACCACTAGTGACAGGCCGCCAGCTGGATATGTCACCATTCACCACCACTCTCTGGGCTCGGCCCTCCAGCCAGTTCCTAACCCAACGCAGTGTGATCCTGTCCAAGCCATGGGCTGATAGCTTGGCCAGGAGTTTGCTGTGGGGGACGGTGTCAAAGGCCTTGCTGAGGTCCAAGCAGACCACATCCACAGGCCTCCCCGCATCCACCAGGCGGGTCACCTGATCATAGAAGGAGATCAGGTTGGTCAGGCAGGACCTGCCCTTCCTAAATCCATGCTGGCTAAGCATTATCACTCACTGTGACCTCTATCTCAAGCCCTGCTCTCTAAGGGATTGCACAGACATGTCTGAAAAAATGGTGTTCTTAAAGGGACACTGCATAAGCTCCAAAAAATATTTCAGTCTTCCAATACATATGGCATAACACAGACCCGTATCACCATGACCGAATCAAGGTGTGTGGAAGAAGAAAATGCTCTATCTGCAGTAAAATTTCACTTTCCAAACTACACCTCTGTTCTCTGCATTTATTTTCATTTTTTTAAAACACATACTTCAAAGCAAAGACATTGTGCATTTGTTTCTATCATTTTGACATTTAATAACAATTACAGAGGAAAAATTGTAACCCTGTTTGGTACAACTGACAGGCAATAAAACTAATAGATTATTTATGCATTTTTAATCTAATCACAGCAAATTGATAAGATTTCTAATACAAACTAGAACACAGTTTGCTTGGCTTTTAAAGATTTTCTTTTTTTCCCCACTCCCTTCACAGTAGAAATGTCTTTGGTGTTTAAGGAATACTACAGTTGTCTGGAAAACTGTTCTCAATTTAAACTCTCTTACTATTTAAAAAGTGAGAGGTGAAAGAAGATGAATTCTCTGTATCAGAGGAATTACAGCCAACAAAGGCCAAAACAAATTATAACAAACTGTAAGATGTAGCACACATTACCCAGCTGCTTTTCAGTCAGAGCTTGGGGCCAAGCACTGCTTGTCCACTTGTTTTGCTGTAACTACTGGACACACCTGCCCGTGGTAAACTGCCTTCCTCATTTATTAAGCTTAACAACATAAATAACAGATTTTCACTAAAACCAAAATGGAGACACTACAGAAAACTGAGATACATTACAGGCAGAGACCAAACTTCTCTTCTTTTGAGGGTACATAAAATGAAGCTGTGAACAGTGAGTACTTCTGGTCACATAAGAGGAGATAGGCTATGCCAGTCCTCTCCAAATGTTGGAAGGGAAGACAAGAAATCTTCTATCAGGACTTTCTTCACCATGGCACCACATTAGGAAGCACACAGAGCTGCAGTATAGTGAAGCAATCTCCAAGATAGAGACGCAGATGTATGAGCTGAATGGGGCACTTGGTGCCATGGTTTAGGTGATTAAATAGTGTTGGATGATAGGTTGGACTCGATGATCTCAAAGGTCTTTTCCAACCTGGTTCTATTCTATGGTATGTGGAATCACACACTGAAAAGGCAGCCAATGCCATTCTCAACTTGAAGGATATCATCCCAACTTGGGGGAAGCTGGACACGTGCATCAGGCTGGGCAGAAATGAAATGAAGCTGTGCATTTAAACCAGTCTGCAGATGATTTACAGGTTTTGGTCACAATTACCATACAGACAACATATATGTCACAGTTCTGAGTTACGTTGCTTCTAGTATGTACTTACTCTTAGTGGTTTAATACCCTCTCCTTCCATGTTCATGCATGCTCATACTTCACTGCAGTTTGTAATTTAAAGGTATCTTTTAGGACATAATATCTGAGTGTGGAAGAATATGGCAACTGTTCTGATTTCACATACATTTTTCACATTTTAGAACTTAACCTCAGTTTTTCTTTGCTGTGTAGCTACCACTGTTTTGTGAGAAAGAAACTTTATTAATTTGCAACAGTAATTGCTATGGGGATTTTAGTTAACAGTTTTAAGGATATCACAAAAATATAACATAAAAATGGAGACCATTATTGTCAAAAGAACCTGAAGTTGTCAAGGCGTCTTTATTGGCTGCTGCTGAGTACTCAACTCCAGTCCCTAAAATTCAGAACAACTCATTATCTATCTACTAACCACCAATATTGGAAAATTCTCACAGCTCAAAATCTGCAAAGGGGATAAGTTTGTTTTTTTCTTTAACAAGGTGCGCTGTGCTACATGAATTCTAGTCTCTGTGTGCTCTGCATAGGGGTAATGCTTAGTGAGGAGGTCTCTTTCCAAGCAATGTTCTCTAAAAATAACTCAACAAAAATAACTCAACAGAGAGAAGCCTAGAAGAAGACTCATTAGAAGTACTCCTTGCTTACACCTGCAGTAGTAGATTTTACTGTGCCAAGGAATGTTCCTGGGTACCAAACTTTAATTATCTCCACTATTAAATCTATTACTAAATATGCTTTTGGGCTGTGATGGCCATTGTGCTCCCTAACCATTTCCTGTCACAGTTCAGGGTTAGGATACACTAGAGACTGCTCCTAATAGGCAGTTTGCCTACAGCCATGCTGCCTCTGCTTTGGAGGACATGAAAAGACTGTGAAAATGTATTATAAGTATATGGATACTCTGTAACAATTCTTGGCATGTTCAACTTGGTAATGACAGTGTGTGTCAGTTACAGCAGATCTTAGAAGCTGATTCAAACACGTTCAGTACAAGGTATTAACAGACAATATGTTCAGCAAGAGAAAAATGTTTTAATTTTGAAAGCACATGTATACTTCAGTCTAGAAAAGAGAAAGCTCCGAGGTGACCTCATTGTGGCCTTCCAGTATCTGAAGGGGGCCTACAAGAAGGCTGGGGAGGGACTTCTCAGGATCTCAGGTAGGGATAGGACTAGGGGGAATGGAATGAAGCTGGAGGTGGGGAGATTCAGGCTAGATGTGAGGAAGAAGTTCTTCACCATGAGAGAGGTGAAGCCATGGAATGGGTTGTCCAGGGAGGTGGTTGAGGCCCTGTCCCTGGAAGTGTTTAAGCCCAGGCTGGATGAGGCTCTGGCCAGCCTGATCTAGTGTGGGGTGTCCCTGGCCATGGCAGGGGGGTTGGAACTAGATGATCCTTGCAGTCCCTTCCAACCCCGACTGATACTATGATACAACTGATGTGTCTAAATGGCTGCCAGAAAAGAAAACAAGAGGCATGAATCATTACTAAAGAAGTAAAATTACCAAAAGTTTGAACAGAATTGAAAAACACAAACACACATATGAAAAAAAACACCACCAACAAAAAACAAACCCCACCACAACAAACAAACAAAAAAACCCACAAGAAAAAAAAAAAAAAAACAAACATAAAACCAAACCAAACCAAAACACCAACAATAAGGACATTAAACTATGTTTCAGGGCTTAGTCAGTGAAGTTTTGTTTACAAATGTAGTGCAAATGTAGACAGAAAATCTCATTTCAGGATAAAGATCATTGTTAAAAGAAAGGAGGTTCCTAAAGTAGCCGTCTTTGTACACTGTAGACATACAATGCAAGAAAAAAGTGCTTTGCAATTGTGTGGAATAAACCGACTACTGTAATACAATAAGTGCAATGAACATTTTAAGGTCAGTACCTTCTGATCACTGAATAAAAATAATCAGGATAAAATCAGAGATGAAAGTAGCATGGAAATCTCTGCTGCTAGCAGATGTATACTGCCTGCATTGTTTTTACTTGTTTAAGATATAAAGAAACTTTTGTTCTTCAAGGGAAAAAGAAATGCCAATATTCCAGCAAGTGTGCTGCACCCTGGGGGTCTGGCCAGTAACTATTTTGGTTTTGTTTTGTCTTTAAGAGTATCCATATACTTTACCAACATACCCATATGCTTTTCCTCTGTGTGTCTCAATAAAGTATTTGGGGTTTTCTTTTTCAACTAACAAAGACTTTGTTTATTTGTTTCTGGCGTGAAATGAAACTACGTGTAGAAGGCTACAAAAATGAATAGAATAGAATAGAATAGAATAGAATAGAATAGAATAGAATAGACCAGACCAGACCAGACCAGACCAGGTTGGAAGAGACCTTCAAGATCATTGCATCCAACCCATCATCCAACAACATATAATCAACTAAACCATGGCACCAAGCACCCCATCAATGATCTTATAGTTCTAATACTTGCCGTAAATGATTATGTGTTTTAGGAAATTTGGGACAGAGCCTTCTAAATATAATTCTCAAAACATACAGCTCAATTCCTCTCCCAAGAACATGTAAACAAAACCCCATATATGTCAGAGGGTAAAAAAAAGGTATACAACTTTGCTTTAATGTCTGTCTATATACTGGGCTTGCTAAAACTTTAAATGTAATTAATGGCCTTAAAAGTTTACCAACAACTACTACATCACATCTTATTACATGCAAGTGTACCTTTTTCCACATCCTGCATCTTCTATTTCTCTTTCAGAGTATGTGTGTATTTGTGGAGTACTACTACATAAAAAGATGGAACAGAATAATCACAAGTAAAATCTTAAAATTCCTTTCTCTTTCAAGGTCTCTCTTTACTATGGCCTCTTACTTAGGTTCATCTGAATAATACTAGTTTGGACTACAAGGGAAACTGTCAATTATTTATCATAACATATAAAAAATTGCAGAGTTTAGAATTTCATATGGAGAATCAAGACATGTTGCTAGAGAGACAGATCTTGTTGCATGCAATCAGTTTTTCATTTTGGGTTTTATTTTCTAGATCTCTAAAGGGTTTTTTTGCAATTCCTATACATACAGCATTTAGCCCTCCTATAATCCAGTGACTTTAAATATTTATATAGATGTGTGTGTATAGCCACTTCGACATAGATAATATGTAAAAAAAGTTTGCATTACTCAAACGGGGGGAACATATACAGCTGGTCACCCATACACTGAGCAGTAATTCTTATAGAGAAAATGTTTAAATACAAAGGGGTTTTCTCTTGAATCATAGCAATATCTGGTCTTTGCTATTGCAGAAGAGCCCTTCCATTATATATCAGTGTTTCAGCCTGTCGGCATTTTACACTTTTCCTTTCCAAAGGTTCGAACCCTTTCATATTACACTTACTTCACAAACAATGCAAATATAAGTACACAGAATATCACTTAGTATGACACATAGATAGTTATCGTATTCTAACACTACACAGCCATTTCCTTGGGAAGTTTTCCCTTCCCACGTGTCCAAGGAATGTTCATGGAAAGGGAATATAAACCCCAGAGAAACATCCTCACTGAGAAACTCTGTAAACTGCAAGATGGATTATGCAATCAGGCATAATCTACACGGACATAAGAAAAAAATCCAAGTGATTTAACTATGAAATTTTCACTGTCCAAGTTTGAAAGTTCAAAAATCACCATCACAAGCAAGCACTGCAAAACCACATTGTTCTTACAATGAAAACACACAATGTATCTGTGTAAATGCTTTAAGGTCCAGTTCCCCTTAAAACAAAGTTGATGGATGCTGGCAAAGTCTCTACAACCTTATAAAAATAAAAATGCAATCCAGCATGTTCAGGCTCAGACCAGCCATAAGTTAATACAGCTCCTGCCCACTAATTTTATTTGCAGTAACTGCCAATGACTCTTAGGAAGCCTGTGATTTCTATTGCAACAATGATGATAACATGATCTCTTTCTTCCCTCTGCTTTCATGCATCAAATACTCTGTCTTCATGGAAGCTTTCTGTTAGCCCTGTCCCACTGGCCAGTAAGTCTTGTGAAAAAACAGCACTTTCTGGTCACCACAAGCAACAGCAACATCAAATGTAACACTGTGCCTGCCATTACAGCAGCAAAGGGACTGTCTTGCCTCTACCATTACCCTCCCTTAAGGGTTACGTTAATGAAGTAATGTGAACTTTTCTACTTCTTAAAGCAGCAAATCCATGAACACCCAATACAGCCAAAGAGAACTGTATCACATTTCACTATGAGAGCTCAGACAAGATACCCTGCAGTAACAAGGGGAACTAAAAGCCTGTGTGAAAGCCTACAGTAGAGAACACATTGGAGAGCATATTTCACTGTACCTTAACATGCAGCCACCATGTTGTTTGGATGGTAGTATAAAATAAAATTAAAATAAATGTGTTTCATAGAACTGAAGACTAAGACAAGAATCATGAGAAAGACAGGCTGGCAGATCATAATTTTTCATTTTGGTGTAGACTGGTTACAAACATCTCTGCCTGTCTTTCCATATATTATGCTGGCAACAATTTTAAAGTATCTTTAAGTGCTATCTGACTATTAATTTTACATTTGTACGATTCTTTTCTTATTTCTTCCTTAAAAATAAACAAACA
Organism: Picus viridis; assembly: GCA_033816785.1. Taxonomy (NCBI): domain Eukaryota; kingdom Metazoa; phylum Chordata; class Aves; order Piciformes; family Picidae; genus Picus; species Picus viridis. The sequence goes on along the minus strand of CM066578.1, from coordinate 28,707,224 downwards.
AACAAAAATCACCCAAAACCAGGATTTTAACATGCAACAGAATATTTTTTTGTCAGACTTCAATAACTGTAAATTAAGGGAGCAGGAAAATAGTATATGGAGAAGTCTAGAGAGAATAAGCACTTCACAATGTTAAAATATTCCTCTGACATCAGCTAAGAGGCACTAGTCCCTCCATCTTCAGAGAAACTGCTGAGGTGAGATAAAGATTGATTAAATAGGCATCTTCTCCACAGGTACTGCCTCTAATTATGAGGCCTGCCCAAAGGTAACTCTCCTGGTAAGAGAGTGCTGTGTATTAGGATGCATCAAAAAAACAAGCAAAAAACCAAAACCCCCAAACACCTTAATCGTAAATTTTCCACATTTGAACAAAAGAAACCCCTAAAATGCAACACCCCATCAACTACATGAACAAGAAAAAACAACTTCAAAAATTACTATGCTGCTGGGATTTGTGCTAGCTCTTTGCTTGGTTAGGCCTTTGGTCCTCTGACAAGGATGGTTCTTGCCACACATGGAAGAAAGCGTCAGTATTTTAGAACTTGACAAGAGGTACTAAAATGGTTTTGCATGACTTCTGAGTTTTCTATAGCCCATTCTTCAGCCAGAGAAGCTAGATTTCTTTTGAGCAGAGCTTCTCTTTATCTCACTGACTTCCAAGACTCGAAATTAACTTTCCCTATCAATAAAATTCATGTGGCTTTGCTCTGAGGAGATTTTAACCCTATTTATGGTGAATTACATTTTCTTTCTCTAAACTCCTCCTGTTTTTTCCAGTGTACACAGTTCTGTTCTGTACTGTTGATGATTTCTGCACAGTGGAATATTTGCCTAGTACTACAACCTGGAAAACCAAAGTGACATTGCACTTCCAAATTCATTTTTCACTGTCCAGAAACAAAATACTTGGATATTATATAACCCTGCCACAACAGTACCCATATCCTTCCCTATAAACATTTTGTTTCTGTTTTATGAAAGATGACAATTCAACTGATTTCACCATCTTGGGAGTTAATTTTCACCTTGCTCTTTCTTCTACTCTGCAGCTGAGTGTCTTACTCAGACCATCATTATATCCCACCTTGAGCACTGCTATATTCTGTTCCTTGACTTGCCGAAAGACTTTCCTCATTCCACACAAAACACAGCTGTAACAGCCATCTACCTCTCTTGTCGATTTGATCACGCTAAGTCACTCCCTCTTTGAAGCCTTCTACTTCTGTCACATCAAATTTAAGCTTCTTGTCATCACCTTCAAAGCTTTAAATTGCCTGTCACTGTCCTCCCATTCCCTTGACCGATTTTCCTTATGCTGCGAGTTCCCTAGAGCAAAGAACGCCCCTCCTTCAACACTTGTAAAGTGATTAGTTGTATGACAGAGGCTATTACCACAAATAAATCACAAACAATAAAGATTGCACCAAACCTCATTTTGCAGCACAGAGAAAGAAACAGAGAAACACGCAGGATGAATAGAATTTTTTTCACTGACAAAATTGAGGACAAAGGAACCAATACAAATTATTCTCAAAGGAGGCTTATACAAAAACAAATACTCTTTTACTTCTAAATAAAAACCTACAGGAGAGTTTTATGACTCTCTGTGCCCATTATATCATACTATGAATTAATTGCTTTCCTGCCTACCACTCTCCAGAGCAGCCCTCTGTTTCTCAGGTGTGTAAAATGTGGAAGACCATTTCGCACGTGCTTTCACTGCTCTGTAAGATTATTCTGCACAGCAATATAGCTAGTTCATGTACTTCCTCATCCACTTCAATGTAATATTAATACCTGAGCAACCCATATATGCTAGCAGTACACTTGTGTGGTGTTTGGCTGACTGGAAGGAAAGACTTCAGAGTTGGAAAAGTTATGAATCTCCTCTCTGTTTCTTCACCAGTTTTGATTTCCAGAGCTTCCCAACAGGTTCTTACAGATTCACACAGATTGCATTGGGCTGCAACCTGCACTGAGCAAGGACACCTCCAACTAGACTGGGCTGCCCAGGGCCACATCAAATCTGATTTTGAATGTCTCCAGGGATGAGGCCTCAACCATATTCCTGGGCAACCTGTTGCAGTATTTCACCACTCTCACTGTAACAGATTTCTTCCTTATGCCTAATCTAAATCTACCCTGCTTCAGTTTTAAACCATTACCCCTCATCCTATCACTACAAGCCATTCACACGGTCCTTCCCCAACCTTCCTGTAGGTCCCCTTCAGATATTGAAATGTAGTTACAAGGTCTCCCCACAGCCTTTTCTTCTCCAGGCTGAACAGCCCCAATTCTTTCAGCCTCTCTTCATAGGAGAGGTGCTCCAGCCCTCTAGTCATCTTCATGGTCCTCCTCTGTCACTCTTGTGCTGGATGCCCCAGATCTGGACAGAGTACTCTAGGTAAGGTCTCACCACAGCAGAGCAGAGCGACAGAATCACCTCTTTCAACCCACTGGCCATGCCTCTTTTGATGCAGGATGTGATTTGCCTTCTGGGCTGCAAGTGCACAGTTGGCTCATGACCGGCTTCTTGTCTATCCTTATCCTCCAAGTCCTTTTCTGCAGGGCTGCTCTCAATTTCATCCTCCCCAGCCTGTATTGATATGCAAGAGGCACAAAAACTTTTCAAAAAATTCGCTTTCTGTGGGTAACCAGATTCCACAACCTTAAATGCTGAAAAAAAATAAGACAATTGTATTCATCATCCAACTCTTCTGCCCAAATGTCTGTTCTGAATTTGAGATGACAGTGAGATGGCTAAGTAGCTGAATGGTCCCATATCTGCTCCCAAGAACTTTGCTCTTTGTAAGTATTCCAGCTTTCTCCGTGTGAATTAAGACAAGATAGATTTCCACTTGAGCTAACTGCAATACATCAACATCTGTAACATATTTAATCCCTTTTTCTGTAGCAGCCACTACATCAAACACATGCTATATTTTGATCAATTCCCTCTTTGCTCATAATAGATCTAAACACCCATGACAGCTCAGCACAAAGGGAGGAGTCAAGCTTTTGAGAATTCCATCAAGTGCCATGGAGAAATCTCCTTCGACCGCCACATTGCCTAACAACTTTCACATTTCCCCTGTATTAATGAAAGTACCTGTTGCCCTTACCACTGCACACTTCTCTCCTTTTATTACTTAAATATTTCATTCATACATTGATGTTAGCTTGTCATGTTTCTAGTGCATAAAATAAATGAAAGTTTTACCAGTATCTGTTATATTCATGTAAGTATTTCAGGGAAGGCAGTGGGATCCAAATGGGAAAACATCCAGTAAATCCTACTGTGCTTTTTCTTGTCTGCAGCAGCTGTAATTTTCAGAATTCTGGCACAAGTTCACAGAATTAATAAAAAAACATGATGACACCCCAGACTGGGTGGTGCAGGGCTCTTGAGCTTATTCCCAATTCTGCTACTGCTTTCTCTGCACCTCTGTTTCCTAGCCGCAGATTTACCTGTTCCTACACTTTACAGTGCTGGAGAGAAGTGACACATTATGACCCCAGATGAAGTATGCTGCTACTGATGAAGGAAAATGTTGCCAATTTTTCTGCCATTTTCTTTATTGACCCCAGTGATTTCATCTGCTGTTCATCCTCCTTTTCATCATATCAAGTACTTGCCCAAATTTGCTCTAGGTAGAGTCATTAATCATAAAATAAGCTTGAGCAAAGAAACTGAAGAACTTTCTGTTGAATTAGCAAGCTAAATGAATTGAATTATGCCAAGAATCAATGCTGTGACAAAAAAGATAGGTAGAACCAGGTGATTAGTAGCAGACAGGCAGAGCAAGGGAGGACTCCTCCCTACTCCTCTCAATTTGCTCAGCTCTAACATGTAACTGCACCTCCAGGCTTAGGCTTGACAGCAAGCTAAGCAAACCAGCTAGTGGCTACCCGGACCAGCATTTTACTGGTTTGGTGTGATGAAATGCACAATGCTTGGTTTGATGAATACCAGAACCGTCTCAAGTGAGTGCGTTGAGACCATGCAGCAAAGAGGAGGAGAGCGGGACTATGTAGCGACTAGCGAGATCAACTTAATTCCTGTTAGGTGCTTGTAAGAACTTCAGTTCCTTTTCTGAGACAGGAACTTGTTTTGACCATTCATACAATACAACTCCAAACTTGATGAGGCCACTAAGTGCAATCACACTGGAAAAATACAATAAAATAGGTAAAATAAGAAGACATCAATGAGAACATAATGCTAATAATGTCTGCTGAACTGACCATATTCTTAGCAAGTGACAGCATCAGATGTAGCAGATTTTGCTTGGAAAACACACCTCAATATATTTGACAAACCTTCTGCAGACATTCAGAATAATAGAGACCAACATGAAGTACTTTTATGTTGAAAGATCTTTGGGCATCAGGAAAGCAAGCATAAATCATTTATTTTCTTGTTTCCAGACTTTTTTGTACAAATGCAGTAATGTGTGGGACCTTGTTTAGCAAACTGATGCTTTTTCTGTGACAATTTCTAACCCCTTTTAAAGGCTCTTCAAAGCTGGAATAAAAGCTGACAGTTTTCTTCCTAGCATATGTGAAGGTAATGAATCTATCAAGTCTCTTGAGGCAGACAGCAATTATCTCTGACATTAGATACAATACACTTGCATTTAACCACACAAGCATAACTTTAACTATAGACAAGAATAATTAAAACTTTAAAAGCTACCATGAAATAAGAACAGAACAGCTGGTGAAATGAAAAACTTCAATGTGCTGAATTTGTCCTGATTGCATTTGTGGCAGTTAAAGATGTCCTTCAAAAAATGTTCAGCGCAACAGTTTGTCCTAGTTCACCTTAGAACAGTTAAAGTAACCGCAGATCTGCTAGCTCTTAACAGATCCAGCTCTCTCCAGGTTTGATGTATAGCTCCTCTGAACATTGTTGTACCACTTTGAAGGCACTCTTCCTCAGTCCTTACCCTGACTGCACGCTCCTCTTGTTCATAGTTTGGCCCATTGCAGTTAAAGAGGAGAATTATTGAATCACAGCCAATATATTCTAAAGAGTTTGGTTATTCTAATACAAACCATATTAAGACAGTTACTGGGCTAACCCGCTCTTGTCCAACCTCACTGTTTTCTGAGTCTAAAAGGGTTCTGGGGCAGGGAGAGTGTCTTATTTTCTTGTTCTCCAGTTATCTTTGCACAGGATGGTCAACAAACTCTTGAACGCACTGTCTCTCTCTGCCACATAGGAAGGCTGAGAGGTGTCAGATACTATTAGCTACTGAGCAGCACTTCCACAGAAAGTTTACTGCTCCTGCTAGCTGGGCCAGCTTTTGAGAGACAAGCCTGAGGTATTTCTCAGGGACAACTGTCAAGTGCTTCTCTCAGCAGGTAAACTGTCTGCAGTACACTGTCTTGAGCAAGGCCAGATGTGTTCTTCTTGTAATACAAGATGGAGATTTTCATACAAGACAGAGTGACAGTTTGACACAGATGTATCTTAGTGTCATTCCTGGAAATTCGTAGTTTGAGGATTATGCAAGTTACAGCTAGACAGTGATTTCTGGTACTAAATCCAGTGAGAAGCTTCCCCTCTCTTCATCTTTTTCTGGGCTATCAGATCCTCAAGCCTACATCACAGGAGAACTTTGACTGCTTTTTTAGCCTCATTACTGTCAGAATAGATGATTACTGCAGATAAACAGAACTTAGCTTCCAGATGGCTACATATACTAGGCAGATTTGCTTAGTGAGTAGCATATATGCTGTTTGTATAGGTCAGCAACTACCTGTGAGCAAACAGAGAGCTAAGAATAAAATGCAGCTATTGGTGTGCCTCTTCCTGCCCACATCACCTCTGTTGTCCTTCAGCAGCGGCATAAGTCAAGCACTAGACCTCTTCAATAGCCGTGCTCAACCCTGTATGGCAACATTATGTCTTTGGATATAAAGGGTCTTTTGTAAAAGAGAGATACAGATCAGGAACTTGGCATTGCATCTGAATGGGGGCTGGGGAGTGAAAAACAAGGAGTAACACTGACTATTTTCTTGAGACATCTTGTCTACACTACAGCTGAGGATTGCAGCTCTATTTTTAAATTACATTTCTTTCACCCACTCCCTGCAACTCATGAATGCTAGGGACCCTTGAAGTCAGAGTTTCCTGGCACTGAACATCAAGCCTGCCTGGGTTATGATCACTTTGGAAAATCCCTGCTGTCAGCACCATGGGAGATTTTTAGACTTGTTTGAAAAACGTTGCTTTTTAGTCTCAGTTCTACATGACAGACCCAACTCCCCCTCCCCTATCACTTCATAGTTACAATTATAAACCCTCCATATGCTTGAAATAGACATTTGCAAATTATCGATTGCCTCATAAGCTTACTTAGCCTTCAGAGTGGCTATAGTTAAAACTTATTTTGATCACCTTGACAAATTTCCATTGCGATAGCATGATGAAAATTTACTGATTTTATGTATACTATGGAAGTACATGTTAACATTTCAGCCTACCTGACACAGCAATTGGAGGCAAAAGCAGACAGTAACTCAGAAACTATTTGGATGTTGGGGCAGTCTCAACTAGCCAAAGCTGATCTAGCTCCACAAAAATTTTCACTGAGCTAGTCACTTCAACTACTTCTTAAGGGGTCTTTCTGTCAATCATATGAAGAGATTCTGGGTTTGCTGATTTTTTTTTCTAAACTGTCACAATGCACTTAAATTGGCAAAACTATGCCTCATCTCATTTTCTCTGCAATTAAAATAAACTGAATACTTGACAAATCAGGTTTATTTGATTTGTGCAGAATATGTCTCAGTGTAGCCATATTTAATTGCGGGATGATTTAACAGACTAGGCCACAGGGCAAAACAAGTGTTCAGTTAACTGCTTCCACTCATATTCCTCAGAGGTGATCTATGTAAAAAAAAAAAAAAAGTTATAAAGAAGTTTATGCATTTTCTGCTGGAAGAGAAAAGGAGGCAGAGCCAAGAAAGCAAGACAGACAACATCTGTGTGAGAATAAAATTCTCAGGCTTGCAGTCCTAATGTACCAAGCACACAAGATATGTCATGTCAAATTGCTGCTCTTGTAGCTGACACTTTAGTAAGAATTAGGTGGGTGGACATTTAAATGACAAAAAGTATTGTATATCTTTAAGCCCTCAAGGAAGAGAGTACTTCAGATCCCCTTACATATCTTGCCCCCCTTCTTCTTTCAGGTAATAAATTTTTCCAGGAAAAGGCCAGGCCAATGTAACAGAAAAACCATTCTGATTTGAAGGTTCTTAGGAGTCATGAAAGTAACACATCCTCATATATTCAGCCTGCCTAGATGTACAGAGAAACCTGCACAACACAACACTAGAACAGAATGGGGAAGAAAAAAGGGGTTTAACATTTTTAAAAAGGGAAAAAGAAAAAGGAAAGATAAGGACAGAGACACAGAAAGACAGAAAGAAAGGAAGGAAGGAAAGAAAGGGGGAAGGGGAGGGGAGGAAATCTCTGCAAAGGAAGTTTTGTCAAAAGTATAACAAAAAAGGGGAGGAGAGACAACAACACTTGATTTGGAATACAACGCCTCCTATATCTCTTCTAGCTCTACTTTCTAGTAATTTTCCCCACATGAAGATAGCTAATTTTTGAGAGTTCTTTGGAAAGAGTTGGGATAAATAATTTTTTGAATGGCAGTAAAAGTTTCAAAGCATGGAGGGCCTAACAGTGAGGTGACTTAAATCTCTTAAGAGGTGTTGACCAGAAGAGGTGAGCTAATGCAGAGAAGAGATAAGCAGAAGCAGTTTTAAAGCTTATGATAATACAGCGACCTAGCTCCAAGACACGTACAACAAAGCTTCTTCGAAGACTTATTTCGCTGTATTCTTTACCAAACAAGGAAATCTGCTCTAATCTGTGAGTAAAGGAAATGACAAATGTGAACAAAAAAAAAAAAAGAAAAGCAGAAAAAGAGCTGGTTACAGACTATTCAACCTTAGATTATATTACTCTGAACTGTTAATTAAACTCTTTTTATAACTCTCTCCTGAGTCTGCCTGGGCCTATACCTTTAAATTACCTTTTAATGGGAAATTGATGTGAACAGCATGCAGCCACAAGACCAGGGAAATGCATCCCCATTCTTAGGATGTCTGCTGTACACATCAATGGATGTGAGGGGTTCACGTAGAACTGCTACCTCTATTCCTGGCTGTGTGAAGAGCTAGCCAATTAATTGGCTGTCAGGAAACGTATACGGCACTATAACACTCAGACGGAAAATGAGAAAGAGCATACAAATCAGAGAAGAGAGTACAAGATAAGCAGGTCATCTATCACAGATGTGTGAAAAGGAAAAATAGCTACTGGAAATACAGGAACAAGTGGCTCATACTTCCAATTCTCTATAGTTATACTTAGGTAAGCTTGGGCAACCTGTTTATAGAAAGAAATATATCACACTGTTACATATTATGGAATATTTCCCAAAGCTTGATTTACACTTAAAAGATAACCTCTGGTAGCACATGTCAGATGGATAGTGTAAATAAGATTACTGATATAAGATATTTCAAAGGAAACTAAGAGAAACAGCAATTGCTTCATAGTTCTATGCTAGGAAAGTAGGGTAACACTAAAGTTTGTTGGGGTTTTGTTTCATTATTAGGGCTGCTTTATTTTGCAGGAAAAAAAATAGGTCTGATACAAGCAGTAGGTTTAGCATCTTAGAACAATGTTGTCAAAGGAAGCGTTTTTCACTAGTTCCATCCTGAGACAATCCAGATGAAATGTGTACAAGAGGCAAGGTATAAGTTTACATCCGTAAAAAAAGGTGAAAATGGTGTTAAAAAGGTTTATATTAGAATGAAAACAAAAGTTCTGCCCTCATGTTGAGCCATAGAAAAATCAGCTTTCACAGAGTGTAAAAATGCATTCAGGGGAAGACTTCAACTCACAACAAATTCTCCTATCCTTACCTGATAAGCTACTATATGGTGCAAAACCCAAAACCAACACATTTTTTCAGAGTTGCAGAGCAGACTTCACCCTTTACTAATAAAACAAAAACTATAAATCTAAAAATCTTCCTAAAGTTTGAATTTCATAGTAGTTGATGTTTAGACAAAAATGATAATAGCCACGTCGGTGCGGCACCATGCTGTGCGCTTCTGTTCTTAGTCATTCCAAAACACACATCAGAGTATTAACTAAGAATAAAGCTAATCACATGCAGTAGAGCAGAAAGAGGCAAAAGATCACAAGTCCATGCATTCTGTTTCTGCAACAGCAATGGTTATAAGACAATATTAAGGGTGTATTACAATAAAAAGTCTAGTTTAGTAAACATTTCTGAAATAGCACACAGAGCTTCAGTTTAAATACACAAGACCTCATAATCAGATTTTAAAAAAGAGAAGATGATAATTCAGCATTTCAGAAATATTATCCTCCTCCTTTTCCTTAAGCAGAGCCAGCAGGAGGGGAGTAATAATTTGCCATTCAAACAGGTTATCAGTGAATTGCTACAGTCTTAGAGGGAAGAAGCAGTAGGGATGGGCCACATCCTGCTGTCTCAATGAAGTGTGACATAAATCTTTATCTGAAGGTGGAACGCAATTGCTTGTGATGGATAAATACCCTCCCATTTCCTCAAAGAAAAGAAATGTGATATTCACATGCAAACAGTATCCCTCATAAATGATAGTTTCCATAACATATTTCAGGATGCTTAGGTGTTACCTGATCTTTCAAATTCTTGAATATGATTCTTTTGAATCATATTTGTCTCTAATGACATTATGCTACAATAGCCAAGAACCAGTATTTCTCTTGGGTGTATCTCAGCAAAAGTAATTGTGTAGCATACAATAATAAGCTAGGAGCAGAGTTCCTCTTCTAGAAAAGGTGTGCCCTTCTTGGAGGAGGGCACTGACCACCCATAAAGCCACAATAAAATGTAGACTCCATTGGCTACTGGTTTACCCTACCTAGTAATTTTGGAGCAGATAAATGGAATATTTTACTGCACAAAAGGTACAACGCACAGCTGGAAACAAAAGAGCAAGTGCACTTCCAAGTGTTTAAAGGCATATGGAGACATCAAACAGGATGTAAACACATCTTGTCAGAATTGAAGCAGGTACTCTAAGAAATCTCCTCTTCATTGGGGGTTATTTGTAGTGGAGTCTAGCTCTTAAATGACATGATTTTTACATTCACTAATGCTGGTAAAATGCCACCACAAGGAGAAAAGGAATCCTTGCAGCAGGCAAACGGCTTTGCCAACAGCAATGCTGAGGAAGTAACTTTTCATAGACAATCAGTTATAATAATTGTAACAGCTTACTGAGATTTTGTTATTATTTTCCTTTTTCTTCTTCTTTTTTTTTTTATTAGTTCTAGTTTCAGACTACTTTAAAACACAGTTAATTAATTTTAGTTATTTTTTCTTTCATTCTGTACTGCTACATGTTGATCACACAGGCTGATAAAAACAAGTCGAGACTTGTTCCTTCCCCCTGGGAAAGAAAAAGATTCAAAGATCCAGGAAAGAAGAGAGGCTGCTGCTGGCCACTGTTTCAAATTTCACAGTATCAGTCTTCCATTCATCTGTATAAATGTAAGCTACAGAATGAAAAATATTACTGATATTCCCAGTGCACCTAGGCAGAACAGGCATTTTACTTGTACACATTTTTCTTGGGTTTGAATGCTGATGTCAACAAAGCATTTACAACTGATTTGCCATTTATTTTCCTTGTGGGGAGAAATATTGGGGAAAGGAAAAGGAGGGAGAAAAGACACAGAGACTACCTATAGAAATAACAGAAACTCCCTCGATCTAAAAGCTCACCATTTCAGACAGCTTTTAGTCAAGACAAATACAAACCACGAGAACATTCACTCACTATCATACTTGGGAGATTTTGGGGTTTTTTTGAAACTCTTTTCTCTTCCCTCAAATCCCCTGAAATCTCCACTTTGAAACATCTACCAGAACCTGATAGCTGTGTAAGCAATGCATTACTGCTCATCACCTGAACGCTACAATTTATCATGGAATGCTGCTAGGAACACACACTGATTCATGTATATTTGTTCCCTACACATACTATTTGTAACAGAATTTATTTTTAAGCATAATATACAGAAACACACAAACCTGTAGATTCCATATTTTTAAAAACAACATTTAAAAACTGCAGAATATGCACAGCATCAAAAGGCTGCCTTCAGAAGGAACTGCAGGCTGGGATGAATGCAGCCGCAGCCAAACAAGCAAGGACAATGTGCAACCTTTGGCATCTCACGTGGCACACGTGAGATTTACTTCATTCTCCTCCTCTCAAATGCTAGCATAGATGCTCATGCTTTACATTCTCTTACTCAACAGTCTATATGGCTGTCTAGATAGATATCTAGGCAGCTCAGCCATTTAATCTTTCTATATAGAGATGTGATACACTGGTTTAGAACACGTCATATTAATTTAGTCTGCTACCTGCAATAGCTATATTAAAAATATTTTAAAAGGAATAATGTGAATTTGAGACTAGTGTCCAGTATTTTTGAGTTTCTCATGTTCAATGAGGAAGCCTCCTTATGTTCAGAAATTCATAGAATGGTTTAGGTTGGAAGGGACCTTAAAGATCATCTGTAGCAGACGCTGTTTCGGCAGACAACAAAAGCTTCTCGGATTAATGCAGAAGACGTGGAATTGAGAAACATTTACTAATTGAAGAACTACATGCTGTGAAGAACAAAACAAAACATTGTGTGTGTGCCAGAAGTAAACAAAATGCTGCAGAAGCTGGGCCTTTGGAGACACTGGACTTGTCTTTTATAGGGAGCTATTTTCAGTGCTTTCTATAGGGGAATATTTTTAGCTTGTGCACCGGGCTGAATTCTATTGGTTAAGTGAGTTAATGTGCAAGATATATTATACATAATAAACTACTTCTAGGACTTCTGAGAAGACTTCTGAGATTCTTCGTCTTCTTCTCTATTCTGTAATTCTATTCTGCATTTGTGGAATTCTGTTGTGCAGCAGCAATGGGGTTCATGCATCATTTGTCATAAATGGCCCCTGAAACAGGGACCCTACAATCGTCTAGTTCCAATGCCCCTGCCGTGGGCAGGGACACCCTCCACTAGACCAGGTCATTCAAGGCCTCATCCAATCTGGCCTTGAACACCTCCAGAGAGGGGACATTCATTACTTCCCTGGGCAACCTGTTCACAAGTTAACCATTTTTACAGGTTTGATCTGAGGAAATGATTCTATGATTCCATGAAATAGTTTACTGACCTCATATACTACAAAAGCCCCAAACCTTAACATTAATTAAAATAATACATTTAGATTAACTTTCTCACATGCTTTATCCTAATGCATTGTCTGACTCCCTATGCTACTCACAAGGGGAAAGATGCAGGAGGCTTGCAACGCTAAAGGTTTATCCCCATTTCATATTACCTATTTTATGATTTGAGAGCTGAGGGCCTCAAGCAATTGCACAGGAGAATATGGCAGAAAGCCCAACAAAGCAATAGCCATTTCAAGAAAATAGTCTGAGGCACTAGAGGGAGCATCTGCCTTTACAGTCACTGAAGAAAAGTTTCTGTGCACCTACACATACTCCACACAACATCCAAAATTTATTTTGCATATTGTATATACGGTACAAGTCCTACCCTTCTCACAAAAATCAAAGGAAATGCCAATATTAATTAATCATCATTTTAAATAAATGTGCTTTCTCATCTACCTAGCTTACTCAACCATCAGTTAAAATTATTTTCTCTGAAAATAAGCTTTTTAATGCAATCATCTAAACAGCCTAATAGTGTTAGAATAATAGCTTGCATTGTTCAGGAAATGAAAGCAATGACATTTTAAGGACACAGCTTCAGACTTCTGCAACAGAGACATCCACATCTTGGCTAACTGCCATGATGAGAAGGGCATGAGAGAAGGGTGTTTCTAGGCTGTGATTCACCTGACCAGCTCTAGACACCTGTCAGACAATGAATGTGTGAATCATTTTCTCCAAGTGCTACTTCTAAGAAGTGCAAAGGTAGTTGAATTCACATGTGGATGTGTACACCACAGATGATTATGTCACAAAATGCCCGCCCAAAAAAGTGAACAGAACACAGTAAGCATAAATCTGCATATTGTTAGAGCATATATGGAGGGGAGGAGCAGGCACTGAGAGTATTAAGCCCATTAAGACTAACTAACCTTGCTGAATTACCAACACAAAAATGAATCATCTAAAATGGAAATGAGTTCCATGGAGCACTGCTACTGTGACAGCCACAAAGCCTTAAGAAAACATGTTGGAAACCAAAGACTTGCCACTTTTCAGCAGAATTCTCAGCAGAGGATTTCACTGACCGGTTACCCGGAGCGCACTGGCAATGTAAATTCATTGTACACTTCCTAGTACTATAAATTTCTTCATTCTTGCTATGTGCCACAGGTTAAGTTAAGAAGGTAAAAGGAAGAGACAAAGAGTAGAAATTCCTTATTACAACCTGAAAGAAATAAGAGAACTTAAACACCTAAGAAGTTTGTATACAGATTCATTTAAGACATTAACAGTACTTTCTCCTCCGAAAGTGATAGGAAACAAAAAGTGTCTGCCATCTATATTTCTCTTTCATGCCTCAGTCTTGCTATGAATTACCTTGCAACCTGGCAGGTATACATATTGACTTCAAGATAGCCCTCTGTTCTCTGCCTATCTGGATGCTGATACCTGGAAACACTGCCAAGAATCATAACTTGTTTGTCTTATGCAGTTTAGTGGTCATAGTTTTAATACCAGGCATTAAGCTGGACTGCATGCCAAGCCCTGAGTTAGGAAATTCTCTTTTGAGATACATCAAATTGGTAGTGATGCAGTCAGGAATATTAAATTACATAGATTCACTTTGTTGTGTGGGTTGTAACTTTTGTCTACAATCATCTGACACAGAAGGCAAGCTGTAAATTATGGGGAAAACAGTATCTCTGCTTACATCCTCCAAACAAAACACAGTGACTGTGGTTCTCTGGAATTTTCATTAGAAAGCTCCTTTCTTCTTCCTTTTGGCATGAAGGTACTTGCTCATTTCTAGACATCAAGGACTACACAGTGCAAAGGCAAAACTGCAATGGTATTTACAGTTATCCTCCCAAATAGCAAACTGATCCTCCCAGCAAAGAAAATTGATCTCCACATACAACTTTTACTGAAACAGCCTCTAAAAACTTAACTTTGTAATACTGCTAAGATCATTCAAAGGTGGAAGATCTTGCAAACCCACTAGTTGGGCCCTGCTAAAGCTGAACAGAAATTATTCTACTAAAAGGATTCCAAGCAGCTGTTAATTTTAGATGTCTTTTAAAGCATTTATTTTTCTACTTTGAACATTTTGCGACAGGGTAGCAAAGCCTCCTCCACAAAACTAACAGGAGCACTTGTCATTAAAGTAATAATAACAAAAGAATATAAACAGAAAAATATAGCTTAAAAGGTAAAACCTTTAATATATAGGAAATATAAAGGGTTTCAGGTTATAAAAGTAGCAAAATTTGCCTAGTAAGTCCTATGGCTAGCTCTTTTGGTGCTGCAGTAACAAGGCAGCAAGAGACTCCCATCAGCACTGGGACTTGCTAGTCTCAGAGGCTGTGTCTGAGCTGACCTGAGCACATGTGGGTGAAGGGAAAAGATGAATAAAAATGGCAAGAGGAGTAGGAGAAATTACTATGTGGTCTAAACTTGTCCCAACACGAAGCTGGGACATTGCAAGACTTTTAAGTTAGAGATGAGCAGAGGTCAAGAAATAGGCTTCCACGTGAGCTTCAGCACAAAGACAATTGCTCAGTTCCCTTAAGTTGTGTACCAATGTTTTCCTTATCTTGAAAGCGAAAATGCCCTTTTAAAGTGTGCACTTAGGTTCATTTGACAGAAGATTTGTATTCTGAGCAACTACAACTCACAAGAATCCAGATCTTTGATTAAATCCTAAGCAGGAGACATGCTGGTGTCTACTGAATGGAGCTCTGATCACCATTACTAGCACGAACCAACTGAGGAATCAGACAACCTCATTTTTTCCCCTTGTGGAATTGAAACACAAAAGTTACAGTGGAGATTGCTCCTTCCCATTGTTACCTGTTTTTAAAAAGCAGGCACCACTCCTTCCTATAAGAACTTCCCAGGGACTTACATGTTTTTGGTCTCCAGTAACTTTTTGTCTAACTCTTTCTAAAATAAGCTCATTTTAAGAAAATAGCCACAGAGACACCTATCAAAACTGATTGGTTCTGATTTACAAGTTTAGCACTGTTTAATTATCACCACAAAAAACCAACAGCTAAATCGTGTGCTGAGTGAATTAACAGAGTGCAGCAGAGTTGACTCAGACCAGGAGAATGGAGCAGCAGAAGTCACCACTGCCTCCCAGATGTATTGAACTGCTTATATGATGCTCTCTAGCTCGTATCAGTACCTTCCCCGGCTAACACAGAGCTGCTTCATACTCCTAAATAGCCAGAGCAATGTTTCTGCTTGGTCCACAGGCTTCCTCCCAAACGGAACGTATTGTACTGCATGTTGTGATTGGGAAAGCTACAGATAACCTCTATCACTTCACTATTTCTCCATCCCTCCTGCTTTGGAGAGGCAGGGGGGAGGGTGGAGGGGGTGGGGAGGCGGTATTTTAAAAACACCCAAGCAAACCAACCCTGCCACATTTCAGAAACAAAGCCTTAGCAGCTATAAAGGCATGCCCTGTTTTTTTAATGTAACAGTGAAATCTAAAGCTGTATCTCTTCAAAGGAAGCTTACAGATACTGTTGTTTTTCTTCAAGCTCTGAAAAATTACATGGTAGAACCCTGTGAACTATTTTCTATACAAATAGTGGAATACTTGCGGTCTTAGAAGAAATCCATAAATATGTATTACTAGTTAATAAATATGTATTGTATTACAAATGAACAAAACAACCAAACCAGAGACATCATAATTGGTATGATCTTTGATTTTATTTTATTTTTTTAATAATTATACAACATGCAAAATAGTTTCTAGTTCTTTACACTTTAATTTCGTGGTTTGGAAGGGCTATTGGTTTTGGAGATTTCTTTTGGTGGTGGTGTTTTAAATTCTGTAACTTAAAAACTTGAGGCACTAGTGCAAATAAAAGGGGGCAGAATGAGCTGTAAGGGCTGTTAGGAGCAGGACAAAAGACAGGGCTGTCCTCATGGCTGCAATGCTCATGCAAGCCCACAGCACCTCACACCTTGATTATTGCATTATCTTGCTTTCTAGGGCAGGGATATGCAACAGTGCTCAGTTACGACCATTTCTTTGAGCTATTACTTCGGGTATTCCATCCACATATTGCATCTGTCATTTCCTACTGCACTGAAAGGAGTGTAGAAACAACTGCAGTTTTGTGCCAGATCTTATTATCAAGCAAGATGATCAGCTATTTAAAATCTGGCCATGCACTCTGAAATTCATAAATACAAGGAAAAAGAAAATGTTGCCTAAACTTCCCTTAGAAAAAAAATAAATTAATTGTCAAATCTGTTCTATCCACCTAGAAATGTCCCAATTGAAAAAAAAAAAAAAAAAGACAGCCAGAGATCAGTCAGGTACTACATACCACTGAAAAAGATCTGGGTCACTGGTGAAAGAATCCCCAGCTGCTCAGCACTCAGCTAACTGTGTAGTGATACGAAGCATCAGAAGAGACACAGATCCATTAGCTTAGGCTGTTGAATCCTGGATGTTAAGTGAAAACACCAGGAACATGAGTCAACCAGAGGGGAAGAAAAAGTCTGAACCCAAAGATCAGCCATATAGAAAAGTAAACTTACTAAAATGCTTTTTGGAATAAAACAGGGATAATATCAGTAAATATGGCAACTTTTCCTTCTATTGATAAAACAATGAGAACAAACAAATAAGGGTTGTAATGAATGAAGGAGGTTCACTACTCACTGGGAATATCACCTTACCTCAGTTTATCTAACTGTATGGAGCTATAACAAAGTGTGCTTTATAGACGGTGAAGATGGTTTTCCAAAGGTCAAGAGTCTAAGACTAAGATCCATAAGTATGGTACATAGATGACAATTTAATTAGAATCACTACCACACCCAAGGACACGATCTTCAGACTTTCTACCTTTGCATCTTTGTCATCATTTGTAAAGGTAGTCACACCTCTATTCCCATGGTTAAGCTGACTAATTTCAAACTGACACAGCAAGTTTTGAGCAAATGTGACATTGCAGCCTGATGATCCAGCTCAAAGCAAGCTGCTCTGCTCCAGAAAGAGAATCAGATAAAAGGCAGGCATTCTAATCATAGGAGAAACTTCTGAGTTGGCCTAACATCCTTTTGTTTTGTAATATCCTTGAGTCCAAGTAACCTCACCTCTGTGTAACTCTGCGTATAAAAGGTGAAATTTTGGAGAAAGCAAGAGGTCTCCAATACTTCCATAGCATTCATCGATCTTTCACTGTTTTTCTACACAAAATGAATCCTGACTAGGGATCTCTTTAGAAAGGCATGCCAAAGACCAGGTAAGCTATGGAGAAGGGCTATCACCTAGAATGGTACAAAAAGTGACATGCTCACAGATTGTGACCACATCTTCCATGTAAAGACAATGTAAGAGTGTGAAGAGGCAGGTAGCCAGGGTTGAGCAGAATCCTTCCTTTCCATGAGGCCAACTACTCTCTTGTGGCAGAGAAAGATTTGGGTCTTAGGTTGCGTCTCCTATTTTCAGCAGAAAAATGGCACTGCCAGCTGAGTGCAACGTATCACTGTTGTTTAATGTTCTGCAATTTAAATGCAAACCAAAGGAGACTTCACAATTCAGTAACTTGAGGTCCTGAATTAATGAAAGTTGAGATGGCAAGGGGAATATTAATGACAGAGCTCAGTGCAAGAATTCCCACAAATAAAAATCCAAATAGTTGTGAGAAATAATTTCTTAAAACATCTGATTATCCTTAATTAAGGACTAGAAACAGAGTGCCATTTTGGGGCAATTCTCTGATATATATATCTTTATTGAAACTGAGTGGTTTTGAACAAAATGAAAATACAATTTATTGGGAGTTTAGGAGTAGGAAAGCATTTTAAACTTCTAATCTCCTTCCCACCTAAATACCATAAATGTCTTACTGTTCTGCATCTCTGGTAGAATATACAGATGGTGCTTACAGAAGCATTTTGAGACAGTTAGTGGTTAATCACATGTAAAACTCTTAAAAACTAGGGGACCAAATAATTTTTAAAACTCTGTCATGCATTCTATAATTGTACCATGGGAGTCTGACAGCCTAATGAATACTGGGTCAAAGTTTTGCAAAATGAACAGAATTTAAGTAACTGAATAGGTAACATCATGGAAGTCACAAGAGAAAAAAGGCTTCCAAACCCCCCAACAAACCAACTACAGGTAATGTAGACATATTTAAGCATGCCCCTCAGCTGGCAATCAGGAACAAAGGTTCTAAATTAGTCAAATGTCTGGTTAGACTCACAGAACACAAAAAGAGGAAGCACAATATGTTGTTTTTAACACACCACTTTACTCTCATAAGAGTTGTCTCCAATACCTCAGGAGATACAAGCCTTTCCTCCATTTCCCTTTATCTTGGTCATCTATCAGGACTGACCAGAACTTTGTTTTTTTGATTCTTTGTATTCCCATTTCATTCCCTCTTTGGGTTGATGTTCGTACCCACTTACAGGGCAGATCTTAAGCTCTTATATATTCAAACTCCACTACAAAGTGTAACTGAGTGGAAGGGAGGAAGTCCTCTCATAGGAGCACATGTATTATGGTGACTGGAGGACCCATGTTAATCATCATTAAAGGATGACCGCTACCCTGAACAAATTCTCTGAATTTTGTCCCATGTAGAGTCCACTATGAGGAGGTTTTACCATTTCCCTCTTCAAAGGGTACAGCATGGAGAAAAATGGTTAACGCTATTTAATCTTTACTTTTCAAATATTGTGACTAAAAGGAATGAAAAATATGAATACTATCCAGAACAGAATATTCAGTAGTTTGGAAATCTGAAAGAGAACAGCTCTAAAATCTGACCACGTCACACTGAAGTGGAAAATGTGTCTATACTTACTACTCAGTTGGCAAAGAAGATGCTGGTGTGAATGTCAAAGACAATTAAATAATATTCATTTGGAAGCCAGAGTTTAGTTTCACATGATTATAATGAAATAAATGCAGCCAGGATTTACAACATCAAAGCACTCAAACAAAACAAAAAAAATGAGAAAAGAGGTGAAGGAGCTTGATTATTTACATATGAACAATTATATCACAAAGCAAATAATTTTCAGTGGCACAGCCAGGGAAAAAAAGGTAAACCTTCTTCATTACGCATTTTGCCTTTGTGGGTTTTGGTTTTTTGCTACTGTACAATAAACACCATTTGTTTGAAAACATATAACACTACATTAAGAAGTGAAACAGACTTGATTGACAGAGAGGCACAGATATTAAAATCCCTAGGGTTTACTAGCCTAAAGGCAGCCATGACAAACTGCTGCCAGTTGCCCAAAGCCTGCACAGCTACTCGAGCACACAATCCTCAAAATAGTCGTATGTGGCTGAAGACAATCCCTGCTGTGCAGAGCTGAATTTCAAACTGGGCTCAAGAGAAGGGAAAACATCAACACAATCACACACCAGTCACTCACATCTTACATTCATTATCAGGTTTTTCAAAGGAATCCCCAAGGCGGCTACATTTCACAGAATTGAAGATTTAAAATAAAAGAAAAAGAAAATCGAAGCAACTCAGTCTATTCAAAACTGTTTTTATATTAGTTTATAACCCCACAATAAACCATATGAAATAAAACCGCTCAGGCAAATTTTAAGACAAAAGTAGTTTTTGGAAAGATAAAAATAAATACTAGGAGTGTTGACAACAAGAATATTACTGCTATCAGGCAACTGCATGCCATAGGAATCTTTCTTCTCATGAAAACCTCTAAAAAGAGCGTAATTTGCTCTATAGAAAGCATAGCTACTCATCTTGCCCTTTCGTCTGTGAAAATTCTATGTATCACTGCAAGCAAATACAAAGTATCAGCAGTAGGATGTGATATGTTAATGTGCTCTAATTTCCATTACTTCAGCAGAACTGAAGTGTGAAGAAATTTAGTCTATGCATTAGATGGATTAATAGAGTCTAGGAATGACTAAAATATGCAATTAGAAAAGTCTGTTTACATTAGGAAGAAATTCTGCAGAGAGGAAGACACATCACATTCATGTGAGTGTTAATCTTCTGGGGGGTGTGTGTGTGTGCATGCGCTTCCTGGTGCTAGACTGAAATTTCCTTTACTAAGCTCCTCTGAAAATGGGGGGGAAAGATTAATAAAGACTTCAGGAGGATTTGTTGTATTTTACTGATGTGGGTAAAACATACTGCTTCAAGAAAGCCAGTAGCAGTCAGGGGTAAAAAAAGGGGGAGGGGGAGGGGGGAAGGGTGACATTTACCAGTAGCTGCTGCAGCTAGTAAGTGTTCCAAACAAATACACATCTCTCATTGATACTTTACATGTACAGATAAGAATGTTAAGCACAGCCTGGGAGTTGCTGGTTGGTTTTGTCGGGATTTTTCCCGGCGAGATATCTGAAGCCCACATATAGCAACACATTGCCCTAAGGAGAATCCTTCTGCCACATTGTCCCTTTTTCACTACTGGGAAGTATTTAATACAAACCCCTGAGATTAAACAAACATAGCAGTTAAACTGACTGCAGCCAGCAAAGTCATTGTCATTACTGCATTCTATGAATTGCCCATCACTCTCACAAAGGAAATGCAGCAACCGGCAAACCCTGGTTGTGTCAGGCACAGATGGGAAAGCTGCCTCCGCCTGCTAATTGACTGGGAAGAAAACTCATTAAATAGCGTTTTTCACCTGTCACAGTCCACGAGCAAACTCAGCAGCCCTCTCGGCTGCCCACCTGTTGGGGAAGACATAGCTGATGCCTGGATTCTCTCCTGCTACTAAACAAATGTCCCATTGCTCAACATGAAAGAGCGACAGATCATCCTTCTGACAATTAAGGTCCTGTAAACCACCATGTCATATGCACCATTAAATTCTACCTCCACCACAAAAAGATATTCCAATCCCTGGTTTTCATAGGCAGTAAATAACAAACAGGCTAAAGAATGAGTTAGTGTTAGAGCCTTTCCCTCCCTTTTAAAGCACTGTCATCACAATCAAGCTTTATGAAAAGACATTTACATTTAAAAAGTAAGAAAATGCCTGAGTTGTTTTCATGTGTTGTTTCCTTTTTTGTTCACAAAACAAACCCACGGCTATTATTTGTACATCAGAAAAGATGCGTTCTGGTTTGTTTCTGCTTAATTTAATGGTTGGATAATTTAGAAAAGTCCAAAGAACCCAAAGCATCTATATTAGTGTAAATCCATGCTGCATCATGCTTTAACCTCCATGCAGGATTTGGCTTGTGGCATTTGCTCAAATGGTTATAATAGTTCCCAGACACTTGTGGTACTTCACTGTGTTACGAAATCATAGAATCGTTTCAGTTGGAAAAGACCTATAAAATATCCAGTCCAACCGTTATCTAACTCTACCAAGTGGGATGCTAAATCACGTCACGTAGCACCCCACCTATGTGTCTTTTAGATATCTCAAGGCATGGTGATTCGAACATCTCCCTGGTGAGCCTATTCCAGTGTTTGATAATATTTCTTCCAACAGTCAATCTAAACCTCCTCTAATACAACTTGAGGCCATTTACTTTCATGCTATCTCTTGTCACTAGGGAGAAGAGAGCAACACCCAACTCACTACAATCTCCTTTCAGGTAGTTGTAGAGAGCAAGAAGGTCTCTCCTCAGCATCCTTCAGACTAAACAACCACAGTTCCCTCAGCTACTCCTTGTAAGTTCAGAGAGGATATTGACATTGTGCAAGGAAAAACCTACCACTGTAATGATGTATACTTATATACATAGACAACACTAGAGAAAACAAACAAAAACAACAACAAAAGAGCTACAATTCTCACATGAAATAATACATGCAGTTATTTCAGGGCACAACAGCAATCAGCTGCAATGTGCAGGTCACATCAAGGGACCAGCAGAGAACTTTAGTGGAGGTCATAGAGCAGGGTTTTGCGTAACCTCAGAAGCACATGGGGTGTCAGATCTCTTAAATAGTTTTAAAGGGAGTTCCACCAGCTTCCTGTCAAGCAGACCAGCAAAGTGGGAGACTGGGCATGAACTGAATCTGTAATTCACACTTGTCCCACTGCTACTCTTCCCCACTTCTCCTACTCCAAAGAAAACTCTGGTAATACTTATCTGTACTGCTATATATAACATTGCTGGTTTCTCCTGTTCACAGAACTGTCCTTGTATGTTAAATGATCAGGGCTGCAGCAAAAATTTTACTTCAAAGCAGCGCTGCTTTCAAGATCTGCTTAACTACCAGATTGTTTTATATTTAAGATTTGCATGCCAACTCTAAACCACAAAAGAATTTTCTCTCACAAGCGCTGGAGATAGGTATTTCAGGGCACTGACACTGAACTTGAAAGAACAATTAAGAAAAACATTCCTGAAATAAATCCTATTGCAAGGAACAGTGCCATATGGCACTGGTTCTGAAAAGACTGATCCTAATACCTTGGCCACTTCTCTAATTTATCACCTTTTCCTAGCATTCTTCTGCCTACCTACTCATCCTTCCATTGCTTCCTTCCTTAATTCCACAGGATAACAAATGTGAGTAAGATGACTTACTTTCAGTCTTAGCTGTGGATCAAGATCTCACTGTTGTAGAAAATAGCATGAAGAACAAAATGATAGCCCTTTCTTTTAGCAAAATATTATCCACAGAGAAGGAGGAGATATGGATTAAGATAGATGGAGGTCCAATAAAATCAGAAGTGGCAGCAGTATGGGCTACCTAACAGCCACCAACAAAGTCTCTTTTCCATAAGCCTCACAAAGAACAGTTTAAAGGAGGGACATGTAGGCAAGCAATGAAATAGTTGTGCAGATCATCATAGGGATCTCCAGTTAAGTATGGAAAGCTGCAAGCAAGAAACTGCAATGGGTGTTCATTTGAGAATTTCCTTAGTAGGAAACAGATTCTAGAATGATGCAATGAAATGATACCCCCAAGAGCAATTTCACATTAGGCATATCCAGTGCAAAAGCAGGCTGCTGCCAGAAGGTAATGGATCAAAAATAACATGCAAAGACAAGCATCTACCTAGTAGAAAAGAAAGAGCAAGTGCACAGACTCAAAGAGCAGCACAGCCAATGGAACAGGCCAGAAAAGGACATTCCAAGCAGCAACTGGAAATGAGGTAAGACAGACAAGGTTCATTTACAGAGGCAAAGATGAGTGCCTACAGAAGACATAGGACAAACTTAGTGTTCATCCTATTTCTTCTTCCAATTTCAAGAACTGTGGAAAAAAACAACAAAAATAAAACAAGTAAGTTAAATATTGAAGAGAGATTCTCCCAAATGTTACTTTCATATTCCCAGTTCATACTTTGTTTGCCCACAGGGTAGAATCCAGGACTAAGCTGCTTTCCCTCTTCTTAAATTTCTTTCCATGAGACATGAGAGAAGAGGAGACTGAGGGGTGACCTTATTGCTCTCTACAACTACCTGAAGGGAGGTTGTAGCCAGGCAGAGGTTGGCCTCTTCTCCCAGGCAGCCAGCACCAGAACAAGAGGACACAGTCTCAGGCTGCGCCAGGGCAGGTTTAGGCTGGATGTTAGGAAGAAGTTCTACACGGAGAGAGTGATCGCCCATTGGAATCAGCTACCCGTGGAGGTGGTGGAGTCACCTTCATTGGAGGTGTTCAGGAGAAGACTTGATGGGGTGCTTGGCTGCATGGTTTAGTTGTTGGGTGGGTTGGATTGGTTGATGGGTTGGACGCGATGATCTTGAAGGTCTCTTCCAACCTGGTGTATTGTATTGTATTCTTCTATGACAGTGACTAACATCAGGTTAGACCAAATGTACTTCATAGATTAAATTTGTTTATTTTTCTACTTTGTCCTACTTTAGCTGACAATACTCCAAACAAAACTATTGTGTAAACTCTTTCATTTGGTTGGAATTTGTAAACATTACCACACTGTTATAAAACATCTAAAAGAGTGCAAGCAAAAACCTATATTGTGAAAAGTTA
This sequence comes from Picus viridis, assembly GCA_033816785.1. Taxonomy (NCBI): domain Eukaryota; kingdom Metazoa; phylum Chordata; class Aves; order Piciformes; family Picidae; genus Picus; species Picus viridis. The sequence continues at coordinate 28,682,991 of CM066578.1, read as the reverse complement.
TTTGGTCACTGCCATGCTATTTGAAATGCTTTTTCAGTTCCTTCCTTTCTTCAGATGGAGTGGGCCCCATTATGTTTTCACATGTCAGTTAATGAACACAATGCTGTCAAACTATAATGGATGAAGATTTTTTTTTCCATATTGTGCTTTGTTTGTATGAAGAACTGTGCCAAGGATCTGCTAAGTTATATCATTTCCTTCAATGAAACTAATTTACAAGGAAAATGAATCATGGGAAACACAAAGAAGATATCAACTATTCTACAACCACCCTGTTCCTTCCTGTATCTGTGCCTGGAAAAACCAAGCAACAGAAGCACAACAAACTAAACTCAGATCTGGTGTAATGCCGTCGATGGCAGTGATGTTACAGAATTAATTAATTTGGCATAACATCAATTTAGTTTTTAGCACTGCTAAAGCCAATCCTAGCATGTAAAGGTTTGCTGATTACTTGACAATATGAAGCTAACTTTAGTGTTAAAAGCACAATATGATGCATCCATTCTAACTGAGAATTAACAGGTAATCAGGAGACATATAATATACTTAGAGCTCAGTTAATGTTGCAGAAGAAGAACAGAATAGCTGCTCTAACAAGCGGCATGAAGGATTAGCACTAGCAGCAGCAATGTATTGCCACAAACCAAAAAAAAAGCCAATCTTGTTTGCTACATCCAGTGCATGGACTTTAGGGACAATGTCATAGCTACAACTGAGAAGTCATTTTTATCTTAAGTCCCTATGCCAGGCATTTCTTAGGCAGGTCATCCTGTGGGACAACATTTCTTATGCTTGACTTGTTCCTGCAATTTCTGATGGTATTTGTAATTCTTGTTAAACTGCATTTTAAAAAAACCCACCCCACAACACAAGCCCAAAACAAATAAAACCCAAACAACAACAACAAAAAACATCACAAAATCCACCCAGGCATAAAAATCCTCTATTACCAATTTAAGGATTAAATAGATGCCTTTTTATCCTCACTCCACTACCACAAATGCAGAATTATTTTAAAACGGAAATCTCCCACTTATTCAACCTTCATTACAAAGATGAACCACATACTGCCTGCATACTGCTTCTTTGATTTATTTATCTCCACTGTGTCTCACTAGTAAATTGCAGAAAGCCATAGCTCGTGAGAAGGTGTGCACAGAGAATGTGCAAATACTAAGGCCAAAAAAACAGAGGTAGGTATGACTGGATCAAAAGTTATACTGGTGGATAAATGATGAAATAAAAGTATTTTTACTTGTTTTGGAATTACTTAAAGATCTTTGACGTGTACTCTCACAATGAGCAGCAATTAGACTAGTTTTGGGTTCTGTTTGGGTTTGGTTTATTAATATCACTAAAGACTACGCGGTTTCCCAGTCCCCAGTCAACTGCTCACACATTCCCTTTTATAGCTTACTGAAACAAACTCCATTCTTATGTAGATCATACCTACCACTTCAAATAGATTTAAGAACAAATGCATTGTCACTTGCTTTCAAAGTCACATGAGTCTAAATCCCTGTTTTGAAGTTCCTCTGAAAATCTTGTTCAAGTACTGCCATTATTTAATGTGTGTTTGCAGGGCTTCAGTGGGGTGTGATATTGTGTCCCTGGATTACCCTTCCTGAGTGTGCAGTGTCACATGGCAAACAAGTTCTCTCTTGTCTGAACTCCAGCAACTCTGCTTGCCACTGCTATCCATGTCTTAAAATCACACAATAAACAAACTTCTACTCCATCTTTTTAAACTTTTATATCCTTATTGTTGAAAAAATATTTTACATTAAGAATGTGTAAGCATAAAGGCTTCTATAAAAATCCATCAACCTTTGTCAACTTGTAAAAAAAAGTTTTTAAATTGAAATAACAGATAAGGAAGAAACAGAGATGAATCAGGTAGAATCTGAAAATGGAAGATTAAAAAGTAGAAGACAATGACCGATTCCAGAATACAGCTGTATATTTAACAGCATTAAATTAAAAGAATAATAATATTTCGTAACATAATAGGAACAAACAGATCCTTCACATAGTGCTCTTACATATCCAAAGAACACTTGAATCTATTATGTTTTCAGTGACAACAGATGAGGCAAATAGGAGTTAGTAGCCTCTTGTACTGTGTGTTGGGCTGACACTCCAGGAACCCCAGAGTGCCTCACCCACCTAAGACACCTCACTTTGTGCCTCAGTGTCCCAGTCTTCAAAATGAAGGACAGTGGCAGTTACTGTACTGAAGTCCTTCCAGATTTCCTCAGGACAAGCACTACATATGCTAGGAGCTGGGTGTTGCCACCTGTTTTCAATCAGATGAGCTTTACTACTTAGGACTGAAATACTGCCTTGTGCAGGAGAGTTCTGCAAATAAAACTGCTCTGGTCCCTCTAAAGTGCCTAAAATACCATTTTCTCTAAATTTGCCATCAGTGCAGGTCACAAGCAAATAGAACACAGTTGCACAGCCTCAGGAACAGTCTAAGAGGGAGACTGACTCAGTTCGTATTCCTTTCCTCATGAAGTAGAACATAAAGTACCGAGCCTGTATTGTTGCAGCATACGTTCCCTAATGCTCCTCAATGCATTGCACTGAGGGGAGCACAGGACAAACTCTCTGAAAATACATGCTACATAACCCAGTTCCTGAAGGTTCAGAAGGTGGAAGGCTGGGGTTTTTTGTGGGTCCAGTTTCTATTCTTGTTTTCCCACCAGACACTCAAGTAAATGACAGTCAGCTGTAAAAGGACATCTCTACCCCCTCCCCATAAAGCCATTCCCTGTTTCTGAGGATTGTCTCAAAATAACAAATCTGAGCTATGAACTGAGTGTACAAACACTGCAGTCCATCTTAGGCTCGGGGTGAGGAGGAAGTTCTTCATGGAAGGAGTCATTCGTCATTGGAATGGGCTGCCCAGGGAGATGGTGGAGTCACCATCCCTGGAGGTGTTCAGGAGGGGATTGGACATGGCACTTGGTGCCATGGTCTAGTCATGAGGTCTGTAGTGACAGGTTGGACTCGACAATCTTTGAGGTCTCTTCCAACCTTGGTGATACTTTGCTTACTATGATCCATTAAATGTAGTGATTGTACCTCAAAAACAGGACTGAATCTAAAACTTTTTAAAAATTAAAACATTTAAACATTTATAAATTAAAACTTAAAAACATTCATAAAAAAAGAGTAAGAAAACTAGAAGAAACGGATGAAATATGAAAGTGAGGAATAGTTATGGTTCCTGATATTTTTCAGGGACTGCCAAATAATTTAAAAAAAAAAAAAAAAAAGGTAGAAAAAAGTTTTTAAATCTTGTTTCACAAATGTAATGTGGCACTGTATACTATATTGCCAATTAAAAAAGGCTATGGCTTACTTAAAATAAGACTGAAGACACTTCTTTCCAGTCTCTGCTAAAACAGTGTTTGAGCTACAATGGCATGACTCCAAAGTATAGCACTATTTGCCAGAAACTCATCAAAGACATAGACATAAAGAAATTAAGGGAGACAGCCCAAATTTACTGAAGAGAAAACAGTAATGGTATTTTAAATGACTCCAAATAGATGCAACAACACAGCCATGTATTGGAGGGGGGGGGGCGTGAGGGGAGGGGCAGAGAAAGTAGCTCATCAACACATGCAAACAGCATCAGCTAGAAATCCTGGTGATTGTTTTTTATCCATATAACACCTGCAAACATGCACATGCAAAATAGTGAGTTGTACTGAAAACACATTACCATTTCTTCAACTTGTACAATAACATGAAGTACCATCTTAATCATTCCCTAGGTATAATGGCAGCAGGGCAACAGAAGTGGGAGTTGCAATTGAGTTTTCTTCTGTAAGACCAAAGCAGCTTTTAAAGGTTTAGAAAGGAAAAGGCCTGAAGCAGCTTATTATGTATAAAACCACTTGTCCTTCAACAGAAAACAAGTTCCTCTCTGTTTAGAGTCCATTAAGGAACACAACCTATTTATTAATTGTTTAGAGACTTAAATTCAATTGCTCTCTTAAATAGTGCTTAATGGTGATTTTTGCTGTATTATGAGCAGTAAGCTCACTTTACTGAAATGAATATACAAAGTATATGCGTATGCTGAGGTGATAGCAAGAGTACTTATAGAGTACTTATATTTTATCCTTACACACACATTGAAATAGTTACATATTCCTCACTAGATTTCTTTTCCCTTCTATATCCTTTAACACCATTCTAGGTTAGCATTTCACATACTTGTATTAGTTAAACTTAGGAAATTATTAAACACTATATAGAACACTATTACACAGTACATTACCATAAAGCCATCATCTACCTACTTGCAGGTGACTGAAAGCCACTAGGAAAACTGTACCACCTTTAGTCTAAGATAAAGAGAAACAATTTTGACCCACATAACTCATTAATCCTAATCAACCTTATTGCTAAATTCCTCCACACTGGACCAAACTACAATGTTTAAGAGGTATTTCCTGCAGTCTGCTATGGAGACTTAGTGTAATTAGCTCTAAAAACACAAAAGATCTCATTCACTTCAGTTCAGAGGTAAACAACTACTCTCTTCCACATTGTTAATTGCTCCACACTAACAGCGTTACTGATCCAGGGAAGAACCCCACCATTATATATGGGTAGCACCATTATGCAAAACAACATGCAGAAAACCCCAAACCCCATAAAGAATCCCAACAGGATTCTTTTGGGTTTGTTTTCAAACTGAAAAAAAGAAGCCCTTCCAGACTTGTTTGGCTTTTGATGATGGATCAAAGTATCTCACTTTATTTTTTGTTTTCTTTCCCTGCTAAAAAGAAAGGAGGTGGTAGAGCTGCTTAAGACAGGCTTTTTGCCCTTCCCCTGCAAGACCACCCAGATTTTCAATACTGAATCACCTTTGTGCTAGATGGATTACACTGCTACCACAGCTCTCTGTGCAAATATCTGCTACTCTGCAATATGTTTATTATTTAACAATGTTACTGCATAGACAGAGCATATTGTGCTGGCTAAATGCAGGCACACAAGAGGAAACAGTAAAGGTTAGGTGGGAGGAAAAACATAAAAAAAACCAAAAAAAAAAACAACCAACCCCAAAGAAAGGAATCTTAGGCAACCAGAGAGAGTGAGCCATGGCTTGCAGGGCCCCTCACACTGAGGGGCTGGAGTGTGTCCAGAGAAGGGCAATGATGCTTGTGAAGGACCTAGAGCACGTGTCCTATGAGGAATGGTTGAGGGAGCTGGGGTTGTTCAGTCTAGAGAACAGGAGGCTGAGGGGAGACCTTGTTGTTCGCTACAACTACCTGAAACGATGTTGGAGTGAGAAGGATGTCAGCCTCTTCTTGGTAAGAAACAGGACCAGATAAAATGGACACAATCTGTGCCAGCACAGATTTAGGCTGGATGTTAGGAAAATATTTCTTCGCTGAAAGGGTTATCAAACATTGGAATGGTCTGCCCAGGGCAGTGGTGGAGTCACTGTCCCTAGAGGTGTTTAAGTGGTGTGTGGACCTGGCACTTAGCGACAAGGTTTAATGTTGGCCTTTCAGTGCTGGGTTGGAGGTTGGACTGGATGATCTTGAAGGTCTGTTCCTACCAAGTATATTCTATGATTCTGTGACTTAAGGCCCTTTTCAAAGCTCATGGGATTGTGTTTAAAAATAGACTTCCTTCTGCAGATCATATGTAAAGCCTTTTATTTTCTTTAAACATTTACACATGACATATCTTCAAGCTGATGGCTTAATTAAAATTTAAAAGGAAATTGAAATTATCACATAATAACCTAATTCCAAGTTCTTGCATTTCTGCAAAAAATGCTGTCCCAGAGGTTGGGACAGTACATTGGGAATTTAAAAATACAGATTCTAATTATGGCTTTCTTGTTATCTGCTTCCACTCTGCTCATGATGCTCCAGTTTCCCACCCAGAAACTGGTATATTGCTACTGGTCTCCACTGTGTTTTGAAATCCACAAATGAGAAGTAGAAGGTATGAACAGAACTATGCTATTATGGAAAATAAGTTGGGAATCATGCAAGGGACAGATACTACTTAGGGGCAGGATTTACCTGCCTAGCTTTGGCCAGCTTTAAAACAAACAAACAAAAAAAACCCAAGGCAAAACAACAACAAAAAGAACCCATGCTCTTGTTCTTTTATCACAGGAAAGGTGGAGAGATACTTTGGAGATGCTCACAAATGGTGCCTGTCTAGACTTAGGTGACTTGAAACTCATCTTTGGGGGGGGGGGGGGGGGGGGGGGGGGAATGATGTAGAAGAAAACATGTCAGGCATTTGTCCTTGGTTCATCAATATCTTACCATATTTAGCATAATCAATTTTTACTGTGATCAGCTGGCATATTCTTGACCAGTCATGAACTTTCCAACCCACACTTTTTGTAATTGGAAGAGAAAATATCTTATAAATGATAGCAGCTACTCAGCAGTGAAGTGGGGCAGACAATGCACTGCCTCAAGAAAGGGCACTTTTCTCTGCTAGGATATGTAGTGTGAAGCACAGGAAGATGAAGTTATAAGACATGCAATCATAAAAAGGAGAAAAAGCGTACTCTAGCCTCCAATCAGGAATAATACTGAGAGTCTATCTGGGTGTGGGTTGTGTTTTATATATCATTAATAGATGCTTTTTTTTTTTTTTTTAACCAGGGAAAAAAATTGGACAGAAAATTATTTCTCTGGTGCTACTGATATTTAATAAGACACATAAGCAAAATGCTGCACTTCAGATGTTGGATTTGTATTCTTAATTTCTTGTTCTTGGTCCCTGTGAGATGGATTGTGCAGCTCATCTTGGAAACAAGGCTGCTCGTTCTTTCTTTCCATTATAGTCATCATGAATATTATAACATGGCAAGATAAGCTAGCTAAATGGGGGTGGGGATGATACAGTTCTCAGAACCAGGCAGGGACAGGATGACTGACACTGACAAGGGCTGTAACACAGGATATTCCAGTGAGGTATTAAGAAACCATTTTTTTCACAATGAAACAGTCAAGAACTCAAATACAGGCCCAGCCAATCTGACAAATGCTCTTTGGATATACTCAGAACTGGTTTGGATGAGGCCACCCTGCTGTAGTTGGTACTGCTGGGAGTGGAGAGCTGGACTTAATTAACCAGAGGTCCACTCCAACCTAAATTACTCTGATTCTAAACCACCTTGAAATATCTTTGCTTTTCAAATGGCTACTATTTCTAAGCTCTTTAAACATTACTAGTTAACAAAGAAGGTCTTATCATCCATGTTTCCATCACCTGTATTTCCCTAGCAGGTGTATTTCTGCTTCTCATGTGGGCAAATAACCCATACACCAGTAACCTAGAAGGCTGCTTTGAACATCTTAAGCTTGCTCAACAAAAAGTAATTTCCTCTTTCTGTCTTGGCATGCTTCCATTCCCCTCCATCCATATCCCCAGCTGTGGCCTGTAACTAGTTTTCTGCCTGTAAAATAATTAGTGGCCTTAGTTCTTTATGATAACTACATCACACTTTTGCCAAGTTGCAGTTTTTAATGAGGTTTGCTGTTTTCCACTTGCACCATGGACTTCGAATCCCTCCACATGCAAAGAAAGGTGCTTCTGTAACTCAAATTTAATGTCCCAGTTAATTATGGGGATGGGCTGTTCTCAAAAGTACATCCCTGAAAATATATCAACATATAGCTAAACAGGAGGTGGTTGACAGGCCTTCTACCACTCTCATTGCTACACTAGCTCATACTAACTCTCCAATAATATCAAACATATCCAAAGCCTATGCAAAATTTCAAAGCAATAGCACAGTTTTTGGGATAGACCATTGTTCCTCATTTCCACTTCAGTATCACAGCAGAAATCACTCAAACACTAACAGGTCAAATAGCAACAGGTATTTCACAAAGGCTGAAAATAATTTATGAGTGAAAATGTTCCTGCTAACCCTCAATTTGCTCCTACCTTGGTAAAATGGTAAGAACAACCTCACAAGCATCTGACATTGACAATTGCATCAGATTAGGCTTTGGACAGAGTAACAAATTAGTTTTCAGTATCATCACGATTGGTATTAAACTGAATACTCATCAGCTAGTGAGCCTTTGCAGTTTGGGGCAGCAAGAATAGCTCTAGTGTTACAGATACCAAACCCATCTGCATAAGTGAGGAGACGCAAAAGGAGCAGAAGTGAAAACAGGGGGACATTTAAACTGTGAGAAAATGGTCAGGTGGAGTGGTAGCTGTTGCTTTCAAATAATTTGAAAGTTAGAGCATATACAAATATATTCATGTATTTACCACATTGACTTTGCAATTTGAAGGTTAAAGTTTTTTTCCATGTCATTCATAATGAACTCTTCTTGTGTTTAACAGCTACCACATTTTTTTCCTCCATTCCTAATTGCCAATAGGAAAACCTACCTAAACAGAATATTAATGCTAGACTGGAATGGAAACAGTTTTGCTGTCACATCAAAATTATAATTATTTTTTTTTCTATCTATGAATAAAACAACTAAAACATAAACAGGTCCTCCAGCCAGAAATAATCTTATATCACTGGAAATGCTTTATTTTGATGGCTGCATTTTTTTCCTTTACTGTAAATTATTATAGCTTTTGAAATAAACACTGAAGAGTAAAGCAGAACTATTTCACTTCAGCAGTGTTAAATTAGAATGTCACAACAATTCCAAAACTCCATCAAAAACATTTCAAAGCAGGAAATTCCTGACCACTTCCTATTGAGGCTGAAGCCAGGAAAACTCAGATGTAGCTTGATGCTTAGCCTGACCTTTGTGTGTATATCATGAAGTATTTCTATTACAGAACTACAGTAGAGAGAGCTTTCCAAACTTGACCATTTCAGAAACTGGAGTGAACTGAGATGGACTTTTTTAAACAATACTTACATGAATGAATTGTCACTGAATCAGGAGAACTTAAGAAACAGAACAAATAAATTGTCTTCACATAGCTATGAGAAGCAACATTACAGTATATCATGCCTGATTTTTAATTAATTGTTTTTATTGGTGCAAAAAGCATTTGAAAATGAGTGAAAACTTAATGAGCTTCCATTTTATACTCAGGGTAGAGAATCATCTCATGCCCTAAACCATCCACAAGCATTATGAAGTGTAACAGAAAGGGGTGCTCTAGATCTGTGCCTCAGCACTGAATTGTTCTATTCCTGGATCACCACGTTTAATTTTCAGATGTATTGCAGTTGGTCTCAAGATTTATTGTTAATACTCTGGATGTACAGGATTCAAGAGTGTTGCTATGTTTTAGAGAAGACTATCTGGAAAAATTAAGATCTTTGGCACCTTGACCCCCCTGTTATGCGTAGACATGCCTAACACATTCTGCTTCCTTTGTCCTGGTACAAGTGTTCTGCAGTTTTTGGATAGGGAAATGGCCTGGGCTAATGCCAATTATGAAGTGTTTAGGTAGGCTGCAAATGATGACTTGTGAATGAAGTTTACAGGTTGTTTTCTCTTTGACAGAGAATACAACTTCATAAATACCTTCTCTGGGGAGAGATACAGCCCCTGAGCAGCTGAGCTACCTGCCAGCTAGATTTCATTTCCATGCGCTATTGTCCTAAGCTAAGTATAGGGCTCTACATTCACAGGGAAAAGGAGGTGCCTCACAGGGCACACTCAGCAAGCCATCAACCTGACTAGGGAGATGCCAAAATTAGTTAACAGGAACCATGAATGCTAATGGAGAACTCAATGGTGCATCTTCAGCCCTACTCCCAGATTTAAATGCAGTCCAAGCATCTTTTTGTGTGCAAAAAGTAATTTCAGAGAAGACTGCTCTTCATCCTAGAGAGTGTTATCTGCAAGGCAGAACACTTTCCGGAGTTTGGATTAGCACGTTCCCACATGCAGGAGAGAAGTTACGTTCAACCTCTCATATCCTTGCTCAGGTCTCTCAAACAGAAAAGAGGCTGCCGCCCTGCCTTCATGTTTTAGTGGGGTGTTTTTATCTCTTTTGCAGCCCCATTGTGATTTTTCCAAGTGACAGGAATAATCCCATGGAGACAGCAGCCACTTTAATGCTTAGGCAAAACCAGAGCTTCCAGCTCTCAGAAAAATGTAATGAAAATGTGAGCACTATTTGACAGGTGTCTGGTTACACACATATTGACAACATATTCAGGCTTCTAATTTTATTTTTTTTAGGGGTCTGCTGGGGGTTGGGTCTCAGTACTTTACCAGAATACACAAAGATGGAAACAGAAGGAGTGAAGCAACAAAGAGCAGTTTGTCAGTGAATACTTCACAAGTACGTACAGAACGCAAGGTGCTCTGTGATATCCAAGACTAACAAAGGACATCATCTGTTATATCCCAGAGCAGAATCTTTCACATATTTAAAGTGTTCAGCATTATGCATTCTTCAGTGTTTCCCATACACAAATGCTTTCACTTGCAGCCTGACAGAGTTCGGAAAGACAGGGAAATGGATGCCCAGAACTGCACAACTTTCAGAAGTGCTGTGGCAAAACCCGGGAGGTCATTCACAGTATAAACCTTCCTTAACAATCCTCTGGTGGTGTCTAAGGTATTAGACAGTTTGTCAGAATTCATGATTCTTAGTTACTAAATACTTAACAGATTGATTATAACCAGGAGCAAACAACAGCTTTCCAAGAAACTTCATGCATTCATACTGAACAGATCTCTGACATCTGCTTACATTTGCTTCCTTTTGTCCATGAAGTTGCTAAGTTGTAGACATCTTAATTTCTCAACTATACAGATTTGCATTAACTTTAGTTGTCTCAAGCTACTAGTGGGGACTACTTCAGTGCACAAAAAGAGCAGCATTGATAGCTGCAGGAATTTATTGCAATAGAAACACAATGCTAGGGTGTTCACAGACTAAAGCACTATGCTACTGCTTTCCCAGAAAGTCATTCCCCTAGAAGCAAGTTAACAAACAAACAAACCACCAGTTCCACATTTCTAGAAGTGGTATGGATTTTTTGGTTGTTTAGGGTTTCAGTGTTGGGTTCTTTTATTTGTGTGGGGTTTCTTTGTTGTTGTTCTTCCTTCCTAGTTCATGTTTTGGGGAGCTCCCTCCCCTCCTTTAACTACAGCAAGGATGAAGTAGGTTGTTTAAAATGATGAACAGCAATTTCAACAGAATTGCCATTCATGTAAATTATCCACCCCCTGTGGCATGTTTACTAACCAATCAAAACAGACAAAGTACTGCAATACATTTAAATGAAAATAAGGACAACCACAACACAAGACACATAATAAAAGATTTGTGCACAGCATGAAAAGCATCTTATAAGAAAATTATGTTCATGCTTTAGAGTGAAGAATTTTCAGAATAATGCAGCCTATTTACCATTTGCTGCAGTACACTTATTCTCAACAACAATGGAAAACTCCAGTTGTAAGTTGCTATTGGAGTCACTGGAACTAAAATATTAATCTGAGCAAATAATTTAAAAAAAAAAAAAAAGCATATTCTATTAAAGCAGATCCTTTGCCACAGTTTTTACTGTAAAACACACTTACAGAAACATGTATTGCCGCCCTACAGGGAAATTCAGTTTGATGATTTCTGGGGTCCATCACAAGTGCAGACAGAGTATAACACAGCTCTCAAATTATGGGACGAGGCACAAATACCAGATGAACAGAAAGGATGTATAAAATAACTTGCAAAATAATTTCACATCCCTTCAACAGACTTATGTTAAAGACCCTCATCACTAGCACGCTTCAGAAAGACTTTCTCTAGGTTTTCAACTACTTGGCACACATAATTACAACTTCAGAACATTACATCTCTCCCCACACAGGGTACAAAGTACTGCATAAAATACCTCTGTATCTTATTCTAAGGGGTACAGTCCTTTGGCCTGCGAACAGAAAGTCCCAACATCTTCCCATGCAACTATTCCTTTTGGCTTTTTTACTATTTGTGGTGGGTTTAGGCTGTACCTTTAAAATTTTCCATATATTTTGAACAGAAAGTGATAAAATGTAAATAAATCTCTCCTGGGTGTAAACAGGAAAATGATAGTTCTAAACAATCCCATGGGAGAGATAATGGACTTAAGCTAGTTGTACAAAACAATCTCTCTCTCTTTTGGCTTCTTCACTCTACTAGCTTTGTGTTTCTGCTGGCTTCTGCTTGACCTTGGCTGCATTGGTTCGGCTGAGTTCTTAAGGTCTCTCTGTTCTTTCACTTGTCCCTTTGTGTCCAAGGGGGTAAGGAGCAGGGGGAGGGAGAAGCTATTAGCTCCCCTGGTTTTTGGACAGGGGGGTTCTTGTGCTGTTTATTAACTGTAAATACCCGTAAATATTGTAAATACTGTAATTTCTGTACACATTCATTGCATTTCATTGTAGATTGTAGTTTTGCTTGTAAAGACAGCTTCATTTGCTTCCAACTAGGCTGGTCTGACAAATGTAATGTTGGGCAGAATTTTCAAACCACTATTCAAACCACAACACTATTTCAAAGGGAGAGAAAGGGAAAAGGAGAGAGAGGGAAAGGGAGAAGGGGGCGAGGAGACAAACAGGGGAAAAAGAAAGGGATGCTGTGGGATGGAAAGGACCTTTAAAATCATCTAGTCCTCAGAGCCCCATCAAACCTGATCTTGAATACTTCCAGGGATGGGGCTTCTTTGGGCAATTTGCTCCTGTGTTTTACCATCCTCACTGTGAAAAATTTCTTCTTTATATCTAGTTTAAATTGACCTCCTTTTAGTTTACAATTATTATTGCTAAAAAGATTGTAAGATCTAGGTACTGAGAGGCTGATCTATAAGGTCTCCCTGGATTATGGGCTCTGAACTCACTGGAGAGCAGTTTAAATTCACCACCCTTACATCACATCAGTGCTGTGAAAGCAAATGCACTATGGAAAAGTAAATTGCCACAGGTGCCCAACAGGCAAAAGACAAAAGTCAACTGGCCCAGCTGTTCCCAGCTACCTCCATTACTCATCAAGCCAGAGCACACATTCATCCACCCAGCTGCTCCACCTCTTGCCCAGAGAAGGCCCAACATTATTGTTTCCCAATAAAAGATGAAGAATTGTGCAATGAAACTGAAGGTAGAGAAATTCAGAGATAAACAAAACAGACAAAAGAGATCAGCATTTTTTTTTTTACAGATAAAATTTTCAAATTAAGAGCAAAGGTATGTCTGAAGTTTTGGCAGGCATATATGATGTGCAGTTGTCAAGAATACCCAGATTTTGTGACATTAACATAGCATCTTGAAAGGCTATTAAAGTCTCATGTTTTATGGTTTTAGACCTGTCTTTAAATATCTGTAATCAGGGTGAAAACAGTTGTAAAGAAGAAATTATCTGCCTACTGTGCCATTTTTACAATCTCAGTTATCTGATGCTGTCAAATGCACTGTCAGAGCCAGGACACCAGCCAAAGCAGCACTAGGAACTAGTATTTCCACAAACAAAGAGCTCACTCCTCATTACTGAGGTTTCCCATAGCCATGGTTCTGCAAACTCAGTGATTCTCAAATAAACCAGGGTTCACAGACCAAAGGAGCAACTGGAAAAGAGTTTGTGATTCATGAACTGGATTCACAGACAGTGGAAAACTGGAAACTGCTGGTCTGCATGCTGTACTTCCCTAATTTCATGTTCAAACTTTCAACCAAAATCTATGTATACAGAACTTAAGATATATCTTTTAAAAACAAACAAACCACCCCAAAAACCCAAACAAAACAAAAAAACAAATCAATAAATCCACAACTTATGAACAACCCCCCCCTCCCCAAGCAACAACAAACCAACAACTTAAGTTTTGAATGAATTTTAATTTGGTTATTTTTCCTAAACAGGGGAACATTTAAAAATATGTCTATATGTCTACACATTTATCTACAGGATCTTGGCTTAAATAACCATTACAACATCATGACAGTTTTGGCTATCCAGTTAAAACAAGAGCTGTTTCATCCAAAGTGAAAATCAAGAGCTGAACTGAAGAATTCTGCCTTGGAATGGTAAGAAGAAAACTGGTCCCAAAGTGTTTTGTTCTGTTTTGGTTTGTTTTTTATCATTATTGTTTTGCATGGAAACTTACTCCAAGCTCCTTTTAAAGACTTCATCTTTTTTTGTGTATTATCTTCAACTACAGAAAAAACTATTTCAGTCCAGAAACTTAATAAAAAATAAAATAGCTCCTGTCCTTATCAATACTTTAACATTTTCACTGAAATTTGGCTGAAACCTCCTCACCTCCAGAGACAAAGGTTACCTTGAGTCAGGATATCTTAAATCCTGACTTGATAGCACAGATGGCAGTGTGGCTTAGAGCCCATGATCTAGTTTCAATGAGCTAGCACTTGCCCATTTTTTAGAGAGAATACAAATAAAGTAACACTGACAATGCCCCTTCTACAGTCCCTTTTTCCCCATAAGAAAAGACAGCTCTCTACCTCTGGCTGAGATAAGCTCAGGGCATCTAAGGTCGGTGAGACATACTTGTAGACATTTATTCAGCCTGCACTTTTCATCAACCACTACAATAACTAAATTTAAAGAAAAATAAACTGCATCTTAAGGTTACAAGCATGAACTTACAGTAGCTGAAATCTCTGTTTCCCCGATCTCCATCACCTTGGATGAACCAGTTTGGCTATCTGCATATGAAAGTGTTCCCGATTAACTCCATGCATAGAGATCCTTATTTCTAGGATCTGGATGCGGATCTGATCAGACACAGCTATTATGCTCTAAATTCACACTCTGCTATAATGAGAAACATTTGGAAAGGGAACTACGGCTGCATTTTCAGAAGTATTGAGGCCTCAGGTAGCTGACAACTGGGAAATGACTGAAATCAGCTAGTGGGAGCTCAGCAGCTCTGAAAATTACAGTAGGTGGCCAACTCTATCTGCAGACATGGAAGTAGGCTGGCTCACAGCCTTTCCCATCTCACCTGAGCAAGATGAGGGAAGAAAGAAGAGTGCTGGGGAAGCAGCAACACTTGTCCACTTCTAAAAAAAAAAAAAAAAATCTATGCCTGCCCAGAGGCTTTCCAAAATGGGCACCTGAATTTCCATATTCCTTATCTGTGCAGCTCTGGGTAGCTCTTGCAGCACTCAACTTTAATAAAGAAGTTGAAGTAAGGCAGATCCCATCAGTATCTTTTCACTTTTTAATCCCCTTTTATGTACACTGGGTTTTTGCACTCCCCTATTTCAAATTTTACAGTGGCTTTTGAGAGTTAAACATGGGAAAACCTAAGCACTCATAGCACTATAGTGATTTCAAGAGGGAAATGAAATGATACAAACTATAAAGTCTCAACCCTGAGAAAATATATAAAATATCAACCACTTGTATTAATATGCTTATTAAAATAAATAATATACAGCAGCTTCTAGTCTTCATACCAGTACTTGCAAACTATTTTTCATCTTCCATTCCCTTGCCATATTTTAATATCCAGTTAAGTACAGCATCCCACAACTTCAGTAAGGTTTTCCTTCCAGGTATCTGTCAGGCAGGGAAGTTCTGTTCTCCCATAAATATAGTGCCTGGAAACACATTGTTAAAACCATTTTTTATGAATGCTCAAGTTCTAATTCATGACTTCTCTGAAGGTATTTAATGAAACCAAGATGTCTGATAGTCAAGAAAGGTCTTCCAATGGGCATGAGCAACTGATCTTTCACAACCTGTTAGATGTGACATGACTAGTTCCTTTCCTGTGTAGCACAAGCCACAGGAATCTAAGTTTCTGATCAAAGTCCAACACCTCAGGCACTGCCAAAAGCTGACAAGCCCTTTTTTCCCCTCTTTCCTGAAAACAGCTCTATAACCAAACTGAAGTTTAATAGGATAACTATCTCTTGGACTTAGGCTTAACTTGGTTGCATTAAACTGTGATTAAACTTTATGACAGTTGCTAGATACAGTATTGCCTCATAGTATTTTTAGAGTGCTGAGATTCTTACACAACTCCTACCACACTCTAGGGCAGTTTTTTTTAATGCAAAGAAATTTTCCCTTTGTTCAGGGTGTTGTATTAAGCATAGAACAAAATATTCAAGCAGTAATGTAGCAATGTGACAATTCTGCTGTATTCACTGAATGCCTGTCCAGAATATACACACTGGATTTAATTAAACTATTCTTTTTTTGATCAGCATATCTACAAAGATTTTAAAACTTTGAAATTAATTCTCTTGAACATTCTTTGACACTGTGGAGCAGTGCAGAATAACTGTCCCCACTTTTTCCATAGTCATTGGTCCTGGGAAATTATCACAGCTACGAAATTCCTGCACCAGGATTTAGGGACTGAAATAATAAACCAAACATACAGAAAACAAGTACAGGTCTCTCAAAATTCATCTGCTCGTGCTTGGCATTACAGCTCACATACAGTGTACTTCCAGTGAGGCACACTTCTCACTGGACCCTGAGGCCACGTGAAGTCTCCTGTAAAGTGTAAAAGTGGTGTAAAACTCTGAGTAAAAACCAGTCTTAACAGTGTATCTTGTAAACAAAAGAAAAGAGGTTTAAATGTAATCTTCCATACATCCATTTCTCATTCCAGCCAGAGCAGGGAGTGGGGAGGAGGAAGAACATTGAGATCTACGTGCATGACTTCCCACAGCTATGCTGATGCAGTGATTCCCATAGAGCAGAGGCTCAACCGCACACAGAATATGCAGCTCAAGCCTCCATTGAGGAACTCATGTGGACAAGAGTCACTCCAGCCAGCCAATGTCCTGCATCAGCAAAACACATCCAATTTTCTTAACTAATTTCATGTTGCTGAGAACCTTTGAGAATGTAAAGCTTCTAACAGTTCTTCGCATACAAATTGTTAAAACTGCTTACCAGTTTTGGATGTATGATTAGCCTTTAGATGTAACTTAATTAGATGTAACGGAGAAAGTAGTAGATGAGTAATACTGCATGGCAGTGTGGATTTCTGTTCTTCTTGTACAGCCACAGCAATACCCCAGAGCTTCACTTACCAGGAGAAAAAGTAAATGCTAACCAAAAAGATCTAATTGTCCTCCAAAGGAAGGACAATAACCATAACATACAGCCTAAGAAAAAAAAGACAGAAGACCTTTAGTATCCAGAGAACTGCGGTTTTCCTCAGGGGGCAAATTACTGTTAAATGTAATGACCAATGACCTAATTTTGTTTTCTAAAGATGTATTACTTGCACAAGAGAGACCATAACAACTTCTTCGCAACTATTTTCATTCACTTGAGAAGTTACATATTTGCAATACATACAGTGCACAAACTTAACAGGCAGAAAACATTTAGAATTCAATTTAGCAGAGGGATTATAACAAGTTAATAGAGCCTCAGTTACATCTCAATACAGTAAAAACAAATCCATCAGATTTTGTGCCATACATTTGTGGAAATTATAGCACCTACAGAGAAATAAGTTAGCTTCTTGAGGAACTGATATTTGCAAATTTAAGATGTTACAGAAGCATAAATATACCATCAATAAAAGACGGTATTGTAAACCTATAATTTAGCATAATTTTTCTTTGAAGCCTAGCAGATTGGGAGAAACCCTATTTTCTCTCACAGATCTCTCCACTCAGTAGTTAGTTACATGCCCACAATACTCTTGAACTAAACAGGATCTAACAAATTCTAACAGTGGAATCATCATTATTAGTATTTCAAAATAATTCGTATAGGAAACTTAATTTTCACTGCATGCTTGGACTAGTCCTTTTGAGTCTAGTGTTTTCAGCAGCAAAATGCTGACATAAACCCTTACAACTTGCTACACTGGCTAAATTCTCAGCAAGGACTAAATCACAGCAAGGTGTAACAGGTTTGGCTATCACATACCATTCTCTCAAATCATAATTCTGTGGGAGACCTAGTAAAACTGTCATTGCAACCTAATCTAAAGATAACCAGACTTTTTATGCCTGCCTACAACTGCCTGAGTTGCTTCTTACAGACAGCAGCTGTGGGAACATGGAACAGGCTTCTCCTTGTCTGGTATATTTAGGTCTGTTTGGCTGATGCATACAACATCCCAGCAGTTGCATGTAAGAAAACATTGCTGGCTTGTGCACAAGTGGAAAGAGCTTGGTATCAGTTTGGTTCATATTTTCTTACCCATTATTGGCCTGACACTCTTCCCAGTCAAGTTCAAGAGTTTTTCCTACTGATTTCAGTAAGAGAAGAATTTAATCCCCAAACACCGTCATTATCTTAAAAAGCCTTTGCATATGGGCAAAACATCCAAGAATCACAAAAACTGGGGGAAAAAAAAAAAAAAAGGAGGTATTTCTATACAAATGCAGAAAACATACATTAACAAAAACCATTTTTAAAACAGCAACACTAGAAATTATCACTTACAATGAAATGCTAATATGCATTACAAACCTGGATGGGTTTTACCCCATAGATCATTTCTAATACACTGCTGCTCACATCCTGGAACAGTCCAACCAGCCAGGAAAATCTCTGTGCTTTGATATTCTGCCAACAGCTACTTTGTAGCTTGAGCAGGTATTTAAGTTGCTTCCCAATAGCATGAATACTGATTGAGCTGAAACACGCATAAGACCAAACTCTTCTCTTGATGAAACAGTCTTTACTCACCCCACCACCAAGAATGTATACATGCATCCACCTCTTTACCCTTCCATGTGATGGATGACTTTGCGTGGAAATTCTGCTCAGTGTAATTCTTGCATGAGAGAAGCAAAGTGGATCCCTCTGCCAGTGTTGTTTCTTGGCCAGGGTGCAGGAAACAGGAAGTTCACTTAGCTTAAAAGGAGGCAGATTATCTCATATTCTTGCCAAATGGGGTAAGTTAAAGTCATAACAAGTGACCACGTGCTTGACAATGTTGGCATGCATGATGACCACACTTCCCGGTAAACTTATTAGGGTATTTTGTTATGTTTATGTCCATAAATGTCTGCTAGACATCCATGCTTAGGTATTTAAGATAAATTAGCTGCCACCAGGAAAAACCACATACATACAGAAGAACTGAGGGGACAGAGAGCAGTTTTCAAAGTTATTGCCATTAAGGAACAAAATGTTTAAAAAGCAGAGCTAAAATGTAGGTACATCTTGCTACACACTTGCTTTGCAGACAGGCAAGAATCATTTACTAAACTAGTGGACAGCGTAATCCTGTACTGCCTGTGCTGCCACCAGTAACCGAAGTGCTAACAAACATTTGTGGCTAGCTCAGAACAGAGAGCCACTTGGTTTTCCACAAGACTTGACATATTAATGTCAGTGTTGGAGCTTCTGAACACAAAAGAAGTATTTTGAAGTATTTAATAAAGTATTTTTAAAAGTATTCTGTAAGTATTGTAAAAAGTCTTTATTTTCAAATATCAAGTGTTAAAAAAAGCCCGGATTTACGACGTGCCAAATATTTACAGTGGTAAAGTAAGGAACGGGGAATTGGATAAAGACTATTTGATGAATACAAGAGAAACATTAAAAATCATATTGCCAAAATCTAACTGATTCTTTTCCTGCATTTTTCTTCGTTTATTTGCCAATTTCAGAGACCAATACGCACTACAAATATCTCCAGATGTTTAGGCAAAATTCTGCAAATGTCAAACTCTAATACATTGTTTTTCTCATCTCTCTCTGGAAGACAGATAATTTTATGGTGAGCAGGAAATGTTTACTGTGTGTCACATCACATAATTCTGAGATTAGATGGGGTGTGTGAAGGAATATTCATTCACAGTTAAAATGTTCTTGAAACCCTGATGCCCCATAAAGCAGCAGCAGCACAGCACTACATCTTTCCTCACACATACATATTAAAAACTTCCAGATATAGCAAGATGAGCTCATTAAACTGAAGACAAGTAAGATGAAGCATCCTGAAATACTTATTTACCCATTGATTGTTTTGTCATGCAAGACAAAAGTCTGGGATGGGATTTTCACAGCAAAACAGTGTTTGTAAAGCATTTTGTAAAGATAATAAGCCCCCATAGACCAGATTTTGATCCATTTCCCCAAAGTGCCACCTATTACAGTTTGTCAAATAAAAGCAGATACCTAAATAGCTAAGTAATTAAACCAACATTAGTGTGTGCTTAAATATTTAAGCTCTGTGAACCGTTATAGGCTCAGTATCAACCACAGTTTAGTATCTAGCTGAATTATTATCAGTTTATCTAATGGCAATTAAGAACTCCCATGTACATGTTGAAGAAATCTAGCCATTTGCATATTGCATAAACCATAGTGTGCTATGGCTTAATAAGAAAACCCCACACATTCATTTTTTCCTGTCTAAAATGAATTAGGCTTCTTTAAAGAGAAATGCCATCACAACATATACAACTTCTAATCTTACATCAACTAAAATATCAAGGAGTGTTTACATTTTGTTGTCCAGTCTTATTTCCTCTATTAAGAACAATCAATAATTCATTGCAAAAATATGTGCTTCACATTTGCTGCCAGTAGTCATTGCATTGCCATTTAACTAATGTGGAGATGGCAAGAATCCAGTCTTGAAAAGTACCCATTTCATTAACGCCTTTTTAATCGTCAAGGATGACATCCCTGTCAAGTTCTAGATAAATTATGTCAAAGCACATCTACTGCACAAAAGCATACTCTCATATATTTGAATATAAATGGGTTTATTATGGAAATCTTAAATTAAAAAGTATTGGGCAAGAACACAGAAAAAAAAAAAACTAAAAGAAAACATAAAAGGAAGGGATTTAGTGACATGTTGATTAAACAAGGGATTTTTGTTTGCTGGTTTGGGTTTTTTTGTTTTTGTTCAGTTGGTTGATTCTGTTTGGAGTTCATTTGTTTTGAGGTGGGTTTTTTTAGGCTTGCAGTTTTATTTTTCCTCTAATCCCTGTCTTCCTCTGTGTCACCAAAGATATAAATTATCAGGGTTACTATTTCTTTTTCCTCCCACTGCTCTTGTTCCACTGACACTGTGGTTACACGCCTGTGTAACCACTTCTTCCACAGCTTTGCCTCAGGGCCAGCACAGGGTTCACCAAAATCTCAGCAATATAGAGGCTATCATTTCAGCTTCAGTACTAGTTCTTCAGCCAGGCGCAGCAATTGCTGTAAAATGAATCCAACTTCAACGATATAGCTGCAGGCTAAAGCATGTTAAGTGTCTCAGGGGTGCTGATAGGTGCACAGGCTGGTCAGCACTACCAGAACTAAAAGGTGCAGCAAAATGCTCACACACAACTTCAGAGAATTCAAGAAAGCTTGAAAGGAATATTCACCAAGGCTAACTTCAGACAAATGAGTTTTCTCTCCTTTGACTTCCTCCAGGAGTAATGAAAGAAGAGAGCAACTCAGCACGAAACTAACTGATCCTTTGAATCAGCCCTGGAAGAACTTGTCTGCCATTAACTACAGAGAAGACTACCCTTTTTCAATACCTCCCCTTTGTGTCCATTCAGTCCGTGCAAGCAGACTTTGAAAGTTTATAATTTGGCAAATGAATAATGAAAGACATACCCCCGACAAAAAGGCCACCTGCTCCTAAATTTCAAGGCTGAACTTCCAATTATGGAAGTCAGTAGATAAAGCTAATAATAATAAAAGCTGCTGAAATTACTTAGTGTGCATTTTTTTGGTCCTCATTTCCAGAAACTGCGCAAACATTTTATCTGAAATGTTTAAAAAAAAACCTAAAAATAAAAATTCAACTATAACACAGTCTTGAAAACACACACGTGTATACAAATGCAGTCCTCAGCCTCACCAAGAATATTATGCCCTGGCTCCCATAGGTCATTCCATTTTGTAAGGTACAAAAATTTTCCCAAACCAAATGATGGCAAATTACTGCACCACCAAATACATGCCATATTGAGAAAAAAAACCCACACCAACGAACAAAACCAACCAGCAAAAAAACTACAGGGACTTACTAAGGATTATTACACACTAAATTATGTCACGCAATAGGGAGGAGTCATGCTGAATGATTCATTCAGAGGTCAGTTTACACCAGTATTGAATGTTATCATCATTAAGCATACACAATATTTTTTGATCGAGACGGTTATCTTCAGAAAGGAACCTAAAAAATGTGAAGGCTGAAAGCTCTGCTAAATGTCCAGATCCTCAAGATCTGTCCCAATCAAAACAGATGCCTCCCACTCAAAAGGCCGGCCCCACAAAGTTCCCAAACTTACACCTCCCCCAACCTGCCTTTGCCTCAAGAAAAGGGAACAGCATTGCAAGAAGAAACACTAATCCAGCTGCAATTCATAGTTTGATTACTGCCGTTATCACAAAATCAGACCAAAAATATATTCAGATCACACAGAATTGTTACTTAATCCTTCATCTTCGCAGTTTCTGTATTCCAAAGTTTAACCAGGTAACTGCAGGCTTTTTACTGTTCTTCTAAACGGATTAAATGACTGCATTTTAAAATTTTCATTATAAAAAGTCCCTTAACATTTTAAGATCTTGAAAATGTATTTTCAAAAGCTGTCTAGACTAGTGAAGGTAAAGGAAGACAAACACACAACTACAGGAAACTTCCAATACCTTTCAGTATTTTTCTGTATGTTACTTGTTTCAATAAAGTGCAACTAAGATATAATTTTACTTTTCTGATAATACCTGATGAAACAGATTTTCCTGCTATTATCTCTTGCTGGCCTGTGGAAAAGTTCATGGAGGAGTTGATATCCAAAAGGTTGCTTTAATGTATTTAATGCACACTAGAAAAAAGTAATATTGTTAATGCTTTCATATTCATTGAAGGATTCTAGACACGCCTCTGAAATAAGGTTTTGAACATCTGTCAGATAAGCGAAATCACATATTTTCACTTCATCTCATCTGACTCATATTGGCTAAGCATCTACTCTTCTCTTCACTAACACTATAACTGGAATTCCACCACTCAAACTTCATGATTATCATCAATAACTCTAAGAGATTATAGTACTTCCTTACACACAAGCTCTTCAAAACAAAAAAAAAAAATATTATTTATTTTGCAACGATCAGGAGGAAAAGAAAATCCAGTGAAACGTTTTGATACTAAAATATAATACAATAATCAACTCCAAAGGAATTCCTGCTTTTCCAGATACTGCCCCTTTTTCATGTTTATTAGGTTCCATCCACCACAATTAACAGTATTGCAGGAATGTATCTGAGCAGAGAATTTGTCTAAGATCAGTAAGAAAGTATGGCAGTGGGTCAATATTTAGATTTCTCTGCCAAGGGCAATAGAGTGTTGAGTATTATAAACATTCTGCTGGGCTTCCGTGTTACCATATGCCAAGTTGTTCTCTTCCCACATATGGGCCATAAGCCTCTGGAAGCAGAGGTAGCAATCTGGGACATTAAAGCAGCTTAAGACAGCCATTGAATGCCCCATTGACTGGGCAATTATTCCTTTTACTCCCTCTAAAAAGCTCAGCTTTCTTGCAGAGACTCCTAGCATAATGGATAACATACGCATAAAACAACATTCCTATACATCAGATTTCTAAAGTTATTCAGCTGTCTCAGTGCCTAATGGGATTTGCAAAAGCACTGAGTAATTGAACATTTATTGATTTCAATGGAGGTAAGCATTCACATGATTACCTGCATCTGTAAGTACATTAACATCTATAATTTAACTGGACCTAATTGGATACTACAATTTTGTCATTGCTAGTGGTGTGACTTCCAAAGATGCTGAGTCTTTGCAAAACCAAATGACTCAGAGCATTGTAAATGCTCAGCACTTCTGAACAAGCAGGGTCTAAGCACACCCGCCCTAATCAGAAGTGGAAGGCTACCTTTGATCAAGTATGCCTGATGCAGCATGTTTATTTAAAGCGCTGAAGTATCATACACGTTATACTGAGAGAGTCTGCCTAAACAGGAGACCAAAAGGCCCTTCTGCTTTCATTAAAAACTGACTTGACATTCCAGGAGCTGTGTTTAGGAAAGCTGGAAGAACAAAAAGCTATTCATCTTTCAAGGATTCTTCTTACAAACACAGAAACAAAGAAGGTTCAAACTAAGTTACCTTTACAAATTTTTCTTTGGCAAACAGTGTCAACACTGTGCTGCCCTACTCTTCAAAGAAATGGCACCACAAAACTAACCCATTTCTGTGAATTTGGAATTTATTTATACATGCTTGAAAAGTTGGCTGGCACATCACTGTCTCCCAACTTTCAAAAGGACTTGCTCTTCATGTAGCAAGAATCTGCCATACTCGAGACCACCCTAACAAAGCAAAAGTGCCTCTAATCACTACAAATAGCTAACATCAGGTCAGGGTGGTGGGAAACTCAAGTATATAGAGGAGTTCAGCACAGGGTAAAGACTGCCATTTCTTGAAATAATCTCACCTTTTAACCGATGCTCTTCAGAGAGTGAT
Source organism: Picus viridis (assembly GCA_033816785.1). Lineage (NCBI taxonomy): Eukaryota > Metazoa > Chordata > Aves > Piciformes > Picidae > Picus > Picus viridis. The sequence continues at coordinate 28,658,594 of CM066578.1, read as the reverse complement.
CAACCCTAGCCAAAGTGGAGGTCATTGCAACAAACTACCTTTGTCCACTCATGAAGGAAGTTTCTCATTAAGATATTGAGATTACAAAACCATATTCCTTCAGCACTTAATGTGGAAATCTGTTGCAGTTTGGGCTGGGTGCCCCCTGCTCCATGAGGTGCTTCCTGTGTCCAGAGGTCCAGCCCAGTGGGTGGACACAGGAAACTGGGTATTTCTACCATAAGTCTCTGCACCACTATAAGATCCAGTGCAAGGTCTAAGCACTTCCTCTTCATTCCTCGCCGTCACCCAGTAGTGGGGGAGATGTTGTCTCCCGGCCATGGGCCTGGCTAGGCCCAAGGCCACGGGGGGGATGGGCAGTCTCAAATCTGGCCAGATGAGACTAGCCTAGCAGTGGGGAGGGGGGGAAGAAGGAGCCCTGGGAGTCTTGGATGTACCCCCAGGTGGGGATGGGATCTTCCTGGGACTGTTTTGGGATTTCTTTTGTCACTCTGCTTCTGGCTCTCTGTAAACATTCACTGCTTTTTCATTTAAACTTTCCATCACTTTTGCAATCCGTTTGTCTGAGTTATTTTGCCCGTGGTGGGGAGGGGGCTGCCTCAACCCATCACAAAAATCTATATAGAGAATAGATATAAACAAGACAAGGAAAAGCTTCTGTCTTGCTAAAGCAGTCTTTATTAGAGCTAGTGTAAGATGCAGAATAAGACAGCAGTAACAGCTGTGTGTGCTTTCTTTGTAAATAGGCTAGAGGTTGGAGTATACCTTATAGCTTTGGTTAGGACACGAAAAGGAGAAATCAAGACATTGATAGAACCAAGACTTAAAAATGGGCCATTCAATGAAAGTTTTGGGAAACAATTTCAAAGGCACAAAATATCATTACATATTCCAAAACATCTTGTAGACCTGCAGAACTTGTCACATCTTAATACTGCCTCTGAAAACTTTTAGACTCAGGGTTTTGACCTCACCGGTTACCCTTACATTTGAATCCATGAAAACAGAGGCTGAGTAGCAGAATTTCTCAAATGCATGTATATTGCAGACTGTGTCTTAACATATATTTCTTAAGCATATATACTTCCTTTCATAAGCACAAACAACTTTCCTCCTCCAGTCACAAAAAGATATTATATGACTTAATTACTATATCAACTGCTTACATAAAGAAGCAATATGGCAGTCTGGCTTTGTCCTCCTTTTAATGCAATTTTAGAATTTAAAATGAAGATTTAAAATCAAATACTCGCCCCATACTTTCAAGGTCACCAATAACTAGTAGGCCACAGAGTGAAAACCTCTGTGACACAGTGGAAAAATCAAGACAAAAGTAGGCAAATGTAAGTTTTGCACATTTTGCTTTATTATGAAAATGATTCTTAGCACTGTTGCCTTAAATCTGCAGACTATACAAGGACTAATACAAAAGAGGAGATCAAGACGGAGTGTGGAGGTGTGAGAGAGACAGAAACTGTTTTCCAGTTTCTGATTAGACAGATTCCAAAGATGCTTTAGTCAGAGAAAATATTTAAGGTACAACACTGTCATTTGTTTTAGGAATGGTTACTCATCTCTATTAAATGCTTACATAGTTATGGTTTTGTTGTCAGGGTTTTTATTTTTGGAGGAGAGGGGTCATTTATTGAAGATTGTTTTTTAACATTTAAAAATAATTAAGGAATTATTTTCAAAGTTATAGGAATAGAAATATACTATATAAATTATAGGGATGTTTAGATGTCACTGAAAGGTTTTCAATTAATGACCATATTTGTCGTTCAAATTGCAATGAAATAGAGCAACAGGAATAGTGAAAAATTCTTAAAGATGAGCTAAATAAAGCTTTTGCCCTTGAGGCAGACTGAGGCTCCTCCTAATTCAAAAAACTTTTATAGAGATAAAGCAAGAAAATATAAAACCTAACAGATTCATGATTTATTTTATTGGTTGCTCCATGTTCTGTTTTCCAGTTAGTTCTCTTTGCTTTGTTAGCCATAGCTGTATATATAACACAACTGCAGATTTCCGCACAACATAGTTCTGACAATAAACACTTAACAGTTATCTCTAGCTCAGTCTATAGCTAGAAACAGAATTACATCCCTGCTCAGTCTTCAGTTCCCAGAACTCAGCTGGAAACTGAGCCAATGTAATCTCAAAGCTCCCTAAAATATCCATGTTACCACTAAAACAGACAGACAGAGCTGAAAGAACCTGAAGATGTTTTCTGAGTAAAGCCAGTTTCACTAAGGTTTGAACTCCTACAAGGTTTTATTCAAAGTAGTTGTTTCTTGAGCCAATATTTTGCATAAGTTTGATGCCAGCTGGCAAAACTCAGCATGCCGCCTCAGTAAAACCTCCTTCCCAAATAGTGCAACCCTCCAGTGAAATGTCACTAGGACAAACTCCAATTGAGCACACATGCCCTCAGCTCCCCTGACACCGTCCTCTCCGAGTATAGCACCTTTCTCGGCACAGAATGCATAGCACTGGGAAAAGCAGCCAACTCTGCATATGCTCCAATAATACTGCAACATTGGCAGCTGTGGGCTGGCAAGTTTTGGAGGCTCATGCACACCAGCACAGGAATATAAGAAGTGTGGATTGCATTCTAGAATGTTAATTAAAACAAATACAGTTTTACTGAGATTTAAAATCCCCCTCTTCACCTTCTTTCATATGTGATAAATTAAAAGGGAGGGAATTTTAAGAGGAAAGTGAGGAGAAATAAAGCAGGTCTCTGTCTCTGAGGGAGACCATAAATTAGTAAAAATGCAGCAATGGCATCTCAGCAGTTATATTCTAGCCTGTTGTATGCTAATTAGAACTGATGAGGTAATTTATACCTTGGCTTCTACAGAACAGAAAAGAAAGGAATGATCAACAGTTTCATTACTTTCAGATAACTAAGATGTCATTACTGAATAAATCGAGAACTTGTTCAGTTGTGAAACAAAAGATGCTAAATATCACGACCTTATATTTAATTTTGTAAACCTCACTTTTTCAAGTGAAATTACAAACCAAGCAGACCAGCACAAACATGGACAGTGCATCCTATACATTTCAGTACGCAAAGAAACATCTTTTTGTCAAACTTGTGCACTTGTGGTCAAAGCGCTTTCCAGTCCTGTGGGATAAACAGTAGCAGTCAAATTAAACCAGACAAGATGACTTGGCCAGACTTGACCCAAATGATAGCCTGTTCTGAAGCTCTGTGAGGCAGCATGCCTTAGATAACAACACCTCTAGGACTTATGCAGCACAAACCACTTCCACACAAGTTGGTTTCCCTGTACCAAAGACTAAGGAGGACATATTTAATCTCTAGGTGAAAACAGGTGTAATAAGTTTCCCTGTCCTAGCACATTAGAAAGGTGGAAGGGATGAACATGTGAGAGGGCAGCAGTCAGGTTCATGAAATTTTTAGCAATGGCTTATTACCCAAAGCTTTTTAACAAAATAGTGACCTTGGGCTCAGCAGGCATGTTTCCATTCAGCAGTAAGGAAAATACCAAACACATCCCAGTAAATGTACAAGTTCTGCAGCAGTATTGTGGTAAGATCATGACTTACTGGCTCAAAGCAAGTAGGTTTTTGAAATTGAAAGCAATTAAGCCATTTGCATGTTTATATGGTAACATTCATCTCTGCAAGAGCTTTTTCTGGGTCACTGGAAAAGAGGCATTTGAATAACAACCCTTTAGATTTTAATCACACATTATCTATTCACAATTATGTCAGGTGGCTGAATGGAAAAAAATAACCACTGATAATTAAAAATAGGCTTTTTTCCTCAGAGGAAAAGATACAGCCCTTGTAGTTTAATAAACCTAGCTCCTGTTTAATATACAGCCAAACAAATTAAAGATTCTGTTCTCAGTTTACAAAAATTCAACAACTAATATTGCTGCTCAAGGGACAGTATCTCAGTAGACATCTGGAGAACCTACTGATTAATTAATAGATTCATTAATTAGACAGCTGTAATGTTAGATGAAAATTTAATTGTTTGGATTAATAACCCTACTAATTAGTCCTAAAGAAAATCATCATCAACCTGTAGAGTTGAGAAAATGCCGACTTCCTAAATGCACATCTGCATGATTAACTTCACGTTTCTAGAAGACATTTGCTAACTACTGACTGACTTATGAGATCGGATGTGCCGTGGGAACATCCAGAGCAACTCAAAGTGGTGATATTTCTAGTCTCCAGCACATATGCCACCGGAGAGAAATGCTATTAAAAATCATTTACCTGTTTCTTGATTCTGAAGTATGGCACGAGTGTGGGAATCTGAGAAAAACAATTACGAACACCAAGGCTGTGAGGGGATACATAAATCATGAGGCAACCTATGAATATTACTTAATTTAAAATCATCAAGGTATGCAAGAGATACACAACAGCAAAGAGAAATCTAAGCAAAACCAAAACAGGGCTGCAGTGTTTACGAATAATCTTATTTACTTGTCTTGTCTCATCAAGAAGATAGGCATGTCCATTTCACAAAAGAATTATTGTAGTTATATGAGGTATTTCATAAGAACCATAGCCTACAGCCAGCTATGTGTACGTAGCTACCTTTTCACTGTCACAACTTAACATTTTCTCAGTTCCAAGTGCTTGCTTCTGCAGCCATAGCATTGCCTTCCTGCATCCTGAATTCCTTAGCTTATTAAGTTTTCACATGCTGTTTATTTTTAGAAAACTAAGCATCTTGGCAAAGCCCAAGACTGAAAGAAAGAGCTCCACATCAAACTCTAAGAGCTACTTAGTTAAATAGAACTTCACAGAGGTGCCTGGTATAATCTGTGGGGGAGAGATACCAAGCATGTTTTTTAAACCCTACTTCATCACTTAATGCCCAGCTCTCTCTGGCCCAGGAAATCTCTTTATTAATGTGTATCTAACTATTATAAAACTACATGACAAAAGGAAAGAAAACTAACTTATAACTTAAAAGTCTCTGTCCCTGGAGGTGTTCAAGAGGGGACTGGATGTGGCACTTGGTGCCATGGTCTAGTCGTGGGGTCCGTGGTTACAGGTTGGACTCGATGATCTTCAAGGTCTCTTCCAACCTTAGTAATACCATGATACTGTAAATGAAACAGTCTCTTAAATATATAGGATGCTTGTCATTGTTAGTTTTGTTCAAGGTGCTTATTTTACTTGCATAGTAATTCTTAAATATTACTATCAAAATCAGAATGCCTTACAACATAACTACAAATCCTGCAGTTGTAAGATTAATCAGAAGTTTCCTAACAGAATATTAACTAAGTAAGTTCAGCTAACACTTGCCCTCAACTTCAGTCCTACCAAGCAGCTGCATAACTATGTATCAGTGATTCCAAACACATTATATCTCACCAAGACCACAATCCTCAGAGTGAGAACTGAGTGAAGAGTGGGAAGAGTGCTTAGAAAAGTCTTCAGAAACCACCTGGGCAAAGATGGAGTAGAGGGAAGTTATGGTGAGTTGACCCTGTCTGGACTCTAAGCACCAACCAAAGCTGTTCTATCACTCCCTCTCCTGAACCAGATGGGGAAAATCAAACATAATGAAAGGCTTGTGGGTCAAGATAAGGACAGGGAGAGATCACTCATCACCAATTGCCATTGGTGATATGAGGTGGATATCTGCTCCACCATTAACCTCCACAGGCTGCAGAGAGCGCGCCCACATCATCGTGGCCTTCACTACAGGCTGGCAGGAGAATCTCTTCTTCAGTGCCTAGAGGATCTCCTCTCCCTCTTCCTTCACTGATCTCGGTGTGTGCAGGTTTGTCTCTCTCGCATATTCTCACTCCTCTCTCCAGCTGCTGTTGTGCAGGCTTTTGCCCCTCTTCCTAAATAGGATTATCAGAGAGGCACTACCACTGTCACTGATGAGCTCAGCCTGGGCCAGCAGTGGTTTCAACTCAGAGCCAACTAGCATTGACTGCATTGGACACAGAGGAAGCATCTCAGAAAAGCTACCCCTGTAGTCCCTCCACTACCAACCCTTGCAACCCCAATACAGAAGTGTTTCAGGTTTTGCTCAACATGAAAACATAAAAGGTTTGGCAGAAAATGGTAGTTTTGGTGGGAAAAATTGTCAATAAACAGTTACAGTTATGAGATTAGACAGTAAAATGGGCAGTAGGTGACCTGTGACATCTGAGAGCTCAAACAAACTATACACACATACACTGCCACTCTTACTTAATGCATTGTTCATCATCTAACATTATTCCCAGCCTGGGTTAGTAAAAAGGTAATTGAAGACCCTTAACTAGTGATGAAGCACTTGGTACTATCTTTGTAGTGTCTACTCTTCCATGTCTCTCACTTCACAAAAACATGTGCTAATAACCAAATTTATGCCAGCCTAAGTTAAAGCACTGTCACCTGTTGACCTCTGCAATGCTTGTCTGTACAATGACAACATTTCTTAGTTATACAGAGAAAGCAGGCTGGAGGAAAAATAATAAACAAACAAAAAACAAACCAAAACACAAACCCAAACCAAACCAAGTCTGTGACAACGGCATTCATCTACTGCTCTGCCAATAGTTCTCCTAACAGAATTATCTGATTTATTCAATTATTGTTTTATACAAAATAGAGGTCGCAGAATAGAGAACACAATACTTCCTCATTAAAATTAATTGTCTACTTGATTTAGCAGCCTGCTTTAATTTTATTACACAGTTCTCAGAACAACTGGAACTAGATGAAGATTTTCTCTGAATAACCTGGAAAGAAGAGAAATAATCAAGGAAAATGAGATGAGTCATGCACTGTAGTGACAGGAAAAAAGAAACACCTCATTATTTCGAGTTTCTTTTATAACACATTTACAGAACACAGTAAATTATTGGATTTTTTTTTTTACTGACAGAGTAAGAACAAAATTTCAAGAAACAAGTCCAAAATATAGCAAAATATGGTTGAAGAAATGTTGTGATAAGGGGAACCACCTTCCTGCCTCCTCCAAGTATTCCAAAAGTTAACAAAAGACTCTAGACAAAACCAAACATTAAACCCAACATTAAAACCTACAGCAGGGAAAAAAAATAAATCTGTAAGTAGATTCAGTTCAGAAAAAAAACACCCACATTCCTATTACTTGGTGCTGGGGAAAGACAGATATCTATTTAGATTGTTGTGACTGCAGTCAATAAATGTATTTCATCACTGCTGGTGCCAAAATAGTCTGTACAGCAATGTCTCCGACAAGCATAAGAGAACTAAGAGAAACAGAATTACTTCCTGTTTGCATTACATTAGTAATTGAAGTGTCTGGAATGAGATGGACCAAGGGGGATCAACTAGTTAAAAATCAATCATTGACACTGCATTTTAAAAAATATCCTTTATCCATAACTTATATTGTGACTTTCCATATTACTTTGGTTTTGCCCTGCATTTTTCACCTTTTCCCCCTGATGCCTGTTTAAGAAAGTATCGCATACAGCCAGTGATTTTGTCTACCTGACACAGAGAGTCAATAAGGTATCAATCAAATATTTAAATTAAAAATACTAGGTAAAAAGCAGATTATTTTCTGAGACACAGGAAAACCTAACTGAACAGAAAATTCATTGTAAGGAAAACGTATTGAACGAAACCATTGGAATTAAACATCACAAGAACACTATTGGTGATTTGAGTAGCACTCTGCCGTGCTACTTTAGTATTCCCTTTTTCCTTCCCTCCCCCCTCATTAAAAAAAGTAGTAACTATACTCAGATTAATCAATTAATAACAACAGACTGGGGGTTCCCCCTCTTCAAGTGAAGTACTGGGAGCAAAACTTGAACTTCTAGCTATGCTGAAACACAACTGCATTCAGTCTTTAGTATCTGGTCAGCATCAGCAGATGACAGGTGATCAGCCAAATGTTAGATTAAGGAGAATATAGAAGTCCTTGCGACTATTGCAAATGCTTTCTGCAATGACTTCAGTGTGTATGTATATATATGTGTGTACACACACAAAATATAGTTATGTCTGCAACTGAAATTATTGGAACACCTTTAGTAGCAGAACTAATTATTATTAGAACGCTATCTTCTTAAATTGGCTACATTATTGTGCTGTACTAAGAACAGAAAAGTGTAACAAAACCCAGTTCATCAATCCAACGAAAGGGTATTTGTTTAAAGAAAGAATAATTTATAGATGATAGAATATACAAGAAAGGAAAAGAGATTTATATGGGGAAAACACCAGTCACATATAAATAAAATCTTTAAATTACCAAAAAATTTGAAAACACAAACCTAAGGATTTGAGTTCTTCTCTGGGAGAAGAGAGCAATCTGAGACAATTTTTATACCATAATGAAATAATTCTTGTGACACCGGCATGCTTAAATGTTTCACACTTTTTAGATAGTAGTAGTGGTGGGAAAATATGAGGGATTTTTTTCTCTTGGTTTTAGTTTTGTTTGTTTTTGATATGCACGTCAACCAAATAATGTAAGTGTCAAAATATAACTGTCAAAGTCAGTCTGCCTTCCCTGTCAAAGACACAGAGAGGATATGGACATGTTGCCAAATTCTACAACAGTCAGAAGTGCTATCAGTTCTTTTTTTTTTTTTCCTGAGGCATATGGTTAAGTGACAATCCAATGAGCATCCACTCATTAATGTGTTCTTTGTAGCTGGGTGAAAAGCTTAAAAATCGCAAAAGCAAAAGCAACAGAAAAAAGAGAAATTCAGAGGAACTGAAAGAACCTGAACTGATCTCATGATTTTCAATTTCCATATTTCTGTGAGTGGTAATAAAGCTGTGATGGCCTGGAAGAGCAAATAACAGGCTGATACAAGATCTGTGGATGGCAGTGCCCTAAACTCAAGCAGGAAACAGCTGAACTAATTAAGAGTCACCATCAAGGTGGCATGTACCACCAAGATCAACACAGCATCAAAGTCTCTAATGTATATCCCTTGTGCAGATGGACAAACATGACATCTTTTCATCCTATCCAACATGGAGATTTACTACAGAATCCACTATGTCCCTGTAAGATAAGCATGGAGGTAACAAACCAAGTCAGGGTTATGTGCAGATGTCTAATTAGGCCTCTGCAGCAAATACCTTCCTCCTCATGGCATGAATTCTCCATGTTCCTGGCAACAGATCTCAGCCTGCTAAACACATTTCCCTATTTTCGCTGCTTTAAACAGAGTATCCCAGGCATTTAGCTTCAGAAAGTATGTCACTGCTCTGCAATGGATTGCAATCTCAGAGGTCTCATGTCCTTCCACGGGACTTTCTCTCATGGTATGCAAATAGAAAATAAGTAAAACTGCACCATAAACAAAACAAAGACATCTACATCTCCACAGTGCACCTACTACTACACAAATACATGAACACACTAAAAGATATCATTAAAAGTGCCAATTATGGTTCTTTAATGCTTGCAATTATCACCTTCAATGGGGAGGGCAGCCTGGATTGTCACTTTTCTGAGACAGAACACCATTTTTCATGGTTATGAATTATGTTGTATGAGTATTTTACAAATCAAATTAAAATAAATAAATAAATTCAGTGTAATACAGATACAATTCCTTTTGGATTCATCTCCACCTTGTAAAAGACTGTCATTATGTATGTTCGCTGGGCATTACTTAAAAAACCCAACCACAACAGCAAAACAAACCAACAACAAAAAACCTCAATACTCATCATCCAAAAACCTGCCACTTCAAGTACTTGGCTTTTAAGAATAAAGTAGATCTTCAAGTAAGGGTCATAAATATCCAACATTTAATTTTTCATACCCTTCTAATGGTCTCAAGTAACATGAGTTTTGATGAATAAACAGTAATAAAAATGAAATAAAATTTAAAAAAAAAAACAACAACACACCAAAACTCTAACACATTGGAGAGAAAACATATTGCAATAATAAAAGAGAGTTGTGAAGCAGCTATTACATTTAAATGCAGTTGCTGTGGATTTATTTTGATTTAACTGTTTTGCCTCATTTACCTCACTGGTCTCTACAAATACCTGAAGGGTGGCTGTAGCCAGGAAGGGGTTGGACTCTTCTCTCTAGCAACCAGCACCAGAACAAGGGGACACAGTCTCAAGCTGCAACAGGGGAAGTTTAGGCTCGAGGTGAGGAGAAAGTTCTTCACCGAGAGAGTGATTTGCCATTGGAATGGGCTGCCCGGGGAGGTGGTGGAGTCACCATCCCTGGAGGTGTTCAAGAGGGGATTGGGCGTGGCACTTGGTGCCATGGTCTAGTCATGGGGTCTGTGGTGACAGGTTTGACTCTATGATCTTCGAGGTCTCTTCCAACCTTGGTGATACTGTGATATGTTGAACTGTGGACAGTATTAAACCCACTAGAGTCTACTTCTTGCTATAAATCTCAGCTTCTACATCTGCAAATCAGCTTGCTGCAGGAAATACAAATAAGGAGATTTATGGTACATAGGAAAACAGCAACAAATATCTCTAAGGCTCTTGAATCAGCAAAAACTGCTCTTTTTTTTTTTTTTTTTTAAACTACTAAATGATACAATGAAAATAAATCAAAAACATCTTTCCGAGTGCTACTCCAGCCATTTGCATTTTTACAACTAAAAATTTGGCTGAACATTTCTTTCCATTTCAGTAGTGGATAATATATGCAAATCTTTCACAATACCTGAACCAAAATATTATATTACTTCAAATGTTGTGATATTTAAGACATGATAATATATTGTATCATAAGGGACTGTTGAGTGTTGACACCTTAGGGTATTTTTCTCCCTCTCAGCAAACCCTTGGTCTCATTTGATGTCAACTTTTAGCAGGATATTGCATTGTTCTGGGAACTGTATCCCAGAATGGGCCTATATTCTGCTCCACTCCTGTTTCTAGAGGTTTTTAGTGTTTGTTACACTTATACAAGCAGTTCTGTTCATGCAATTCTGTACTGCTCAGTCAAAAGATACTCCTCAAACCACACATGTAAACAAACCACAGACCACAAACACCCTACCTAACAAAACATGCTATATGGTCTTACAGCTTCATGTTTCTAGGCTTCGGGTCTCTCCATCAAATTCTGCATTGTTGGGTTTTTTCTCTCTCCCCTTCATCTTGTGCTTCTCAGGCTTTTGAGAAGCATGCAGCAAAAACTATTTTGTCAAGAATTCTTAAATCCTCTTAAAATTTTAATCTCCCTCCTGCCATGGCAATCCTTTCCCGCCCCCCTCACATTGCAGCATGCAGCAGGGATAGGGATGGATTTACAGAGAAATCATACTACTTCTGTACCACAGGTTCTAATTCTGTAAATTACTGCAATAATTTAGTCTCAGAAGCAGTAATTCACAGATTATATTACACAGTCAATCCCAAGTAAAATACAGCATATAAAGTTTACTTCGGAAATACTTAAAAGTCTAGAATGCTTTGTATCCCTCTGATCTGATTTGTAAAGATACAGGAAAATAGGTTCAGACCAGGCAGCATGTCTGAAATCAAAGCAACGTGCTACTGTGTTAAGCGCTGCCAACAGCGGCTGCAGAAGCGGTCGTGTAGCAGTCATAGGATTTCTGTGTAAACAATCATGGCATGTGCCCTCTCTCAACTGAGCTGCCTCATAAGCATCTGACTGACAGCCTGCTGCCTTTAATGAACTGGAAAACTACATTTCCTGCCTCTGCAGATTTGGGCAAGTTCAGCACTATGAGAAATCACGAGCTGCTTCCCTTACCTTTGGCCTCTCCATCATCCCACTTCTTTCAACGGCACATTCCGGGCAATTAAAAAGACAAAAGCTTGTTTTGCATTTCGAAAGGTTTTTTTGACTCCTACGACCTATCACTTTATCTTCCTTTGTGTCATTCAGACAGAAGACTCAGATATGTTTGGAAGCTACATGGCCTCACTGACAAAAGCTTTTATTCTCAAATGAAAGTGATTGTTTCTTTTTCTTCTCAATATGTGTTTGTATTCATTAGCAAGATAATATTTTTCCACAAAACTGCAACTACAGTGGACCATAACACATTCATGGCATGAACCATGCCGATTCAGAATTGATGGAGCAAACAGCCACATTCACATTTTCGTATATTACAGTAACTGAGTTGTCTGTCATCTAATTTGACTCTGTTATTTGAGGGTTTTTTTGTTTGTTTTCTTTTTTACTGTTGGGGTAGGGCGGTTTTTGTTTGGTTTTGGTTTTTCCTGTTTGTTTTGTTGATTTTTTTTTTCTTTTTGCCTTTTTTTCCCCCCTTCTTGTTATGCTTATTAGAATGAAGAAAAGCATTTTGATTTTTAAAAGTAGGAAGGGTGATAGGAAAGCTGTTCCCTGAGCAAGTAGAGGTTGCTGCAATTCTTCCTTGCTGTAACATTAAACTAGTGTCAATTTAGAGCTCACTAAATGCTGCAACTGGTGCCACTTAACTGTACAGCAAGGGTCTAAAGTTCCTATCCTATTTTACCTCTTTGTAAAGTTGCTTTTAATTTCTATCCTTAATGCAACTCCATTTTTTTCCAGACCAGAAAACGTTTCCAGATAGGTGTGCCTGATTTCTTTCTGGCAGCTCCTCCACACAACACATCTCTGCAGTGTCCACAGTAAAGGTTTGCTTCACAAGACAGGGGAATTTCCTTCTGACACTCTGCGATTGACCACTTGGCACAAGAGACCGCAGAGGACCACTGCAATACTTGGACACAGTTTCATAGCTGCCAAATACTGTTGGTGCTGAAAGTTTCTGAATTTGTGCCCCAACATCAGAACAGAAATAGAACCTGCCACTCTTAACAGCTGCTATCTCAATGCCTCTGAATTCTGACTCGCTGGACCTCAAGTTACACAATTCTAGATTCCTACCACTCCCCCACCTTTCAGCAGCTTTCTAATGCTGTTGGTGCATGGAACAGCCATTGCCTCCACCCTCCAGAGGCCCCCTGTGACATATGTTGAAACATCTGCTTCATCTTCTATTCCATAAATTATCCATTAAAAAGGCACTCAACTCCACCCCACCCCCCCAACCAAACCCAAACAACCCCACGCCCCCCCTCCACCTGCAAAAAAAGTTTGCATTTTTTTACACTTAAAACATCACTTCTAACAAGTTGTCCTAATTTCGAGTAACACAGTAACATGTTTTACATGGAGAGGAGGGTGCACTTGAGCACCAGTGTGCCCACAGTGTATCCTATGACGTTTACTTTCCTCTATCAGTTCCAAAGAAAGCATATACATATACACTACACAACAGAAAGTGAAAAAAGGTTTATCTCATCGTGAGTCTACATTTGCAACACTGCCAAACTAAACATAATTAAGGGTAACTGAACACTACTTCTTTCATCACAACCCAACTTTCTTTCCTTGCTTGTCCTTCCTTTTGCACACACAAGAACAAAAACTCAAGGATTTTTCAGCAAAGGTCTGAAGCTTTCTGTGCTCAAAACAAAGTCAAACCAATCAACACACTTACAAATCACTTCAAAAGTGTACCTGTTTGTGAAATTCTAAAAGTAATGAACTGATGGGAAATCATATGTACTAATATTTTTATGTAAGACTCAGAAGCAAATTTCACAACTGAGGAAGTAAAGGGTTTGTTTTGGCAAAAACACTTCGTAATAATTAGGAAAGATATGGGGTTTGCAGTTTTAAAAACACTATTTATTCAGAGAAAATAGAGAATGCATGATTCATGTTTTTAAACTAAACCCATCCTAGCGCAGAATGGTCATGCCTGGGTTGTGAAAAAAAATTAGGTTACTTGAGCTTTTTATTGTATGAATGAAGGCTACTAAAACTGTCACTGAAATTCCAAATCCATGTCATATAGTTCCTCAGATGTGCCTCTATCTACTTATACTGACTTATGAGAAAGTTGAACTTGTGATCTAGAGGTTAAAAATCTGTCTGTCTTACTGTTGACAATCCCTGCTTCACCTGTTTATGTGAAGGAAACACAGGAACAGTATCATCTGGCAGAAGAAGGCCTCTCAATGAAAGAGAAGATAAAAATATTTTTTGTTTGTTTTAAGGATTAAAAATAAAAAGCACATTAAAAATTACTCTTAAGAAAACACTGTTCCAATGAAGTTTGGCACAGTGGAGATTAGGCAAACAATGTCTTTGTTAGCCGAACTGCTGCCTGATGCTACTCTGATCCAAGTCCACCTGTATCCAGAAGTTCTATTCATTTGCACCACCTAATTTAGTTCATGTTACTTCAGTAGTCAGCATTTCAAACCCTTTACCCTCACATAATACTGTTTTAAGGAATACATGGTTCAGTGCAAGGGGCATAAAGTTGGACTGTTCTCCACACTGATCAGCGTTATGCTATACACGAAGTTAAAATAAGCAAGAAATCTGGTGCGCTGGGAAATCTTGGCCCTTTTAAAATAGCCAGTTTCTTCTGTTCTAGAATGTAAGCAGTATTATACCCCCTCCCCAGATTTTGAAAACAAGACAGTTTAAAACAGCTCCAAAACAAGCAAGTCGCAGTGAGCACATGGAAATTATTTATTAGCATATAGCTATGCATTATTGCATATTTGTAAATATGCATTTTTTTCTTCCCAAATTTGCAATGGAGCTCATTTGCAAGTGTTAGCTCTCTTCCAAGACAGTATTTCCTACTACAGAACACATTGATTTTCAACAATGATAAGAAAAAGAACGGAGAGATAATTTTGTTACTTTTCAAGTTAGAAAAATTTTGAGTAGTAAAACCTGATGAGCTGTACCTCATTTCTAACATGTTTTATACCCAAGAAACTCTTGATCCCTAGTAAATAATGGGATTACCATATTCAATCATTTAACACAGCTTTAAATTTTCTAACTTAATATGCTTTACTAACTTCATTGGAACAAATTGTTTTTACCTCCTTAAAGAAAAATTCAGGTCAGATTAATAAGCAGAAAAATGTATAAAGCATCATAATACAACATGAACCATAACATTAATTATATTGCAAGCTTCCTGAATAATTATTGTCAGCAAATCCTGAAATTAACTTAGCAAGATTCTGAAATCTGTAAACAAAGGCAAATATGCCAACTAATACATTTTGACAAGTGGCCGGTTGGAATACTGTGACAAATAAGAGACTCCACGGAATGTTGTGTTAATAGCTGTGTTTCAGAACAGCTTCCATAGCGATGGGCTGTCAAATGCACAGATTAACTTTTGATATACTACCTATTTAATAGATCTGTTAGTTTGATGCATTTGATTTTTGCAAGAATTTACTTAGTATTGCTGTACAGATCTCAAGGGTCTTGCTGGTTTGGGCTATTTGTATGCAGCACAAAAGACTTTTCAATTATTGTCTGGTTTGGACATGTAGTTTAAATATACATCTACACACATTATATTCATTTTGTGCCACAGCTTGACATGACATTCCATTTGCCTTCTTTTTTATTATATAAAGATGCCCTTTTTAGCAAAGTTGTTGCCTCTACTTTTAGTCAGGTGTACAGTTCAAAAAGCATTAAAACACAGGGCTTGCAAGGAGTCCAAGTTCAACTGTATTTTCTTCACTTGACATATTTTGTCTGTGCACACAAGGGAGAAGATTTACGTAGGAAAGACTTTTTCTTGTTTTTATTAGTTTAAGTAGAGAATGTTCAGCCACAGCTTTTGATATCATTCAGAGCCACATTGTAGGCAATTGAAGTTGTCATGTTCATATGAATCCTGTTTTTTGGGATAGATTTGAATTCAACCACACAATTTTGTTTCCAATTTTGTATTAAATGTGCTCTTGTTTCTAAACTAACAGAAACCAAAGAACTATGATGAGCTTAATTAGGGGAATACAGTGTTACAGACACCCACTACAGTGGTTTTGAACATATTTGCAATATTAATACTCAGTGGAAACACTGAGCAAAATGATTCTATGTTATATCCATTGCAGCAGACATGACTTGGTGTTAAACCATATAAGCCCAGATAAGATCTTCACAGACAGTGAATACAGAAACAACTTCCAGATGAACCGAGGGGGAAAATGCAATTAAGAATGTAATACGTAGAGATGCTAAAAGGACAAGGTAAAAACAACAGAAGAGGAAAGAATATATCATCCATGTCACATAAATTGATCAGTGAGACATGAGATGGTCTACACTAACATAAGACAATCCAATTTAACAGTTCACAACATACACCAGGAGCCTGAGAAATGATCTAATTTTACCAACTATGTTACACAACCATTCTGAAAGAGCCGGTGTCTTTCATGATAAACATTGGATGCTAGGATGGCTGAACCTGTACCACACAAAAGTTGCCCTTCAAAATGAGAGAATAAAGACCTTCAGGAAAGTAAAACCTCATGAACTATTCCATTCTGTACTTAACCTTTTCTTTTTTCCTTCCTCCCTCCCCCTTTCTGATAAATTCTAGTTTCAAGGTCTGAGTCACATACTTGAGGTTTCTGTTTTGGTTTGGGAACAGAACAAAATAAACCAGGTTGGAAAAGATCTTTGAGATCATCGAGTCCAACCTATCATCCAACACCACCAATAATAATCAACTAAACGATGGCACCAAGCGCCCCATCCAGCCTCTTCCTAAACACCTCCAGTGATGGTGACTCCACCACCTCCCTGGGCAGCCCATTCCAGTGGCCAATCACTCTATGAAGAACTTCTTCCTAACATCCAGCCTAAACCTACCCTGGTGCAGTTTTACTTGGTCAGGGTTTTTTGGAGGGAGTAGCTTGGGGTTCCTTGTTTGTTTTTCTCATTTTCTGACATTAAAGTTATTGAGTTTTTCAGATCATGAATAACATAGGGAAAAAACTCAAACCAGGCTACTTAATGTAAATGAGATTACACAACGCAGGAAGTTGTAAATGGAAAAGCGAATGGGCACCTGTGACACCTGTGCAAAGCAGTCCCCAATAGCCCAACCTGCCTACTGCTAGCAACTGTCCCTGCAGTTAAATTAATCTCAAAACTGGATAATCTGCCCTGGGTTAATCAAAACCAGACCACAGCAAACCAAGACATATATAAACAGCATTGTATTTAGTTCAAAACCTAGGTAAAGAGATGCAAGGATTAAGTGGAGGAAAGGAAGATTTTCAAGACTAGTGGGCATACAGTATTTATACTTCTCTTTTAGCAATCCAGCATCTGAACAAAAGTCAATTTTCTTCTCCAGAAAGGCAAGACCTAGTTCCTGAACACCACCTGAAACCATTCTTCAATGGCTATCACCTTTTACCTAATATTTATTGACAGGATTGCACTGACATTTTTGTAAAAATAAAATGTTTCCACTACCTTACTACTTGTTTGTTTGGTGTTTGCTTTGGGTTTTGTTCATTAAAACCACTTAAAATAATACCAGCAACTATTATTTGATGTTTGATTTTAATACAATAACTTCATATATGTAGTCCAGTTCAGGAAAGAAGTTAACACAAGCTTATAAGCACAATATTAAGACACTGATACATTTTCCTGCCCCCAGCTTGGTGTTGTCTGCAAATTTACTGATCTTTGACTGCTTTTTGATTTGTATGAGGCCAGATATTATCTCACTAACACAAGATTATGTAAACCAGTGCATCATGCAAAATATTATTTTTCTCTAAACATTCAGAAACACTCAAATTATCAAGTGACATGATTTGTTAATCTCTACACATTAGTACAACTCCTACTGCCACTAACAAATCTAAACATTTTAAAAGTTGTTTTTATTTTATGCCTACAATTCACATAACAGTCAAACTCAGATCAGTTAACATGAACAAGTGATTTGAATTTTGTATTGATAGACCTCATTTTAGAAACTGAATTCATAAATATAAATTGAAAAACTTAAATTTCATCTGTCTAGTAAAGGATGTACTTAGTGTGGCTGACAGGGAACAAGCAAGATTAATCTACGTTGTTTAAAATAAAACATCCAGTCTAGTGGAAGACTTTTCAGAGCCAGAGCTCATGAACAGCCAGTAAAAAAAAAAATCATTAAAAAAATTAAATCACTCCCATCCTAATACATGCATTTCAAGAACATTAACAAGTTAAACTCAGACAAACCCTGCTATATTAGCCATCAAACCTTTTTTTGACTAAACTCTCATCCCAGTAACCTGAATTCTTTAAAATTTGTCATGGAGAACTTCAACTTTTTACTACAGTCAAATTTTTCCTTCTCACCCGTTTTGCACACTGAAAGCGGATGGGAATGAAGCTGCCATGTGAAACAAATATTTGAATAACAATGAATTTACTTAAGTTAACTGGAGTAGGAAATTGAAATACCAGTATTTTGACTAGATAAAATAAATTTGTATATTTTTCAGCACATGTTTAAGTTTATTGAATGCAGAGCTATCTTCCTCCTTTACTTCACACACTTACTCATGGCAAATTTTGCTTATTGCCTTCCTAATTCTAATTTCTAATCTAAACCTAAACCCAAATCTAAATCTCATTATAGAGGCAGCACTCCAAGTTATTCTCCTCAATCTCTACCCTTTCCATTTTCCATACATTTATTTGCCTGCCATTTTTCCAGGGGCACAGACTATTCATGTTATTTAAAATATTTTATTATTGTAAATTTTTGGTGGGTTTTGGTGAGTTTTCTGCTTTATTTTTATTTTGTAACTTTTTTGCATTTTCAGATTTTGGTCTTTTCTACTTTTTGACCTAGTGAGGCTTCTGGCACCAGAGTGGAAGGCAAAGAGCCACAGATGCATACAGTTTGCTAAAACATAGTATGGTGGTATGGAAATGAAAGCCTGGTAATTATCACCTTATGATGGCTTCTGAAACAAAACTGTACCTATGTAGGGGCATGTCAAAAGTGTAAAACTGCACCATGCTAAGTAAAATAAAATGAGGAAATGACTAATAAGGCAGGTGCTCACAAAGCAAGATAATTTGTTCTAGTTCTTATAATTTGGAATGAGAAATAAAGGATAGCTGTAACATTTTAGTGTTGTTATGAGTTTGACTCATATAGCTAAACTGACAGTTTTATTAACTTTAGAAAAATATTACTATTTTGATTAAGAACACTGGGTTACATTCAGTTTTAAAAAAAGTAATTTATTTGTAATAGTTTCAGTAGAATTCTTGGAAGATTGTTTCAGTTGTAAGACTAGGAATTATGGGTTTACTCCCTTCATGTTCCAGATTAACCCCTCCCTGCACATGCAATCACCTAGCTTAAAAAACAGACCTTTGTGGTTCCCCTCCGCCCCAGTTTCACAATGGACTTTAAGATCTCAACTTTCTATATCCGGCTCTAGAAGGACAAGTCCAAAGCTTCTACATGCCTGTGGTTGACCTTATCTGGTCAACAATGTACACATTCATTTTAATATTTGACAAATTATACCTTTTTGTTAATAAACTCAAGGCCTCCTACATCACATTATTCAAAATTTGGAATACTGTATATATTGTATTTTATATACATGTCTATACACAATTATCTCCCAAATAACTGAATATACTACAAGTCTGAGAGCTGCATGCTGGTTCTTTCCAAGCGCTAGTGAAGGAGGACTGCTGCCATCATTGGACTGATTGACAGCCACCTGAACATGAGCCAGCAGTGTGCCCAGGTGGCCAAGAAGGCCAATGGCATCTGGGCCTACATTAAGAATAGTGTGGCCAGCAGGAACAGGGAAGTCATTGTGCCCCTGTACTCTGCATTGGTTAGGCCACACCTTGAATACTGTGTCCAGTTTTGGGCCCCTCAGTTTAAGAAGGACATCGAGACACTTGAACGTGTCCAGAGAAGGGCAACGAGGCTGGTGAGAGGCCTTGAGCACAAGCCCTATGAGGAGAGGCTGAGGGAGCTGGGGTTGTTTAGCCTGGAGAAGAGGAGGCTCAGGGGAGACCTCATTGCTCTCTACAACTACCTGAAAGGTGGTTGTAGCCAGGAAGGGGTTGGCCTCTTCTCCCTAGCAACCAGCACCAGAACAAGGGGACACAGTCTCAAGCTGCACCAGGGGAAGTTTAGGCTCGAGGTGAGGAGAAAGTTCTTCACCAAGAGAGTGATTCACCATTGGAATGGGCTGCCCGGGAGGTGGTGGAATCACCATCCCTGGAGGTGTTCAAGAGGGGACTGGACGTGGCACTTGGTGCCACGGTGCAGTCATGAGGTCTGTGGTGACAGGTCGGACTTGATGATCTTTGAGGTCTCTTCCAACCTTGGTGATACTGTGATATGTTGAACTTGCAAGAACAATAAATAAATAAGAACAAAACACTGTGTAATGCTACAAGCCACAGAAAGTTTAAACAGTTACTCAAAGTATCTGTAGAACTGTGTTTCTGTGTTGGTTTCTCTAGGAACAAGTTTCAAGATTTTTGTTCTTATGAGTAGCAGCTTATACATGGAATGTGGAAATACTTCAGACAGAGGTGTTATGGAAATAACAACATCAAGCACAGTTGTACTGCCACAGTAGCTTTAAGTGAAAAGACAAAAAGGGGAAAAAAAGAAAAAACAGAAGGAAAAAAAAAAAAAAAACAGAAAAAGGAAGAGTATTTATGCTGCCTGAAAAGAGTAAAACACCTTCGAAGTGACAGGTCCCTCCAAAAAAAAACCCACCACCACAAAAACCCAAACCTGAAAAGCAAACCAACCCAACAGGGAAATACTTTTAGGAAAATATTTAAATAAAACTGAAGACCCCACACACTCTTATGTAAGCACTTGCATTGTTGAACAAGCCCCAAAACGATTTTTCAGAGACTGGGCAGATTTCCATATTTTTAGAGGATTATACTGAATTAAGCCATTAGTATATGAACTAGTTGCTAAGAATGTTAAACACTTAGAACCATTAAAACAAATACAGAAAGCAGTGACATGCCTGACATTTGGTCCCAGGGATATACCATTTTATCCTCTACATATTTAAATAACAAATGTTGTCATTTTTATAAAACTCATGATACAACAATACAGCCGTACAAGATTTTTCCGGTATTAAATCGTATTTAAAAGTTTATTTCCTTCCTAATGTTCCAGTGGAATGACTTTTTGGCAGAACTGTCTGGAAAGTAGAAACCAGATCTAAATGCAGATTTTAACCCATTTATTCCTGAACTGAATACTAACACTCAAAACATGTTGAAGTCTTCCTAAAGCTGGAACTTAAAGGAATAATCCTTTTTATAAAATTCCGTTTCTTGATTTGCCTTTTGTTCCTGAATTTCCAGGAGAATAAGTAGAGTTTACCTGAGAAACTAACTGAAAAATCCAATTTCCATTTTTTTTTCTTCAACTGGTTGACTTGAACTTTTTATGACTCTCAATAGCCTTTTCCAGTGGGAAAAATTACTGCTAGCCTGATTCGGTAGTGGACATGAATGTACACTGTCCACTGCAGCCTTGCAGAGTTTTGTCTTAAGAACTGCTGAAACAAAAGTATGAGTTAAATAGACATATATTTATCAAACTCTCATGTAAATATCGCTCCATTCCATAACTTGAGCCAATGACTGACTATGGCACACATCTATTTATCCACACATGAATTCAGAACACATTACGATTAGTTTGGTATCACACTCCACAACAAAAGAGAAGATGTCTGAGCCTGAAATCAAAAAGAAATGTCAGTAAAGCATGTGAGGCCCATTAAACTGAGGAATGCTCACAAGTGTACAAAGCTTAAAAAAAAAAAAAACCCAAAAAAAACAAGACAAAAACCAAACAACACTCATAACCAACCATAACCTCCATCCACAACTTGCCACTCCCCCAAAGTAACCTTCAAATTCTTGGGCAAAACTTACTCTCTCCTGAAAAGCATTATCTTTCTTGTGGAATACACAAAAGTGTAATAATCAGTTTTATACTAACTCCCTTTCCCGAAAACAACCTCTCTGGGATTAACACTTCAAACATTTGTATATTTCCTTAACTTTAGACAGGAGCGAGAAGCACTTTTTCTACACATGGAACAGCTCACTTGTATAAAACAAAGCTAATGTCATTTGTGTTTGTAGATCTTGATTCTGCATAGCCAGTTAATTGCTCGGTGTCTCGATTTTATTGGTGCTCAGCAACTTTACCTATATCCTTGTGGTGGAGTAGGAAGGTTCCCCCCACACAAAAGAATTCCACAGCTAACTCAGCCGGAGAAGCAGATATGGAATGCAATGAATATGTACAAAAATATACAATATTTACAATATATACAGAAGTATACAGCAATGTATGTTATACAGGAAACCTTTCCCCACCCCCACTGTGGCCAGGGGGGTTCGGCCTGCCCCTCCCTTCTCCCTCCCTACCTCCCCTTTTTCCCAAAAGGGTTAGAGAGAGAGAGAAAGGAAGGTAATTAAAAGGGGAAAACTTTGTTAAAGCTCAAAGCGAATGCAAAAAGTTAGTTTTCTTATCTGGTTAGCAAGAATCATAGAGAGAAACGAGCCAGCTCACAGCACAGGGGGAAGAAGACGACGACTACTGACTGACTCCCCCGACTGAAAGACTAAAAAATTTACAGCCAGGTTCCACCAATGAAATTGGATTAGCATATCATTGTTTTCATTCATATACCAAAATATTCGCCCAGAGTGTTCAGAAAGTGTCTCTTTCTTAAAGGCACAGCCTAAACCGGTCACAATCCTTCACTAGCTACATGTATTCCCACAGCAGAGTATTTCACCACGTGTCACTTAAAAACTTTGAAAAGCCAAAGCATCATGCCTCTTTTTAACCAGCATGTGGATTCACACGTGCTACTGATGTATTTCAGTTTACATCCCATCATCAAACTTGGTTCTGTTGTTTTAACCAATGATATACTAAATACCCTACCACTTGAGGATGGCTAACAAAGTGCTCACCTCTTTGATGGAGGTGAAGATATTTGAGGATAACACAGATCAGTCATTTATTGCAGCACAATTGATTCTTGACAGAAACTCTATCATCCAATATGTCTGTAAAAATCATGTGCGTATGTGGATGTGTACAGACCCACATTTGCAATAAAAATACTGAATACTTCTAGACCACCCATGTGATTTCTACAATAAAAGTCATAAGTTAACACTCTAAAATCCTCCTATCACATGGGGTCATGTTATTAAAAAGTTCAAGCCACTTAAATCGCAACAGCCAAGCAAAAGGGAAATCACACGGAATACTCCATGGCTAGTGGCAGCACTAAGTGTCTTCAGACAATACACTACCCTTGTTTAAGCTACATATACTAACAGAAAAGAAATTATTTCTCTATGCATGACTCTCAGCAATTATTTCATACATATCATGATCATTTCTCTGTTTAATTACCTTCATTGGTGATTACTTTATTCTACAATTCTCTGTATTCTATTTAACGTCAAAGGACTTCGAAAGCTAAGTCTCTTCCATCATAAGGTCTCTTGCTTTTAGTCCTTCTAAAAGAGCCTTACCAAGAGCTTCCTTCTGCCTTCCTCCCCTCAAAATGGAAAACTATTAATCTACCAGAAAAACAGGGAAGTATCACAAACATCTCTAACTGATAAAGAAACTCACTTCTGCACTGTTCTCAACTAAAAGCAGCTAAGCTAGTGAAGAACACAAAAATCCACCATATCATATTTTGTTATTGAAATCCACCAAGGGAACACTGAGCATGCACTGGCAAACATACATATAAATTACATGAAATTATGTGCTGCATTACTGTAGCATATTTATCAATGGCGCTGTAATTAATAACCAGCTGTCAACATCCCGGAGTGACTGTGGAACACATTAAACGTAGGACGCTTAAATACTTTTAACTTCTTTTTGTTAGCATGGTTCTTTGAATAAGCAGAATTTTTTGCATAAGCCTGAATAGGATTAAGAGGCTTTCCTGAGATGCAGAGACCCAGCGGATTTCATCTGCTATGTGGGAAGCCAGTGCTGCTCATGGGCTTCTAAGGTTTATATTACATTCATTATCTTCAAGCAGCGCTAGGTGTTGACAGTTTTAACTGCCTTCATTGGAACAACAGCCCCTGCAAAACTGAACATGAGCACAATTTATAACTTATGACCCATCTGTCAGAGATGAAAGACAGCCCTTTAGAAATGTGTGTCACAGTGCATCTCCGCTGACTCTTCTGGGTAAGATGCAACTGAAGAGTCAGGGCCATGAGTGGGAGGGGAAGGAGGCTGGGGAGAGGACCCCCTGCACTCATTCCCTGTGAGCTTTCACTGAATGACCATGCTCACCTCACTGCAGGAGCTCCCAAGCACCAAAAAAAAAAAATAAATTATTACTAAGAGGCTTATGCATAGTTTAAATGCCACATAAATCTGTGCCTCAACCTGCTATTCTGGACAAGTCAGCATGAGCACGTACTTTAATAAAGATTTCAAAGAGTACAGACACTTAGGTGAAATTAGGAGAGATTCCTTGGTCAGCGATTTGACAATATTCAGATGATCTCACACTGTTACTGTCCTAAACCCCAGGAATACCTTCCCCACATTTTACTATTATAAGCAATCCAACATACTCTGAAGTTTTCTTAGACATTTCAAATTTTCCCTTCAATCAAGCCCATAAGCTTTGTCTATAGACCACATCATTTTGTCCCCATGCACACTGAGACATGTTAAAAGCATATTTTTACAACAATTTTTTTCATTGTACTACTGTTGTAGGTTGCATTAAACCAAACGACAATTTTTAGAGACTGAAAAAAAAGTCACACTTCAAATAATTGCCTGCTGGTGCCTGTAAGTTAACTGTGAGGCTGCTAATGATCCGGTATCCTACTAAATTTTGTAGTGCAACCACAAAATGCTAAATAGATTATGCAGAGAATTTCACTCACACATCTTTTCAAACTAGTGCTTATGTTATTTTTAAAAGAAAATTGTATGTTAAAATCCTGAACGAAGGAAAAATCACAAAGGGGGGGGAAATTATCCATGTTTTAATACAATAAAAAAATGGCATTTTGTTGTTCCATGCCAAGAAAAATTGCTATCCGTCCCTTACTAGTGAAGTTCTTTGACAAATAAACATCACACAAATGAGATTCTTATGTCTAGCTAATAGTGAGAGACAACAGTCAAATGATGCGTGGTAAGGTGAGAAAGTTCCCCCCCCCCCCCCCCCCCCAAAAGATACCACAGCTAACTCAGTCAGAAAAGCAAATGAAACATGCTATATTTACAAGCATGAATGGAATGCAATGAATATGTACACAAATATACAGTATTTACAATATATACAGAAATATACAGCAATGAACATAATGCAGAAGACCTGCAGCTGGAGTAGGGTGTGCCCCCCCTGGCCCCTGTACCCCACTCTCCCTCCCTACCTCCCCTTTTTTTCCCAAAAGGGTTAGAGAGAGAGAGAAAGGCAATTAAGGAGAAAAATTCTGTTAGCTCAAAGCATGTGCAAGAATTAGTTTTCTTATCTGGTTCACTTTGTTAATTCAAGTTTGCTTCCTTCCAGCAAGGTGTTGCTTCAGAGAGAAAGAAGACAGACTGGCAGGAGCAGAGAGCGAGTGAAGACTGAGCAGACTAAACTAAAACTTAAAAGTTGCATTCTACCAATCTACCAATGAAATTAGTTTAGAATCTCTTGTTTTTCAAAACATTCAGCCAGAGTGTTCCATCAACTGTCCCTTTCTTAAAGGCATAGCCTAAAACAGTCACATGATGACATGTAAAACCTTTCAAGAAATTACAGTCTATGTCTACATGCCAATGACCTACAGATCATTGTATTTAATATTTTAAAAGAGGTAAGTGAAACGTAAAACAAATAAAGCCCTGACATTTGCTCCTTAAAGATAATCCTTTCAAAGGCCCTTCAGGCCCTTAGAACTTTTCTCTGACCCTCTTCTGCTATAATACTAGAAAGAAAAGTCCCCTGTGAATGTACACAAGTAGCCTTGGCGTCATTAGAACAAGTAGTAGCCTATTTTAAGCATTTAACTGATGAAGAACCCAGAAATATAACCCTTACAGTTATGCTTAACTTTCCATAATAAACATACTCCTGCTGCAGGGCTGCTCACAGCATGTGTCATGTCAAAGATTCACACAAGGTATCATCAAAATTTTGCTGTATCAAATTAATCTTAAACACAAATATGAAGCTATGAGTGAATAACAGTGTTTTATTGAAGGTGGCACAAATACAGATATCCCACTAACTGAATCTACCACATATTTAAGACAAAAAAGGAACTAATAACAGCAAGACTTAGTGGCTGCTGGAAGAAGCAGAAAGTGGATTATTTTCATCAGTCACTGAAAATAGGTTTGGTAGGCCAGCATTTAAGATGTGGACCAAAAACTACTTTGGCTTAGTTTTCAATAGCAGAGGATACAGAACTTGAGAGCAGGAGAACAAGAAAGGACTGTGCTTTTAGCCTAACAGAGGTAGAGGGTTGTGTTTGAATTTGGAGAAACAGATGATTTGCAATCTACAGTTGTGAGTAGGAATGGAAGATGTCAGGTCAGTGGAAAGATTTTGCACAAATCTAACAGATCATTTGCTGCAGAACAAGAAATATAACCCCATATTCTGTCCCCAGCAGAAATAAGAAAGTGTTATAGAGAGATCAGGCATGGGAACGGCCACGTTCTGCAGTTCATCTCCCTTCCTGTTGTGAAGACAGGCAGTTTCAAAAGTTCACTACTTACTATGTCAGGAATGCTTCCTTTATTCATTTTATATCCATAGTCTACAAGTTTTGAGTCCATTAGATGACTCTGTGAACAACAAATCCACTCTGACATGTTGAAGTGTTTCTGAGTTGCAACTGGCATTTCCAAGTTCAGAATCATAGATCTGGTTTGGATTAATCTTACCTTCAATGCACTACTTAACCATTTCTTCCACTCTAAAGCTATCCACTGCCTTTTTTTTTCTTTTTCTTTGCCTGCTTCATTTTATGAAGCTAGTCCTGGAATTCTCCAACACTGACACACCTGACCACTAATAAAACCAATCAATCCTTTGCTGAAGCTATGCTCACACCCTCTCAAAAGCATTTAGCCATTTTCTCACTATCTTAGCCTTTATCATAGGTTCTACCATTGTACCATGGACACAGTCCCACATACTGGTCCCTGGTTTCCAAGGTGGTCATTTAAGCCCTTTTTGTAGATGGGAGCTGTACTGGCCATCGGCACAGTGGCCATCAAAGGGAGTATTACTCAGCTTGGCCATCAGCTCAGCTATACTGCATGTCACAGGTAAGTTACTTCCAGTACCCTTTGGCAAACAGTATCTGGTCCTGTTAACATCTCTTCAGTCTCCTGTTTCTTCCAGGTTTCCTACATGGATAGCAGGGTGATTGGTACATGAATTTGAAAACAGTTAAGAGATGCATCTGGGTTGTAATAAAAAGGGAACTATGCATCATAAGCAAAGTTGGTGCTGATGTTCTTCAACAATCAATCCCAAGACTGATCTTACTTAGTATTCTGCCTGACAGAAAAGGAGGAGAAAGAAATTTGTGGACATCACAAAGCAGGGAGATTCACAACGCAAAGGAGGGTCAATCACAGAGAACTGAATCAACCAAAGGATTACTGTGTGGAAAAGCCATAATATTTCAGAGTGCAAGCTGAGTTTACATCAAAACATCAGAGGAGAAATACCTGAGTATATACATCAAAGCGAAATTAACAGAGCAGTAGCAGGATAACACCCCTGACAGGAAAAGAATATACAATCTAGCGATGGATCAGAGAGGTATATGGAATGGAAATATTCCATTTCAGCTGCAATCAAATTTATGCATATGAGGCATTTATGTTAAGGACAGAAATAAAAGTTAGATCCTGCTTCAGAATGATCTGTGCTGGAGGCCAAGAATAACCAGTCTTGCAGTTTTTTTCAAGAAGGCAATACTGAGATCTCCACTCAATCTTAAAAGAAAAATGTAACAGAAACACCTCCCAACCCCCACCTCTCCCCAATCAAATAAAGCAAACCTAAAAAACCAAACCAAATAATCCAAAACTTAATAGAAAATTACACTTCATACAATCAACCGAATTTCCTTTCCCCCTCCCCACCCATCACCACCACCCCCCAACTGAATTTTAAAATACTAACACTGTACACAATCAGGAATATTAACTATACTTATAACATATGATGAAAGATATAATTTTGCAGACAATTAGAATAACTGGCATTTTCAGAGAGCCATGAGCAGGCAAGTCCTACATATTGCACTATATACTATCTTAAGTGATCCTACTTTGGCAGGGGTGTTGGACCCAATGAGCTCTGGAGGTCCCCTCCAATCTCTAATGTACTGTGACACTGTGATACATATGCTACCTGTTGCTATTTTCACTGACTGCAGCTAGTCTTTTCAGGAGGAAAAAAAAAAAAAATCAGGAAAAATATTGGCTGCACAAGGGGGAATTTTTAATTGAAAATAAAACACTAGAATGGCACAGGGAAAAGCAGCTTTATTCCCAGATCTTCATCTGACCTAATAAGCATATTTAGGTGATTTATTTTGCTACTACTCATGTTTCATCACCTGTCAAATGGTACTTACATCCTTCATGCAGCACTTGAGATCTACTGATGAAGACCTCTACATAATCAAGTTCTTTTCTTTTCCAGTTCATTAAACTGGCATCTAGGTCAAGAGATTACAGAATCTACAGATTAAAGGAACAAAAAACAATTATCACATGCAATATTAAAAAGTATTCCCACAGCCTTGAGAGTATCACCGCTGAGATAATACAGATTAAAACTATCCAAAGCCCTACTAAAATAATTGTTTGCACTTTGTAAGAAAAGCATTTTCTTCACATGTGATTAATTTTTTGATAAAAGATCTGTAGATTTCTTCAAAAAGAAAATATATGTCTCAATTCTGATAAAATAAATATTAGTTTAGATTTGTATGTATTTTCCTACTTCAGAAATAGGACTGCACTGGCTGGAAAACCAAAAAACTTTGAACTGGTCTTTTCTCAACCCCCACGGAAACCACACTGCTGGAACATTAAACACTATCTTGAAACCGTTGACACTGAGCAACAATGTTGCTTTAAAAACCTGAACATCACTGTTTATCAGAAACAAAGCAAACAGTAGCACAGAGTAAAAGTAATCATGCTTTACAAAATTACTGTCTTCTCATCTCTGGGAAGATACTACTCTTTTGTCTTACTTGGAAACATAAACGCATTTTTGCCATTATCTTATTTACGGTCAGGTTACTCTACCGCTGTAAATACTGTGTATAACATTCAAAAACTTTACATTTGCTAAGTGAGAAAAAAAGTTTTGCAATTGAGAAGGTTGAAAACATGAAGGAAACTGTCAGTGTTTGTGTGGTGAAAAGGTGGAGCTGACAGGGAAGCTGCTGAGCAGCTCTTCCAGCCATCTTTGCTACCCACCTGAAGGAGCAAACAGGAAACTTCCAGTGGTGTTTCTGTATACTCCAAGCACAGTAACAAATTCAATCACTTGGCACAATGGTAGTACCGGATCACCACATGAAGACTATATTCCACAGTAACTTGTCAGGCTCCGTACTCTAAGAATCAGCCAAAAAGAAGATTCCCACTGCAGGGCTGCTGGACCAAGGTCAGCTAGGAGAAAGGTCTCCATTTCTTTTTATCAATAGAAAATGTAGCTTTGAAGAGAGGTTATTACCCTACAAAATCTAGTTCCAGTTCTTCTATTAATCAGCTCTACCTGCCCCCTTTTTTCTGCTGCATAGTTCATCTTGCCTTATTCAGATGGTAAGTGACAGCCTCCTCAACACGTTCATAAAGTAACACAGCAGCAAGTGCCAAACCAGTGCAAAGATTGTAACTCAGTAACAAACCAGAGATTTTTCAGCCTGCCACCTTGAACCATAGATTCTATAGGCTAAACTGGAGCATGGATGTTACTCAGGTATTGAGCAGTAAATTCAACAAATACCTATTTGCTTGTAGGTCAGTCCTTTACCAGTAGTCTCCCAAGCCACTCACTGTTGACTGAACTTGGTACATTTAAATTATTGAGGATATGAGAACTATTTAGGATTACCTACAACAAACCACTTGCCTGCAATAAAGGTACTTTGACCAGTGCTGGAACCTGGGGGTTTGGAGAGGTGGTGGTGGGTTTTTTGTGGGTTGTTGTTTGGTTGGGGGTTTTTGCTGGGTTTGGTTGGGGTTTTGTTTGTGTTTTTTTTAATGGCGCTTGACTCCCTTTCACATTGATCATTGAGTTCAGAATCAGAACATAACTTATTTGTCCCCGGAACGTTTCCCATGTAAAGGTTAAGTGGTACATACTTGAACACTCTTCTACCATCCTCTGAAACTTACCTTCTGAGAGCTGCTACTTTGTGTTGGAAAACCAACCCACAATGTGCAGAAGAATCTTGTGCTGATGAGAGCATAAATTCTGTGCACTACCTATCTACTGTAGTGTCAAATAACTTTTTTAAATGCACAAAGAGATACATAATAAAATTTCCACTCAGTCACAGTTACATATCCATTTTCCTGACTCCAGCTCCAGGACTTCAACCACTGTCCTTCAGCTGTTCAAAGATGGAAAATGGCAGTGACTCTTAATTCTCTGATAAAAGCTGAAACACTTAAAAATAAAAAATAATAAGGCAATGCCCACTTCAGTAAATATTTCTAGTTTTAATTTTTAAGACTCAATAAACTATTTTCATTCTTAAATGCTTTTCTTTTTTACATATATGGCAATGAGTTCAACCAAGTCTGCTATTGAGAAGATCGATTATTTATTTTTGGTATAGAATTTAACTGCATCTATTTATTGCTGTTATAGCTCTTCTGCCATCTGTGACATATCATATTTCTTTAATTCATCATCAGGAGATTACTTGTTTCATATGTTGCGTCTTCATGCTGCTGTACATGCATTCCAATCACTGCTATTTTACCACTAGGAAAATAATCTGATGATTCTGAGACACAGAGGGAGACTAATGACAGAGCCCTCAGCAGGACACTGCATCTCCTCAACACCAATCAGAGATTATATTTCCTTCCTTGCACTGCAGCAGGAGAGCACTGGCTGAACAGTTCATAGATCCAAGTAGCTTAGAAAAAAATAACCCAGAGCCAATCACAACTGCCTACTGGACTCAGCAGTCGCAAAGAACTGGATTAGTACGCAGAGCAGGAGGAAGGTGCAAGTTAGTTATTAATTCAGTCATCTGCGTGCCCTATTAAACAACTGCAGAGGCAGCAAAAGAGACAGAATATGATAAAAATCGTGTTAGGAAAAAAACCACCATCCCTCTCCTGTGACAAAGACAAAGTTTATTGGCACAGATAGTCAAATATCAGTGCTCTTAGGCTAAGGAGAGAACTCCTCTCATCTCCACATGTATTTCTTAGAAGGCTCCCATCCCATCTGCTGCCACCCTACAAAAAGGGCAAATGTTGGAAAGATGAAGGCTCAAGACTCTAAGCTGAATAGCTCTGTGAACAAGAAAAGCTTTTAATCTTGTCCCAAGAAATGGAAATGTTGAGAGAGGCATCATTCTTAGGCTGGTTGGGCTGCACTCCTCCAGAGTGTGCCAACAACAATGAATATCTGCAACAAATTATGAAAACTGGCATATATAAAATGGGAGAATCTCACTCCTGAAATAATCAACGTGAGGAGAAAGATAGATTCTCTGTACACCACCTCTAGAAGTCAGTTGGATGGTATAATAAAAACCAAAGTTAGCACAGTAACGTGAAATGTTGCTCTAACTAGAATAATTTGATTAGGATGGAAATCTCATCATCTGAGAACAGTGAAGGTCTGCTTTAATTTCAAAGTTGTATGAACATAACAAGAACAGTTCTGTGCAAAATTAACCTAATGCTTTGTGTGTACTAGCTGCAGTAAAGATCTAGTTTGAGGGTGGAAAGGAAATGAGGAAGAAAAGCTTGCTAGTATTCGCAGGTTGGAAGAGGATCTAGAAGCAATCAATTGCAATAAATCATGATCAATAGCAGGTTAAGGTTGTCAGCAAAACCAGTCATGCAACTCCAAGACTCATGTTTATTTTGGAATATTGGTAGGCAAACCTCAAGGGTAGAAACAAACACACAGTACATGCAGATGTGCTTCAGAAGACCACAGTTATCTAAAGCAAGTCAAAGAGTCACTTTCTCACCTGACAGCATTTAGCAACCACTGTTCAAACACACAGCAAGGATAGCACCATTAGTTTATATTGCAGGCCACAGCTTTGTTTAGTTCCCATAACAGGAAAAAATATGCTCCCAAGAAGTGACCATTATTAGGCACACCACAGGTTTGACACTTCAGTATAGGACAGCTATACTAACTTATACTTCCATCCTAGCCTTCTTTGCATCTCCTTTGTCCTGCAACATTTTCTTCTCAATATACAAAAGAGAAAGAATAAACTTGTAATGATTCTTTTTCTTGGCATCCACTCTGTTCACACCCCTTACATCAGCCTCCTGCGTTTCTTAGCTTGAAGCTTGGTCCACCAGCACCAACTTTGTTTTCATTTCAAAGGAAAAAAAAAATAACAATTATCACTTTCCTTTTCAGAAAATAATTTCATCACTTCCACTGGAAGTAAAAATGAGAGGAAAAAAAACCAACAAGTTCCACAGCACATTTTATATAAGTGTGTGTATACATCAAATTAACCACACTATTCTAAACTGACCATTTTGAACTTTTTTAAACTACTATGCATGTCACTTCTCGTGAAAAACTTAAAAAGTAAGGGAAAAACAACCCTGTAACATCAAATCCTACATCATTTCAAAATGCTACTTCACTAAAATATTGAACAAAGAAAAATTCAACCAGCTCTACAGTCCAATTAAGTATAAGAACAGATGGTTTTAAAATTGGGATGGGGAATCCACAGGCTTTTGTAGTTTTAGGGTTATAATCAGGTTCAAAAAACAGTCCAAAGAACAAACGGGGGATGCAAACTCCAAAACACTCATTTGTGTATCAGGGACAAATAAAACTTAGCTGCTCACAGCAATACACATTTGCTACAACAACAAAAAAACAACACAATGTCTTCCCTTGTTCTTGTGAAGCAGAGCATCCTGTTTGTACCACTCTCCTCTTCCTCATTGATATTTTGGACATGAGAATATTGAAGTTGTGGTCTGTTTTTCCCCTCAGCTAATGTATTGCCTCTCTGCACACTCATGAGATGTCTTTGGCAACTAATGATTTACCTCACCTGTTCCAGGAACAAGGTGGTTGTAATAAATTACTCTGGCATTCAACACTACCTTCTCCACCCATATGGCCCCTAGTATAAACTCATCATTTATCAAAGAATGATAGGGGTTGGAAGGGACCTCTGGAGATCATCTACTCCACCCTCCCTGCTACATCAGGTTCAACTAGACCAGGCTGTATAGGATCACATACAGGCAGGTTTTTAATATATCCAGAGAAGGAGACTCCGCAACCACTTTGGACAGCCTGTTCCAGTGCTGTGTCACTCTCAAAGTAAAGAAATTTTCCCTTATGTTTACTGTGTTCCAGCTTGTGCCCACTGCCCCTTATCCTGTTGCTGGGCATGACCAAAAAGAGTCTGGCCCCATAATTTTGACACCCACCCTTTAGATATTTACAGGCATTGATAAGATTCCCTCTCAGACTTCCCTTTTCCGGGCTAAACAGCCCCAAGTCTCTCATCCTTTCCTTGTGAGGGAGATGCTCCAGTCCCCTCGTCTTTAGTTCTCCATTGGAGTCTCTCCAGTAGTTCCCTGTCTCTCTTGAACTGAGGAGCCCCCAGAACTGGACACACTACTCCAGCTGTGTCCTCACTAGGGCAGAGTAGAGGTGGAGGAAAACCTCTCCTGACTTGCTGGCCACATTCTTACTAATGCACCCCAAGATACCATCAGCCCTCTTGGCCACAGGATACATTGCTGACTCATGGTTAACTTGTTACCCATCCAGACTCAAAGGTCCTTCTCCACAGAGTGGAAAATCCACAAGATATTATAAAACAAGTGGTGCTGGTGAAGGAAATGACCACACAATGAAGTAACATTTGCATTTATTTACAAAAGGCAAGATTCTGAATCAACAATAAACATGCATGCCAAGCTTCGATACCAAATGTGTCCTAGGACACAAGAGCCTGGTTCTAATCAAGCCTCTGAAATTGTGCCTTTTAAAATTATTTTTAGGTTGATCACTGAAGTAAAATGTCTGCTATGTATTACTTTGTATACAAGTGAGAGCACTATTGCTATAGGAACCAATACACCAAGCATTAATAATGCAGACGCTTACTATGATCACAAGACAATTTCAATTTCACACTTGAAGTTATGTAAACCCATGCCAGATGCTGCCATTTCACACATTTACTCTTTATTGCTCAATTTTAATATATTTTTCAGGACTTCTAAGTAAACAAAAGTATAACACTATGACTTATCTCCCTTTCACACCTTTGCCATATAATCCTCAACATTTTTGTTGCTGGTGTAGCACATTGCATGCTTTGGTTCTGCCTGCTTACTGAGCAATGTACAATAGAGACTCATACAATGCACAGACAGATCATTTGCAATGCACTAAGGAAACCAGTAAGAGGGAAAGAAAGCAGTGCAAGCTCCTCTCTCACACTTCTGTAGATCATTACATAAAAGGGCTAATACTTTTACAGGATTTGTTCCAGGACAATTAAATGAAAATCCTGATTCAATAAGAAACCAAAGAAGGAATGGCTGTCACTGTGATGTATTTCTGTGACTACATCCAGAACAATTAAATTAGTCCAAAAGCAATTAATGGGCTTCATTTTCCCCAAACTCTCCTAAATCTGCCCTGTGACAGCATTATTTACCAAATATCATGCCTTAAAATTTACAGTATCTAAAACACCAATCCACATGTTTCACTGAATATTGTTCATCTTGCTACTATGGTTTTAGTTTGAAAAGACACACAAGACAAAACCTACCAAATACAACTTGACAATGAGTCCAGAAAAGTTTCATACAGTACTTCAGAGATATATCCTACCCTTCAAGTTTTATGAGCAGTTAAGCAAAAAAAAAAAATAATCTCAGCCCTATATACTGTCAGCCATACAAGCACAAAGAATACATCTACAACTCTCCAGAAGCAACCTGACCTAGGAAAAAAGCACCAGTCCCTTGGACAATCTGAGAAGGTCAACATGTTTCTTCACCTTCCACTGCTGATGCTCCTCAGCTCCCTGACTTCTGTTTGCAGGCACCTAACAAAAGTTCCTAAGCAATCTACATGGAACTTGTAACAAAAAGTTGACAAATTATATATGTAAACACTGTAACATAGTTCAAAAATAATATATTTACCACAAGAAAACCTGTTCAAATAAAGTTCGCCTAAGTCTTCATATGAGATGACACTATAACCTGACAGAATTAAAGACCTCCTTGAAATGTAAAGACTAACCCCACCAGTATGTTCAGTAAATTCCATACAATCTTTTACTACTTCTGAGATTAATAAAAAAAAAAAGTTCATCCCCCTCTACACTAGTTTAGCCCAGGTACTTCAAGTACCCTTTCTGAGCCCAAAGCAGCCTTACCCAGCAGTCTAACTCTGCAGAACAATGAAGCTTTAGCTAATTATGCTAATTAATTAGACTAATTAGGCAGCTTCTGTTAATGCATGTAAATGCAGCCGGTTTCAGAATATTTCATCTTAAAAGGCTACCATAATTCAGCATGACTGAAGGCAAACAGTCACTTTTATAGTAAGTGTTAACAAACAGCTGCAGGGAGTTGTTTTGCACAGAAAACTGTTGCTGTTTTATATTCCCACAGAGAGAAATGCTCAGGGGACTCAACAGCACTTAATGAGAAAGACTAAGCTTAGCTCTAGAACAACAAAAGTTTAACTTCGACATCTACCTAATATATGTGCTTTAATGTCCAGAAAATCCCAGGCAGAATTTCACATTCAGTGAAGTCTAAATTGTGCTATTGCTTCTATATTTAGCTAGCTTTAACTTGGGAAAGTCTGATTTTAATTTGTACTGGCAGGGGCCATGATTGTAACAGAGTCATGGGTCTGTTTTGCCTTACAGATACCTTAATCAAGCTTCTCAAAGTAAATGATCAATATGGAATCAGCATGCCATAACACACTTTTGGCTTGAATCCCTTTTGGAATAGGCTATCATAAGTGCTTCAGTGTTAAGAGTGCATTAACACGTCTTTGATTTCACTAACATAAAGATTAGTTACTGTCCCTTGAAGGTCTTAAGGCCTCAAATGTCATTTCAATTGCTTAGGCTGAGCTTCAAGTAATAAATTAATTTCAAGTCTGTCCATTGTACATTTTGGCAAGCCATTCACACTGGTGAAGCGTACCAGTTCCTCATCTTGCTTCATAAAAACACTCACTAAGAAGTTTTTTAAAATACTCTCAATATTAGTGTGGATGAGTGTAAGGATAGAGAAAGTGAAAGTGACAGAAGAACATCCAAACCGAAACTAACTTATATTCATTTTGGATAATTATGAGGAGGAGGAAAGGCCAACAGTCTTCAAGACTACAACTTGAGACCATATATTGTGGTAGAAAAAGTCTACTGAGATCCTAGCAAGAAAGAAATCAGCCTGGCAAATGGCAGTTACAATTAAATAAAGCTAAGAGCAGCAGCATCAAGGCAGTCTATCACATCGTTGCTTGATGTTTATCTTATTTTCTTGTCATTAAGGAAATGCCTCTTTTCCCTACCTGGAACTGTAGTGACATTTGACAAAGTAATTAAGAGGAGAATGGTCATGATCAGCTGCCTTTGCCCTCTTACCAAACGCAGTGAATACACAGTTCATGACTTTAGCAGATGTTTGTGCTTTACAGGCTTATTGGGAACTTAAGGTCTTACTTTTTCTGTCCTTCCTGTAGTACATGGAAAACAGCCTAAACAGAGAAACCACTCAGTTATTATCCACAAGTATTAACCCATACAGCACAATCCACTATACAAATTGACGACAAATAAACTCTGCCCAACATTTTTATTTCTGCAGATCCTGAGCTATTTTGCAACAGGCAGGCTTGAATTCTTGACAAACAGAAAAACACCTGGTTTGAGCAAAGGATTCTATCAGAGCTGTTTGCTACTCATTCATCACTTGCTAGCGTTTCCAGTTAACGCTTGGCTGAAACAATCCTGTGCACAAAACATTAATCTACTGTGCACAGGGTGGAGAGTCACATGTTTACAAGAGGTAGAGACAAACCCTGACTCTGAAGAAGCATTCATGAATCCTCCCAACCTTCATATCCTTGTCTCTACCACCACTCCATTTTCCATTTTTATGCCACCTGT
The DNA here is from genome assembly GCA_033816785.1 of Picus viridis. NCBI lineage: Eukaryota > Metazoa > Chordata > Aves > Piciformes > Picidae > Picus > Picus viridis. The sequence continues at coordinate 28,621,285 of CM066578.1, read as the reverse complement.
CTTTGCATGACCTTGGACTTGCCCATATCACAGGACTAATACAAGTCAAAATTAATCCTTTCATACAAAGAGGAACTTGTGTGCATGTGTGCTCCCATACGAAAAAGGTAGCACAGATTTAAACGTAACAGCCTAGACAGGCTTCTTTATACAAACACACAAAAAACCCAATTCAAACTCAATGAGCTTAAACTGATTGTGAAATGAGCACCTAATTCTGAAACAGACTATTTCAGCTAACATAGTGAAAGCACAGGAATTAAAACCTGATTTGGCAAAAGACAACCTTTAGTTGTGCAAGAATGCAATCTCACTGAGCAGATGTGAGGGCTTGTGGGATATACAGCTCCGAGGCAAAATATTCCTTACCCTAACAATCAACTCCTAGACTTCAAACACTGGACAGCTGGCTGTACAACTGACTCACCTAGGCTTTACAGATATGTCAGAAATTGGCTGCAGAAACTGGAACTAGATACTAGCTAAGGATTCTCAGGTCTTGCAGTGAGTTAAGAGAATAGGTAAGATTTTACAGACCAGAGAGATTCGCCTGGAAATCTAGGCTAAGTCTCATTGTAGGTTCCAATGAAAGCATAATAAGGACTTGATGGGCAAATCAATAATCAGTATGCATGGCCCTTCTGTGAGTCCTTAGAAAACTGGAATAATCCAAATGAAATATTTCAGACTCTTTATCAAATAGCCAAAGAACTGAATGGGGGTGGGGAAACCAACAACCAACCTTCTTTAAAGGTGAAGTTTGAGTTTCATCTCTTCTGCTTGCATTTACAAATGCTGAAGTCCTTAATCATGATAAAATAAAGATAAAAATCTTGCTATTCTAATTTTCCAATGCACCCCATCTCATGCTATCATAACCACCAAAAGGAGGTAGTAAATTGGAAAGCATCAGCCAGAGTGTGCAAACCCAAAGCAAATAGAACTGAACCAGTCTCATCTGCCTTTCAAACCCCTTTTTCAGGCAAAGAATTTTGACAAGGAGAATTTCTGAAGGCCAGCATTTTAGGATATTTTGCAAATAGTAAGATGAATACAACTGTTATTGCAAGATAGTGACTGAAACCGTAGTCACTAGTGCATTCCACATAAAACACAGGCTAAAATAAAGTACTATAAGTTTAGTCTAGTAACTATTAGTCAAAAATAACAGGGGCATATTTTCTGTCAGAGCTTTTAGAAACGAACCACTGTCAACCAAGAGTTAAGAAGCTTCTCTAGTTGCGAGTTTTCCAGTCAGTGTTGCTAACAAGCAGCTATGTAATCAGTAACTACACCTGTACTTTTTACATCGTGACTCGACTATAAATGTACCCAACTGTTATCTGATCTCTGTTAAAAATCAAGAGTTAACATGGGGAAAGTGTTTCTGCTAATGCCCGAGACTATTCTTTAGAAAAGAAACATCTTATTGTTAGAATAGCTTTAACTCTTATAGTTCTGAACTATGAAGCCCAGTTCAGAAATAACACTTCTTACAAGGAGTGATCTTTTCTCCTTGGGTTTTGATGCATAAAGGTACCAAGGGGGGGGGGGGGGGGGGGGGGGGAAGAAGGAAATATTCAGGAAAGGACTAAAATGCACCAAAAAAAAAAAAAAAAGGAGAAATGTGAGCAAACTCCTTCCATACTCTTAGCTCATTCTAAAAGGTATTAAGAAATAATTTGCAGGTAAAAAAAAACCAAAAAACCAGTATTTTTACCTGATTTTAAATACAATTTGAGTGTATTAGCTACCTTTTCAAGAATTCTTATGTACATAGATATGTATCTGGCATACAGGGAGGTGTGAACGACAGGATTTATTTACATTACTTGCTAGACAGAAATGAATGTGGCAGCTAACTTTAAAATTCTTGGACCATAATAGAAACTAAGAATATGTATGTGACACTGGCTATTGCAGTCCATTTTAAGTGTAATTAATTTCTAGGTACCAAAGAAGATACAAAGGGCTGCAGATTTATTCTTTAATGTACAATACCGTAATTAATATAACGTCTGTTTTAAATTTACTGTTATAATCTATTAAGGAATAACTAATTTTACAGCTTTCTAGCACATAGCTCTTAAGCTCTAAATCACTGACCATAACTAACAAGCAGTGTAATAGCATGAGTATGTAAAGTAAAACCACAGACTGCAATTTTGTTGATTGTAAATCATCATCATTTTTAATGCAAAAGCAACAGCAAATCTCTGTAATTACTGGGTGCATTTTGAATCACTTTTATGATTACTGCTCTATACCCATTAAAAATCCAAAACAGTGAACTGCACAGGGTATAAAACTAGAATTATGATACACTACAAGCTGTAATTGAAATCCATGAATTTCCTTACTAGCATTCTAAACTATTTTGTTGCCAAGAATCGCAGCCCTGCAGAATTGACTTTAAAAACATTTACTTTATCTGCGAGTATCAGACACAGGACAGTAGTGGTTGCTCTGGGGTATTTAAAACAAAAATTAAAAGTGTCAAGGATCAGATTTAGCTCTCTCATTTGTTTATGTAATACATATGGCTATTAAAATCACCCATTATAAGAGAAAAAAAAAAAAATCTGCTCTAAGAGCTACAAGTAAAAACTGTAAAGGCCAGCAGTTTGGACCTGTAATTAAAACCTTCAAGACACAGCTTATATCACCTGGTATGATTTACCACCTACAGCACTGCCCAAGAACATTCCACAGAGTAGTCAAACACTGTATATGAATTTATTTTTTAAAAAACCAAAACAAACAATTTCTACAAGGGCCTATACACTAGGACAATGTATGGCATGCCATTAGTAATTAATTGGCTTCTAGAAGTTGATGTTTCCTAGGAGGCGTGTAAAACAAAATACCACATAACAGATTGTGGTAGTCTTAGGCTGTACCTTTAAAATTTCCCACAGATCTTGAACAGAAAGTGGTAGAATGTAAATAGATTACTATTGGGTGTGAGAAGGAAAATAAGAAGTTCTAAACAATCCCATTGGACACACTATCAATGATGTGATGTTGTATATACACTATCTTTCTCTCTTTTTTCAGCTTCCTTGCTCTGGGAGACACTAACCTGGCTTCTGACTGGCTTTGCTGACCTTGGCTGTGTTCTTTGTTTTGGTTAAGTACTAAGAAACAATTCACTGCTCTTTATCTTGTCCCTTTGTGTCCAGGGTGTTAAGGAGGGGAGCACAGAAGGGAAAGCTATTAGCTTCCCTGGTTTTTGTCCAGGGGGTTCTTGTGCTGTTTGTAAGTTGTAAACACCTTCAAATATTGTATATTTCATACATAATCATTGCATTTCATTGTAGATTGTAGTTTTGCTTGTAAATACAGCTTTATTTGCTTCCATTTGGTCTGGTCTGGTAATGTAATGTTGGGGGGAATTTTCAACCCACCACATCAGTAAAACAGCTGTAATGTTTAGCTAGACATTTCATGGAATTTTAGAATAAAAATTCACGTGAAATAAACTCACATCCAAATATATATTCTGGGGTGCAGAAAACCTGGACCCCAGTTTTCAGGATCTTGAAGTGATTCCATTAAGATGAACAATAATTTGCCTAAATCTAAAAGATTCTTATATACTGATGTCATTGTCTGCCTCTAATTGGTCAACAAAGTTTATTTTAATGTAGGTACCAGTTGTTTTGTTTTTCATTCTGATTAAGTTCTCCTAAATTAAAGACACAGGGGGGGAAAAAAATAAAATCTTTGAGTTAGTTTGCAGAGTCATCCTGTGGAACCTCCAGGGACAAAAATCTGAACACAGCAAGGTAAAAATTTGTCCTTTACTCCCCTGCCCCAACCCTCACTCCACCTGACTCATACAAACTTCTACATGACCAGATTATAAGATCCCATTATGAGCCCCAGTCATGGTTAAAGAACTATTCTTTAATCTGAAAGTCCCTTTTCACCGATTTATAATTTCCCCTAAATTATCTCCTAATTTTCCCAAGGCTCCAGGCTAGAAGCAATCATGCAAAATATTTCCCCTGAAAGCAATATATTGAACGCTTTGTTTTCAGGAACAGTGTGCTGAAAGTGGGTATACCATCAGCATTATTTTAAAATGTTTGCTGCTATTTAAAAATAAACTGTTGAAAATGCCAGAATTCACATACGCATATGTGGATGAACGTGTGGCTCAGTAATTAAGTATAATCTCCAATAGGCTGCAGCTCACCCCTTCACATTAAGATCAGCATTTGTGAATTAAAACATATTCAGTCCATTAGAATGATAATGCTGACAACACTTACAGACACTAAATGGGTTTCCACTGCATTAACTGAAAGATCTGCTGATTATACAAGTAGAGAGTAAGATATACAGCACTGGAGAGAAACAGACATGGGGATGCAGATGCTGCTTTTCCTCATCCACCCCTTCCATTACTGAGGACCGAGGAAACGCAAAAGTCACCGGGGTTTGGTTTTCTCTTGCTGGTGCATTTAAAATCTGGATGAACTGGATTTCTTTCAGCAGCACACCCCTCCCCATGGTTACGTTACTATACTTTGTTTCAAGACACTGTGTATATATCTGTCACCAGTTGGGTTGAACCTGCTGCTGATGTTCAATACCATCACACCAGCTTCAAAATGAAAGTGCTGGCTGAAGCAAAGTAGCATGCGGCTTGAGGTTCAGATTGTACCATCAGAGGCTTCCTGTACCAGTTGCTGCTTCTGGTTTCCAGGTTTGGGGTGTTTGTCCTTACCACTGTGCTGGCTTCTGTGTCCTTGGAAAATGTTTTATTGCTGGTTTCTGCTGTTGCATCTGCATTTAGCTGTGCCTCTTCTGTAAATAGGCTAAGGTAGCTTCGTCATGTATTATCTCAGTAAACTCCTTATCTCAATCTATTTTTTGCGTGTGTTACATTCCCTCTTGTCTGTGTAGGGAGAGGAGGGTGAGAGGGGGTGGGCTGTGTTAACCCAGGACAATAACTGAGCACTTGTTTTAGAGTCAGGAAAGGATTTCTTCTTTTTAGGCCAAATGCTTAAGGTATGATAGTCAACTACTCTTCGTTCTGCTTTTTTGCAACATCATTATGTATGGCCATCATGCAGTGCAACCAATAGAGGAGCCACCCTTCTTCAGAGATTTTGTTACTGGACCACTGCTGACAAAAGAAGATATTTACATTAATCCCACTGTGACTCTCCCATGTAAGAGGCATGTTAGGTGGGTTTAAAAAGGGATAAAGATGGTAGGGATTATGAACATGAATGATGAATTATTAGTGAAACAACAGCAAGTTGCACAATGTGGACAGAGCAGAGAAGGCACCTTTTCTCTGCACAGAATGAAGGGAACTTATGGTCTGTAAGTCTTTTCCTGTGTCATTCAATTACTCATACCTATAGAGCAGGCTACTCCCTGAGCTTTATCTCTGTTGTGTTGTGTAAACTAGAGCACTAATCGGCTGATTTCCGGGTTTGGCTGGTTTTTAGACTACCTCCTCTATACCACAAAAAACCCCACAACCAACACAAACCCCAAACACACTGATACCTGTCTGTCCACTGCCAGACCTACAAAAAGTCTACTAAACTTTTCGAGGTCTTGATGCAAGATGGAAAATGCATAATTAGCAGAGACTCCTTGGGAAGAAACAATCCACCAGGTTATCTGGGGGAAGGGAGCAAGGGAGATATCCTTGCAAGTATTTAGTAAAATCCCAAAGATCTGAGATTAGAAACCACATTAGTACTACCCAGCGTGACCCTGAATTGGGTCAGTACATCCGCAGGGAGACACAAAACACATTTATTTTTACGTGACATGCCCAGTAGGAAACATGTTTGAGTCAGGCTAACAAGGATTAAAGCTATGTCTGAGAGCCGAGAAGTTTAATCATGATTCATATGTGACTCAGGTACATTCCTATAGTGCCTATAGATGAACTTTCAGGCCCAAAGTGCTAAAGTGCAGCACAGAGTTACCTTCCATTCCCTCTAACCAGTAGAAAACCAGCAGGTGCTAAAATGCAGAAGACACAAAGGTGTCTGCATCTGACAGAAATAATTTTTGTAGGGGCAAACATCTCTGCAAAGGTGTTCACCTAGCTTAGGTTTATGATCACAACTAGACTGGTAGCATGGGGGGAAATCTGGACCTTGTGCAAGGAAATCGTGTGACCCTTTCCCAAAACTGGTGGCCAAGAGCATTTACTCTTTGCTTAAGGGAAAATCTCACTGATCCTCACACATAAAAATGCTTTTGTTTCATGAATCAAAAAAAGTGACAAGATGTTTAAAAGTCAACACAGTCTTGTCAAAAACTAATTATATCAAAACAGCCTGATCTCTTTGTATACCAGAAACAAAAGATGTTTTGCAGATGTCTGTCCTTAGTACAGCAATGATCTTTTCTTTTTTTAGTACTGATGTAAAATATGGGGTCTGGACTTGAAGATCTCCAGAGGTTCCTTCCAACCCCTAACATCCTGTGATGTATCAGCAGGCTGCATTCAACCAGTTGGAGCTTTAGTATATAGGAGGCCAGGCTTAGACTTTAAAATGGCCTTCAACTGGAGGAAGAGCCTGGTAAATATACAGATGGAATTGATCAGCGACAACAGCAAGGAAGTGCACCTAACAATGAATCATTACATACATCAGTAATAGGAAACAAATGGGTCCCTCTGCTACCTAAGGGTCTCGGGGCCTCCTGTGAATTCAAGGCATGAGTCAGCAATATTATAATTTTACCAGAAGCGTAACAGCCAGAAGAGGGTAAAGGATCCAAATTATTCACTGCAAAGACAGTAACTTGCATTCTGCCCAGCACCATGTCTGTTCTCCATGCTTCTGGCAGACATGGCAAGATGTACCAAGCTAAAATTGCTGCATGCAAGGACAAAATTTCAAAATGACAAAGACAGCATAGTGTTGTAAAAAGATTAACAGCCAAGATTAAGATCACCAGTAATGCAGCTTCTATAAAGTCAGACAACTGATCATCCATCAGTATTTTCAAAATCCAGCTCACACCTGAGGAAAACACTTGCCACTGCCACCTCTATTCAGAGCTATTGAACAAGTACTTCAATCACAAGAATTACTAAAGGTTGGTATTACCAATTATCAAAACAGCAGAAGGACATCAAACTCCCAGTGTGTATATAATGTAACTATTTTTACAGCTTTGGCAATATCTGCTTAGAAACATTGAAATGGAACACAGGAAAAACTACTGCACCAATGTCACTGGTTTATCTCCTCCTTAAAGATATGCAGTTGTTTCGGTTCCACACAGCACTAGCACGTATTTATACAGGGGAAAAGAAGCTTGCAGAAAACTGCAGGAGTCTTTTCTAAACATATTTTTCAGCTGCAAGCTGTCTAAACAACATTCAGAGCTGGGATTTAAGCATGAATTGGGGGGTGGGGGGGAAGGTTTAAAAAATGCTTTGTCTCTTCCAACATTTTCTTGTATTGAAAAAATACTGACAATATTTGGAAAGCCAAGGTTTAAGTATTCTTTACACACAGTTCTGGGAATATAGAAAACACACACTCAAAAGTATTATTCACATTTTAGGACTTGTCTCCCAGGCTGACAAAACAGTCTACTTGGGAACAAGCAATGGGCCAATGGGTCAAAAAACATGTGCATTTCTCAGAAAAGGAAGCAGAAGCCAGAGATTATGAAGGAAAAGTGAGGGAGCATATGGGCAGACAGCCAGCAACTCCTTTGACCATACCACTTAAGGAAAGAACAGGAAGTTAGTTATAATGCCTGCCAAATTTCCATCTTACAGATTGAATGAATACATAAGTAAACCAACTGAACCACCTCCTGCCATTTCCAAGTCAAAGCTGTTGGGGTAACTCCACAACATCATGATACAAATTTGCTATCTTAAACCTTCTTCTCAATCCAGCTGCTCTTGAAATAATTGTTTCACTACAGCTTGTACCTTTTTTTCAGGTTTAGCTGCTCCCAGGCAGTTCAACCCCAGTGAGGCACCAATCAGCAATATGTTAAATAGGCTTAAAATCCTTTTGAAATGGATATATGACATCAGTAAATAATTATTTTATCATAATACATTTTTTCCATTTCTTGTCTTTAAAATATTTTTCATGCACCAAAAAAAAAAATAAAAAATCTCATTCTTAGTGATTGTATTTGCTGCTCCCTTACTTCTAGCTGAAAAATGGAAAATCATCCAGAATTTCACCACACTGTTCAACAGGCTAGGAATTACTTTACAAGTCTCCAAACTGGAAGAGAAAAGGAGGGGAGAATGAAGAGAGCAAGAAAGAAAAAACGACAAAAGGAAAAAGAAAAGCCAAACCAAAACAAACAAAAACCTAAGACAGAAAAGATGTACAGATCAATTTCATGATATTTGGATGGCAACACTAACTGGGGGAGGGGCACCCACAATCTCAGCACCTTGTTCCAAAGAGAAAGGGCTTTTGCCAGTTCATGAAGATAGAAGCTAATAAAAATATATTTTAAAAGCCATTTAGATCACAGCAATGTTTCAGCCAGAAACCATAATGCTTATATTTTTCAGTTTAGGACTTTGAAAGCCAAATTGTAGGTCCTTGGCAAAAACCGCACTGTTCACAAGATCAATAGCAAAATTTCCACTGACTTTCATGATAAAGGAGTAACAGAATCAGAGCCTACATACCTGACAGAATCTACTGCAAACATGCTTTTACTTTTGAAACTCCTACCACAGAAAAGGCAACTGATAACACTTGCTGCTTAAATTGCAGGCTTCCTCTTATATCAAAAGCTATTTACCTACCAATGTATGTGTTTCAGTTACATATTAGGCACTTCTCACTTTCAAGCAGCTAGCAAACAGACCACAGGAAAGTACACAAAGACAAAAACTCAGTGCTACAGTCTGTTTAGAAAGCATCACAAAATCCCTAAAATTAAACATTAATCCCTAAAAGTAATACCCCCAAAATCCCTAAACACCCCTAACCCATGTAGTATAAAACCTGTACATATCCCCATGTTAGCATATTATTCCTGGTCTGTGTGATACACATAATTGCAAACAGGTAAGTATTATTCAGGCCACTATCTGAAAGAGCCTACTCAGAAAAAGTTGTTGTGTTTTTTTGGGTTATTGGGTTTTTTTTGTTTATTTGGGTTTGTTTTGTAAATGCAACACTTCCCAAGACAAACCTGCACTACAATAAAGAAGGACTGGACAACAGCAATACTAATTTGAATGGAGTATTTTATCTTTTTCAGTAATGAGCCAGAGAATTAAAACAATACATCAGCATGTACTAGGGTGAAGGAGAACAGACAAGGGTGGGAAAAAGGCAGCAGAAAATTTAAAAACCCCAAGTTTCTACTAATAAAGGCCCAAGATAAGTTCTGCAGGTGACTGTCTAAAGAAGCAAGGTGCTAGTGAAAACACCTAAATCATTCTGATAGTCATTCTTAAGACAATAACTCTTCATAACATCTTAAATGCCATGTTTAATTTGAAGGAAAAATAACATTATCACTTCAGTTAAAAATAGCAGATCTTGAAAATCCAGAATTAGACACTTAGGAACAAAAAAAGACATTTCCCCATAGTAAGAGAGTCAAGGTTGAAGAAAAGGAAAATAAGCTCTTGAAATGCCTTCACTATCTTCACCTTGAATGTAATTCATATTCATTTTAAGTATGAAGTTATTTCTTGTTAAGATGATACTCATTTCCTTACCCCTGTAGGGGAAAACATGCTCAGCACAAAAGAATTTCTGACTTATTTTCTAAATCTACATCAATACTATAAGCTATTACAGCTGTTTCAGCTGCTGAAAGGTCTATACAAGTTTCATGAAAACAATTAGCTCTAGACAAATCTGCACACCTTCCAAAACCTAAACCATCACACACGCACAGGAAGGATATACTGCCACAGTTTATTTCCTGTTGGACGCAGTAGGAATTGATTTAATGAATTCAGTGTTGCATAAGCAATTCCTTTTAATATGTATAAGTTTAGAATGCAAATTCTCTTTTAAGTAAGTTTCCAGCTCAGAGATGAAATAATACCTTCAGGACACATCTCAATCCTTTCCAACTTCTTACATATGTGAATTAATACTTGCTACTGAAGGCTCCTATGAAAATCACCCGATTTTGTAAGTCATGTAATGTTTTACAAAATGCACAGCACCCTGCCTATCACATGCTTGCTACAGCATCAATACAAACCAACTTCAACAAGCAATCCTAACTACCTCCAATTATGAGAATCTCTGCTGTCACTGACATGCATTAACGTACAACAAGTAGCACTGAAAATTATCTAAACATTATTGGAAAAATATCCCAAACTGGTTCAATTATATGCAGTAATCTAATCATACTTACAGGAGCAGATGAGCATGGAGGCTACTAGCCTAGGAGTAAACCTGCCTCTGCTGATTTCCATTGCCACCAATTATATTGGTTCCTTTCAATTTGCAGCACCTGCCTGCCTTTCTACCAAAAAGAGTAAAGTCATTTTGCTCAGGGAATTATTGTGTCAGGACACTAAAGTACTACTGAAAAGAGACTTTTCCAGCTTTGTTTCACTCTTTAGACCACAAATGTTGGAAATAAAGTCAATGATTTAAGAGACTTTTGCCATAACCTCTGCTAGGGATCCTAATGTTAAAGAGGTACAAAATGAGTGACTGGTGGTTTTTTATTTGGCTTTAGCATTATTGGCAATGACACAGACACATTTTATTAGTCCTAGTCACTGGCTGCATGAATTATGTCCTTACTGCATGTAATTTTTAGAGCTGGACTGAAACCAGTTACTGGTATTCTTGTCAAACTTCCTCTTGCTCCATCCTGCTCTACAAGCTACAGATCATTATTTTTACCACTATATAAATACTAATTTTATGTGAAACCCTCTCTCTGAAATAGTCTCTTGGTGGAATATTATTTAGAAGTTATCACTAGTAATAAATTTTCTTAACTTCAAAATAACAAAGCAAGTGAAATCAAAATTACTCTTTTCCAGATCTCTTGGTGTAGTTTCAATCACATCACTTTTTTTTTTTTTGTCCTACTGTTTAGAATATTAACACCTTAAAATGAACAAACCTCCGTGGTTAGTAATTTCCACAGTTCTTTTTATTAACCCTTGAGTTTCTTCTGTTTAGTATTTCAAAATGAGATTTTATTGTAATGTTTGGTCTGATCTGAGAAAGAACATAGACCCAGAGGGTGAAATAGTCACTCATTCTTATCTTTTGGTTTAAAGTTTTAGCTTAGGAACTAGCACGTGAAGACTTGTGACAGACTTTCTCGAGGGCAAATTTGATTCTTGATGAGTATTCTGATACTTCTCATTCTCTAGCTACAGAAAAACCTCTGCTAAACTAATAGCTGTGTATTTAGAGAGAATCCTTGACTACGAGGTATACAAAAGATCAGAGGTGCACTTCCATAACAGTTCTCAATGCAGTACAATGCATGCAGTTATTACAACAGGTTTAAACAAAATCTGAAGAAAAACATTTTGACACGCACTAAACAATGGGACAAGAAATCAGAGATGCTGCAATTAGAGGCAATTTTCATGGTCACACGATCAGCACTAAAAAATTATGCCAAAAAATCTTTCAACAGTTTTGCACTGAACTCATAATTTTTGATGAGGTTATAACGTGCTTTCTTAACAATGTATTCGGTCATTTTAAAAAGACCAAGTTAGTCCCATGGGCATGTGCAGTAGTTTTGAAAGCTATAACACATCCTCCTTTTCCAAGATCAATTCCTTCTTTCTACCACAGAACTGAAGCTGGAGGGACTTTGGATAATTGCATCTTGTAGCAATTTTAAGAATGAAATTTTTAAGATTGAAGTCTAGAACTTTTCTTTTGTGAGAAGACCTTGGAGTGCACCACCTGCATTGGTTAATGGGAAGGCAGCTGGGGATACTGAGTCCAAAGAAGAGAGAAGAGCCCCACTCTCCTGAGCAGGAGAGAAAGCTGCTCTCTTCATCAGAGCATGGGAGAGGAGATAGAAGGATCAAAATTTCAGCCTGAGACTCTGGGTCAGCAGTAGAGAGAGACGTAAGGAAACTCTTACAGGGTGTAGCAGGTGACGGGGTGCGATGGGCTCAAGACATGGCATTGTCTCAAGCAACACAAAAAGGCATCACTGCCTCGGTTCTGTCTTTCCACCCAAACAGATCATGGTTAGAAGCCCTCAGCTTTTCTGAGTGAATGTTCTTTAAGGAGAAAAAGGGTGGGGAGACCTAGGGCAAAAGATGTACACTCTTGGATGGGAAAGAAACTGCTGTTAGGGATGAAGATAGTGTGCCCTGAGACAGACTTAGGGGATATTTTTTAGGAGAAGTCAGGGAATGGGTAGTTCTGGGGTACACAGAGGGCTCTGGGACAGAAAGGCTGGGAGATGTAGAGTCCAATGCACAGGAGCTTGCTTGTGAGGAACAGTCACCCCCAACAAGCACATCTATCCACAAGCCAAGGGCACCAATGCAAAATTGGCACCCACTCCTAGTTTGGCTTTTTTTTTCTCTCTATGGAACATTGATTTATTTAGGTTTTGGATTATACTGGCTTCTAGCCTTCATCACAGCATGAATAGCCTAAGTCCATCTCTCAGACACTGAAGTTCTCAGTGCCTTTTTCTGCTAACAAAAATACTTCCTCCCATGCATATGAGAGCATGGCCAAGGGGCCACTTAACTAACTCTGGGAACATAATAATTAAAAAGCCCAAAACAAACCAAAACAAACCCCCAAGCAAAAACAAACCCCCAAAACACAACAGTACAAGCTTTTCTTATTCCCTGACTAAAAGGCAAGGGTTTTTCCAGCTTTTAACTCTTTAACCATATCAAGTCCACTGTGTGGTATCTGAGGCACAGACATTAGAACTGGGCTTAATTTCCTCCTAAGTTTCTGAATGACTTCATATGCAGGAATAAACCCACAATCCTGCTTAGGGGTGTGGATCCTCAAAACCAATACAATTCCTCTTGGGAAAAAAAGAAAAGAACTTTTGGAAGATAAAGATTTTTACTTGGTTGCAAGTTTAGAATAGAATAGAATAGAATAGAATAGAATAGAATAGAATAGAATAGAATAGAATAGAATAGAATAGACCAGGTTGGAAGAGACCTTCAACATCATCACGTCCAACCTATCATCCAACCCACCTAATCAACTAAACCATGCAACCAAGCACCCTATCAAGTCTCCTCCTGAACAACTCTGATAATGGTGACTCCACCACCTCCCCGGGCAGTCCATTCCAATGGGCAATCATTCCCTCTGTGTAGAACTTCTTCCTGACCTCCAGCCTAAACCTCTCCTGGTGCAGCTTGAGACTGTGTCCTCTTGTTCTGGTGCTGGTTGCCTGGGAGAAGAGACCAACCTCCACCTGTCTACAACCTCCCTTAAGGTAGTTGTAAAGGGGAGGTTTCATTTGCTGTGTGTTATTACTATTTCTCCTGATTTCATTTTACTGAGACAATAGCTGTAAACAACTGTTTACAGTGTACTTCATTCCAGCCAGTATACAATAGTGGAGATTTCAGAGACTATTTACCAAATATTTATTCCAGCACAAATCTGTAAGATCTAGGTTCAGAAGTCTGCCTTGGTGCTGTTCAAGATGCTAATGGTGATATTAAGTTCTGATTTTTTTTTTGGGGGGGTGGAGGGGGCATGCTACTCCTGTATTTACCATTCTCTTCTCACTGCAACAATGACAGTAAGGTTGTGATTGTTAGCCAATTTAAATTCAAACACTTCTCACAAAACCGAGCATCGAATGAAATTCCTGGCAAATCCCCCACTGACTTCACTGGGAATGAGACCAAGCAGAGCAACAAGGCTCCCGTGAGAGGCATGTATCTCTGTCATTCACATCCTGCTGAGTTTGTGAGAACCAGGATGAAACACTATGTGAAGGCCCTTCTACCTGTGTTTCATGTGACACACAACTTCACTTTTGGTTTGCAAAATAGTAAGAAAAGTTTTTACTCTCCAAGTAAGCAACTGAAAAGGCTGGATGAGTCATTGGAGGTGGTTTTGGGCCAGATCGGCTCGCAGACTGCCACTGTCAGGGAATGTTCACCCATTTCTCCCCTTCCTGCTGCACAGACAGTCCCAAAATAATGCAGCAGTGCTAAACATAGCACCGACCTGCTCTTTTAATACACAACAATTCCCGCAGCGTGTACAAGCCACCACATTTTTCAAGATAAGCACATCAATATGAGATGTCATATTAGCCTAGACAAAGAGATTGAACCAGATGGCTTTGTCAAACACCAAGCAAAGAGGCTCATTCAAACTGACAAAGCAGGAAATTTTAAAGTTAAACCTACCAATTCTATTCTTAACTCATTCTGTCCTCTCCTTCTTTGGAAGAGTCTCAAACCAGTAAGTGAGCTTCTGTAAGTGTTATGATAAATTCACTCCTAATCTGCAACAACAATTTTCCTGTCACTTCAAACCCCTCTGCTGCTCTTTTCAAAAATTTCTTTAATAGCTATCAGTATATCTCAGATTACAGATATGGCTCTATATACCTTAGTGGATAGGGAGTCTTCTCAATTACATATGCACATAGGGTATAAGTAACGGGCAAAATTAACAGGCATAACTAATGGCCATATAGCCAAGTTGCTGATTATTCCCTGATCGCTTTTCTGTTACCTGACACGTATGGAAGTTTACTCTCAATCATAAGGGAATGGACAAAGATGCTGCAGCAGTAGGTTCCAGTGCTTCATCTGTCTAAAACTTTTCATTACCTTAGGCAAATTCATCAATTTCATGTCTGAAATCAGAGGCACAGCTGCCCTATATATTATGGTATATGTGAGATAGTGATGCTGGTTGTAAACCAAACTAGAAAGATGGTTCACAAGATTACTTTATTGGTGATAAACTATCTAGGTTTCTTTGGTATTCCTCACACACAGCTGTGTGTATGGGCTTCATCACCTTACACATGGTGGAGACAGAAGCTCTGTGGGTGAAGGTATCTACAAAAATATTTTCCTTAAAATGTGTTTTCTCCTCAGAAAGACTTATCATTACCAAATGTATTTTAAACAAGACAGGTTTTTCATTCTGTATGAGTGAAACCAGTAGGCTGACTTTTGCCACACCACTTGTGCTTTGCAGCACAGAGATCTGACTGAATCACATCCTTTGGGGATAGAAAAAGTCTTCAGCAAACTACAAGAGGCCAAGCATTTCTCTTTGGTCAGGGCATGTAAGCTTTGCTTTTTCTTCAAGCTTAGAGACACGTGGAGGATGAAGGATGGATCTCCCTTACAGCTCACAGTAGCAGGCTGTTAAGTCCTGCACAGCTCCTCAGAGATGGGAGTCACATGATCCCCTTCTCTGCCAGCCCCCACTGTGACCAGAACAGAGACATCGCACTGAATATGATCAGAGAAAGGGGGCAGTATGGCTGTGGAGTTGATGCAATCTTCTCTCAGGACTCCACCTTTAATATACCCTAATGGGATCTTCCTCCCCTCAAAACTGAGAGATCACAGTATCACTAAGGTTGGAAGAGACCTTGAAGATCATCGAGTCCAACCTGACACCACAGACCCAATGACTAGACCACGGCACCAAGTGCCACGTCCAATCCCCTCTTGAGCACCTCCAGGGACGGTGACTCCACCACCTCCCTGGGCAGCCCAGATAATAAAATGCAGAAAGATTTACATTCAATATTTCCAGAGGAGATTGAATACACCTTAAAATATTCAGGAACAATTCAAATGCAAATACAGCACAGTACTGTATTATTCATATTCTGCAACATTTTGCCTTAATGGTCTGATTGGAAGAAGATCTTTTCTAGTTTGTTTTCTGTAAGTTTAATAACCTGGGACTCTGAAAACAACTTCCCAATACATGAGGTGCTGTATTTTCTTTAAAAGAAAATAGAGTTATGAAGTCAAAGGCAAATTCAGGGGTTTCTTATATAAAATGTCTTTTCACTTCCTGAACATTGCCTGTAGCTTTGCTAATTTATTGCCATGAAAATATTGTTACTACTTAATGCACTAGTACTTTTGTCAATAGGCAGCTTTCCCCAAGGCATATTTGAGAACACTCTGCTAATCAGAGTTGATGCAGTTATTCCAAAGCAGCTAGGTCTTTAGAAAAAGGTTCATGTTTAATCCTAGTATGGATGAGTGTTGCCCAGTATTTCTAATTCACTGAGTTCACTTCTGAAGATACCTAAAGCACTGACTATGTTACCCAGTCCCAGATTCATCTTGAACCACCATACTGCAAAGCAGCATTGCTGGCATCTTTACCTTAATATTTAATTTATGTTCTTATTTTGTAGTGGCAAGGATTAAACAAAGATTTAATCAGGGAAAAAAATAATAAATTGTGCTGTATCATCAGCACAAAACACACACACACATGAAAGTGGTTGGTCCTTAAGTAGATACTCACTTGGATCTGACTCCTTTCTTTCCTACATCTGCATGGACCCTGAGGATTATAACCTCAAATGCAGTTGAATTTTTAGCTTTTGTTTTCTAAGCATGCTGATAATTATGAACAGCACAGTGACAATGAGGTCACATACACATATATATGCCACACTACAGATCTAGTCTCTCTAATAAACATAGAAATCTATGCAAGTACAACTTTACTGAGGCTAAGCAAACTCTTTTAACTGAAGCAGGAGATTTTAAATGCATGTATGTTTTTAGTGATTTTTTATGTATTTGCAGTTCTCTGAGGATAAAAAAAAAATATGAATAAATTTTCTGAAGAAATAGGTCAGGCCATTTATTTCAATTAGAAATAGTAATGAAATTCAAGTAAACAATTAAATGCCACTTAATTTATATTCAAGATAAATAGAACACTTAATTTCTCTTGGCATGTTTCACAACAAGGTACCCTGCTTGTCTTTATATTGATAACATTGGTGCTCCTTTGCTTTCCCTGCCACAGCAATGTTAGTGACAGTCCTACTGCTCAAAGCCAGCATGGATATAATCTGTCTTGCAACAAGCCCACCAAAGCAAGAAGTGCACCATATGGAGGAAAAGACTTTACTTCCTCAGATCTGGCTGGTTCAGATCAGTGCCGTACTTTCCTGCATTCATCTTCACTGCAACTCAGAGGGGCACTCGTTTTGGTTTCCTTCTGCCATCTGTCCATCTCCTGGAACTTCTACATGGCAAAAGGATATTAATACTATTCCTAATTAAGTTCCTAATTGTGGACAAAATTACAACCATCAAGGATAATTATTTAAAGCAGCTAGATGTTTTGAGATGATACAGATGTTTCACTTGACTCAGAGAGGTACTACAGGATCTCCTTTGAAGGGCGTTCAAGCCCATCACCTCCACAAAAAGTTTCTGAGATACAAGAGACTTATAAGGCTATCAGCCAGCAACAGCAGGTGTGAAACTAAAACAGAAGGCTTTGAGTATTAAGGAGCATTACCAACATGAACAAAATCTGACTTTTGCAGAGTTCTCCTCAGTTACAGTTATATTCTTTGGTTTATACCTGAAAAATATAACAGATGCAATTTGAGGAGGTGAGGCCTTGTTCTAATTCTTCATGGAAATAATCAAGATGGCTTGTGATAATTCTCCATGTCTGATGTTGCCCACAAAAATGGCTTCAATTCAAAGTTTGCACATCTTTAAGACACATTAAGTTCTGCTAAGTTGTTAGTGATTTATGCTGACTGTAATCAAACTAAGTTAAACTAAAATTTACCATGCCAATACATTTCTATCCTTCCCACTCTGTTATTTTACCCGTCATCTGAAAATACACCGCCAAGAATGAAAAGACAGCAAAAAGATACTTTTAACCTCTCCACAGCAACATCCAATACTCATTGTTGATCTTTTGGCATGTCTACATCTCAAAAAGCTATCAGAAGGCTATAAACAAGGCAGAGGAGCAACACTTCCAGTTTTCAGGTATGTTTTCCATTCATAGATACTACTTCTCATTTATAGATTTAGAGAAGACCATGGCATTCTGTATGTAAGCCATGTAGGGAAGGCCAGTTAGGAGCTCAGCAGCACCAGAAATTCAATTGCATGTTGAATAGGTCAGTGTCTAGTGCCCTGTTCCAGAATAACCACATGACCATCTGTAGATGGATGTGTGACAAAGGTAAACAAAAAACTTGACACGAACCTCAAGCTGACTCCTTATTGCTTTGCAGAGCAGAGAATCCATCCAGTTTTGTTTGACATGCAGAAGAGTCTGTACATTGCATATTCTATATAAAAAGTATAATACAGGTTGCTTAAATTATATCCTAGAGTTGGGTTGTTTGGTTGTGGTTATAATAGGGCTCTTTCCCAAATGAAAGAATACAGTGTTTAATTTTTCTTTCTCTAAACAACATCCAATGAATAATGTACAGTGACGTGATCTTTTACTATTCCCTTTAAGCCATTTCTGGGCTGGATTGCTACAGTGGGTGGTATTCTGAATAACACATGTTGAGCAACACACACTCAAATCCTGCCAGCTTTATGGTTTCTTACAACATGCTACAATGGTAAGTGATTCACACTGAGGAGATGCACAAAGTTATTTTATTACTGTAATAAAATGATGTTATATGCATTTATCATCCAAAATAAATACATTGACACCACAGGCTGAAATAAAACTGGGAAAGTAAGCTTGGTTCTTCTATTTCAAAATGTTGTATTTAGATTTAAAGCAATTAAAATGGAGTGATGCTTTCTGTGGAAGATGAGCTTGCTCTGACAGTTAATCCACACTATTATCACACCCATCAAATTAAAATAAGGTGAGCTAAACAAGAAATCGACGCCAAAGATTTTTATTTCCTTAATGTCATATGCTGGCATCTTAGAAATGCTATATTTCCTATGGAACAGGCATAGAAGAGATGAGGTGAAGTATCCACTTGGTGAGGTGGAATTGGTGACTGAACATATGCAGTCAAAAGGAAGAAGTGAAATGTAGCTACGCAGGTGAGCAATGTGCTGCAGCTACATTGGTAAGTGAGAACTTCCACAGAAGTTCTTCTATATAAGACTTGTACTGAAAGAGAAAAAAAGTATTACTCTGAAATGATACAGTATGGTGATGTTTTCTAGCACAGTAACATTAGACTAGATGTTCATGGATGTTTTGTTACATTTGGCTATTGTCCTATAAGATTTGATACACTGTCTCTGACAGTATCACCATCGAGATGTTGCAGAAAAGGAAAACAAATAAATACCTTGGTCAGCTGTGCTGTACTTGAGAAGTGACTAGTGGCCCTGTATCACCAGGCCATTAAACAATTGGAGTGCTGAAACTCACTGTCCTACCACTTGTCTTACCACCTCCACATTGTTACCTAAGTTGAATTCTACCAGTTATCCTCACACCCACGTCCCCTAGAGCAAATAATTAATTCTCAATTTTAATTCCTCACATTTTTGTAAACTGAGACCTACAGACTTCCTGATCACCTTGTTTCCATATCTTTATGGGCAATTCAGAATTGAAAAGAATCTGCAAGTTGAAGATCAACTGCAACCACTCAGTCTTTCTGAAAAATCAGACTTCATTAAAGAAACTATAGACAACTTGGGTCATCAAACAATTCTGAAGCACTTCATTCTGAGATATGAAGCAACCACACATTATAATACCTTATCTTCTCTCTGGTATTATACATTTGATTATTTTATTTTATTTATTCTGCATATGATGTCTTCAGCAGAAAACCTACACAAAACTTTAGACAAAATTATTTCCATCTTCCAAAACACCTTAATTTCAAATGTTAGCCTTTGCAAGCATCTCTCTACTGAGATTTCGTCAAACTGCACTGTACTCTTCCAAGACCTGCACTCTTCTGGCCTTTCCACAGACTAGACATAGACTAACCTGCACTGGAGCGGTTAATGAACAGTTTTGACATTCACCAGTCACTACCACCCTCCGGTAAATAAAAACAGACAATAAGGAGGAGTTGTTCCTCTAGTCAGATTACCATTTGCTTCACCTGCCATTTCACCAACAGAAACTGACACTTTAAAACGACCTTTAAGGAAAGGTGAGAAGCCATCACTCTCCAATACAATGGAAAAGTTTCACAGAAAAGAAAAACAAACAACCAAAACCTCAAACCACGAATACCATCCTGTCAGTTTTCACCTTCACGCCCCAAACCAGACTGTGGCTAAAGAACTGCTCAATCGAAAAGGGGGGTGGGGGTGGGGGGTGTGTGCGAAGGGAAAACAAACAAACAAAAATGCAGTGCAATACTGCACTGCGCTGAAAGTCCACATAAGGCCAGCAAGCATTAGTGGATCTGGCCCCACACCTCGCTGGTGCTAAGTGCTGACCATGTTTCCCTCCGAAAACACTACTGACACAGCTGGAGACACACCACCATGGCACAGGTGAGCCCAGGCCCTGCCGGAGGCCATCATCTCTGGCTGTACGCCCCCACACTGCTTGTGGGAGGACTTGTCCAGCTGCCCCCGCTTCCCCGCCACACCTGGGAGCCACGGCCCCACCTGGGGGCAGCACCCGGCGGGGACCCTCTTACCTTGTTGGAGTAGGGTGGTTTACTCAGGTTGATGCCGTCGCGGATGAGCTTGTCTCGGATCATGATCTTCAGCTTCAACCTGGGGTAGGCGACCAGCCCCTCGCCGCCGGCCGCCCCCGCCGGCCACCGGGGCGGTGCCGGGAGGCCGCCACCCGCCGATCCTCCTGCTCGGCCACCCGGCGGGGGCAGTGCCCGGCGACCGGGGGCGCCGGCCGCGGCGGCGGTTGTGGCTCCAGGGTGAAGTACAGCCCCACCGTCCTCTCGTCCGCCTCCTTCAGCCGCTGCACGGCCTCGTGAATCCGGCGCCGGTGGTGGGGCACGGCAACGCCGATTGCATCCAAGTCTGGGTCCCCGATCTGCTTGCAGACCTCCAGGTCGTCGTAGCCATTATCGACGAAGGACTCCGCGTACTGGGGGAGCTGCAGGGTCTTCAGCCACTCGTAGACTATGTTGGTGCACATGCTGGTTCCAAAATAACAACGATCGCAACTTTCAGCACCGAAGCCAGCCTCCCCCTTTACACTCCTCGCCAAAGAAAATAAAAACACAAACCCAATCCTGCGATGCAACTAAAAAGGTCTCAAAATCAAGGTCAAGAAATTAATATCCACCAGGGGAAAAAAAAACCAAAAATCCTTAGAGCAGATCAGTAGGGCATCACAAGCACTGCTGAAGGAACCACTCCCGTTTATTCCTCCTCCTGTTTTCCTATCACCAAGTACAGCCGCCTTCTGCCACCGGAGAAAGAAGGAAAGAAGGCTCGGAGTAGAGGGAAGCAAAATGTAAGGGTGCACTCCCTAAAATCTCAAGTCGCTGCCGCACAACATCCACCCACTTTCCCTGGAAGTAATTCGCAGTCACAGTCTGGGTTGTTGGGGGTTTTTTGTTTGGGTTTTTTTTTTTTTTTTTTTTTTCTTTTTCCCCTCTTCCTTTCAGTTTCTGCTCTGTCTCACCTTCCTGCGTTCCGTCGCATGCTGGACCTGTTTACTATGTGCAGTTGCTTTGGTACACGATCGTGTTGGGGAAGAACCAAGCACAGGACCCCCCACCCTCGCCGAACACAGGCAGGGGTGCCAGTGTGCAGTGCCCTCCTCTCCCGTATTTCTCTCGGCAGCGGGTGCACACCGCAGCTTTTGGCTTTCCTTTCAAACAGGTCCTTACGGATTTGGAGGAAAAAAGGAAGAAAATAATGAGAATCCCACTCACTTTTCCGAGTTACTGTCCCAGTTTCCCTTCATCCCTGGGACGCACTTCGCCTGTAGCGAGCCCAGAAACTGCTTTCCAACCCTACTTTCTAAGCGCTGATGCTGGCGATGCCCTCCTGCCCCTCCCGAGCACGCAGCCCTGCGCCCGGCGCATACAACTTTCCTCGCTTTCCGCTGGCCCTCCCGCCGCTGCCCGCAGCAGCCCTCAGGAAGAGACAGCGGGCCGTGAGGGTAGCCGCCGCTCTGTGCATCCTCCGGCGGTGGCAGCTCAGCACTGGGTAAAGCCGATCTGCGACAGGTCACTGGCGCTCCCCCACAACTCCCCGGCTGGTGGCGGTGCTTTCCCATTCCCTGCCAAGCGGCACCCCGCAGCAGCACTCCCCTCCCGCGTCCTTCTTCCTCTCCTACCCCTGAGGCGCCTGACGCGCCGCCAGAAAATTTCCTCCAGCTCCTGCCCGTGCTCCGGTGCACGCTCTTCCTCCATGCCCGTCACCCCGCTGCCATCCCGCTGCCTCGACTCTCCCCAAGGCCTTTTCAACTTTCCCCGCTGGTAGCCCGCGGTCTCTGCCTCTGGCCGCCCCCAGCCCGACCTGCCGGGGGAGCGGGCAGGCGGTGTGCGGCTGGTCAGGGGCAAGGCAGTTCGCCCAGGCAGCGGTGCGGGGCTGCCTCCACTCCGCAAGCTATCTAGCGAGCTTGCCCGTCCCCGTTCCCCTCGGCACGGGAGAGGCACGGC
The DNA here is from genome assembly GCA_033816785.1 of Picus viridis. Taxonomy (NCBI): domain Eukaryota; kingdom Metazoa; phylum Chordata; class Aves; order Piciformes; family Picidae; genus Picus; species Picus viridis. The sequence goes on along the minus strand of CM066578.1, from coordinate 28,598,764 downwards.
ACGGGGGGAGGTATGGCCCGGAGCGCTGCGTCCCCCAGCGCCCTTGGGACAGCCGGACCGACAGCAGCGGCGGCTGCTTCCCTCGCAGGGGCACCGAACCCCTTTGCAAATGAAGGGTGACCCTTCGGCGCTGTTGGTTAGAGCAAGCGCGGCCCCGCGTCTCCGCGAGGCTCTGGCCCCGCTCTCCACCCGCCGCCGCGAGCTGCCCGGGGCCGGAGGAGACGCCGCACGCTGCAGCCGCGCTCGGCCCGCAACCCCGGACTCGCAGCGCCCCCGCCAGGCCGCTGCGGAAAGCGCCGCGCGACCCGGCCCGGCCCCGCCTGCCCCACCCGACCCGGTCGCGGCGGAGCGAAGTGTCCGGCGCTCCCCACACCCCTTGCCGACTCCGGGTGGGGCGAGGCGCAGACTTCCCTGCATTTGCGAGTTAAAGCAAGTTAAAACTCATTTTCTGAAAATACCCCTCTACCTCAGCAGACGGACCCTTTGGCCCCGATGCTGGGGGGCAATGGGGGAACCCGAGCGTGTCGGGCTGGCCTTGCCTGCCGGGACCCATCCGAAGCAGCAGGGTCACGGGAAGGGACAGGTACGACCTGTGTGGTTGAAGTGAACTGAGGACTGACGCTGGGGTGGTATTCATGCTGCCTCCCCGCTGCACAGGGTTGCCGGAGGAGGGACACACTCCGTTTTGTGGTTTGGTGGAGTTTGTTTGTAGTGGGTTTCCTGTAGGACCGTTTTAAAGCAGATGGACCCACATTTGTTCTCGGGACTTCATGGTAATTCACCACAGGATTATGTAGCATAGCATCATTCTCACAGAAAGCATTATATTGCAAAGCATTTTGAAAAGCTAAGATACTTACAAGTGGTTAAAATGCAGCCTCTGGGTATAAAGTCTAGAGATCACAGATTCATATGCTAAAAAGGGAGAGAAGGAAAAATTCCTTTTTAAATCTCCTTTCATCCCTCTTCTTTGTTTTCTGTATCTTATTTTCCTTCCAGGACACATAATATTTCAAACTCTCTTCTCAAGCCAGAGACAGAGATTGAAGCCACAATTATCTTCTCTTCACAGACCTGCTGAAAGACTGACAACGTCAGAGAAATTAGCGAGGAGGTTCTGTGAACTGGAGCTGGAATTGATGGTGTGTGAGAGAGGAGACAAACTGACCGGTACAGCCCATATTCATCAGGCTTACTGACAGTACATACAGAATTATATCATTTTTATATGTGCATTTTTGAAGGGTCTTAGAAAGCTTTTAAGGTGTTGCAGATGCTATAATTCATGTGCTTGGTAAACTGCAGGTCTCCTACCTGTAAAAGGGTAAGATACATAGCTTCTGTGGTGGTGGTGGTAGAAGAACCCTGATGGGAGTGGTGGTGCACCCTGATGGAAGCATGGAGTTTGACAGCAGGTTACAAAATTGTGAAACTCTGTCTGGTTGTGTTTGGTTCTGATTTCAGTTTCACAATATGAGTCCACCTTGCAGCAAATGCAGCAAAGTTTTTACATGACTTTGAAATATAAACAAAAAATTAAAGTTATGTCCACCTTTGAAAAAGACACTTGGAAGTCTAGGGAACAAAACTTAAGTTCTTGGGAAAAGTTTGGGTCAAGTCTTTGTGAAGACTTGCATGATGTTTTGGTGGGTAGTTGGGAGTGTTCCTCAGGGCCTGATATCAGGGCTGGCACTGTACACCACCTTCACCGATGCTCTCAGTGACAAGCTGAAGTGCATCCTCAGCAAGTTCCCAGACAAAACCAAATTGGGAGGCATAGTCAGTATGTTGCAAAGCTAATTTGAGAGTGAAAAAGGAGGAAGGTCACAGAGTGGTGGAGCAGGAAATGGAGTCTTGTTTTGAGTGATAACAGCAAACTCACTTCGAAAACCATGTTTATGTGCTTTGTATTAACAGCAAAGTTACTATTAAAAATTATTAAATGCAAAAAATGTTCGTTTCTGAGACAATGAACTGTGATTACAATCCCGAGGAAACCTAAGAGTGTGTTTGATAATTGTAAGATGCCACCTATCATGCATATTACATCTACAGAGTTATTAAATCAATAGGGTAGGATTACTCTAAACAGCATTTCTGATGGTATTTGCACATTGATTTCAGTGGTTGAATATAGACACTATATTTCACCTTAAATTATCTCTGCAATACACTATTTATGCTTTTGTGATATACACATTAAGGTGTTTGTACGTTATGAGATGGGAGAAGCTTTCCTTGAATGTATAGGGTTTCCCCCATTCTGCTGCAAATAGGTTGTGTCTAAACAAAAAGCTGGAGCAGAAGCAAATTGCAAATTAAAGATCACAAGCAGACAAATATAATGAATGACATAAATTGAGTACAGGTAAGTTTGCTTTTAAATTCCAGGATAAAGTGAAGAATTAACTATGATGAGTTAAAAAGTAAGCATGTTTGTGCCACACTTTCTGGCTTCCTTCATTTAGTATCATGCACTGCTCTAATCATGTAAGTAACCATCTTCTTTTTTGGATTATTTAAGTCCATGCACAGATGATAGAATGGTCTCTTGTCTCTGACTTTGCCAATGGACTGTGTAAGAAAGGATGAGCCTCTCAGAGGAAACCTGAATAGCATTATCCTAGGAGAGACATGCAGCACCTAATAAATATATCACAGACAAGCAGGTGAGAAAAGGACACTTCTCCCTGCTTTTCACAATTGGTCATCCAAATCAAGACCACTTTCCCCAGATGTATCAGAACTAAAGTTAATAAATCCATAGTTTGCCAAGAATTTATTTGAATTGCATGGGCTGTTGAATATTTGACACCATGGGCTTAATTTCTGAAGTCTTCTGAATGACTGGATTAGCTCCAACATTTCCAAACTTAGTCTTTTCTCCCCACCCCAGATGTGGGAAGATGTGTTAGAAGTCATACCAATGATACAGGGTTTCTATGCTGCAGCCACAATATGCGTTCACACCTATGGAAATCAAGTACAGAAATGTTTGCTATGAAGTTGCTGTTTGAGTTTTGACATGCAAACAGTTTGATAGCAGAGGGTAAGGACCAGATTTTTGCATCTGAGAGTAGCTTCCGGCAAAATGAATATAAGTTATGTCTAACGAATTCAGAGCACAATGAGATAGATGCATGGCAGGAAAAATAGTATTCCTCCTGATTTTAATTTTTTTTCCTGTGAGCTTTGCAAGCACACTGTGAAGGAAAACTGTCACTCCTGGCAGGTTCCACTATGTCAGATTATATTGCTCATGCAAGAAATTCTGTCCTTTGTCAGATGCAGAAGGGAACATAGTCAAAGATGAGGAAAAGGCTGAGGCAATCAATATCTTCTTTGCCTCAATCTTCAGCAGTAGGACCAATAGTTTACTAAATACCCAGTTCTCTGAGCTGGAAGATAGGGATGTGGAGCAGAATGAAGCTCCCATAATCCCAGGGTACTAAAAGAGAGTTGGCTAAAGTGCTTGCTAAGCCGCTTTCCATTTGTCAGCAGTCCTGGCTAACTGGGGAAGTCCCAGCTGACTGGAGACTGGCAAATATGATGCCCATCTACAAGAAGGGCCAGAAAGAGAATCTGGGGAGTTACAGACCTGTCAGCCTGACATCAGTACTGAGGAACATCATGAAGCAGATAATCTTGAGTGCAATTATGCAGCATATACAGGGTATTCACGTGATCAGGCTCAGTCAGCACGGGTTCATGAAGGGCAGGTCCCACTTGATGAACCTGATCTCCTTCTACAACAAGGTGTCCTGCTTAGTGGATTAGGGAAAGGCTCTGAGTGTTCACCTGAACTTTAGTAAAGCATTTGACCCTGTCTCACCCTCCTGTAGAAACTGGCTGCAAATGATTTGGATGGGTGGATGCTTCACTCGTTAAAAACTGGATGGCTGGGCCCAAAGAGTGGTGGTAAACGGAATTAAACCCAGCTGGCAGTCAGTCACAAGAGGCATTCCCCAGGGCTCAGTTTTGGGGCTAGTTCTCATTAAGGTATTTATCAATGATCTGGACAAGGGAATTGAGTGCACCCTCAGTAAGTTTGCAGAGGACACTAAGTTGGAAGAGTGTGTTGATCTGTTTGAGAGTAGGAAAGCTCTGGACAGGATGGTCACAACAGGCTAAGTTAAACAATCCAAGTTCTCCTAGCCTCTTCTCATGTTTTATCAGCTGTTTGTGAGGTATGAAAGGTAAGTAAAAGCTATATCACAGCAGGGGCGGGGGTGGGGGTGGGGGTGTGTGTGTGGAGGGGAGGGAAGGCTGCAAAATAATGAGAACATTGTAATTAGGAATTTATATAAAATCCAAGTGTAAAAATAGAACTGTTTACAAATCCAAATTTATCACTTGGTACTTTATGTAAAGGAATATAAAAGGATCTGGCTGGTGAAATTTCCATTTTTAACTGTCATGGAGATAACATTCTTTTGGATTTGAGAATGCATTTGAAACGGAGCAGCTGCTTTATTTACTCTGATGCTCTTTTTCCATAAAAAATTACAGGTGTTGATTTAAGATCCTGTCTGTGGTAACTAAAGGATCACTTCTGAATGCAACAGAGAAGGAAACTGAGCAGAAATGGGAATAAAAATCCAAATCAAGACTGTTATTTTCCTCAGACCAAGCTCCGTTACCAGAATTCAATCTAAAATTGTAGCTTCTTTTTCTTCAGCAACAGAAGAAAAAAGTATGAGCTAAGCTTCTTCCACAGACTAGCCAACTATCTTTTAATAAGTCAACCTCTTACATACTTTTTGTATGTCATTGTCAACGGGAAGGTAAAATGGGCTTGCACAAGTACTACCATTACGACCTTTTGTGGCAAAGACTCTATCCTGACAGAAAACCATATTATCTTAAACTTTATCCTAAGAAATATATTGCTATTGTACCAGCTGCTGACAGACACCAATTTATGTAAAGAAATAGTTCCCTACAATAGTTCAGAGTGAGTTTGTGTTTGCAAGCTTAAAACACTGACCAAGGCTCATTTCTATTGGCTTTGAGCCAGAAAATAATACCAATATGGTGTGCAGGTGGTTGACTTTTACCTGTACATAGAACATTTTGCTTCATACTGAGTACTGTTTCAATGAACTATTTATTGAAAGTAAATATAAGAAGAAATCCTAAATTATTGCTGACTGTAACGTTGTTGCTACTACTTAAGTTTTGAAAGCACCTAGAAATTCCAGTTATCAGCACAGTGGGTAGAAAACTAATGAATGTTTACATCTTCACCATTTACAGTCTTGTGCTTTCGTGTGATACTGTCTTAAAATGTAATAAGCAAAAAGCTGAAAGCTCTGCTCTCTTGGGCATTTATTGTGAGCTTCTGTTTCCTTTTTTTCCTAGGAACTTCCACATACTCCTTTTCATCAAGAAGAGCTGCTTCATCAGACACATGCAGAAACCATGAAAAAACAATCTTTATGCAGCTGTCAAGTTGTTGTTTGTTTTCTCAGTCAGAAATTGAGTTCAGAACATGCCACTACTGCCTAATAAAACTGAACTCATAGTCAGCGTAGTCATATGTCTTAGACAAAGTCATTGTGAAAATCTCCAAACATCAAGTATCAGGTTTCCAGGACACCGAAGCATTTTATGCCAAAAAAAAAAAAAAAAGAGGGCAAAACTGGATCCATCATTTCCAACTAGCCCGTGTGCCTTGCCCTAAAAATTGTGGCATTAGCTGCAATTACCAGGTGTGATTACTGTGAGAAAAAGTGTATGTCAGGGAAGAGGAGATCCATTCAACCCTTCAAAAGTGAAAGGTTCTCCATTGTCCTAGGACTACAGGAGAAATTAGGGAAAAATGCTGGCACTCTGTTGAGAACAGCTGAGGCTTCCATAAACTCCTGGAGCCATGACACCCATTTGTTTTACAGAGCTAACAGAAAAGCTGACATGTGACAATGAGTCCTAGTTTCTCTCATGTTTGTTTTTATTCTGCCTCTCTTCAGTGGCACATTGGCAATGGCTCAGCTTTATAAGGTATTTCAGGGAAAGTAGATAGGAAATAATGAATTTTCCATACTCACAAATCTCTGAAGTACCTAAGTGTTAAAACTGTGCTCTTAAACTCCTATTATGTAAATAACTGACAGTAGAGACTGGCTGTTTTTATTACCTGCTGACATACACTCAGTTCCATGGGCTTTTTCTCTAACTACTCCATTCATTCATCCTTCATCCGCATCTATTATCCCAACCAGTTCCCCACAGCTGCTGTCTGCCTCATGGACTGTGTTTTTCATCATCTCCTATTTCCACAATTCCTTCCTTTTTCCTTCTCTGCTGAATGGCTTTTTTGTTAACACTCTTAATTTTCAGTTATTTTCTCCTTCTCTTGCTATGCCCAAATCTAACACTTTGCCCTCACTCCTCCAACAAAAATAGTTAAGCTGGAAATTTTCCTTATAATGTTTTGCCCTGTTCATATACTTATTTTTGGTTTAGGCACCTGCTATCTGTGTTGAGCAAGAGGGACTTCTGGTCTCATTCAGCATGAACATTGCTATGTATTGTTCTCATGAAGGTCAAAAGCATTATCTGAGCTTTCCCTTTTTCCCTTGAGCTCAGCTACTGTAGATGGTATAAACACGCAGAGCTTCCTGAAGGGCACTCAAGACATAAGACATAAAAGCGAAGGCCACACAAAGTAGAATTCAGCAAGAGTAAAGCAGTGAATGCTTGCTCTATATTAAGGATTATCAAATGTAAAGTGCTTCCTTGAAGGAAGAAGTCAAGATTAGACAAATAGCTATCAGGTAGAACTCCTCCAGCCAAGCAGCACTCCAGGTCAACAGTCATGATTTTCCCCTTAGAGACCTGAGCCCAACACATCACCAGGACCAATACTTCTAGAAGAGCCAACTGGCATGAAAGGGCACAACATGGCCCAAGTAAGTTAGACCCTCAGAATCAGATAAGGATGTGGCTCATAGCTTTGAAATAACGAGTCCTGCCTGCCTAGTGCTGAGACTCTGAAGAACCTCTACTAAGAATTTAGAAAGCTCCTGCTGTGCTATTTCAAAACAAAGACAGGATAAAGTGTTTGGATTTATGAAAAAGCTTTTCTCCAATATAGCCAGTGTTTGAAAGAATCAAATATTTCCCTGAATTCCCCCAGACAGCCCCATTCTGGATGAGTAATGAGAAATTAATCATCCTGTCAGAATAAACGCTGTGAGACCTTTTAGTCATGCTCTCCCCTTTCTCAGTAATAGATTTTTGTCAGTCATTCAACTAGGTCTCCCAAAAGACAGCACTGCATCCCAGATCCCACCTTTTGTGTGGTCTTTTTTCCCATCTGGGAGTCATTTTGCCATTCCTTGGCATATCAAGAGTCAATCACGCGGCACAGGAGCCCGACCCATCAGGACCGCCCTGCCTTCGCCAACTGCCACACTGTCGCGCAGCACTGACTCTTCATTAAATCAGTGCTGATCCCAGTCTTCACTGCAGCTGATACCCAGTATCTTCCTGACACAGGCAGCCACGGATCGTGTGTCTGTGGGGTTTTAACTGTTTAGATGGATAAATTGAAGACTAGCAGAATATTATAAAACGAGGGAATTAACAAACAAAAGTTCTCACAGTCTTGTGAATTAGTTTACACCACACATTTTTCTGCAAAAGTTGCGATAATTAAAAGTGCAAGGAAGAAAAAGGAAGAAGTAAAATGTGTTTTCAGTCCTTCTGAGACAATTTTCCCCTTATTATAAAGAGCCATGCCAGCTAAAGAACCCAGAGATTTTCCATAGGTAGATAATTGGGATGATGGGCTTTAAACCAATAAAGCAATAAACCAATAAACCAGGTTGGAAAAGACCTTCAAGATCATCGCGTCCAACCCATCAAAAAACTAGATCATGTCACCAAGCACCCCATCAAGTCTCCTCCTGAACACGTCCAATGACGGTGACCCCACCACCTCCCCAGGCAGCCCATTCCAATGGGGAATCTCTCTCTTATCTGCAGGGAACATAAAGTTTTATATTTTTGATGTATTGTATTTTAATTCTTTTTTCCCCATCAACCAGCAACTTACAGAAGTTTTTTATCTTTGCGTTATTGAGTCATCATTTCTTTATAGTGTGCATGCAGTTTCCTTTCCTTTACAAATACTTTAAACTGAGTGAACTCTCATCCATCTTTAATTATTAGATTATATTTGAAGTGTATCTGGGAAGACTGCTGAGGGATACAGACCTTGGCTGCAGAAAGCACAGACAAATCTGTGGGTTAACCTCTGAAGCTCTGTTGGGAGAAGACAGGACAAAGAGGAGTTATAAAGCAAACAACTCAAATTTCAGAAGGACCTTATGTGCAGTTCATTGATGCTTGGAGGGAAAAAGAAATGTTTTCTTTCCATCCAGACTTCAGTAGGCTTTCATGTCTCACCCACTTCGGCTGAGTATACAATTTAGGAATGGACCCTTGTGTAAGTGAAATGGGACTGTGTATGTAAGATGATCCAAGCTGTGATACCAGTTCTCAACATCCTGATTCTTTTCATCATTTCAGATTGCCAAATTCAGACGACCCAGTTGTAAGTCTATAGCTCTGCCTTTTAAGCATCACAGGAAGGCTATTTCTCAGCCTGGTGGACCAAGGCTATTTCTGAGCTTCCAGGTATCCAGGTGGATTCTTCGGCTGTGTCACAACCTCTTACCAGTGTAGAAATTGGGGGCCCAGTTGGCTATGTTTGTATTAACTCATGTGGCTAAAACAGTCACACAGCCTGGAAGACAGATTATTGCTCATGTTTTAAGACGGCTAAGAGACCAGGACTCAGAAGTGTCCCATGAAGCACACCTACCTTTCCATCTAACTGCAGCCTCTTGGGTTTCAATCTTGCTAATGATTTCAGTCAGATTATGTCATGTCCTTATCAAGTACAAGACTTTGATTTGTAGTTAAGATCCAAGGTTTGATATAAATCTTATATTAATAAAATAATGAATTATCTTAATTTGGATTAGTCAAATATTAGGGCAATTCCTGTTTCATTTGTGCCCAACTGAAGACCCAGATAGACCAGTCTTAGCCTCATGATGTCAGCATTGGTTCAGACTGGTCAGATGATGTGTCAGAATTATTCTGCAGAGATATACTGTAATTAATAAATTTTCCTCTCTCCAGATACCATAGAAAGCCAACTCTTTCTAGTGATGTTGGACTATAAACTTATGGGACAATCTGTAGTTTTCTGTTAGCAATTGTATAAACTACTAGTCACAGACATGCCCTTTCTTTTTATAGTAAAATCTTACCTTTCTTATGGCAGCAAAAATGAAACCCAACAAATCTTCATCAGCTTCAGCCTGTGTGAGATGCTCTAACACTTGTGCAGGTCTCATGGGGTCTGTGTTACAAGCTTTTAATAACAAAATCCCAGAGCACCCAAACAATCTCTTTCATTTTCAGAAAAAGATAGTGGATACTTTCAGTCAGAGCTTTTAAACTCCTCAAGTTTCCATTTCATAGATGCTTTGTCCCTTACTCACTGCTATGTTGAGCATATCCACTGTAATTACAGGAAGGATCATTAGAAGTGGCACATTGCTGAAGCTAAGGAAGAGCAAGAGAAATGATGAAGACTTCTGTGAACTAAGTAAAGTATACAAAATGCAAGGTCTTATCAATGAGACAAAAAACATCTGTAGAAGTAAAATATATACATCTCTGTGGTCTGCCTAGTAATTCAACTTTAACACACATGCATCTATTTATTAAATGACTAATTAATTTAATATTTTTATATTAAATTTTACGTACATAAACCTTTTCTGTGTTACAAGACCACTGAATTTCTCATACAAACTACATGTGAACAGTGGCTTACTCCTAATTGTGAAGTATAACAATCAACACTATTTATAGATGCCAGGCCAAGGATGTCAGGGGTTTCAGAGCTCTGAAGAGCCAGGAAGAAATGCCATATTATGTTCATTTTGGCTTTGCCTGAAATACAAATAGAAAACTGTGCCTTTTTGCACTGCAAACCAAAGACATTTAATGTTGCTCCTTTAATATTGGCTGGTCTGACAATCTTTGCAGTTGCTCTGAGATATAGCATTCCTAAAACATTGCAGCCAAATATGTGGTTTTGAAAGTGCTAATTCTGATTGTTCCTTAAAGACAGATTTTCCAGTTAAAATACTGCAATTACCTGTCAGGCATGGCTGTTGTTTTTATATATACGTAAAAAATGTTAAAATAAAAATAAAGAAGGATATGTTCCTTTATTTACATACCTTCCCCTCAAGGAGTGGCAGACACCTCAAACTTGTGGAATGCATTTCCACTGGAAACCCTCCTGCAGAGATGGCAGCAGCATATGTGATACTTGTCTACTTGCCTTTAATGTGATTGTATTAAAAGACCTTGTAGAAGGTCTTATTAAAAAACAACAACAAACAAACCAAAAGCAAGCAAGCAGACAAAAAAACCCCACCCAACAACAGCAAAGAAAAGGAACACATGGAATAGGGATATTTACAATGGTTTTGGCAGTGCAGAGTTCAACTTGACTTTGGAGAATTTTGTTTTATGAGAGACAGTTGGAAAGCTTCCTTATTTCCTCAGTTTTTTACTCACAGAATGAACAAGGAAGAGAGAAGGCTTGCGGCACTCATGCTTGACAGCAGTGCACTCTTAAGGTTATGGTACTTAGAAACCGGTAGTGGCAATACTGCTTTCATACTTTAAAATCGGAATACCACAAATATATTTGCCTCTTTTAATAGTCAGCTATGATAGTGAACCAAAGTAAGTGTCTGAAAATTGCAGCATTCCAAAGATCACTGACATAAGTTGGGTTAAGCATTATAAGCATTATACTCGATTCTGTTTTGCTTCAGATATTATTTTTTTCTCTTGGTCAAAAATATTTTCCCAGCGTTTAAGGGGGAAATAAAGCAGTTAATTTTATTTTCCTTGCTAAGTCGCAGAACTTGCTCTTGAAGACTGAGCTGCCTAACTCAATGTTGTCAACAAATTATCTCAAGCACATCTTGAGCAGTTCTACATATTTCAGCAAAATTTTTCTTCAAAAAGATGACTTTTGTAGCTCCATCTGCAAGAAGATACTCCCTTGGGGAGTTTTATTTTAACAGACACTTAAATCTCTTGCAAAACAGAGGCAGACACTGAACCTGACAGAATTTTATTTTTTTTAATGGTGCTAGAGAAGTGTTAATGAGGAGAGAAAGAAGGACTAAAATGTGCCTAGAAAATATTGCTGCTGGTCGCTGGTCTGAACTGCTTTAAGAATTTGCTCACTCGCTTGAGTAGACCTTTCTTTCCAAGTACTCCAGAGATCACACAGATTTAAAGCACTTTCAGATCAAGCTTTTCACTCTGTTTAGCCACTTCCATTTTTTCAACATAACATTCCCACCACTACACATGGCTTTACTAGAGACCACAAATAATTCTTATTCATGGCTTTGACAAGTTGAAGATTAGTTACCGAAGAGATTTAACTGAGATTTAACTCCTTCTTAAGTGAACTGCCTAAGATCCTTTGCTTCTATAGCAATCAATGTCTTTTCAATCCAGAATATTCAGAAATCATGGACTAGGCCTGATGGTCTGATGTTTGCCTTTCCCACCCTCCCCTTTTATTTTTGCAGGGCCAGTTGAGGGGGTGCTTTTGTTTGTTTATTTGGGGTGGGTTTTTTAAGAAAGAAAGGTGAGATTCCCGCACAATAACTTGCCTTGGGGATTTGGAGTTTTAGTAAACTTCGCACTGGGTGTTTTTTCTAGTATCCAGTGGACATCCAGTTCACTCTTACATCTAGTGTGATCTTCAAAGGAACAATCTTTGTTGGATAGCACATGGAAGCTGAATTCCTCCTACCTCACCTGCATATTGCTATTTGTATCAAAGTCATTATCATTCTTATATAGAATCATAGAATCAATAAGGTTGAAAGAGACCTCAAGGGTCATCAAGTCCAACCTGTCACCCAAGACCTCATGACTACTAAAGCATGGCACCAAGTGCCACGTCCAATCCCTTTTTGAACACCTCCAGGCAGGGTGACTCCACCACCTCCCTGGGCAGCACATTCCAACTGCTAACAACTCTCTCCGTGAAGAACTTTCGCCTCATCTCGAGCCTAAACTTGCCTTGGTGCAGCTTGAGACTGTGTCCTCTTGTTCTGGTGCTGGTTGTCTGGGAGAAGAGACCAACCCCCTCCTGGCTCCAACTATCTTTCAGGCAGTTGTAGACAGCAATAAGGTCTCCTCTGAGCCTCCTCTTCTCCAGGCTAAACAGTCCCAGCTCCCTCAGCCTCTCCTTGTAGGTCTTGTGCTCGAGGCCTCTCACCAGCCTCATTGCCCTTCTCTGGGGGAGTCTCAATGTCCTTCTTAAATTGAGGAGCCCATAACTGGACACAGTACTCAAGGTGTGGCCTAACCAGTGCTGAGTACAGGGTCCCAAGGTGGAAAAAGAGTGACAAGAGCCAAGACACTGCCTCTTCTGCTGTGAATGGTTAGAAGATATGGACAAGCAGAATAACTGAGCTGCCACTGTAGCCAGTGGAGCCTAAACCTGGTATGCACTCCATCCCTCCCCTAAGATGAATAAAACACCAAGTAATCAGAAGAGCTTGGTAGCATGGTGGTAGCACCTTCAGAGATATCAAAACTCTTGATAAGCATGGATAAATGGAACTTTAGCATTCTGTTCTATTCATTATGGGCAGATATTACTAGACGAGCAGCTGTTTCTGAATGTCCTTGATTCCCATTTGAATGCCAGAATAAACATTCAGAGATCCAAAAAAACTGCAGGGGTGGAACTCTTGAAATTTCATGATGTCCATTGCACTGTCAGACTGTGCTAAGCCAAGCATAGCCTGCAGCTTCACCCCTCTTTCAGCTCTGACTCCACATGCACTCAGCACAGGGACAAAGCAGTGCTTGCATAGCTGTTCCCAGAAAGAGGCAGAAATAAACATTAGTGCTCCCCTGCCTTCTCTCCACTACAAACAGCCCAGTACTTGTCTGAGTAGCAAGGACTTGTCATGCCTTCCTTCATCAATAGCAAAATGGAAATCTTGATTGCCATTAAAGAAGCTTTTTTTAACATTTTCACTAGGCTGTAACAAGCATTTCAACTGTTCATTTGCATTAATGTTGCAAGATAGGGTGTAACCTGTAGTCTAACTAATTAAATGCTCTTTGATTTTGAGTGAAGTGTTTGGTACAGTTTAGACAACAGAGTCTAATTAGCACCGGATGTTTAATGGAACTAAAGACCCATGAAAAGCAAGAGGTGCTGGAATAAAAACTCGTGAGAGAGATGTGAAGATAAATGTGAGGAAAATAACAAAAATAAAATAACCTTTTGCAGTTCTAGAAATACAATTCCCTCAGAAAAACCTGTTATTAATTATGAAAAATGGATAAAATTGCACCAGCTCACATGTCCAGCTGTTTAGGATAATATAATGGAAATCTATCCAAAACACGTTGTGTCAGCAAGCAACAGATTAAGGTATTTTGCACTATCTCTCTGCATTTCATTTCCTACAGGCAACAAATTCACCCCAGTATTTTTACAACAGAATAAAAACTCTGTATATATTGCTTTGTGCACAATGATTCACAGCCTCTCAGCAGGAAACAGAATGTTTGCCTTAGCAGCACCTTCTTCTGTCAGTAAATGTAGCCAATTTATGATTTTCCTTGGCTGGGAAAAAATGCACGTGCAGCTTCTTACCAGTGTGTAGTTGAGTCCATAAACTTAAAAAACAAAATAAAAATCTCAATAAATGAGTCTACAGCATAGCTTTAAAACAATAAACTTTCATTCATTGCATGTATCCTCTCTAAGAATGGATTAAAATGAATGGTTTAGGAATAGCAAAGTCTAGTGTATCCCTAGCTCTGCCCTAATTTCTTGGTACTATCATCTGCTGAAGACCTGGAAAAAAGGTCTACAAAAGCTAATAAAACCATGGTCCACTTAGTTTTTCAACCTCTGGTTCCCAGGCACCACCATTTTTTTCAGTGTGGATTGAGTTTGAATTGTTAGTTTTTGGTTTGGCAGGACTCTGAGATTTTTTTTTTCTTTTCCCTTTTGCAGCTTTCCAGTGTACTTTATTTATTCTGAAGGACAGAAGGTGAACGATAAATTCAGGGGGCTGTTAATACATGGTATGTTTTCACTACCATCACTAGGAATTTAAATAAAAAGCATACCCACAGTAATTCTGGTAAAACCACAGAAGCCTTAATCCTGCAGCAGCAACATGTCAGTGAATGCAGAATCCGGGCCTCACATTGTAAGAATTAATGTTTGCATAAGGATGTGGAACATCCCTATCCACTGGTGCTTAGCATGCCAAAGTGGTGCCTGGCCCCTGTTAGACATGGAGACCAGTAGCTCGAACTGCTCAGATCTTATGGATAGCGGTCATGGGGCAGGACTAAAACAGTTTAATGGTTCTGGAAGTCTCTCCTTGCCTCCAAGCCCTGTGGGCTTATCTCCTCACACCTCACTGTCCACATAAAGTGTCAGACAACATTTGCCTGCTACACAAAACCACTACACACTCTTCTTTCTCTTCAAAACTAGGACAAAATATTCCCCAGGGCTGGACTCCTGTCCATCAGGAAGTCATGCTGTTTGCGAGAGGCTCCAGCAATTTATAGCCAAGGTTGCTGGGCAGGGTTTGGTCACGGTCTCCAAGAGCTGCCCCAGTCACCAAGAAACTCACAGGGGAGTCTGCAATTGCAGCCTGACACAAGTCTGCCTGGAGCCTAGGCCCCAACCCCAACAAGTCATATGTGACCAGGCCCTCTCACATGGGCTCCATACCACAGTTCTCTAAGCCAAAACAAGGACAATGTGTTCTGCTCTGCTACAACTGTGTTTTTCTCCATGGTCTCCAGGCAGGCTGACATTTTGGATTTGGATTGGCATCCTGCACCATTAGAGTAAAAGCTAGCATCAAGCAGTTGCTGAGCTGCCTTGTTAGATATCTGCTTGAAGCAAATGCCAAGTCACAACAACTGCAAACTAGAGCACTGAAGTCACTGAACCCCTGTGTCCTTTGGCCACTGCTACAGAAATGACTGGCTGCTTCACGGCTCACCACAGACATGTTTTTGTAGCACAATGTCTGTGTGCGTCGTATGGAGACCTGTATGTGGCTTATGAGTGGAAAAGGCTACAAAGGTTCCTGGGATATTTTTGGAAGATTACATCGGTCTTAGAAAGCCAAATAGATTCGTTTACATCTGCACTACATCTACAAGCATGGAGCTTGGCATCAGCAGCCCTCTCATCACACCCATGGTTTCTTGCCAAAGGAAATGATTAGTTCAAACACACTTCAAAGCCAGGGCATAAATTAACGATTCATGGTTTGGACATATATAAGAAAATGAACTGCATAGTAGATCACACACGAGCCACTGCTGCTGCAAACAAGAAGTTTGGCATGTATAGGGTGTGCTTACATTTATTATGTCAACTTTTCCTGCTTACTATTTTGATGAGATTGGCAGAGATTAGCAAATGCTTGGTGAACATCATGGAGCAGCCATGGAGCACAGCAGCTAGCTTCCTTCTTGTCCAAACTTAACAAAAACACATGCTCCAGAAACACATCAATGTGCTTCATCTGCATATTGGCGTTCAACCTAGGGTGTCAGAATCAACTAGTCAAAAGCAACCTGTCCTGTCTTGTATATAGTCTGAAAGTCACATCTTTAACGCTGAGTGTTCTTCTTTACGACTATCTATTTTTTTGGCCAATACTGTTCTCTACTGTAACTGTAGACACAGTGCTCTGACACTGGGTTAAACATTTTCACCTTTGCTACTTGTCAGTCTTGGAGCTATTGCCATCTTGAAGGAAGGAACTGACTCAGCAGTGACAGCAGCAGGGTTTTATACAGATCAGTACAGAACACAAGGTGGCACCATATGTTCCTTGCCCTTCAGCATTTGACAAATATCAATTAATTCCCGCAGACACCAACACAGAAGCAAATACTAATTAGAGATGTGGAGAAAGGAATCGTATTAGCTGTCTAAATATTGGGGAAAATACATGCTATCCTGAAAGGCACTTGAAGGAGTACAAACTGAAGGTCATTTGCATATTCACATTAAAAAACTGTGATAGCAGTCAGCCAGTGCCACTCCCCCACAACATGATAAACTAGAACTAGCTTGGTCGGAGCTTAATCACAATATATTTGAAAACAGGCTTAGAAGCTCATATTTGGTACAATGAAGAACAGCAAATCAGTGAAGCTCTTGTGAGTGGCTAAAATGAATGAAACATCAAGTTACAAGAAAGCTACCTTTCCTCTGGAGTTTTGAAAATGTCACAAAACACCTTGGTGTCACTGATATGTGACAATCACAATAAGAAGCAATGGTTTATTCAAAAGCACAAATACATGTAATTTTAATTATTTTTGGGAATCCATCTTTAGTTCTAAGTATACTACATTCTAACTTGGATTTACTGCACTATTTAGAAGGCTTGGAAGCTTACATGGTTACAGGGAAGAAGCAATTTGCCTTCAGGCTTAAGAGCTCTTATACTCTCTGGATAGTGACAAAGCAGATTTGTGTTTTTGGTTGGTTGGTTTTTTGGTTTTTTTTTTTAGATATCATTTGTTATACAGATAAGCAAAATCTAATGATTTCTTTAAAATCTTTTAAGTACCATGAGATGATGACAGGACTCTACTGCCAAGAAGAAAGTCAAATTTTGAGCCAGAGATTCTGTTGAGGTGAGTCCTGGCAGTGGATGGAAGCACTGTAAGGTCAAATTTCAGCCTTAAGATACTGGGTATCCAATATCTTTTGAAGATCCCAGACCAGAGAATTAGAATATCATCAGCTTGACATCACTTCAATTTGTGCAGTGGATTAAAACCCAACCAACCAACCAAAAAAACCCCTCCAGCACAGATTTAAATGCAAGTCCATATTTAGAACAGCAGGAGGAAGACAGGCCAGAGTGCCCAAGGCCATGGAAAAGTGGCTTTCATAACACTGACTGCAACTTAAAAAGATCTTTGACTCTTCTGACCTTCCACCTCATTATGTGCAACCATTTCTATTGCAATGTACACTGGCAATTATCACTGAATTTCTGGGTGTATTGCCACAGAACTTAAAGGTTTTCTTTTCCTGCAGTGCCAGCACCAACGAAATCTCTGGAGACCAACAATACAAGTATTTCTCTTGGAGCAGAGGAAAGTCATGCCACTGGTGGCATGCCCTTCTCCATCTACTGTTCTTTGTTTGCTAGTTAGGTTAATGCAGTCCTTTGTTTTTCTGCTTTTTCTGTAGAATCTTTGTTGATGCTAGAGGGGAAATGATGAAGAGCTAGCTCAAGCTGAGAAGATGAGAAATGTTGAAAACTTTACTCCATGGATAGTTTTTGTGATTGATTAAATAGAAACAACTGGAAGAACAAGACTACTGCTAAGTCTGCATGTCGTCTGCTATTCATATTAGTGCTGAGAATGAAGAAATTAAATGGATTAAGCTAAAAAATATAGATCAGGAACATTGTTCATGTAATTAAGTGAAATGAAACTCCTTATGTTTTAATCACTATCTAGTGTTGGGTGTTTCTGAAGTCACAGCTGCTGTTTTATGAGGAAGGGAAGGGAGATTTCAGTGTTGCTGTTTGTGCTTAACTTGCTGCAGTAATACCACATCTCTTGAATTCTGGAACTAAATTGCAGCCTTTTCATTGTCCATCAATTCATATTACTTTAAAGACTGATGAATGGCACAAGGTTGCCAAACTTAAAAAAACCCAAACATTGGGTTTCAGGAGAGAAAAATTTGCACCAAGAAGGGGATTCACAAGAACACACCACCTCCTAATCCTGAAAAACTTCAGGAGATGTGAGACATGTCTTCAGGACAGCTTAGTGGTTAGACAAACAAAGAATCAAAATATCAAAACAAATAGTCGTTGTACCCAACACAGACTACAGCTTCCAGTGGTTTGTTTGGTTTGGATTTTTTCCTCCTTTTTTGCCAGTCCCGTGGCTCCTTGAAGATTTTACACATCAAATCAACAACCTTAAAGGCAGGTAGGGGCCTGACTTTGTGCCATTGTCAGCACCAGCAGTGTTCCTGTTCACTCGTAACAGCCCATCACTAACTGTCTTTCAGCTCAGGTCTTCCCTTTGACCCAAGGACTGTAAAATTACCTGCACTAAGCTTTTTTGGTCTTTTGAAAGAGCAGGTAAGATTCACATGGCTTACTAACCCAAGTTAGATTCTATCAAGAAAAAAGGACAATACTCACAGGAAGGCCACAGCATATTTTCCCTTCATTATTCCTGACCTAGACCAAGCAAAAGTCTGACACCTTCAAGGAAGGTTAAGTACATAGCATTATAGGTAGATGAGGAGTTCTGCATGTCATATGAAGACAGTCATGAATGCTAACCATGCAGTACTAACCAAGTACTCTTGCAGTCATACATTTTGGTGTCCTAAACATCCTGGGAGAGAGGGGGAGGGAAGTCTTTCAATTCACATTGCAAATCTCACTGGAAGGTTTTAAAAATTCTAAACTTCAAGCCTGGCCTCCAGGCATGTTTTGGCTTTGGTGGAAGGCACTGGAGGTGCTGGAACTGTCAAGACCCTTAAGCAACGAATGCAAACATTTAATTTGTGTGGATACCCTGCTCTCTGGAGGCTAACATTCAATAGCAGGAAGGAAACATTTTGTATTATTCTCTTTCTGGAAATACTCCATATTTGTGACAGAAAGTCTGAAATGTTTAATTCTAATTAAGATATGACTCTATAATATTTGATAAATATGTGATATGAAATTAAATGGCATTAATGCATTATCTGTCCAGCAAAATTCTTAAGCTACCCTTTAGGCTTTGAAAGAGTCTCATGGAGGAGCTTGGTAGAAAGGAGAGTGATATTGTGATCTGACTGACAGCTGGAAAGACAGAAGAAATTTTCCTATTGAATTCAGTCTGCTGTATGATAAATGCTGTTTTAAACTGAAAGCGTGAAATAGGAATTTAAACTGTTTGCATCAAGAAAAGCTTTCCTGACCAAAGGATACGTGCTAGGCAGCACAGGTTATCAAAAAGGTATCATCCCAGCCTTACCTTTTTTAGTAATTCTATATCTAATAACAAATCAAAAGAAAGGTTTGATTCAGCTTGTCTTGTGAGCAAATTGTAATTTGTGTAATCCAACAGATTACGGAATTGGGATTTGTATTTGGATCAGAACTCGGAATGCTCACTTCTGTGACAGTGGCACTAGGGGAGCATCTGTGTTTTGTTTTTCTTCCTCGTCACTTGGTTCAGGATTCTGAATTTTGTAGCTCACTACAAAGCTGTACTGAGATAACCAATAGATTTGCCATATTCAATACTAAATATACAAGCCACTTCTTTGGTTTCTCCTGTCTGGAGAAAGAGGGAAATGCAACATTCCCACACAGGAGTTCTGGGAGGTGCTGGGATATTAATTATCTGTATAGGGACCTTAATCAGTGAATTGCAAGACAAAAGCAAAAAGGGAAAAAAACCCCAACTACCTATCACAGAAAGCTCTGCTGAGGCTGCTCTCAAGGTGCTTTTATAACATAAATTACAAAAGCAATTTTACGGCTTGGTGACTGAAAGGACATGGCTGTATGGAGCAATTATTACAGTGGACAAAAAGCAGATTTTCCCATGGGGGTCAGTTTAAATACATCACACAGGCTATGCAAAGCTGTGGGGTGGAGGAGGGGACAGAGCAATTTGCACCTGGCAGCAAGCTCTCTAGTGAAAGGAGGGTTGCAGGTCTTCAGAGTGAGTCTTAGTCACTCATGTTAGTGTTCAAAGGTGGGGAACACTGAGAGAATCTGATAAATTATTTGCTAAGCCTTGCCTATTCAATTCAGCAAGTGCTTATCACAGTTCATTTCTTTTCAGACACAAAAATTATTGGTTCAACCCTTTTGGCATTGAAGGAGGGTTAGCTGGGTCTGAAAAGTGAACACTAGAATACGGGACTTGAGACAAAATACAAACATGGCAAGATCCAAAGAAAGTCAGGTTGGCAGAAACTATGACAGAATGAATGGGTAGGAGACTGGAGTGGGAGTAGACTGCCCCCAAGGAAAGGGCAGAACCTAGCAAGGATACAAATTCTGAAGATCTGAGGATAATCAGCAAAACAGGGTTAATGGGATCCTATCTGGACCTTTTAGTCTCTTGGCATGAAGATGGGAGCAACAAGGGCATGGCTGAAAGGTGTGAGATGCTGCAGGGGTACCGGGTGAGATGAACTTCAGGGAAGAGGGAGCAGCAGGCTGGGTATAATGAAGACAAACTGCTGTCCCAGCAGTCCCCATATGGCCAGCCCAGGGCAGCACTTGGACAGCCTGGGGCAGCAGTGGTGGGGATGGGTACTGGCAGAAAACCTGGTGTGTAGGATGAAGAACAAGGAGAGATCTGCCTTGTAACCAGAATCGCACCTACAACATATGTACAAAGAGTAAAGCTATTTTGTCTTACAGGACTTGAATTTTCACTGTTCAAAACAGGAACGCAATCTGTTCCCCGTTTCAGGTTAGCATAAAAAAACGTATACACTTTTATGCATAAATCATAAAGGATTAGCATAACTTAACATCTAAAGTTCAACTTTCCACTATAGCTATCTCTATTTGTATTCTATATTTGAAAGGGGAAAAAGAATCCCTCTTTGTTTTAGTCCAGTTTTCCTTTAAAGGATTTTCTTCAGAATAAGCCGTGCTGACCCACCTGCCCACAGATCTCTGTGGCCTGAAGTGGATTAATTTTCTACCAGTCATTATGCCAACCTTATTCTAAATTTCCTAGAAATTTTTTGAAAGCAAAGAAATGGGGAAACTTCCAAGCTCTCAACCGATTTTGGGGGGAGTTTAACCAAAAACATACAGCAGGCATAGCTTCTCTAGCAAAGTGTGTTTTTTCTTCCCTTGCTTTTGATTTGGTACAAATTTTGTTAATTGTTACAGTATCACAGTATCACTAAGGTTGGAAGAGACCTCAAAGATCATCAAGTCCAACCTGTCACCACAGACCCCATGACTAGACCATGGCACCAAGTGCCACATCCAGTCCCCTCTTGAACACCTCCAGGGATGGTGACTCCACCACCTCCCCGGGCAGCCCATTCCAAAGGCGAATGACTCTCTCAGTGAAGAACTTTCTCCTCACCTTGAGCCTAAACTTCCCCTGTTGCAGCTTGAGACTGTGTCCCCTTGTTCTGGTGCTGGTTGCTAGAGAGAAGAGGCCAACCCCTTCCTGGCTACAACCACCTTTCAGGTAGTTGTAGAGAGCAATGAGGTCGCCCCTTAGCCTCTTCTTCTCCAGGCTAAACAACCCCAGCTCCCTCAGCCTCTCCTCATAGGGCTTGTGCTCAAGGCCTCTCACCAGCCTTGTTGCCCTTCTCTGGACACGTTCAAGTGTCTCGATGTCCTTCTTAAACTGAGGGCCCCAGAACTGGACACAGTACTCAAGGTGTGGCCTAACCAAAGCAGAGTACAGGGGCACAATGACCTCCCTGCTCCTGCTGGCCACACTATTCCTAATGCAGGCCAGGATGCCGTTGGCCTTCTTGGCCACCTGGGCACACTGCTGGCTCATGTTCAGGCAGCTGTCGATCAGCACCCCCAGGTCCCTCTCTGTTTGAAAGCTCTCCAGCCACTCTGACCCCAGCCTGTATCTCTGCATGGGGTTGTTGTGGCCAAAGTGCAGCACCCGGCACTTGGACTTGTTGAATGCCATCCCATTGGACTCCGCAAGTTGCCATCCATTCCACTTGTGAAGCTCCAAATTACAGGTGTACAATCCTAATAGCTGAATAAGTAATTATAAACAAAACAAATAGTACACAAGCTTGGGCATGGCAACACAAACTGATAAAAAAGATGGATAAGCCTTCTGCCTGACACAGAAGAGACTTAGCTGATGAGTGTGACAAGGAAGGTCCTAAGTGAGTTGAAGTGGATCCAGACCGCCTGTTTTGCAAAAATTTGAAGTAGCTTGTCAGATGGAAATTGTGAAGAGACAGCATGATCATAACACTACTTTGAAGACAACTCTCAGGAAAAAGCCTCTCCTCATAAAACTAACACATTGAACTTGTTCATAAATACTAAGTGCAAAGCAGCTGTTTGAGAGCCCACACAGCACCACAGGTTGACAAACATTACTTACCCTGGGGAAAACTGTGTTTTTCAGAGTTGCTCCTGCCAGGGGTGTACACTCCAGCACAGAGTACAGCATTTATGCCACCATGCCACACAGGTCTTGCTCTGAAATGCAGAGAATATGTAAATGAAAACATAAAATGCCTGTGCAGCCATTTTCCTAGGGCTGCAAATAATTGTTTTACTTGATGTGAAGGTTTAACGTAGCACCTCAAAGCCAGAGAAAGAAATGGAGGCTACACAGCAGTATTGCTGGAATCTGTCTCCAAAACCAGTTCCTGATTCTGTTTTTGCTTTTCAGTAATGGCCTTTGATTAATTCACAGTCACTGAATTGTCAGGGATGGAAGGGACCTCAAAGATCATCTAGTTCCAACCCAATTCATTACAGTGTTTTGTTTTGTGGGGGGTTTTGTTTGGTTGTTTTCCTTTGCTTATAATGGCAGTGATTATACCACAACAGAGAGAGAACTCAGTTGTGGAAGTGGCACGGACTGTGTTGTCCTGCATTGGTGATTGTTCTTGGCAGGGCCAAGCTGGTGGTGACCCTCCATCCTTACTAGTGTGTGGTACTGCCCTCCTGCCCTGCTCCCCTCCTTACTGCCTGTGCTTCTCCCCAGGGAGGGAATGGAGCACCTCAGCCAAACAAAAACATCCCGTGTCACTCCGTGAATTTGGCTCCATTGCTGCTTGGCTGCCAATGAGACCACACTTATGATTTCAAACAGCAGCTGTATTGGTGCTGTGGCTTAAGCTTGCAATTGCAGGTCAAGGTTTTTTTATGAAAAATGTCATAGGATTATAAATGATCACAGGCAATCAAATAAAACAGGGCATCTCTAGCATAAGAGGACTGCTGCTGCTTGTTGGTGAGTCAGAGAAATTATTCAAGTACTTACCAGCTATGATATTATTTACCTGTTATGATTTAATGAGAGCATAGCTCCACAGGCAGCAGTCTGAGTAATAAATACCATAGTATGTGGATGGGCACCCCAAAACAATGCTCATACACTTAACTTTACAGCTTCTGGAGAAAGCTGTGAAAATTTGGTGCTTATTGCATCTGAAAACTCCCCAAGAGGCAAAACTTCACAGGTAAGCACAGCCTGATATTCACTAATTTCAAAGCGCATCAAGCAGTCAACTATCTTTGAGGACCCAGGCCTAACTGCTTTATGACATGGAGCTATGGAGTAAGATGGAGCCAGATCCTAAGCTTGTCCTGCTTTGTGTCTTCACTAGCAGTGACTAGCTATTTTACTGGTGTGTATAAGGGTGCTAACAGGTAAGCTTCAGAATGATTTACACATGGCCAAATGTTGCACCGACCACACTTGGATTAAGTGGTGCACTGTTCTTGTTGTATTCACAATTTTTTGGTTGTAGAATTGGAAGAATGAGAAATATTCATTATCACATCTGCACAAACATCCAAAGCTCTTACCTTTTTTTTTTTTTTTTTTTTTTTTTTTTTTTTTTAACATACCAAAAGACTTAAAGCTAAGAAATTGCTGCTTTGTGGCTGCTCTTAATCTTGCTCTGTTTGTCTTCCACCAGCCAAGAAGCTGTGCCACAGTAAACTAAACCATGGAAATGAGGCTGGGGTTGCACAGGGACACTTGAATAACACAAGCAGCTCTGCGAGAACATGGTCTGTTCTAGAGATAGGAAGTAAAATGCCTGAGTAGACTGCATTGAGGATGAGACATGGTACAAACTCCATAGGGCTCTGGCTGCCCTAGGGGACAAAATGTGATTTGTTAATGCCAGCTCGTGGCAGAAATATGTCAATGAACGTTGCTCATATGGAAGCTCAGCAGAACTCCTGCCTCAGCAGAATCATTTGAGAATAGAGTTTATCATAAGCTGCTGATGTTACATGCCATCATGTAATGCCCTGAAAGACATTTTCCCCCCCCTCTCTTTAGAACAACCGCAGGAGGCATACCTGATGGATTGATGGCCTTGCTGCGTGGGGGAAAAATTCATATGCCTCTCTTGTCAGCAATGCATAAATAATTATTTGCACTTGCTCGTTCTGCAAGAGAGGAATGGTTTGCATGTGAGCAACAATAAACTAAGCATTTTAAATATTTGATCCTCTGCTGTCAGAAAAATGTCAATATAAAAGCAGTTCCCAGTAGCTAAGATTTGTGGAAAAGGCCTTGCATCTAAGGATCTCATCATTTTCTGTAGTGGAAAAACAAGTAAGAATATCATCTATTTAGGTGAATCTATATGCTTGATAAAAACTTTATAGGTTTTTCAACTGGCTATTAGATTTAGAATGAATGCATTTGAACACTGTTGTTCTTTCCCTTATTCTTAGATGAAATGCTGGATTTTGCTAATGCACATGGGGTCCCAGCAATACTGAAAGAATAATTGTCAGAAACTGGGCAGTTGTTTTTTTTTCTGTGGTCTATTGTTACCATTACTGTTTTGAGACATATATCAAACAATGTTAGCTAAATTGTCTCTGAGAACCTCATTGCAAAGTGATGGATTTCTACAATTCAGATGAAAGAACAGATTGCCTTGTGCTTCTAACACATTGCTCTGCTTCCTGTCTGCATTTCAATAGACGTTTTGGTTTAGTTTCTGAATAAAAAGTTAGTTGTACTATTTCACCTTCATCATACTACTGTGAATACAACTACTTCAAGTAGAATTTTTTAATATTGAAAAAAAAATTTCCAGGGTAAGAATAATTATGCAGGCTACAATCCTGGTTTCTACAAAATATGTCATAGCAACCCTTATGAAGAGGTTATGCCTGGGAAACAGAATGAAAAGACAAGATTCAATTGAATCCTGCAGTAAAAAACTTGACGTTTCTTCTGGAACACAGTTACATAAAAATGACTTCTGATTTCCAGCTGAATAGCTCCTTACAATATCCAGTCACATGTGCTGAGTTGTTCAACAGAAACTACTTTTATTGCCTCTTCCTCTTGAGATACAATATGTACCAATGCCATTTTAAAAGTCTCCTTTCAGAGCAGAAATGAGTCTCACAGCCAGAAAGCGATAAAGACTCCAGCAAGCCCTTTGAGATCAGTCTGGTTCTCTCCCTCAGTCTGGGCACCCAAGTTAAAAAGATAAAATTTCTCTGAAACTCTTTTTTTTTTTCCTTCTTCTTTTCGGTGCACAGCTTGCAATTTATTGCAAGTGTGCGGAGAGGTAAATTGACAGGCAGCTGCATGATAGGTTGATGTATCTCTCCTGACAACAGAAGATGGACCCAGACAGAAGAAACAATTTGGTATCATAAGATATTTTTGCTGAATATGATGCTTTCAGTTAAGCATCTTCAAGACTGCTTCAGCCATAAATCTGAATTTGTCAGACATAACAAGGCTTTGACATTGACCCTTCACCTGACAGTAATACATTTTTTATCTTTTAATAACATACAGCAGTAGTGCTGCCTTGTGATTTCAGGAAGCTGTTTGAGTAAACAAATCATATTCATCACCTAGAGACTGCTGTGCCTTCCCAAAGTCTGTGAAGATGAGAGATAAGCTGAAAGATAGGCTTGTAAAAGTTTTCAGCCAGCTAACAGAAATTTTTTGTAGGAATATATTGCTGAACCAGTCAGAAATTCATGTTTAAATTTACCTTTTTTTTTTTTTTTTTTAAGCTACAGTTATTCCTATGATTTCTTGCATTATTTCTTGATAACGTTTGACATAAACCATGGGTTTCAAACCGAGTCTTTAGTCTGGTTTCTCAGGAAAACAAGTTTCATAATCTATATAGCCTATGCTGAGCAAATTGGTTTTGAACTGAAGCTTCAGTTTAAGATTTCACTCAGAATTCACATACCACTGCAAACAATCTCTTCCGCATTCTGATTCATTCTCTGGTCATCAACAGTTAGAATGGGAAAAGCAAATGTTCTATCACATCTCTAGCCCATGCTGAAACATAGTTTTTGGTCTGCTTTGGACAGAAATGAGTGAAGGTGTGGAAGGTCAGTATTATAGTTAAATAAAGTTTTTAGACAGTGATGCTTTTAAATGGGAAATGAAGACTGAACAGATAAAATTAAGGATTTTGCTCAAAATACATTTTTGCAATAAGTTTCCAGGGGAAACTGGCTCGCAGTGTGTAACCAACAGAAAGCATCGAATGCTGCACGTATTTCTGCATCCTCCCAGCAGAGGGCAGCACAGACTCCTCTGGATCCAATTCTGGGTGACAGCAGCCACTTCAGTTGGCATCTGGCGGTAGGAAGGAAACGTGCCCAGCACAGCAGGTTGACAAAAAATGTATGAACTGTAGGCTAGCTTGGGAAATCATCTAGCTGAAGGAAGCATCAGGATTTGTCTGAAGTTTGGGAAAATATGAAATATTTTAGAATATGAAGCGAGCAGGACATGAGCACACTGGCCAATGGAGAAAGGCTTCCAAGCACATATTTGGAAATTGAAGGCAGCAAGACCTACACACAACATTGAAGAACTGAGGACTGAGCATCACGCACAATTTCCAAATATAGAGCTTGAAAAGTCTAATGAGACTTTTCAAACTATGTTCAAACCGAAAAGGAATATTTCTGTGTTACAGAGTGGAGAATGATTAGTGATGGACTGGAACAAACAGCACTTGTACTATTTATTTTATCAGTTGAGTTCTATGATTTGTTTCTATCCTACAGTCTTGTAATGGCATTAAGTGATGATTGCGTGCTAGCATGGGTAATCAGAAAGAAAATTAGCCTTTTTCAATTGAATTAATGGTCTCTATTTATTCTGCTTCCAATTCAATTTTTAGCCATTATTTATAGTTTATTTAAGAAAGATTACATCTCTTCTGCAAAACCACTGTCTTCAGCAAAACCACTGCGAGAAATATGAGCAGCTTTACAAAAACTGAAATAACGCAACGTTTCTCGTTTCATTTGGATGTGCCTTCTGCAGTTAGGTTTTGGCTTGAAAAGAAAGCCATTATTTTCAGATAATAGTTTTCCCAGCCAAAAGCATGTGCTCATATGGAAAAGATTGACTGCTAAACTCTAGCAAAATCTGTAATCTACACGCTGTGACATTTTGTAATAGCAGCTTCAGCTAAGTAAAGGCATTTTGGTTTTTATTTTTAAAGACTCCTTAGAAACCACAGAGTTGACATATCTGTACCCAGAGCAGGAGCTTAATGTCTCATTGTGCTTTTGACAAAACCCAATTTGTTCAGCACTAGAAAAGACCAAGCTGATTGTGTCAAAGTGATCACTACCTGTAAAACCTTCACCTTATATAGAGCCGGGTATATCGATTTGTGAAGTGCTCATTACTGATTAAACATAATAATTGCTAAATGACCCAAGGTCACTTCATTACAGTCAAATCTAAAAAAAAATCCACACTGTTCCTTCATTATGTATTTTGAGGCAATTTTTTTCCTTGTGCTCTGACTCTCTGCCCCCTAGGCAGGCAGCAGTCACAGGCCTATGCTGTGACTGAGCTGCCATGCTGATCCACAAAAGACTGGAGGATGGGTTTTGGGAAACTTCTTCCTGTAGCTCACAGAGGTAAGAAGAGTTAAAAAATCCCAACAAAACATATGAAGGCTGAGTGTGTTAATGTGTTCGGTGACCCTACCAAAGCAAAAGTTTCTAGAGACCCATATTTTGCTTACATGGGAACTTTTCATGGGCCATTTTACAATGTCATATACTGTTACTCAGGTGTGCAGAGGACTAAATGTAATGCTGTCAGGAAGACATACAATTCCCAATTGTCTACACAATAAATCTTCCACTGGAGAGGAAGAGAAATCTGCAATTTCAGTCAGCCTTAATGCCCTATGACGTATCAGCACAGCTTTTAATTAAAACTACAGAGCAAGAGGGTTTTTTATTTTACTCCGGAGCAGGACGAGCGGTGATGATGAGAAGCGGATGCCTATACTTACTAATTTGCAATACTACTAGTACTTCTCTCATCAACATCCATCTGGTGCCTAAAAACCATGGGGATTTTTACTTATAGGGCACATTCACTGCCGAGCCTTTGAGTTTGCTGCAGATCCTGCTCACAGTGACCCCGCAGCGCTCAGGAATTTGGCTTGCCCATGAAGCCCCATCTTGTGCAGGGGACAAGAGTCCCAAGGTAAGGCAGACGTGCTGAACGGCAAATGGGAAGTGAAAAGCTACTTGAAGGGCACTCTGCACCAATAATTTCTTCACACAAGAGGGTGCTTGCATCTGCAATGCCCTACAGACAGATGTGGCTGCATGTCAGTGTGCTGAAGGAAGCTGCACACATTGTACCTTAGTTATACTAAGCAACACTGCCAGCTAATTTGGCATGGAACAGTAGGTGCATTTTTTCAGGGATTTTTAGTTTTCTTTGGGTGTGTGTCTTACATTTTGTTTAATTTTTTCCTCTTACAGAAATATATAAAATCGAAAGTTGAATATTTTTCACCTTTCCTGATAAAGAAACCCTAAAATAGAAAAACTGTCTACGGTCACCCTGCAAAACCTTGGGGGCCAAAGCCATGGTGTTAGAATTGGAGCAGCCAGCAGGACTGCACAAGAAGTCCCTGAGTCACCTCTTACTATCTGTGAAGGGGAAGAAGCACACTTGCATTACTTTGAGGAGTTCAGAAACCCTGGTCTGAGTGCTGGGAAGAAGGCAGCAATGTCAGACACTTGCCCTCAGCTTTCTTCCCACTGGCAGAAGACCCCTAGGGTCAGTGCTTTCCTTGCCCTGGACACCAGACAAATTTGAAGCCAGTCTGTGGTAAAGGCTGCAAATGCCCAGAATTATGCCCCAAATATTGCTGAAACACGTCCCTATGTGTTTTGCTCAACACCCACTTCCCCCTTCTTCTGGAGTGGGTACAACGCCCAGAGTTGAGAAAACAAAGGGTCAGGCATCAACGAGCCTGGGTAAGCACAACTCAACCTGTCTTCCAGGGGTACACAAGAGCAAGTGCTCACCGTGTGGGATGCTTGTGATGTGCTTCTTCCAAATATGGACCTATGCTTTGCTACTGGCTAATGATGTGCTGACCAAGTTTGACTATTTGCTAAATCCAGGCCTGAAGCAAATTATAAATATTACCCAAATTGTAAACAACTTGCTCTTTAGCTCTCACTCTGTTGCTCTTGCTCCTTGCATGTACTCTGCCTTTGTCTGCAGTCTTGCTACCCGGGAAGAGTTTTTGTGCCTCAGTTTACCCCAGAAACCAGCAGAGTCCTTCATGTAAGCTGCACTGAACTACAGCCAGATCAGCATCATATCTGCAGTCCCACCAATAGGAAGAAGCTGCCTAACTGAGCCCTGAAGGGGCTGAGCCCCAAAGGCAAAGCCTTGCCAGCCAAGGAGAACTTGCCCAAATCCCTTTTGGCAGTTCTAAGTGTGTCTGCTGTATGAGCTGCAGACCTGCGAGCCAAAACCACCCTTCATGCACCTGCTCACAAAAGCCAGGACCATGCCCAGCTGTTCTGCGTCAGCTGCTAAGCCACGGAAGAAGGAGCCCCCTGTTGCTCCGTGCCTGAGAGCCTAAATGTCAAATGCTCCATAACCTTAGAAATGGGCAACAGCAGAGAAATGGGCGACGCTCACTCATTTCTAAGCTGAGCCGGGGGAAAGCCACTCTGTGCTGCCCAGCCCGCCACATTCTCCAGCTGCTTCAGGAGGGGAATTGCTATCCCACTGCGTCCTGCAGACTCTGCAGTACCGCCAGCGCTGAGGGAGTTGCCCAAGAGCCTGTTCCAGGTGAAACAGCCTCCAGTGTACCCCTGTGGAGCACACGATGTATCCTGCTGCCTCCATTGGGTCTGCAAGGAACGACCTCCAGCAACCAGCCTCGGCAGCAACCAGTGCAGCAACTGTCATGGTAGGGCCAAACGGGCCCAGCACAAACCCAGACAAGTCCTGATGTGTCTAGACATGGTCCCACTCTCCTACCTCATCTCTCCTACAGGAGTTGGGGGCAATGCAGGAAGAGGGACAAAAGAACAGGCCCCAATGTGCCTGGTAAACAAACCTCTTTCTGGGGAAAGAGCACATGTACTGGCCACTGCTTCTCCCAGACCAGGCCTATGTTTCTGCCAGGCAGAGTCCCATTTCACTGGGTAATTGTTTGCTGGCTTCAGTTGCCCTGTTGGCCAAATGGAGTCCTAGGCAAGTGAAAAATACAGGCTGATTTGTATTCACCTTGCCTGCTTGGACCTGCCTTGCCTGAATTTGCCTTTGCCTGGACTTGCCTGCTTGGGCTCACCCTGCCTCGAGTTGCCTGGTCCGAGACCTGGGATAGATGCTGTGAGCCCTACTCACCGCAAGCCAAGAAGCCACAAGCTTTAGGATCCAAGTCTTGCTTCCCCTTGCAACTGAAATTCATGCTGTGCCTCAGTTTACCCAGGAAGATGCAAGAGCCCTTTGCTGAACACATGGTATCACCTGCTGTCCTGCTGAAGACAGATCATCCCCCAAGACCACGTGGCATTCCTGCCAGCAACCAGCTGTGCTTGGCACACAAGAGTGCTCCAACAAGCATTAACAGCTAGCATGCAGCAGCAACTCCCCCTATTTGGGTGGAACTCATTGAGCAAATCACTGCCTCCTATATCATAGAATAAACAAGGTAAGACCTCAAAGATCATCAAGTACAACTTGTCACCCAAGACCTCATGACTATTAGACCATGGCACCAAGTGCCGCGTCCAATCCCCTCGTGAACACCTCCAGGGATGGTGACTCCACTACCTCCCTGGGCAGCACATTCCAATGGCTAACAACTCTCTCAGTGAAGAACTTTCTCCTCACCTCGAGCCTGTATTTACGGTTCTTGTCAAGTCTCCCCCTGTAGCCAAGCACCATATTGCCACCGGGGATTCTCTTCTTGTTATTCCTTCCAGTTTGCTTAAAATTGTTAAATTGCTTAAATATTGTATATTCCCACTGTAAATATATATTCCAACTGTACACCAAACCTATTTTATAAGTTTTGGGCAAATGTTCATATTAATGAAAAGCTACTAATATTTTAATTAATATTCATATTTGCCATACCATTCATTATAAATGAATACATTGTATAACAGCAACCCTCTTAGCAACCAGTTCAGCAAATGAAACTCTGTCTTTCCAGTATTCACATTTAACACCAGTTTTGGTTCTGTTTAAAATCCCCCACTTTAGCCCACCTGGTATTGTAACCTGTGGATTATCTGCAGCAGCTCCTGGTAATGCCTGGAGCCATAATTTGTGAGTGAAAGTTGGTTTAAAAGGAACCTTTGAAAGGTTCCTTTTAAATTGTATGTGCTTGACACCTCGCCTCACAGATGTATTCAACCTCCAGGCTTCTGGTGGACAAACAGCAAAATATAGAAAGATAATAACTATATAAAAAAGATAATTTCCAAACTTACTGTGTTCTGCTTGTTGCCTCCCTCTGGTGCTGCTTTCTCTTTGCTTCACCCTTGACAGCAGCAAACACGAGCAGTTTGTCTTCATGTTTATTGCCTTCTTGACACCCTGTCCCCTCCAGAGCTATCATTGTTCCTTTGGTGGGATGCCATATTCTCATGATTGGTGAGCTACGAGAACAACTTCCAGTCCTGGTTAGATTTGTCAAACAGTCCTGCCTCAATTTTTCCACACTGTTGTTTATTTCAGGGAGCAGGCCTCAATTTTTCCACACTGTTGTTTATTTCAGGGAGCAGGCCTCAATTTTTCCACACTGTTGTTTATTTCAGGGAGCAGCTCCCTGTAAATACTCAAACAGCCACTCATTTGCAATGCTGCCTCAAAGCTTTTGTCACAATAGCTGCAAAAATATGGCAAAAACTGGTATTGTGGCAACCATCTTGGCCAAACTCATTTCTGTTCTATTTATATTTTGACCTACCTCAGCTGTTCTTTCACCAGGCTGAAGTCTAAAGGGCCAGGATCAGATAAAATTTTTTTCCAAGGCTTTACATCACTTATAAGATAGTAGACCATGAGTAAGCCTTTCAATCATACAGCAATACATACAGCTCATACAGTGACCAAGAGCAAATGACAACCTTATTGTTTACAAGTGTAATGAAATTCCTTTCAACAGCTATAGGAAAAAAAAAAATCCGTTATTCTTTCCATCAGTCTGAAGAAGGAGTATGGCAAACAGCCATGATTCACATCAGTTTTGCCTTTTCCCCCCAGGTTAAGTTGCAGGGAGCAGGGTTTTCAGGTTTGAAATTGGCTCTCCAGGATGCAGTACATGGCCAATACCTCTCATTGTTTATATTTTGGAAGACCATGTGTATTCTTTGCTTGAAGCTCTCTGTATTAAAGCCCTTGGTAAACTATACATCCATTTCAGACCAACAGCCATTCACATTCCCAGTACTGAAACACAATGAGAGAGTGAAAGGCCTCAGAGGCAATGCTCCCCAGTTCCACCATGGTGAGTCCCAAGGCACAGAGTGAGCTTTTTGGTAGTTCCTTAGGGTGTGATCTGAAACATATTAAAGTAGTTGTTATCAGGGCCTCCTAGGCAGCAATGTTTAGCTATTTCTAAGTTCTCCTTCAGCTAGAGGAAGTTTGCATTGGTGGCTACAGCACACAAGCTACTTGTCAAAATTTGTGCATGCAGCATGACCTGACTGCTAGGAAGGAAGCTCCTGCTTCCAGAAGAAACCTAACAAGAGCATGTGCTTGCATGTTGAAGTCAAACCAGCTCCTGGCCTTTTACAACCAAAGGAAAGCTCCAGAGCTTCCATGGATCCTGCTCTGGCAACAAACCACATTTAAAACTACATAAAAGAAAGTTTTCTAAAGGGGGTTAGCTGAATAACAGAATAACATGATTCATTTATGTTTTTCCAGGTGCTTCACAGATTTATTTATTCCCCCTCCCCCACCAAGAGATACTGGAAACTAAAGCCCATTCAGAAACTGCTGGGCTTAAATACAAAATGGGAAGTAGCAACCTTCTAAGTTCACAGCTAGATTTATCTCTGAGTTTGAGCATATTTGGGAAAACCTGATACCATGACCTTGATTAGTCCTTTTTTTCACAGAATTCAGTTAATGCTTTCATAGAAAGTTTTCTTCTTTAATTTTTTTTTAAACACCACCTCCTTCCTTATATATAAAAGTTCCAATATACCTCCTGAGTAACAGGCATGTGTGTACCCATCTAAAGACAATAACTGTGATGAAAAGAAGCCTGGTGAGGGCCTACTCCTCTGTGTGCTTCAAGATCTTGGAAACACCATGGTCAGGTGACATGCTGGCATTCAGGTAAATGGCACTTACTGAGGTGGTGCTAAGAGACTTGCAGGCACCCAAGAGAATTAAGAGAAACCTGCTTGAAATTATTTTCTGTTCATTCCCACACAGAAAACTGCATTCCACATTACTCTTCCCAGGAGTCTTATGACACATGAATCAGTTAGATAAAATTTCTCATTATGTTTAATTAGGCAGAGGAGTTGGTGAACTTACCGACACATAAGCATAGTCTGACATTCTGATTGTAAACCCCTTTATGTGATCAATTCTGAAGCCCCTGTGCACACTGTGACTGCAGCAGGACACAGAAATGCTCTTATCTGCTTGAAAACTCATCCATCTTCCCATTTTCCTCTTAATTGTGATTTGTGGCAGTCCTTCCTCACCCCTGAGTAGTTTTGGAGTCAAACACCTCTTTCTGAGTGTTTGAAGCTACAGGAATGCCCTCCAGGTTTCAGCCAGCTGGTGGGTACAACTCCCTTTCCTTCTGAGCAGCCTGTGCACAAGCCTCAGCCCAGATGGTCTCTTGTGGCTGAAAAAATACATGAACTGCTACAGCAACTGAGCACAACTCTGCTACTATAATGAATTACATATGCAAACCCCTAAACCCTTACAAAGAGAAGAAATGTGAAAAATCAGCCAGCAAAATGAGAAACCAGCGAGAAATTGGTGTCTGTTAACAATCCACTTGAGTGTGTTTCTTAGTGCAGGACTGAGAGAAAAAACACCCCATTTCTTTAGGCTAGACTGAGATGCCTCCAGAAAGGCTGCTACCTTTTTTTTCTTGAAACAACCAGATTCTTTTGTATGACTGACCCATGGCCCAGCCTAAGTGCAGTAAGGCAGAAGAGAGCAGGTGAGATCAGGGCCAGCATAGTACTGAGCATTCATAGACCGGTGGGCAACAAGGAGATGGTTTGGTGACCAAGACTGGATGAAAAGACCACCTCTGAAAGCTAGGATGTAAGCCTGGTCATTGCATCTGTACTCTGAACTTTTGGAGGGTGACATGGTTTAATACTAATGGGCCATTTTGCATCTGTAGCTCTTCAATTAATTTAATTTACAGTACCTTGGGACAGGACCTGTCCTAACACATGATGTGCAAAAGGACTGTGTTTTATATACACCTCAACAAATCCTGGCTTTCACTAAATCAAAGTGCTTCACTTTGCAACCTCCTTTTGACAATCCTCCCTTCTTGCTGCTATCTGCAGTCCCCATAGGGAAGGAACTTTTCTTGCTGTGCTACTGCTGATTGCACATTACCAGAACTAGTGACTGGCTGGAGGTAGATACCAATACCTGCTACTTAATTGGATTGAAGCTTAACCAAGTTTTAATTCTAATGCCATCATACAATTTACAAACTCCATCTACTAAAGAGCTTTAAGTTCAGAATATGTAACTATCAGATAGTAGAGAAAAAAACCAAACCAACCAAATCCAAACAAAATAACCTGGAAGGCAGGAGAGGTCTGGAATTAGCAGACTTTTCCTAGAGATGAAACTGCATCCTCTCTACATCATTCACACACTAAATCAACAAGCATGGGAATATTTAAGTGTTTGACATCATGAGATTCCAAACATTTGACAGAGATGAAGTTATTTCACTTCTCAGAATTACTCTCCCAGCGTCTACCCAGATTCAGAGCATGTTTACAAAGGCAACTGAGCCTCAACCAAAGACAGCAATAATATTTGCTGTGCTGTACATATGGCAAAGAATCATAGAATCAACCAGGTTGGAAAAGACCTCAAAGATCATCAAGTCCAACCTATGACCTAATACCGCATGACAACTAAACCATGGCTTCAAGTACCGCATCCAATCCTTTTTTGAATTCCTCCAGGGACAGGGACTCCACCACCTCCCTGGGCAGCCCATCCCAATGGCCAATTACTTTTTCTGTGAAGAACTGTCTCCTCACCTTGAGCCTAAACTTCCTCTGGCACAGCTTGAGACTGTGTCCTCTTGTTCTGGTGCTGGTTGCCTGGGAGAAGAGACCAGGCCCCACCTGGCTATAACCTCCTTTCAGGTAGTTGTAGAGAGCAATAAGGTCTTCCCTGAGCCTCCTCTTCTCCAGGCTAAACAATCCCAACTCCCTCAGCCTCTCCTCATAGCACTGTGCTTGAGACCTCTCCCCAGCCTTGTTGGCCTTCTCTGGACACGTTCAAGAGTCTCAATGCCCTTCTTAAATTGAGGAGCCCAGAACTGGACAACTGGACACAGTACTCAAGGTATGGCCTAAACAGTGCTGAGTAGAGGGGCTCCTTGGGAATGTTTCAGGGGAAGATGATAGGGTTGCTTTGGCCAAATGCACAAACGTCTCTGACTGAGGAGACTCAGAATAGGATTTGAGACACCACTGATTTTTTTTTCTGTTTGTTTGTTTGGATACAAGCCTGGTGGAAACTTCTGGCAAGCCAAGCTGACATTGTTAAATCTGGCTGCTCTAAGCAGCCTGATGTGACAGAGTTGTCCCATCTCCTGCTGAAACTGGACTGAGGATACCAGCTCCTGGAGCACAAAAGAAAAGAAAAAAAAAAAGGATCAGCCTCAGTTCTTCTATCTGTGCACCACAAATTAATGAACACTGTCAAAATGCAGATATGAAAATCATTTTACAGACTCAAAGCACTTTTAACTTTTCTGATAGCTTAAAAAGGTAACAGGACTCCACATCATCACCATCAAGCTGTGTGTTTCTGAATGCTTTCAGAACTGCTTGGAACATCAGATAGAATAGAATAGAATTAACCAGGCTGGAAGAGACCTTTGAGATCATCAAGTCCAACCTATTACCCAACACCATCTCATAAACTAAACCATGGCAACAAGCAGCCCATCCAGTCTCTTCCTAAACACCTCCAATGATGGTGACTCCACCACCTCCCTGGGGCAGCACATTCCAGTGGCAGATCACTCTATGAAGAACCTCTTCCTAACATTCAGCCTAAACCTCCTCTGGTGCAGCTTTAGACTGTGTCCACCGGTTCTGGTGCTGACTGCCTGGGAGAAGAGACCAACCCCCACCTGGCTACGACCTCCCTTCAGCAATAAGGTCTCCTCTGAGCCTCCTCTTCTCCAGGCTAACAAGCCCAGCTCTCAGCCTCTCCTCATGGGCTTTGTGCTCCAAACTCTTCACCAGCTTTATTACCCTTCTCTGGACACATTCCAGCAAGTCAACATCTTTCTTAAACTGAGGAGCCCAAGAAAGATGAACCACTTCTCCTTTCATGCTCTTAGGAGTTAGTTGGTGCCAGCCCAGCTGTTAGTGCTTCAAGCACACACCACCCTGCTTGTTATGAAGTGCATCTTGCAAAAAGTTAAGCAACATGAAATAGCCTCTTTTGGCAAGGAATGTGTATTCCAGCCAGCAGGAAGAGAACTGGTTAGGAAGAAAAGGAGTAAGCTCCACTCATATCAGGAGAGATTTGAATAGTTTATTTTGCCCAATCAAGAGCCCTTCAGCATAATGACACATTCATATACACATATATGAACATTTTTTTCTGAAACATTAATGTATAATACATTTTAAATTTAAAATACCAGCTGCACAGGTATTTTTATTTACAAAAATATTTCATACTTAGTTTTTTTAACTTTATGATGACATAGTTCAAGTACATGTAAGTAAAATAACTCTATGCAATCTAACATAGTTGTGTTTGTAACAGTACAGTTTGCAGTTCATATGAAACTATATTTGTAGACAGATGGATTTGCAACCCTACCTAAAAATGCATATTCCAGTAATCACCCTCAGAAGAGCTAGTGGGGCTCAGCAAGACTTAACTGAAGAATAATTTGCAATGAACAAGAAGAAAAAAGAAACACACATGTACACACTAAGATATACATAAACAAGAACTGCTACACATCAAGCATGCTTACCCACAAATGGGCAATGTCAGGAAGATTTACTGGCTTTTCAAACTTTTTATGTTTATTTCCCCCCCATGATGCTGGTACAATGAAACAGTAGCATAACTAGAGAGCAGCATGTTTTCCTAGTTCTAACCACTACAGATAGTAGATCTCAGGTCTAAAATAACACAGTACTGCTTATTTACAATTCTGTTGTTAAAAGGGAATATTTAAAACATGTTCCCACCCCTCTCCCTTTGCATCACCTATGACTGAACAGTAGTGGTAATCCACATACAACTCCTTACATGTTTTCAACTGAAACAGTTTAACTTGTAGTTATTTGCACAGTAATACGTAACATAGGAACTTAAAGAACATCAGTGTCAAAGTAACTTGCAGTTGCATGATTTGAACATTTCTAGGCAATTGGCAAGAAAAAAAGAAAAGGAATACTTATTGGTATCTTTGATTGTTCTGTTTCTGCCTTTTTTTTTTTTTTTTAAATGAATGGCTACACCTTTAAGCCTGAACTTCATATAAAGTATACAAGAACCCAGAAATACAGGACACTTATCTGTCTTGAAACAGTAATGAAGTAGATGATACACAGTACATTTTGGTAACATGCATAATAAGAAGAAATGGGCCCAGCTTAACTTAGCTTTTCAGTGAAAACTGAAATCAAATTTAGCCAATTCACCTATAGAGCACAGCTTTTTTCCCGTTTTACTTTTTCTGTCTACAAAGTGTATGAAGATTTTGTGGTAGCAGCAAAGCTATCAACATCCACTCAAAAAGATTCACATAAATTGCATGGGAAATTGGCTAGAGTAAGAAAAGGGTCAACCAACAAGTTACCCTACAACTTGGAGAGGGAGGAAAGGCACCGCACCCCTTCTCCCTGCAATGAACTTCGGCTGCTATCTATACCGGCTGGGGGATGTTAAACTTGGATGAGAAAGAAGAGGGCACTTCAGCCACAGGCTGTAAGTTTTCCAACATATTTGGTATATAAAAAGTAACCTGATTTTACATGTAAAGAGCTGATGTATACTCAAGATTTGTACATTACTCAAAGAAAATACTTCTTGGACAAACCTCATTTCAGTTTTGGGAATTTTAACATCGGAGGAATAATACTGAAAGTCTCTCACAGAAAACTAGTCAGCCACAGACTGCAGCTACTGAGAAAACTTTCACATCAGGCTAGTCTTCTGAATGTACTCTCTTCCCCATACTCCCTCCATACTTAGGGAATTAAGAATGTTCAAAATGGGAGGTAAAAATAAGTATGATTAATTTCTGCAAAGCAAAATGGGCTATTTATTTTCATTGCTTAGTAATTGTACCATCTCCATATGAGATATGAATGTATTCATAAGCTTAAAACAACTTCTTCTATGGATAATTTACATACTTTAAGTACTTTGACTTAAAAAATCGAACACAAGTCATTTTAAAATAAAGGTAGAAGTGTACATATAAAAATTATTTAAAACTAAAAGCATATTCTTAAGCAGTATGTATAAATATAACATATTTTATTGTATTATCTAGTAACAAATCTGAAAGTGTTGCAGTAATTTATAAACTGAAAGCTGACACAGGATATGTGCCTTTCATTAGATTCTATATTGTATATACTTGTATATACAGATTTTTGCTAAGAAAACACACATTCTAAATGATAGTCACATACTGGCACATGTGCCAGAAAGTAATCTGTTCTAAAGTCTTTATTGAACATGTGTGTTTATATACAAATAATGAACCTGAACTGCACAAATGCAGAAACAAAATTAAGCGATAAAATTCCATGATTGAATTAAAGTGCAGGAAAAATTCAAGTTTAAGAGTTCAGGTAAGATCAGTGCCATTAAGCAAAAAAAAAAACAAAAACCAAACCACCCCAAAACACGCCCCTTCCCACCCCCCAAACCCAACCAACCAACAACAAAAAGACCCCAAACAACAAAAACGCAACCAAAACAAACCCTTGCAATTACCATGGAGAAGATAAGGGAAACAAAAAGGCAAAAAGGAAATGAAGTTGCTTCCAAAAATCCTCTTTTGGATGTAGCTTTCCAAATTAACTTGCCATGCAAGTATCACCTCAGGCAAAAATCTTTGCATAAAGACAGACAAGGAACACAGCTATATACTACTATATTTCATAACTGACCATTTGCTGAAGAACAAATAACCGGAGATGCCTGTGGTGTGTAACACTTTCAGACTTATTTCGAATACGCACATTTACACATATTGACATTCAAAAGTTACAATTTGGCAGGACTAAAAGTGAAGAAAAGCTTCTTCAGTTTGCAGTTCCTAATGAGACACACTACATATAAACAGACAGGTAGCAGCAGTTACTTACACTTCCATCAAAAAGAATGAAAAAGTTTTAGAGTTTTCCAGACACTGAA
Source organism: Picus viridis (assembly GCA_033816785.1). Lineage (NCBI taxonomy): Eukaryota > Metazoa > Chordata > Aves > Piciformes > Picidae > Picus > Picus viridis. Next base: position 28,558,981 of record CM066578.1, on the reverse strand, counting down.
AAAAAGGTCACACAACTAAAACCCTGGCAAAACCCTCAAAACGAGAAGGGATTACTTCCCCCCACAGATTTCAATATACATTGCTGTACAAAAGGTGCACCAACAGCAAAATATGGTGGAACGATGTGTGCATGATCAACTTCCTTCCAGACAGAAGGAAAAAGGAACATTTTAGACTGAAGTTGTACATAGCCCCTTTTATTGACCAAAACCCATTTGTGTATTCATCTCATGAGCAATCACTCAATTAGTTTTCAAATATAGAAGCATGTTCTGAACATATGCAAGAGAAAAAAGGATTCTACTGTGACAAATTCTGCAATACCAAATAAACCACTACTCTTCTTGAACTGGCAGATGGTCTCTCATTGCCTCTTACTTTTTGCTTGCTGGTGGTTGTCAAACGTTTCTTGAGAAAGTTAAGTTCGCTTTGCTTTCAAAGCAAGGTCATCCTCCATTGAACTGATAACGGTTTTCTGAAGAGTACTTTTACCATCTTCTCCCCTAGAACCTGACCAGACTCATTTTCCAGGATTCTCTTGCTCTGAAACAGAGTCTAATCTTCGCCAGGTCAAATGTTAAACCAGACAACTCAAACGCAAGAGAATGAAGGTGACAGGTGTCAGCTAGGGCGTTTTATTTTCGGAAGTGGACAGTTGTTTACCTAGTTTGCTCCAATCTGGATTTTTATTGCAATAACGGTAATTTAAATACGCATTAATTACACCTAAAATTAACCACGTAGAGAGCAAAAACTGTGTGGTGAGTAGCTGTACATTGCCTCAGTAGGTATGAGACAGAACCATGAAGAAATCATAATGATGCTTGTTCAAATTGTCCTGTTCTTTGAATGGTGGACACGTCTGGCAACAGACTTCACTTGTACTTTGTAGTTAAATGTCACTATGCTTATAATCAGAAAATGTTTCAATTTGTGCTGTAAAGACCAAACATATTTGCATTTCATTTGAAAAAAAGAACCAAACAACCAAAGCACTGATCATGAACCATTGGTAACTTCAGTATTTGGCATCCTTTAAGTGTTTTGTAAGGTTGCCTTATTTGTATCGCTTTACAACACAAATATAACCAAGGTTTTGCTTTGGGAACATTCAGAAAGCGTGTGGAAAAAAAACCCCAAACATACAATGTGATGCTTGGAAAAGCAAACTCAAATGACTAATTTCAGACAATGCAGAGCTACCAGCTCCTAAGTGCTCCCTTTCATAAAACAAATCCAGTCAGTAACTGTTCTTGCTCTAAGGAAGAGAGTATAAACAAACTTTAGAAATGCAAAGATTTATTTAGGAACTATCTTTTAAAAGGGCACAGATTTCCACTGTTACAGCTCTAGTGCAGCTGCTCAGCTATATTGTTTGCCTTACCCAAATTGAGCATTATTTCACTAATTAGTTCACCAAGTGAACACTTACCAGTGCCCCTGTTGAAAACACTGCTTTAGAGACTAAATCCAAACTTCAGGCCAACTGCCTTTAGTGCTGAGTGGGGCTGAGATAAGTACTTGTGAAATAGCTCTACTAGCAGGAGTCAGAAATTTGCTAAAGACTATACTGGTAACTACTAAATATTAGATGCTTGCCTTTATTCATGCATCAGCACCTCCACAGAGTGTAAAACTGTTTGAAAACCTGAGGCCAAGATCAGTCCTTTACTATGAAATCAGATAAAGGGGCATCTCAAAATTAAGCTTTGAGGAAAACTGTCTCAGCTATTTTAATTAACAGCTGTAGATACATTCTGTTAAACATTTATAGAAGTCACAGCATGAATGGAACTCACAGCCAATACTAAACGTTATATAAATCGAACCAGTAACTGGCTTTGGCAAAAAATATTTAACTCAACAGAAGTTGAAGTACTGTTACCACAATGAAAGTGTTACCACTTTTCACATTGCACAGCTATGACACGAATGAAAACTCCCAGCTTGACACATTCCAGTCATATAATTCACTTGACTTTAATGCAAAAATTGTATATTCTTGGTTTGCACTTCACTGAATATGAATACAGGAATACTAGATCAGGGGTCCAAGAAAAGACTATGCACAGGTCAACTATGTATACAATTTTCAACAAGATATCTTGCAAGCTTCCAAGCTCTTCTGATGAAAGAAGTGACAGTAGACTTCAACTCTTCAACAATAATGGTAAATATAGTGAGTCCTAGAGAAGGTAAGTGTAAGTCAGCTACTATCCAGCAAGACAAACATCTTTATTCCAGCTCTTGGACTCCTGATTTATTGCCTCTCCTCACAGGAGGGTATAACACTGGCAGCAATTACAATAGCAGAAAAACTTTTGGCATATGAAATATTAACACAAGATTGACCCTGCATTGCCCCTGTCCATCTCACACCACATTTTTCCTTTACCCTTTTTTCCACATATTCCAGTTTACCTTCTGTTACCACTGTCAGCTCACCAATAGCTACAAAAACACTCAAGTTTGGTTTTTCTGTGTGTTTTTTCTTTTAAATATAAAGCTCCTCAGTTAAAGCCACGACTGAGGTAAAAGTGTGTGATTTGTGCTAGGAAACAACAGTATTCAATGGTGAATACTCCTTTAAATTTCAGTGGTCCTACCAAAATTAATGAAAAGTATTTTTTCCATCAAGACAAAATTAAAACAGATGTAATTGATGAGCAGCATCAGAATTGGTACCACTTCTTGTCTTTGTACTTCAGCATCATCTGAAAAAAAGTAAAACAAAATACAAACCCCAAGTTTTAATTACTGTTCATATAATGTACATATCATACAAACAAATCATATGCCTACAAACCTGTGCAAGAGAGACTTTAGTGAAGCTTCTCAGACCCACAACAACTGCACTGCTGAACAGTTGGGTTTAGCATGACCAATTTTCTAATGGGATTATCACTAATGATCATCTCTCCTCAGATACATTACCAAAAAAATACACATTTGGGAGAATGGAAAGGTTGCACAGGAGCTTAAGGGCTGGAAAGATGTGCGAGAACATGGAAGAAAACAGCCATCCAATGTTGACACTGAGGGGGACCAAAAAAAGTTAAATAATTAACTTGGACCTGTGGGGTTGGCATAGAACAATTGGGTCTTTAACAACCACAGGAATTCCAGAGTGTTACTCATCTAGTTCAGTAACAAATTCTTAAAGAAATGGGAACCGAGCTGCACTTTTGGAAGTCTATATGCCACTCAGGCAGAAGGCAGGTTCTAGACCAATGTGCCACAAGACAAAGCTGTTTACATAAATACTTTAGAAGTAATGATTGACAAAAGTGTCCTTTAATCAGTAATACTGCATTCCATTTAGCAACCTCCAATGTGTCTTTGCAGAAGTCAGTTACTTGTAAAACCTGCGTTTATTTCATAATGAATCAGTTTAATGTTCATTTTCACATGTAACAGACTCACCTCATGAGCATGTTTAGAGAAAGAGTCAGCACTGTAAAGCATAGCTGCAGTTTTTTCTTCCAGTTCTCCTAGTTTCTGTCCTCTTTCATCTAGGGCCAACCGGGCTCGTGCTAGTTCACCAACTACACCAGATGCTGCTCCTTTGACACCTTCAATACCCCCAGGACCAGGAATATGCTGAGCAAGACTCCTTGATGCCTTTCCAGATGCTGATTCCCCAACTGGGTTCATTTGCAAAGCAGCAAGAATAGAATAATAAGAGATTAATAAAGAGGCTATCAGGTAGTGATAGGACTAGGGGGAATGGAATGAAGCTAGAGGTGGGGAGATTCAGGCTGGATGTGAGGAGGAAGTTCTTCACCATGAGAGTGGTGAAGCCCTAGAATGGGTTGTCCATTGGTGGTTGAGGCCCCATCCCTGGAGGTGTTTAAGCCCAGGCTGGATGAGGCTCTGGCCAGCCTGATCTAGTGTGGGGTGTCCCTGGCCATGGCAGGGGGTTGGAACTAGACGATCCTTGTGGACCCTGACTGATACTATAATACTATGATCATCGAGTCCAACCTATCATCAATAAGTTTATAACCTTTTCAAAGCTTAAGTATAAACCTAAAACTCTCAGAGCTAGCCATGAACAGAATTGGGCTGGTGAAGCCATTTTCAAGATTACAGCTTGCTTCATGGGGGGAAGGGTTTTGGGAGCTCAGCAGACAAAGCAGGAGGATTTTGAAAATACAAATAGCAGCTGTTTCTGGCATTGTTTTGCTGGTGTAGCCAGCCAGTATGATTCCAGCAGCAGAACCTTCCTTTGGTGGAAGTTGTTTTAGATGCAGATACCTGAAGATTAGGTATCTAGCTGTCATTATTGTAAAGATCTTGTAAAAGTAATGTAATGTAAACAATGAAAAGGCAGTACAGTTGTAAGAACAAGTCAGCTCAACCTAAAGCAAACATCCATGAACGTTCAGCTGAACACCTCTCTAGACTTCAGTGACTGCACTGACTACATTTCCCTTGCTCATAAGGGAACGTCAGCCTCCTAGCTCAGTCTAGACATATAATAGATGTCCATCTCATGCTGAGTTGTATGCCCTACTAAAATTTGAGTGAGGGCCAAAAGATTTTTGGATGTTGAAGACAAACAAAGTATCTTTTAACTTTTGATATAAACAATGAAATTATGTTTCAAATATTTTCTTTTACCTCTAGGAAAAATACTATTAACCTTTTTAACCCTGTCTGCTGCAGTAGTTCAAGATTTACTGATTTGATGTTATGCTTCTAGGAAGAACAACTTAGATTTTAATTAACACAAACGTTTTTGTGAATCCTCAAGAATAAAAAAGAGAAATGGTATACATTTTCAGATGTCTTGAATTGTCATTGAACTTGCTTTCAGGCTACAATTAATTAGGCTTTTTTCCCCCATTCAATACTATTTTCCTTCTGCCAAACTGATGGTGGAAACTAGAAATTATGTGCAGAGATTCTTCCAGAGGTACAAAAGCGCTTCTTTTGCCATGAAGAGGCAGTTTTTCCCTGTCCCAGTCATAATAATTAAACTTGTAATTTATGCACATTAATTTCTCTAATAGAATAATGGAGTAACCTTTAAAATTATTACTTCTATAACTACCAATAGAATTTTCAATGCAGTAAGTGACCTCTAAATATTTGATATTTGTTCAATACATACAGGGACAAATGGTAAACACTATTTTTACTGGATCAATCAAAAGAACCAATAAAAACAAAGGAACGCCAGGGAGCCTTGTCTGGTTTAACAGCTATGCTTCATGTTATAAATGAAATTGTGCTTACAAATAAACCTGCATAATAGGGTTTTTCATCTAGGAGTATGTGTAAGTTATTTTTCTTGATTATATTAAAATGTGACATGCCACCACAGTAAAAATGGCATAATCAAAACACAATGAAGAGTGATAGCGATAAGAACTTCACCAAATCAGAATTCCACTCTCCCATGAACAGAGTACTGAATTGAACTACATACAGTTCTGTCCATTTGTCTCTTTAAGGCATCTTTGCATAAGTCAAATGATGAAGCAGCAGCTAGCAAGTGAACTGAAGCAGAACAAGTTTTAATTTTCTCACTGTCCAGAGCAGTGTTCTCCAGAACCAGCCCCATTCAGTTAACAGCATTAAGAAAATCATGGTCAGAACTATACACTTTATAAAAATGAATAAAAACCATATCAGTTGTTCCATTTCTCCTTTTATAATCCACTCCTGAACAATTAAGGCAAAGGAGCCTGATCTTGTTTGCAAAGTGTACAACACAGAAGCTACAAGAGAGTATTTCCCATTCCCTTCTTTCCGTTTTGCAGCTGTAATGTTCTATTAACACAGGTAATACATTTCTCAAGGATCACTTGGGTAGCAATTCTAGAAAAATAACAAATGCTAAAAACTTACAGAGTTCTTCTCTGTCCAGTGATTGTGCCCCACCACCAAACAGTCCTTTAAAGAACCCCTGTTCGGTGCTTCTGGTGTTTCTACAGGAGTGAAGAGCTCACCTAACATTTCCTTTGCAATCAAGAGACAAGAAGACATACATTATTTCATACACAAATTCATGGAATATGCTTTCATTTTGAGGATTTCTTTTGTGGATTGGAATTTCAAAATGAATATGCTTTAACAGACATCTGCCTATGTAAGGCAACTCGTGAAATAAAAACATATTACAAGAATCTTTACAAATATTCTGGTTTTAGAGTTGCAAGCTTACAGTTCATGAAATTTGGTAGCAAAGAAATAGGTTCAAGTGAAGCTATATTTGCCCCTCAACAACTCGGGCAACACTCCTGATTTTTTTCTGTTGAAACTATACCTGAAAATATTCATACTCATATCCATGCATGGTACCACAGTAGAACTTACAGCCTGCATCTCTACTATTTCAGTATTCTATAAACCTTGCAAGCTGAAGCATGACTGAGAATCTTTTCAAGATGTTAATACCCTTAACACATAATAGCTCCCATGTATCCTGGGTTAGCATTCCCTGATTATGTCAGCATGCACCTATGTCAGCATTGACCGAACACAGAAGTTTCAGTAACTGCACCTCAAATTTCATAGGAATTTTTCTATGGATCAAAAATTACAAATCAAGAAAGAAACTGACTCAAATGCAACGGGATGGATGAAACAGTACAATTTAAGAACAACAGAAGCGATTCATCCTGAATCTGATGCTATAGTGAGAAAAATCAAAGCATGAAAGCAAAAGTGCCCAGCTTTATGACATATTTGATTACTACACGCATCATGGATCTAGAACCAAGAGCCTCAGAGTATATATAAGAAAAGAGTAATTAAATAATAAATCACCTGAAGATTTTCACACGTTTCTTGACTGTAAGTGAGCCGCTGTATTTCAGTTGGTGAGACAAGATAGAGTGCTTGTCCGTTATTGGTGAAGCAGAATGTTCTGGCTATCCGCATATTGGTCAGTGGCAGATAATATACATCCAACAATGGCCTTAAACTTGGCAAACTTCGAAAGAACAACAACAAAAGACATTAAACACAGTATGATTGTCTACTGTTGATTAAATAGCTCATTTTTAAACAGCAATGTATTACATTTCTTTCAATAACCTGCCTAAGTGCCACAAACAGGCTATCATTTAATGCAATCACAATATCTCAAAACATAAATATTAGATTTTTAAGGTAGGCACCTCAGATTTGAAATGCAAACATCTGTATCACAGATACATTTAAAAGCATAACTTAAGTGATACTTTGAGCATATAAATCACAGATTTGCTTAGCACATGATTCTGTAAATATTAATGAAGTTTTTTTGCAGGAGTGTCTACCAAAAATTTAGAATTAAGTACCCAACCTCTTCTCTCAGGTTGAAGAGCTTCTCCTTGACTAAATATGCAAGTCTGAAAGATCTCTCCTCAAGAGTACTTTGAAATATGCAGGGGTAAGCTTTCAAAGGAAAGCAGAACTCAGTAGTTTCAACCTTACGAATTACATCCACCATTTTTAGCTCACCACATATTTCAAGAGGAAGATCTATTAGAGCGGAGTTTGCTTACCTTCTATTTTCTGATTGTGCACATATAAACTGCAGTGCTTACTGCATCAAGCTACCAATGAACAGATGGAGCACACTCAGACTGTAACAATGCTCTTGCTACAAAACATTTGTCTCCCTCAAAGTAATAATGAATGCAAGCAAGAAGTGACAGAACACATGAAGGCTTGATAAACTGAACCCCAAACAAACCATTGTCTCAAGAACACCCTCTGAAATTTTCACAAAACCCCTAATTTACACAAGATGTTAGCTTCAAACGTACACACAATACGTTAAGCAGCTTCTGCTGCAGCAGCCATCTGTACAATATTGTTTCTAAAAATCTGAAAAAGCAGTAAAGGTGTAAAGTGAAGCCAAAAGTAATGAAAGAGGCAGATGTAGATTTCTAAATGTTAAACTTGCATTTGACAGATTGTGGACTACGTCCTAGCAGGAGGCTTCGTGAAAAAAAGGAGGGAGAACTGATAATATAACTTCGGAGGCAAGTTGTACAGGTGAAAAATAAAAAGTGCATCACTGAGAAGGACGTTTCTACTGCGCACACAACTGAAATGTGAATACTCTTATTAACGACTTAGTAACAGGGAAATGCTCTGCTGATGGAAGCATAAAACATCCTTCCAGCTTTAAGACAAAACAGAAACATTAGAACAGATAGGACAAGCATGACATCCACTATATCATTTTCATAGTAACAAATAAATCTGTAACAAAATCATAAATCCCATCTAAATGTATACCAGAAGACAAGAACTGGGCATCTCGGGTACGATAACAATGCTTTGACACAAACAGCCCATTAAGGCCACTTCCCAGCAGCAATTCATGCTTATGAAATGGAGTTAATCCTTAGGAGTTCAACTTCCCTTTACAACATAAAAATTCAGTATTTATAATTTAGCACCTACCTCTGTGCAAAGTTAAGTAGAAAATAAAATTAATTCTGAGGAAATAAGAATTTCCTGAACATTATTATTAAGTTCAGTTCTTAGCATTAACCATGACTAAAATGTAGATGCAAGGGTATAGGTATATACACACTTCAGTTTATGATAAAACAGCATTTGGAATTAGTTAATAGAATGGACATATTAAAATTATGTAAGTGACAAGTAAATACTTTTTACATGTTTAAACTCAACTAAAACTCTTTACTACAACTGCTAGCAATTGATTTTGCCTTTATAGCCTGAGTTTAAGGCCTTCAAGACGTGAGTGAACTACACAAAATAGTGATCTTGAGGTACGATACAAACAACTTGGGGGTAGGGGGGCAAAGGGGGCACAGTTATGGTCAAGTACCAGCTGAAAGTCTGACTCAAGGCAGTTTTATCCATCAGGGTGTAAATTCACCTTTAAACTTTATCAACTTACAGACCTATAGCACACATTTGGGACTATTTGTTGAATTAGGAGTAGGTTGAGCTAAACTGGTAGACTTTTAGTGTATTAAAGGCATAAAGTAGTAAGAATGAAAGACCAAACCTTGCCAGTTCCAAGTGTTAGACATTCATCAACACTGAATGAAAGTAATTGAAAGAGAAACTGATGTCCTTACAGAAACTTTTTACCTAAAAAGACTACTTTTTCTTTCTATATTTAAGTTACTGTCAAACAGGTCTTACCTAAAAGTCATAATATGTCCATTGGCACAGAAACATGCAAGGCAGATACTATTACTCAATGACACTATGTCTCCACGAAGAACAAAAGAAGTCTCTGTTATGTTTTGCTTATAAATACAGTTCTGGGATGGCAGTGAGATAACTTTTGCTTGCTTTTCTGAGCATATCACTGCATACTGGTTTTCACTGATTTCCTGAGAAGAAGAGGGAGACACTGAGACAGGTCTTCGCTTTTTCGACTTATCTTTTTCATCTTTATCTTCAGGAACATTGTGTTCTCTCCAGGGTTCATGTGCTGGTGGAACCAAAGATCCTGTAGTATCCAGAAAAGCCATTCTCAAGATTGCCCCTTTAAGCCTTAGGATGGTTCCTAGGAAAAAGAAGTTAAACATATTTTTAAAACAGTTCTTGTAAATTCTTTCAAGCTACCCAATTGCTTTAGGAAACTACCACAATGAAAAGAAAGCAAGAACTTAGGCTTGTCTCAGTAGCAAGACAAATGCACTAAAACATCTGGTCATTTACCTGAGAGTCAGCAAAGCACATGCAGGAGCACAAATGTTCAAAAAAATGCTACACCAGTTCAAGTATTAAAGGCATGCATAGTCTGCTATTAAATTGAACAATAACTCTGAATTTCATAAGATGAGTCAAACAAATGCACATTCGTAGCCAAGGCCACTGTCACAAATGTATCTTCTTTAACTCTTTCCTGAGCATAGCACCTTGAATACTGTGTTTAGTTTTGGGTCCCTCATTACAAGAAGGGCACTGAGTTGCTGAAACAAGTCCAGAGTAGGTCAACAAAGCTGGTGAGGAGTCTGGAGAACAAGTCTTAGGAAGAGCAGCTGAGGAAACTGGAGAAAAGGGGAGACCTCATTGCTCTCTACAACTACCTAAATGGAAGCTGTAGTGAGGTAGGGATTGGTCTCTTTTCCCTAATATCAAGTGAGAGGATAAAAGGAAATGGCCTCAAGTTGCACCAGGGAAGGTTTAGATTGGTTATTAGGAAAAAATTTCTTTACTGAAAGAGTGGTCAGGCATTGGAATACATTGCCCAGGGAGGTGGCGGAACCACCATCCCTGGAGGTGTTCAAAAAAACGTGTAGACATGGCACTTGGGGATGTACTTCAACAGCCATGGTTGTGTTAGGTCAATGATTGGACTTGATCTCAGAGGTCCTTTCCAACCAAAACAATTCCATGATTCTGTGATATTGTGCTTAATATGAACAATCGTTGTTATTAGTCAAATGTGAACATTAGTTTTTTCTTCAATTAAATAACATGAGGGCTACATTTCCCCTCCCCCCACTTCTCTGCAGTTTATGTTTGAATCTACTTAAGAATAAAAAGAAGGTTTTCCCTTCCTACCATTATGATCAGTTTCTCTATGTCAGATCTGAAGGTAACACATCTTTTGCTTTACTTGTAACTGGAAAAATATGAGCCTTTGCTAAGTACAGAAAAAAAATAAAATCTCATGAATGGCAGTACCTTTTTAAGGCTTATGCTGCAGATCCGTGATTAAACACTGTCTAGCCTGCAGCTTTGCCTTTAAATATCACCAAATCTCAATATTGCTGACCATATCATATTTGATAGGCACAAATCACATATATGGTCTAGAGGTCACAGTATTCCAAATCGCTATTTCAATCAAATAGCATTTGTGTAAGCTAGGTGGAGCAGAGCAGCATGCTCTGCACAAGACAATGGTAGCAGAAAAGTTGGATCTATGTCTAACAGCACAGTCAGCAAACCATTCATACATAATTACAACAAAATCACTTGCTGTGTAGCAGAAAAAAAAACAAGATACATGAACCACTCACAGCAACCCAAAGGAATATTTTTATGACTAATATTTAAAGCTAGTTGCTCAATATACAGCCCTTAATTTGTCTTCCCTTTTTATGACTCAGGAAACTCAAGGTTCTTACCTCACCACCGAAAAAGTAAATGCATCACTTCTTTCATCTCTGTTTTACAATTGCCAGGTACTACACTAAGGCTAACAAACATGGGTTTCTCATCAAGTATACACAAAAGTAGTATTTTTGTATTATACGAGATCGTATTTTCAACTTTGCAACTTTAAAACCCTAGCAATAAAATAAACAATCGGGATTATTAACCTTAGCAGCTGCTAGAGCAATGGAGTATGTATCAATTTTTCATTCACAACTGGGAAAAAGTTTCTTAAAAAAACACCCCAAAAACCAGAGAATACCAACAATACTTTATTTCAGTATGCTCTAGCTTGCCTGCTTTATACATACCACTAGGAGAAACAATTACTGGCTGAAGAAGTCTTTGCTCTCCTCCTGGGGGTAAATTCAGTACAATGACAAGCACTGTACCCAGCGTGGTTCCAACCCACAGGCATGGGGAAGGCGACGTATCAGTCTTTCTCGTGAAAGTCTCACAGAAATGAAGAGCTGAAATTGCCTCTCGTGACTCTTTGTCAATGCTAGTTACACTAGAACTTCGGGACCGACTGAAAGAGTTGTCTTTGACATCTGAAAATAAGTCATTATTGATTAAAAAGAGTGGAAAAATGCATGGATTAAGAGAACTCAGATTTTTATCACACACACACACACACACCCCCTTTTCATTTAATGCATAGATATTAATTAACATTCTACTGATTATTACTCCCATATTCTTCATTAGTCACATTTCCTTCTGGCCCAGTTTTCAACACCATATCCTGAACAAAGTGCCCAACTTATTTTTTACAGAGGTTGTTGGTATTAGGCCATTGTTATAAGCAATTTGTTTGCATATTTCTGTCTTCTTTGGACAGAGACTAACAGCAATCATCAAACAAAACTCATCTTTAAAGAAAGAGTTACAAACTGCTCTGCCAATTAATTCATTGATCGGATTAAAAAATAAATACTGGCTTCTATGGAAAACAGTTTAACAATTTTATGAACATGCAACTATTTCACTTTAAGAACTACAGTGACATCCAGACAGTATGATAATGCATGACCTGTAACAACTCACAATGTCATCCCACTTTATGAGACTGTATGTGGGAGGTCTAACAGGATAGCTGTTTGCTATCTACATCCAGACTTTAGTAAGAGAAACATCATACACCTTGGTACTGGAATGCAAAGGTGAAGATTTTGCTTCTGAATACTGTAGTGCAGTGCCAGAAACGGCACTAAAACTGACCAGGACATCTTGCTCACTGCTTAGCAAATAAGGTACTCTTAACGGAGAATGAAGAAAAACTCAAACCAGCTCCATTCCAGCTGTGTGATGTTGGTATGTGTGGTGATACTTAACACATCAGCATCTCTGAATTTATCTGTGCATTCACAAATAAGTATTTCACCTGAAGTTATCCTAGCAGAAGTTTAGCACGTGATAATCCTTACCACTGAAAGTTCAACAGAACTTAAAAATGACTTAAAAAATACATATTGTTTTGGATCTTTGAGTATAGATGCAATTGGGACCTTTAACACAGGACTAAGAGCTAAAGAGCACATACTTTCTAAAAGCATCATGGCGCTAACTGATGAAACATTGCAAAAAGTTTCTAAAAAGAACATCTAACATGCATTTGAAAAGCATACAAATTAGACTGTAATAGACTAAACACAGACAACTACTCAAACGGTCTTCTCAGTCAATACTTATCTCATTCTAATGAAGACAGAAAAAATATTGTTCTGATGAATTTTAATTAAGTCAACTGTAAAACCTGGATTATAGGAAGAAACTAAAGGCAACCACTCAGATGCTGACAACCTAAAGCTTCACATTAAAACCCCCACACAAACAGATCTAGAGTAAAACAATGAAAATAATTATTTGGTTTTATAATTCTAATGACCACAACCTCTTAAGATGCTTGTTTCTTCAGGCTTGAATATTTACAAACTTCATGTTTTTACAATGCTAACATGGATTAATCAGTCTGAATATGCATGTGTTAACTGCAATGAAATTATGCGTGTTCATTGAGTTGCATCTGGTTGACTTAAAGAATGTGTACAAATTCCAGAAGCACTGGAATAGACAGTGGGGAAAAAAATCCCATAAAACTTAACTTGCTAGACAATACCAACATTGTAGAGAGTGGACAAATCATTCAGAAGAGAAGTGAAGGTAAAGATTTTAAATGCGTAAGTCAAGAAGAATTTGTGGTTTAAAGGATTAGATTCAGATGAAGAGGAAGGAACAATAGTGTGATGACCCACTACACTACTTCATCAGAAGGATGAAAAGATGAGGCTCCTTTGAGCAATTAAACCAAAGGATACAACCAATGGCAACGGTACCTTAACCATCTGGATTATAACACTGAAAAGCAGTGGCATAATGAAGACTAGAGTACGTTCAAGGTACTTCTGGTATTGGAAGTAGTGGATAAATACAGAAAAACATACTTTAGATTTTGTTTTGGCTATTCAGGGAAGAAGAGAGGTAGGTTAAAGACAAACGTAATTTGAATGAAAGACCATGGAACAATAGACTTCAAGATGACATGGAAAGAAAATCATAGGGATAATGAATGTGGGAGAACACATCTCCTAGAGAAAGTAGATATGGTCACATGAGTGACAAAATACAAGCAAGCTGAGAGTTCTGAAGAACATTATGCACAAGTTATCGTGCTAGTCGGAAAGGTAGAAGTAAAAAAAAAAAAAAAAAAAAAAAGAGATTACATTTGCCTAAGGAAATTCTTTACAGACCTGAAAACCTAGAACTTTACACAGAACAAAATAAGGCATCTAAGTGCAGGTGTCCGCAGGTGCAAAGTGAGGCAAAACCAGTCAAAGGCTACTGCAATCTGAAAGGCGCAAACTATTTTGAGCATAGCAGAAGTGAGATAAAAAAAATTAAATACCATTATTTCACTAGAAAGAGGTATTCTGTAGAAAATGCTGAAACTTTCAGCATTGGAAGATACTGAAAAAATTTCAGCATTCTCTTTTATCCGGTCTTCATTACAAAACCCCGCGCTTTTCAGTACTCATTACTATCAAAGACCTAGGTGTAAAATAACACTAGAATTAGAATGAAGTTAAAAACCTTTAAGTAGAAATGTGTTCCAGTCTGCAAAGTATGACAAAATTTTCCCTAAACTGAACTCATCCCCAAACCATTAGTAAACATAGTAAAGAAGAACAGGAATGGACTGAAAAGACAAATCACACTTTCTGCTCTATTGTGCCAACAAGGCCACAGTTAAATTCCTCTACTCCTCGGTACAAGTTTCGGAAAGATGAGGAACAATTCTAAGTGTACAGAAGATTAACAGAAACTATTCCAGATTTAGACCACATAACCTAAAAAAGAAGGAACTCAATTTTGTAGAAAGTTAATAAAAAAAAAACTTGCAAAAATGAAGATTAGAGCCATGATGACAGCCTTCAACAGCATAGAAGATGGCTAACAAAAGACCGGAAGCATTTGCTCTGTTCACTTTGGACAGGACAAGAAAAAATAAAACGCAAAAAAGGAAGATTGATCAAATAACAGGAAATGTACCATAAACTACAGGAAAGTTGTTTTGGATTTCTCCAAAAACTTGTTTGTCGAGGGCTCACAAGTAGATGAGAGGTTAAATTGTCAGACACCTGTATCCTTGCCATAGCAATGGATAAAAGGCTTACTGAGCATTCCTGTCAACCTCACATTTGGTGAAGTTGGAGCAAGCTGTAGCTGTAAATTGTAAATGAGAGTAATCCAGCTCAGTTTCAGGATCTTTCTCCTTACTGATAGCAGTTGTGAAATACACAGTCCTTCAGCTGCCACTGATTCCGATTGTGGTAGCAACTCTGCTGCAGGAGAGGGAATCAGGCTGTCGTGGGCAGAAGGCAACTTTTACATTTAGGCTGAACCTACTGCTACAAGTCTACAGCTGCCCCCCATCACCTTTAGAGAACAAGACAGGGGAGCTGGATCTGATCTACAAGCTGACAGTCAACATACTGAAAAACCAACAGATCTATTAATTTGCATGCTGTTTTACTTATCCAATAATGACTTTTAGTACTGCAGACTTCACAACTGAACTGTTTCATATATAAAAAGTTACTGTGCTTTTTCAAGCAAAATGTAACTTTCAGACTGGTCATCCATCCAAACAGGTATATGTAATTTTGATTTAGAGACAGTGGTCACAAGACAATTAACACTTATAAAACTATGCCAAAGTGTTTGTTGACTGAACATCAACATATCCTATTATTCTTAAAACACTCAAATTTTTCGATTTAAAAAGCATCAGAAGGTTCTCAACAGGCAGCAATTTTCCTTACATCACCTGTTTATTCACACTTTCGCTGTTACTGCATTACAGATAAAGTGAGCAACAGATGCCTAAAAGATATGATTAAAGTGAGATAAGCCACGTACTAAATTTGCAGGCTTACGTTATAATGACAGCAATGACACTTTGTGCATGAGAAACCCCAGGAAGAGTGGAATTAAAATTTTAATTCTGTACTTCATATAAACATGACAAAACCATGCTAGTTTATGTAATATAAGACTTTAATGCACTCAACATTCTTCTAAACAGTTTCAGTAAAAATAAAATCAACTATGTAAACTTACCTAAATCAGGCTTTAACTCAGTTGGCAAACTTAGCTTCCTGGACATCTTTGCTGAAAAGTGAAGTATATCTTTTTAAAAAGAATAAACATGATTCTGCTGGCCTTCATTTGCTTCTTTCCCAATACTTAAAATATCATTGTTGATTACATTAACTGAAGTAGTTAACAGAATTTCTACTAAAGCAGAGCCTCACTTCCGCAAGGAAGGGATGCAAAGCAAAACATGAAAGATACCAAAATCCACAAATATAGCATTTTTTGACTTTTGCCAAGCTTTGTTTCTCCTCAAGCTTCAGGTAGAACTGGATGCGTCAAATCAATCTTGCTTTGGTTCAACCTCAGGTGAGGAGACAGAATACACTCTGGGCTATTGCAAGAATATGCACTGAAATTTATATAAAAGTTAACATCCCATCCCCTCTTCTTCTACCCTACTTTGAGCAAACATGAGATATTTAAAATAGAGAGAAGATGAACTCTTCATTACTCTAAAACATTAATGCATATGTGTAAAAAGCAGTAATGAAATCCATCTGCAGCCTTAGAAGAATGAGAACATTACAGAAAATTATTAAATCAGCAGCAACACAAACAATATTGCTGAAGTGAAAAACAGAACTTGAATTCACCCCTGAGATGGAAAAATCTCTTTATAGGAATGGAAATCTTGCAGTGCATTTAATTTGCAGTACAAAACTAAACAAATGCTGCTATAATAAAAGTCACAAATACAGTAATAGCCATACAGTCCTCTTCCTTCCTTTCAACTGGTACTGGAGAAAGTTTTGATGCAGCATAACTACTAGTCCAGAGCTAGCTTCCAAATTTATTTCCCAGCCACATGCTTGAATTTTGATATAGCATTTAATTCTTCTCTTTTATGGGTAATAATTCTCTGCCTAAAGTAGATATTGAGAACAGCCTCATAATTCTAGATGTAACTTGTAAGGTATACCATTCATAAAGCAACCTGAATCTTGCTGATTCTCAGCTAAAAACAGAGTTAATGTATTCTAATTATAATTTTAACAGAATAATTCAATTTTCTATGTATTCTGAAGAACTGCTTTTGATTTAAAGTTACTTCCACTCCTTCAAACACTAAAATACTTCATTGTATCATCTATTATGCTCATCAATATTGCAAATGCTAGTTATCTGAATAGTTGAACAGTTTTATTCTCATCATACATGATAAAAAATTGAGAATAAGACTCCAGAAATAATCTTCTAATTTCCTTCATGAGTCAGTGTTAGAAAGTATGTCCTGTTCAATTAAAATAGAAATTACATTCTCTAAGACTGATCTTAAACTTATATTTGTGCTGGATGAAACTGAGAAGGCTAGTCCAACTACATATTTTCTACCTTCATCCTTCCATTGACACTAGTATCTGCTTGGCTTAATGGTGAGGCCAAAGCTCATCTAAACTAAGTTTCCGCAAAGTTTTCAACAAGACCAACTCCTGTTTTAGATCAGAGCTCATCTACACAAACAGAAAACCATGGTACAAAACGTCTTTAGAAGCCTGCCTTTTTTCTGTCATCTTGAATTTACATAATCTCAAAAAACCAGCATGAAACCTTATCAGTAATTGTGATTTACAAGACTTCTATTAGACATGTAAATCGTAAGAGTGAGGATACTAAACAAAAGCTCAAGTATAGACACAGAAAATAATTCTAGGTATTTTTGCTTTTTACCCTGTGTGACTATAAGCCATGATTAACCTAGTTTGAAGACAGATGACAGTGGTCAATTTTAGTTTTTCAAACAGACATTTTTAACACACAGTTTTAACAAATTGAAGAATAATGACCAAAAAAGATACTAGTTAACAGGTAATAATTATTACAGAAAAGTGAGGTGGGGTCTAAGCATCAATCCACAGTTTAAGTCCTTAGAGAAAGGCCATCTGTGTGAACTAAGTTGATAAGGTAAACCAAATTTGTTGGATAGTATTTCGTATAAGCACTGATCCATGCCCCAGTAATGGGACAAAGGGATACATGAATGGCTAAAAAGGATGTAATTGCTAGAAATTGTGAATTAATGTACTATGCCAAAACAAAAAAAAAAAAAACCCAAAAAAACAAACAAACAAAAAAAATTTCAGACCACCCAAATCCTCAATACAAATGTAAACAGTAAACAAGAAGATATTTAAATGCAGTAGCGCCATCTTGTGTTTGAACAAAAAAGTGTTGAGAGATGCAGCAAGAAAATAGGAGGATTTCACCAACTTAGTAATTTTTAATTAACATTACTTAAAAAACCCAACAAAACAAGCAAACACACCAACCAAACACTCCCTCCCCCACCCAGACTATCTGCTTGTGTTCCGGTTACTGGTTTAGAATAGTTTTGGAAAATTGTTCTGCTGTCCTTCAGATGACAGCCATGCTAGACAACTTGTACAACACACAAGATTTAAAACACAGAAATTAAATAAGATGGAGATCTACAGAGAGAGTGCTGAATACCAGGCTTTTTACTCCAGTTGTACAACAGAGGAAAGTTGATGTTGAGCAGTCCTGCTAGATGTGACTGACCTGAAGCAGGATTATCATATCAGAGTTTACTATCTCTCTTGGTGGGGTTTGCTGCAACATTAAATGAAATACTTCGTACCAACTCTCCCTGTAAGTGCACCTACTAATTCACAGCATACTATTTAGTATTTGCCATTCCTAAAAGAAATGGCTCTTTTAATAATGGCCACAGTAATTTTGATAATTTCTAGAACTAATTAGAAGTAGCTCTACATATCCAAGGTAACCAAACTTTTCAAAGTTCACCTCTGATGCAAATGAAAGAAAAATGTGACCCCAAAGCAACATATTTATGGTAGGTCTTCAACTTGAGTTACTACCCGTTCAAATAGCAAGGCACATTCAAAACTCATTTAGAGGGAAGCAAACAAACACAAAAAAAAACCCCACGAAACAAACAAACAAAAAACCCAAACAAACAAACAGAAGACCAACTGATCTTAACAGTGTACATGGCAAAGCTAAAAAAAGTGTTAGTATATGAAGCATTTACATTTCGTTTTATTCATGCTGTTGTTGCAGTCTTAGATGACTTTTGATCCTTTAACAAAGCCAGAATCTTTGTCTGACACTAACACGAATGAAAGATCTGTAGAAATGAAGATGTGTGTATATAAGTCTCAATAAAGTGATTAAAGAAGTCTTCATATTTCCAAATGCACATGAATTACTTTACTACCTTAGAGGCCTAGCACAGAAATGAAGCTACTTCTCATTTGGCAAGCAGTATTCCCTTACTTACTGTTCCCACGTGACAAAAAACACAGAAGTGATATTAATACCCACTGAAATTATCAATGTAAGTAATTCTTGTTCTGTTTCACAATCCCTTGGACAGGTTGTATTTCACACACTGACAAAGAATGGAATTAAGTTCCATTCAGAAGGTAATGACAGTGACATATTTTACAGAATTCATTGTCCACTCTCATTTAGTTGGCAATTCAGTTTAAAACAATGATATGTAAAAACCATGCAACTCCTAACACTGAAGAAGAGATGCTATACTTATGTGGAAAAGTTTAGAATCTAAATTCAGAAAGAGTGATGCAGAGCAAATGTGGCAGAGAAAAAAAAAAACAACACACCAAAACCACAAACACCCCACCAAAACAAAAACATTCAGTTGGACCGTTGGAAAGTAACAGAATGCAGATAAAATACAGTTTTTTTTAAGCTCCCAATAAACGGCAAGTTTCACAAATCACAGTATGGGCCGACTGGGAGACACTTATGAATTACATCAAATGCATTATTGTCTCAATTAAATCTGTATTTAACTTAGACCCCGAAGAATACATAACTTGTAAATAATTGTTTTGCCATTTCAGCTATGTAAAAACATTTACAATACATTCAGTTGAAAGGCTTAATGCTGAAACAAATGTCATTAGTGTTTCAGAACTATCATTAGCATGTTTGTTTAAAACTACAACATTACCCTTTGAAAAAGGTCACACTCAAACCTACTACCCTTTTTTGCACAAGATGGCCTGTCTTAAGTTCAGAAGAAACTGCTTTGGCATAAAAGGGAAATGTTTCCTTACCAACAGGCTCTGACATAACATGCACAAGATTAAGGGCTGTTTTTCCCTTTAGAAGCACCGAGCGTAAGTTTCTGGTAAGTCTGAATTTCCTTTATGAAAACACATGACTCAATACTCATGTAAATTATACTTTTTTAAAAATCACAAGTGAAATGACATAATATATTACTGACAGCCACTGTCTCTGAACTCATTTCACTAACATATGTGTTAGCACTGAAAGGAGGACTCATCATAGTAGAGAGCAGGTAGACTCCTGCTCTTCCCCATTATGTACCTCAGACTCCAAAGACAACTTCATTTGACTCATTTATCTCACTGAACTCAGAATGATCTGTGTTCTCAGTTACTGAATTTCAATGAAAGGGATTAACAGTTTAGGAAAAAGAGATACTGCAGTAAAAGCCATCTCCTTTCAAAATCTTAACCAATTGTTCCACACCAAACAAGCACTTTTACTATAGAAAATAGTTTTCCAACCTTTTGGTATGACAAGAGAGATAACATTAAATCCTTCTGCAATGATATACTAGTGTACTAAGTGGAAACAAAGTTAATCATTAACACAATGATTCTGAAAATAACCACATCCCAGTTAAGGAAGAGTCCCTTCCCCAAAATTAAATCATATGGCCTTTTGCCTTCCTTTATTCAATTACCCAGCTGTCAGAAGTAGAGTTGATTTCCATTTCAATCATAAAGGGTTCAATCTGCCTGCATACAACATATTCCAAGGCCAAACTGTTACGACAAGCCAAGCTTACAAGGTATTGTGTCACTGTTGGACACAGAAAAGTAAATGCAGTTTTTTAATGGTAATGTGGAATCCATAGTATATGTGTATATGCATCTAGGGGTGTGTGTGTATATATGTATATACACACACATATATATGCATGCATATATATGTGTATATAATACACACATGTATATACACACAAACATATCTATGAATGATCAAGTCCTCTTCCAGATGATTCAATTAAAATTATACTTCCCCTATCTTGACCATATGGCTAGACAGAAGAAACTGAATCAGCCACATGTTCTCAAAGAAAGTGTACTTTTGCAAAAGCAGTGGAATAATGTTGTGACTTGCATAGACTGAACTCCTAGTACAGATTAGAATTTCACCCAACCAGAAAAGGAGTGCCATTATAAAAATTAGAGAATTTAAAAGACCAGTATTTTTGATTTTAAAAAATTATATGCTCAGTGTATTTAGTACAGAAGCAACCCACAGAATGACCAATTAGCATAAAGAATGAAAAATTAATAACTGAATGCATTGAAAATAGAATTTTATTTTATTAATTTCCTGCTATGTTAGTGCTGCATAGAGTAAGGGAATGGATTAAGAACAAAGCAGAAATTTTCTAGTTCCTACCTATGTCATTGGCTACCATCTTGGAAAATTTTCTGCTTGTGGTCTTCACTGTAAATAATATTTTAATATGAAAGATCAATCTAAGAGCATCAAAAAATGAACTAAAGAAAAAATACTATAGAAAAAAATACTGTACCCTTTTCTATAAAATTATTCAATTTTTGATCATCATCAGAATTGTTTGGTGAATCAGAACCTACGAGTGAAGACAGAATGAAATGGATATACAAACAGTATTTTGGACAAATCCAATGTATTAACATAAGCTTGGAGTTTAAGGAAGATACAATGATATATTAAAATACCAAATACCGTTACTCTTATTCTCTGTAGCTGTACTAGATAAAATCCAAATTATTTGGGGATGACAAGAATTCTAACATATTGAGATTAGTCACAAAAATTATACTGTATGTATTGTTGCACAATGCAGTAAGTTTATTGCTAGAAATATTTCCCTCATTAAAAAAAGCATTTACACTGAATAATTATACTGCTGGTTCCAGACACAAACATTAACCTAAATTATGATACACAGAACATTATAACAACAAACAGCATTATTAAAACTGTAGGATCCTCTCCTAACCTGCATAGGCAGGTAGTCCCTTTCACAGTCTTCTCAACTGTGTAACTGCCCACTAAGGAAGTCTAATGGAAGTATCTTACACTTCTCTTCACCTAGACACTGAAAAGTGGAAGAGATGGAAGATTTAATCACTTGAGCAAATACAGACTTGACTCCAAACAGTGGCTGGTCTCTTTTACAGATTGTACTCTAGCATTCAAAGCCAGTAACACATGATTGCTTATCCCATATTGCTAGTAACAAGACGACTTTTCACACTAGGTCATTTTCCTCTTAACTAAAAAAAATAACAAACGCAAAGCATTTCTATCTGCATCTTAAGCTCATGACTACTGTGCAGCTGATTTCTCTTAAATGTTCTCTCTTCTCTGAAAACTGAATACCATTTCCAGCTTCTTTCCAGTCTTGTGTTCTTGCCCAGGAAAGACATCAAATTTAAACCAAACCTACGGAGCTGCAGCTCTTCTCTCTTCACAAACACGACCAAATGATTTCCCTATCAAGGAGGTGTTTCCTTCCAAGTACCGTTCTCAAAGGAGAACTGAAGAAGCTGAGAGGACAGAACTGAGGGAAGCAAGGCCAGCCCACCCTTGCTGCTTCAAGACTGTTTTACAATGGAACACAACAGAGGCTTTCTTCATTATCTTCTGTCCATTCACTACTTTGGGTACTTTAGACTTACTTCTCTTTTGTATTGTGTGTGTACCTAAAGATATTTATATGCTCTTTCCACAGAATACTCCATTCTCCAACTTTTGAATTTCATTCTAATAAGAACTAACTTCAAAATAGTCTGTCAACCGAACAGTCAACTCACAAATTAGAGACTGACTTCTACTTCTGTAGAGTTAGAAACCTCACCCTAGCTCTGTTTCCCTTCAGGACATTTGAATCCATCTGTTCTAAGTCACCTTCTTTTCCTGATCATCTTAAAGGGAAGGGAGGCAAATCGTTAAATTTAGGATTTTTCCATAGAAAATTTGATTTTCACTTTTGGGTTTGCTTTCATTGCACTGTAACTAGAAAAGATAAATTGAGTTTTACTCCAACTCCAAATTACAAAAGAAATCCTTTATTCAAATTCAGTAACGTTTTTAGGGTTAGTGGTAACATAACTGGGTTTTGATTGACATTTGAGTGATGCTGGAGCAAGGGGAAACAAAGGATATAGATTATGGGTTACAGCTCATTAGCTGTTTATTGTATACATTTTACAGCAGTCTATCAGAAACTAGAAGTAGCCTGGACTTTGAGTCAAATTCAACTGCCTTAGAAATATAATTCTCCTCACTTGACAGAGAAAGTGATTTACTGCAACTGCAGCACTGCACAGCAAGTTGTTTATAGATATTGGTGTTGATATTTCACAATTAACTATGAAAGATACACTTCATTCTAAACACCACAGAAAATACTCGATTTTAATGCTAGCTGTCAATTTCAGCATGCCAGTACTTCACATTACACAGGTTGTCATGAAACTGTATCTTCAGTTAAGACATTTTAATTAAATTTTCCAGCCAAACTTCAATTATAAATCAAACTAATTTATTCTAATAAAAGGCTAGCAAAAAAAGTTATTTTGACAGATATTGATTAGTTTTGCAGAATTTAAAAGTTAGCATCAAAAGACAGCAGTTGACATATCAGAAATTAAAATTTATGTTAAAATTTCTACTGGAGTTACAAACAGGATATTTCGGTTTTGTTATGTTTTCGGTTTGGCTTTCAAAAGCACAGGCTCCAAAAAAGAAAAGGAGTCTATCTTTGATTTCCTGTATTGACTACTATTTGCTACTACACTGCAAAGAGTGCACATACTACTTCAGGTACTTGTGTAAACCTGCAATGCTGTCCTCTGACTATAGCTTTGAATGAAGCAGTGACTTATTACTTTAAAAGTTTTATCAAGAGTAATCATGAGGCCAAGTGACAAATTATTAGCTACAGCATGAAATATTAATATTGAACACTATATATTGATGTGCACTGTAAAGTATTAAAATGGCTATAGCCTCAACCAGCCAATATTAAACAAAATTACATACTGTGAAAGCTTTCATTTAAAATATTCATGTACAGCAGCAGCAAGTAAAGCAAAACAAAACAAAAGCGGAGGGGGAGTGTTAAGTACAAAATTCCTACTTTGTAAGGGTGCCAGTTTCTGCAGACTTCTAATTCCAAAGAAAAATATTAATTTACCACTTTCAAGGATGCGGAAATAAAGTAGTTATTTTTACAGAAGTAATCTTTACCATTTTCAAGAACTCTGAAACACAGTCACCTGAACCATATTCCCCGAAGCATTAATAGTTCAGATTGTATCTCTCTTCATGCATCTTTACTATGTATTCCTACTACATCTCTTAAATCAGCCTTGTTTTAAAAACTTAAGTTGTGTGACACCACAGAATTTATGATTGCTAAACCAGTTTGTCAGAACACTACAGGTTTTATAATAGTCTTTAACCAGTAAATGGTGACTCAAAGCATGCAATCTCCTGGGCAAGTAAGCTGAAGATCAGAGAAAGTTATGGTTACCTGAAGTAGGCGATTTGCAGCGGTCTTCTGGCACTACTGTACCTTCATTAATATCACAAAGACCTGCTGGAACACAAAACCAATGTCTAATTAATAGAGCTGCAATTTTATCCTTTCTTTCACTGCAGTTAGGAACTTCATTTCTTAGATACAAACCTGCCAGTTGTGATAGAATTTCTGCAACATATTACTTTTCTTCTTTCTTTCCTGATTTGGACATTACCCACAGTGACTGCAAGGGTAACTTCTTCCTACTAAAATCTTCTACACAAAATACACTTCCTCATTAGAGAATCACCATGTTTTCAGCAGCAAAGACTTATCAGAACAATTATTACACACTATAGATACCTATTAAGTACAAATACAATTTCTGCCTTGAAAAATCACGTTATAGCAAAAATGAAATTGCAAAAGGAAGTCAGGGGAAAGGGGATCTTGAGGATTATAACCACATGTGTTACCCACTGAAATTACAGTGGGTTTTTTTTCAAATTATTTCCCCATTGCTTTGTATTTGCTGCTGCACTTGATAATTTTCCAACTTCTTATTGATGTCACAGAATTTATATTCTGGGGTGTTTACAAAAGTATTCTTCCTTGTATGGAGGAATTTCACTAAGTTCTTGTATCATCGGATCTAATCATTCAAGTAACTGCACTGTTAATACCTAAAACCTCATTCATTCCTTCCATTCCAGTGAGAGAAATAAAGCAGGAGCTCACAATAAGATAGTTAAGATTGAAAGCCTTGTTAGAGTCTTGGATATTATACCAAAGAACTAGCTAGAAGTATATTTTTTGATAACACATTGCTGTTGACACTGTCCATGACTAAGAAAGGTGAATTTTATGGATACTTAAGGCTAGGAATGCATTTCTAGCTTTGCATAACAGTTAAGAAATTTCTTAACATGATACTAATACACAACAAGCACCTAATGCTTAACAGTAGTAGTTAAAATAAAAGGTTTTTGTATGCACACAAATATTTTCAGTAGTCAAAAAGCTTGAGAGGTGTAGTGGTAATAGTAAGGCAACAAGGGCTTGCACATGCAAATCCTGTCTACAGAGCTGTACACTACACATTCACTAGCGTATCTGTACAGATCTGTTAACAGAGGACTGCAACAGAAATGGGAAGAGCAATACTTTACTATGAAAGCTTTATAATTTCCAAATACTAAACCAGAAGTTAACCACATGAAGGAGCAAAGTTCTCCTGAAATAGCGTATCACTGTGGAACACACCGAAAGTTTGTTGCCTTCTCACAGCCTTTTTTAGGATTACTATGTACAGTTTGAACATCAGAGATAATAGGATTTATGTGGAATTGTCTAAGTGAGGCTTCCTTAAGCTTGTCTAGAAAACAGCTGAAGTTCTAAAATGTATGGTGAAATCCCAGGTGGAAACCATTCCTGTCCACTACACAGGAGAAAGAAAAATAAATTAAAAAACCCCAATAAATAGATTGATCAATCAATATATCAATGAGCACTATGGGATAACTTTGTGCCTATTCTTTAATAAAGTATGACTTCACCTCTGAAAGCATAATTTTTAAACAAGTATAGGAGTCTTTTTTGTAGAACAGTGTTGTATAAAACTGTTTTTCTCAAAAAATCCAGGTGCTTCTCTCCCAACAAGCAGTTCAAATTTTAGATTAGTAACAGTGCTGATAGGACAAACCTGTGCTGTGCTTATGGCAATAGCTGTTTTTAATCATGCTCCTTCAGGCATCAAACTGAACAAATCCAAACACGCAGTTCAGGAACTTGGTTTCCTCTCTCATAAATATTCTAAGTATCTTCATAGAAGAGTTTAACTTTTCACACTAGTTTACCTATGGGAATTCCCTGCATTGACAGGAATAGTCTTTAGCCAAGTCACACATTCGCATCCCTGATTTCCTTTTAAGAAAACTTGAGGCTAGGATTTGATTAATATATATCTTAATGACTAATTTGGATCAGTTGACCAATCCAAAAACATTCTCTCTTAAACCAGTGCACTAACTTCAGGTATTAGGTAAGAATTATCTCACTAAAAATTAAAGCATATATTATGACAATCACATTATGGCACATAAACTATGTAAGAAAGAACAGGTGATGGAAATAGATAAAAAGTAATCTTAGCTATGACTGTATGTGGAAGATTTTCCTAGGCACAGCTGCAGTGAAAGTGACAGAATGTAAATAAATTACCATTGGATGCAAAAGGGAAAATAATAAGGTCTAAATAATAGCATTGGTCTAATAGTTAACATGAAGTTAGTTGTCTAAAATAATTCTCTCTTTTTTGTTTCCTTGCTCTAGCAGATACTAGCTGGCTTTTGCTTGGCTGTTGCTGTCCTTGGCTGTGTTTCTTTGTTGTGGCTAAGTACTAACAAGCAACGCTCTGCTTTTCTTCTCTTTCTCTTTTCCTTGGCATAGGGAAGGGGAAGCTGTTGGTAACTCCTGGTTTTGTCCAGGAGGATTCTTGTGTTGTTTATAAATTGTAAATATATGTAAATATTGTATATTTTGTACATATTTGTTGCATTTCATATTTCTAGATTGCAGTGTGCTTGTAAATACAGCTTCACTCGATTTCAACTGAGCCAGTCTGGTAATTTTATTTTGGGGGATAATTTCAACCCACCACACTGTATTAGCAATTAAACTAAGCAGAGAACAACATGAATGGTTCAAGTCTCTGAGCTTAAGAAGGTCTGTCCTCGACCAGTGAGAACAAACTGGTGTAACAATCACTATTGCTGTTCATCTTAAAATGCCAGGTACTCTGAAAGGGTAAGTCAGTAAGCCAGCTCTCCTAGAAAAGTTTTTCTGGTTTCAGGCTCACAGTCAATTTCCTATAGATTTTTTGATAAAAGCAAATTGATCCAAGAGTTTCCATTTCAGAATTGCAACGATGACAACCTGCTAGAACACAAATCTATGAAAAAGTGACCTTCCAACAAGCTTTTAGCTTATCTCACTGAGTTCTGGTAGAAATAAATTTGAAAATCCCCAAAAGGAATAGGAAAAAAAAACCAAAATTACCACGCTGCCTTAAAAACTCCCTAGAACTACAGCTGAAATTAACTGACAAAGTAAGTCTCATGAGACATTTGATAGTTTTTCAAGCAAGTTTTAGGCAGATCTCTGAATAAACTACAATTTGTGTGGAAACCACCCTAATAAAAAATTACAACTACCTTGACATGAAGCTGTAAAAGTTAAAATTGAAAGCAACTGACCTGAAAAATGGGAGTCAAAGAATCCCCAAACTCAACTATCAAGCTTTCTGATTCAGTTCTAAACTTGGCATAGCCACAGCTGATGTTGGCCTGATTTAGTCAATATTTTAAGTTAGATGTACAAACAGTTCATGCCCAGGTCCAGTTCAAGAAGTGGGATAGTGAAAACAACTACAACAAGCAATCCCAGAAGAATTTCATGCATATATTTTCGTCCATTTTGACTCAAGCTCAGTTCTAAAGTAGTTGTAAATTACATTAAAGAAACTCTTTTTATGTCCAGCACATTATAAAAAGTCACATGCATACAAGAACTGCTTCTACATTGTCAGAATCCTAAATTTCCTTGGGTAGAACTCAAACACTACCTTAAAAATGTTCTATATTATTGTACTGTAGCTGAGAAGTCACAAATTCTTGCAAGTCCCACCAAAAGTAAGTTGCAAGAGTGTAAGACTGACATCCTATGTGAATTTATTTAAATAGGCAAGGAAAAATAACAGCTGTGCATAAGTTTTCATGTCCAGTGTTAAACCTCTAATTCTTTTGGATGATTTGATGCCAATATTGTTCTTAATGGCTGCTGTCATATTAGCAAACATCGTATCAAAGTCTCAAACCGTAAGCCTCAACTGTCTATAGCTTTCATCACACTACAAAGTTTCTACTTACATGTTTTCTATCTTTTGGCAGATGGCCAAAGTTGATCTTCCCCCACCCACTATAAAGATCCAAAGGCAACGACTGTCCTTGACAAGCACTGGTGATACTGTCTAGCAGGCCTTCACAAAACACGTACTGCATGCTTCACAACTATAAATTGCCACCAAAACATGTGAGTAATATACCTGGTATGAATCATTGATAAATTCCAAAACATGGTCCCAACTGGGAGCTTGTATCTGGTGAGCTAGCCTGAAATGATAGTATACAGTCTAGCTAGTGTAGAGAGCCTTGTCTCTAAATAGATGCTGCTTTAAGACGGAATCTGAATTTCTTTTCTGAGTAAAAAAAAAATAAAAATAAGATGACAGAAACATACATCATATTCTTGCAACACAAGTGGTGAAGGGAAAATCTTGCATTTGCATTCATATTTTAGAAGATACACAACTCTTAACACTTGAACTTCTTTTAAAAGTCTTAAAATTTTCAACTGGTGGACTCAGGACATGCCATTTAGTAGGTTTTACATATGTAAGCAGATAACGATGCTCTATTAAATAGGTGTTTTGATTTGATTAAGTAGGTATTTTATGCTGGAACATACAAAATAAAAAGGTTCTTAATGAAGAAGGTTTAATTCTTGCTGCCTTTTTAAAATTCTTTGGGCAAAACCCAGGGAAGTGGTTGAGCTATGGAGGATGATGTTTTCTTACTCCTCTCTATATTTACAGAAACAAATTCAGAAACATTACAACAGATACGTTTTAAAGAATTGAAAGTAGGCATATCTTTCAAAACAAAACCAAGGAAGCACAAGTTCCTTGCATTTTTGAACACAATAAATGCAGGTATTAATGTTTGCAAAAGGGAGAACACAAAATCCAGAAGTGTTCTGAATCTTTTTGTTCTAATCTTACAAGTACAGTAAAGGATAAGTTTCCTTAATGTAAGACTTATTATTTATGGAAAATCATACAGCAATGAAGTTTTACTATTTAAGTTACTGAGTTATGTTTTATTTACACTGCAAGAGCAACAGAAAAAAAAATAATTAAATAACTCCAGAGAAATTACATAAACTGCAGCTCCAGCTAACCAAGATATTGTCAGGATGCCAGAGGGAAAAAAAATCAGCTACATGGTTAAGAAATTAAAACAGGTTTTGTACAAAAGAGTTAACCTATTCCTAAATTAAATAGCCTGGGTAAATTCAGCTAATCGCCTTCAGAAACCTCTTTGGAGACTTCTGCTTAACTTTCGCTTCCCTTAACAGCAACAAATTAGTAGCAAATCCTTGTTTTCAGCTTTGTATCATCTTAAGATGGAAGCATTTCTTTTATGCCTAGTTCCCTTCCTCCCCTGGTAGCAGAGGCACTTTTTTTAAACTCCAGGTCATTCTTAGTTTTATTCTGCCCTCCAGTGAAGAATGGGGCAGAGATTACCTACCTCTGCCCAAGGGCTGAGGAAACAGGCATACTAAGGAAATGAATAACAGTATGCATTATTTTTAAGCTTCAAATTCTTGGATGCTGTGAACGATAGAAACGGGTAAATCATGATTCTGATGGGACACCTCCCTCGCATGAGGCACCTGAACTTCAAAACTGCTTGGATATCCCAGAGGGCTGTGCAACAAACAGACACCTCCAATGTTAAACCCTATGAACAATATCACGTAGCAGTAAATTTTCATTTGTAATAGACAAACCACTTTTTTTTTTAATTTTTACAATGTTAAATATTAATAATTAACTGGACTTACAACTTTTTTTTTCCTGCCAGAAAGGGATGAAGAAAGGGAAAAATTCTACCCTCATGTCTCAAAATAATATTAAATTTGGCAAGTAAGATCTTGGGTCTGCAGACATCAGTAACATCTGAGACAGGACCTCCTTTTAATATTTATTTTAAACAGCAAAATACAGAGACTATTAGAGTTGGTTTCCCTTTAAGTTTTTCTAAAGATGACATGAGCAAAATACACAACAGATGCATGATGGATTAAAAGCAGTTTCTAGAAGTAAAACAGTTATAATGGATGACCAGAAATATTTACGGTGAGTGAATAAGTCAAAAATAAAATCCATATGTTAAAAAAAATATCTTACTGCCATGAGATGATGACTTACTTATGGAAGAGGTGCGAAGCTTTCTCATAGACTCTGAATATAAGATAGAAAGGCTGCACATGCAAGAAGCCACAGTCAGCATACCTTTATGAAGCAATGAGAAAAGGAAAGACACGGAGACACTAACAGTGCATTTGAGACAAAAAAAGCCAGCAGAATAACACATGTAACCAGGTTTATAAAATGCTTGTCATGCAGACCATTAGCATTAAAATGATGGGGGGAAAAAAAAATTTCATGTGACATTCATGAGGAAAAAGGACTTTATTCATGAACATCTTGGACACAGTTGTAACTCAGTTATGCAGCTCCAATACATTAAAAGTGAAGAAAACAAACAAAGTAACATTTAACACTCCAAAAGGCAGTGTATAATCTAAATGCAGAAGTTAAGCCCTTTGCTCCCAAGAATCAACATAGTCAGCCAGCAAAGATACTTCTTATTCTGTTAAGAAGGAATTTGCTTAATAAAGTTTTTATTTATTACAAGTATTTCATCTGACAGAATACCAATTTTGCATGTTCTTCTCTACCGGTTTTTAGACCAGTTTCCTCAGTTGAAGTGAGCTGACTGGTACTAGCTGGATTTTTTCAAAACCAATGACTTAGTAAAATTCATCTTAGGGCATCCACTTCAACTTCAATAAAGTATTAACTTACAAAACTTACCTGGACTTTACTATCAATCTCATTTAAATCAATGGCTTCCTCTCAAGCACAATATAATGGCTTACACAACACAGCATTCAAAACTCATCATTTCTAGTCAAAGTTTAAAACAGGAAGCCAAAAGATACCAGCAGATACACTGGCTATCTGCAAACACTGATGGGTTTTTACAAGCATGTGGTATGTATACCGGGTTTATCAGCAGTATCAAGACACTTGATGTTGTTTTCTTTTAAGTCTCAAACTGCAAAAATCCATTGTACATTCATACTGATGTTTATTCACACAGACAACGCTGTCCCATCTGCTTTGTCTTAAAACATACATTATGCTGATGAATACATAATGATATTGAGCACCAGCAGAACCCATTAAGAAGAAGAAACCCATTAAGAAGAAGATGAAGAAACAAACCTGCACTAATTAAAGTAGGAACATCTCGAGAAGAAATTATGGAGAAAAAGTACACTTGTATTTAAAGAATATACACTAATAGCCCAGAAAATCTCAGAACAAAGCCACAGTTGGTTGCTCACCTCCAGACGGTTGTCGAGATTTTCGGGGAGATCGTGGCTCCCTGCGATAAGGGTCATTGGAGCCATACAGTTCAATAGTGCCTAGATTCAAGAGCACTGTCTTCTGGAGGTAATCGACCATAGCAATACCATTGCAGTTTCCGAAAACTACTCTGGAAAAAAGCAGTGGAAGAAAGGATAGTACTAATCAAATGTTGGTAAAGTTTTACATCGCTATTTGTTGCTGTTCAGTATTTTAAAACTTAGGGTAATTTTTATGAATTACCCTAAATTGTGCATATTTAGAAATTACTATTTCAGAATGCAGCATCATTTAATTGCTCTCTTGTAAAATAACAGTGCACTGAGTAGAATATATCACCATCATTTTACCTGCCAACCTATCTGACAGAGCCTTATGACACTCTTGGCTATATAGTGCTAGGTGAGGAAGACTGATGTTGCTTTGTTTCTGATGTTAGCATCATCAGAATCTACCACCACCTAAAATGAATCATATTTAAAGCACAGAAATCTGACTGTTTCTCATGCTGCTGTGCAGTTCAATCAAACACAAAGAATTAACTTTTTAACAAACAATTTTACATCTTTTGAACAGAATAATGCAAAAATTGTGCACAATATACTCACAGGCCGTATGCTGAGTTGACTGCCAAGCTAGTTATCTGCTGAGGTGGCTCTCCACTCACCCACACTAGCTGGATAACTAGCTCAATTTGGTAGCCTGGAGACTGCTTGAGAGGAGAATTTTTAACTCTGCAAAGCAAACAAAACATAGTATGCTTTTATGACTCTTCACAGTCTTCATTTTCTCCTTCCAGGCTTAGAATTCATTAATTTCTACAACACGTCAGACTTAACATTGGTAAACAGACAAAAAATAAATCCAACACAAACAGGAAAAAAAACCCGAAACACAAAAACCCCAAACTCCCCTCCAAAAAGCCCAAAACACCCCCAACAAAAATATAAAAGGAATCACAAAATGAAAAAACCAAACCCAAACCAACAAAACAGAAAAATGGTCATTTACTTCAAGGGCCTTTTTGATTTATGAGGGCACTGAAATTGAGTAATGATCGCATGTACTTCTGTTTTCCCCTTTTCAGAGCAAAGGCATAACAGCATTACCTTGAAGTACTGACTTGAATAGGTGAAGGAAGGTCTTCAAGTGCTAAAAGAAAATTGCTACCCATTCAAGGGACAATGGGTGCACGCTGGAGCATAGGAGGTTTTGCTTAAACATAAGGAAAACCTTATTCACTGTGAGGATGGCAGAACACTGGAACAGGCTGCCCAGAGCGGTTGTGGAGTGTCTTTCTATGGAGAAACTCAAAACCCACCTGGACATGTTCCTGTGTGACCTACTCTAGGGGATCCTGACCTGGCAGTGGGGTTGGACTAGATGATCTTTTGAGGTCCCCTTCAACCCCTAACATTCTGTGATTCTCCAAAGAAATCTAATATAGAGAATGAAAGGGGGAAGGTTTCATGTGGAAGAAAGGTACTGTAAAGAGAAATGGAAGCATAATCTATTGAGACAAAACCAAAGACCTGATAATTTGATAGGGAAAAAAAAAGTTAATTAAAATAACAGTAATGTGACAGTTTTAGGCTATGCCTTTAAAAGTTAGCTGCAGGGTTTCAAGCAGAAGAGTGGAGAAATATAAACAAATCCACAGTTGGGTGTAAAAAGGAAAACAAGCGATTGTTCTAAGCTAATTTCATTGGTCAGATATGTGGGATGTATTCTAGCAATCTCACATTCTTCGTCATTCCTTTCTCTCTCTTCTGGCTGTTGAGGCTGCTTTGCTGCTTTCTGCTCTGCTGAGAGGATTTTACCACTACTAGCTGACTTTGCAGATAAGACTAACAGAACTCTCTCTAACATCTCTTTTCTGCTAATTAAACAGAGGAAAGGGGGAGGTTAGGGAGGAAGCAGAGCAGTTGCCCCCGCTCCTTTTGGGGATCCCAATAGGGCTTCAGGGAGGTTTCCTTGCTTTTTCTGACTGTAAATACCTGTATAATATTGTAAATACTGTATATTTGTACATTTTCATTGCATTCCATTGTAGAGCGTAGTTTTGCTTGTAAATATAGCTTTCATTTGCTTTCCCCAACCGAGCGAGCTGAGTTTTTGTTAACACTCGCAAGCCAAACTACCACATTACATAGAACAACTGGTGCCCCAGACATTTCTGCAACTCAGTGCAACCAATGAAATTTGATAACCCCAACCCAAAGACAACAACCCCAACAGAATTACTATATTCTGGATGCATGCAGAAAGAGAATGAAATTCTAAGCTGGGATCTTGAACCTCAGAAAACAGAGTATATACATATCTTAATTGTAGATCTGAAAATTAAGTTCAAAGTGTATTTCTCTATAAGGAAAATGTGATGGTCCAGAGGCTTCATAAAGCAGTCTTGTAGAAGACTAATCATTCAGCTTTATTTTCTCAAATGTGTAAAAACTTTATACACAAAAGGAATCTTAAACTTCCCAGTTTAAAAAAGAATAAAAAAATTGAAAATTCATCCTACATTGAAAAGACCTACACCAAGGGCACTATGAAGCATCATGCAAAATAAACGTCCACAAGAATGAGACACTTTTTAGCTCTGTTCCCTGTCCACAAAATACAAAGTGGTTCTATTGGAGCCGCACAAAACAAAATTACATTTATAAGCCTGAAGAGGGTTACCTCTCAGTTATTTGAAAGCATTTGCATTGTTTTTGGTCTTGCCCTAAAATCCTAAGGCTCTGGAAAACTAACAGGTGAAATTTACTCAGACTTGGCCTAAAGTTTTGTGGCTATCCTTAACATTAATTTGCCTACTTGTTTCAACGGACAATAAGATTCCAAAGTAACTATATTTTGCTACTGAAAATATTTGTTCTATAGCATGAGCGCCTACAACTATGCTAATATGTATGCCAAAGTTTCTAAAGCAGGCAGCTCCAAATGTAAGATTTTAAAATAATTACATGAAAATCATCTTATGAAGCTTAAGCAAACTAAGGTTGCAATATTAATCTCTTAAAACAGAACTCAGCTTTCAGCTACTTGGAAAATGTTGCTTTAAGAAAGAAAATTAATGTCACATGGCATTCTAGCCCCATATTCTTGTGAACTTTCATACTCTAAAGTATAACGTAAAATACTTACTTTAAACATGGGACATTATCACGAAGTCCATCAGACGAACTGCTACTAGTAGATGGATGAGACTGAGGAACAATGGACTGAGGATTGGAACCTGTCCCTGGAGTTGGTAAAGGTGGCACCTGTTCCCCATCTGGAGATTCAACATCGTTTATTTCATATAACAGACGTACTTCCAGCATCTGTAAAGTGAAAAACAAAAATATATCAGTAAACTCTTTCGAAAAGCTAGACATGAAATAAGTGAAGTGCTGCTGAAAATACTAGTGATAAGAGTGCCATCAAGGATTTTTCTGTCTTTCACAAGGTAACAGTTTCAAACACAGCACAACATCTCATGGCAGTTAGTGTTCAGAAATAGTCACACCATCTACTGCAGACTGAGTATCTCAAAATTACTGAAAACTGAAGATCTAATCTATTTTTCAATACTTAGAAGGCTCCTGCTTAATATTGGAAAGGAAGTAAATACTGAACCCATTTAATTATCATTCACTGCACATAATAACAGCTATGAAGATGACTTGCTTATGCGTTTCAGGAATGCTAAAACTAAGAGGAGCTGAAGGCAATCAGACAACTCTGATCTATACTATTGTAATACTGTACATAGGGGATTTTTTTCAAAGTTTGGCATTGCACTGAAGACAACCACACATTCTGAAGAACTCTTAAGTTCATCATGATTTCAGATTTCTTTCTGCCAGCTCTGTAATAATATTAATATTAATTGTCGTGCAGTGTTAATGAAGTTTTTAACCATTTTAATTTTGACACCAGCAAAGCAGAACTTAACTCTTGGACTGAAATAAAGCACTATATATTTTACAGCATTCCTAGTAATTAATGGTTTGCTAGAGATTGATTTATAAAAATCGTTTAGGAAAAATTCCTCCTTCAGAAGGGAATGTACTTGTCATTCTTTTTCTTCTGGTCTTTACTTATGTACATCTCCTTAAACTGAGACTTATCTGAAGGGGCAAGAATAAGAGAGGAGATGCTGAAGAAAAACTCCCCAACAACTACGTTATGATTAAAGCTATACTTAGAACATACAACATTTTATAATGAAATGGCTTTGAGTTAGCTTTCAGCTCATACATTCAGTAAAGTTGTGTGTGCCTGATTTAACAAGGGACTTCTCAAACTCTTGCACAGAATAAACCAGTGCTATGGCAGTGCCCTCAAAGTACCTTCGGGCATGCCTGGCATGCTTCTAGCTCTGCATATTGCAGTAGTTTTGACAGGACAGATGGTGATTATTAAGAACCAAGAGGAAAAAAAAAAGGAATGGACTCCTTAAATGATTTGACAAACACGTCATTCACTTCTATTTTCATTTTACCTTTGACATTAAGTTCTGATCCACTATTTGCTTTGATAGATAGAACAAAGAAATATTACTGGCTGCAAAACCCAATGAAAACCAAAAACTTATTTTAGCTACAAAGCTAAAAACATGGTTATACTATTTACCGGAATGACTTCAGTTGTCACTTCCTGTTTGCTGAACCTGTAAATAATCACATGTGCAGAAACTCCAGCTATACACAGCATTCTACTTTCTGGACACCATGAGATGATCTGAATAGCATAGGGATCTTCATCTACTATATCTGTGTTTGGCCTGTCATCTTTATTCCGTGATTTTTCAAATACTTTGGCTGTTTTTAGCTTGTAGAGTACTTGCAGCGTTACTAGGAACAAACCAAGAGAAATAAAAGTTAATTTTAATCCTAACAGATAATTTTGCTTGTTACCTTTTTTCATTCAGAAATTTCTTTTTGTAGATAAAGCCACTACATTCAACAAAAGAGAGCAGAGTAGAAGCACTTAATATCTGTGTTAACTCTGCCTGTGCAGTGTACCACTAAAGTACAGGAAACCCCAATAAATCCAAAACCTCAGTTTTCCTGACAGATATATAGTAAGACCTCAAAGCTTTGCAAGGCTGATGCTTAAAGATCTCTTTATAACAAGATCTAGTTTTATGTGCTATACCCACATATTAAGCCTATCCATGCAACAAAATCAAAGTTCCTTTTCTTTCTCCTAGCAGTATTTAAAATCCATGTTTTTTCACCTCTGTCTTAGACCTAACAGCTCCACTTTCTCCAAGCTTTATTTTCTTTTGTACGATCATTCAGAAGTGCTGCCCTCTGATCAGTCCATATTTTTCTTAGTGTTTCCTAGAACTGTTCTATTGAGTCCTTGCCCAAGCTTAAATCTGTTAAAGAGCGTTGGTTTTACAGACATCCCACTTATTTATCCCAATGATAATCCATTACACTTTTTTTACTTTTTTCCCCCCAGAACACAAGTACTTAGTGCAAGGCATTGATCCTATATTCAAATAAATTGGCTTTGATGCTGTTCAGGTATTAGTAGGATCATTCTCAACTGTAATCCACATTCATTCTTACGTATTCTTTCAGCTGTCTTGATGTTGCTCTCAAAATTCACAGACATTCTCTAGTCAAGGGCCCAAATCACTGCTACAAATACTAATTATGTAATTAGGAAAATTCAATTTACAGCATCCTTTCTCCTCTTCCATATTGCAGTGTTGTTACCTGAATCATACTTCCCCCACTCATCAGTAAACCTGCGCTACTAGAGAGATTTAAATAGCTTCAACATCAAGATACAGGATACTTGCAGTTTTTACCCCAAACAGGTTTATTCTTCTGTTTTAGAAAGAAACTAAGTATCTTTAACAGAATCTCCTTTTGACAGATCTGTGCTGAAGAGAATGTTTAAATCACACAATCAATCAGGTTTCTGGGTCTTCCCCACCCCCTAGTTCCACCCCCATCCAAAAGTGAAAATTAAAGATCTCTAACACTCCAAATACTCCTCCTCTCAGTTTTTAAACATATACATTACATCTGTTCCCTCCCACACCCACACATGCCTTAGCATTTTGGACTCTTGCCAGTCTTCCATAAGTTTTCAAAGAAAACTGATAATGATCCAAAGGTTGCTTCTGACAGCTTTTAAGTACCAGGAGTAAGGCTAGTCAGAACCAGACTAATTAAAGCATCTAAGTCTGTGCAGGCCACTAATTTCAGTTTTTACTGCATTTCTCACTGCTAGCTGTGTAGACCAGATGCAACTAATCCTTTAACTGAAAGCAAATGTAAAACAGTATCAGACTCCTCAAGCCTATTCAGTGTTCCATCAACGGAAAGTGTCGTGACTTGACTTTATGTTCTTCTGTCTTTCTTCACAAATGCATAGATTCTATTAACACAAACTACTACTGGTTCCAATTCTCATTTTCAGATACTGTAACTTATGGGGAGCTGACGTCTTGTAAACACATGCCTCTCACCTGTCTAAAAATACAGAAACAACTTATTGAAATTTACTTGTACTACAAAGAAATCAATTTGCCTGTTATGCATCTCTGTGCTCAATGTGCTTTTGAAAGTGTTTCCAAAACACTGTTAGAACACTTCTAGTCTAGCTGCCCCTTGGATTACCAGTGCATTTTCACCGAGGTGACAAAAACAGTGATTAAGTAGTAACGTTAATTTTATTTGATTTTAAATCAAAGTTTCCTATGGAGTTACTAACTCTACATGAGGCAGGAAATAATGAGAACAACTAGTCTGCAATTACATTCCATTAGAGAAATCAGTAAGTCTAGGTAACTCCTATTTCACAGGAAAAAAAAAAAAAAAATCTCTACTGAAAACACTTACTTGCTGAGGCATCCCAAAACTTGATTGACCCATCAGCATGCCTATGAAATATTAAACAATTAACAAGATGGTGAAATGGTTAGTTGGAGTGTTAGAACTCTTTGCTACCAAATAGAAAGTATATGGCTAACGTTATTTTTAT
This sequence comes from Picus viridis, assembly GCA_033816785.1. Lineage (NCBI taxonomy): Eukaryota > Metazoa > Chordata > Aves > Piciformes > Picidae > Picus > Picus viridis. Next base: position 28,520,386 of record CM066578.1, on the reverse strand, counting down.
TAGTATGCTTAGTGACACCTTATTTTCACAATTTATTCGAAGCCAATATTTTACAAGTGTGCCACAATTCCATTTGACAGAAAGGATAAAAAGACATTTGGAGGTAAAGCCCCTCAAATTCCACTGTTACTGTTAATTTATTGTTTTAAGTAGATTTCAGTTACCTCCATTACCCATAAGCAGTTTGGTATAGCTTACCATGCGTTACTTCTTATAAGATGCTCTTTATTTGGAGTGACACGTGTAAAAGAGATGCCTAAATATACTGTATTTCACTGTAAATGAGTCACCTAACTTGTTTATTTGTCCTCAAAATTGAGATTCAGATGACTAGATTTTTTCAGGACTGCGCCTCAGTCTCTGCAATGTATAAAGTACAGTACAGTTGAGATTAATTCTCATTGGTACTAATGGGCTGTTCTAAAAAAAGCTGTAGTAGTGCTCTCAGTTTCAGTGATGCACTGCACAGTTAGAAAAGAAATGTTGCCTATATTTCTTAGAGTAGTATTAGAAGGATCCATCTTAAAGGAGATCAAAATGAACAGATTTCAGTATTTGGTTGTCCTTTTTGAAATAAAAACAATTGGCTTCCCTTTGAAAGCTGAACTCAGTAACTATTTAATGGACTTCTTATGCTTTAAAACATTACTCAACTATCTTCCAAAAGTTACAAGAATAAAAGATGTTTCATTCAGGATATATTGATAGAAAATAGACAATTGCGAAACCCACATCATAATAATCCCTGCAAAATACCTGCTAGGAGTTCGCTCCTACCTTTTCTTCCACTTTTTCCTTTAATGTAAATGCCTCAAGATTATGCAAATTACTTATCTGGTAAACATAATTTCTTAAATCATTCAGCCACTCCGGTGATATTGTTGCCTGTATGCAGAAAAAAACACCCCACTTCTATTTAATCAGCTGACAAAGTTATTACTACACCATGGTGTCACTTACCCTGTAATAATTATCTCTGGATAACTCTGAGTGATCAAACCCCAGTTGCCTCCACTGATAGGCCATTCCTGGAAGGTTAACAAAGACACTGAGAAACAAAATACCACACAGTGCAAAGCTAAGTCACTGAAAGTACTGCAGACTCCAGTACTTCACATAACTTCAAGAAAAGCATATCCACTGCAGAGAAAAAAGCCAAAGCAATAAAAACCCCCAAATACTAAAAAACAACATCCCTGGCTCCAGAAGTCCCTTAGCTTTCAGTGGTGTGACAACTAATGGGAACATATCAGCAAAGTGTAACTCTATAGGCATGATGTATGCTATCTCCTCCACAGATATCCACTATCGGCCATTGTCAAAAGCAGGATGAGTCACAAGGAGCTTTGGTCTCCTCATGGCCATCCATGTTTTTGGAGCTGCTGATTTTCCATATTTTCAGATACATATATATAGGCACTAGGGGTTGTACCTTCTTACTGTAACCTTGACGTTTCTGTCGAGCGCCAACTGAATAGAGTGCAGGTATGAGGTCCACAGGACAATCAGCAAAATATTCACAACAGGTAACTGGAGATTCATGAATAGTCAAAGGATAGGGATTCTCAAATATAGGGTACCTTTATTGGATAAAATGAGAAGTCTGTTACTCTAGCATTTTTTTTTTTTTTTAATACAGAATACAAGAAAGTCATTGAAGACCAAGTTTGCATTCCTCTTATATAGAGGAAAAAAATTTAAAATGAGTTTAGGAACACCTATGTGATGCAATTTTACTGCTTATCCACTATTCTATCAAGATACTGTAGTACTCTAGACAGAACACAGAACCTGAAGTTTGTACTCTTTCTAGGATATTCCTAGAACACTGCTATTCCCTACAGTTTTCTATTTTTAGAAGCCTACTATTTCAATGATTTGTGGAAAAACAATAGGAAGTTACCAAGTCCTAACTAGTAATTTGGAGCTTGGAATTTATTTCTAATGCTTCGGTCTGTTCTTCCACAGAAAAAGACATGAAGACGCTACACTTTGTATTATTATACTGTTCTTAAACAGAAAGTTGTCCAACATTTCTCATAACCAAGTTACATCTCCAAGTTCATTTTCATGAAGTTATAGATAGCAATACTCAGTCACCAATTAGGAGCAAGCACATACATATACACACTCCACCACCACCTCCATCAGAAAACTGTCAGAGCCTTAATGAAGAAAAAGCCAGTAACAGGGTTTAATATCTTTGAGAGGCAAAAAAGAATACAGCTTCTCAACCCATTTAAAAGAAAAAGTAGTAACAACTAATGAAATTCTGCATACCACTAACTTCATACAGAGCTATCTATAACATTAAAATAATCTCCTAAAGCTGAATGAAAGAGACTTCATTTTGATAAGATACGACATGTGTGATGACAAAAGGCAAAAGAAAAATCTCCTGTAGAAAATAATCTATTAACTTCATTATTTTTTTTCAGGTGTGAAATGGTTAATACTTCTGAAGTTGATTGTAACAAAGAGTGTAGGTCTTCTAAAACACAAAAATGCTGAAAATTTTTTAAACATAAAGTTAAATAATCCTTAACATAACTTCCACTTTCAGACCACCAATTCCAGAAAAACAATAATAAAATAACAAACCCAGACATCTTCTATAAGCCTTTTTATTTCAAGCTTATTAAAACTTGTTTTGCTAACCTTTCAACATGTGAACGCTGCTTGCTATAATATAGATCCTTCTCCCACAACTGCTATTGGTCCAGAAACAAGTTTTGGATGCAGCATATGGCCACACAACATAGTGAAAAAAATCTAAATTAAAATCACTCAGTAGCTGCAAGAATATGATGACTAAAATTGACCTTCCAAATTCAAGAGACTTCATTATTTAAGGTATCACCATTAACTGAGAATACAGGTTTTTGTTTTTCCCTAGAAAGACTTTTTCACAGATTTCCCCCCGCCCCCTTCATTGGCCATTGGTGAATTCTAATATGGAATACTACAAAGACCTCAAGTATCTAGTTCCTCTTCATAGAAAGAGTTATTGGCCATTGGAATGTGCTGCCCAGGGAGGTGGTGGAGTCACCATCACTGGAGGTGTTTAGGAAGAGACTGGATGGCGTGCTGGGTGCCATGGTTTAGTTGATTAGATAGTGTTGGGTGATAGGTTGGACTCTATGATCTCAAAGGTCTCTTCCAACCTGGTTAATTCTATTGTGTTCTCTACTAATAATCCCTTAATGGTTGTTACTGCCCATACTAATTTCAAAATCCGTGATAAAAAAATTGTAGGATTTAGAATTTTTAAATTGTTACCCGATATAGAATACAGACTGCCCCATGGGCAAAGTAGCAAGAGACTCAAAGTGTGTTAGGCAGGTAGTAGTGAAAAGACTTATGGATACTACTTTTAGGCAAAGTCTTACCACAGTAGTAAACCAGGAGGTAGATGTTATGTATATGATATTTACTACAACATTATTGGGTTACTTTATACAATATAGGTAGCAATCCACATAGCAATAAAATCAGCAAATTCTTATGTGATGACAGCAACACTCAGCATCAGCCAAAACTACCTAGCTTACCTGAACAGTTCTTTTCCCCTGCTCCCTCCTCCAAAATTCCAAACTCCCCATTCTCAACAATAAAAAAGCAACTTTGAAATAAACTGTGATAATTAAAAAGCAGCAGTGATCTACAAGTGACTTCCATTGGTCAACCGAGTATGGAAAAAGCCGTGTAATATTCTACTAATCTATTAAATATTAACTGGACAGAACATGATCTATAAAGATTCTCAGCCTGCTGAAGAAATCTTACCGCTAATATTGTTTTTTTTAATGTTCTGGACAAGGAAGGTACTATGGTGTACTACAGCAGAAAATGCTGAACAATGCATCCAACCATTAAAAAGAATAGACAAGATTCTTACCCATTTTGTGCAAGGTCAATCAGTACTAAGTCCTTTTCTAGGAGAACAACTACAGCATATGGTTCTTGGAAGTCTGAGAACAAGGAAGAAGTTACTTATTGGTATGTGTAGCTCTTGCATTCACAGCCTCAAGAATGTGATCAGTCAAGAGTAGAAAAGGTACTCATTAATATAGTTTCTGAAGACCAGCTGCACACTCACGCCCCCTGAATACTCCAACTTCAGTTTGGAAAAGCCACATGGTCACTTGAATTCAGTACTCCCTACTCCTCAATTTACTAGAATTGTTTAAATAGCTAAAATAGCATGAAAAGGATCATGCAGAAGAACTTATGAAACAGTATCTTTGAGAAAGTGGTATGTACCGAACGATGGCATCTTTGCATCCCCAAACTGTTTTTCCTTATATTCAGTGGACTTTAAATTCTAATCACTGACAAAACACATTGAAATATAGCTGACTGCATACAAAAGTAAGAAAACAGAGAGTGTCCTAACTTTTTCATGTCGTCTTTCAGGCAAAACTCAAATTCTGAGTTTTATACACTCCAATGGAAGCTGGCAACTAAAAACATTGGAGCCATCATCAATATAATAGTCTTAATCCAAGACAACTTCCTAAACTATGATAAAAACACCCCTTCTGCAGAGTAGAGATTACAGGTTAGTGAAGAAGTTCACATGGCTACAGGAACAAAGAAAGTCACTGAAAGTTGATTGTGTTCAAATAAACATTGAGCACTTCAAATAAACATTGAGCACATGCAGTAACTGTATCTTTAAATGGTAATGCTCCTTTTTTGTCTGCACACACAAAAAAAAGAAACAAAACATGCAGCCAGCAATTGGCATTCTTCTAGAAGTAAAAGAGGTTTTATAATGAACTATTTTATTATGATGCTTTGGGAAGTAACACATACTTCAGACAATAGGAATAACAGATGGTCTTGCTGCAGTCTGATCTCCAGCGATAAAACAAAGGCAATGCAAAGAATACTTAGATGAAGAGAAAGGGTCAAAATACTGAGAAAGAGAGCCTACCATTAGGATATGGTGTTTCACAGAGGGTTAGAAAATCAACAATTGAATAATCCATTTCTAGCACTGCAGTACTTTTCCCATGCATAACTGTTAGACACGGCCTTCTTCCTACAGTGTCATACGACAAGCCTCCCGAGAGAATGATGAAAGGCTCTCTGGAATAAAGAAGAGGTATTTAGGATCAAGCCAAGAAAATAAGTTAAGAGACTGGGAAGTTTTTGTAACCTTACAATATTATAATAAAGTTGAAGGAGATATCATTAAGCAGAGATATATTAAAGAGAATGCAAATCAGCTCTCCATGCAACATGTAACTTGGGTATGCATTTCAAAAGTTAAACTCAAGTCAGACATTTCTTCCCAACCTTCTGTTCCATATTGCTTATTTGACCAATATTTGCAACTATTTGTCACAAAAAGATTTTTTGGTTAATGTCATAATGGTTTCTTTACTACTGAACTGTAGATTCAGGTTTACTAACAGCCCAATTATGCATACTACAAAACACATTAGCGAGATCATGAAACAACAGTGCATTTACTTACTGTCAATTACCCTAAATTGAAGGATGAACAATTTTGTAAATAGCACAATTTGGCAGTCACAAAAATATGACACTTGAACAAGTAGGCAGCTGCCTGATAAACTTCAAAGATACAACATTTTAAGGAGCAAGGACATAAATAAATGTCCATAGTTCTCTCATCACACCATTACTCCAGACATTTTATTCATTTACCCCTGTCACCATGCACAAAATTTAAGGAACTAGTATGTCACAGACCGCTCCTACTGAATAATTAAATGGTTGAATAGCAAAGTAAAATTATTTTTCAGGGTTGAGAAAAGAGATTAGAGGCTTCCCTTATAAAAAAAAAAAAAAAAAAAGTCTTTAGAGAAACATTTACACACTTGTCTAATATGCACACACAGTTTAGTATTTCATTTATTAAAAAAAGATGGAGGAAATGTATTGGTTGTACTAGATATTTCCTTCTTAATTATTGGAAGTCATTGCTCATTTTAATATTTATATTTAAAATAGGGTATAATATATTTTAAAGAGGAGACTGGCTGTTTATAAGGATACAACTCAAGAAATTTTGCCCTTTATTGACTATTGCCTAATATTCCAGGTTACACTTCTGGGGGAAAATTGGTAGACTGAAACTCCTTTGATCTACTTTCATGCTCATTTTAGTCAGGAATCTTATCATTTGCATCTACTTTGGAAGCAACTACCATGTGAGTTGCTTCCCATCTTCCATCTTCCCATACTGTCTAAATTGCTTTCACTAGCTTGCACTTGAAACATTAAGTGTGACAGATTAGGTACATGCTTCTTCCTGAAAACCATGCATTGAATGGTTCCGATTATGCACATGCTGCTGTTCATGAATTCAATGCATGGCTTAAATGTGCTCTGTGTTTGTAGCACTGAAGGCAAAACAGACTCAGAAACTAAGTATCTTCTGCCTGATCCTTCGGAAAGCCCTGTGACTGAAGAGTTGATAGGACCAAAAACTTGTGCTGTTTGAGAAAGATGCCTTAAAGGAATGGCTGTAAATTAGACTATGGGTCTACCAAGTTCAATATCATGCCTCTAACAGTAGTCAAAACTGTATTTCTAAAAAAGGACTAAGTTTTCATTTAATCTTCATTCTTCATACCCGAACACAATGTTTTATCACGAAGCCCGTGAAGTAAAAAGAGGCACAAAGGGCAAACTTTAATTTAACCTGTTGTTTTTCAGGACATCAAGGAAAAGAAAAACACTGGTGCAATGTACTTACAGTACGTCGCTGACCTGGAATGGTTTATTGCAGTATTTGTCTACACAAAAATGATGAGTTTTTTAAATCTGCCAGATCAAATTTCAGTAATTTGCAGACTTGTGGGCTATTTGACATCAGCTGACAATAAAATAACGACAAACCTCAGTTCCCATGTTTCATTGATTGCAGTGTAAACTGCACCCTGGTTTCTCTGGGGTCTATTTTCAATGTAATCACACTGCTTTGGCCAGGCTTGCCTCAGTCCATATCCTTACTGAGCAAAGAATCTAAGAGCTAAAAACAGATTACTGGGATCTGTGACAGACTTCACAGATGAATCAAAGATTAAAGTGCACTTTAATCTGCTGGAAAGATTAATACAGGTTTATATATGAAGTTTTTCTATTTTCATGAAACCATGGATTTACCATGAAAAAAACCCTGTGTGTTTTCTAATTAAATTCTTAGAATGCTGTTTTTCAATTGTGACATTAACTGTATTAAAAAGGTTAGTACACCTGAATTAAACAGAAATTAATATTTTAAAAAGACAAATAAAACTGCACTTCATATAAATAGATGAGATTGTAACTATCAAAGCTGAAAAAATTTACTAAAAAGCAATGCTCAGCTCTCAGAATTGCTATACAGCATTTTAAACAGCTGCTAATAAAGCTGCTTCTTAAAAAAAAATAATCATAGAATTGTTAGGGTTGGAAGGGACCTCAAGTATCATCTAGTTCCAACCCTCCTGCCATGGGCAGGGACACTTCACACTAGAGCAGGTTGCTCACAGCCACATCCAGCCTGGCCTTAAAAACCACCGGGGATGGGGCTTCTACCACCTCCCTGGGCAACCTGTTCCATTGTCTCACCACCCTCATGGTGAAAAAGCTTCTTCCTAACATCCCAGCTGAATCTACCCATTTCTATTTTTGTTCCATTCTCCCTAGTCCTATCGCTACCTGAGATCCTAAAAAGTCCCTTCCCAGCTTTCTTGTAGGCCCCCTTAAGATACTGGAAGGCCATAATTAGGTCTCCTCAGAGCCTTCTCTTCTCCAGACTGAACAGCCCCAAATCCTTCAGTCTGTCCTCATAGAAGAGGTGCTCCAGCCCTGTAATCATCCTCATGGCCCTTATCTGGACATGCTCCAGCACCTCCAGATCCTTGCTGTAACTGGACACAGTACGCTAAGTGATGTCTCACCAGAGCAGAGTAGAGAGTTCTACTTCAGCAGGTTTTGAAGCAATCCCTTCACATTACATTTCCTTATAAGTTAAATCTGTAAAGCTCGCTTGGGGTACACTATGAAAAAATGCACTACAAAACAGGGTAATTCATTGAAAAAAAGTTCAGAACACACAGAAATTAGGTCTTGTAGTGTAGGATGTTTCTGCTCAATTTTAGAAGTAAATTGTCAAATACTAGCCAGCTTCTGGAAATCCAGATGTGACAGAACAGTACATACAGAAGTCAGGTACCAGCTGGTTTACTTTTCTAACCATGAGGCAATAAACAATAAAGCTAGATAAGACTTAGTTAGATAAGAGTTAGTTCAGTTTAGAACTGGAAATCTTGAAATAGTCTTGAAGATGAACTACAAATTCTTTTTGAGAAATGTGGTTTTGAGCCAAACTTACACAACAAGATTTACTATTCAAACTAATCTAGAGACCTCATTATTACTGTAACCTCTAGGTGCCAATTATGTCCATCCATCTTGCTAAAGAGGGACTGCTCTACAGCTAGTCAATGACAGCTGCATAAGCTATCAAGACAATGCCCTTTATTATGTTTTACAGGGAGACATTTGAGCTGAAATTTATATTAAAACAGAGCTCCAGCAAAGAATATACTTTGACAATTTTATCATCATGCTGACGTCAACCAGAACAAAGACTATAAAGGGCAAAATCTGGAGGGGTAGGAAACAGCATTAGGAGGCTCAAGAGCTTCTCTGGATTCTCTTTAGACATAAAGGATGCATTAAAAAACCCCATGGAAACCATTCCAGTAAAGTTAGAAAGTAACCTATCTTTGGAGCTCACCACAGAGATTGAGCATTTTAGATGAATTTAAATGGCTAGAGAACAAAGACATTATGCTCTGAGATAAGAAAATTATGCTAGCTTGCTCAAGGAATATACCAAAAACTTGTGGTTTTGATTCTCTAGCCCAGGCACCGGAAGACTCTCAATAGTAACCTTCCTACATATATTCTCCCAGAAATAAAGCTATGGACATTTTATTGTAGGTTGAACAACTGGCTGCAAAGACTTTACAGACACTATCTGCAGTAACCTTATGAACCCAAAACTAGAAAAACCCCTACAAACTTAAATAGGTAGTCTGTAAGAAACAGAAAAAGCCTCATGTCCTCCTGCTTCCCTGTAGGGAGAACATAATGGAGAGTAAAAGTAAGAAGAGATTAGTAAGAGCTGCAATAGCAGTGCCTACAACAGGTTGCAATCCTATGTTCCTCCTGCACGGTTCTAGACACCTTTCCTTAAAAGGTTTATTAGAATTAGCAGCAGTGAAGAAAACCAGTAAGATCATAGCAATGAAATATTTTCTACATGAAGAGATACTGGAGTAAACCTAGATCACTCTGGATAAGGGAGGTAAAAGGAGTGATGCAGAGCATAGAAGAAATTAAAATAGAATGGTTACTCGCTATTTTTCACTATAAAGAAGTTAGCTGAAATAAATAGACACCAAACAGCTCATCTTAAATATCTTGTGAGCTTTATGGTTTTGCTTTCTTTTGTGGACCTTTCCCCCCCCCCCCCCATAACAGAGCAGACTGCCATAGAAACGGGTTTATTTGATATGTTATATTCCTTCTGTAGCTAGAAAAAAGAACATTTAGTCCTGTCCAGGAAAGATTCTCCTCTGTGCTAGAAAAATTAAACCATGAATTAAACTATGACAAACGATGATGCTTTAGCTGAAAGCCCAGACTACCATGCTCATACCTAAATAAATTTCAATCAGTAAAGAGAAAAAACATGAAAATGTTAAGCATTCAGAATCAGCTCTGCCTTGCCTTAAAATTACAATTGAGTGTTTAAAAAAATTCTCCTCCTTTTAATTAGTGTATCACAACAGTTACAAATTTGGAATTACACTAAAAATGGAGAAAGCTTTAGACAGAAAACATTAACCTGAAAGACATCGAAATATTCAGTTTGGACAAACAAGAAAGTGGAAGGTGTAATAAAAACAGCCATACTAGGCAAAAGCAGTCTCTCCCTAGAGAACTATGTATTAGAAATGATACAATAATAAGCTTCTTAAATTGCACGGAAAATCAAATAGTTTTAACATTGTACTATTGTAATTTCATGCAAAAAACTTCAAATTAACCTTTTCCTTCAGAATTGACTATTCACCAAGTTTTTGACTGCAGAAATCATAACTTGCTGAAGACCTGACTACCTTTTGCACTCTGCATATCTTCGGATCAGCTCTTGAGATTTCAGCTGACACAAGAACATGCAGACAGATGTAGACTGCTGCAAGTAAACTATGACTTTCCTACTGATGATAGATGTTCATACATCTGGGAATTAGACACAGTCTTAAATCTCTACTTATCTCATTTTTAGCAGCCAAAGCCGCTGATACTATATTTATGAGTATATCAATATATTAATAGAAGATTTTACTATTTACTACTTAATAGTAAGGAAAAAATATTCTGTATGTTATGCCTGAAAGCATATGGCAACAACCTTAAAAAAAAGTAAAAAGAAATTTTTTTTTTTTAAATAGTAAAAAACAATCAACTTTTACAAATAACCGAACGGGTTTCCACAAATATTTTACCTTTATATTCTTTTTACTCCCAAGACTTTAAACCATTGTAGAACCATAAATAAAAGTACTTGTTCGTACACAGTTCATGAAATACTTTAGTCTTAATTGTAATCCTGTAACAAAACATGCTACTCGAGATACTGCCATTCCATCTGAGTTTGTTGTTGCAATTATGGCTTTGTAAAACTCTTAATATACACCATTAGACGCAGCGTACTGCAGAAATTACTGCACTCTACCAGAAAAGCTTCTCACAGTAATATTTTTGGGAGAGACAGATTCAGAATTTAGAACATTTATATCAGACTACTATTTGTCAAAGTTCAGTTTTCAAGTCTGTGCTCTAGTGTCTTCTGTGCTTTACCAGCCGTTTTTTCCTGTAATATTCCCAGAGGACTGAGCAAAAATACACAGGAGTTTCACAGCATGGAAGAAGCACATAGCAGAATCTTTACCAAAGTTAGGGTTTTTATATAGTAATTTGTCCACATAGGTTTGGGGTTTTTTTTGCTTATTCCGCAGTATCTGAATTACAAAAACTGTTCTAGCTGTTCTACCGTAGCTCAGTGCCACGAGGTAACAACAAGGAAACAAAGTACATTCCCAGAAAGATATAATAGAATAAACCAGGTTGGAAGAGACAAAAGTTGCTTTCTTTTTTACATATGTTAATTCTGCATATAAAACAAGTCTTACCCAGCTCTAGTTGTTTTATATTCCACCTTAAGAATAGGTTTGCAGGGTTCTGGCTTCTTTCCATCCTTCAACTGCTTTCCTAAAGTGAATTATTTTCTTATATTAATCTTACAGTTCCATAACACAATGACAAATGAAGGAATTCATGATGCAACTTGCCAAGTATATATATTCAACATCTGACACGTAAAGAGAATGCCCTGGAATAATATCATATAAGACTTGTCAAAACTCTCAATACACCAACCTAGAATATTCTAAGTCTAGGTAGTTCTGAGGTTTTTTTGGGATGATGATTGGTGAGGACTTCTGTCTGGTTTTGTCTTTTTTGACATGTTATAGAATATTTCTTTTCAAAACTATAATTATTTCCTAAAGAAGTTGTCTTAAGTAGTGCTGAATATTTAAAATTTATCTCTTGTCTATCATTTTGCAACTAAAACCAGTCAGTTTACAAGTAAAATGAGGTTTATTCTGAGTGTTAAGGGCTAAGGCTTGAATTCGTACATCAAAACCAGTTCTTTCTCTACCCTGAGCTATTACCATCTGAAGCTTCTACACATACAATCTCCCATAGAGGCAGTAGAAATTATGAGTATGGTGTAAATATGCCTTCCTCCCCACCCCCATCTGAATATTGATGAAGTTTGATATAACTATGAATTTCTGAAGAAAATTTAATTTGAAGGTCAAGATCAGAAGAAAAAAAGATAAGACTATTTATTTTAGTTTTTCTACCATAGGTGTCAGTTTATTTTCTGACTGCTACAGAGCTTCCTTTCTTCATTCTAGTCCACAGCCAGCATAGCAAACACAGACTTGCTGGGTGCTCAGATAAGTAAAACTAGGATGCTTAACTACAGCATCTTTTACTATGACAGTAACCTCACTGTTCCCTTCACCCCTAAGAATCTGAGGTAAATGATACTAAGATGTGAATTAGGCTCATGCACTCCATGGAAACCTGGCATTTGTTATAGAGTATTTTGGAAGAGCAGCAGCATACTTCACAGAACAAGAACACAGAATGTTAATTCCCTAGATCAGAGTTGATGCAAGACCTCCCAGAAGCAGGAACATCTTACCAGATGCTAGTCTCATTATTGTAAACCTTTCCAAGAACTTATATGGTAATCTACATGTTCATACACGCAACAGATGCTTGCTTATATGCATTTTAAACAATAGACAGGTTTGTAACATCAAGAAAAAAGCAAGCCCTGCAAAACATGCATTAGTTAATTTTGGTATCAATGCCATTAAGTGAAAGGTGAGCTTGAAGTTCAGAGATTGGGACAAAACTTTGGATTCTTATTGCATGCCCTTTTTTAAAAATGGAATTTATCAGAATTTAATATGACAAAGTAAGTTTACTGGCATAATAAGTGCATCTTAATACCTGGTTTTGCAAAACAATTCTATGAAAGCCATGTTCTGTGTGGTTTAAGAGTCAATGGATAACAGTGGTCATCTGTTTTCACCTTACCATGCGGAGTGATAGTCTGGAATGGTTTGGTAGGAGATTTTACATTCCATATGGTCAAGGTACCATCTGAGTGACTACAAACAAATTGCTTTCCTTCATGATGCCAAGCCACGGAGTGGATAGCCTATGTAAGAGAAGGGTTAAAAATCAGAGCAGTGTATCAGTGTCATTTTATTCTTATTCCATTAGACAGCAAAAGGAAATTAGAAAAATTAGTATTAAATCATACTGCTCTTAGTACATCCTAGTATACCTGTTTAAGGGAAGGAAAATACCACCCTCCTCACAGTGTAGTCATGACATACTTTTCAACAATAGGTAGCATGCAGAGATTAACTCCAAGCACTTGGTGCTTTGCTAAGCAAAATTTTTAATTATTGGGAAAAATACACTGTCCAGACAAAAAGTACCTACTTTATAGGATTATCAAAGTTTTAAAGGGCATTTTGAGATGTCTAATGTGGATATACACAAGAGGCTTACAACATAAAGTAAGAACTGAAGGAAGATTTATTTGAAATGATGATGAAAAAATTAGTTTGACTAAGCATTCTGATGTTGCAATAGCAGTGTTAAGGTATAGGAGAGTAAGTCTTCCCCTGAATACAGAAGCATCCTTATATTCATAAAATTAGGAATAGAATTATTAAGGCATGCCACAAGAAATCTTACAGCAGAAAAGAAAAGATGACTAAAGAAAATCTAGTTACTGCCTTAAGGTGAGAAAAAGTCAACAATGAAGCAAAGAGTGTAAATAAGACAGAGAAATTAACTAGTAAGAAATGACTGATGCCATTTCCAGCATCAATACTAGCACATGGACATGTCATAAATCATTAGGTCATGTTATAGCATAAAAATAAACAACGAAAACTCAAAGTATTTCTCTATTACTCAGAAAGTGCAGAAAGAAGTATTATCTGGCAGAAGTATGGAACTTTGCTGTTACTAATACAGTAGACTTGCTTAATACTTATGGTAGAGATACTACTCTAAACTGAAAGCAGGACCTTAATATGTGAAAGCTAATTCACTGTATAATATAATCTCTTCACAGAAGGTGGTATCTGTAAGCAGGGGCTTAGATTCACTCCAGCTCCTCAGGTACCTACACATTTCCTTTTGAGGAATCCTGGGTGTGAGAGTAGCATGGAAGCCTAATCAGCAGTGAAAGTTTCAGTTAATTATTAGGTGAGGAGAGAGGACAAAGAGGAAGGAAAAAGAAATTAAAAAAATCCAAAAAAAAAAAAACCCAACCACAAACCAAAAACCACCCCAAAAAGCCACACAAGACAGGTCTAAGCTAGCTTTACCTAAACTGATTCTTGGACTCTTTCAAGCAGTTCCCTGTCCTTCCCTAACTGAGGGGCCCAGAACTGGACACAATGCTTCAGATGCAACTTCATCAGGGCAGAGTGAAGGGTGAGGACAACCTCTCAACCTACTAGCCACACCCCTTCTAATACACCCCAGAACAGTGTTAGCTTTCTTGGCCACAAGAGCACAGTGCTGGCTCATGGTCAACCTCCCATCAACTAGGACCCCCAGGTCCTTTTCCCCTGCACTGCTCTCCAAAAAGTATACACTGAAGTATTTCACAAAAGTATACAGAAAAACTACGGTTTCTAGCAGTATGATTGGGAGAATCCAGTGATTAAATAACAAAGGAAAACAACTACACCGCATGAATGGAGGGTCTCCAGCAATACCTTTTACAGTTTATAGTAGTAGAAATGACAAGGCTCACAGAAAACATCTGATTGGAAGAGACCTCAACAGATCATCCAGTCCAGCCTTCAACCCAGCACCAACGGGTCAACACTAAACCATGTCCCTAAGCACCATGTCCACAAGCTGCTTGAACATAGATCTGGAGCTATATATTAATTTAGTATTTCTTAGTGAAATTTAGTTTTGTTCCCTACATAGTGTGGAATTACTGTAAGTTTCGTTTGAAAACAGATTCACATCTACAGATACACAGCTCAGACATCTCACATGAGGTCTCCTTGCGTGTCAAAGTGAAAGTCTTACTCATACTGGCTGTGAGATAAATTTTCATTTAGCAAATAAATGATATGACAAATCTTGCATAAATATTGAAAATTCGCTTTTATTTACTTCAACAACATAGCACCAAAGTCAGAGATCAGCAAGTTTGAAATTGCATAGCTGGTAAAGAAAAGGCTGCATTTCAAAAACTCTTTCCACTAAGAAAATCAGTTATCTGTACTATGATTATCAATACAATATAATAATGTGGTGGGTTGAAATTACCCCCAACATAAAATTGCCAAACCAGCTCAGTTGAAAGCAAATTTACAAACAAAACTAGAATCCAGAAATATAGAATGAAAAAGGTCAGGAGGAAGGAAACTCAACAACCCATTACTATTGAAACAGCCCTAATGCTTAAGAACATAAAGAGATCTTTAAACTGAGCACACTGAACTGATAAACTGAGCACAAAGTAGAAGGATTATTATCATCATCACTTAAGTTCTGCAAGAAACCTGATGGGATGGAAAGAACCCTGAAGGAGAATGAGGCCTTTGGCTTTATGGGCTTTTATCCTTAGTTTTATAGAGCACCTGGTTACACTTAGAAATATAAGTAAGTACTATTTATTTAAAGCACAATAAAATGCATGGTTTATGTATTTTTAAAAGAATTCCACCAA
This sequence comes from Picus viridis, assembly GCA_033816785.1. NCBI lineage: Eukaryota > Metazoa > Chordata > Aves > Piciformes > Picidae > Picus > Picus viridis. The sequence continues at coordinate 28,504,989 of CM066578.1, read as the reverse complement.
TAATTCTGTGGGTTGAGTAAGCTAAACTTTGCTACACAACACTATCCTTGCAATTCACAACTTCATGTATGCCTGAAAAATAAAACCAGACCTATAAGCAGCTGTAGAAAAATCTCTACATATACAATTGGCTAATATCTACAGTGGCAAGTGAAAAAAAGTACAGTAACTTCAGGTGGCATTAATTGGTTAACAACACTAGCCTCAATCATCAAAATGAAACTGATAGCTGAAAAATCATCTCAATAAGAAAAAACAAGCAGAAGCCACTGAGGCTGCAGATAGCTTCTTAAAGACACTGAAAAGTCCATAGGAGTAATTTTCACCCCCAGCATTTCACACAAAACTTACTGATTCAAAATAAATCTCTCAAAGGTTGATTGGTATTTCTCATCTCGATTTAAAAGTTCACTTTGCACCCTGTTGGTGCCATGATGCAGCAGCATGATTCGCTGGTGCTGATTCAGTTGTCTCAAATATTTTTGCAGAATGTATTACTGGTCATACAGATTCAGATCAGACAGTAATCCCTCCTGACAAGATCACGCACTGGTGCCACAAAGGACTGTTGCTATATGACCTCTGAAAATCGCTTCCAATTCAAAAGTATTCTACAATTGTATGATTTAAGCTACAAGGTATTTGTATCCTTAAAAAGAGTTATCTGCACAGGTAATTGTCATAGGTTGTGTTGAAACTGCTGCTGATATTCAATACCATGCTGCCATCCTGCCAGATCCAAAATGAAAGTGCTGTCTGGGGCCAAGTATCATGGGGCTTGAAGTTCAGATGGTAACATGACAGGTTTCCTGTCCCAGTTGCTGTTTCTCATTTTTGGGGTGCTAGTCTTTTCTGCTGTGCAGACTGTGTGTTACAGGGGAAGAGAGTGGTGTCCCTGGCTTCTACTGATGCATTTCACTACACTGTCCTGAAAATAGGCTGAGGTAATTGTGTATTGCATTATCTTAGAATAGAATTAAGCAGGTTGTAAAAGACCTTTGAGATCATCGAGTCCAACCCATCACCCAACACCATCTAATCAACTAAACCATGGCACTATGCACCCCATCCAGTCTCCTCAAACACTTCCAGTGATGGTGACTCCACCACCTCCCTGGGCAGCCCATTCCAATGGCCAATCACTCTGTGAAGAACTTCTTCCTAACATCCAGCCTAAACCTCCCCTGGTGCAATTTGAGACTGTGTCCTCCTCCTCTGGTGCTGGTTGCCTGGGAGAAGAGACCAACCCCCACCTGGCTACAACCTCCCTTCAGGTAGTTGTAGACAGCAATATAAAAAACAACAATATAAAACAAACAAACAAAAAAACCCCCCACCACCCAAACATATGTTTAAAGGGTTTTCAAAAAGTTTAAAGAAAAGTTAATTCACAACTGCAGTTCCATTATGTCACAAGCAATTTTCTCCAAATTCTCTGAAAAAGAATGGTACGCTCCTGCATTGTTTGTCACATACAACATATGACTGTTATAATAATTAAAAACCCCCACGGTACTGGAAGTTCAGGATCTTATTGGTAACACAGAAAAATCAAGAACAAATTCTAACTAAACTACCCATTATTCACTGGAATGTCATTGAGGGAAGTCATCAATCAGCACTAATACTAATCATGGCCTAGAGTGACCTCCCATAGCTATAGCTAAGCAGAAGTACAATTATAAATGTTTCAGGGGTGTCTCTACCCTGTAACTATTCCTGTCTTTGGGATAAGTGTTCCTAGTGTTCTTTTGCCGCAACTATCACCTCAGGGTGCTGGACAGGCACACAAGTCCAGACAGAAAGAACCTGTTGCACTGACCTAGCATTCAGGCAACAAATAAGACTTCCCCAACGCAACATGGGAATTTGCTTCAATAGAGCCTTTGAGAAGTAAGGTAATTTGGAATGAAACCAAGCAAAAAGCCAAAGATATAAAATGAGATTCATCTTCTTCCACGTGGAAACTGCATATTTTGATAAACCTCTGATGATGCAGGGAGTTTCATCTTTGTTTCTTAGCAGAAGAAAATCAGAGGATGACATCTGGATCTCTTCACACATCTGAAGTTTTGAATCAAAAAGTTGCAACAAATGATGGCATGCTGGACTTCACAAGTCCTTCAAGTTACACATTTAAAAGACCACTCTCAACTACAAGGTGATGAGAGGGGAGCCTAATCCAACAGAACAATTTCTAGCAAAACAGTCTTTATGGTATCAAAGTGCCTGACCATATTATTCATGATGCCTGATGAAGCATAAAGCCATAAAACCATGTAAGCATTGAGGTTGGAAGAAATGTTTGAGATCAAGTCCAGCCACTCACCTATAGCTCACAATCCCACCACTACTGCTAAACCACTGCCACTAAACCACAGTCACTTCTTAACAGCCACCATCAAGTAAACAAGCATGTTTCACAGCACCGCTACAGGAAAAAGAGGATCCAGCTCCAGGGTCCTGACAACTACATCTAGTGCTTCAATATTATGAAGAATTGCAGCTGTGCTATACTGCCAAGCTCTGTTGATGTCAGTCCTGCAACTTTCAGCAGCAACAAAATTCATGTCCCAGGTAAGAGCACTGTGATTTCTAATAGGCATAGTGTCAGTCATTACCCTTTCAGTGACTGGTGATGGCTTTTAAGACTGATAGGACTACACAGTTCACCAGTATTACAATGATTTCTTTTCAACAGGGTTAGAGACAGTTTCCCCAGTGCTAATAAGCAGGCCTGATTCAGGATCCCTTTGTGAACCCTCCTGATACATTTCAGTGGTCTGAGATGGCACAGTTGGGGAAGAAGAAGAGAGAACAGACAGCATGAAGATGACTAGAAAGGTAACATCATGGAGTTGACTACTCCATTCACTAGCAAAAATGAGGAAGATTGTTGCCTTATTATTAACTGCAAAAACAGAGTAAAGAATAAAATCAAAGAGATACAGAAGCAGCCCTACTTCACCTAACTTGCAGCCAAAAAAATGTAAATCGGATACATGCATTTCATCTGCTTTCTCTGCCTTCCTATTCATGATATTTTCTGTGTCTGACAGGATCTTCTATCAAGGTGTTCAGTCCAGAAACAATGACAGCCCTCTCTACAATGATACCTTTCAAGAAGCATTTTCAATTGTTAGGCAAAATTAATTATTTTATTTCTATGCCATTCAGGTCAGAACCCAGAAGAACTTTAAAGTGCCTAACTGCATCAAATTCAAATTATTCTATTCTGCCTTCCCCCTTCAATTGGATCTACATACCCTGCCCACTGAAGAAGAAATTCCTTGTCATACAATGTTAAATGGATGAGAACCAACTAATTACTACTGTGTGCAGTAATTCTTCTTTCCAAAGAAATATTTTTCTTAAGGGCAACTGGAACTCACAGGAAACACATCATTCAACCTCTAAGACCTGAATGGCCAGTATAATTTAAGTAGCTTTATGTATGTTGATTCTCACTAATCAGAACAGTGATACTCAAAATTCACTCCATAGGTCTTTTTTTCTGTCCCTTTCTTCTCCATTCCTAAGTTATAGTAATGATCGTTTCTTTATGAACAATCTGACCTTTAGATATGCAATTACCTCTTTGGCAATGAAAAACAAACGAAACAAAACAAACTGAGCTAGATGCTTTCACATATAACTCCTGAAGGTAATTGAAGATGAGACAGGTGAACTATTCACTGCTCACCTCCTTTCAAGTCAGGATTAGTTCAAGAATACAACAGGTATGGAGTCAATTTTTTAAACAAATGGACCACAAAATTAAAGAAAAACCAGAATAATTAGCCCAGTGTCTACCCTGGGTAAGTTTCTAGCAATGCCACCAAAACTTTAAGAACAGAGTAAATCTACATATGGATGAGTACAATATACCAGTAACAAGTCAACATGGTTTTTTGTAAAACAAAAATCAGATTCAACAAACCTCCAAAAACGTTAACAAGCATGTAGTGAAGAGAAGCATGAAGCAAGCTGCATACACCATTTTAAAAGTCTTTCAACAATACCTCTTACAGAAAACTAAACCCACACTACAGATCCCTTAACTACTGAATAATTGGTTAAGGTATCAGGAAGTAAAGCAAACTAGAATAAAGATAGGATGGTACAAATTAATTAGTTCATGGCCGAAGGCAACTGGTACGGGTTGCCTCAGGGATCTGTGCTGCTCAGTTTATTCCTAAACTTGGAAAGTTTGAAGCATACTAGTGTGGTAATTCTGCTAACAGTACCAAAGCATATTCAATATAGAATCAGGATTCTAGTGAAGAACTGCTGAAAGACTTAACATTTTTTTGTTGTCCATGTAAATGTGAAGCTATGCATAAACACAATGGACTTTGACACTTAACACTGAAGAATGAGACTCTAGTTTCAGAGTAAGTTGTTCCAAGGAAGCATCAGCTTAATGCCTGCATCCAGAGGCTAGCCCCAGTATCAAGATAGAAATAAAACATAATTATTCCACAGCATAAATCCAGTGTGACTGCATTTTGAATACACTATGTTGTCGTGTTTCTCGTTTTATAAAAAAAAAGATACAACAGAATGGTTAAACCCAGAAATTTAAAGCCAAAAGCATAAGGCTTATAGAATGAACTCGATTAAAACTGGAAAAAAGATAGTGGAGACAGGCTATGGAAAAAGCAAGAGAGAGAATGAATTAGGTACATGCAATGAAACTGGAAGGTACAAAAATTGCTCTTAACATCTTTGAGGCTTATACAGAAATTTGTGAACAAAGAAACTTCATTGAGCTCTGATGCCCTAATACAGCTCTGACTACCTAAGGCTTAGACCGCTTCAGTGATTTTCCCTTCAAACTCTTCATTGGCAGAACTAACACGCAAGCACGAGCACTGAGTCAGAACCATCGTACAAAAAAACCCAAATACTCTCATGAAAAGTTCAGCACAGAGCTAAAGAAAGCACATCTGCTGTGATACAAGAAACAGGCCTAACTGGTACTGAAGAATGATACAGTCATTTTTACAATTGATGAAATGAAATTGAGACTAATATCACATCAAATACATAATCTTGAATATTACATTGAATTGGGTTTCTTAACCTTTCAAAAAGCCTACATTCTCTTTAGAATCAAGTTTGCTTTTTAAAAAGAAATGTAATTCAATACCATTGTTTTTTCTAAACATCCCCTAGTTTTGTTTCAAACCTTGATCTTACCCTAAAAAAAAAAAAAAAGTGGGGGGTGGGGTGGGTGGGGTAGTGGTGGTGTTTATAGCACTATCCTAGTGAAACTATGTAGTGGCTTTTTCCCCCCGTGCACCTTTTCAGAATGTTAGATTCCCGATCATGGAAATTGCTAAACCATCTTGTTTCAACTCAAGACTCAGGTTTTTAAATACAGGTGAAAGCCACAGTACTAAAAAAATTACCCCCCCCAACATTTGAAAGCTTCCCCTCTCAGGCCCCAAAACTACTAAAGAATCAGCCCCCAAAATTACTGAAGAAATCCATGCCACCATTCATTGTTTCAAACTTCAACTCTGTCAACACTTACTCAGGTCTGAAGTTTCTATTATTCAAACACTATGGCTCTTTTAGAGAAAACTTCAAGTACTTGCAATTTCAAAGACACTTATTTATTGATCCACTGGAGACAGAAGTAGGAGAAGAAATGAAAGAAAAATAGTAAAAGTCACTATTAGAATAGCAAATTATAGCCTCATAGTAAGTAATGCAGATGAAAAATGTTACCTCATCATGTGTGTATCTGTAATCTGCCTTCTTGGACTTCAGATCCCATAATACCACTGTTCCAGACTCAAAGCCAATCAGAAGCTGCAATAATAAGCAGATTTATTAGGTCTTTGTAAGAATAAGCAGAACCGATACAATTTGCAATGCTCGTAGTTCTTGTCCCAAGGAGGAGCAGTATTAATTACGTGCAGTTACTATACGGAGTGTATGAAGACAACAAGGAGAGATGGTGAAGACCTCAATGTTAGAGATGTTTACTTTGTACTTGCCATTCTCATAAACTTCCAGCTAATACAACTGACTTTCATGCAAAATTAAAAAAAAAAATCTAGAAAGCAGCATTCTTATGAAGATTCCTTGGAAATCCCCCTTGAGTTCCATGTCAACACTGAACTTTCTTTAATGCACTCCTTTTGAGTGAAAATGGGTGGGTTGGAAAATAAATTTTTACGTGCATTTTTATTCACTGGAATTTGTTCTGCTTAGATCTGTGATATTCTTCTTGAAGTTAGAAGTAACAGTTCATTGTCTATAAAGAAACAATGCAATATGAGCTTCTCTCTATGTTAATCACAATTGAGATAACTGCATATAGGAACACCAAGAACATCAGATGGAAAGAAGAGTGAAGCTAGAGAGAAGTTGGACAAGATAATTTTTCCAAATAATCTTTTTGCTAGACTCAAGATTTCCACTCCCATTTCCACAGGGAGTGAAGATTCAGATAATCCATAATAATTGGTCTAACACAAAGCCAAGTATTTAAGCGTTTTGCTCTCCTACTTTAAGTGATGCTTATCTTAAGGCAGTAGTACTAGTCTTGGCATTTGTCATATAGAAGGCAGCAATGCAGCTTCATTTTTCATAGGTGCTGGACCTACTGTGAGATCTTTCCTTTGAGCAATGTCACTACAGGAAAAGCAGCTCCAGCATTAAGTAGCACACCTTCACTCCCAATTCCTTTTTCCAGCACAGAAATACAAAAAAAACCCCAGTATTTGGCTGCAGGGATTTACTCAACCTTGTAGGAGTATTTCCTGTGAGCAAACAAGTGTCCTGAGGACACTTACTAGATCCCCTCTCAGTCTTCTCTCCAGACTAAACAGCCCCAGGTCTCTCAACCTTTCTTCATAAGGCAGTGCTCCAGTCCCTTAATCATCCTTGTAGCCCTCTGCTGGATTCTCTCAAGTAGATCCCTCTTGAACTGGATGCAGTATTCCAGGTAGCACTAGGGCAGAGTAGAAGGGGAGGAAACGGGAGTTTCCTTCACAAACAGGAGTTCAAAACTCTAGGATATTTCTGAGAAAATACATCACCAAAAACTCAGCATTTAATTCAATCATGCCTGATTAATCTAGAACAGTCATTAATGAAAATCTGCTTCAGGTGGCATCAAAGTCTCTCTGGCCAAGTCATAACTGTATTTTTTCAGGGATCTACACACTCTTGGAAAAAAGCACCTGCAGAACTGCTTTTCTCAAATCCTTCTTTCATATTTTGGAGGATTTTTTGTTTGTTGTTTGGTTGTATTTGGGGTGGGGTTTTTTTTAGTTTGTTTCATTTTTTTTCCAGTTTGTGTGTTTGTTTTTTGTGTTTTATTTGTTTTAAAATCCCTCCTATTTACTCTTCAACATGGACCAAGTGGTCTGAAAAAAAGTTGCAGTAGAACACCAAAATGTGGCTAAACAACTATATGGGTCACACAAACTAAAAAGGCTGAAGATTTTTACTAGAGTTAGCGAGTTACATGATCTCATCCCAAGACTTGCAAAAGAAGTTTGTTAGCTGAAGTACCGACTTAGTCTTGCAACCATGACTTAAGGGGGAATACATGGTTTGGTACTACAGTAGTTACTGTCATCTAGAAAAAGCATGCTAACATTTGCGCTCCTTGCTTTCTCTTTTAATTGGCAAAATCTTCATGGTGAACTAAGCTGCATATTCTATGTTGGTTCTGTGTGAGTCTCACAACAGAGCTCTCAAAGCAAAGGGTAATACCCGTAAATTTACTTTAATAAATCAGAAGGAATCAGTGAATATTGAGTTCATAGCTCAAGTTCTTCTCTGGGGCTGCTGTGTCACAGGACAGAAAATTGTCTTGCAAGGGCTTCAAGAGCATGTACCGTAAAACTTTGTCAAGATAAAGATTATGCTAATACTATCTCAAATGAAAGACAAGTCTAATATATAGCTTGCTCTTATTTTAGCTGAGTTGACTTTCCTGAAGTGTCTAGTTGTAGGCAGGCCAGTTAGACTTCAAGTAAGTTACTATAATGACTAGATGCTGTCTGCTAAATAAAGGTGTGTCACTTCAACCTCAATTCCCATAAAAACTGCTGCTTTATATTAAAGGCAAACTACACAGTATTCTCTATCAATATGCAATATATATATAAAAGTATATAACAAAGTTGTAAAACAGCAACACCCAAGAGTATGATCATGAGACCCCACCTGGAATGCTGTGGCCATCTCTGGAGTGCCAAATACAAGAAGGACATGAAAGTGTTAGAACAGGCCCAGAGGAGGGCCATCAAGATGACCAGAGGGCTGGAGCACCTATGAAGGCAGGCTTAGAGTATTGGGCTTGTTCAACCTGAAGAAGGCTCCAGGGAGACCTTATAGAAGCCTTCCAGGATAGCTTGAGAGGGACTTTTTACAAAAGCACACAGTGATAGAATGAGGGGCAATGATTTCAAAGTGGAAGAAGCTAGATTTAGATTAGACATTAGGAAGAAATTTTTCAGTGCGAGGGTGGGGAAGGCACTGGAGCAAGTTGATCAGAGAAGCTGTGAAGTATCAGTTCCAGAAGTGTTGAAAGCCAGGCCTTGAGCAACATGATCTAGCAGAAGGTATCGCTGACTACAACAGGGATGGTTGAAACTAGACAGCCTTTAAAGGTCCCTTCTAACTTAAACCACTATGATTATAAAATTTATTTAATTTCCATCCTGGACTCAGGTTACAATAAGGTTTTCTTGGTCACATCTTAATATTTGCCACTATAAGTGAAGTTCTTTGCTTTGTTTTCAAATGTTTCTGAATATGAGAATTCAGTGCTTCTAGTAATGTGTCCTGCAGTCATGTCTAACTTGCTTCCTATTTTCAGAGCCTAAAGCCTTGATCTAGGATTTCTTTGTGCTTTTAGCATTGTCCTCATCTATTTAAAGCTTTCTCAAAAAGCAGTAGTTTCTATACAATTTTAAAAGTCCTGCTTGAAAATAATGTGTTGAGTAGTCTTTGAACATATCCTACCTTTCCTTCATCCATTGGATTGTCGCTAATGTGGACAACAGGTCCTGGGTGAGATTTGGATGACCTAAACAAGAAATGTTTCCATTTAATTAAAAAAAAATAAAATTAAAATTTCCCCTGCCCAAAACTTTATCAAGATGACTACAATACAGATTCTGCAGATATCCACTCCATATAAGCAAGCTGTTGATATTCAGCACAGAATCATTTTGCTCTTCAAGTCCATAAATACTTTATTTTTAGGCACCTCGATTTTGCCTTTATCTAATAAGGAAAAACTTGCTTACTGCTCATTTGCTAAAATAAAATTTGCCCTTAGTTTTCCAATATTAATCTCACTATTTGTTATAGAATTAACACTATTGGATAAAATGTTTATTTGCATGCTGGAAAACAGGCCTTGCCTATTCAAAAACTGCCCAAGCTGGGCACCATTAGAACAACACAGTTATGATTCTGTTGACTTCTTGCTAGAGATGTTTGTTTCAACAACCTTTAGCAAGTGATGGGCATCATGAATGCTTTGAAGACAGATGTAATATTCTGGGATCAAAATAGCAGCACAAAAGTATATGTTTTTACCCACAAAATTCTGCATTTGCATACACAAATTTACATGTATGTGCCTGCAAAGTATACTTGGCTCTAGGAATAGATTTATTTAAATTTACATTTTCAGGCAGTAATTTTATAGTCAGCATGCATCAGCTTACCATTATACTCTGGGCTTCAACCTCAAAACTGTAGAAGTGATATGCCTGCTCAAGTACCAACCACTTCATATTTTAGCATACATTATTTTTTCTAGCTCTTTATCAGTTCTTAATTTTTAAGTCTATTACAGGCACTATGATGAAACAGTGTTATAGGTAGAAAGCTGTGAATTAACACTAACACTTCACATTTATGAAAATAAAAAGTATTTACATTGCTATTTATACAATTTGATCACCTATTTACTGTAGCTGAGGCCATTATGAAAGCCACTCTAGGTAACAACAGTAACATCAGCTGCAGAAATACTATTTGGGACACTTGTATTCCCTTCCCCTCAGACAACACTTGATTAAACTCACAGTTCAATGGCTTTATTCCACATGATGACATAGCCTGAGAGAGTAAATGACTCCACATTGACAATGTGGATGTTTCCTCTTTCGGTTCCCACATAGAGCCATTTACTTTGGAAAGGCAGATGACAAAAGGTTATCCTGAAAGAAAGTAATGGAAAAAAAGGAATTAGTCTTTTAGATACCTTGTACTCCAAGGTCTACATTGCCAAAAAGTAGGGAAAAGGTCATAGGCAAATAAGCAGAAATAAAAGAAGTTACAGGCAGAGAAAGTAGCAAAGCCAATAGAGAAGTAATGACATGAGTAAGAGATGCACAGCAATATAAAAACTCAAAATAAGCAAAACTATATAAACCAAGTTAATCTAAAACTATAATATCATTCTGACAACATTCACACAGCTACCTTTGAAAGTAGTTGTATCAAATGTGCAGAAGTTGTGGATTCTCCCCCTCTGGAGACTTTCAAAAGCCACTTGCATATGCTCCTGTGCAACCTGATCTGGCCATACCAGTGTTAGTAGGGTGATTGGACCAGCTGATCTCCAGGTCCCTTCTGACTCCTCTCATTCTGTGACTCCATGAATATATTTGCTCAAGGTTGCTGTGATTTTAAACTTAAAATGCAATATTCTTGTTATAATCTACAAATCTCCCCTTGAAGTTTTAAATAATGAAGTATTAGAACAAAATAGAATAAACCAGGTTGGAAGAGACCTTCCAACCCATCATCCAACACCATCTAATCAACTAAACCATGGCACCAAACACCCCATCAAGTATTCTCTGAAGCAGCTTTATGAAGATTAAGCTGGCTTCAAGCAAGATCACAAAGATAGAAAACAAACTATAGGCAATAGAAACTTACATGTAGCCTAACCTATCCCCCATGAGCAAGCCTGAAACTCAATCCTAAACAATTGCAAAAGTAATTTTAAAAGTAGTTTAAATCTGGGGCTATTATTTTCCTTAAACCACATTTGCTACCTCATAGGTTACTCTTCTTCTAGAGCTACCTAAACAAAACCCGTGCCCCAAAACCATACTGTCCAGTACCAGAGCTCTCACACAAGCAGGTCATTGGGAAGGGAAAAGAGATGTAGCATGAAGAGATAAACCCTCAGAGCTGCACAACATGATAGCTTCTGTGCCAGGACTCCACATGCTAGAAGCAGCTGGCAACTACATCAGTTGGATTTAAAAAGTAGCCTAGCAGCCAGAAATAAATAATATTTAGGAGCTGGGACATAAGTCTATCTTGATCTGAGAGTAATGCTGTCAATTATAGTTGTCCAACATTTCCATTATAAAAGCCGAATCATGTTTTTGCTCACTATTAAGTCATATGAAGCTGAGGCTGTGACCGCAATTGCTCTAGAAAAAGGACACCACCTTCAGCTACACGGATTTTAAACACCATTGGAAAAGTTAGTGTCCTCCTAGTCATAGCTTCACTAAATTTTGTTTATCTGAAGGACCAGTGACAACGTACTAGCATGTCAACATACAGACTATACTTAGGGGTCTAGCTTGCTCCACTGAAAATTGGACTCAAACTTGGATTCAAACTTGATTTGGAGAACAGAAACAAAAGATCTGAATCTTCTTGATGGCAAGGCAATACTTGTTTATTTAACATGCGGCCATGAATAGCATGGGTTTTTTTTTCCCCCTCCTCCAAAAAAAAAGGTAAATTTTTCTTTCAGAAAACTATCCTTCTGCCACAGGGTTAGAGTAGTGTGCTCCACCCATAACATATTTTAAGATCAGCGGAAATGGAAATTGCCATTTCTTTAACTCCCCTTCCCTCTCTCCCTACCCACAAATGCATATGTATGTAAATGGGGAAAATACAATAAATTGTTTTGACTAGATGGAAAAAGACTACAGATAGTCTTTTTTTTTTTTTCATGTCTTTCTTCCACACAAACTCCAACAGCCTGAAAACACTGTACCAGCAAAAGCAGAGCATCATACTCATCCTTTCCCGTATCAAACCACTCTAGCAAAAAAATACTGTAACAGAAGCATCTATAAATAATAGTCACGTTTTTTGTACCTAAAGAGACAGCCTGGGACTGCCTGATCACAAAAAGTAGGCTTCTGCAGGCGGCTCTCTCATAGCACAACAGATTCCCCACATTATCCCCAAGGAAATATCAGCTAGCTCGGTAAGTACAGCACATTTTGCAACTGAACATTCAGCGTAGCGCAAGTGTTGTACACAGCACTTTATTCCAGATATTATACTTCACCCTACCCATGCAAAGAAAAAAAACACCAACAAACCCCCAAACAAACAAAAAAACACCCTTTACAGGGGGAAAAAAAAAATTAAAAAAATAAAATATCAATGCTTTAGAAGAGATTTTCTAAAGTAGCCCTAAAATCTACAGGATGATTTTAATACATGCTAGCATTGCTGCTAAAACGAGGTACTGTTATGCAACCCCAAAACAATCAAGATAGAGAGAAATACAGCTACTAAACTAAGCACAAAATTTTCCTCTTCACTGCATAGTTGCAAAGCTGCTTCTTCCCTACCAAAAATACCCACAAGTCATTTCACTTCTGTGAAATTAATTTATAAGGTTTGAATAAGCAGCTCAAGAGAAAAAATACATACAGAAAACCCTACTGGGTTAGTGTACCCTACTGGGTACCCTAGCAGTGGAAAATATACACACATTGTACTCATGTGTAGTATTGCTTATGGGACAGTGTTAGCAGTTGTTATAGGTTTAGGACTACTGTTCTAATGTATTATTGTTAATAAAATTTAAGAGAATTTGAGAGTCTGTCGGGCTGGATGTCTCCAAGGGGTTGAACAGGAAATATGAGATATCTTTATCCCATTCCAACTGGTCTGTACATTTCTTTATAATCTGAAGTACAGCTTGTTCTCTCTTCTTTTCCCCTTTTTCTCCTTCTGCCTTTGCTTGCTTTCTACTCGCTGTGTTTGGGTTATGGTAAGCTTTGGTGGGGATGGGGAGAGATAATTTTTTAGCTTGCAACAGCCTTTTGGGCTTTGTCCAGGGAGTGTGTCCAGAGGGGTCTGGGCTGTGCACACACATATGTTTATTACCATTTTTATTTAGTTTACTTTTGTAAATATTAACATTTGAATTCTGAGTAAGCGTCGATATTTACTCTTTTTGGGGTAAATTCCAAATTCTGTGTGATGCAAAACCACCACAGCAGTGACAGGGAAGTCTTGAAGAAGCTGTTTGTAAAACTGCTGAAAGGATTTTTCTTAACTGCAGACCATCTGTCTTTTGTAATAATCTGTCAAAGTTGGTTAAAAAAAAATGCAAAATTTTAATTGTGGTTGGTTTACAGCATATGTGAAAATAGTTGTAGCAAGTGATAGTAGTCCCTAGAGGAATTTAATTATAGAGATATCAAAGAATACAATTTATCAAAATTAGTATGTATATCAAAGAATTAGGATTTGAAGAGAAATACTAAGCAAAAATGACAGGTTCATATTTTGAGTGTATTACTATTATAACAGAAATCCTTCTAAATCAATCTTTTCCTTTGTCTACTGCACTATGTTCTTCAGAATTTTCCACTGCTGTTCCAGAGCACAGTGACAAATACCTTGAACCACTGACACTGGCAGCAGCTTTTAAGCCACTAAAACTATTCGTAGATCCTAGGCTGCAGGCTACTGTAATTACACTAGGTGTTCAGATCATTGTTTTCTCCCCAAAATAAGTATTTCCTAACAAGAAAAGTGTTATGCTACCAAAGTTGTGTTCTGCATACCATGTAAAATTCAGAAGCTGAAAAGTTTATGTTAGCCTAGACTTCATGTCCAGTTTCTTGTCAAATCTCCCAACAGTCAAGCACTGGTGTCAGAATGACATGATGGAGGCAAGTAGTGGCTGTGATTTTGCCAGACTGCTGCAAGGGGTTTATTTCCAGATCTCACAAGAGAGTAATAAGCCTGAAATAAATATCAGTATCACAGGATGTTAGGGGCTGAAAGGGACCTCCGTAGATCATCAAGACCAACCCCCTGCCAGAGAAGCGCCACAGAATCTAGCGCAGGCTGCATGGGAACTCATCCAGAATGAAAAAGGCCTGAACCAGGTGGAGGCACATGCAGAAGAGGAGGAATTCTTCAATGCATTCCAAAACTTTCCCCCACAAAAGACCATGTGGGTACTTGCAGTGTACCCTAGAAACTGTTCCAGGTACTTCAATTCCATCTACCCCCAGTAACAGCACTTGAAACAATGCTTCTCCGAGTATGATGTCTTGAAGGACTGCCTCTAAAGGCAGCTGAGAAGTACCTACGTTCATTGTCAGAGTTGTAGCATATACTAGTGGTGTCAGGATGGAGTAATGGGGAAGTGAGAGCTAAATTAAATTGTCACAGTTGATGTGATCAGTAGTAGGTCCAGTTAGATTTTTTTTTTCTGGAAAAATTATGTTCAATCTTAAGGTTTTGTTTGTTTCGTTTGCTTTTTTAGATACTTCAGGTATTTGAATTTTTAAAACATAATGTTCATAATACATATCACACCTTATATTTCCTTCATGGAGTCACATTTTATTTTTAAGATATCTTTTCAAGCACAGTTGTACTTCACTTGGAAGGTTATCCCTGTTTATTTATACACAAAAAGGGTTACTTCACTGCTTTTAATGCTGCTGAACTGCTAATGCTGCTGGAGAGTGGCCAGGCAGAGAGGGACCTGGGGGGTACTGGTTGATTGTAGGCTGAACATGAGCCTGCAGTGTGCCCAGGCAGCCAAGAAGGCCAATGGCATCCTGGCTTGCATCAGGAACAGTGTGGCCAGCAGGAGCAGGGAGGTCATTGTGCCCCTGTACACTGCACTGGTTAGGCCACACCTTGAGTACTGTGTCCAGTTCTGGGCCCCTCAGTTTAGGAAGGATGTTGACTTGCTGGAGCGTGTCCAGAGAAGGGCAACAAAGCTGGTGAGGGGTTTGGAACACAAGCCCTATGAGGAGAGGCTGAGGGAGCTGGGGTTGCTTAGCCTGGAGAGGAGGAGACTGAGGGGTGACCTTATTGCTCTCTACAACTACCTGAAGGGAGGTTGTAGCCAGGCAGAGGTTGGCCTCTTCTCCCAGGCAGACAGCACCAGAACAAGAGGACACAGTCTCAGGCTGCGCCAGGGCAGGTTTAGGCTGGAGGTTAGGAAGAAGTTCTACACGGAGAGAGTGATTGCCCATTGGAATCGGCTACCCGTGGAGGTGGTGGAGTCACCTTCACTGGAGGTGTTCAGGAGAAGACTTGATGGGGTGCTTGGCTGTATGGTCTAGTTGTTGGGTGGGTTGGATGTGATGATCTTGAAGGTCTCTTCCAACCTGGTGTATTGTATTGAACGATCAATGCACACATGCTTTTTGAGAACTGATTTGAAAACTGGGAAAGTTTTTCAATACCAAAGGAATTCATAACAAATAATCTAAAGATCTGAGCATCTCTTACCACTGACGAAACTCCCTGAATTAAGTATTTATGAGCTCTTGCTGGCATAGCTTACATGACTCAAGAGTAACCAGACCTTTTCCATCAACCACATTGACATGTGGAACACTGCATATGGCCGCAGGAAAACATTTTTAAAAGGAATATGATCTTGCTTGAAAGACAGTTCACATCTGCAGCAAATCCAGGTAGTCCAGAAGTTCATTTGGTCCTGAAAACTTCTTGAAACAAGTAAAACATCTTCCAATTACATTATCCAGCAGATCATCCATGACTAACATTTAAGTCCACCAGATAAAAGGCTTCATATAACACCACAATCGCAAAGAGATACGGTGATCATTTTCTTTCATTAAAAGCATAAACCTCCCTTAGTTATGTGTGAAAAAATTAGTTGTGTTGGAGATTGAACTTGTACTTCATGTATCATTGATTCTCCAAAGATGCAGAACACTTCTCAGAACCACTGTTTGGACATGTATCTGTAAATTCTTCAGTCAGGTACACTATAATCCTACCACAAAACACAAGGGGCTAAGGGGAAAAAGCCAGCCCTCGTATACATGCTGGAAATAAACCAGCAATAGCAACGCAGGAAAGGTAAATAAAAAGCCTCAAGCAAAACCCCAGCAACACTGCCTGTCATCACCTGCTCTCACTGGCAAGAAACCTGTGTGTCCTTCTGCTACCTACAAGGGGGCAGAATTGGCCAGTTCACAGATTCAGTGAGTCATAAGGAAAAACTCTCACAACTTATGTCTGCTAATACAGTGGCTGAGTAAATAGTTACAGTACCTAACTAGGTAAGGTATATTCCATAATAAGAGTTAAGCCTTGCTTATTAATTCATAAATACAAGTGGGATTTTTCAGTCATTGCAGACTCGGTTTGTGTTGCAAACAACGCTGAAGTTCCTGTTTTACAGCTGTATCCTGATGTTCACAGGATGCAAACTCAGTGATACTTAAACACTAATTTTGTAGCTGAGTTGTGCAATTGCATGCTGAGGAAAGCTGTTTTAACCCTACGGGACAACAGTTGATACAGTAAAGTTAAACCATTATCAATGCATTCAGTGATAGACTCACTCATTAAACCATTCTATACTCGTGCTATGATTCTGGTTCTTGTCTTTATGTTACATAACTTAATTTTTGGCATTGATACAGAAGATTTCAGCTCAGGTGGGTTAGAAATTTTTCACACTTGTATGCAAAGCTGATTGGTTTAGGGTTTGCCACAAAGGAGACACCCCTCCCCCAAAAAACAAACAAACCAACCCACCCACCCAACCCCAAACAAGTTAGTCTGTCATCTCTTAAACTGGTTCTCTCAAAGTCCCTGACTCAGTAGTGATGTATTTGACCTTTCACACCTTAGATCAGCACAAAGTTGAATAGCTCCTGCACGGAAGGAAAACTAAAGACTAGCCAGACAGTCTTCAGAAAATTACAATATCCAGACTGGATATCTGCTGCACAACATGCTTTCAATATTTACTCTAATAAGAACTATACTTATTTCAGAGTTGAATCTGGCCTAATATTAACATTTGCTATCAAGTAAAAACAAATCTGATATGAGGCTTGCCTTACATGTACACAGACAACTATTTTATTATGTGTAGGATATTTATAGAAGTAAGCAGATGACAAAGGAAGTACGTTGTGATTCACTGAAGTAGTCTTAGAGAAGTACAAAACCTAGGTCACTAAAGTTCACACACTTAATTGTGCGCTTTGCAAAGAGGTAATACAAACTTAACTTGCATGACAAGTCATGCAAGCAACCCTTTCAATGTCAGCATCATTATGCAAGGAACAGTGGACAAGCTTCATGTGACATTGGTTTAATATCTTCTAGCTTTCATTTGGCAACTAGAACACGAAGCAGCTGCAAAACCCACACAAATACAACAGGAACAAAAGGCCAGAAAACTTGCAAAACTAGCTTGTTGTGCACTGTGCTTCTGACATCTGGCAGTAATTTCAATTAACGGATTTGTTACACATCAAAAAAAGTCATCAACTATCAGTTCAGAAGGCTTGCTTCAAATTACTAACCATCACTGGTACAAAATGCAGTCAAGAGCTATGAATTCATAAAAATCAGTTTATCTACAGATACTCAACTCCTTCAAACATTCAACAGAAAGCAGCATCTTTAAGGAGTGCTTGTCACTACTTTTATTTTAAAACTGAAAAGCTGCGAGTTACCCAAAGACATTTTCCACATCTCAGAACAAAGTCTGTAATGGATACAGGATTATTGGAAAAGAAAAAGCAACTCTCACCACTCCCTGCTCTTAAAATTCATGAGTTGAAAAGCAAAAATTCACACCACTTTACAGTCACATATACTAGATAATTTAAAACTCCAATTTTCAGGTCAGTATACAAAATACCACATGACAAGCATTTACAAACAAGCTATACCTGTTTTTTATTCCTTGTTTGAAATATGTAAAAAACCAACCTGAAAGTATGCTAGTCAAGCTAGATTACCAGCAGAAGAGATTAATAGAAAATATAGAAATTGCATTGTTAAACACTGGACACCAAATCTGCCATATGGCTATAAGCAAGGAACTAGCCAGAGAAGATAAAAGGCTGTGCCAGCAGAGTAGAGAACTTATTAACAAGTCACAGCCTTCTCATTTACTTTATTTCTTTTAAACCACTCAAGACTAGAATATCCTTCAGTTTGCAGCTAAATGCTATAGTTAGCTTCCTAGGCTACAAACAACCTTCTAGTTCACATCTAATCCTTACACATGAAACTTGGAAAGAAAATCTGAATAGTAACTGGCCTGTGACATATTAAACTCAGCTTGTACTAAACAGGATACAAATACTGCTTCTCCACAATGTCAACACACTTCCAGACACCCCCATCAGGTATCTGATTTTAAACCTTAACATCTACAAATTCACAGAATAAACACCTGTTATCTCTTCAGGCACATAAGATTTGGCTTTGTTTCCCCTCCAAGGACTTTTATTGCCGCCCCCCCCCCCCAAATCATACAGTCAGCTTGGGTGGAAGAGATCTTTAAGATCAAGTCCAATCCAGCACTGCCAGGTCACCCCTAAACCAAGGGCCTCAGTACCTCATCCACATATCTTCTGAATACCTTCCCTGGTCAGTCTGTTACAGTGCTTTATAATCCTTTCAGGGAAGAAGTTCTTCCTAAAAATCCAACCTTTAACATCCCCTGGCACAACCTGAGGCCATTTCCTCTTGTCCTATAGCTTGTTACTTAGGAAGAGAGATTGAGCCTCCAACTCACTATAACCTCCTCAGGTACCCCCTTCTAAAGCATAGTTTGAAGTCAATGTCCCAAGCGTGATTTCAGGCTGTACCTAAGTACGTGACATAGGTGGCAGAAAAGTCACTGAAGAAAGAACGGGGAAGCAGGAGAGAAAAATTTGGTTTGGATACACTACTGCATCTCCTACAGTTGTACAATCCCTATTAAACTAGATGATATGAATTGCATTTCTCTCCATGTGATTCCTATGCTGCATAAAGGAACACTGTTACTCCCTTAGGGCAGAAAATTTTGCTCTGTCAACAGCACTTTCTGTTTTGTGCCTAACCATTTAGAATCACAGAATGGTTTTAGTATGAAAAGGTCTTTTAAAGATCATCTAGTTCCAACCTCCCTGCCATGGACAGGGACTTTTCACTAGATCAGGTTGCTCAAAGCCCCATACAACTTGTTCTTGAACAGTTCCAGGGATGGGGCATTCACAACCTCTCTGTACAATGTGCCCCAGAGTTTCACCATCCTCAAAACAAAGAATGTTCTCCTTATATCTAATGTAAATCTAACCTATTTCTGTTTAAAATCATCACCCTTTGCCCTATCCCTCCAGGCCCTGATAAAACATTATGCACGGTGATCACAACCTTGAAAGAGCCTTAGAATCACTTAGTTCTCCATCCTCAAAATCTCCAGTAATCTGCATTTATGCTATTCCTCATAAGTTTATGACCTACTTTTGAAAACCACAGGGTTACTCCATAACCCTCCCAACAGTCTGTTTAGCACTTCACATGACATTACACTAGAAAGTTTTTCATAAATATTTAACTCTATTGCTAACCATTACAGTTTATTGCTTCCTCCTCTATTTAGAGGTACAAGTCACAGATTATTCTCTTTTATTGGTGGTGTCCTTTCAGCTCCCTCAGCAGTCCACTTCTGAAGCATGTGCTCAATAGGAGACACAGCATTCCAGTTGAGACTTTACTCATACTGGAAAAGAAGAAAATGACTGCTTGTTAAAAAAAAACAAACAACACACCAAACACCAAAAAACCAACAACCACCACCAAAAGCAAACAAACAAGCACACCCACACTTTTCCTCCAGAAATGTATTCTACATTCAGAAATTTAAGGAGACTTTTAAAATTAGATTGCTCACAATGCTGTTATTTCAGTCTTAAAATAGTTAATCAATATGCATTTTGTTTTCAGCTTCCGGTACATACAGGAGCTCTAACACAAATTGCAGTTTTGTCAAAAGGGGTGAAAGATTTCTAATTGAATTAGTTTTCCTGTCGTCATAGAATGGTTTGGGCTGTAAAGGACCTCCAAAGGTTCAAGTCCCTCTGCGGTAAGCAGGGGCATCCTTAACTAGGTCAGGTTGCCCAGAGCCCTCGGCTGTCTTCCTGGTGCATATATACACATGCACTTTTTGTTCCCAAATCCTTTGCAGATGTACATTGAAAGTCTTTCAGCCTTCAATGTTTTAAAGACAAAAAAATGACATTCGTAAAGTCTTGGAAAAAGTCACCTCACTTTAGGTCACCAGTGTGTCTTCGGGCCTTAACAGCTTGAAACTCTAACCTAACGTAAATCCAGTTCCAATTATTTAGCAAGTTATGAGTTGGACTGCATTAATAAATCTGACCTTTCAACAGCACATAGTGTAATTGGAAGGAGTAAAGCAAGAATAATCCAATCCCTACCGTTCTCGGTTAAATTTGAGTGAATGAAGTATAGCCGGTCTCTTCTGACGTAAATTCCACAGGTGTAAGGTATCATCAGCCAAGGCACTCACAAGAGCTCCCTATGAGAAAGAAAAAAGTTTTAGTCAACTTATTTTCATAGCCCTAGTAAAGGTAGATCATAAGCAGTGGAAACGTGTAATAGAAGGATTAAAAAAGTTATTTACACGCATGTGCATCAACACCACAGCAAAGTTCTAAGTAGTAGTAACTGATGTAATCACACATCACTTAATCACTCTGATCTGGTTCAGTGCTATACTTCACTATTTCAAGAATAGAATGATAGAATAACTTGTTTGAAAAGCCCTTTAAGACCGAGTCCAAGCTCTGCCTAACTCTACCAAATCTGGTGCTAAATCATGCTCCTTAGCACCACATCTGTGTCTTTAAAATATTTTCAAGGACAGTGATTCAGCCACCTCCCTGGGGAGCCTATTCCAGTGTATGATTACCCTTTCAGATAGTTGTAGAGAATAGTACCGTCTGCCCTCAGTCTCCTCTTCTCCAGAATAAACAATCCCAGATTCCTCAGCTGCTCCTCCTAAGACCTGTTCCTCATACCATACTTCATACATGCTGCTCTTCTCTGGGCACACTCCAGCACCTCAATGTCTTGTAGCGAGGGCCCCAAAACTGAGTATGGTACTCACGGTGTGGCCTCACCAGAGCTAAGTACAGGGTTACAACTACTTCCCTAGACCTGCTCATCACAGGCCAGGATGCTGCTGGCCTTGGCTGCCTGAGCATACTGCTGGCTGATGTTCAGTTGGTTGCTGATCAACACCCCCAGGTCTTTCTCTACTGGGCAGCTTTTCAGCCACTCTTCAAGCCTGTGGTGTTGTATGGGGTTGTTGTGACCCAAGAGCTCAAGCTAGTACTTGGCCCTGTTAAATCTTATACAATTGACCTCAGAACATTGATCCAGCCTGTTCAGGTTAAGAGATAACTTGCAGTGTTCAGTGACATGAATAAATATTCCTAGCTAAAAAAAAACCCCAAAAAAACCCCAAAACCCAACCAACCAACAAAACCACAAACCCAAAACCAACACCCCCCCAAAAATCCAAACCACCAAACAACCCAACCAACCAATCTTACAGCAAGGGAATACTCTAGAAATAAAGACTTTTTTTCAGCAGTTAGTCAAGCACTTTCTGAAATAAGTATTTGTAATTGTTATTACTATTTGCCATTCATGTGAAGAGTCACTTGTATTAGCTGATTGTGATGCATAATTTGTCTGCTCTTAGTTATGGAATATTTACATTATTTTACTCACCTCATTAATCAGGAACTGAAGCTGGATTACTGCAGCTCCACTCTCATGTTGGCAGTAACATTCAACTCCTGGCCGACCAAAGCTGGAAGTGGTACCATTAAGGAATAATTGTATATAACATAAGGGGAAAACACCCGGGCCAAACAACCCCAAATACCATAACCAACACTGTCATTATCACTAATACCACATTCAAAGGGGTTAACATCCTCCTGCTAGCTAATGCATTCATATTAAGCCACAAAGATGAGTGCTCAAAGAAATAATTTATGAACCACACAAAGAAATTAAAAAGCCAGTCTTATTTATCCTCAAGGAACAGAAAACTAACTGTAAGTGAAGCAGTTACACATGGAGATTCTTCACCAGTGAGAACATAGAGAATGATGAAACAGTCATTTAGTAGTGTCACTTATCAGGACTAACAGAAAATTAATCTAAATAAGCATCATAACCAAATGATCACATTTCTCAAGTTGAAGAAGCCTTCTTTCCTTTTTAAGCCACTACAGAAGCAAGAGCAGCTTAATAATGCAAGGTATGCTAAAAATAGTTGCTGTGATAGAAACAGAAAGATCAGAAGTTGAAATATGAACAAGTCAGTGGGAAATTGCATGTAATCTAAGTTTCCAGGATCTCTGTATCAAGATCTTCTGGATTTATACCACCTACAAGATAATGAAACTTGGTTCATTTTCCTCTCATAATCAGTCCCATTCTTCCATAAAGAATATCAAGCAGCAGCAAAACAGATTCTTTCAGTTCTCCACACTTAAATTAATTTATTAGTCACAAAGATTCTGTATTTCCAATGTGGCTATCCTCTTTCTTCCTACATGAAATTATGCAAACTCTCCAGCCTCTAGAAGATGGCAGAAATAAACACAGATCAATTAAACAAAGCATTTTGTCATTACAGTATGCCTGGGATTTCTGGAGAATGATTTGTCAAGGAGCTAAACACCTTGTTTTGAAGGGATACCTTTGGTTTTGGGAAAAGAAATCATTTCAAAGATGTAAGCAAAACTGGGAATACAATGTACAATTTGTTCTCTCAGAATACACTAGAAATTTACAAAAAAACACCAGTACAATTCTCATCCATTGTGTGGGTTTCCCTTTTACTGAGAAATTGTTGATCAAAACCAAACCAGCTACAAATACTCTTAAGGATATATGCATTTGCACTACAGACAGTTGACAAGCTGAAGAGATTATTGATTGCAAATAAAAATTTAAACATATCCTGTTCAACCTCTAAATTGGCAAGATAAAAACATAAGCAGAACTACAATGGCAACAAGTCTTCTTCAACACACTAATATATTTTACTTTAAACTGCAATCCCATTCTTCTCCTAGACTAATGAGTCCGAATAATGTCCAGCAAAGTGATGAGAGAGATACTAAACAGATGTTGAATAATCCAGCAAACTTAATACCAGCTTTCTTTCCTGAACAGAATTAGTACTTTAATTTTGTTCTGGCATAGAAGGGCTTAAAGAGCCAGCTTGCCTCACCTATTTTATTCCCTTGCAATTTAAATTCCTAGCAATGTTTCCTGTCCAAAGAAATCATCTGTATGCCACGGATGGTTTACAGCTCTTAAAAAAGAAAGGAAAAAAAGTAAATTTGGGGGGGGGGGGGGGGGGGGGAGGAGGATGGTTTCCCCATAAATAACACTGTCCTACACAAACTCAGAATAATTTTAATAATGCTTCTGCATTAACTATGGATTGACTATGCAAATTGCCAGACTGGAAAAAGTATCCCCACAAGAAATACTAGAAGTTTCAGGGGACATTTGCTTTAGGGTTGCTCATGTTTCTGCATTTGCTTGAATAATTATTTGCAGAAAAACACAAAAGGCAACTTCTAAAAGCAAAATTCAGATGTTTACAGGAACTAGATTTTAAAACTTATGTACCAGCATTGAAAAGTAGTTTTTCAGCTAAAGATCCCCCCAGCTTTTCCCCTGAACATCAGCTTCCGACATAATTAAACATAAGCCTTGTTCATTCACCTACACACTTTATTTGAAATTGAGGTTTTACAGCTACCCTGCCACAAAACAAGAGGAATATGACCCAGAAAAACACAAAGCCCATTGATTCTTCAAGTTACTCCAGCTTTAAAGCTCTACCCATCAAATGTTTTCTTCAGGTATTTCTGATGCAAGTACTTCTGGAAGCATCGTTAAAACTAGTCAGTAAAAACTTCAGTATTAAGAACACTTGAATGTTTCATTTAAAAAACCCTTTTGCATTTACTGAGACACCTGAACCAGTTCTCTCTCCAGAAATCAGTAAACATGCACTGGGAGTAAGCTTACACAGGCTTTAAACATTTAGAGCAAGTTACTCATGACAAATTACAGGAAGCATCAGAGGCAGATCTGAAAATAGTGTCTTGGCTGCTTTTATAGTGCTTACAGTTATCAGCAAGATAAAAACAGTCCTTGTACCTAGTCCCATTTAACTCCTTTGCTCAAGTATTATGTCATCTTCACTTTTTCACCTGGTAGCTAAAATTATTCTTCTCATCTCAAATTAATATCTTCCTAACCAGCATTAATCTTCTTTTCTAAAGCAATGTAAAGCCTCCCAGTTTTGAAAACGCACGTCACACTGCATAGAGGGCCGATAACACATGTCTGTTTCACTACGCGTTCAGCATTTCTCAGCCACTCAAACCAGGCAGCATCTCAGGGAACGCAATTTGTCCAAATCATCTATGCTTGCACATGTGTGCTTAAGGCAAGAGAGCTCACTGCACTAAGCAATGACCATCTACCACATAGTTGTCCCCAAAAGAAGCAAAAATAATGAACTATGACAAGATGGACAAAGCATTTTAATTTTGTAGACAAAAACTCTTTTCCAATAACCTAGAATCTCTCTAGAGAAAACAGTATGCTGTGAGCAATTTTCTAATCAAAGACCCATCCTTCCTCCTTCACTTTGATGAGTTTCTACTATTCCTGCTTAATCCCTTATTCAAAAATATTAACAAACTAGATAAACTAATAATTTTTCATCTTTACCTTTGAATATTACTTCTGTATTCCCAACAGCCATTAGGAAATCAATCCTGGAAAACATTAGTTTTTTACTGTTTTCACCACTGCATTGGATTGCTCTTTTAAGTCAGAAAAAAACCTGTGGCTTAGGGAGGCAAAAGAGAACACACTTGTGTCGTAGCATAAGTGTTCACAACGTGCAGGTCTTACATAAGAAAAACACAGTATCATGCTAATTTAATATCACATAATAACCCTTATTCTATTTCCTTTTAAGAAAGAAGGCAACAGTTCCAAAAAATTTTTTTCTTTCAAAAAAAGCTTCAGATCTAGGCTTCCTTCACCTCTGCCCTCAACAGGGCAAAACAAAAGAATTTCAATTAGTGAAATGGGAGCTCTCTTTTCAAAACACTGATTTTCAAAATTAATACCATTAACTGTAGCTTTATCTACATAGAGCAACACAGCACACATCTGCCCTCAGAAGTAACAGTCTGAAAACAAACAAACAAATGCTTCCAGAATATTTATGAAAGCCTCAGAAGAGCAATCTTCTAAAGTAAATTTATTTAAAGTTACTCTAAGCAGACCTAGGGAATATTGGGTAGTTCTTCACCTGTGCTTGACCCATCTGACATAGGAGAGTTGCACAACTGTAGCTGTAAATTCAACCCCTAGTGTAAATTACCTATTGTCACACAGACACCTGCATCTTCTTGGCATTACACCTTCTTAGTACAGCAAGATAGGGACTATGTTCCCATACCAGATTTCCCACCGTTGCAACAGCTCAAGACTAAGACAAATCTGAAACAGAAAGAGTTTTTAAAATTCATTCCAAGATACTTCTCAAAACTACAACTGTAATACCTCACAGGTTTTAAACATTTGGCAACTTTGATGCAAAAAATAGATGTCCAAGTAAAGGAAAACATGCATACTACTGATGTGAATGCATACAAAATACTGAGGTCAGTAGACTATTCAACCTATTCTTACATATAACAATCTGTAGCATATCGCTCTCCAGGACTGCTTATCGTACCTGCATATTTTACTTAAGTCATTGCTGTGTAGCAGATTTCCACTTCACTTAATCAGACCCTGAATTACTTTCATAGGCAAAGCTTCCACTCATTTTGCACACACTTTTGCCACATGCTTTGATGGTGGTGTCCAACAATTACCACGGTATAGGAAAAAGCCCACATAGCAATAGTGAGATTCCCAAATAGTATTTGAAGATTAAGAGTCTGCTTGACATTACTCACCATTTTCAAGTATGGATACAAGCCAGTAACAGAAAAACTGAAGACTTAATTTACATCAAGTTAGAGAGTACCATAAGTCCTGATGATGCATCTAAGCTGGACTAAAGCAGTACAAGAACAGCTTCACACAAATTTCCTAACAGCCAACGTCACCTGCACTTAATCTAGTCAGTACTACTACCTGCACAGACAAAAAGCCTGATCCATCACAGAATCTCATAAAGAACAATCTACCAAGACACTGCTATTTAGCAAGAGAGTTATTAAAAAAATCAGAAAATACTACAGCCACTATCTACAATACTAACTGATTTTTCATATCCAAATACCAACCAAATACAGAAAAATCCATTACATACTTTTAGGAGAGTTTTAAGCTTCATACCAACCCAGATACAGTATCATATCACTATTTTTCACCAACTTTAGAATTACAGAGTTTCCTTTTAAAGATTTAGTCCTGCACAGCATCTTGTTTATACCACTCAGATAAGTAGATCTTTATTTCTCCCCACGTTTCAGTATTTATGTTTGCAAAAATACACAATGATGTTTGTTAGTATTTCAGATCCACTGTCTTACATGTGTAACAGCATTAAGCAAAACTGGACTAGGGCTTTAAAATGGAGATGAAAGCTCATCAAGTGGAAATCATTGCTAACAATTTACTATGAGAATGCACTCTTCACCTTTGCTATTCAATTTATCACTTAGTATATCTACTTTTACTCACTTTGAGAAAGAAGGGGTAAAAAGACAATGACTAATGCAGACAGAAGAGAACATTATCACAGTGTTGATGTATCTGGACAATGGAAAGGCCTTTAAGATCTCATTAAGTTGGTCACATGTACAAATTTCTTCCCCAGGTTTTGCTGTGCTCTCTCCTCAATACTGATACTATATCCTCCCCTCTGGACACAGCCCTTAAACAACTTGTGAATGTGGCTTAAATCCACCCTTCTGCTTCCCACACCATCTCTGTACCAATGATGCAAATAACTCCCTCTTAGAAACACACTTTAGGAGAAAGTGTAGTTTATCACTAGGAGTTTTATCAAAACAGTGATGCAGGCATAGGTTTTTGCTCCTATAGCCTTTTGAAGCATTTACCAGCACCATCACTCGTTGCAGTGATTAGATGTACTACCATTCTCATTAAATAGACATTTAGCCCCAAAAAAATGGTGGTAGAAGTTTGACACTGTACCAACTTGACAGGACAAGTCTGCTCTCAGACTCACTACTGCTAGCAGTCACAAGCTAGATCTTCCACATATCCAATGTGATGTTCACAAGCAATACTGCTGATACTACTGCCAGGCGAAGTATTTAAACAGCATCTAAATCCTAATTCAAACATAACGCAAATAAATGGGTCTCAGGAGAGAGTTTTCCTGAAGTCTGCTCAAAGGCGTAAGTAGAGAGAGATCTTAAATCTTCTCCATTTCCAAATGACACTTAAACATAAGCCTCTACTCTATCAATAACTGTCCCACACTACTCCAAGTATTCTGTAATACAGTTTTCTAAGAACACCATCTTCAATTGTATTTTAAGCCTCCTCGGGTTCTACTACAGCATAAATTTGGTGATTTTGAAAACTAGAAGGAACTGAGTAACTTACCATTTCATTACTATCAAAGTAGCTGTGACAGTTTTATTCAATATTTGCTCAAAAGTACAAATGAAAAACTAAGGTACAATTCAAGCAGTTCAGTAGATGGCACTGTTCCATCAAAATCGAGAGGAAAGTATGTGCTCGCATAAACAAGGGGTACCTTGGAGCTAAAATTCTTACTTTCACATACAAAATCAGTTCCTTTTCAATGCTACTTCAATTTTTTGTGCTTTTCATAGGACTTGAAAAGTAGTTTATTACATGCCAAACTTAAAAGAGTAAAACTGCATTTTGGTGAAATATCTTTAAGTTAGCAAAAATATCTGGATATAATAGCTATTGCACATAGCTGTATTTCACACCACAAAAAGTGCTGTGTGTCAATGTTACACAAAGTGGTATTTGTGGCTTGTATTTACCAGAAATCCTACTTGAAATGGACTATTCAAAGGTTGGCATTGTCCCTAGAAGTTGCTTATGCAAACTTTACATATCAATACATGTATTATGGTTAGTTATTTTTAAAAGTTTATGCACTCTCTCAACGTAACTAGTAAACATTCTGCATTATTTTGCTTCATTTTAAAACAGTCTCCAAAAAAAAAAAAATCATTAGAAAGATCTGAATTAAATTGCCAGACAAAACACAGAACTGGCATTAAAACCTGCAGGTCAACATTACTAAAATTTGAAGTATAGCATTAACATTACCCACCCCATCTTCACTCTCCTTATTACAGTTGTTCCAGATGCAGAGGTATTTTGATCAACTTTGACAGAAGGGAAGAAGTCTTGCAAGTAATACTTCACTCTAAGTTTTATAAAGACAAAAAACACAGATTGGGCCCACTTGCTAATCAAAAAGAAAAGGTGGCAGCATTACCTCAACATCCTAAAATAAGAAGCTTTATGTGAAATGCTCCCCAATAAAATGAAGCATTTCAAAAGTTAGAATGCAGGTAATTATACTAAAGATACAGTTGTACTACAGCAGGTTTCAGAGGCAAAACATCTGTTTCCTATAGATAAAAGTACCCAAACTAATTAATATCTATATACTACAATTCACTTCCTATAACTTCCTTGTTCCAGGTGCAAGGAAAAACGCCATTCTCTTCATATGATGGCTTGAAGTTAGTGTTACATGCAGCAGTTTCAAGCACAAAGATGTGCTTGAAGAGAAATACAGCCAGTTTCCTCAGAAAAAATTGCCTTCAAAATGAGGGTTGTTGAAAGTACACAACTAAAGGAAGTTTGGACTTTTTTTTTGGTACCCACTGCAAATAGCATTGTAAAAATACATTAATAAAAAATAAATAATGAAAATAATCAGTCATTGTTTAAGGTAGACTGCCACAACAGTCCAGAGCTTTACTGAGGTTTTAGTGTCAAAACCTAACGTCACAGAATTGAGGCAGACTGGGTTTCCCACCTACCCTAGGAAATCTCCAGCTACAGAAAACAGTGCTTCAGAAAAGTCATAATAAGACAATATCCACAGCATCAGATGAAAGAAAGTTATTATTTGGAACAGGACTCTTCATTCAACCTCAAGATGATTTTTAAGTAGCAAATCCAGATCATTAAAGCTAACGTGCCATTGTAGCCTCGTCAGATCAGATCTGCTTTGTTCATCTCCCAGAACCTACATTGACACTGTAATTCACTGCTTAAATGTTTTAATTGAAGTGCTTGAAGTGTTTTGAGTGTCAGACAGCCTTTTCTAGTCAGCTACAGAGAAAATTAAGTTTTGAGTGTTCACTTTCATAACACTTTCCACGAAAAAAATACAAGAGGAAACCAGTGATGCAATTTTCAGCCAACTACCACAACCCACTACAAGTTGTACATAGGCCTTGCATGGTGAGAAGTAAAACCAAAGAGGACTCAAACATAAAATGGAGTAGTAAGTATTTAAGTTACTATCTGTCAGACTAAATTACCTGTGATGATGCTCTTAAACATTTAGTGGAATGGGGGGAGGAAAAAAAAAGGGGGGAGGGCAAAAAAACCCACAACATAGACCAACCAGAAACGTGGATGAAATCTGTTTCTCTGATTTGGCTATAAAGAAGTTAGAAGTGAATAAATACTACCTTTACAAACTACCATTCAAAGTTTATTTCTTCTTCCAAATGTTAGCACATCAAAACATCAGTCTTAAACAGGAACAAACAATCCCATTGTTTATTTACAGTGGTCAGTAGCTCTGTATGACTAGAAGAAAAATAATTAAGGAAAGTATTAGACTTTGTGACAGTAAAAAGTTCCACCTGACCTGAACTCAGACATTAAGAGAAAAAGCAAGTGTATTTTCCCAAGCAGAAAGATAATCATTACTGGCCAACTGCAAGCAGATTCACTTTAATTCTCTGAAGCACTACAAGTCTGAAGGTGTTTTTCTTGCAAAGTATCCTGGTGTTTTCTGCAAGAAAGGACTATAAAAAAACATCAACTGATATGCTAGCACTGCAGCCTGAAGTCTATTTACTATTCATTTTTTCCTATGAATGCCCAGGTTCTCAACTTCAGCCTTTAGAAAAGGTTGAAAGAATCAGGCTTGATTAAACAAGAATCACCCTACAAATGCCCACACATTCAGAGTCTGTTCAAAAATCCTTGAATTCAATGTGCAATAAACAGACTGCGCAGTCGGGACACAAACATTTCAACAAACTCAAGCCTTATCCCTCCTCCCAGACCGCATACATACAGAAATTTGATCCTCTTGAAGCTGAGGAGAAAGATTGAAAAGTTAAATCATTCACCCCATACCACCCTCGATGGCCTCTTCCAGGACAGATATGTTCTTGGGAATTATTGGTGGACAAGAGCTACAATTAAGTCTACCAGAAGCAGATTGTGCTAATGCACACACAAAAACTCTGAACTAGTATTTTTAAAGAATTGTTAGGTAAGAAAAGAGAGTCACTTGCACACATTTGAAATCACATACGTTTAGGATAAAGACAAACTAACTAGGTTTTGAAAGACATGCAGAAATCTCTTCTATTAACCAGTAATTCAAAATAGCAACTACAAAAGGAACAAACTCCTCATAGAATCTCTATGGCCTATTGCACATACCTCGGGATGAAATCTGTTTTACTATAATCCACCACAATAGGCTGATATAGGGCAGATAATAGGCAGAGGGGACTGGATGTGGCACTTGGTGCCATGGTCTAGTTGTGAGGTTTGTGGTTACAGGTTGGACTCGATCTTCGAGGTCTCTTCCAACCTTGGTAATACTGTAAAGTATATGCATTCCAGTCAAACAACAAAAAAACCCACAAGATGCAGAATGGCATTTATTAGTAGCCACAGAATGGCTTAGGTTGGAAGGTCTTGACATCCTCTACTCCTACCTCCCTGCCATGAGCAGTCCTTAAAGACAAACTATTCTAAAAAAAGTAGCCAGAGAAATAATACACTAAATAGCTCTGGCCAGAACCAAGCTACTAAGATACTTTAGGCTACTAAATATTTTCTGAAGTTCTTATGAGGAGCCGAAAGTGTATTTAATAATGATTCAGTATCATCCAGAGTGCAGTTACACTGACCATCTTTAAAGATTCTCAATCAATACACTGAGCCAGCACTAACTAGTATCACCAATTGGTTTTAATTGCAGCAGAAGTGAACCCCCTCCAAGTAAGCATGTTTGTATAATTTACAATTTTATACTTTTAATGTATTATAGAAGACAATGAGAAGTTTCAGAATACAAAGGCCTATACTTTTGGGGGGTTTGCCTACATAGTTTGCTGTACAAAAAAAAGTTTTCAAACTGTGCTTTTAATTATTTTGCCTGTTTGGTAACCGATACCTGCTAATGTTAAGTTTGACAAAATAGAACTCAGGAATAATTTGCAAGAACATTCTCTTTGAGCTTTCCTATACCAGATGAGATTCTATTCCAAAAAATCCCAATCCATTTCTCTGTAGATCAGAGCAGCAAGTGTTAGCAGCGTCTTCTTTATCAAAACGGATATAGCTACTATAATAGCACTGTAATTTGAAGAATGGCACAAAGCAGTTTCCCCCCCACCCCCTTTAAAACATTCTCAAAGCCACTGTTTTCTGAACTTGCCCATCACTATTCTAATTACAACAGTACCCTTCACTGCAGGAAAAAAGTGAGGGAAGAGAACATGATCAGATCACAGGGTGATAACCACACTCAAGTTTCCGTGTCAGCTTCCTTGACATTAAGGCTCACGATTACATCACACCAATCTTGATAATCTGTTTTATCATACTACAGAAAGTGTTTCATCAACTGTTCAAGCATCTGGCAAATTTTGCTCAAGCAGTAAAGATTAATGCCTTGCTAGCAAACCATAAAAGTTGAGAAAATTTGAATTGGTGTTTATAAAAAACAATAAAAAAAAATTACAGATGTGAAGTACCAAGTTGAAATTAAGTTAGTGCAACAATGCTCTTGAACTTCATACTTAAGGAAATCTTTCCAATGATAAGAGTCAGTCAGAATAATAGTCACCAGACTCAAGCCAGAGGTCCATGCATCTTAGGATCGTTTTCCTACCGCAGCACTCAACATTAAAGGAGAGCACAGAAGCTTGGCCACTTTTTTCAACCTATTCCCTAGCCACTTCAAAACCAAACCCTCCTGGCAGACTAGGTATGTTAGAGGACAAATTCCAGTCTAGCCCCTGCAGCATTTGCTGCTTGAGCCATTATCCGAGTTTGACCACTCCTCTCCTGAATACACCAGTATGGCCTGGCACTACATCCCACCCCCTAAAAAAATACAAATTTTCACTGTTCATTATATCCAAACTAAAAATTTTTTTCTGTATTTTTAAAATCAGTCTAATAGTGTTTTATTGAATGCTCCCTACTTTTTTTGCATGACAGCTCAGCATACATCTTCACTATTTCCATCTTGATTTTACAATCCTTGAACATATTTACCCCTCCTCCTCCTCTCTAAATCGAGGAAACTAAGCATTGTTAATCCTCTTTAAGGCACCCACTCTATTCTCAATAATTCTAGCTACCCTCCTCTCAATACATGCCATTGAAAATGCATGACTTAAAATGTGGACAAAATAATGACTTTTGTTTACCATGCTCTTTCAAGTTTGTTGGGCAGATTTGGTAACAAATCAAAAAGCCAGGTTTCAGTAGCTGGTTCAAAGAACATACAAACCCACTTAACCACTAATTAAAAGCTTTCTACTTCGACTGCTGTGATGTTTGACTCAAAAATGGGATTGTCTTGAACTAGATCTTAATATATTGTATCTATTACATATAGTGCATTGTTTATTATATAATACAGCATTATAATTATCAACCTGAATTCAGATATGGAAATTACTATGAAATTATACACAAAACTTATAAAAGAAACATGTAAGTAGCATTCTTTTAATTGATGTAATCTCTAAGTTCCTGCAGCATCCCCTGTCATCTCAAATTAATCTTGAAAATAAAGGAAGGCTACATTTGTAAAGGGCAATCCAACTTTGACTGGGCTATAAAAGCCTCTAGGCAGTTTGTAAAATCAGTAGTATTTGGGTGTTACCTGTTTCTTTGAAAGGGTTTCACTGAAATAGTAGCTAAAGCCTTTAATTATTCTGTCCAGTCCAGGGTGCACTAGACAGATAAGATCACTTCTGAGCATGTAAGGCAAAACAGTGTTCAGGCATTTTATAATTTTAATAAAATTGTAAGGAGCTCTCTAACTTCTGTCTACCAAAATGAAATGCAGGCAGCTCCTATCTGCCAGATGAAGTGGTGAGTGATCACTCCTACTGCTGATTATGCCAAAGTAGATGACCTTACCCTCCGGTGCAAAACTAGTAACAGCCTTTTTTTTTTTTGCCTATATATGCCTTTATAATGGAGAAAAATCCAACAAGACATTTAAGCCAAGTATCATCACCTTCCTGTCCCCTTCTGAGTTGTAATGCCCAGTAGTAAAACAGAGCTAGTTTTATTTAGAGTCTGCTGCAAACACAAATCAGTTTTGCTGCAAAGCAGAGCACCAAACATACTGATGCATTCAAGTATTGATCACTTTGCTTTTCAATTATAGCTGCGCACCAACTGTCACTATCTATGTGCTTGCAGATCTTCTGAAGAGCCTTATTTGCTAACTGCTCTAACAGAGGCTTTTACAGCTGTTAACATTAATATTACACTGAATGCATTACATATAACTTCCCCACATTAAACCGTTTATTACGTTTCAAACGGATAATTTTTGCTACAGAAAACTATACAAAGTAAAAGAGGCCACACAAATGTCATCACAAACCTAGTCTGGAAGTGACAGAATGTACTTAGCTATGTGCAAGATGTCTATCACAAATGACTATAATTGCTTCCGATCATTACACACTAAAATGCAAAACTGCAGTTCTAAACTGCAGCTCTTAGTGCAGAAAGAACAGATCAAAGTCAGTAAGGTTCTCTCAGGAAATGCTGCCTCCTACCCACCTCTCCCCCCCCCGAGTCTTTTACCCAGAACAGCCTTAATTTGATCTGGAAATTATTGGCAGTTTTAATATAGAAAAGAACCCTGAAACAAAACCCAACAACCCCACAGTTCAAAAGTTAAGGTGTTTTTTTGTTCCCTTGCTACTCCAGTAAGTAAAGAAACAACATTATAAAAGTTAACTCCTACTGCCTCTTCCTCACAGCATCCTCTAAAGCATGACAATCTAAATTCCACTGTAACCTGTGGCTTTTATACTATCACTGACTATTAACACAATTGGGAATATATTCAGAGTATTGTTCACGGGGCACATCTGAAAAACAACCAATGGGCAAAGTCTCTGCCAAGTCCTAGGCAGCTACATATGCTGTGGGTAATTGAAAAAAAGGTTTTGGACCTATGGCTTTTTTTTTTGTGGTTTTGGCCCTCTGTTGCTGTCCCCATCCCCCATCCTCCCCCAAGACACAGAAGCAAGTACAAAACAAGATTAGGAGAAGGGCAGTATTCTTTGTGAGGGGCAGTTATCTGAATACTATTTCTTTTGGCCAACAACCCATACAAAAACACAGGGACTTTAAGACTATTTTAAAGAGGTAGGCTACTTAATGTCTTTTTATTCTGGGTAACTCATCAGGATTTGTTTCCAAAGCATTATATTTCCCATCTAATTATCATAAAGAAAGAGGAGATGTTCACCGTGCCAACAAAAAATTTCATTATATTTAGTCACAAATAGAAGTTTATTGGTGGCTTTTTTGGTAACTTCCCTTTTCATCTGATATTTAAGGGCAGCTGCAAAGTTAATCTCACTGCACCAGTTTGGAACACATAAAAGAGAATTCCAGGTAAGTTATTGCTCTTCAGCCTGTCTGCATATTAATAAACATCACTAAAGCTCAGTAACTGTACTTCTAATATCAACACTGCAGAGTTCAGCCAAGACTGTTTTTCAACTGTGAAGATGAACATCTGTTCTGTTTAACAAGGTAGTAAGACTGGATAGAGCATATGCTAAAAAAAATAATAACAAAATAAAATGCTAAACCTATCAATTTAATGTTGTCATCACCAAAAACATAGAATTCTTTCCTTTTTCCCCAATAAGCAAGTAGGAAAACACAAACTGCTTTTGTCCACCTGCTGCTGATGACAAGTTGGTGTTACCAGGTGGGAAAGAGACAGGACCTTCTGCAGAAAAGGTTATCATAAACATTGGATACCAGTTAAATTACCTCTTCAGCTGTCTGCTCTCGAGTGTTTAATAAATCATCCCAATGTAACAAGTATGAGCCTGGCAGGAACTTCAAGAGGCAGCTATACAATACAATCTCCTGCTACCCCACTAAGTGGAAGTACAAACATTTTGCTTCCTTTAGATCCCTGCGTCCTTTCTTTAGCTCTCTGGTTTCCAAAGTTAAAACCGCTTCTGTGAAAACTTTTAGCAAGAATACAAGAAAAGGAAGAGACCATTAATTCTTGGCCTTATCTCATAAAAGGGCGAGTTTGGCCTACAGCCTTCTGCTGGAAAAACCCAATCTCCTTTCTCCACCAGTATTGTTCTTATGAACACCACGTGATTTCAGTAAGACAAGCTAAGACTTATTCTGGACATGGAAGCAGTGGTCACCACAGTTATACAATCTCAATTTCAGAAGGAAATTAAGCTCCAATTTGCCCAAGGAAAAACAGGTTCTTACTACTTTTTGAAGGCACTTACAAAACAAAATTCCATGATAAACAGTAAAAAGAATAAGGTTGCTTTTAGAAACTTCTGTCATGCTATGGTCAGTGTTCCACAGAGAAGTTTAACTAGCAGATTTTGCAAACCACAGTACTTGGAAAAACACAATCTGAAGAAGTATTACAAGATAAGCACCATTGTTATTACAAAAAAAATAATTGTTTTTTACATTTTAATTAGCTCAACCAACATAGCCTAGCATCCCTCAAATCTTGCACTTTTGCTATACTAGCAAACAGACATTTGAAGGTTCACCTACTTTCACAATTAAGATAAAATTCAAAGCAAATGATAAATGCCTAAGTACAATAGAGTAGAACTGCTGTGGACAAATGTTTGGGAACACCTATTCTTGAACATCAGTTAAAAAACTTTATGAATGAAAATACTAAAATAAATGGTTTAATTCATCAACTGATGGAGCTGCCTCAGTACAAGCACTATCAATAACTAGAATTACTTTTTTTGGAATATCTTACAGTTAAAATCTCTCCTTGGCGACACAAAATGGTTCCCATTTGTGGCAGAGCATCTTCAACTGAACATCATCATGTCAGATCAGGCTAAGTTAGAGACACAGAAAAAGTAATTTCATTAAAATTCAAGATGAACCAGGACTCAGTATGAGTCTCCAGAGGCTGACAGCATTGCTACACGTTTCAGAAATCTACCAAATAAGGAATTATTCCACTCTACGACAGTCCTCACTTGCAAAATATTTCTGTTTCAGCTATTTCCAAGACCTTTCTTATTTTAAACTGGTCCCAAATTCAGCAATACAAGTACCACTGCCAGAGATTTAAATTATGTCATTAGACCTTCACCTGTATTCGCACCGCAAATCAACAGAAGTAGTAACTTAGTGCTTTGATAAACATGTAAGCTATAATATTACAAAAGCATTGACATTAAAAAAAGTCACCCAAGTTACCACCAATTTAATATTAAAGAGGTTATGCTTGAGATTGGATTTCAAATACCAACTGCGATACCATGATTTAAACTTACAGTTCAGCTAAAGCTGCTGTTGCAAGACAGCATACTGGCAGTGGGTATGCAAATGCACTCTCATGTGGTTTTGGTTCACAAGTACCGCAGACTTCTTCCTCAGGCTGCCAAACAGATACACTTCATAGCAAATATTTACATTTCTGGAAGAAGTAGAGCTTTGTCTACTGAATCAGATATGACAGATGCAGGACTAAGAATCTGCATTTTTGCAAAAAACTTTTAATTACCAGTTTCCAGTATGGTCCAAGAAGGGCAACATCAAGAGCAGCAAAAAGAAAAAGAGAAGATCCAAGAGATTAAAGACCCATCACATTATTAAATTTCCTCAAAACTGCTAAGAACTCAAAATGTGAAACCAAAGTCCTTAGTCTTAGCCAACTGGTAAAGTGAACAAAAAAAAACAGTAACAAAGGATACTTCAGTCACCTTAAATGTAATGTGTAAGAATGCATATCTTTGTCTCGTGAAACTTTTGTGAAAATAAAAACCTGGATGCAAAGAAGAAATAATGTAGTTGGAAAATTTCTGCTAAAAAGGAAGTTTTCTTCAGAAAGGTTTGTAATCTTGATTTGTGCTTTCAAGATTTATCACATCAATTCACAAACTTTTTTGCTTTTCTAGACATGACTTTGCTGGAACTGCCCATTTATTTTCCTGCAATAATGCTACTTCAGTTCCAAATGCCTTTCCAATGGATCTGAGGAAGAACAAATCCACCAAAACGCCAAGACTACTGAATTAGGCTTTCAGACTTCTAGTACAGTGCTTAAGGTAGGTCCCAGCTGTCCAGTTTCCTGTATTTCATCCCTAACATCATCAAGTTGCACAATCCATACCACCTTTAGCGTATCACAAGTAACTAGAAGGTACAAGGAAACAGGCTGTGCCAGCACTATGTAACACAGCCTTGCAAACTTTGCCTGCTTTCTGAAGAGATCACCTTCCCTAAGCTCACTATGGCCCAGCAAGCCTGAAGCTGCAAAGCTATATCCACTAGGCTTCTTCTCTGCTTGTAACATACCTATAGAGAAGGAAAGTTTGCATTCTGAAGTTCATATTTGTTAATTATAGTATGAGACTTAGAATTATACTTCAAGTATTTTTGAATAAAAAGTACTAAGAGATGCTTAGTAGAATTACAGTATAAGCAGTAATCCCTCAAAGACCTGCTCCAGCATAGACTCATGCAGTATCAGGCACTTTGAGGTACACCTATTCCAGCATGACCATACCCATAATAACCTCAAGCACTATACCCACTCCAGCATGGCCTTCCCATGCCTGCAGTCCCTCCAGAGGAGTACCAGCTTTGTCATGGCCACAGGTTGAGGTGCTCCAGACTGCCTTTTTTGCACACCTATTAATGCTTCAAAGTGTACCTTCTCCAGCATGGACACATCCTTGGACCACAATCCTATCAGAGGTACATCTGCTCCGAGACAGCCAAGGCCACAGATGTCTTGAGATGTACCTGCTCTGGCATGAGCTTAGCAACAGACACGAGGGTGACCTGCTCCTGCATGGACTCATACACAAATCACAGTGCCTCTGACTTAAGTTCACACTGGAGCTCCAGTCTGTCCAGTACAGCAGCACTTGAACAGCAACAATGTTCTGGCCATCCATCAGCTCAAGCACATCACTGCCATTGCCAAAATGCTCCTATGCAGAGCAGAGTGAGATAAGCAGTTCAAAGATCAAAAGCAAAGAGCAGCCACTGCCAAGCACTAGAGTCTAATGTACAGTAAAGCAAGCAAGCCTCATGACAAGCATAGAAGCCTGTCAATTAATGGTTAGACAGCTATAAATTCATCGAGCAACTTCCAATCAAATCTGTCATTATCTTGAACCCTTTGAGCCTCAT
Source organism: Picus viridis (assembly GCA_033816785.1). Taxonomy (NCBI): domain Eukaryota; kingdom Metazoa; phylum Chordata; class Aves; order Piciformes; family Picidae; genus Picus; species Picus viridis. The sequence continues at coordinate 28,466,163 of CM066578.1, read as the reverse complement.
GATGGGCAGGGAAAAGGAGTGCCACAATGTAATGCTAGCCAGCAGCTAAGTCTCACACAGCTATTCACTAACTCCATGCAGTGGGACAACGGCAAGAAGCAGAAGGGTCAAGTGAGAAACTCATCAGTTAAGGGCAATTTAATAGGTAAGCAAAAGCCACACAGAAGCAAAGCAAAATAAGAAATCCATTCACTACTTCTCAGTGATGGACAGGGGTTCAGCCATCTCCAGAAAAGTCCAGGTACATCATGTGGAACAGTTACTTGAAGACAGAACATCCCTTCAGTCAGTTAAGGTCAGCTATCTGGGCTGTCTCCTCCCAACTTCTTATGCATCCCCAGCCTACTCACTGGTGGGGTAGAGTGAGGAACAGAAAAGGCCTTGACTGTGCAAGCGCTACTCAGCAATAATAAAAAACATTCCTGAATTATCAACACTGTTTTCACCACAAATCTAAAACACAGCCCCATACCAGCTACTGTGAAATTAACTCTATGCCAGCCAAACTCAGCACACCAAGTCCCCCAACAAGGGTAACCATGAATTTAAAAAGTACATCAGCCTATTTACTCTGAAGTATTTATGTATAGTTATAGCTATGTAGGACATATTTGCTATAAATACATACTTTAAGACTTACATCTCTCATCATGGCATTTTGGCCTTATTTAATTTCAGATTACCCAAATGTAGCTGTTTTTCTTTACTTAGAGAATGGGAATTTTTCACTGAAAGTATACGCATGTGAACTAAGTGCTGGAAGATATGATAAGAAATGTGGTAGTCTTATAAGAAACAGAAATGTGGTAAGACTAATGTATGTTTTAAGCAAAGCAGTTTTATTTTTAAACTATGCTATGTAAATTGGGTAGTAAGGTAGACAATAAATATGTTCTTATTACCAGATAATCACAAAATCTCTCTGGCATGGCACTACTGCAGTATTTTTAGTAACTTTACACATGTTCACTTCCCAAAACAGGAAGATTTGCTCAAAGTCCAGAAGAATGTTGACAAAAGTTAAGACTATTCTCTTCAGTGTACAAATACCAGAAAAACCTGACAATCTATAAAACAGTAGTTTAGTTTGGCTTTGGTATATTCACAGAATAATTTGATTTGGAGAGGACTTCCCCAGTCCACCTGCTCCAGTCTCCCACTTGAAGCTGTGCCAGCTTCACAAAAGCACAGATGAACTTGTAACTAGTTGATACCTAACATATTTGGGACAGAAGGTCAAAAAATGAAAACCACCCTGGCAACAATAGCTAAAACCCTGTAAGTATGATAGAAGTCAAAGATATTGGCATGCAGTGACAAATGAGTCTATGAAGAGCTTAAACTGACCATTGCAGTCTGAAATCAATAGTAAGCACAAGTGTTCCTTGGGGAACACACCCACAAGCATCCAGCACTGTGCAGAAGGGTGAGCCTGAGGCAGAAATGTCTCACTAGCCAACACACAAAAGCTTCAAGCAGTTGTAACAATTGTCTTCTGATCAGCACCACAAACTCAGACTAACAACTGGATCAGTCGTATGGGTGTATGCAAGAAATAAATTTAAGATTTGATGTCATTCAGTGCTCTGCTCCTGCTCTTGTGCTACCACATCACACCATTTCCCCTGAAACACAGAAAATGGAATCATATGGTTTAACTACCTTCAACAGATCCTGATGTGAGGGAGAGGGTCACATCAGATGGCTGTTCTATAGTCAAGAGTAGCTGGTCTAGCTTCACTCCAAAGTTTGTATTCTAAGCTATACACCTTAACTCTTCCTCATACACAGTAAAAGAAACAAGTTTTTGTCCATAGCTAAAACCAGAACAGAGGCCTTGTTAACTGCTAAAACTGCTCTTTTCTATGAAGGGGACAAAATACTTTAAGAATAGTATCTGAGCTCTACCAGTCTGCTTCAGAAGCACTTTTAATTCTTCTAGCTAAATAAGAGCTGGAAATACAGAATCTGGGTTGGGCTTTGTCTGTTATTTGATTTTGGTTTTTTAAAGGAATACAAGGGATACACTGCTCAAGTTAAGATAGTGAGTAATCCAAAACTAACTTTGTTGACTCAAAGTTTAAGCCTCACACTAAAAGCAGTCACCTCCTAGTATTTTTACAGACTTTTCTCCCTCTTAAAACTGCAAGATCAAGAACCAGCTATTGCTTATACACATTGTATGGCAAAGTCCTGCCTCTGGCACACTAAGTGACCAACTCCACAAAACAATCCTCTAATTATAACCCACCAGGCCTGGAATAAGGGATGAAAATTAAGATTTAAAAAAAAGTAATTATACCTCTAATCTAGTTAGTGAAATAAGCCACTCAGTTTCACTTTATTCATTTTCACAATTACTGTATTGAATTCTCTGAATCCACAAAGTATTGATGTTATTTTGTATTTATTTATCTCAAACTGCTAAATACTATACACTAAGTCAGTGGACTCCCAGTATATTTGTATCTACAGATTCTGGCTCTTCAGAAGACTCCAATCCTATTTTTACATTTCATTGTATCAATACTAGAAACAACATTTAGCAGTTTTGTATTAGAATGCTCTCTGTTCCTCCACTAGTGGTTAGAGTCCTCATAAAGAGATAGTAGTGTGGTTAGGAAAATTCTTGATCACATTCTGTTATAATCAGTGCTGGGTTTGAAATTAAAATACCCGAATTGTAGGCTGCTCAAACACAGAGAGCATGTTCTGTGAAGGGGTTAGCTGATAAATGGCTCAAAGTCAACAGGACTGTAATATGAATTCCTCCACCCATTACTGACATATAAAACATGTAAGCTCATTCTTTGATTTAAGACCATTTTCTTTAACATTCTTTCTAAAAGACTATCACAACTCCCCATAGTACTTTCTTGCTGTAAGAAGGAAACAAAGGCTTGGCAAGATGCACAGAAACCACTGATACCCAGCTCCCATGTGCTTGTAGGCAATGAAAGAAGTGTTACCATTCCTTTGTTTCTGTGCACTTACAACATGAACGCAGAAAAATAGGATTTACTCTCAGTGACTACCACATTACTGACTGTCTGCCTAGTCCACAGCTCCTTTCAATTAAAGACACTTTGGAAGCTCTTTAGAGTAACTGGCTCCCACTTCAATGAAACCTTGCACATAACTCATTGCCTGTAAAAATCTTAATGGTTAAATCATCCTGTAGATCCACAAACATTTCTCAGTTGTTTTTCTGTCTTTCAGCAATAGAATGAAATAACCACATCTTGCAAGTTTCGCTCCTTCCTAAAGCGTGCTTTTCAAACCTGGAAAGTGAGAGGCTGGTCTTGAGTCTATCCCTTCTGCCAGCACTCCAGTATCCCAAAGAACATGTAATCACAGGAGACAATTCCTGCAGCGTTCTTAGATTACAGGGATAACCTGTCATCTGAGTTTGAGGGCTTTTAAACAGTTCCTCCAAGAATCAAGATCTGTATCAAGGTACTGAGAAACATACTCATCTTCAAGTTAGGGGGATCACCAACCTTTCAGCCTCTGCCCAAAACTACTTCTCCCTTATGAAACAGTGCATCAGTTACTGCTTCCTCTTACAGGAGCTGTTAATTGCATCATAATCTTGCAATACTTCTCTTGATTATTTAGAAAGCAATTCACTCTGAGAACTCATGTGTAGCCATGGATGAGTGCCAGTAAACAGGTTTTATCAAGTCTTTACCCAAACTGCAACATCATGTTGCCTAAAATTACAAGTAAGCTCTAAGCAGACACATTTTGATCTCTCCTTTTCCTCCAAGCAGATTCTTGCTTTTAGGGCTCTGTTTTCTCATCTATTCTACCAACGTAAGAGCAATTAACACCACCACCCACTTACAATTCCTTCATTTAAATCAACTTTATCACCTTGTTAAACCAAAATTTATGGGGGTAAGGGCACTTCAAAACATGGTATTAAGAGCGCTGAATGGTCATACTCTTATACATATTTTGTAAGAGTTCATAATAGCTATTATAGGTATCATACAAGCTACTTTTCTTCAGCCTCTTCTTAAAGCCTCAGATTTTATACTAAGTTCTAATTTTTCAACTTGTAAAAGACAATTCTCTCAACACAATTAACCTTACAGAGTAGTGATGTTACAGGAAAAAAAGTTCTTGCAGACTTAGGCAGCAAAAATAAGATTTACCTATAGTTTAATGAGAATTAAGTCCATTTTTTCTATCAAGGTGGCCTAAGCTTTCTCCTAAATGGACAGAGTTCAATTAGCTTCAGAACAACAGAGAATTAAATTAATTCTCTTCCGTTGAAAAGAAATGTTTGGGTAATGGTAGCATGGATTAAAGAATCTACACAACACCTTCCATTAAAAGTTTAAATACATACATTGTTACATGGCTTGGATAGTACCATATGGCTATGAACATATGCCTAGTTCACTTTTTAGTGAGCAAAAAGAAGCAGGGTTACTGGTGCTTTATTCCACTAATTCATTCAGTTCATGTCAGTCCTCTGGAATAAATGAGATGAAATTCCTATATCCTTTGGCATCTCCCACCTGAAACCATCTTTTGGCAATAGAGAAGCAGCAGCAGGCAATGATAATATTACAAAGCTTATTTCAAGAATAAGCCCACAAAACCAAACTAAAAGCAACAACCCACCACACTCTAAAAAATCTCCACCTGCATTTTTCAGTCCTAGAGGATACAACAGAACAGAGTACAGCCCAGGTCTCTTTAGATTTGCAGTCAGATGCAGTGAACTGTCAATAAACTAGTAACCCTCTATGAAATGTATTACCTTGAGATAATGACAGGTGAGTAGACATACCTCATATCTTTAACACAACCTGAAGTGACACAAAGAACAGCCAGGCCATGTGCCAACATAAGAAAACTTCTCCCCTCTTGCATACCTGGTTCCCACTAGACTTCTGAATGGTTCCAGCAGCTGATTCAAAAGGTCACCTGCATGAGGGTGCACTAAATCCACTTCAAAACATAAAAGGATACAGCCTTAGTGCGCCAGTCTGCGTCCCAATGGCCAGTATTTTCTGAACAGGATCAAACGCCAAAGCTGAAGGTTGATAGGGGAAACCATGACGGACAGTCTAATAAGCCATATCACCGCAGTAATGATGGGTCAAGCAGCAGACCAAAAATAAACAGAATCAATACTGTATGCTATGGAACAGGATTTCATGTAAATCATAATTAAGAAAATAATTACAATGCATTTGAACAGACTGAGACAAATCAGTTGTCTTACATGAACCAATTATAAAAGATTTTAAAGTCATAATTACTCATGCAACCTTGATCAAATGACAGTTCCTGAAACTTTGTTTAAATCTTACATTGCTTATGTGCAAGGATTTTTATCAACTCAGCTTTCCCTGCCTCTCTTCCCGCCACCATCTACCTCATTCTCCAAGTAATTTTATTTTAAGCTCTAACAAAGATGTTTCTAGGAAGTCTGGCAACAAAACCAGACTTGTCATTAGAACTATTACAAATTACTAGACTTGCTTTTCTGGGTATTGGCTGTATTTCAACCTGACAGGCCTCACATGCAACCTCTCTCACTATATTTACAAATAAGAAAAAGAAAAAGTAAAAGAAAAAACCACCAACCAACAAAACAACCCAAGCTCCACAAAACTAATCTCTTACCCTCAAGAGAAAAAAAAAAAAAAAAAGCCCCCAAAAGAGATAAACCCCAAAAACAGTCTACCAAACAAAGAAAAATAAAACCTCAGCCTTCAGATTCCTTCTTAATATGAAGCCATTGCCACATTTAGCTTTTTGGTTAGCCAAGATGAATTTGGTAATTGACCAAACAACTCCGTTACACTTCTGAGACTGCAATTAACCAGAATCAAGATCATAAGTGTCCTCTACCCTCATTTCCTTCAATAAACATACACAACGTAAGCCATACTAAAGCTAGCTTTATCAATTTTAAAATCTTTCGTTTAAAAGAGTTACTTTAAGACCTCATAAATGCAATAGCAGACTTCTGATACATTCCTTTTACTGTGCTGAAGTTGCAGACATACTCCACAACTCTCGGCATTTCACAGTGAATAAAATCTAACTGCTACCAGCCCCATTTTTTCCCCATGTTCTTTATGAACAACTTGCAGAAGTGACAGAAACGCCTGCAATACAAGATAAAACAAGGAGAAGAATCCACAAACAAGCTCATCCATATCAAGCTAGGCCATGGTTGCATTGTAAAGATAAAATGAGTATTGATATTCAAATCAGTTTTTATTCTTCTTGGTACAGCTGGTGGATTAATTCATTGCATCATTTTCTGAAGCGTGCAGACAAACCGCACAAGCAAATTTAAAAACAAAACCCAAAAAACCAGGAACTTCTCCTCTGTCTCTGTAGAAGATTTGCAATAGCAAATGCAACTTGCCAACATACTGCAGCAAAACCACCACAAACGTCTACAGCCTTTTTTTCAGGCGCAAAAGAACAGGACAAGTGCACTTCCAAATAATGCAGAGCGACAGATCCCCCGTCCTTCGCGGGCATTAGAGGAGGCTTGTATTCAAATGCCGCGATAATCAGATCGGCACTACAGCTAGATATCACTGCTTCCCCCATCCATCCCACTCTTTCTACGAAGCCTTCATGAACCCAGCAAATATTACACGCCTGGAAGAGCCTAAATGACGACAAACCCTGAAACTCTCCAGGAAAGATGACTACGGAAATCCAACAAGACCTGCACAGCCACAGCCACATCCACCGCTTCCTTCCCTTCTCCTCCTCCCAAAATAATAAATCCAAGCAAGTAAACAGGAGCGGCGGGCAGGCTCAGCGAGCACTGTACCGAGGCACAGCCCGCAGCGCCCAACGCCAGCCGGCTCGGCTGCAGCATTCATTCACCTTGCAGAGCTGGAAGTGCTCGGACTGGAGAGTCTCCTGGATTTCAGTCTCCCGGTTCCCCGCCTGCTGCTGTTGAGCGGTGGACGACGCCGAGGCGACGGCGGAGACCGCTGTCAGGCCGTCCAGCACCTTCCTGATGTTAAATTTCCTCATGGTCTTCGGCGGCGGCGCTCCCCCGGCCTCGCCGCCGCCGCGCTGTCACTGCCGCCCGCCGCGCCGCGCCGCCCACCCCGCAGGCGGCAGACGAGCCCCCGTCGGGGAGGGCGGTGCAGGGGCGGCTCGCGATCAGGAGTGCCGCGCTCTCCGCCTCGGGGCAGCGCTCCTCCTCGTCTGCGGAGCGGGCGGCCAGGCGTCAGTCCGGCAGCGCAGAGGCACTCCTCATTGGGTTCAGGAGCTCGGAGACGAAGGCTGAAGCCAAGCAAACAGGAGCCGGTCAGCCCCACCAGCGCCGCCGCCCGCGGCCGCTCCGCGCCCCGCCTTCTGGCGAGCACGGCTCGCCCCGGGCCCGCTCGGCCCCGCCCCGGACGCCCCTCCGCCGCCGGAGGTGTGCGGGCTGCCTCTTCTTTCCACGGAGCCTCCGCGTCCCCCCACGCAGCCCACCTCACATTGTGGCAGCTGTGGCCACCACTGTCATCCGTCTCTGCGTGTGTGTGCGTGCGTATGCCGGTCTCCCCCGCCACCGCCGCAGTCTCTCCCCCTTCGCAGGCGCCCGCCCCGGAGCTCAGGCACCCTCTGCCTCCTCAGAGCTGCGTGTGCAGCCAGCCAGTAACCAGCGGGGCTTCTCCCGGCTGCTGCTAGCAGCTGCTACTGTCACCGCCCGCCCCCACAACCATCCTCCTCCTCCTGCCGCCGCGGAGGGCACCTCCCCCGCCTCGCGTCGCTCCCCCTTGCCTGACAACGCGGAAGCGCAGCGCCCGGGGAGGAGCGGTGACAGCAACTACCGCGGCACTCTTTCTCGCAGCAGGGGGGAGGCCGCGCATGTGCACTAAGAGAGCTGGCACCCGGATGTGGGGGTGTCTACCCCCGCCGTACCGCCCTGCGTGGAAGCCGGAGCGGCGTGAAGGGTACGGGTGGGGCGCGGCAAGCGAGGGTACTACGCTGGCCGTGTGCTGGGTCTTGGTCTCCGGCCAGACGGAGGCGGGAGCAGGTAACAGGTGGCGGCAGCGACTGGAGGCTTCTGTGGGTAGCACAGTCCCTGCCGCTGGCGCGGCGCTGGAGGCGCACGGCCCCTCCTGCAGAGGGAGCTGCGCCTCCCATGTGGTTACACGCACGAAATCTTCCTAGCGGCTCGGGGGCGGGGGGAAGCGGGGCTGGGGGGAGTTGCGCTTCATTCCCCGGCAGCGGCCCGGACGACATGGCCGCTGTCAGAACGCGCCGGGACAGTGCCGGTAGATTCCCTTGTGGCGCTTGCTCACGGTGGGGCTGGCGGAGCACGGGGAGCGGCGGTGGTGCCGGGAGCGAGGCGAGAGGAGTGTTTCCAACAGTAGTTATGGTTCGTGGAGGGTTATGATCCTCTGTACCCCTCACTCTGACGACCGTGCTGGTGAGGGCTGCGCATTTTGTGTCCCCCCGACAGCGGGTCATAGGCACAAGCGGACTGGCCCGAGGGGTAGTGCGGAGCTAGCCAGCACCACGCCGAGCACTTACTGCTGGCCCCCGGCCCTCACGTCCTGTCTTTGTATAGTGTTGTGTATTCTGCTTTTATTTATTCTTTAAGTACTAGATTGCATTTTTTTATTATCTAGTCAATGGTCAGGTAATAGGTATTAAACTTATCTCAGTCGTTGTCATATTGCTGAAGGTAATTATTCTTTGTGAACTTTCGTTTCAACTATAATGGACTAGAGATCAGCCATCACTTTTGGAGGGAAAGCTTAGAGACCTGTCATTCAAGACACTGTCTTACTTCTCCAAGCTGTGGCAGGAATGCCTTAGCAGTAAAAGCTCACACAGTTAACTGGCCTTTCTAAGTGGTGCCTAATAGCCAGGCATGTTTTATTAGCACAGTAAATATGATAGTACACAGAGGGAAATCAGAGCGCAGCAAAATAGTTATGATGCAGCCATCATGATCACCTCAAAAGTGAAAGTTCCACACTCTTTTTTGATCGGTAACCCTATGTCAATTTGCATCACATTGCCAGCAGATACATGATGTATAAGCATTTGAAAGAAACCAAGACAGTTTACATATTCTTACAAAATGACTGACTTGTGATCTTCCAGAGCTGTTCCCCTGTGTAACCAGGACTGCCAGACACTTCCTCAAGTCATCCTCGCAAAGGTGAAAGAATGCTTCCAGAGATGGTAAAAATCCTAGAAATAAGACTTAAATAAAGATCAGTACATTTCTGATCCAAGAATAAACTTATATTTTTAAGAGAGAAATGTGTTCATTTTCAGTATGTCTTCAGTTATCCATTACATATTTTAGGTAACTTTTAAATTACAGAATTAATGCATAGTTTTTCTATCTATTCACACATCCTTATTGTAACACTAAACTGGCAAGAAAATTTGTAAAAATTGGCGACTTGAACTCAACATTTTTATAGGAGAGTTTGGATTTTCTATTTACATCAGCACCTAGGACAAGGAGAAATTCATTATTGCAGCACTGTACCAATACTTGTAAACATTTAGGCAAAGGATATAAAGCACACCACATTGAGACAACAGCACTTCTCTGCCCTCACTCTTTCTAGATGATGCCATTCAACAAAAATTAATGCCTTCTGGGACTTTAACTGTTCCTCTAAAAAACTAGTGGCAATCTTCCCTCTTAGACATCAGTGGGAACAATAATAGGCCTTTCACTTCTATAGTTCAGCAAACATCCTGTTGTTTCTTGGGATTTGTCTGCTGTATGTCAAGGCTTCTTTGAGGCTTCCAGCACTTGCCCGAAAACCATATCCTGTTTACAAATAGAACCAATTCTGCATAACCTGAATTAATGTTGCCCACTTAGACCATCCTGCCTCTGATGTCTGAAATCTTTTGCCAGTGTTTTATACCCCTGTCCAAAGCCCAAGAGTCTTGCACAGCTGAAGAAGTAATCAGATTCAACTAGTTTGCAACATCTTTTGAGCTCAGCTATGGCAGAATCCACCTGTGACAAAGCCACTGCCTGTGAGTCACTTACCTCCCTCAGCAGCGCATCTTCATTTGCCACACAAATTCCTGGCCACTAAATGAACCCTCTTGGTTTTGGTCTTCTTCACCCATCTTTCCTTACTGATGTTGTTATTTACTGCTTGTAGAAAAGGAGAGGGTCACCTCATTTCTTGGTCGGTATTGTACAGGTACCACATAAGCAAGCACCATTTCGCATAGGTATTTGAGGCAATGGGGCACGTAGTGTTGGCCTGCAGTGCAATCGCATAGGCCATTAGTTGGTGCATGTCAAATTTGTTGGGTCACAACTTTACTGATAACTGCAGAGTGTAGACATCACAGTGCCTAGAGAATTTTTCCCCCTCTACTTTATTATGAGGTAGTATACCACCAGCATTAGAATGAAGAAGAATGAGAACGATGAGTAGTCCCACATGATCCAGAATGAGTAAAAAACGCGCCCAGTAATAATGTATGCTAAGATTGGGTGGACTAATCTCAGAGCAGTGGGTAATTAATGAATTTATAGTTCCATTCCTTGTGTTTGTCATTCATTTGTACACAAGCCCCAAAAGTGTTGCCTACTGTAACTGCCAGAGGAGGCAGTGTACTCTGGGTGATTTTTGCACACAATACTAATTACCCCACTACTCAGCATGGATGAGAAAAGGACCATCAGAAGTGACCTCAAGATCTCTGCTTGGCCTTTAGCTGATCTAAAGTGTCTGACAGTCTGTTCTGGCTTTGAAGACTAACTAAGGTGCTTAGCTTTCCTGAGAACTTCTTAATGGTGCTTAGTCACTCACACTGCAGTCAGAATTGAGCCCCAGCCAAACATTTTCTTGCAATAAATACAAAGAAGCTAGAGAATGGTTCTGAACTCATTCTTTTTAGATTGTTCTACTCAAACATATTAGGGCAGTGTAAGCACAGCTCCAAGTGACCTTTGGAAACCTTCCTTGGCTGCTGGGAAACTGGTCAAGTTTCTTAGAACTGTTGCCAAACACATCTGTAGTTTGGAATTGTCAGGGTTGGAAGGGACCTCAAGGATCATCTAGTTCCAGCCCCCTACCATGGGCAGGGACACCTGACACTAGATCAGGTTGCTCACAGCCACTTCCAGTCTGGCCTTAAAAACCTCCAGGGATGGGGCTTCCACCACCTCCCTTGGCAACGTGTTCCAGTGTCTCACCACCCTTGTGGCAAGGAACATCTTCCTAACATCAAATCTGAATCTACCCATTTCAATTTTTGTTCTATTCCCCCTAGTCCTATCATTACCTGAAACCCTAAAAAGTCCCTTCCCAGCTTTCTTGTAGGCCCCCTTAAGATACTGGAAGGCCATAATTGGGTCACCTCGGAGCCCTCTCTTCTCCAGACTAGCCACAACTCTCTCAGTCTGTCCTCACAGGAGAGGTGCTCCAACCCTTGAATCATCCTTTCTCCCAATAATCTGCATTTGTGGAAAATAGTAATGAGGATTTCTATCTATAGGTGAACTTATTTCTGCCACTTAATTCAAATAAGATATGAACAAGAAGGAAATGGAAGAGCTGGTGAGCACCGGGAAAAATCCTATGCTAGTACTTGCCCTAACCTCAGCTGGACATGAACTGTGTAGTGTTGGTAAATTCCTCCATTGCAGAAACATGGTAATTGACCTTACCTGTATGGATATGATGAGTTCCTGCATCTGGCAGCCTGTGTGGTCTTTGGTAGGCTCACAGATCATGGGCATCTTTTATTAAAGAGCTATGGAACAGCATGACTGGCACCCTATGTATGGATGCTGTAAAGCTGTATGGATATGCATAGCAGAGACAGGGCATGTACTCCTGCTTCAGAGACTGCACTATGATTCCTGCAAACTCAGCTCAGGCTAGCAAACATAATAACAAGTGCATACATGGGTCATTAAAGGAATTAAATTGGAAAGGCTCCGCATCATTATCTACCCCTATAGTATAGATAACATGCAAGTGCCCATGTACCTGTTGTGTGTTGTGCTAGAGCATAGCAAAAGAAAGAGGCATGACTGCCTTGGGAAGAATTTAAGGAATCATTGCCAGCTGACACACCTGACTGCTGGCTACTACCTGTGGTATGTGACATGAGGAGAGTAGCTACAATGCACTAGCAAGGGAGAGTGCATAAGGCAAGAGGAATGAGTGACAGTGGCACTATAAGTTGGAAACTTGACACTTGTGAAAGAGGTTGTGCACCATCCTCTTTAGTAACTCGCATGCTTTTTTGCATTATTAAAAAATAAAATTGCAGTTTCACAGCCCATGTTCTGCATTTCTGATTTTTCAGTTTTACATTAATAGTAGGCATAATCTAGAGGTAAAACCTGAGAAAGACAGAACAGGTTTTAAACAAGGTAAAGCTTCTACCCATCTATAAAAATACAGATAGATACTTTAATAAGTATTTTTCATATATATTTTATCATACACATTTAACAGTATTTGGTCAAGTATAATAGAAATGCTTATTATTACAGTGCCACACTTAGACCCACATAAGCAAGTGAAGCAAACATGAAATACAATGTCTCCATTAAAAGGCAGCAAAATATTACAAGTGAAATCAACACAAGCTTTACAGAATAGCCAAATTAAGATGAAGTATGAGTGCATGCCAAGTGAAGAAGGATTTTTGTGTGCCAAATTGATGAAAGCTTAAGTATGATAGACGAAAGTAATTTATCCATCCTTAAAAGAAGTTTACAGTGCTGGATTTTAAAAAATGTCTTTCAAATATAGTGATCTGTTTACATACAGTATTTTGTATGAAATGTAGCCTTTAGACAGGAGCTTTCATCAGTGACTCATTTTAAGTAGCTGCCCACTACAAGAAAATAAAAAAGCATGTATTTTATGACTCCCATTGTAATTACATTGAATTAGTTGGTAAGGGATTCCTGTTGTGCAGTAGTATAACAGTATAGACAAGTACTCATTTGGATTACAGAAACATTAGGCTTTTGTTACAGATTGCTACTATTACACTGGTATTTTTACTTTAAAGCAGTGAACTATATAAACTGCAAGACTAAATATGCATGCAAACAAGTGGACAATCCCTTTAATGATGCTGAAGCTAGAATATGCAAAATGCATCTATGCTTCATTTAATTTTTTTTCTTCAGTACATTTATTTTCAGCATGTTCCCGTTTTTCTGTGAATGTAAACCCTGCCTGTAACATCATTTCAGAAATAATAATATCAGATACATATTTAAATTCTCATTCTCAGTTGTGTGAAAAAATATTCAGATTTCTAGACAAGTAAAAGATTTCTTATAAGATCAACAGTATTCTATATGGTTTAGCTTCATTCCAAGCATGGCAAACAGTACCTCTTTCTGTACCTCTCCGCTCCTCCCAATGAGTGAAACAGGAGATGAAATGCAAGGATAGATGAGATTTTCCAAAGAAAATGCTAGTGCCCTGCAATTTGAGAAGAACATAATGATTTGAAATTAACAAGGCAAATTGTTTCAGAGAAAGTAAATGGGTAGCAAGGCAAATGGGTAGAAAAAGTCTAGAGTATGCAGTACAGATTCCAATTTATTCAACTCAGTAAACCTGACAATTCTCATTTCTGTAATTCTTTGTAATTGTTTTTTAGATTCTGTTCCAAGACACTAGTAAGTGAACTTCTTGAGTAGGCTTTTGGACCAACTGGTGGCTTAATAAAAGATTTTTTGAAACCCTAATTGAAGCACTTGAACTTTGGCATGTAGTAATTGATTGAATTAAAGCCTAAAGGAAATGGTAAGCTTTAATTAGGTCAGCTCAGCAAGTGATACAGTGCATGGCATTGTCCTGAACAGAGTTTAGACCTATTGCTGGGATTAGGTTCAGCAACATGATATGTTACCACAGTTCTGAGCTTCACTTCAGGCAAGGTGTGTAAGGACTCATTAATACCTGGTCCCTGTGAATCACCATCCTTTTTGTTGTAGCATTCCAGCTAGGGTTGGTTACAGAGCCAATTAAGAATAGCAAACACTTCTCAATCACACCTGCATTTTATATTACATTACCATGTACGTGCTTAGGCCAAAAAGAATGCCAGTGAAACTGTGAGGGGGTGAAAGACTACTGCTACCTCTTTAGGCAAGACAGAGAGGTTAATGGAAGAAAAAGATACTATCTCCTTTTAGCAACCAGAAATTGAGACACAAGTAAAGCTGTGCTGGTTTAGTTATGCAAGTATCTGGTACAATTTGTGCTACTCCATACAGCTACACCTAAATTACAGTCTGCAGTGGAAGCTGCTTAATTTGCATTAGATTTGCATTTTCCCCTTACCCATAAAGCAAATAGCTTTCCTTTAATAACATGGAGGTGTGTCTGGAAGTATTAAGAAGCTGCAGGTACAGCCTGAGGGTGCCTACAGCTTTCTCGCCCTGACAGTTTGAGATCTGTTTTCTTCCTTTTTCCTGGCCAGCCCCACTTATTTTGTCTTTCTCCTCCATGCACAGCATGCTGCTCCTCTGAAGGCTGAGTGGCCCTGACTTACATTGTAAGGTTATTAAGGCAAAAATGGCAACTAGGCCTTTGAAAAGCACTCCAGCCTAACTAATAAATTCTAAACTACACTAACTCTGGGGCATGGAAGTTTCATTGTGAGGACAGCTGAGGGTGCTGTGAAGACTGGTGGCTCCCAGTATCGTGAGAGGTTGCCTATGGAGGTCTGTCAGGGCAGAGCCTGGCAGCCAGGGTTTGACCCACTCTCAGCCATGAGCAGGCAGCTCTGGGCACCAAGAACCTTCTAGGGGCTGGTCTGAGGTTTGGATGGATGTGGGTCCATGGCCCAGCAGGGCTGTAGGGAACTGGAGACAGGTCCTACCGTGGTGCTGCTAGGGCAGGGGCTGAGAGCCCTGGGGGCTGACATAGCGGGAGTTTTAGGAGCTTGGGAAGGGACAGTCAGGACTGATGGTGCCCCCAGGACCCTGATGTTTTCTTGTTGACATCTAAAGTAGTGATTCCTATCTGAAGAGTATTCTTAATTTGTGTCCCATGGAAATTTTTTTCTATGTCATGATTTTTTGTCAGAAAGTTCAGCAAAGGCAAATTTTTTAAAAGATAAAAATGTATCTTGTAAGTAATCCTTATATCAAAGGTCAGAGAGCTATTTCCTTGCTGTATAGATAGTATGGACATGCTTTTATATTCCTAGAGTGATTTATTGGGAAAATTTGTAGAAAGTTGCTCTATTCTCAGATTTAAAATTGAAAAATCTGGTAATAGTTATGTACTATGAATGATGTTATTAAACCTGTTTATTGTGTTTCACTCAATGTGAAAATGGTTTTAAGATATATAGTGAAATGTCACTTACCTCTCAGTCTTCTAACCCCCAAGTAAGAGAGTCTATAATTTTTGTGAGAGCTGATTTAAGAAATAAAAATACAACATTAAACAGCCTCCTCAAGCTGGGCATTTCTTTTGTATAATACGAAGGATGCAAGCTGTTAAAAAATAGCATGATCGGAAGGTCACTGTCTTCCAGCTCCAGTGGATTAATAAAGAAGCACATCCCAAGATTGTTTGGTGAATGTCTCTTCCTTTGGCTCCTGCCTCATTAAATGTGGAATTCTGAGACTGAGTGCTTCAGCAGACCTCAACTGCCATAATATTACATGAGTGAGAACTACACAAAGGACAATGTAACCCCCTCTGCCATCTTTACACATTTTTCTCTTTAACTTGTACTCCACACACTTGCTCTCATGTAAAGATATATGTAACACTTGGAAATCCAAGGGGGACGTATTTAAAATTTGCTTTAATTTTTATGAAAGTATTTGAACCAGAAAAGAGTTACTGAGACAATAGATTATGTAGATTTCCATAAATTTTGAGAATTTTGCTGTAATGGAGTAACAAAAGATGCAAAAATATTTTCTTACTGTGCCACCAGATGTCAGAAAATCATCAGGAGTAGTATCAGATGTTATGTACTTTGCCTTTTGTCCACCCTGGCTGCCTCCAGTGTGGTTCGTTGTCCTTCATACTTTGTTCTAGCACATCCTGAAAGAACTTTGAACTTAATGTGAACTATGCCATCACAGTTGTAGCTTCTCTCTTGATGCTTATCTGTAAGTCTGTCACCCTTCACCAAAGACATGGACTGTCTCTTAACTATGTCTTGGGTATCCCCTTGATTGCCTTCAGTTATTGCACAGAGAATCAGACCCCTTGATCATCTTCCCAGCATGCTATATTATTCATACATTCAACAGAGCTCACAGTGTGAAGTCACACAGCAAGCACTTAGTGTATTCAAATGCTTTTCCTGCTTTCTCTCTACAGCAATACAAGCTCCAATTATACTTCATCATCTTTCTCAGTGTCACAAAGATTTCAAGGGTGTGTTCCTTTCTTGGGTGCTCATCCCATAACAACTGATACAACATCCACCTGGCTTCTTTAGAAACATCTTTTCATAGATTTTTTTCCCCCCATGAATCACAGTAACACATTACTATCCTTGCCTATCATTTATCATTATGTCATTCTTTCTTTTTAACTCTACTTACTGTTGATCTGATATTATCTTAATATCAGGCATTTTGTCAGCATTTTCAAATTATGTAAGACCCTGTTCCTCCTCACATACTTAATTTCTGATGTTCATGTTCCTCACTTTTATTATTTGCTTGGGAGAGTGTTCTCGTTTCTTCCATGCTGCCCTACACGCAGATATGTGAATTTTCTGAAATAAATTTGCAAGGCTGAGTAATCTCTCAGAAAATATTATTCCTTTCATACAACTTAAGCTAGGCTTTTAAAAAAAAGGTGAAAACTGGGGTTTTGTGTATAAAATAATTTACTACTTTTCTTCTAGGGCATGAACTTCCCCACCACATAGCAGAACACTTAGCAAAAAAATAATCAATGATTTACTACTTTTCTCCCAGGGCATGAACTTCCCCACCACATAGCAGAACACTTAGCAAAAAAATAATCATAATTTAAATGAAACTAGGGGATATGAATTGATATACCTTCTACACAGAAGGCTTAAACATCACAGGAGATTGTTTCATTCAAAATAAAGAGCATTGTTTATTTTCTAAAATATCTTCCTATGCACAAGAATTATCCTAAGTGCCTGAAGTTGCTCTAAGACTAATTGCTCTTTTGACATTATGAGGGATACTGAGAACAGCCTCAGGGTGGACATGCATTAAACTTTAACAGTGAAAATAACCCCACAAATAAAGTCAATAAAAGAACAATTTTAAAACATATTACTTTTAATTTTCATTGAAATGTAGATTGTCAGAGGAACTATTGGAAGACTTGGCTTGGCTTGTTTGAACAGGGCTATTATATATGAAAAAAAACCACAAACAAATAAAAAAAGGAAGTCCTTGACCTGCATAAAAGACAAAACATGAAAGTAAAAGGGAACAGAAATAAGTAGTAAATTGAAATCAATAATAATGCTAACAGAATATTCTGAGATATGTGAGATCTGCTCAAAGTACGTATTTATTAATGATTTGGAAAAGACAGTTAATGACATCTAGGTGAAAGAACTACTCAGAAGACTTCACAAAGCTAAGACAACCCGTATGATTAGCAAAATAAAATGCTGGTAAATTAATATACAGAATGGGAAAATTCCAAATATAAATATGGACATTTATTTTTATGTTTTAAATTACCAGCATGATGCCTGTAGAATGCTAAGGAAAACCTGCGTTTGGTAATACCAAATGAGTAAATTGTTACTGTGCACAATCACTGCAATATGTTTCTATAAAGATACTAATGGTATATTGATTTGAGACTGCATTTTGTCATTCTAAACATACTGTAAAATGAAAATAGGTAAGGAGAGTGTGGCCTGTTTGGGAAATTTGTAACAAGATATTGGAGAGTGGGTCCTCAACATTCAGGAAAGAGATTAATTAAAGAGGCATCAGTTAATAAAAACCATAATGAAAAAGAGAAGGTCATGAAGGGGTTGTGAGAAGGAGATGATTCTACTTTATACTTGGTATTCAAGGAAAAAAATGACAAATATTTAACTAAGAGTTAACAATTTAACAGGGACTATCTGTTATACTACACAAAATGAAGTGCTGGAATTTAATGCAAAAAAATTGCCAAAAACTTTGAAAAATAATTTTTAAAAAAGGAATGATTCATAACTTCCACTGATAATTATCTGAGAGCTTTGAAAAATATTGCATATAGACATTCATGACTAAATCAGAATTTATCTGGAGTAAGGACAATATTTCCTCTGCAGAGATTGTGGTTGTGTTTCTTAATTTTGGATTTTTTTTTCTAGCTTCCTGTAACTATTAAACATTGCTGTCAGAAACAGGCTTATATGGACCACTGAATAAATTCCATTGGTAAACTGCTGTTCTCCTCATGGCTTAGGCAGTATTTATTTCTTTTGTGATAGCTTTTTGCTTCTGACTGAGTTCCTTTCTACTTAGAATATTTCTAAATGTGTCACTTTATTGTTAGCAATGACTGAATGTCTGTGCAGGACCTTTTCTGTTCCTGAAATTATTCTTTTAATTCTGAAATTCTTTGTCATATCTTGGAATGAGCCCTCTGAACAATGTTAATAGGAAGATTCATCACTTCTTAAATAATATAAATAAGAAAAATTCCCTGTATTGTGTGTATGTGTTTGAGAAATCATATTTGGCAAACACAGTATCTAACATTTTAAAATGTTAAATGTATTTATATTTGAACAAGATTCCTGGAAGACACTTGAAATTCAAGCAGCAAATATGCCTGGATATCTGTAGGAAATTTTCACTGCACACAAAGAAACTGCTTCTTCCGTCAAACATTTGCAGTGTTTCGGGAGTGAAGGGAGTTATGGGGATTGTTCAGTTCAACATCAAGAGACTTTTAAAAGACCACTGCATGTACATAGAGTTCTTTAAAGATTCTCTATTGTATTACAGACCTAACCTGACCATTCACATACATAATTTTAACACTTGTATGGATTTTCCATCTGTGTTGAGCTTTGAGAGTGAACACTGGACTGGTTATTCCAGTTACAAGTTTCTGTATTATCACAATTCTTTTTTCACCCCAAAAATCTGTAACGCAGTTCAACCTTGAATTATTTTTTTCAAAGAATGAAAGTACTATTGTAACATATTTATTTATGAGCATTGGGTTTGATGAATGTTTTTACTGTGTAGATTGAAAAATCAAGACAAGAAAGAAAAGAATTAATCAAGTGTTAATATGCAAAATCAGGACATCATGCCCTGGGGGGTATGAGGCTCAGGCTTACAAGGACAACACAGGCCAATTGTAGGATCACTCAAGTGAGAAATTCCTTCCGCTGAGTATGTCTACATTTAACGCTGATATGAAGCAGGAGTAAATATATAATTGCTCAGATACTAGAATGGCCAGAATTAGACTCAAAGTGAGGAGAAATTTCTTCACCGAGTGGTTCGCCATTGGAATGGGCTGCCCGGGGAGGTCGTGGAGTCACCATCCCTGGAGGTGTTCAAGAGGGGATTGGACGTGGCGCTTGGTACCATGGTCTAGTCATGGGGTCTGTGGTGACAGGTTGGACTTGATGATCTTTGAGGTCTCTTCCAACCTTGGCGATACTGTGATACTGTGTAACTCTACAAAATCCCTAATTAGCCAGATAGAAAGCTTGGTGTTTGATACCCATGTTGGCTCAAATCTGCAGCTGGCTCTAAACAATTCACTGAGAGTCATGCTAAGGAGCCCTCTGGCTGGCCTGCAGTTCTAGGCTGTCCATGGCTTCAGTCATACTCAATATCAACATCTTAAAAACAATTTGTTTCTTACCCTGCAAGTAAAACTCAGAGCAGAGGTAACAGCTAATATCCTATCAAAGAACAGGGCAGAAAAAATTTCTATCTGCTTACCCAAATGCCTTTCTAACACCAAATTTCAGTTCTGTCCCTTGCTGTCAGACCTGGCCAAAGAAAGAGAAATTCAGAATTTGTGTTTAATGGAAAAGCATCGGAAATGTTAAACTCAGTAGTAGGAATCCCACTGAGCTTTTTTTTTTTTTTTAATAACTCATCAAACAAAGTCCAAAAGAGAGTACAATCAATTCTTCTGGAAGGAATTTAGGAACTAAATCAGCTCTCTAGCAGTCTGGAATATCCTATCACAGTGAAATCCCTGAAATACATCTGGATAAGTAAAAAATACATTATGGTCAATGGTGAGAAGACCTAAAAAACAGGACAATTACTTCTGATTTTTGCTGTATTGAGACCTTCCATCAAGATTAATATTCTTTTTGTTTGTACAGTCTGATTGAGATAAAATAAAATGAATTCTCTGTATATGTCTATTCTCTATATATGTGAATTCTCTCTATATATATGTTAGCCACCTTAACACCATTGGAGACAGCTCACTGAGAGGAAAAGGTGCTAGGCAAGACAACAACTTGTGAATCTGTTTTGCATCCAAAGACCACAAGAAAGGCTATATATCTGTTGCATGTTTGAGCCTGGTCAGAAGTTTGCCCTTACAGAAGGTAGCACTAACATTTCTCAGCAGTCATATCTCTCTGATTATTAGTATATCTCTGCTAACTTTAGTCAGCCATGAAGAATGTACTTAATGATGGTGAGATGGTGCATAATGATGTAGGTCTGAAATTTAAAATAGAAATCTCTATGTGACAAATGATATATTAATTTTAAGTTGGACTGGGTCTTTAATATCCTACCCAGTGAAAGAATCTCTAGAGCCTTATGGGCAGGAAAAAATTTACAGCCAACTTTTTTTCGTATGAAAAGATGACTTTAAGTCTTTAGAGTTTCTTCAGTTTGGTCTTGCAAGGAAATTAGTTAATTTTCAGGGGTAAACAGCCTCCCAAATTTGTGTGCATGTGTTTTACTTTCCTAAATAGACCAGTGTAGTAGTCAATGCAGTCTCTGCACTGTGAATTGTACTTCCCAGTATGTGCAGTTGAGGATAATATGAAAATTAACTTGCGCATGAGGAAACTTCCATTCCTTAGATGAAATATGAAGACGATGCACTTCTTAAAATAGACAACATGAGCTTTACAGAACTGGTGTCTCTTTATATCCATGTGATAAATGGTATTTTAAAAACATTTTGTTTGATTGTGTACAAGTTTGTCAATTCTCTTCTGAAAATTAGAATTCCATGTTTATTGACTCTGTTTTTTTGTGGTTTGGGTTTTGGGGTTTTTTGGTTATAATTTGCTAAGCTTACAGACAAAAAAAGATTTTTGTAATGGTAGTGAATCATACTGCTTCTGAGATGTGAAAACCCAAGATTTACTGACTCATGTATCATAATGGACTACCCCTTTGGCACCCTAAGCATATTAAAAATTGTTGATTTGCCTCTAATTACAATACTGTAATCACACAGTATATAACAAAGACGGATTAAGTGTTTTGATCATTGGCAATATAGAATCTGGTTCACTTTCCTATTGTCTTGTTGGATCTGTGATAAAACTAGAAAAAAAAATATAGTATGAAAATGGATGTGATGTAGCTGACTAAAAGCAGAGAATGCATTTGAAGTGATGCCCCATGTTATATAGCAGAGTACAAAAGAACTGCACATTAAATGCAAACCCAAAATCCGAACCTATCAAATAAGCCTTATAATAAGGCTGTTACAGAAACTGAAAATTTGAATGACTGTTTTACTTACAAGAAAGAATGCAAACGTGCTTAAATGTACCTCTAAAACAGAAAAAAGTCATCATTCCAATCAGTATTTTATAATGGTACTGCATAGATAATGTTACATTTGTTTTTTAACTTACACAATATATGAACTCAATTGTTCTCTGTAATTGTAGGTACAATCTCACCACGAGCCATAGCCAAGACAAATAAGAACCCCAAAGATGTGAACCAGCATTGTATGCCTGTGATTCACATATTACAGGCACCAAAAACATCCTTTAGAACACTAATAAAATTAATACATTGTTTTTCTTGAGCAGATTTTTAAGATACCAATTTTTTTTTCCATTATATGTCTGTAAGGAAAATTGTCTTACCTGCCAATGGATATAGTGCTTTAACATCAGTGCTTCAGCCTGGCAGGTGTTTGTTGCACAATTCTTGTGGGAGATATCAAGGCAGAAAAGATGGAAACAGTAGTCATCGAGGACTTCCTATGGTACTGGACAGGCTGAGGCACTTCTTTACTTTCATCTGCTGTGAAAATAAATTTCAAGCTCTCAAATGTTACAATTCTAAGTGAACAGTGTCTTTTGTCTGCAGCTTCCACAAAAAAAGTGGGATTTGTTTGCCTTTCCGCTTGCCATACATGCTCAAGAATTGCACAGGATTGTTTCAAGAGTCTTCCAAATTTGTTTTACCAATGGTTCAAAAGCTTTCAAACTGACAAAAAAAAATAGTTTTTCATCCAATTTTTATCTGGATCTGAAGTAGCTGAAGCTAGAGGTCAGCTAGCATTAATCTGTACTTAATGAAGGAAACCTGCTGCACTCCTATAAACGCTTGCCTATGACACATATCCAGAGTTACATAAGTCTACCATTTATGCAATCTGCTTTGGCAATATTTATATTTGTATTCAAATCTTCTTCCTTGTGAAAATGAATAAATCAAAAACTTGTAGTTGTCTATCAGACAATAACCTGCATTTTAGATTGCATCTGACTATCTCAAAGGAAGAACAGTCTTCAAAAGCCGCTTTCTGATTTTCAAAATTAGTCTAGTCAGCAACATTTTCTTCCTGCCACGTTCAAAACAGATGCTGTCTTTTTCTTTCATGAAACAATGCACATGTACAATAATTGTAAGGAACTGCCACAAAAATTTCAAAAGTAAATTTAGATGCATTCTTGGCTTTGTGGCTGTGTGGCAGGTGTAGTTGTACTCAAATTACTTATGCCTGTACACCAAATTCGCTGGAAATTACATAGCCATGTTAGTGTGTTTAGCAAATCTCTACTAAGAAGCAGCATATATTATCCTGAGCACATGTTATATGTTAACATTGTGTCAACGGGTTCTGATCTGCATCTGATCCCCATTCAGCCTTCTGGGAGCAGTGTAGATCTATTCATCCCTTTTCCTTCTCTGAGGGTAAATGAGATGCAAAACTGGCATTGAATTGTCTTCCTAACTGCTCCATATCAACAGTATGTTTCATGTCAGCAGTACCAGTAAGCTACTTTGCACTTGGAAAGGCTCTAGACTATCTACAGTAGCAGCTGATGCATGTTATGCTCTTACATACAGGCAGTTATGCCAGTTTGTACTTTAAGTGCCTTTAAAAGCATGTCGGAAATGGCTGCCTGCACTACCACACATGTTCTTTATCAGGTAAGAATCATGGAGTCAGATTTTTAGGATCTTTTTCTAAAGACTGGCTGTTTGTGTGGAGCAACACCTCTCTCTGCTAAGGTGCCTGATTCCTCATGAATTTTACCTGGTACCATGCTAGGCTCCCATGCAGTGCACAGGACAGATTACTTGCCTAATTTCCCAAGTTAGGAACTATGGTCACATTACATACATTATGTATTAATTGATCTGGAATTCCTGTCTGATTTCAAATCTTAAAATCTATGTTATGTGAATCTTGTGAAAGCTAGAGCATATGCAGAACTCATAAATCTTATTGACTCAGAAGGGATGGGTTATACATCAAAGTCAGAGCAGTGGCAGAGGTGAAGCCCCTCAGCCTAAGCCTCAAAGAGTAAAGCTGAAGTGAATTTTAACCAAACAGTAACATCAATGAGAAGCAAATGCAGGAACAGCTACAGCAGAGCTGTTATGATGTGGTAAATTTGGATGGTGTCTCCGAGCTTTTAGTAGCCTGGGAGCAGCAGCTGAATTCCTCTTGCTTTACATATGTTATCTTAGAGAGGTGTACTGTGCTGACTATGCCTCTCAGCTGTGTTTTGATGACAGCCACACTACCCTTCCACTCTCAGCCATCTGCATGCAGACATTTTCCAAAAGCATGTTAAAGTATTACCAGCTTACCCAGTAATACAGAGGTCATGCCAATGTTATTTACAGCCAAATATCTATTTAATATATGCTAAGCTAACCTGTGCTTTCAGGCAATAACAGCTTTCATATAGAAGCATGATAAACTAACTCAGCTTTTCTTGACTGTGTCAATGGTCTTTTGCTGCTGCTTCTAAGCTTTCCCACAGCCAGTGAAAGACCATTCCTTAAAGGTGAAGGGACCACCCTTCAGCTTTTTGTTTTGGCCTCCCAGGTGAGACTACTGCCTGAATTGTGAATGTTTCTCCTTCACTGCATTTTGGTGCAGAGTGTCAGTGATTCGAGGTTAACCTTTGAGGGCACAGCCCTCCAGAAATTATGGCCTGTTGCAACAGAAGGCAATTCAAGAAGATGATCAACTGTTAAGTACTGTTTCCTGAGTGAGAACTGATAAAGGACAATGTGAGTTATTTCTAGTCCCTGAAACTGGCTTTGCTTTGAACAGTTTGAATTACAGAGTTTCGATGGCTGAAACCAAAGAAACATGTGTCACTTGGGCAGTTATGTGGAAGGGAACAGTGAGCAAAGAGGTAGTAAACATCATAATCCTAAACACCTTCTAGTTGCATTTCTCAAGCCTTATCCCTCCCCTTCAGCATCCATATATCAAGACATGCATCTTGACATATGCAAGTATCGGTACATATGCTTATTAGTGGCATTTGCCCCTATTCCTACTCACAGCTACATGGCACTGAAGTGCTGTCATGTACCAAGTGTCAGGCCTCAGAATGAGGCTTTGTGCAAAAATGCAAGGGTATGGGACATGTCACAGGCATCAGGTATGCACTGAAAAATGCTCCAAGTTGCTCTCTCTACTCAGTTAAAATCCTTTAGCATTTTCTGGGATGTGATTCGAGCTAGGGCTCTGAGCAGCTTGTAAACTGGGAGATGGAAGCAGCATTTAGGCTGCTAGCAGATGCCAGCAGATGGAGAAAAAGGATATGTACAAAAAGGAGCATGGTCCACACTATAGTCATGTCAGTACAGTGTCATCCCAAGCTCATTAAGCTTGCTGAGATGTAAAGCTTATTAGTTCATGCACATTGGCTTCCTTTCACAACCAGACTGCTTCCTGAGGCTAAACTAGCATGCTGGCACATGTGCTACACCATATTGTCATACCAGCTCATTTGACAGAAGTTCAGGCAACTGCACACTCTCATTGTGCACTGCAACTCTAATCTAGGTAGCTGATGGAGTCAGTAGTGACTGAGCTTTGGTTTTTGAGACTAATACTTGCATGATGCTGATAAGCATCTGTGATCCTGCCCTGACTCCTTAAAAATCTAGTATCTCTCTTAATGAAATACTCATATTACTGTTAGTCTTAGGATAAGGGATGTTTCTAGAACAATTTTTGGATCTTTCCTTTTATAGAATCAAAATTATTTTGGTTTGAAGAGACCTTTAAGATTATAGAGTCCAACTTTTTCATTATGTTTCTTTTTAACCTTGCTTGTGTTCAGTCTTAATCATGCTCAGGCTTCTTCATTTATTAGACATTACCTTTTAGAAATCTATATCCTAGCATCTATGACTTTAGCAACTTGATGACTTTCCTCTTAGGAACTAGCTAGAATACCTGCTTGTTTAATAACAGCAGATGCTTTTTCTGTTGTAGTAAGTTAGAAGTGTGCTATCCTTCAAAGGACATTAGTCCAGTAAATAAAATACATACAGCCAAAAAGCCACACACTAAGCCACTAGATGCTTTTCCATATTTCTCAAATGCTCTGCTTCTAGTTCTCCTCTGCCCCCTTAAAGCCCTTCTACCCTAATCATATCAGTTGTGCTCCTACTCCCTATTTCTCCCATTCTCCTCAAACCAGCTCCAGTAGCTCCACACCAAGGTAACACTTTGCCACCACCAAAGTGAGCATTATTATTTCAAAATGTTACTTACTGTTATAGAAAATCCAGAGTTTAGGATCATTAACAGCATCAGGTACATGTAATCTTTGTAACATAACCACAACACAAGACAACATAAATGCTTTTAATTTATCTAGCTATTTTTTTCTCTCTCTCTTTTGTTTTCATTATTCAGTCACTTCTATTTTTTCTCCTCTCATGTAAAATTAAGAAAGAGATTGCTTCAGAACTTAAAGAAAGCTTTGCAAAAAAACCCCACCCTAAAAATCCCTCCATACTGTTAATATCACATCTGCAAAAAACACCTATGAGAAACCTCTACCACCCACCTTTGGTCAATAAATGTCGTTACTGCAAACAAGCATGAATTGTAAGAGCTGAGCAAATCAAGATGCGCTTTTGACAGGTTCATTTAGCAGTGTAGGAGGATATTCTACAATTCTAAAAATATGTTCTATTTTCACATCCATTTTGAGATGTCTCTGTAACTTCTTTTGCAGGAGATGGCCTAGAGCCCATATGGTGCAACTCAATCTGACAGATGTTATATAATAATCTTCCTTGATTAAACTAGTACAAGACATTATTTCCTTACCAACCAAATAACAAGAAAAGAAAGCCCATCCATTCTGATATAAAACACCATCAGCTGCATAAACATGATAGAGATAGAGACCTTGTTATAAAGAACATTTTGGTCACGTCGGGAAACCCTTATCCCTCTGTGTCATGGGAGCAATCCATTATCAGATGAGGTAAAGTAACAAACATGACTTACTAGTTCTAGATCTTATCGATATGCTTTTAATTTGAAAGCTGGATTATGGAATGGCTAAATACACCAAAATAATTCTTTAAAAGGAAAGGAATAGGCAAGGGAAGGACATACTACAGCACTGATAGTAATTTTATTATCTTGCACAGAGAAGCTGAAAGCATTTACAGAGAAAGTTTGCATGGTATTTTACGTGACTAGAAAGGGTCTTCAAATATTTTGTATCAAACATTGTGGGAACAGGAACTGAATATATTTTGAAATAGGAATATGCCATTACTTTTCTTTTTTAACCATATCCACACATATAAAGAAAATATTGGGATATTTTCCCAGGGGAGTTTACTGAAGTAGCCTTAAGCGTGCAGCATCTTCCAGGTGGTCACTACAAATACTACAAACTAAAACATTTTTAAGCTTTCCTCAACGTTACTGAAAACTGCATCTGAGTCTCCCAAGTTGTTGATGACAGGAAAAAGGATGTAATGAGACCATGTCTGTGCTGCCAAAACTGATAGTTCAGTTCTGAAACATCTGTGGTGATCACCAAAACTTGACGTGCAAGAAAAAAACCCTCAACACCAACTGTCTTTAATGACTATGGCAGAAAAATTTTCAAGCTGTTGCACACAGACATTGGATTTTCTAATACCAGTCAGACTGATGGAGGCTGCAGTTTCTGGTTTTCCCTTGTATTTTTAGCTGTTAAAATCACGTGCAATATTTAAATTTTTTTTTTTTTTTTTTTTTTGTGGGCAGAGCCTCACCATATTTTGTTATTATTTTGATCTAATTTTGCAAATCTGATTTTTGGTATTTTATAGAGACAGGTGGGGATGGCTATAATTCAGTAGTCTCAAGAATAAACCGTTACAGGAATGGATCTTTAGTCTACATCTAGTAAAAGTGAAATCAAAAGGCACAGCAACCTGAGTCTGAAGACTGGGAAAGAAAATCATCTGGCCTAGTGATATAGCGCTGTATCATATTCAGGGTTGTCGGACAGCACTCTTAATTACATGTTGTTTACTCCTATGTAACAGCATTTAAGCATGTGGGAACGTTCATTCATTTTACTGGTCTTGGTGCGCTTGTCTAAGCCTCAGCTAAAGCAACAATCTTTTGTTCATTTTGTATGAAATTAGACTTCAGCTTATTGAACCACAACTCCTGGGAACTAATTACAAGTCTATTTTAATGTTAAAACAAGCACATTGAAAGTTTACAAATTACGCCTATGTTTACTTTCCTTAGCCCACATACTCTGCTCTGCAGTATTATTCCCACATGTAAACAACAACCTAGCAAATATAAATTGCCTAAGCGGCTTCCCTGTTGTCAGAAACAGCTGCTCAGTGTGATGGTTGCTTCATCCTTTTTTCAAAAACAGATACTAAGCCCCCTAAACTAGTTCTCCTTCAAGTGAGTAGTGAAGTGGAATGCTGGAGTAATTTTTAATTATATATATATATATATATATATATATATATATATGTATCTGTATATATATATATTTATATAGTTATTTTTTTTAATTTGGAAGTGTCCATTCATAAAATCAATACATGAAAACTGTGCAAAATACAAAATCACAGTCCTAGATTAAAGGATTCAAGGGTATGTGTAACTTGTGCTTCCTGCTAGGTTTTAGTGTTTTGATAAACAGCATTCTAACACATGCCCTTTCACTCCTTCCTATGAATGGATGAGGATACTTTGTACTCAGCCTGTGTTTTGAAACTTGAAACTTTATCATTCTTGGAGAAATGGTTTGTTTTTGTCAAATGCAAGGACTAGGTACTCCTTCATTTGTTACAGAGAGATGCCGGTTTTATTTGGTAACATTAGGTGTCTGGATTTTAAAGAAACACTAGACTCTGTGAGACCGTGATAAAACTGTGTATTTCCAGATCAGAGGATGGAACTCACTGCTATAATGCAGATAAGCAGGCAGAACAATTGTGTGGATACTCATAGCCACACATGCGACCAGGGTAAGCACAACACACCAGATGCATGAATGCTAGAAGGCACAACACTCCTGATATCTTTCTGCACCTCTGACAACACTCTAGCCAGCACTACTTAGACCTCCTCTAGTGTTTGAGTCCGTAAAGATCATAGACAGAATGCAAGAATCATCATTGAACACTAACAGTAAAATACTAAGTTTTAATCAATCTAATATTGTATTATTAATGCAAAAAAATCAATCTTGGCATTCTCCAGACTAATTCTGTGGTGAGAATAACTGTCCATTTTGGGCACACTTACTTTACAAATCTCAGCAGCTACAGGAGCAGTTTTTATCTAGGTGGGAGTTTCAGGTTGAGACCACTGAAAATGAAACATCTCACAAAGAGATGATTGAATCGATGTCAGTGGGTACATATGTGGTGATGGAATAGTCTAGTGTATGTTGTAGGTACTATGACATCTATACATTGTTCTCAGTGAATTAGAAAACCTCCAGGCCCTTGGAATAAGTAGCATTGTTATTAGAACATTAGACTGATTAACCGACATAGCTGAGCAGAGCCTTCCTCCTGATACGGAGGGTGTGGTGTGTATATTTAAACAGGCACGCCTTAAAAACAGTCCCAGTTGTACCTGAAGAGAGCAAACAGGCTTGACTCACCATATTTGTCAAATCTTAAAAAACTATGTCAATAATAGCATGGGGGATGCACATAATTTTCTCAGAAGAATTATTATCAATGTTAATTCACTCAGCTCTTTTTTCTGTAGACTTACAAAGATCACATCAAATCTAGTCACAAAGATACAAAAAGTACTTGTATTTTCAAAAAGTTATTGCTAAAGAATGACACAAATAGTGACAAACAGCTGAATGTAATCTAGCCTATGTAAATTGTTCTGCTACAAGCTTAAAGCTGTTATGAAAAAGGTCTGAATGCCTGGGGTATCTCTGTAGGCACTGTAAAGGCCTCTGTTTTCCAGCCTGGAAAAGCAATGTATTCTATGTCTGTGTAAATAAATGAACAATAACAAATTTGGATAAATAAAACCATGTAGTTATAAATCTATGCCTACATTTAGCCCATACTTGAGGCTAAACTATAGCAGTGTTTGTGACCTCTCCTCAACACAGAAGGAATATTAGGAAAAGGAGAGAAGACTTGTGGTTTGAAATGAAAATAGATATAACTAAACAGCAAAACTAATCCCAATACAAAGTATACAAGTTATACTTGTTGCAGCAAAGGTGTGGCAGTCACACAAAATAGGAAAGTATTCCTTGGGAGCAGGAACAGGAAGAGCAGGCAAGAGCAGAAACTCAGGACACTCCATTGTAAATAGAGTGTAGTATGTACATATTAGCATACAGAAAACTATAAAAAGAGAATTCGCAGAGCTGTACAATGATTAGAGTGTAACTTCTGAGAGCTGTGATTAGGAGATAAACCTTGATGGCTATCCCTCTATCCAAAAGTCCACAGGAACTCTTTGAAAACGCATTTTAATGCCATCTTGGGGGGAAATTTAATATCAGATGATACAATACATTCTTTTTTTATTATTACTCATTAGCATAAACTATTTCTAAAATTCAAAAGTATGATCAAGAAGAATTAATCACTTGTGCTCCGGATGCTGCTGAGTGGCAGTTGTGAGTGAAGGACCCTTTAGAGACTCTGTACAGATGCCTAACCAGACTTGTATTATCAGAGCAGAAAACCTCACCATGTACAAAATAATTTTGAGTGACT
This sequence comes from Picus viridis, assembly GCA_033816785.1. NCBI lineage: Eukaryota > Metazoa > Chordata > Aves > Piciformes > Picidae > Picus > Picus viridis. Next base: position 28,435,742 of record CM066578.1, on the reverse strand, counting down.
AATTATATGGCCACTGTGAGGAAAAGCAGCAGTATACTCTTTGGGTTTTCCTGAGCACATCAAGCAATATGTTGATCCTGGACCTGCCAGTCTCAACATGGAGAGAGAAATACAACAAACAAACCAGTTGCGAGGAGGTGACCACTGCCACAGGGTGGGCAAAGTGGCCTGCAGAGCTTGTGGCTATTTATTAAGACATACATGAATGTTACAGTTCCACTTTCCCACAGCCTGCCTCATTAAGCCCACTGATTTATCTTTATTTTAACAGGTGCCCTTCTCCCTAGTTGCCTTCCCATCCGTTTCAAAGATACAACATTTTTTTCTCCCATCCTTTTTTCACACAGTTTGGAGGCACATCTCTTATAACCTCACAGACATGAAGGCCATCTTAACATTCTATTATTATTTCCTTTTTTGGGTTCCCACAATACTCAACAGGATTTATCAATAAGTTTATTTCTAAATTATGGCTACTTATGACCTTTTTATTTTAAAGTTCCATGTTGTAAAATATTACTATGTTTCAAGACTTCAGAATGAAAGCATGTGTGAACATTTCAGGAGGTGAAAAGTAAAGGAATATTTGGGTGTCAGTGAAAGCCATTGTTTACACTGCTACATTGTGTGAACATACTGCAAACAACAGGGAATAGCTTTCAGCATCTCCTGCTGAAGGGGCCCTACTGCTATCCTCAAAGGAAGGAATTAATTGATTAGATGTGCCTACAGCATCTGGAGTAGAGTGAACTGTGAAACTAAGACCTGCCAATACTGCCCCATTCTGGTCCAAACCCAGAAGTTAACTCTTCTAGGGGATATACAATGGAAGGACAAGAGACTGTAGACCCAAGTCAGAACAAAGGAAATTCTGACTCAGTTAAAGGAAAAAAGAACTATAAATATCTGCAAGGAAATTGCTGGTAGTATGGTGATAGAATATGGTGATAGAATATGCATAGAGATACATTTAAATAAGGCACAAGAAGCATTTGTATAATTTCAGGAATGTTTTAAAAGTCTGGGGGAAAAGCAAAATGTGATACTTTTGCATAACATTTTAGCTTGTCTAACATTTTAGAGAGGTTTCCAGTGGCAAATATAGAATCCTAGAATGGTCTGGGTTGGAAGGGACCTCCAAAGATCATCTAGTCCAACTCCCCCTGCGGTAAGCAAGGGCATCCTCAGCTAGATCAGGCTGTCCAGAGCCCTGTTGAGCCTCACTTTGAATATCTCCAGGGAAGGAGCCTGGGCACCTTCCTAGGCAACCTGTTCCAGTGTTCCACCACTGTCATGGTAAAGAACCTGTTCCTAATATCTAATCTAAATCTGCTCTTTTCTAATTTGAAGCCATTTTCCCTTGTCCTGTTACTCCATCCTCTCTCCATCCTTCTTGTAGGCCCCCTTCAGGTATGGGAGGGCTGCTATTAGGTCTCCCTGGAGCCTCCTCTTCTCCAGGCTGAACAGCCCTGGCTCCCTCAGCCTGTCCTTGTAGCAGAGGTGCTCCAACCCTCTGATCATTTTCATGGCCCTCCTCTGGACCCACTCTATCAGGTCCGTGTCCTTCCTATATTGTGGGCTCCAGACCTGAATGCAGTACTCCAGGTGAGGTCTCACCAGAGCAGGGTAAAGTGGCAGAATCACTCCTCTGGATCCGCAGGCAGTACATCTTTTGATACAGCCCAGGATGTGATTGGCCTTCTGGGCTGCAAGCACACACTGTCTGCTCATGCCCAGCTTCTCATCACCCCCAAGTCCTTTTCCACAAGGCTGCTTTCTATCACCTCATCCCCTGGTTTGCATTGATAGCAAGGATTGTTCCGGCTCTCTCTTATTCTATAAGCCATGTTCAGTTAGAGCCAACCAAGGCCTGGAGCTGCCAAAATTCTCCTTTAAAGATTAATTTCTGCTATCTAGTTACTTATGCTTTTATAACGGAGGAGCACACTCCCTATTTTCAAAACAAAAAAAAATCTAAAAAATGTATTTACAGAAGACTTACTATTTCTGCTCAACTGTTTTATGCAATTTTTCTTTACGATACCGTTTCAACTCTATGTTGCCTACTTTATACGCTCCAACTTCGAGTACTATTGTTTTAAAAAGAGTGATTCAGATTTGGCATTAGCATTAAAATACTCGGTTACACATTTAGAGGTTTGGTTTTACCAAACTAGTTCTGCCATTCTCTGAAATATGATGGTTTTCTGAGAATGAAATACTCTTACCTTGTGATCAGAGGTATTCAAGAGGACCACAGGAATTTTTTTCACTGGAAAGAAAAAGGAACAATGAAAAGCTGCTTTTTTCTACCTTCCCCCACAGAAAAATACCAAGACTGTTTCAAATAATGGGAAAACTACACAGGTACTTTGTATTGCCCCCTCATTACATCTTAATTTCTATTCCTTTTCCTTGAATCTAATGCTAATCATACCATCCCCCCTATATTTCTACTTCTATGCTTTCATTCACCTGTAGTCAAATGTTCTTTGAATCAATCAATAAGAATTAAAAACTGCTGTGAATTCAAGCTCACCTCCATTTTGATTCCCATTTGCTTAGCTCCAATGACAGAAAGAAAAATGAAACTTCTCATTTTATTAGGAGTTCAAACTTTTCCTACTAGTAAGGATTGTTCAAGTGGTGTGAAGTTGCTATAAAAGCCCTCTGGATCACACTTTTACAACTCACATTTTTTCAGACACACCTTGATTTGGTGGGGGCTGGACCAAAATACCTGCACTTTAACAAATGGCAGCTGATGTTGAAATTACATGCAGTTCAGAGTAATGCAGAAATTATGCTTCAAACTGTTAGTGGTGGAGCAAGCAAGCAAGAAAAAAAAATCCTTTAAAATACAGCTTTAACTAGGACTTCTCCTTTACTACTTCAGCCTTTGTCAACCAAAGATGCTGTTCCAACGCAGAAAAAGGAAGAAACTAGAATTTCGAAGCTATTTATGCATGCAAATGAAGGGGGTTACAAAAGTGTCTCAGTGATTATGTAAACTTGCAGATTTCCCTGGTGCCTTTCTCTATCTAGAAGATCCTAAATAGCTTGGCTAATCTGAGTCTAAGGAACTATTTTGCCTACTAAGCAATAGCAATATTCAGGTGACTGTATGATTAAAATTTCCTTACTGCTTACTTTATTTCTTATTGAGTTTACATTGTCATTCAACATCAATATAAGCTACCTACTCTAAGAGGAATAAAGGTGAGCAAGTGCTGTTATAAAGCACGTGTTCTGAATTGCTTCATACTGGAGCAGAAGAGGGCAACAAAGCTGGTGAAGGGCCTGAAGAATTAATCTTATGAAAAGCAATTGAAGGAGCTGGGGCTGTTTAATTTGAAAAAGAGGAGGCTGAGGGGAGACTGCCTGCAATTACCTGAAAGGACACTGTGGAGAGACTCATGCTGGTCTTTCTCACAGGTCATTAGAGATAGGACAAGAGGGAATGGCCTCAAACTATGACTGGGTAGGTTTAGGGTGGACATTAGAAATTTTTTTTTTTTCACAGAAAGAGTGGTCAGGCATTGGAATGTGCTGCCCAGGGGGAGGTTGAGTCACCACCCCTGGATGTGTTTAAAGGTCTTTTGGATGTGGTGCTTGGGGATATGGTTTAGGGGTAAACCTTGTAGAGTAAGGTTATTGGTTGGACTTGGTGATCCCGAGGGTCTTTTCCAACCTGAATGTTTCTGTGGTAGACATCAGGTGACAGCAGTTAGAAGAGGTAGTAGTACTACAGGATAGCACATGTGAAGGCAGTCAATTCCTGTGTCCTTCAAGTGATGTTAATATTTTTTCTCATTTTGCAGCAGATATTTTCAGAAGGAACTCAACAGAAACCAAGGACCATCTTTATCCCATTTAAAAATTGCCCATATGTATATTTAGCATGTTTCAATTCATATTCATATTATTAATAATTATTTTTAGTTACTAGTATCCTCATTTAATCTTTGGACCAACTACTCTGCTGCCTGACCTGTTAGATGAACACAGAACTTCTTCTCCAAGCTAGTAGTCTGAAATATAGCATTAGAAATAGATCCTACATGCTATTCTATTAAAAAAAAAAAAAAAGCCACAGCACAGAAAAAAATTGAAATTGCTGTCAGTTGGGCAGCTCTGAGCTACAAATCTGAAATATAAATAAGATTCAAACACCTCCATCTCCTCCTTATTTCAAAATCTCACACATGCACATCATCTTGACCTTACTAACTTTGTGTAATAATGAGTGTAGAGCTAGGTTTGTAGTGTGGGGGTTCTGTAGTGTGAAATTAATGAACTGCATGGGATCCCTTATATTTGGGAGGCAGAAGGAAGTTCTGAGGGGAGGTGTGAAGTCTACTCATGTCAGTGGAAATGTGTTGTGTGGGCACTGAGGTGCCTTTAAGAGGAGTTCCATAATCTGACATTTTCTTGCTTTCAAGAGCTTTATCTGCATGGATGTCATAATTACTCACAGTCTTAACTGATTCAAAGTTCTTCTCTGTGGCAATATGCACGGTGTAGAGGGAAGTACTCAAAGTAGGGCTGGTGAAACCAATCATAGGTTCTGACGCCACAAGAAGCTAAATTCAGCACTAGTGTAAGAAAGCGTACAATGTACCAACCTTAACCTAGTCTGAATATGGAACAGAAATTCCATTAGTCACCACTGGACATGATAAAATCTCTGCTAACTGGTAGTATAGTATGAGTGGGACTAGAACTGTTCAAAATCCTTTATCTTCTGAAAGCATGTAAGCCTTATTTGCTGAGGTTAGGTGGGATTTTTGTTGTTGTATTTTGGGGTTTGGTTGGTTTGAGGATTTTTGTTTGTTTGGGGTTTTGGGATGTTGTTGTTGTTTGCTTAGTTGGGGAGGGATTTTGTGGTTTGTCTTTTTGTTGTTTTTTTTCTAGTTGTTGTCTTATTGTGGGGTTGTGTTGGGGGTTTGTTTGTTTGTTTTTAATTTGGTGTCTGCTTTCATACAATCTTAAGCATCAGCCTTACTTTGGCACAAAGTTCATAGCACTTCAGAATTAATATTGGTTTATTAAGGTTTCATGTGCCTATCAGCAGCATGCCCAGGCAGGTCAATTGAGAGGTATATTTGTACTTTCTGGATAGAGGTTAATGCACAATTTAAAAGTTTTACTTGTTTTTAAAACTGCTGGGCTTTGATGCAGGTTTTATTTTAGGTAATTTATGAACAAAATGTGAAGATGAGCAAAAAAATCTCTTAATTAGCATCAGTACAGTTAGTACTTTCCTCAGCTGTCATCTCAGCTTTCACTTTCTCTTTAACCCCAAAAGGGAATATAAGCAAATTTCCATTTGAAAATGAAAGATTACTAGTTTCACATCAAATTATTGTTTCCTTGTTAAACTTTTTGCAAGAACTAAAGGAGAATTTTTGTGTGCTTTATATCAGTGTGTGCAGATAAACGTTGAACAGGCTGACAATGCAATTTTGGGATTTTTTTGTGGAGATGTCTGTGGAATGGGTAACCCTTTCTGACAAGGAGTTTACACAGTATCACCAAGGTTGGAAGAGACCTCAAAGATCATCAAGTCTGACCTGTCACCACAGAACTCATGTCTAGACCATGGCACCAAGTGCCACGTCCAATCCCCTCTTGAACACCTCCAGGGACGGCGACTCCACCACCTCCCCGGGCAGCCCATTCCAATGGCTAACAACTCTCTCTGTGAAGAACTTTCTCCTCACCTCGAGCCTAAACTTCCCCTGGCGCATCTTGAGACTCTGTCCTCTCGTTCTGGTGCTGGTTGCCTGAGAGAAGAGACCAACTCCCTCCTGGCTACAATCCCCCTTCAGGTAGTTGTAGACAGCAACTGACTTTTAACACTGGGTTGCAATTATACTTTGATAAATCCTTACATTTAATTATACCTTTTCTCCAGTGTGAAGGATACATTGGGTAATTTCACTTTATTATACCAGCCTGTCACTTGGTTATACTGCCAACTAAAGCTTTGGTTGAGGCATCATAATGATTTCCCCTTTTATTCAATTGTTCTCCAACTCAGAAAAATACCAACTTTTGCCTGGAGTGTTCCTTGCTTGGTTTCCACCCAAAAAGAATTTTTCAATTGTTTGATCAGAAATTAATTTCAGAGTGTGAGCATGGGAAAATAGACAGACATGTCTCATTATAAAAAAAGCACTGGTGTTATTTTGAACATCTGTACAACTGTAATGGAGAGATATTAGAAGCTGAAATTGAGTGAAAAATTGTTTTGATTTGCTTGAGCTATGGGCTTTTGAAGACAGGACTGTGCACTTGGTCAGAGCAATTTATTTTTCACTAGCTGTGAAAATTTTTCATGCTGTGATGCTTTTATGGTCAGTATGCTAACTGAGCCAGGGGCTGGGGGTGGGATGACTTTTCAGCTGGAGCTGACAGAAAAACCTCTGCAAAACAGAAAATAGCTTTCAACAGAAATGATTTGGCCTTCACTGAAAATGTTAATTGGAATAAAACAAATGCAAGTGCAACCATTTTGAATCTTGAAAAATAAGACAGACATTTGTTTTTACATTCTGGTGGGGGGGTGGGTTTGTTTGCTTGGGGTATTTTTGTTTGTTATATTTGTTTTTTGTTGGTTGGTTAGCTTTGGTTGTTTGAGGTTTGTTTCAGGTGGTGGGCTTTTTTTGTTGTTGGTTGGTTGTTTGGTTGGTTTTGTCATCAAACTTCTAAACTACTGCTAAAAGAAAAATATCTACCTTCAAATTGGAATGGGACTTCTGTATTACTTGTAATATTCCAGTCATCCAAGAAGTAGTAGTTATGTACCTCTTTGTTTACCAAAGGTATATGCAGCTAGATCTTCCAGTGATGCTGGCTACTGTTTAGGAACATGAGACGTGATACTGGAGTGCATTTGAGATGCATTGCAAATTACTGTCTGTCAGACAAGATACAAAATCCACCAGAGCAGGCAATTATGAAGAATCCCAGTAAAATTATTTTGGGCTCAGGTAACTACAGGTTATATCCAAGGGCATGCTTTTTAAAATAGATGTAGACTCTATCACCCTTACTGCTGCTGAATTTATTTGTCTTGCCACAAAGTACACAGGGAAAATTCCAGTATAACTTGTAGCTTGATATAAGTAAATTAATTTTATTCAAAAGAAGATAGAGTTGATTAGGAGAACAGAGCAAAAGATAAATTTTTGGTCAGGATATATGAGCTGGATAACAGAATTGTTTTGACTTTCATTGAATCATCTGCAAAGTAAAGTTGCACTAATAATATGAAAATAAATGTAATCAGTGCTGACTTAATTTGCTGTAACTTGATGTCACTAATTTGTATAGCCAGGAATGTTTAGGCATTGCTAGCAGTATGTAAAATGGATAAGATGTACGTAGGACATATGAGAAGTAGAAGAACATAGTAAAAGCATATTTAGGAAAACCAGTAATTGCTGGAGGTGTAAAATTTCTGTTGCATGAAGCGTATTGATGTTACGCTCTACTCTCAAAATTCATGGACATTGCTTTGTGTGCATATGGGTATAACAAAATGCTGAGAGATTGCCATGGAGGATTTGATGGGAAATAAGGGCCTATATTCACAATAGAAGAACATTGAATTTACCAAGAGCTCTCAAGTAAACCAAAGAACTTGATGTTATTTTCAAAATATTTAGAGACTGACACAAAATTAAAAGTTCTGACTCCCACCAATTTCAGTCTAACATAGAAACATAGTCATAAAACAGTTTGGTTTGGAAAGGGACCTTTAAAAATCACCTAGTCTAACCTCTCTGCAATGGGCAGGAAAATCTTTATCTAGTTCAGGTTATTCAGAGCCCTTCTTGTGTGACCTTGAAAAGCCTAAATTTTTGTTTTGTTTTGGTTTGATTTTTTTTGCTTGTTTGTTTGTTTAGTTTCTAACCTCTGTAAAACAATGGAGACTAACTGTTTCTGCTGCATTTTGTGTAAAAAAATATAAATTCTACAGCTGGGCTGGATGTGATTATAGGATGATGTTAATATATGCATGTAAGTGCTTATAAATACCTAAATGGTGTGTGTCAAGAGGATGGGGTCACACTCTTTTCAGTGACAAACGGTGATGGAACGAGGGGCAACAGGCACAAACTGGAACATAGGAAGTTACACCTGAACACGAGTCAAAAACTGTTTACTCTGAGGGTGGAAAGCACTGGAAAAGAATGCCCAGAGAGCCTGTTGAGTTGTCTTCTCTGGGGAGATTCAATACCTGCCTGGACACAGTCCTGCGCAACCTGATCTAGGTGAACGTGCTCTAGAAGTGGAGGTTGGACTAGATGATTTCCAGAGGTCCTTTCCAAACCCTACCATTCTGTGAGTCTGCAGTCTTCTATGCAGTTTTTAATTTCATTTTGAATACATTTTAATATTTGTTTCATTTCGAATGCATGAAGACTTTTATTCATTGTTGAAAGTAGACTGAAGCAAAAGGAGTCTTGTGATGGAACTCTGAGATGACTTTGGTTTTTCAGAGATGTAACAATTTACTGTGATATAAAAGACCAGTTATGTTTTACTCTTTTCTTACTCTCATAAGAGTTCTTTCCATAATATTGTATTCACTTTTTTTACAATATAATTATTTCTCTTTTTTGCAGCCCCAAGCATTTCACTGCAATTGATTTACTATTTACATTTAGATTTAAATGACTAATAATAATGGAGTCATTTCATCTCTCTGAGTCATGGCATCTCACACTTCAGTAAAGGAATTTTTGTGTTACAGATGATGGGATCGCTTCCTTCATTTTAATCAAAATAAACTATTAATAATTTGTCTGAAATACCTTTGCTTATTCCCCCTATATTTTCAGATACAGCTACTTAATGTTCAGCACTGTAGCTTTCACACAAAAATGCCTTCCAATTCTCATCTACAACTGCAGAAAGAAAATTAAGCTATTGGGTTCTATCTACAGAGCCTTTAATTGATTAGCTCCTCAGTGCATGTGGGTTTTATTCCTTTATTTAAAACACAGCATTTATGGAAGCAGAAGAATAAATTTGAATGGTGTCAGAAGCCTTCAAAATTATGCCAGAGCAGTTTGATAAAGTTAGGGCTGGCTGAAGAAGAGGAGAAGAAGACAAGGAGAAGGAGGTGGGGGGTGGGGGGAAAGAGAGAGAGAGGAAAATCAAGGTTATGAATTGTTTGTTTATAGATGTTTCCATTAATTAAATATTCTGTGTGAGAATAAACCAAACTAATTTCCCTTAAGTATTAGGTCAGGCCAATCTGGAAAGTATTGCATTCTTATTTCAATATCTTAAGCTGCTTATTATGATTTCTTAATATTTAGAACTACACCAGATGAAAGCATCCACTTTATATGAGTATTTTCAAAAAATACTCTTTCATGTCTATTATAATTAGCATAGTGTTAAGATGTACATACCATTCCTCACCCTATATATATCCTTAAGAGAATCAAAAGGTTGTAGGCAAACCAGTTGCACTACATGCAGGTGCAATAAACGGCTATGATTTTTCAGGCTTCATATTTCAGGTGGGACCTCTGTATGACCGAAAAAATACTTTATATGAGAGTATGCATCTTTAAATTGCCCCATAGAGTACATAAACTCCTAGATTAATCTTCCCAATCACATACAAGACATGCCTATTGTTTAAGGAACTATGATTGCAGAGTCACTAGAAACATTTGATTTACAGGTATGATGTAAAATCAGGTCCCAAATCACAACTGGATGTGAACATTCACTGGAATACCCAAATTCCCTCACCTACTGTAGAAGTGGACAGCTGCTTTATGAATTTTTAATTTGCTCCTTTTTAGTTCAGGCTTTACTACTGTTCTGACATTACCCAAAATACTATACAAACAGGAACAGATTACTTCATCGTATTCATCTTAAGTGGTTCATTTTGCAAATAGGAGATTTGCTGAATCACAGAATAACTCAGGTTGGAAAAGACCCTTGGACTTGGGTGACCAAGTCCAACAAATAACCCTACTCTACAAGGTTTACCCCTAAACCATATCCCCAAGCACCACATCCAAAAGACCTTTAAACACATCCAGGGGTGGTGACTTAACCTCCTCCCTGGGCAGCACATTCCAATGCCTGACCACTCTTTCTGTGAAAAATTTTCTCCTAATGTCCACTCTAAACCTACCCAGTAGTAGCTTTAGACCATTCGCTCTTGTTCTATCTCTAATTACCTGCAAGAAAGACCACCACCACTAGCCTGTCCACAAAGTAGTTGTACGGAGTGATGAGGTCCCCCCTCAGCCTCCTCTTTTCTACACTAAACAAATATAAAATATAAATCTGCATCATTACAAACATGAATTTAGTTTTTAACACACTGTTGGAAAGGAAACAACAAACTTCCCCAATGCATTAAAAAAAAACCCTAATAACTAACAAACCAAAAACCAATACTCAAACCCCTATAGGTGATGAGGTGTAGATAAACTACTAGGTCTCAACCTTTTCTTTAAAATATGTCCTCCTGTCTGTGCAATATGCCACTGATTTTCATGGGAACCTTTACCCTTTATGCCTGAATCTCTGGGGGATTCTGACTGTGAATAAAGGCTAAATGAATTATTGCTAGGTGGTTACAAGTATGAAGGTAACCTAGAGCCCTGTATGCCATGGTGACCTGCAAGTTACTGTGCAAGATGAGGAGTGAGGAGGAGTTTATCAGTTACCTCATTCTCTGCAAGTGCGGTGCCCCAGAGCCAACAGAGAACTGGTCTGGCAGCAAGTCCCACTTCACTTTCCAGACTTCACTAGGTTTGTCAGTTTTTAAGGGCACACCACAGCAACTGATCTCTCTTGAAAGGCATGTAAGAGGTCTTTGATCTTAGATGAATTTTGCTCTCATTGGGAAGAATGTATATTATTATATTTGTGTAAAAAAAAAAAATTTCCCGTATTACTTCATTGTTTGAATTGAGTTTAGTTACATGTCCCAGATAATAATAACTACAGTAGCTCTTGGGCTATTAGACACTCTGTGTGTAAAATAACGATGTGAACAATATATAAGGAGGTGAATTTGTAATAAGGTCAGGAGAGAATGGTAGAGAATAACATGAAATTACAAAAGTTTCTATATATGTTATTTTGAATTAATTTATTTTGAAGACTTGAGAGTTGGCAAGGTCAGTCAACCATTTCTCCACCCTTCTCATTCATCCAACTCCTCATTTGGTTGGTAGTAACCATAATTAAACCAGAATTTAACATAAACCCACTAATCCCATAAAAATTTAGGATTAACTACTCTGCATTAGCTAACTGGTGCCTTGGCCACTCCTATTTGTGCAGTCTGGTAATGTCTAACCTTAAGTTCTGGAACATGATGTAGAAATTAAGTGTAGAAATTAGAAAGAAGTGTGACACTACTTACACTCTTCAAAGATTTTTCCAAGGCATCATCACCTTTGTTTAAAAACCTTTCTAATTTCTGAGAAAAGAACACATCTTGCTTCTCTTAGTATCTTCCCATGGTTGTCTTGAGCCACTTCTTATTCCTATAAAATGGATCTGGCGTTGCTGAACAGAGGCTTTGCAATAAGTTTACAAATAATGGTTAACTGATTGTGCCTTCCAGTCAAACGTGACAAGGATTTGTGTTTGAAAGTACAAATGAGTAATTATTTCACTGAGTCAAGTGTTTGGTTTGGGGTTTGGCATATTTGGATTTTTGTGGTTGGTTGGTTGGTTTATTTGTGTTTGTTTTTTTTTAATAGGTAGGACCATTCTGAGGTTGGTTGCTAAAGGAGCACACGAAGATTTAATGAATGAAAATAATTTTTGATACTATGATCTCACTCAGGAAAAGTCAAATAGAGTTTTACCTGTATTTACAAAGCATTTGCTTTTGAGCAGAAAAAGAAAATTATTCTCTCCCCTAAAATTTTAAGGGCTTAATGACAGAGATTTTAATGAAGACATCTCCTCGATCATAACATCTTTTCATTGACAATCTGCTTAATGAACTCTGAAGCCATAGAACTTATAAGGAGGATTAAATCAAGGAAGTCTCTAATGATTTCCCAATCCCCAGCTGAAGCTGTGACTTTATAAGAGATGACCTTCTGTCCTTGGTAGAAGGGTTGTCAAAAGGCAGTTTCGATAATTTTCCTCTAAGAAGAATGTAGTCTGATCAAGAGATTGTATCTATATCAAAGAATTTCACAAGGTTCCTTTCTGTTAAGAGCATACTGTTCACACATTTCAGGGGGGTCACAACAGAAATGTGGCTAATTAGAAACTTACTTTTCCCACAGAACTGTATGTTAGACTGGAAAGCTAAACATGAAAAGAATGAAATTTGGATTTGCAAGAAATGAGTTTTTCTTTGACTATATATGGAACTAATAAGCATGGATAGATTTACTAGTAGTGTCTAGGAATGTTAATTGTTTGTCAGAATAAAAATCTCACCTGTATTTGTCCATATGAGATGTACTAGCACTAAGGAAAAGAGGAAAGAATTATAGATCTCTAGGAAGACATATCTATAAATATAGATCAATGGAGGTCAAAAGAAAACCCGGTGAGATTAATTTAGAAAAAGAAAAGCTGGGTATAGTAAATAGGAAAAAAAAAAAACCAACAGGAGAGAAATGAGTCTGAGGAGAGCATTCATACTATGTACAAACTTTATAACCTTTGAAAATGATGCATTGGCAGCATATGAATGGCACAGATTTTTTTTATTTCCTGAATGACATTATTTCCATAAGAGGTTTCCCTTGGTCCTATACAAAACAAAATACCTGCATCATTGGTTTTATGAATGCTTCACTCAGTGTGCCATGAAACATCACATCAACTCCTTTCTACAGGTTTTCCAGAAATCCTCTAGGCTGTGGCTTGGAACATGCTAGTTAACTACTTATTCAAAATACAATAAAAATACATGTAGGGCTCAGAACATTCAGATTTTTGAAACAGTTGGCTATCTAAGATAAACTAGTATATTCTGAAGACTTGGAAGTTGTACCATCTTCTATAAACCAAGGATTTGGCCTGTAGAAGAGAGTAAGTTTATTCAATTTAATGTCCCTTTTTTTGTGTGTTGTTTTAGAAGTGGTGATCTTTTCTTTTTAATATAATTGTATGTTCTACAAGAACAGCATGGATTCTCAAGATAAGGGCTTTAGAAATTAACTTCCAAAGATTTACATAAATTCTCTGATAAAGTCCCTGTCCCTATTACTTGAGAGTAAAATCTTGTAAGTCATTATAACTTTAGATACATTTGATCAAAACCGAAAGAGAATTCTCTACCAAGCTGGAAAACTATTGAATCTAGAGAGCTTGATAAACAAATCCCACTATAGGTAATTATGCAGATTTAATACACATCACAGAATTAAGCAGATACAGCAAGCAGAGCTGTAGAAAAAAATAAGGTCAGGAAAAACCAAATTCTGTCAAGACCTAGGCTCCAAATAAACCACTATGATGGTTTCATAGTTTTTTGTTAACACAGTCCAGTCTTGAACAAATTCTGAAATAGAATAGAATAGAATAGACCAGACCAGGTTGGAAGAGACCTTCAAGATCATCACGTCCAAACCATCATCCAACACCACCTAATGAACTAAACCAAGTACCCTATCAAGTGTCCTCCTAAACACCTCCAATGATGGTGACTCCACCACCTCCCCGGGCAGCACATTCCAATGGGCAATCACTCTCTGTGGGTAGAATTTCTTCTTAACATCCAGTCTGAACTCCCCCTAAAGTACATTCTTAAATATGCAAGCAGTCCTTATAAAGTAGATAGCCCTACAGTTAAAGTCAAGAATATGCTATAATAGTTTGTTGCATCACTTTTCTTAGTAATATCTTGTGCTGCTTGTTAGCTTTTGGGACAATGGGGGAAAAAAGGAAACTGATATACTTGTTAGCAAGTTTTCTTCCTTCAGAAGAATGAAACTGTTCTCACATCTTCTCTTGCCATTTGCACTCCTCATCACATCTGCAGTGGTAGAAACCACTTACCTGAGTGGTCAGCCCTTTTTTCATCTTCCCTTATAGTTAATGAAAGGAGAAGCTCCTTCATGGGGCTATATGCAGCAGGAGTTGTGTCAGGGTGAGTTACCTTCTGGATCAAGGCTTATTCCCTCTTGCTTACACAGGTTTAGTTGATTAACAGGTAACAAGAATGACTACACTTCAGTATCTTAAGTATGGTCTTGGCACAGCTTGAAACCTCAGTGAAAACTGTCAACTAATAAATAAAAAAGGTCAGCACTTAGCAACAAAAGAATTTGACTCCTCTATCTTGAGTTATGAAATTTTATGGAATTTTATGTAGTGCAAACCTCATGAGAGCATAGAAGGACCTTTCCCATTCAGTGAGTTTGTGTAGCTACATGGTTTTATTTTTTAAATCTGATGCGTGTTGCTAGATTAAGTTTGATTTGTTAATTGTATTTTAAAATGCTGTATGTGTGTACCTATACTGGCAGGTAAACTAACACATGTTTTTGTGCATTTGTGTAATAACTGCAGAGATCCACACTGCATTATTGCAGTTTGCAGCACCTGGCACTGAAGATGTCCCCAAAAGGGGACAGAATGCTTCCTGGATTAGTTACACTGACTATTTGCGGCAATTTTCTGCAAGGGAGGGTTTGAAGCATGCCTTTTCCCCTGCTGAGAAGTTTAGCGAGAATGTGTTGATGCTTTTAGCATCTCCACCCTTCTGCTTACTCTCACACTGATGCTAAATTTTATTTTCTCCCTTAATTTATTTTGTCCCTATGAAGATACAGTGCAAGTTACCAGTCTTCCCTGACCCTCCAGTTAGGAGCCCTTCCCCTTCATTTCTGGCCATGAATAGGAAGGGTGGACATAACCTCCCAAGGCCTCACTGATGCTAATCTGGGTGGAGAACTCACACCTTACTCTGACAGAGTAGAAGTATCTTTTTTGTCTCGTTTTACTAGAGATGACAGAAATAATGCCTCCAAAACTTAGCAATTATTTAAACCACAGCAATAAAAAAAATTGTTCTTAATTATCAACTGGTTGGATGTTTCATTTGTTTTAGTTTATGCTCTTGTATCACCATCAGGACCCCAACACAAACAGCTGTTACACTCTTAAGGTCAATGCCATGGTATCTTGGGCTCTGGTTTACCTCCTTTTTGTGTCCTGGGTACAGCTGACTTTGTAGCCAAAGTGCATTTCTGTGGGCCTCTATCAAGTAAAACTCTTGAGCAGAGGACCAGACCAGAGAGGTATATACTTTAATGTTAACGTATTTACCCACAGATAGACACAGCTCACTTCTTTCTCTTCCTACTTTAATTTCTTAAGGGACTTCAGGACTTGAAGCTTAAGAAAGCAGACTGAGAAAAGCCAGATGTTAGTAGGGGTGTGTAGATGCTCTCCCACAAGCTCCCTTTACATTTTTTTCTTTCTCGTTATCAACCAGACCCTAGTTTTGATTGGTATCAAGCTTCCAGAGATGCCAGCTTGCTCTTTCTCACTCTAATAACATGTACAGGGCTAGTTGAACAAACCCCTAAATCAATAAAATAGCTATTTTGAAATAGAGCAAAGAAAAAAGTGTTCTAGGAAAGCAAGCAATATTAGGTCTCATCAGGAGCACACAGGGAATGTATTTTGTTGTTTAAATCTTACTTGATTCAACTCCTGTTCTGCTGAGCTGAACCTGAACTAGTTATTGAACCAAGTAATCTTTGAAATACATCAGAGTGTCTCTTCTACATCAAATATATGCATATCTGAATACTTTAGTCTGCAGATTGATGTAGATCCTTCAGTAGACAGAGATATAGAGTTTTTAAGTAACAAACTGCTTGCATATCGAAACTCAAACTTACCTTCTGAATGCAAACACTGAGTATTTAGCTATTAACCCAGTTTGGCATTAATCTACTGGTAATAGAGTCCATTTAGCCACCAATAAATATGAGATTATTAGACTGGTTTGCAAGTACCATAAATGCCAAACCGAAGATAATTAATCCATGAATCAACAAATACCATTTGGACAGATCTACTATCTATATCCTAGCCACCTCCAAAATGATGGGAATGGCACAATGGCTCAAAGGACACCATGAAGTTTCCTTGAAATATGATTTTGCTTTCTCTTGAAAGAGAAAAAAAGCCAACCCCCTCCCCCCCCGCTTTGCTGAGTTGGTTCGCATGGCTGCTCACAATTATCTCCACTTCACAATGCAAAGATTATTAGAGAGACCATGTTTTTCCAAAATGAAATCTGAAGTCTTGCTGAAAAAGTGAAATTCCCATGGTCTGAACTTTTTGGAATGCTACAAACCCTATTACCATATAGACAGCTTTCAAATAGTGCCGTGAATCATATGGATAGATGTGACCTTTTCTAGTAAAAGCTCACATTTCTTGCATGAGAACAGGACATCCATAATTTGGAATTGTTTTTACTAGATCTGCTGCCAGACCGTGATGCTACTGGGAATCATAGCAGAATGCAAGACAGTCAGTGTTTGTGCAACTCTGTAAGGTTACTCATGATGAAAGCTAAAGTCCAGACAAAATTGAATCTGGTCAGGGATGTCAAAGACAACAAGAAGGCCTTTGTCACACAGGTAAAGAATAAAGACTAGAGACAATGGGGGCCCATTACTCAATAAGATGGGGGAATCACTTGTGTAGGACATGGGAAAGGATGAAGTACTGAATGCCGCCTTTGTCTCAGACATTATTAGCAAGACTAATCTTCAGGAATCCCGTGTACCAGAGACCAAGGGGAAAGGCTGATGCAAAGAAGATGTATCCTTGGTGGAAAAGGATCAGGTTGGGGGATACTTAACAAAACTGAACACACATACATCCATGGGGCTGCACCCACAAATGCTGAGTAGAGTTGGCAGACATCATTGCAAGACAACTCTTGACAATCTATACTCAGTCATGGAATGGGAAGAACTTACTGAAGACTGGAGGAAAACAAATGATAGCCCCATCTTTAAGAACAGGGACAATCCAAGGAACAACAGGCCAGTCAGCTTTACCTAAATCTCTTGCAAGATGATGAAATAATTTTCGGGTATGCTAAGGTTAAGAAAATCATCAGCAGTAGTGAACATGGCTTCACCAAGGGTAAGTCATGCTAGACCAACTTGATAAAAATTGTATGATGAGGTGGCTGGCCTAGCAAATGAGAGGAGAACAGTAGATATCATATATCTAGAATTCAGTAAGATCTCTGATACTGTAAGATGCTCATAGACAAGCTGTTGATATATGGGCTGGATGAGCAACAGTGAAGTGAGTTGAAAAGTGGATGAAAGAACATGCTCAGAGGGTGGTAATCAGCAGCACAAATTCTAATTAGAGGCCAGTGGGCGCCTCAAGGGTCAATATCAGTTCCAATTATCTTTACCATCCTTGTCAATTATCTGGATGATGGGATAGAGTGTACTCTCACAGGTTTGTTGACATAAAACTGAGTGGACTGGCTGATATGCCAGAGGATCATTCTGCCGTGCAGAAGGACCTTGACATCCTGAAGAAATGGGCCAACAGGAACCTCACAAAGTTCAACATGGAATATTGACAAACCCTGCACCTGAGGAGGAAAACCCCCATTCACCAATATACACTGGAGGCCAATCTGTTGGAAAGCAGCTTGTCAGAAAATGGCCTGGGGTTTCTGGAGGACACCTGGTTGAACATGAACCAGCAACAGGTTCATGAAGCAAGAATGCTTTGTCTAATGATATTCTCCATTAGCCAAAAACAATGCCAGCAAGTTGAGGGGAATGATCCTCCTCATCTACTCAGAACTAGCAAGGAAACAATTGGAGCACTCTCTCTGTTTCTGGGCTCCTCAGTACAAGAGCAACGTGGATATACTGGACAGTGTCCTGTGCAGAGCCACTAATAAAGAGACTGGTGCATCTCAGGTATAAGGAAAGGCTGAGAGACCTGGGACCATTCAGCCTAAAGAGGAGAAGTTGCAGAAGGATCTTACCAATGTATATAAAAACCCGAAGGGAGGGTGTAAAGATGAGCCAGATGTTTTTCAGCACTGACAGGACAACAAGCAATTGAGACAAACTGAAACATGAGGAAAAATTTTTTCACTGTGAGGGGGGCTGAGCCCTGGCACAAGTTGCCCAGTGAGATTGTGAAGTGTCCATTATTGGAGACGTGCAAAAGCCATCTGGACAACTGGCTTTAGATGGCCCAGCTTGAGCAGGGCAAGTTGGACTAATTGACACCCAGGGGCCCTTTCCAAACTCAACCATTCTGTGATTCTGCGAAGTTTGAAGAATAACAAATTGTATTTGAGTCAAAGTATCAATGTATTGCACTCTGACAGCCTAACAGAGGCAGCACTGGGCAGTTTTAAACCAGGAACTTCCTGCAGGTTTCTGCGTGCTTTGGAGTCCTGCCAGCTTGGAACCCTCTTACCAGCTTCTGAAAACATGGCTAATCCCAGAGGGCACAAATCTGAGTACTGCATTTGATCATTGGTTCTAGAAAAGCTTGCTGAATTTGTATTTTTAAAAGAGAAAGAAGAGATGTTTTTATGTGAAGTTGTTTTAAAAAGAAACAGCACTGGCTTGCCTCGAAAGACATTAATGGGCTGGGATTATCAAAATAATAGTGAAGTTTTCTTCTCCCTTTGGTTTGTGCAGGCGAAAAAAATGAACTAAAAAAAATAATTAAGAGTGCTTGACTCTTCTCTTATGAGCAATCTTTTCAAATTCAGTGTTTGCTTTTCATCCCGAAAATGGTAAATTTGCAAACTCCACATTATCACTAATGTCACTTGTGAAATGTTAACTTAGTCCTTACAGTTAGTGTCATCCTCAACCCAAGACGTGTTTGATCCAGTCACCTATAAACTTGCACTTATCTTTCATTTACCCTCCATTTCTTATGCAGTTGGGTCGGGTCACATTGTTTTGTTCCATAGTGCCTGAACAGGAGAGCGAAGACAGATGCTTTCTGTTCCTTGTATTTCCATGGTTCCTGCATTCCCACGGCCCAAGCCAGAGCCACACATAACAGAAAAGGAGCAAGTGCAGGTGTTTCCCTTTGCCTGAGAGCTCCAAACTGGAATATTCTCAGTGTGACAGATGGTGGGGGTGTTTACCTGGAATTGTCAATGTGCATTGAACATGCACATTTCGAAAGACTTTTAATTTCTATTTTAGAAGATTTTTCCCAAGGGACAGCTTCTTTATTCCTAAGTTGGCTCCCTTGTCAAAGAAACACAGTAGACCACAGTATTTTACTTTAGTCTTAAGGTCAGAATTAGCTGTACTTTCCACAAACACACACACACACCCGCCCCCTAAATACCCATTCAAAAGCAGACACACACATAAAAAAAATTGACAGGTCTGTAAATACTTTATGGCACAGCCCTCTCCTGAAAATACTGGGCAACCTTTACTTTGAGATTACTGGGAGCCTCATTTGTTATGCATATACTTCATACCAGTAGTTTATTATGTAAATCTATGCTTATCTCTAAAGCCTGGAAACATTTTTTAGAAGAAATCATAACCACAGCAGTAAATATTTTAAGCTTAGTGTTCTTAATTCAGTTTAAAAAAAAACCCCAAAAACAGACAAAATGCTGCTTACATATTTTTATCTAGTTTCTGCTAGCTGCCACAGTTGTAAAACAGTATCTCAGAGCCCTCCAGTGTTCCTCCTGCATGAACAGACCCAGTGATTCACCCAAGCTTCTCATGGGTGTGAGGCTGCAGTCGGGCTGCACGCAAATCGAGCTTATCTGCCTTTACTGTATACCTCCATACTCTAGTGCCAGCAGGTGGAAAGACTGCTGGATTGGTTCTCTTATATGCAATGCCAGTATCCTTTAATACTTCTACAGAGCCCCAAATTAAACATTAGTAAATAATTAATAAAAATTAAACTATCAGTTTTGAATGTAGCATGTAGATTTTTTTGTGCCAAAGAGAGGCAAGAAATCTCTAGGAAGAGAAGAATACATCCTTGCTTCAGAATTGATGGGTTTGATAGATATCAGCAGTTTTGTTACTTTGCCGTTAGCCTGGTGGGGGGCCGGGGGTGGCTATGGGGGCACAGGCCCTGTATGGAAAGGCAGCTGTGTCTGAGGAGGTGGCAGTGTTGTGTAACCACACTGACAGAGTGCGTCATAACATGTGACATGTGGCAGCAGAACAGCCTTAAATAGCTCTCATCATCTTTTCTCCTCCGGAGGTTTTGAGGAAAATTTGGTTTTCTGAGTAATGTTTTATCCTTCCTAAAATCACCTGATAATATTGCTCAGACTCCTCTAGGGGACATCTCCCTAAGTTCTTGGAGAGCTTTAGGTAGAACAGGTGGAGAACCCAGCCTTTTAAGTCTATACATTAAAAACAAATTCCTGAGACTATGGCATGAATATGTGCTCATTAATTCTGGTGTTAAAACCGATAAATGTCCCTTCATGACCTCTGCTGTAACAGAAGCTAGGGGCCAAATTAATTCTTATTTGCACTGGAGCCATTTTTAGAAAAGTATTTGACAATGACTAAAACTTTTCCAGTGATAGAGAATCCATCACAAAAAGTAAAATTTTAACAGTTTTATCTCTTCTCCTATAATTTAAACTTTGTTCTTGAAGGTTCAATAGCTTACCTGGATTCATCATGCATACAGGATTTTGTTATTAATTTGTCTGCTAGACTTCAGAGACCTTATTACCACATTTCTGTTCTTTATTCTCATACCTGCAGACTGTGACCAGGTCACTGTTAATCTCTGTAAATATGTTGAGTTTGTTAACTCTCTCAAGAGTTGTTTCTGCATTGTAATGGTTTAGTGCTTCACTCCCCCTGACTCCCTCTCTCATCTCTTCTTTCCTTACCAGGAGATAAGAAAGGAAGGGGAAAAAAAAAAAAAAAGAGGCAGAGGGAGACTTTTCAGTTGATTTACACAGAATATTTTATGACCTTGCTACAAAGGTATCATACTACCTCAGTATATAGAGAGAACAGAAGAAAAAGGGAAAGGAATACCTGTCTGAATCTGGCAACAGACAAAAATGCAGCTGCCCGCTCAAGGACCAGAAAAGCCAGAGGCTGTCCAGTCTCTTCTTTCCAGGGCTGTAATGTGGCACAGCTGTAGATGCAGTAGTTGTAAATTCAAGATTCTGATAGTGGGGAATATTATGTGGTTCAAACCACAGAGCCACTGTGTCCTGGGAGCTCTTTTCTGTAATCATGGCTTTCATTTTTCGTTTCTGGTTAATTAATGTTGGTGTGTAACAATACTAAAATTCAGGCTGCTGCCCATACCCAGAGGACCTGCATTCCATTGACCTATGCCTTTCATGCTTTACCTCGGATTTTAACATGAATCCAGTTTCTGTTAACTGGCTTCCCTCCTGACATCCAGAAACAGCCAATAACAACCCAAAAGATTAGTAAGAAGCCCAGAGTTCCTGGGGCTTAGCCTAGAGCCCCTTTTCTACCTGCAAAGCTGTGCTTCTCCTTTGCCAGAAGGGAAAATCTGTTGTCCAGTGCACCACTTCTCCACATCATTCACATCACAGATCAGCATCTACTACTGATCCTCAGCAGGAAATCTCTTTATCTCAAAGGGTGCTTTT
This sequence comes from Picus viridis, assembly GCA_033816785.1. Taxonomy (NCBI): domain Eukaryota; kingdom Metazoa; phylum Chordata; class Aves; order Piciformes; family Picidae; genus Picus; species Picus viridis. The sequence goes on along the minus strand of CM066578.1, from coordinate 28,414,099 downwards.
GCAGCTGGCCTGCCAGGCATTCTGAAACACTGCCCTGGGAAAGATATTTCTCTGCTGGTTAGATGTATTAGAGGTCAGGTTTTATAAGTGCCAATCTTCTTATAATGGAATTTATTAAGCTGAGACTTAGTTTTTCTCAACATCTGGTGTCAGAACCCATAATACAAAATAGATTTCTCGTCCATGTTCAGCATGTTCAGCACTCAGCATAGCCGGGCCAAGGGCAGGGCACTGGCTGCAGTTGTCAGTAGTCACTGCAGTTGGGAGTAGGGTGCACCAATGGTGTTTGGAATTTAGGGTGAAAGCAGGAAGGTAGAAGTCACCCCAGAGATGTTTGCTGGTTTGCAGGCAACAGAGTATGTGGGATACTGAGGCTGTGGATGGCAGCTAGGAAGAAAAAGGCAGCTGCTGGATGGGTGACAGCAATCATGAATTGAAATGTTTTAAAGGGTAGCAAATCAAGAACCAGCAACAGCAAGCTGAGAGCAGAGACTGAGGCAGCTACAGAGAAGAAACAAGCTTGGGTTCCCTTCCCTCCTCCTCCCCTTCTCTTCCCTTTTCTTTGAACCTGACATAAGCAACTTTTTCTCCAGGCACTGCTTACAGACAGCATCAAAGCTGTGCATCCAGAAGGAAAATGACTGCTAGAAACAGCCTGTAGCTAAACTATCTTGGACAAATAAATGTGTTTTCTATATATGCTCTGGGTATTCAGCTACTTAGGGATGGTGCTTTTCTATTTCTCGCTCCTTTCCTTTTCCTTTGAACTGGCTTCAACACCACATCATTATTTTATAGCAAACATGCAAAATGTGAAACGTAACAAAGTAAAAAGAAGCCTTCTGTTTGTTACCAAGCCTTCCAAACATTCCCACTACTGCCCCTCCACTTCATTTGCCATTCAGCAGTATTTTGTAAAACTGTCAATACCCTGCTTAGTGAAAAAGAGTTCATTAAAACAATATGAGAAGATCAATGACGATTTATACACAGAAGACAGGGAGCTAAGTTTGAATAGATAAATAGCTCTGAAATTAAATCTAAATCTAGGAAGAGCTTGGAAAGAAAAGAAAAAAATGTCTGTCTTCAAGTGGAAATGGAAGAGCCAAATTCTGCTTGGTCACAGACATTAACCTAATGAAAAGTGCACAACTAGACAGCTTGCGGATTACCAGTGGCAATGATGAGTAGGATGGAGGTTTATAGCAACTGTTGGTTTCTTTTTTTGGCTATTTTTTTCGTTACAAGTTAAGAAAACTTTTATCCTCCTCAGTATGTAAAATGGTCTTAGTGAGTTCTGAAATGTGTTTCTTGCCAGAGCTTTCTCCCCACATTAGTACTTACAGGCTTTTCCTTTCAAACACTGAAATAATTCTTATTTCTGGATTGCCTTCTCATGACAAAAATACAAACTGATTTTTTCCAGCTTCTCCACCTATTTTTTTTCTCTCTAATCCCTAACAGAAAATTAATTTCAGAGTATGACACATTTCCACTGTGGTATATGAATGTCATACAGAGGGCAGTGCTGCCTCTTCAAAACCTCTCCTGTTTCCAAATGTTACACCACTCCTTATATTACTTTAGCAGGATTTGCTGCTTTTTAAGACAAACAGTGATCTACTGCAGGAATGAATTTACACTGGCCTTGTGCCATCTAATCTTGAGAACAGAGACACTGAGTTTAACATTTCTGAGACAAACTGTGATGTGTTACAGGCAGTATGTAGCTTAAATTCTAAGGAGGGAGAGAAGACGTTTCAATAGGGATTGTTTAACAGAAGCAGCATTTTAGAAAAATGCTTGAGCCAGCTGAAACAAAAACACTACCTCTTAGAAAGCAGTGGCAAAGATTCACTTTTTGCCTTTCAGAAAAGGGTTTTTCAAATAACAAACTGTGCCAAATTCTGCTTCTCAGTCACAAAGCCCATGATTTGAACCATAATTTGGTGCTTGTTGCACAAACATCTGCGAAGTAATGACTGAGCAGGCATATCAGTAAGATCCTAAAACTCTCTTGATGTTACATAGTGCATTTTCTCTAAGGGAAATAGGAATTTACACTGTAAGAGATCTCCCAACCACTTAAATCACATGTTCCTGGAGACGCCATTAAATTGCCATTACGATGAACCATAGGTTGTGTTCTCTCCTCTGGCTCTCATGTGTTTTGTGGCTCCTCGGCAAGCTCCCTCATTGGTTTGGAAGGAAATGCAGTCAACAGATTGAAGATCAAAAAGACTCAAAAGCAAGACTTGAAATATCAACCCAGTCAGAATGGAACAAATGCCATTTGATTTTCTCTGCAGAAGAAGCAATCTAGTGACAAACATACAGCTGTGACTACTGTTTGGCACATACTGGGAGGTGTTTGATCATGCACTTGCCTGTCAGCTGTTAGATTTGTTTTCAGGGCAGTAATGGGGGAGGGTGAGGTCAGTGTCACTCTGAGTTGTTACAGAGAAAGAGATGGACAGAGATGTTTCCCTGTCTGCTGACTGTAATTGGTTTTGTCTGTTTAAAGCTAAAGTCACCACTCTTCTTCCTTATATTTCCATGTGTGGAAATCATGTTATGTTCCTGTGTGAAATTCTAGGTGTGAAACAGATATTCTAGCCTGAATTAGACAAATGAGAGGTGCAGCCTGCCCCACAGTTTCAGATAAAGTAACAATGGCTCTAAACAAGTCTTCAAGAGCTGTGCAGTTATGGCAAGTCCAGTCCCAAGCTTTCAGTCCAAGTGACACCACAGTTATGGCTGTATAGGAACTCCTTATCTGCAGTTGCAGGAGTTTTTAATAGGTAGTCATGACCTCACTACAGAGCTGCAGTGAAGTGACTAGATGATCTTTACAGGTGCTTTCCAGGCTCTGCTGTTCTGCATGTCTGTACCCCAAAAGAGAAGCCAGATCAGGTGGTATTTGCTGTTCGCACTGGTACCAGGCTACGCAGCTTTGAAAACAGATGCTAGCAATATTTTTATAGGGATAAGTAAACAAAAACTAGCTGTACAAATCAACACCTCAGGAATTTTAACAGGATTTCCCATTTAGCAATGCAAGCATTTAAATTTTTCTGCTTGGCAACTTTGTATAAACAGGTGGAAAGGAAAGATCTGGACTGGCTTCAGTTGTGTTTTTTCTCACAGCCAAATGTCAGTAGTCTGCTTCACACAAATCAAAGTCTCAGATCTCAATGGATCTAGTCTTGACTAATTTTGCAGAAAAGGGCAAATTTTATAGATGGATTTGATCTTTACAATGATCTGGCAAAGACCTGAGCGCTGAACTTTGGGTGTAGTCTAGAGCTGCATGCTGCACATTGAACTGATCTAAAAAATTATGTACAAAGAAAGAAAACAATTGTTCTCAAATACAGAAATAGCCTGTTCTTGCACCGAAAGCTGATGTTGTCCTAGTGGCTAATTTTCTTATAATAAAGTATGTATTAAGATGGCTGGCAGAGCAGAAGAATGTGGGATTAGCTAATGGGATGTTTAGATGGCCTTCATGTCTGTTTGGGGCCCTGGAGTGTGATAAAAGATGTTGTACACCAAACCGTGTGAGAAAGGATGAGAGTAAAAGATAACAAAGTGCTGCATCCTTGAAACAGATGGGAAAGGCAACTGGGGAGAAAAGCACCTGTTAAAGATAAAACAGCCACGGGGTCTGCAGAGGGGCCACTTGAAACACCTTGTGGCCATGGTCTCTCCTCACAGACTGGTCTGTCAGTTTGTATTTCAGCTCACTGTGGTGGAACTGGCTGGATCGGGACCACTCTATTTTTCACAATTCTCGTGGACACACCACAGCAGAAAGCCATTCAGGTGCACCCAGGACAACATACAGTGAATAGAAGGGAAGACGACATTCCAACTTGTAGCTTGTAAAGGTTTGTTGAACAGTACTGATGGATTTTGAGGCATTTGGATAAGGTCATGAGCAATCCAAGTGAAAAACAATCATAACGATAACAAACTAGTCATCCCTGAGCAGTGTTGTGAGCAGCACTGAATTGAAAAGGAAGAATACGAGCTACATCAGAGGAAACTCGGAAGCTGAAACAAAAGACTAGCAGCCAGAATCTGCTACAGTTTCCTGTGAAATGTTCCCATTCATCTGCATGAACTTTTTACACAGCCATCAAATGTGAATAAACCTCTGTGGAGTTCCGGGTGCCCTAAGCCCAAGCATATTAACAGCAGACTTTGCATGTGCTAAAAACCCAAAGAACTTCTCTGCATTACTGAGCTACAATTCTACACTAACGACTCAAACACAAGTCTAGTTTCATACTAGTTCATAGGTTTTGAAATGGATAGAGATAAAGTAATATAAGCGCATGTTAGGACTCATACCCCCAGCAGTGTGCCCTTGCGGCCACAAAGGCAAACGGCATCCTGGGTTGCATTAGAAGGAGTGTGGTTAGTAGGTTGAGATTCTCCTCCCCCTCTACTCTGCCGTGGTGGGGCCACATCTGGAATATTGTTTCCAGGTCCAGTTCCCTCAATTCAAGGAGGACAGGAACTGCTTGAAAGAGTTCAATGCAGAGCCACAAAGTGTGGCCAGCAGGAGCAGGGAACTCATTCTGCCCCTGTACTCAGCACTGGTCAGGTCACACCTTGAGTCCGGTGTCCCATTCTGAGCCCCTCAGTTCAGGAAAGACGTTGAGTTGCTGGAACCTGTCCAGAGAAGGGCAACAAATCTGGTAAAGTGTTTGGAGCACAGGCCCTGTGAGGAGAGGCTGAGGGAGTTGGGGTTGCTTAGCCTGGAGAAGAGGAGGCTCAGGGGAGACCTTATTGCTGCCAGGTGGGGGTTGGTCTCTTCTCCCAGGCAACCAGCACCAGAACAAGAGAACACAGTCTCAAGCTGCACCAGAGGTGGTTTAGGCTGGATGTTAGGAAGAAATTCTTCCCAGAAAGAATGATTGGCCATTGGAATGGGAGGTGGTGTCGTCACCATCACTGGAGGTGTTTAGGAAGAGACTGGATGGGGCACATAGTGCTATGGTTTAGTTGATTAAATGGTGCTGGGTGATAGGTTGGACTCAATGATCTCTAAGGTCTTTTCCAACCTGGTTATTTCTGTATTCTGTAAGATTTTTCTTTCCTTTCTGCTAGCCAGGAGTGTGTCATTGCTGTCTTACCATTTGCCAGTCTTTTTATTTTAAATGTATTTCAGCAGTTTAGAAAACATGTGAATAAGGACATCCTGTGACAATCTTGGGTGTGGCAATTTCTGCTTGGCAAAGCCTATTTCATGAATGGAGTTAAACCTAGTTGGTAGCTATCACAAGGGGTATTCTCCAGGGCTCAGGTTTGGGGGCAGTTCTCTTTAATATTTTTATCAGTGGTCTTGATGGGGGGATTGAGTGCTCCCTCTGCAAATTTGCAGATGACACTAAATTGAGTGAGGGTAAGAAGGCTCTGCAAAGGTATCTGGACCAATTGGGCTCAGGCCAATTTTATGAGGTTCGACAAGCCCAAGTACCAGGAGCTGCACTTGGGTCAAAGCAAACTCAAGCAATGCTACAAGCCTCAGGGAGAGTGGCTGGAGAGGTGCTCAGCAGAAAAGGACTTGGGGGTGCTGCTTGATAGCCATCTGAACATGAGCCAGCAGTGTGCTCAGGTGGCCAGGAAGGCAAACAGCATCTTGGCCTGTGTCAGGAATGATCGTGTCCCTGTACTCGGCACTGGTGAGGCTGCATCTCAAATACTGTGTTCTGTTTTGGGCCTCTCACTACAAGAAAGACATTGAATTGCTGGAGCATGTTTGGAGAATAGCAATGAAGCTGGTAAGGGATCTGGAGGACAAGCCATATGAGGAATGGCTGAGGAAACTGGGATTGCTTAGTCAAGAGAAGAGAAGGATGAGTGAGACCTTTTTGCTCCCTACAACTACCTGAAAGCAGGTTGTAGTGAGGTGGGAGTCAGTCTCTTTCCCATAGTATCAAGTGATAGGACAAGAGGAAATGGCCTGAAAGGGGTGCCAGGGAGGTTTACACTGTACATTAGGAAAAATTTCTTTACTGAAAGAGTGGTCAGACATTGGAATAGGTTGCCCAGGGAGGTGGTGTAATCACCATCCCTGGAAGTGTTCAAGAAATATGTGGACATGGCATCTCCAGACATGGTTCAATGTCTAAGGTGGTCTTAGGTCGTAAATTGGACTTGATGATCTTAGAGCTCTTTTCCAAACAAAACACTTCTATGATTCTGTGATACCATGACTTAATTACTGTATTTCTCTGTCTCTAGGCTATTCTGTTTCAATCATGAGAAAGCGACAAAGTGAACACTTTGCTGCTTTGCAGTTTCCAGTGTTTCCTCATTTAGGATTCTGTGTCATTGATTTATCTAAACAAATCAGGCCTAAGGTGTAGTTGTTACCCAGAAAAGCATACATCAGCTTTTAGTCAGACTATACTATGTTCAATCAATCTCACAGGGGAAAAAAAAATCTAGTGGTTATACATTGTGAGGTGTGACAATTATTGGTGTTAAAAGAAGTTAAATAAACGGGGAAATAATCCTTCTCAATGGTTTCTAATAGCAATTTTAATTTAGCTAGCATATCAGATCTCTATTTCCCCCCTATCTATTGTATTCATTCATTTGATCATTTCTTACAGATAGGGTTTGTGAAAAGAAAATCCTCAGTATAGTTACTAGGGGAAGAGCACATTTGAAAGCAAGGACAATGCTATACAGAAAAAATAAAACCCCTTTGTACTTATCTGTATCTTCCCTAAGTCCCTATTGTTATTTACAAATAAATCATCGTATGGATTCTTGCTATGACAAATAGGTCCATTTTCTTTGTAACTAACCTGCTTCCTCATTTGTAATGACAATGAGTCAGTATAAATATGTTAATGTTAATGTTACCCGAGACAGACATTTCAAGAAAATATAACTGGACAGGATCTACACCTTGAGTTCAGAGCTCTGTTCAGGGATTCCTCTTTCAGAGCATGCACAGATTTCTATTTTTTTGTAAAACAAAGAAAAACCTAATGAGCTTTAGACATAAAACATTTGGTTCCATCAGGCAGCTGCTGTGTGCCAGAAATGCTGACAAACCTGTTTGTAAGTCTGCAAGAATCGCATGACACACTAGGATTCACATTCATGTTGACCTTTGTCTTGTTTGTGATTGAAAACAATTAAAATTACCAGAGTCAACAGAGTGCAAACTATGTACAGTAATTGGGTTGGGTTGTCTGTGCCTCTAACTGTATTTCTGTGTTTCATCATTCTGGCTTTCACGTACACAGAAGCCACTGAACCATTCATGCATGCTCATGTGGAGATGTAGATTCAGTGTGTTTGACAGCTCCGGAAAAGTCATAAAGCAACGTTGTCAAACAATTGTATAGAAGATGTAAAAGGCATTAGCTAAGCTGTCAATAAACAACAACATTAACGTAAATGATCAAATTAAATTTGTTGAGTTAAACCCTGTGTAAACATGCATTTATCTTAATGGAACAACATTTGAATATTTGATGCTAAGTTCTCTTCCAAGACAGCAGGCTAGAAGTACAAACTGTATTAATGTTTCCCTTATTAACACAGTTTCTGTATTTATTCAATAATTATTTGTATAGGACACCTTATTTTTAAGGAACAGTTGAGCATACTTTGATTTCTTCCTTGCTCATATGATTTCCTTCAGTCATGAAGAAAATGGAAATACATGGTGAGACCTTCCAGTGCTGTTGGAAGCCTCTAAGTGGGCTTCAGATGGTGACATTTTCTCAATGCATAATGGGAATCTGTACATCAATGCGCACTAATTAGAACAAGCTGCTGGTGTTCAGGTGGCCTCAGTCCTCCTTGGTGCATTCTTTCCTTCTGTATTTGCATGATATTCAAAAAACCGAAAGACCTATTCCTACTAGGGATTCACAACTACCACATTATAACATATTAATAAGAATTGTATTGCTTCAAGTGAGAGTTTGTCTTCTCTCTATTAGCAATGGTTTCAGGATTCAGATAGTCTCAGTTCAGATAGTAGTGGTTTTTTTTGTTCTTTTTTTTTTAATGAGAGCCCAAAGACATTTTCTTAATTATGGCTATTATATAATATGAAAAATACAAGAAATAGCATGTTTGAAGTTTTGTATTTCCCTGAGCAGAGACCCTAAATTTTCCTAAGCTGAGTTCAGTGCCAGAGTTTGCTGCCACCGGTAAGACAAGTGGCCTGGAGTCTTTAGATATTCATAGTATCAGTCAGGGTTGGAAGGGACCACAAGGATATTGTACCTCTAAATGTCATCTTACAGTGTCAGGAATCTCAAAAGAAACACGCTTTGCTATTGTTATTATCTAGAAAATATGTAACACTGGCCACAATAATTTATTTCAGTATGGAAGGGTTTTATTATCACTTTTTACTGCAGGTTATCAGATCATATGTCATAGTCAAAGATAAGACCAGTAGCACAGGAAATCCCTGAGCTCTTCTTATCTCAATGGCATAAACCCTTCCAATGACAACCTACATGGCTGTTACACACATGCGTTAGTCAAACAAGGTTAGAAAATTCATGTTAGGAAAACCTGAAACTAAATCAGTGTGAGGAAGATTATTGACATGAGAAAGTTCAAAAGCCTTCAACACTTCTGAAAGTATCATTAAGGAAGAAAGAAATCTATAAGGCTATTTTTTTCAATTATTTGCTTCTGCTTTGTTTTAATTGTTCTATTTAAAGACATTACTTCATGCTTGAGCACTTCTTAAAAGGGACTAGATTTGCACTTGCTGCTTATCTCTCTCTAGTTTCCATTAATTGATACTGCAGTGAGTGGTTTAAGAGACATAACATACTTATATTCTAGTAATAGTGTCTTTAACTATCGATTTTTAGCTTCGACTTAGAATATAGAAAACCTAAGTTTTATTTGCCATTTGTTAATGCTCTTCTCTTTCAAGAATGTTTCCACATATATTGACATTTTGCATTTGTCATCCCTTAGACCTAGAAGTCTTTTTATTTGCTTCCTAGTAGCACAGAGTTCATTCATTTCACTATTTCTTTTCATTGCTATACACTTTCAGGCTTTTCATCATGCTTCTCCCTGTAGCATTCCATTCACTTACAGAAAAGAAAAAAAAAAAGTAAAATATTCGTTTTTACAGAAGTATCTAAGCCATCATTGCCTTGGGTGTTCTTCTGCTTTTCCAAAGGAGCTAACAACAGCTATTCACGTCATGAGTACAGTTTTCTCTTTGACTTACTGATTTTATCCAGGTTAATATCACTGTCCTTTCACCATTACTCCTACTTCTTTTTGGTAATTAATGTCCAATCTCTGTTCCAAAGTCAGTCACTATTTCTGTTCTTTGCATTTTCTTAATGAAAGGAGGTGGGAAAAATTATGAAATGTTTCTAGGGTGGTTTTTTCTTTTAGGTATCCCACTCTCTAAAAATTTCCAATGCCAGATTATAGTGATACATGCAATAGTTTAGAGGAAGGATTGTTTTTACCTTGAGAAAAATGTGTGCTTTGGGATCTTCATGATTCAGCATATAAACCAGTGATGAAATTTTAGGATTAAACAAAATAGAATAATTTTCTATATACATTTCCTCTACAGAGTATTTCTAATCTTCCACTTGAGCAGAAGGCAGTTTTTACAACAAGACAGACTGAAGTCTGATGTGGAGGAAGAATTCCTTGGGCATATGCAATAATGTACAATGGGAAACCCCAGCACAAAAGTAAACCATGCTGCTTCCTTTAGGTTTTAGCATAAAAATGCCCAGAACACATTTCTTCCTGACTCTTGTTTCTCTGTCTGCTTCATGGGTAGAGACCTATTAATGTGGAATACAAATTACTATTAGGAATATTATAACATTTAGGTGCCTAATTCACAGACAATGAACTACTGTCCATGGCACTATGGAAAGAGGGACCTCAAGACATCCTCTGCCTCTGAGAGAGCTTAGGCTAAATGAGAAGACTGATAAAATAGTTAAGAAATAATATATATTTATCAATATTAACTCTGAGCATGCTGTTGTCAAAAATTTAGAGGCATCACAGCAAAGGAAAATCAGAAGGAAGACAGTGAAGGAAAAACCATGAAGTAGCCCCGTAAGTAGTCGTGAACCTTTCTTTTAAAGCATTAGGGGTGCCAGAGAAAAAGAGACTGTTCTTGAAGGTTAACAAGCAAAGCATAGGCTGGCATTATATCTCGCCAGAGATCAGGATATTTTACAGGAAACAAGAATAAGTGTATGTGTCTGGGATGATGAGTATCAACAGTCTTACAGAAGGAAATCAAGCAGTATGGTTAGTGAAATAGAGACTGGAAACTCATGTTCGGGGTGTACATGGAGATCATGAGGGTCAATGTGGCATGTTAGAAAAACACCTTTGCAGCAGGTGAGGTGGGTGGGAGTAAGCTTGAGACCATGTTTTGTAAACAAAGAGAAAGAGGCTGTTGCAGTGACTGATGTGAGATAGGGGCCCCACTTTAAGGAGGACGTAATTTAGGAATTATTTCAAATTTTTTTACAGAAAGAAGTATAAAAATTTTGAGAAAGTTGAAGATGACATCATCTTCAAAGGCCTAGAAGACAGGAACATGGTTTTAGCCATAGTAAAAAAATTAGTGATTTTGTATCAGCTTGTGTATTTGGTTTGGCTGAGTAGTTGATAATACACCAGTGTTTTGGCTACTGTTGAACAAGTACCCACACTGTGTTCTTCCCATGTTTCCCCAACCCAAAAGTATGCTGAGGAGACACAGCTAGGCCAGCTGACCCAAACCAGCCAAAGGAGTATTCCATGCCATATGACATCAGCTCAGATAGAAGAATGAAGTGAAAGAAGGAAGTGTGGGGGATTTGTTCATGGCCTGTGTCCTCCAAAGGAAGCACCAAGCATAGAGAGCTCTGCTCCTCAAGACTGACCACTGTCCTTGCCGAGACTAACATCACTCTCTCTCAGTTCCATGCAGTCTATTGCTTTTGATTATCACTATTATTGAACTACTTCTATCATATAGCTGGCTTTTGTTATATTTTCCCCTCTCCCCTGTCCATCTAAGGGGGTGATAGAGTGGCTTTGGTGGGCACTTGTCCCCTAGTCAGGGCTGAAACACCATAACCTGTTAGATTAACATGGATTTATTACTGTCTGCTGTGGCTTATTTTATTTTCTACAGTGTAAATTGTGTCAGTGTAGTGCAAGCTAAAGATGAAGAATTTGTAATCTTCAAGGAGCATGCTTCCTAGGAAGAAGTGTTTTAGAGATTATTGTCTATGCACATATGTAATTGTTTTGGTGTCTTATAGCTGACATTACCCATCAAATCAGTGCTGTCACATTAATTATATTGATGTTGAATCACAGACTCATAGAATGCTTTGGGTTGGTGTTGCAGCCACTGCTCTGAGGGCAGCTACTGAATGTGTGCAGAGTGCATGATTCCTTAGCTGACCAATTCCTTAGCACGCTACATAGAGCAAAACAATAACATTCCATGTGTGCCAAGAACAACATCCTCACGTTGGCACTCTTTGGAGCATGCTGCAGAAGCCACCTCCTTGACATGCTGTCAGTGTTAATACAACTGCTGCAAGCTTCTTTAAGTTCAAATATTTCCCTCTGTGATGAAAATTTATAGTTTCTACAACTGATAAGCAGGTGTCAAGAACCTCAGAATTCGGTTATCTTCCACTCCCTCACCTTTCCCTCACAGAGGACCTTTTTTTTTTTTTTCTTGTAACAGCTGTTCACTATTTTGGGTTTAAAGTGACCATGTTTTGCTTACTAATTACAAAAAGACATTTTAGCATTTTGCAGGTGCAGATGTGGTATGGTTAATGACTTCAGAGTTGTTTTTTGATTACAATGGATCTTGGAGGTTTGCTTTTTCCATGTCTATAGTAGTTGAGTTTTAACAGTAGAAATAATAAATAATGAGTAATTATGATAAGCAATAGGTAATTATAATAGAATAAGAATTCATTATCATAAAATGTTATAAGTATTCAGTAACTATAATGATTTATTATAAATCATCCTTATTTATAATAAAATGTGGTAAGTATGATGTATTTATAATAATGGAGGATAAGTAATAGTAGAATGGAATAGAATAGACCAGGCCAGGTTGGAAGAGGCCTTCGAGATCATCATGTCCAACCTATTATCCAACCCACCTAATCAACTAAACCATGCTACAAAGCACCCTAGCAAGTATCCTCCTAAACACCTCCAATGATGGTGACTCCACCACCTCCCCAGGCAGCCCACTCCAATAGGCAATCACTCTAAATAAATAATAGAATAATATAGGATAAGTAGTAATGAATAAGTAATTAAATAATGTAGGAAAACAATAGCACATAAGTAATAGAATACTATAGGTTAGAATGGTGTAATGTAGGATGATTGCTATTAATAAGAATAGCTAATGAGAATAGGCAATAGCAATGGGAGTAAGATTAATAATGTAAGCTTATAGGTTGGTAGTTCTCTTCTAGGTTGCATGATTTAGGATTCTTTGTGTGCCATGGCATTTCAAAAGCCTGCTATATAATATAGAATCCTTTTGGTTTTGTTTTCAGAGGTTAATTTAATGGTTTGATTTTAACACAGTTTTTTTGGTTTACCATAGATTTCTAGCATTAGCATAAGTAAGATCAAGAGTTCAGTATAGGGATATTACAGAATGTTCTTCAGTCTTTTCTTCATATTCATGGGAGTGCTTTAAGATAAGAATTATAAAAAGAAAAGTAAAAAAGAAAGGAGAATTTTTTTATACATCACATAGAGAGAGATTTAGCCTAGAAAGCACAGTAGATTTGCTAGTGTAGGAAAGGGTTTGTGTCTGTTTGATCACCTACAGGTCATTGGAGACAGCAGCAAGAAAAGTCAATCCATGTCATAAGCTGGTCTAAAACTCAGTACTGCAAACAACTCAGCTGACAACACAAGAATTAACACATGGGCAAAATACCACCAGAAACACAGCCAAATGGAAGCTAACTGTGCTGAAATCAACTGACCCCTAAGACTGATCACAGTGACTGCAGTGCTGAGTTGAAATTGATGGCATTGATTGCACGTGAACAATACCAGGAATCATCTGAATACCAGGACTGCTTAATTATTGTGCATTTAAGGAACATGTCCACATGGGTTTGTGTGCTCACAACATTATCATAAGTAATAATCTCAAATGGTTAAATATAAAAAAAATTGGTTTAGTGGCTTAAATTTAAGAGGGTGAATTTTTATAGCTGTAGGGATAGCAATATCTTTGTTGCTCATCGTTTATCATGCAAAACTTTTTGTTGATGATTATAAACATGCAAAAAGCAGGAGGCATGTATCATCACTGCCTTAATTGTCCAAGGTGCTCTGAAAAACAAAGAAAGGGGAGATGTTGCAGCCAGTGCTCTGAGGGCAGATGCTGGACGTATTCAGAGTGCATGAGTCCTTAGCTGACCAACTCCTTAGCATGCTGAGTACAGCAAAACAATGACATTCCATGTGTGCCAAGAATAACATCCTCACATTGGCACCCTTTGATTAGAGCATGCTGCAGAAGCCACCTCCTTGACATGCTGGCACCTCTTATTGCAAAAATATTTTAGCTTATATATGTGGTTGGATTTTACTGGTTAAGGGATTGGTAACAAAGAGTATAAAAACAGCCATTCCAAGCTATAAGGAGAATTGGGGTGTTAGGGCTACTAGGGACTTCTGCTTCTATTAGTTAGTTACTACTTCTGGCTAGGGCTTTGGTGTAGGGATGCTGCAAGGGATATGCTTGAGACTTCCGTTAGCTGCTTCATCTGTTAAGGGCTTCCAGGACTACTTCTGTAAGTGGGACTCAGATTTTAATGCTGGGGATTTTACAACACAGCAATAAAGGACTTCTTGGAGGACTTCTGAGATTCTCTGCTCTCTGCATTTTTGGAATCTCATTGCTATACTGCTTTAAGAGACTAAATCTTGTCTCAACGTGAATCAACAAAGATAAAATCACCTTTGCTCCTGGTGACATGAAGGGAGAGAATTCTCTAATTCTCAAAGAGCTTCCACCTGCTGCCTTTGCATAGTATGATTCCACCAACCTATTTCATTCTCTCATTCTCTGATTCTTCCCAACCTTTCCACCTCCTCCTCCACCACCACCTGATTATGATATTTAAGAAAACAGAGTCCCCAAACTGCAAACTTATTTTGTTTCTAGACTTGCAAAACTGCAAGGTGTTGCAAGGGACAAGAAGACATCTACTAAAGGCAAAAGCCAGGAAATGGTTGTCTGTACATTAAGACTGGAAGGATAAAGTACACTTCAGATCCTGCAAGTTCTTACCTCCATTGTTAACGCTAAAATGACTACGAGATATAGAGAATTTGATGAGACTATTCAGGGGAGTAAGGTTACATATATGAACAAACGCTAGCAGCACATGAGTGAAAGAGATCATAACTAACATTCCCTAGAACTAGATTTCATGAATGGAAGAAATTTGGAATTTGTCATTTTCTGTGGTGTTTACCTTTGCCTTTATTTCTTGCTGTGCTTTCAGAACATACCATGGCATAGGAAATTCTAGTGTGGACCCTTTGTTTTACAGTGCTTGTATGGTTATTACGATACATGTTTAGACATGTATTTTGCCAAATGTCAACCTTACTTTTTGAAGGATTATTTTTTGACTCTCATTTAAAACAACTATTTTATTTAGCTTAAGTTTCTGATCCTGATATCACAACCAGCTGCTTACCAAAAGACCATGTGGTTTAATTGCTTCCTCTGTTCTACATCTCTTTATTGTAGAAAGTAACATGTTTAGTCTTTCCTTTCAAATGCATAACACACTCAAGGGTTTTGCTATAAAGTACTAATAAAATAAAGAGAACATACCAATAAAATACAATGAATAGTGGTAATGCCATAAATAACAAAATATCTTTTTGCTTGCATGCATTAAGATGCAAGAACTTGAGCAGATCTTCAAATATGTACAGAATAATTTTCCAAAATAATGAGCCATATGACAAAGAATTAATAGTGTCTTCTGGACAGGAGTTGTCTGGATGAAGTATTTTTCATCTGACAGAGCTCATTTTCTATATTGTTCTCATGAAAAAAAAAGCTGTCAGCCATTTTAATATCTGTTCTCATGCGTAGAAACAAATATTTGGTACACCTATTCAATTTTTTTTTTTCCAAACTCTTTAGGAGGCAAAACACTAGCTGCTTGTGTCTTTCCCATGATGTTTCTCTGGTGACACATTTTTCTCAGAAAAACATGAAGTCATCAAATGCTATCTGAAATACTCATGAAAGCCTGAGAATTTCAGTGGAAAAATCCTTAGAGACATTATTTGCCATTTCCAGGAAATAAAAGTCATCAGCCTCAACATGTGTGAGGCAGCTATAACAGTGTGCCCTTGCCAACTGCAGCAGGGACAAAGAACCTTGCACTAGGTAATGAACTGTCTGACTCTAATCCTGTTTAGCTGGGGGAAAAATTGAAAGAAGGGAGAAGAAATAAATGTTTAAAATATGCTTATGGATGGGAAGAGAAGTACTGTCATGAGGAAAAGATATTGAGTCAAACCTTAGTGACATCTGTTCAGGTTTTCTTCTATGTAAGACAAGCAAACCAGTATTTCCTCAGCTTCACATCTTTATCATGGTAACAATTCTCTGCCACTGGAGGATATCAGGAGTAACTCAATTAAGCATAATTATATTACACTAAAGCAGAGGAATGGAAAATCTAGACCGATGAATGCAAAATATGAAGGTTTGCCAGAGGAGCAGGGTGCTAGACTGTGTTTGAACTAAAGATTGCTGGTAAGATGGCTATAAAGCTAGTTGAGATGGTGCTGCTAAGTTTCAGATGAAGGTCAAGCTGAATCAGCATATTTGAAGGAGAACATTAAACACTGATGAAGCGGCAAGATGAGGACAATGCAAATGGCTATGCTGCTCTGACTTAAAAGGGTGGTGGGTGAAGATAATTCTGAATTAATAAGACATAAATAAAACTTTTTTTTTTTTTTTTTTTTTCATACTGTCAGAAATACCCAACAGATCAATGTAAAATGCTGGTAATATATTGATTTATAGGCCTATAAAATAGGCCTCATTTTCATGGTATCACCTCTATTCTGTGGGCTTTTTTTTCTACATAGAAAACACTTGTATAGCTATGCATATGCTTTCCCCCTTCAACATGGCTTTTGAACAGCAAGCTTTCACCTGGCTCTAAGTTCATTCATTGTTGCAGAAATCTTGTTTTTAAAGTAAATTTCCAAAGCTATTAATCTTTCTTGGGGATGTGAAAAGTAATCAGTTCAGAAGCATTGTACCTCTTGTATTGGTCTGCCTAACCTGCTTCTGCTGAACAGGTGCATCAGCGTCCCTCAGCAGTGGTACATTGGGCAAGCTGTGCCCACATCACAAAATGCAGCATCCAAGACACCAAATGCAGTTTTGCAGGCTGACCTGTTGTGTCTTGAGAAAAAAAAAAAAAAAAAAAAAACAGGGTAAGAAGAGGGCCTGCTAAGAGACCTCAGCCGTGGCTTGCCTGTCTGCTGCCAAGGAGCGAAGTGTCCTCTGTCAGTTCCCTGATTCCAGGAGATACTGAGCCTGCTCAGGGCACCCTGTTGGGGAAAGACAGTTATTTTTTCAGCTAGTCTTACAGGCTCCTCTAGTCTGTGGAAGAGAGGTTGCATTTTCGTTTATGAAATAGTGGGGGTTTTAAAGGCAACCAGCTCACTTGAAGTTTTATTTCATTCACTTTTCTCTTTTTGTTTCCAACTAGAAACCCTCCTTAATGCAGAACTGTTGTCTCAAGGGTATCTATAAGACTCCTACTTTCCTACTCCATCCCAAATACACACATGCTCACAACTTGTAATGCTACATATGCCAAACACCATGATGTATTGATTCATCAATAGCTTTCCTCTGACTGTCTCATTAGGGCTGAGCCTTCATGACTGCATTTGCTAGATGTTTAAATATAAAACAAGAATTTGTTATGTGTAAGCTATTTTAATGCAAATTATGGTGGCTGTCAAAGGTGCCAATTAGACTGACAAGCATACAGGTGCAGGTCTCACTCTCCACAACTTAGACAGTAACGTGTTATTTCTGTTCTTGTATTAAGGCAGATGTCAGAAACAATCCAACATGTGAGCCTCACTCTACAAGGTAGAGCAATTTAAAGCCCATGTGTAATGTAAGTAATGAAAACTGTCTGCTGAACAGGGGGAACAGAAAGATAATGACTCAATACTAGTTAGCCTGAAATGAAGCAACTCCAGCTTGTCTGCTGTCTGAATATTAATAAACATATGTCTTTTGTCTGCATTAAGACAGGAGGCAGTTTTGAAAGAAGGGAGTTTTTGGAGGATTCTTCTTACATGAAAGGAAAACACAAGATGACTTGTATTATTGACAAAACAGAGAAAGGGGTGAATAACAGAAGCAATGGGGTAGTGAAGGCAAGAATTTCACGGCAAAGAAATAGAAAAGTTTTGTAGTGGATCACAGTTGAATGGAAAAGTAGTGGTGTAATTTTTTTTTTGTTTCAGATGAATAGTTTATTCCACCTGTGAATACAACCTCTCCAACCTCAAGAAAGTACTGACAAGTCAGGAAAAGGATTGTTGCATCACCCTTCTGGTCATAGCAGGGGAATAAGAAATTTATCTGTGAAGGTGGAGAGGAGAGGTAGATATTTTTTGAAGTCATGGAGGGAACAAGGGGAAAACTTCAGCTCTGATGCAGCCTTAGGATCAAGGAGAGAACTGTTGTAAAGAAGAAAGTGACAAGGAAGATGGAGCCGTTTCTGCAAAAGAAAAAGTAGACTTGCCAGGAAAAGATTGAGAGCTCTGTTTTGTGCCTGTGGTGGCAGGACATCCGTGAAGAGGCTCAGACTCAAGCCAACGTTAAAACATGATGAAATAAGGATTCATTTAAGTTTACCAAGGTAATCAAAATAAATTAAACAAACCAGCTATGTGCCCTGTTACAAGGCTGTAAGTAAAGTGATATAAATAAGAATGTTGCTGCAGTCTGTTCTATGCCAAATTTGTCAACCATGCTCATTGCTCTCTGTTGCACCATTGCATACTCCAAAGCAGATGACTGCAGTGTTACAGACTGAGATAGATATAGAATCATAGAATCATAGAATCATAGAATCATAGAATCATAGAATCATAGAATCATAGAATCATAGAATCATAGAATCATAGAATCATAGAATCATAGAATCATAGAATCATAGAATCATAGAATCATAGAATCATAGAATCATAGAATCATAGAATCATAGAATCATAGAATCATCATAGAATAGAATCATAGAATCATAGAATCATAGAATCATAGAATCATAGAATCATAGAATCATAGAATCATAGAATCATAGAATCATAGAATCATAGAATCATAGAATCATAGAATCATAGAATCATAGAATCATAGAATCATAGAATCATAGAATCATAGAATCATAGAATCATAGAATCATAGAATCATAGAATCATAGAATCATAGAATCAGAATCATAGAATCATAGAATCATAGAATCATAGAATCATAGAATCATAGAATCATAGAATCATAGAATCATAGAATCAGTCAGGGTTGGAAGGGACCACAAGGATCATCTAGTTCCAACCCCTGCCATGGGCAGGGACACCCTACACTAGATCACGCTGGCCAGAGCCTCGTCCAGCCTGGTCTTAAACACCTCCAGGGACTGGGCCTCAACCACCTCCCTGGACAACCCATTCCAGGGCTTCACCACTCTCATGGTAAAGAACTTCTTCCTCACATCTAGCCTGAATCTCCCCATTTCCAGCTTCATTCCATTCCCCCTAGTCCTATCACTACCTGAGATCCTGAGAAGTCCCTCCCCAGCCTTCCTGTAGGCCCCCTTCAGATACTGGAAGGCCACAATGAGGTCACCTCGGAGCCTTCTCTTCTCCAGACTGAACAGCCCCAACTCCTTCAGTCTGTCCTCAACTCCTTCAGTCTGTCCTCATGAAGAATATGCAGCAGAAGAATTTTGAAGAATATGAATATGAATAAGAATATGAAGAATAAGCAGCAGAATAAGATTAATGCATCATTAATATTTTTGTGCCTTAGAGAGCCTGTGCCTTGCAAGGAAAGAATTCTACTCAGAAGTCGTCTTTACATGCCATGTATTATTTTTTTCCAGGAAGGTTTTATTAATATTTTACAGATGTTAGTGAAAGTTTTCTCTATACTGTCTCTCAGTGGCTTCTGTTTGACTCTATTCTGTAAGCCTAGCAAACTTAGCTCAATTTGAAAATGAATCATCATATGAAAATGAATCTTGTCCTTTGCAACAATAAGGACCATCAGTACCACATGTGACTTTCATCTGTGAACCACAGTATAGTGCACTGATTTCTCGTTGTTGCATTGGTTTACAAGTAAGAGGTCTTCAGGCAGAAAAAAAAATATATCGATGGAGAAGACTCACTTGACAAGAATTACATACAAATAGTATCAATTGCTTTTGGGACTTTATAGTATAAGTGATCAGTGCAAACACACACAAAAAGGGGAAACTGCCAACATTACATGGAGTCTTCTGCCATGGAGTATTTCAAATGCCACACTAAACCCACCATCTGAGCAGAAAATGAAGGAAGTATGATATTTTTCAGGACAGATTTCTTAAGCTTGAAAATTAGCTTTTGGTTTTCTATAGGAAGTTTATTTATTTAGAAATATTCTATGCTTGTTAATTTTTTATGTACTTCAATTTTGGTCTAATGTTCATATGGAACAGAAAATTAATCAAAATAGCTTACAAGTAGCAAATAAATTCTAATGAAAGAACTGCAAAGCTCCCCCCACCCCCCTGTATATTCTCTAGTTGGTGAAGGAGACTGCTTTCAAACTTAGGCCTACATCTCTTCACAGAAGATACCAATTAAGATGCATGAGCCTCCCTTACTGTAACTCAATAATTTCTGTATCCTTGAAACAAACTGTCTGGAGGTTGCTTGCAACCTAGCAAGCATGTCAGCAGAAGTGACCCACTGTATCAACCTTTCACTTTGAAACCCGCTGTTGATTGTGAAAGAAGTGTGAAAAATTCCCAAAAGTTTCTGTCTCCATCACTTTAAGTACTACCATATGTGGGTGCTTCAGATCTTCAAGATCTTGACTTATTAAAACAAAGCAAACAAAAAAACCCCAACCAACCAACAAAAAACAACAAAGAAGGAAATTTTAATAAGGACAAATCTTTGCAAGATTTTGGATAATTCTTTCTTTTGTTCCTGAGGCAGCTAGGTATTTCACGTCAGTATCCTTACCTAAGATACAGTGGGCATGTTTTACAGTGTATTCTCTATTGTCTTCATTACTTACAATGTTTTAGGATCCCTTGTAGCTGGAAAATAACACTGAAAACTGTGGTTTTCAAAGGGTCTCCTTGTACTTCCATGTTGAGTGAGACAGCATTGAAGTGACAATTGCCTTCAGTAATTGTTGTGTTGTCCTCCATTTTGAAAGCTGAGGGTCTGAAAATCTGAATGCCAGTTTGAATGGAATTATTCATGGCCTTGTTCTGAATTCTTAAAAGCTCAGTGAAACCAGTAGGATGCTCTCCATGTCTGTATTTATTTGTTGGTCTATATAGATTTTGCTTTGCAGAGGGCATTGTAACAGTCACTCCATCATCTCTTTACAGAAAGTTCTTCCACAGCACTGCATTCTGTCAGCAACATTTCTTTGCCTCATCAGGTTAGATGCTGGCTTTCACACATGCATATATCAGATTGCATTGCACACAGAATAATTCAAGACAGAAACCAGACCACTGACCCAGGTGAAAAGGAGTTACTAAAATGTGGTCAAAGATGGTACTCTGCTTCACCTGATATGTAAAGCCAATCCCACATAATTATGTGGTAGGACACCACCAGTGAAATGGCACATAAAGGAATCACAGCAGTAAGGTGAAGTGTAACTATTATTTTAGCAGTTCTGTCAAAGACACTTTCAAGGACAACATATTATTTCTTGTAGCATAAGAAAATGTGATCCTTACAAGTAAGCGGAAGAGCATTTTCTGCCAACGTGTTTACAGAGGTAACTTCCCCTCCATAAAGTTTGGATTCTTTCTGTGAAGCTTGTGAAGGTGTGCTCTTACTACAGATAATGCTGGTCATGGCAAGACTGATGGCAAAGCTGCTGCCACAAGGTGCACAAAGCTGAAGTTACTCTGTCCCTTTCGGGTCCTTTCTACAGTACATAGGAGAAGCTTGAGTTTTTTTCCCCAAGAGATTTTATCCTCCCTTTTCGTCCTGTTATTTTCCCAGAACATTTATTTCCTCTAGCTGTATGATAATAATCATTCTGCCTGGATACATCTGTGACCCTACATGAAAGAGGAGTGCAAACTGGACAACCATACATTCAATTTAAGGATCAGTGGCAAGGAATAAAATAAAAGCAACACAGCTATCCAGAAAGCACTGACATTAGAAGACAGTCTTAATATTCCTCCCTCACATCTCACTGAAGTTTTGAAGTCTTGGGAACTGTCATTCAGGGTAAGTTTAATGTACAGTAAATAAAGACTTATCCACATGACCCTCATTAGCATTTGTGGGGAGTCGTTTTGGCTCTTGTTCTCACAACCTTGCTGATGTAGGCTGGAAAGTGTAACAATGGAGCAAAATTTATGAACCACAAGTGACAAGCACAGCCCAGGGATAGCAAAAAATTCTTGTCTTTCACAGGAGGGAACATTGATAGACAGGGGTGTAGGAGAAAGCTTTCCTGGAGTCACTGCTGAAGAAATCATTTAGGCTTTTGTTTGTTTGTTTTTTGAAGAGCAGATTGTAAAGCACCTGCTACTCAGAAGGCAATGGAAATTTCATAGGTACTACTGTTGAAGATGCAACAGCAGCTCATGTAAACCATATCTGAGACAGCTACAAAAAATAAACTGCTAACAGAAAAATAAATGTAATGCAGGACACCGAGACCTACTGGGTGAATACTAGAGGGTGGAGCTTGCACTAAGCTCCAGTCCATCCTGGTAGCACTGCTACCTTCTAAGAAGTCCAGCTTGGCCTGAGGGACAAGATCAGGGAGAGAAAACTGCAAGGGCAGTTCAGGGCAAGCCCTAGAAGGAGAAAACAAAAAGAGCCAGGAGATACAGGATCTTCTAAAAGAAAAATAGAGGTATTTGGCCTCTGAAATATGTAAAGAAAAAGTTTCCTGGATCTTTCACAATTCCCCATTCCCTGTCAGGCATGTTGCTAATGCAGACTACATCACCATTACCACCATCAAAATCTGCCGGAGAGAGCCTGTAGCAAGGCCCTGATGTCCCTTGAAGAGGGTGGTAACTGTGTGCCTGCATAACACAGTAGGTCTCTCATTCAGCATCGCTACTCTTCACATCTTTTACCTATCTTCCTTTATTCCTAACAATTATTTTTTATGAGCTGACTATAGGATTGGGAGTACCAGCGGAAATGAGATTTGTAAAGTCCTGTATAGAGGCATGGCCTACCTGTGCTGTAGCAACAGACTTTCTCTATGCAATGGGTGAGAATAGCTCAAAAGTCTATTCTGAGACTATCTGAAACCCACTTTACAGATGCTGCTCTTAACATACTGCTTTTAAATTAAATATTTTTTTTAAATTTCACACTTATATTACCTTGCTTCTACAGCCTGCAAGTCACAATTCCAGCTGGACAGAAGATAAAATGCTATTGCTAGGAAAAGAAACCTTGTTAACTTACATTTTTGAAAAGTAGGTCCTGTACAAGAGACTTCTTGCAGCCCAGTTTTTCTGACTAAACCGAGCCAGCACACATGCTTAACTCAGGAGAATTTTACAAATGGAGGAGATACAGATACTATGCCTTGATTCACAAGCAGCAACTGGTACAAAACATTCCCTGCACTATAGTTCCAGGTACCTGGGGAGTTCCCACGGACATGCAAAACTTACTTTTTTGTGCATGAAAACAAGTGACACACTTACATCTGTGGTTATTTGCTGTTCTTGCATATGTAGGTCTCAGTGGATACAAATTAGTTTTACATTTCAAGACATTATTGGGATTTTTCTTTTAAAGTTTGCTCCTTAAAGCTAACAAATAGTCATCTGCTTTGCAAATACTTCAATTTTAGCATCCTGTGTTCTTGTGACTCTTTCAGGTTTTTTTTTCCCCCTTCAAGTATTTAAATACTCATTTACTTAATCTTGACTCATTCATTCTACCTAATTCACTGAATAGAGAAAATACTGTAAAGCCACCTGCACATAAAATGCAAATTCAAAGTATTCCAAGAAACCAGAAGATGCCTCCTCAGTTGCCCCTTGGGACTTGAACACTTGGTTGGGAAGTGAAACCCTTGGATGTCATAGTTTGCCATTCTGCCTGAAAAAGGAGTATTGACAGTTCAGTATAAGACAGTAGGGGAGATTATACTAAGGCAGACAGTAGGAAAACTGAGGACTTTGCAGGGAGTCATGAAGTGGAAGCATGTCCAACCACTGGGATTGGCAGAAGAGACCTGCCTGCATAAGAGCACACATGAGAGCAGGAGCAGCAGCTCCTCTGAGGCAGAGGGAGTTGTTGGTTGGCTCACTGGTGAGACTGCCCTGGGCTTAGCAGAACAGTTTTCAAAGTCAGTGCTGCCATTTTTACCAGTTGCTGCTGGGTATATAACTGGTCGGAAAATTTCTGACAGAAAAATATTTCCATCAGAGAGACAGTTCTATTAAAATTGACACATTTCACAGAAAGATGATAGCATTGATTTGTTTGGACTATTCCCATTTGAAAAAAAAAATGAGCCCTCTCTTTTCAGCTCTATGCCATGACAATAGCTCATCTCAACTCTTACCACTGTTCGTTTAACTACTAAATGAGCAGTTCCATGCACGTGGTACAGGTAGATAGTATTTCTGACGTTAAAATGACCTAGTGATTTAACTTCATGAAAAAGGCTTCACAGTATGAAATGCAAACATTTTGATAGCAGATTCACACTGCTCTTTTCACAGTATCTATTAATAGAAAGTGTGAGAGATGAGGCTTAAAAAAAAACACCAAAAAACCAAGAAATCAGATTTGCCTATGCAATGCAGTTAGAGCTGCATAAGAACTACTGAACGAAACTGTCATGTTCTGTGGGGCAGGTGCTTGGATGAGGCTCTTGATTTTCATGGGTTTGGTCATTGCCCACAGCTACACTAAAGAGCCAGCATGACTATTACTTTCTCGCCTCTCCACTTAAATCTACTGTCAGTACACTTGCCTTTGCTCTGCTGGAAAGCCAGGGAAATGTAGGACTGACCACAGCTGCTCATCAGCCAGCCCTCACGTCCTTCTCCCTCCAGTAACTTTCAAATTGGGATGCAGCCTTTTAGTTAGTGGCTGGCCAAACACAGCTGTTAGAAATGTGATGTCACAGCAAGGCTGCAGAACTCAGCCATGTGGATGTAATTGAACAATAATGATTGAGTTGTAGGACATTTCCTGGGGAACAGATAACCAGCTGGGAGGAGTTAATGGCCCACACTGTGCTTTGGCTCATTAAACACAAACAGATATTAATCCCCAGCGAACATTCTCAATGGGGGTTGGTGTTGCTGTATGAGGCTGTATTTTGCTTTCTTTATACCTACATGTTTTCCCCCACCTGTGTTACAAGCCTGATGGTGATCGTTTTCTCTTTGTCATAGAGAGCCATGGGGGTCAAGAATCTCCTCCAAATGCCCTAGTAAAGGTTTTGAAGTCACCAGGTGGCAATGAGCTTACCTAAAAGTATCAAGGGCAGCTTAGGGAGCCAGCATCAATGTAGCCAGCTCCTGCTGGGCTGTCCACTGAGAATTACCTGCAAGTCAATTCTTGTGGAACTCTATTGACTATGATAAAATTATGTGGAAAGCAAATTTGTTCCTAGCTGCAAGGAGGAAGGACGGAATCACTGTTGATACTATGCTAATTGCATCTGAATATTTGGCTTACCAGTGGTTTTGGAACAGAGGCTAAGGGCAGCTATATCCAGTGATATGCAGCCATTATCCACAAGCTCAGAGCACTTTCCATGAACACCTTAGAAGTCCTGTGCCATTCTACAGCTGGTGCTTGATAGAAATGCTCCTTTGAATGACTTTACAGCAACAATATTTTTATATTAAAGGTCATATAAATTTAGGTTCTGTTGCAGAAGAATTCCACAAAGTAACAGGGCAAGGTGGTTGTGGCAAGATTGAATGGACTCTGGGCACCTAGTTGTGTTGGACTGGGGGGAGTATGAGCACACAGGATAACAACCAGCCAACCTGTCTGAATCTGTCTGATTTAGTGAAGGAGGCTCCACACACATAAAGAACATTTTATGGGTAGAGTTTTCACCCTCAATAAGCCAAGCAGCTATTAAGGCTGGGACTGTGGGCCACTGTGCTGGTGCAATGGGTCTTATTCACTTCTATGTATATGACTATAATGCACACTTTCAAAATAAAGTTTTGTCATTTCATCTTCTAAAAGACTCTTCTGTGATCTCAAAAGGTTGAGGAACATCTGGAAAGCAATTAGGAGGGTCACACCTTCCCTCCCTGGACCACGAGAATAGTTACAATTTTGGACAGGGAAGATTTAAAGCAAGACGATTGAGAAAACTAAGCAACAGTGGCAGTAAGCACTGACATCCGAAACAAAGTCACAAAATAAAAACAGGCAGAGATTGAAACATAAGACCCAAATGAAGTAACTGTCCCTGTGGCATGGCTGCTGGGTGGAATAGCATGAGATAAATATACTTGCAGTAAGAAAACAGATTGGCCACTGCTCTCGGGATGCTATAAAAGGCATTAGATTACTACGCTTCTCTATTAAACTTCTAATTGCATTTCAAGTAGAATGAGGACTGAATTTGAACACAGTAATACTTTAAGAGACAAATATTAAGAAATTGGTTTCTTTATATATAAATATATATTTTTTTAATATATATATAAATAATTATATTGTATCTTACTACTTTTATTGTTCCTCTTCTGAAGTCTCAATAAGATGTCAATATGTGCCTGTGGTGTCAAAATGCACTTTGGATTTAGAATTAATATTCTATTCTTAGAGCAGAAGAGTCATTCAAAAACTGTCATAAATGATATACCTAATACCATAAAGCAGTTCTGACAGTGGGTGAAGTGAGGGTTCGAGGCATCTTTTTTTATATTTCCTGAGTGCTTATGGGGCTCCCACTGCCACAGAATCTTAAACTCTTGGCTTTAAAAATTCATTCTCCTAATACTTAGATGTTATTAGAGAGTTGAAGGAGCAAGTCTATGGGAAGTGGCAACTTGGAGTCCTGAAGTCTTGATGGTGTTCCTCAAGTTTTCTGTGAAGCTCTTGGAGAAACTAAAAAAGGAAAAAATAATGGGGGTTTTTTGCATTTTCTCTGGAAAGTTCCTTGAAGTTCTACTTCTGCTTAACTCCAGAGCAAGTTCTCCATCTCACAGGCTCTGCAAATCGATTTAGTTCCTGAAACTGGGCAAGATCCTCAATTTAAATGTTTTTTTTTTTGGCACTAAAGAACTAGACCTAGCAGCCATTCTCAGCACATTCTTTAGAAAATATGCATAAGTAGGTTGAATCCCCAGTCATAACAGAGCTGGAAGCTGCTTTATTTAAAACTATAGGGAATGAAAGAGGAGAATGACACTGAGTATTCCCTTCCTCACCATATGCACAGGTGCATACTTACTCCATCCAGTAGCAGGGAATATCCTATTTATGAGGTAATTCACATTGGATTTGCTGTCTCTAGCCTTGGGATATGCAGAATCAAGCCTCAGCTGATATAGTACTCCCATCCTGACTCTTGACCATGGCCATCCATTATACAGATATGAAATCACATGGCACTAAGAACACACCTAACCTTTCAGAGTCTCAAAGCACTGATTTGAGCCCAGTTTGCTAAGACCTGTTACTATTTTTTTATTCATTCACTATTTGTCATCAAATACATGTCTGGCTGAGAATCAGTTCATACTAGTAGCTGTCTCTCAGGAATGGATATTTTAAATAAGAAGGAATTATACCTCCTGAGTCTTTTAGGCTCCTAATTCTGGGAAGTGATTTGGTACTCTGGATCACCAGGTAAAATAGTCTAAGTAACATCTGGAATCCTGTACCAAGTGTAGCTGTGTATGATTCAATAATTTTTTTTAAAAAAGTGTAAGATTTAAGAGAGGAAACACTTCAAACACAAGTTTGTATTTACAAATTGAATGCTCAAGCTATTAGAAACATCTCATTGAAGTGTCACTTTCCAAGCATCAGAGGAGATGGGATCCAAGTCTGTTGCTTTTTAAGCACTGCTTTCAAGCCTGTGTGTTCAAACTGTGAACTGGAGTAATAGGAACTCTCAAGGTAAGCCTTATCGCAGATTTAGCCCTATGGAACTTTTTAGTTGTCCCAGCTGGGTAAGGAACCAAATGAAGCAGCTACTTTATGACAAAGCTGGATCAATTCATACTAAGGAAGAACACTGTATTTATGATTAGCCATGTCAAATTTGGATATCAGCTATTTTCATGTATGTATCTCCTTAGCTGGTGGGAAGACATAAAGGCTGGTCAAAGTCCTCTTGAGCAGTGCCCGTATGGTTTATGGTTAGAGTATAGGTGAATGACCTGGAATAACTTTTCAAAGGCGACAGCTGGAAAAGACTGATCCCATTTCTTTGTGATTAGCATTACTAGGAGATGTTAAGGCAATACTATGAAACACCTGGTTTTCATCAAGAAGAAATCTGCCATTGATGCATCAATCCTACATATGCTTATTTAGGCCAATAGCCCAATGACACATCCATGAATTCAGAGATATCTCCCTGGCAAGAAAAGTCTTAGTTTAGAAGTGATGATAGATTAGGTAATACCACCTAGTTTAGTTGAAGTCTCACTGGGCGGGGATTTTTGTTTGTTTGTTTTTGTTTTGTTTTTTGAAGTAGAGGATATATAAATAGTTCTTTGATGAAAGTAAGAACCATGCTAAAGAGTGTGTGTGTGTATATATAAAAACATCTTGAAGCATGTGCAATACACCCCCATGAACCTTCACCACATAACAGGGGAGTTGAAGGATCTCTTTTCCAGTGTCTTCTCCCAAAATTCTGTTTTCCAGCAAAATTCTTAGATACTGAGTCTCTCAGAATAGAGCGAATGGAATGCCAAAACCCATGAAAACAAAATTAATGTCACCCCTGATTAATGAAAATAATAAGCATGCTGGTAGGCACAGCTCACTAATCACATTTTCCATGTACAAATACTAATCTTATATTTACATTCAAAAATACTTATTTTACATAAAAGGGAACAATAAAAGAAGACAAAAGTAAATATGCTGTGAGATAGCACAGTCTGCATCTCCTCTGCAGCAGCCTGTATCTGAACTGAAGATGCCACGCTAGCCATCTTCAGCTGATACCAGATTCCAAGTGACTGAATGGGGTTATACAGACAAAGGATCCTTATCTTTCCTACATACCATCACAGTCTTGAATTCTCCAGACTAGGAAAACATTGCTTTAATAAAAGTGACAGATAACAAATTGATGAAAGATAAGCTTGAGAAAGTAACTCTTTGATCTTTTTGCAAAGTTGAACCATTCAATTCTCTAAAATACACAGTCAGAAGAACAAAACTGCCAACTGCATTGTGCATGTTTAGACACTACAAATTGTACCCCAGCCAAGCTCCAGTCACATGCTTCCAATACCATTTTCTCCACCTTCTTTCTAAGAAAGAACTATCAAATGCCGTGATTCTGTATTAGACAGGTCTCATCTGTAGCTAGGAAAACAAAAGCCATGCACACAGGACAGTGGTCATCCCCTCTCCTCTGTTCTTTAGCCCTGGGCTCTCTTGGCACCAGCAACCTCACTGTGCAGATGGTGGCCTTCCCACTCCTGTGGTCCTGTCTCTTCCTTTGTACTGAATGCCAGCTTTCTGATGAGAATCTAAATTAATTTATCTAGTGGACTGATGTCACCTCTTTATTTCTATCATGAAGTCATTCTAAGTGCAAAACAAAAGGAAAGGATTCAAGGCTGGGGGAACATTGTGGAGTTCATGCTCCAATTTCTGCTGTAAGGTTGCAGGTGCAACAGCCTTAGGTAAACCTGCACTATATTTGTACATTTGATCTATATTTGTACGGTACATTACAAATAGCCTCTTCAGTCTTTTCAGTATTTGGCAGAAGCTCAGAGCACAGGGAAATAACAAGTCCTAATAGCTGTGCAGCCAGCACTTGGATTACTCCTACACACAAAATCTAACTTCCTTTCTCAGAGCGCACCTGAACCAAAGTCTCAGATCTAAACTTCTTCAACTTTGCAAAGCTAAAGCCTGGTGCTGAAAGGTGCAGTAGCAGACCAACATGTAAGTATTTTGGAAGATCTTGTCCTGTTCTGAATGGCTAAAAAAAAAAAGTCTTAATGCAGTTTATGCAACTGCACCCAGGGAAGGCACTCAAAACAGCTCTAGGTGAGGACTTTCAATTTCTCTGGTTATAGTTTTAAAAACCTACTTAGATATTTTGTACAGTGTTGGTTTTTTTAGGATAAATTTTCCAATCCTTCTTCCTTTTTGAAGAGATGTTTTCCCCCTTTATTTGTGCTCTCCTAACTTACAAGGTAAGTTTTCATGAATTTACATTTCAAGTGATAATTTTAATTTACAATATTTTGACCCTGACAAAAAGAGCAAAAATATTACAGGTCTACAGTTATTGCTAGAATTTCTCATAGGCGAGTTTCACAAGTAAAGCCAACTTCAAGTAAAGATCCTCTGTTTCTAATGGATCTTGACCTTGGAGCTGGTCTCCTGATGGAAATTGTGATGAAGAAATAGGAATGTTGGAAATTGCAGACTGTAAATGAAAGAAATTGAGTAGGAAGGAGCTGAGGATGGGGATGAGGGTAGAAAATCTGGGATGAAGCAAAACTGTCATTTTCTTTTTTGACTAGTCAGTGGCTAAGACGACAACATCGATTTGGTTTGGCCTTCAAAAGGACAGAGTCCTTTTGCAAAGAATCAGCTACCATCAATTTGTTAATAATCTCATCAACTCAGGTACCAGCCAGCACTCTAAGGGCTGTACATGTTTAAACTTACAACCATATTGAAAGCAAAGTCTTATTTTCCTCTAACTTTAGTTATGAACTCTCCCCAAACTTAAGTTTAATGCATTTCAGTGAGAATTAGGGATCCTACATAGGCATATACCATAAGAAAGAGCAGGCTGGAAAGGAGTAGAAGTGGAAGATAATTAATGACCTGGACTACATCTAGTCCTTATTACTTTGGAAAAAAAAAGTAATCATGAACAAGTTTTCCCCAGGATTGGAAGTTTGGGTTGTGGGGAAAAGAGTGTTTAGAAGTCAACACACATGTCCACAGGGCAAAATAGAAATCATAATGTCAAAGCTTGATTTGGTTTCTGCAAGAGCCTCCTCTTCCTGTATAAGAATTTGGGTTTTTTTCCTTTCTCTCCCTTTTTTTGTCAACAATTATTATTTTTTTTTTTTTTATCTTCAGATTACATAATCCCTTAATGCTTTACTACTTTTTCAATTAGTCTTTTATCGCTATCTTTTAAGCGGCAATCCTGTCTGTTAGGTGTAGTCTCTGTGGCTTGCGTTCTGTACAGGTATTTTCTAAACAAAAACCTTTCACTATCATTTGTGTCATAAATCATTCCCTCTGCAGCAGAAAAAAAGATATCAGACAGTAAGTATGACAATTCTAACCTTCTTGGGTACTGGTAGTCCATGAAATAGAGCAAAACATCAAAAGCACTTCAGCAGAAATCTTGAAAGTATGCTACTTCAAGAAGTTTGCAGTGATTGGTACATGTAACAAGCAATACCCTACCATGCCCTTTTAAAAGCTCCAAACACCTAGTCAAAAATACCAAGCAACAAGGATGGCAAAATTTTTTTTTTTGGTTTTGTGTGCAGCCTGCATTGTGAAGGTGGGAAAACCAAAAGCTGTTGCCTTAAAAGCACTTCATTAAGAGACACTGCAGTTACAGTTGTGCCACGGTACCTTTGTCTAAATTAAACCGTAGATTTCTGCAATTGCCTGAGGTGGTAAATGGCAAATTTTAAACCTTATCTAGGTCTTTTGTAAACTGCTTCTGTTTCTCTGCTTTCAGGGAGCTCTGGCTTTCCTCTAACAACCAAAGCATGGAAAGAAAGCAGAGTATAACAGCAAATTCATTAGTTTCAACTCCAACAACAAAGCAGTACTAGAGCTGCAGCATTTGGAGGAAGAAAACAATTATAAGACAAAGGGTAGGGCTAAGACAGAGCTTTTTCCAGGAACTTGTTTCTAGCATTTCTGTTTGAGACTGAGACTTTTTTAGTTGGATTAGGTTGGATTTATTAAAACTCTGGACTTTCAAAAAACCATTTGCACTGGGCACAGGAATTCTGATGAAATTAAAACCCCTGCAGGAAGCACAAGTAGTGTAAATATTGTTTGTAACACAACGTTGGGAGCAGTCCAGAGCGGTAACACTCTGGAGCAATTAGTGTTCATATGTAATTGTATCAATATTTGCATCTAACAGACTGTGCTTTACTTGGGGAAAAGTCTTCAGCCCCACTGCACACAGGCTGAGCCCCACAGGCCATGCTTGCTGTAGTGCATCTGCAGGTCTGAATGCTATAGGAGTTGCCCTATAGCTTGTGGCTGCTACCCTCAGACTGAGCTTTTGGTCTGAAAGAATAGGAAACCAGAGACAGAAGTAGACACAGCTGCAAAGCACAGACCTTGTTCCTACATGGGCAGGCACCTATCCTCACCATTAAGGATGGTTTCTTAGTGGTTGCAGGCCTCTCTCCACATGCTACCCTAGCACAAAAGCAGCAAAATGGTTTGTCTGCAGCTACAGAGGTGAAAGGTCTATTCTAAAAATTATGGAACTACACTGTGCTTTTAGTATGTTGCCCTCACGGGACTGAGTTTGTGGCCTGAGAGCTAACATGCTTCTGATATCTATAAGTAAAATTCAGTATAGCTTTGACAGTTCAAATTGGTGTAAAGCATTGTGGCCTGACTTGTTCCTTGTTAGTGCATTCTTCTCATTTTGAAGCCCACAGCCTGTTTGGCCTCTATAATACACAACATGAGCACTAGTGGCCTCCCCTCCAGGCCATCAGCTCAGCAGGCTGCTGCCTCAGCTGGCTGCTGCCTCAGCCTACATCCTATGTCACATGTTAGATTTGCTGCTTCTGGCATTTTTTATTTGCTGCTGCTGGTCTGATCCGAGTTTAAAGTTCAGATCCTGTGGGTTTAAGTTTAAGACATTCTGTTGTTGTTTGTCAAGTCTGAAATATTTTCTTTCCTGATATTCTGAATTGACTTCTTGTCAGTGTGTTATCTCTGTTTAGAAGCCCACAATCCCTTGCTAAAATCAGTGAAAACAGTTTAAAGATACTGCTAATATTTATTCAGATATATGTTGTATTTTAATCTGAATCTTTGTACATAAGTGAAAATCTATCAAAGAAAACAGTGGTTTTGAATACCACCAATTCTGCGTTCAAGATGTTGCTTTAAAGAATCTCATTTATCACCAGTGTAAACACTCATCACTTCAAGAATTTAGGCATCAAGAAAGTCCTTAAATACATTTTGAAAATTTAAAGATTGTTTCCATTAAGATTTCAGCCCTGCAGCTTTATTAGGGCTTTCATTTATTTCAGCCCATACCTGATATCAAACCCATTTTTTCCTCTCCTCTGCATCTATAATAATTCTACACTCTTCAGCACAGGATCTGTCTTTTCATACTCTCATGTCATGTGAAGAGCACTGCAGATGCTGTGGATGTAAGCAAGAGACAGGAACAGAAATATTGATCTTAATTGTGTCCATGTCCAGCCTTCACCATATGACTCCCCAAACCAGAACCTTGATGTAAGGTTCAGCACTGAAGACGTATCTCTGATGTTGCAGGTAATCTAAAATTTTGGCAGAACTACCAGCCAGAGCAAATAAAAATTCCAATAAGTGAATTATTCTTCCTCAAAACTGGTTTCCTCAGCTTGCTCTACACAGCTATGGTTGTTCAGTGTAGTTCCTGATGTTAACCCCTATCAAAGCTTTTGTGTGTTGCTGTGGCTGATGACATCACCAAGCAGCCAGCTGGCTTTCCATGGTACCCCTCCTTTCTCCCCTGCTATGTGAATGTGCTATAGGTTCATGCTGGGACAGAATACCTGCAGTATGACAGCAAAATTCAACCCCAGCTACAGAGAAAAAGCTTTTGCTCGGAGGTGTTGAATGGAAGAGAACACACAATATGCTTGTCTTGAAGGATCATACAGATAGATCTTTTGACAAATTTTCTTCATGGAATCAGAAGCTCACTTAAACTGTATTGCTTTCACATGTGCATTATTAATACTGAGGCCCAGGGTTGTCAATTTGGCATCCTGTGCTGTCTGTTTATTGAGACATTAAGCAGGCTTTCTCCTCAGCTGTGCTACCTGTACATGTGGAGAAGCAGCAGGACCTGGAAGGCCTGACATCCCCTGCTGACTGCCAGAAACTAGCTCTCAGGCACTGCTGCTGCTGGGGCAGTGTGCTCTCAGTCACTGCCTGGAGAAACTTTTTTTTTCCTCTGCAGTTGACTCAGCAGACCAGGGGGCAGGCAGCCAGTAGTACAGAAATAGTGGAAACAATTGCTACAAGATAATTTTAAGAACCTTTGGAAGCTTTTGAAGGTGAATCAAGCCAAAAATAAGGCAAAATAGATTAGTACCTAGAGAAGATGACTTTGAGAAAGACTGTACCTCTCCAGAGACTTATAAGTGATTCAGATCTCGCTATTTTCTTTTTTTTTCCCTCAGCATCTTCACAATTCCTCCACTTGGCAGTTTTCTGGAGATGGGGCATGACCTATGAGCATGAGACAGCAGAACGTTTCTCCCTTGCTGATAGTCATGAGACAAATATTGGTAAGCCTTGCCACCCACAAGCTCTTTTGCATTTATCAGGTGGGGGTATGCAAGATACTCAGAAGGGCTGGGCATCAAAGATGACATTGCTGACAAGACCACTCCTGCCTGCAAACGCTAGAGTAGCTAAGAGAGCAGCAACTCTTTCCTTCAGACAAGAAATTTAAGAAAGCAGCTCTTGAGGAGGTGCAAAGATAGCTGAGCCCTTGCCAGGGGTGTTCCATAGGCACAGCCCTGGCAGCACTACAAGGAAGGATTCTGGTCACATGTATATCCCCAAATGCCAGTGAGAAGGAAGACATAGTACTGCTTTGAAGAGAATCTAAAATGAGTAAGTCATGTTTTTTTTCAGCAGAGACCACTCAAAGACTTAAACCAGCCCAGAACTAAGTGGAATTTTCCCACTGAGTGTAGAGAGGAAGAAGGGAAAAACTCATTTTCTATGAGTTAATATGAAAACAGCAACTCATTCTGGGACTGGAAAAGATAATTTCAGCTTAGGTACTCTTAAGAAACATTCTTTGTCAGGAAATCCAGTCTTTTCACCAGGCACTGTGTTTGTGATCTGCCACCAGTTATCTCCTGCTTTGATTGAGATTGGCAAATGTGATGCCCATGTGCAAGAAAGGCCAGAAGAAGGATCTAAAGAACTATAGACCTGTCAGTCTGACCTTGGTGCCAGGGAAAGTCATGGAGCAGATCATCTTGAGTATCTTTACTCAGCATATACAGGGCAAACAGGTGATCAGGCCCAGTTAACATTAGTTCTTGAAGGGCAGGTTGTTCTGGATGAACTTGGTCTCATTCTGTGACAACCACATAGTGGACAAAAGGCTGTGAATGTTATTTACTTGTACTATAGTAAAGCATTTGCCACTGTTCCACAACATCCTCCTGGAAAAGCTGTCTGTTCATGGCTTGGATGGGTAAAAAAACTGGCCTGTGTCAGGATTAGTGTGAGAAACAAAACTTAGGAAGTTATTTTCCCCATTACTCAGTACTGTAAAGCCACACCATGAGTACTGTGTTCAGTTTTGGGGCCTTTGCTACAAGAAAAACACTGAGGAGCTGAAGCATGTCCAGAGAAGGGCAACAAAGTGGGTTAGAAGTATTTGTGTATATATATATATATATACACACACACACAAAATATTTTAAAGTGATTCAGAAGTGATTGTCTTGTCTGTCATGAACTGGAATTCTGGAATTGCTAAAGTATTTGTGCAGCCTTGGGTTGAACTTCTAGACAGAGTTAAACTTATTTTAATTCACCACGAACATCTGTTTTTATCTCTTTCCTCTTGCTACCAACAAACCTTATGGTTTCACTGTCATTTTAGGCAGATTATGCTGTGGCTAAGCAAAGATGAACACAGTAGTCTTTTGTTTTTTTTTTTGTTTACTTGTGAAGGTTAACTAGGATTGCATCCCATAACTTCCGCTCTAAAACTACAGCTCATCACGTTGTTTCAGTGACCAGCAGTTTTATCAGTGCATTTTGACCCCCAAAACCTATGCGAAGATGACCACCAGAAAAAGTTGAAACCCAGTCTCAGTACAAACTCTTACCAGCTTCAAGAGTACATCGCCTCTCAACTTTCAGAAATAAAGGTGTGTGAAATGTAGGTCAGTTATCTAGCTTTAGCAACAAAGCCACGCTTCTGTTTTGTACTGAATGAAAAAAGGGGTTTCTAAATTCTTCTGAGAGAGGAATATTATATTTTATGAAACTCAATATTTATGAAAATGTTTTATAATGCAGCTCCAGCATCAGACTTTTGGAAACAGACCTACATTATGGACAGTATGCTTTTTGTGGATGCAAATACTTGGAGATAAAAGAAATGCCATTTTAATGCCAGAGCTATAGACATCACAATGACACTGAGCAACACACAGAGAGAAGAGAAAAATGGCATGCCTCTTTTTAAATGCATTACCTCAGAAGTAGTGAGCAAGCAAGAATAATAAACACTACCTTTTCCCTCAAGCACTCATCAACTGATTTGCATAATCAGAAAACATCCCCTACATGCAATGTGTTATGTAACTGGCTGGTGCCCAGTTACTAGTGGTGTCCCCCAGGGTTCAGTACTGGGGCTTGTCCTCTTTAATATTTTTGTTAATGAACTGGATGAGGCGATTGAGTGCACGCTCAAGAAGTTTGCAGGCAACACCAAGCTGGGTGTCTGTGCCATTTCGCTAGAAGGTAGGGAAGCTTTACTGCAGGACCTGGACAGGTTACACTGATGGGCTAATTGTATGAGGCCAAGTGTCAGGTTCTGCACTTGGGTCACAACCCCATAGTACGCTACAGACTTGGGGATGTGTGGTTGGAAAGCTGCAGCTCAGAGAGGTACCTGGGGGTTCTGGCTGACAGTTGATTAAATATGTCAGCAGTGTGCCCAGGTGGCCAAGAGAGCCAATGGCATCCTGGCTTGTATTATAAACACTGTGTCCAGCAGGAACAAGAGGTGATCGTCCCCCTGTACTCAGAACTGGTGAGGCTGTACCTTGGGTATTGTGTTCAGTCCCTCACTGTAAGAAGGACCTTGAGGTGCTGGAAGGGCAAGGAAGCTCATGAACATCCTAGGACACATGTAGTATGAGGAGCAGTCAAGGGAGCTGGGGTTGTTCAGTCTGGAGAAGAGGAGGTTGAGGGGAGAACTTCCTCTCTATATCTGAAGGGAGGTTGGAGCAAGGAGGGGTCCAGCCTCTTCTCCTTGTGGCAAGCAACAGGACTAGGAGAAATAGATGCAAGCTGTGCCAGGGGATGTTTAGGCTGCGTATTAGGAAATATTTCTTCACTGAAAGAGTTATTGAACATTGGAATGGTCTGCTCAGGGAACTGATGGAGTCACCATTCCCGCAGGTGCTCAAGTGGTGTGGGGCCCTGGTGCTTAGGGATGTGATTTAATTTTGACACTTCAGTGCTGGGTCAAAGGTTGGACTGGATGATCTTGAAGGTCTCTTCCAACCAGATATATTCTGTGGTTCTATTTCTGCCTGAGCCACTGTTTCTTGTGGCACATGAAAGAGACCTAACATCAGGAGGGTGCCTTCTGAGGTGCCACGGATTAGAATAAGCCAAGTAACTATTTCATCACAGAACAAACAAACAAACAATTTTCCAGACATCTCCACAAAGTGTTTCAACTGTACGTGATCACCATTCAACGGAGGCACTGATGACAGATTAAAAAAATACATGTTGTCTTTCTCTTCCTAATATCCCAGAAAGAAAGAGCCACACGGAACATTTGGAGAAGAAATAGTAAGTAAATGTATCTGAGGAAAGTCAAGATGTTTGAGATTTTGAATGCTGCAATATTATGATTTGAAAGTAGCAGAGAAGTAGCTCTGTCTTACCGAGGCAAACATTTCTCTGGACGAGTCAGACTGTCAGTATTCATCCTGTTCACCTCTCCTGCCCCTCACTGGTGTGTGTGTGTGTATAATTGTGGAACAAATGTTACATTTACACCTAAAGTGATGCCTTCCGTGGGTTATTTTACTTACACGAAGAGAAGATCTAGTGGCTCACAATGTGAGTTCTTGTAGTTTGTTAATTATTTATGCATCCCTCACCCTTACTGATGCAGAACGAAAGTAACACTATTTTCACGTATCATATTAGAGTTCAGTGTAGGCTAGAAATTTCAAGTAATTTTGTCTGCTGAACACTTTTTTCCTCCAAAGCCAGGAAGTTCCTAACAATTTTGTATCAGTAATTGCTCTTTGGAAATTTGTTTCTGCGTACACACTCTAAGCAGGAATGCAGCCTTTTGACACTACTATTAAACTTTTCATTCCAATTCCCTACAGTGGAAAGAGTATTCTGGCTGTCCAGTCTGCTCAGTCAAGCAGAGTAAGCTCTCATAACTACTGACAAAAAGGTCACTTTACTAACATCATGTTATTCAGTGTCAATTCAAAGTCTTGATCTTTAGTTCAACAATAAAATCAGTCACTTTGTGTTCTGCAGGCCTTAAAGGTTGCCAAACTGCTTTTGGAGAGATTAGAATAATTTGTTTTGAAGGTGATGGATGAAACTCTTTGCATGTACTAAAAATACTGGATTATTGCTATTCTGATATCTGCCCATGGAAGAATGCATGTGTTCTCTTCCTCTGATATTCTAAATACAGGTTTAGATAAAAACAAAATGGAAAGGGCTACATCTATTAAGTAAAATCAAAGTTCCCCACAGGGAATCAGAGTTTATTCAGAACTGCAGTCTGGCAAATAAATCTTACTACATTTTTCACAGATGTAAAGTGCTACTCTCCACACTTTGACCAACTTCCTGGTCCTGTTAGTTTTTTACAATCTGTTTCTTAACTCAGTTTCTATGATAAAAATCAGTCTTTGCTGCTCATCTCAAACTACATTGTAGTATTGCAATAAGGCTGTTAACTGCACCATGATCTCCTCAGGCAAGGTACACAGAAGACCAACAGTGCAATCTGTCCTTATCATAGTGTATATCACACTACGTCACTGAAGCTTTTTGCTCTGCAGAACAGAGGTTTGCAGCGGGAGCCTGCAGGTCTTTTGGTTGTGCTTGCAGTACCAGGAAAATAAACACACAGTGCAGGTGCTTTTTAAATTAATTTTTAGGAACTCAATCTCACCCTCCCTGTCAGATGTCAGAATCTGTCCTCTCCTATAACCTTTGTCTCCAAGATACTGGGGGGGAAGGGAAAAAAAAACCAAACGGGGGGGGGGGGAGGGAATCCACCAAACCCTTCTATTTATCATTTTAAGTAGATTTTAAGTAGATCACAGCTAGGCTAAAAGCTCAATTTGTTTCAGATTATTTGAGCCAAAGCGTGTTTTAGAGTTTTTCAGGGTACTGTCCTATACATCTTTTTCATTGTGAAGCACTGCAGACCTGCCCAGAATGCTGCCTGAAGTGGGACTTCAGAGCACCAGAAGAGATACAGTCACTACTAGTAATATGCTGAAACAGATCCCGGCTTCTGCAACTGCGGAAAGAGAGTGAGCTGCAGACATATTTTTAGTAGCACAGACACACCTAATGTCTCCGAGACTGGCATGAATACACAATGGCATATTCCTAAACTAAGACAGCATCTGTCCTCAAGTATCTTTCTTCTCTGAAACAAGAGGACTTTTCCTTCTTTTTCACCCTCTGTCCTTCCTGTTTTTAAGGCTGGGAAAGGTCAGCACATGGGCTCTTGCTGCCTACCAATGAAAGCAATGCTTGTCACAGGTACTCCTCTAAAACCGAGTAAAAGCAGCAGCTGATGCCAAGTTTCAGGTTTGATACTCTCATTTATCTTGGAGTCAAGAAAGAGAGCCTTTTACACCTGCAAAGGCTTTTGCTGAATTAATTTTCCTCTGGGAATCTCCCTCAAGAGACATGCTATTTACATCCACCAGCTTAGCATCCTCTCTGCTGCTGACTTGATGCCTACAGGGTGCAGCTGCTTTCTTGAGCCCTTACAGGGCCAGAGGTAAAGGCATTCAACTACAGTCCCAAAACACAAAAATTTTGGTTCAGATGTGCATCAAGAAGATGTAAGAATTTAGTATACAGAGATAAGTACCCACAAGCCAGTTACAAGTAAAATAGTTGAAGCAATTTATGCATTTGAAATGAAGAAAATTATAGATGTATAATAGAAAACTGGACAAGACACAATGTAGATTTACCAGTGTTAGATCAGATTAGACTGATTTTGTCTCATGAAAGAGAATTCACACAGTGAAATATATGGCTTGTCTAATGTAAAAAAGTCATTTCAGTTTGCTACCACATAGGAAGTTATTAATTAAACTGGGTAGGATAGAGAATACCTGTAAGGACTATAAGCTGCAAGAAACAGGCTAAAGAGAGTGGTTTGGAAGGGAGTATCAAGCTGGAAGGAAACCAGGCAGGCAGTTCCTCAGCAATTGGTCTTTTAATCTCATCTTACATAATACTCTTGTTAGTATTTGGAGCATGCTGGTGAAGTTTGCTGACCCTGTGAAGTTGGGAGACATCATGGAGATATAAGTTTAGACAATTGTATTGGAAGAAATGGATGACCTTGCAGACTGGAGTAACAGAAACAGTATGAGTGACTGTCATTCCACATAGAAAGCTATTCGTTTCAGGACAGACAGCAAAAACTTCTGCTTTAAGGGATGGATATCTACTAGTAATGATGGGAAAGTAGAAAGACCTGTTACCACATGTGAGCTAGTAACTGTCCTCTCTGATGATTAGAAAAATCATTCCTGTAGCACTGCCACAGTCAGCCATCGTTGCAGTAGGATAGAATGTTTCCTGCCAGGCATTTCCAGACACTCAGATAAGCAGCAATGTCACAAGGCACTCATACCTTAGCAAAGCTGTTCCCTCAGGTTCCTGAAAATTCAAACAGACAGAGCACCCCAGTGCCACTACTACACTGATGTCACTAAGTTTTAAGAGTGTTCTCAGTGATCATGTTACAGTTCATTAAAAGTAAGGTTTAAAAAGAAAGAAAACAAATTCTTGGGAACAAGATCCCAGCAAGAAAGATGTGCCAGTATGCCATTCTATGTTACATCAGTGGAATGTGAGCCTGCAACAAAATCATATCCAAACATGTTATACATCTGGCCAGTATACTTACCTTAGAAATAAGGGCTCCCTGATTTTTTTATTTGTCCTGATTAAACTCAATTTAAATAAAAGCATGGAATGTCACAGAAAGGCAAACTGAAAGACAAGGCTTATAACTTATTAAAGAGAAAGGATGGCATAGCAGAAATTCTGACTCATTGAACTTCATGAGGAGACAGTCTGAAATAGGTGAACACATTCTGAAACACACACACAAAACAAGGAGAAACAAAAAATCAACATCAACAACAAAACCCCACCAACACAGGTGCTGCTTCCAAGCCAAATGGATGGGACATCTCTTGAACTTGGTTTTCTGTAGCCTAATCAAATGGTAATGCAGGTATTAATTTAAAATACCACCCTAAAATGCAAGAATACTTTTTCTTTCTCTTCAGACAACAACACAAGAGTATTCTTTCAAAATAAGTTTCCTAAACACGTTTGTGTCTCAAGGGAGGTTGGGAAAAAAGCCAGACATTCATAGGGGTGATCACATTTCTTAATACATTATTGAAAGGCTGCTCAAAGTGAAAACTACAAAATAAAAAATGTACAGAACACAACCACCTAGCAGAATATGTAAGAATGGACAACTGACTAAAATAGCTTTTAAAGATTAGTGAGGAAAACTCTTGATTTCCTAACCAACAGAGGAACCTGAATCATTAATGAAGTTGGAATACTGACTGCTGTTCAAATTGAAAGCAGGCCTGAAGAATCTGACATCTGGGTCTGACCAGCTACATGTCAAGTTTGGGAGAAGAAAAGAAGAGAAAAGCTTTGGCAAAAACAAATATACCTTTCATAGGAAATACTTCACCACAGCAAAGGATCAAAAGTTTCCCAGTTTGGTCTAATCCAGGGACACTCTATGACAAATATCCCATGATTTACAGTAGGTTTCAAAACACTCCATGGCTACTAAGGGATGGAGTATGGCTAGCTGGTTTGTAACAAAACATTCTGCTTCAGCAGATCTCAGCAGATAGCAGGCTGTTCAGGCATGGCTAGAGCTAATCTCTACTCCTTCATCTGCTGCAAGATGGCTTTGTGGCAGTGGGGCAACACATGTCTGGGCATTAGAAGAGGACATTCTTTGTAGCTTGGCAGCAGAGCAAGCACTGCAAAGTTGGTACATGTGAACAGACATTTTTAGGAAAGGGATAAGAATGCTTTACAATTCAATAGAACACTGACCTGAATCTGGGGGTTTGATTATACTGAGACGCCAAGTGATACAAAACACAATTTCTTTCTGTTTTTCCCCTCAGAGACCTGTACTATATGAGTAAGATTATAGCAAAAAGGCTTGGTGTGTGAATTATTTATTTGAAGGATATCATTAGCAGCTTGCTGTGTTCTCAGTTGAATGCCTGCTCCTACCCACCTCAGTATTTGTTAAGGATTGTGTATTGGTTTCATTTTAGGTTATTCCTTTGTGTAGTTGTCTGTAGGAAGTGAATTTGTTATGCA
Source organism: Picus viridis (assembly GCA_033816785.1). Classification (NCBI taxonomy): domain Eukaryota; kingdom Metazoa; phylum Chordata; class Aves; order Piciformes; family Picidae; genus Picus; species Picus viridis. The sequence continues at coordinate 28,371,931 of CM066578.1, read as the reverse complement.
TATTAGCCACATTCTTCTGCATTAATATACATTTGTTTCAACTTCTTTTCTAAGTGGAGTGTGACAACAGTCTTTTCTTCCCTTCCACACTCCTTCTGGGGTCCAGACAATTCCTTACTTCAACGGGATGTAATCTATGTTTTATGGTAGTTCTAATGCATAATGAAGACTTATTCTATGTACAGGAGGTAAGAGGGTTTTTCTTGTAAGAGACCTCAGCTTGTTAACTGTTGGTCCAACCCAGTATTATAGAATGGTCCGAATTGGAAGAGACCTTAAAGATCATCTTGCTCCAGCCCCTTGCCATGGGCAGGGACACCTCCTGTTATACCAGGGTGATCAAGGCCTCATCCAGCATGGCTTTGAACACTTCCAGGGTTGGAGTCTCCACAACTTCTCTGGGTAACCTGTTCCAGTACCTCACCACCCCCAGAGAGAAGAATTCCTTTCTAACATCTAATCCAAATCTCACTTCTTCCCATGAAAAGTCTTTCTCCAACTATCCTGTAGACCCCCTCCAAATACTGGAAAGCTTCTATAAGGCCTCCCTGGAGCCTTTTAATCTCCAGGCTGAACAACCCAAATGCTCTCAGCCTGTCTTCACAGGAGGCGTGCTCCAGTCCTCTGATCCTCTTTCTGGCTCTCCTCTGGACCCTCTGTAACAGTTCTGTGTCATTCTTGTATTGGAGGCTCCAGAGCTGGATACAGTACTCCAGGTAGTCTCATGAGCAAAGTAGAGAGACACAATCAACTCCCTTGACCTGCTGGCCACATCTTTAATGCAGCCCAGAATTCAATTTGCTTTCTGAGCTGCAGGCACACATTGCTGGCTTATGTTGAGCTTCTCATAAATCAGCACCCCCAAGCCCTTCTCCTCAGGACTGCTCTCCATCCATTCTCTGACCTGCCTGCATTTGTGCTTGGTATTTCCTTGACCCTGGTGAAGGACCTTGCACTTAGCTTCATTAAGCTTCATGAGGCTGGCATTGGCTCACTTCTCAAGCCTGTGAAGGTCCTTGTGGATGGAATCCCTTCCCTCCAGTATGTTGACAACACCACACAACTTAGTATAATGGGCAAACTTACTAAGGGTGCACTCAGTCCCATCATCCGTGTCATCAATAATGATGTCAAACAGCACCAGTCCCAGTAGTAACACCTGTGGAGCACCACTCATCACTATACTCCACTTAGACATTGAGCCATTGTCTATTACACTTTTACAGTATCACAGTATCACCAAGGTTGGAAGAGACCTCAAAGATCGAGTCCAACCTGTCACCACAGACCTCATGACTAGACCATGGCACCAAGTGCCATGTTCAATCCCCTCTTGAACACCTCCAGGGACGGTGACTCTACCACCTCCCTGGGCAGCCCATTCCAATGATGAATGACTCTCTCTGTCATCTTGTCTTCTAAGATGGAAGCAAGACATGCCTGTGCAGAAATGCACTGTTGCAGACATTCTCTGTCAGCTTAATGCCAGGAGAAAACTGCACAAAGTATCTGCATGTATTCATCCTTATGCAGAGAGAAGTGCATATATATTCCTTTAGGCTACAGTTTGCCTTATTCATGACATACCTATTTAAAAGCGATTCCTGTATTATCATCATATTTCTTGCTGACAGGGGTAATAATTTGTCAGAAATGTAAACAGCCTGGAAAACAAGTCAGCCTGGGCACTTACAGTCCTAGTGCTAATCCTACATCCACAGTCCTAGTGCTAATCCCAGCAAACTCCCAGATTGCTTCCAATTAGGAAAAATGTCAGTATTGGAACACAGGATCTAGAAGGCTCAAATAGGAAAGAAGCTGAATTCTGCCTCCCCAACTGATTAGAAGCAAGTACTTGCCAGATGAAAAAAGTCTGGCTCTGTATGTAGTGAGCCATCCAAGAAAAAAAAATAAAAGGGGGTGGGGGGTGGGGGGAAGAGTAGCTTTGTAGAGTTCCACATTAAACTGTTTTAACTCCTCATTATTCACTTTTAAAGTTGTCGTTATTATTATTGTATACATTTATATGTGCACATTTCCATGTGCTTAATTGGAAATAAATGTTTGAAATGAAGCATTTTTTGATGACAACTTTAAATGGCATATAATTTAATAAGCACAACAAATAGCACAACAGGCTGCTTGCACTACCTCTTGTCCAGAAGTGAAACAAGGACATTCAGTTGTTAGTCTTACACAGTAACTTAGTTATATATGGCATATTAGTGTTGCATCAATAAAGGATGCTAAACCAGAAGTTTCATTTGCCACACCAAAAAGTTGCCTTCTTCCCTAAAAAGTCAGGAAGACAATATGCACACATTCTTTTATTGCGTAAATACGAATAGTGTAAACACGTCAGCATCAAAACTTGAACTGAAAATCAAGTTTGGTTGTTTGCTAAGGTTCCCTGCCTCCTGCAAACTGGGTACCAGATCTCAGGTGTGGCTACTTCTGAAAGCTTTCAGTTCCAAAAATCAAAGAGAGAAATCTATTGCATCAGGCAATATAAAGTCAATGTAAAGTTGCTTGGTATCAATCATGTGTTTCACCAGATCACGACTATAGCCAATAGCAGCTAGAACACCTATACCTCTCTCTGTACAGACTTATTTTCAGTGGCTTGCATGGCTGTTTTCCTTTGCCAGGATTTTCTAGAATCACAAGTACCATTTAAAATATGGATGCTAAACTGGTTAAAGCACTACAACTTACAAGGTAAAGTTTTCTGACAATAATTTTCCTAATAAGCAAAGAATCCTGGGAGTACAAAAGAGATATTCTGTACGTCTTAATTATGTTGCCATGGAGCAAATGGTTTCGGGGTTGTTTTCAAAGACCAGGATGAATGTGCATTGCAGTTTATCTCAAAGGCTGCACTGTGATACTGCATCAGGTTTGCAGGTGGCTCTGCTGCATTGCAATAGAGCAAAACAGTAATGCATTGCTGGAGCTATCAACCCCACTCCCAGTGTAGCAGTTCGATGTATTAACTCTGTGGTAAGCAATCCTCTCATGGATATCTACATAGGAAACAAATTCTTGTGCCAGCCTGCCTCAATAGATAACTGCAGGTGGAAAGAGCAAAGACTATTTTAGTAACTAATTTAGTTAATAATTTAAAAGACATCTGGAGGGGAAAAAAAAAAAAAAAGATACCTGGTTTATGATGATATCTTTCCCTTACCCTAAATCTAGAAGACTGGCTGATCCTTGTTTCATTAGAGTGATCAAGAAGAAGCCCAAAACTCTAAAAGTGTATAATTGTCCCCCTGCCCCTTCATTAGGCTGCATACTGGTATGCATATTAAATTCAATATGCTTGTAGATGCTGATGTGAAAGTTATTTTGTGAGTGGGTGTCCTGTGACTTTAGTTAGCTGTGTATTCTGGACTCAGACCAGCCAAACCTTGTTTGCCTTTTTCAAGTGAGACCCTATGAATTTGACAGGACTTAACACGTGAAAAATGAGCAAATAAACAACATTTTATTCACATGAAATATATCAAGCAGTGCTGGGAAAATTAAAGGTCTTTATTACAAACCATTTTCTGTCTTCTCAACTGTCTTGAACTTGTGACACCAATTATTTAGTTAAAAATGAAAATCTGAAATATAATTTAGAATTTTATTGCCAGTTTGTAAAGTCTACTCTCCTTTCAGGTCTGACTCATTCTCCCTACTTAATAATAATCTCACAAGAGTGATGGGTCATAATAGAAATACAATTTCATTTACATGTAAATTAAATTAAGTATAATTACATTGCATCTGAAAACACCTCTTTCAGACACTCAGAAATAATTTTGCACCAATTTCTTCTTTGTAATTAAGAGAGACTTGGTTAAAAATATAATAATCCTACTGGCTAAAAATGCCTTGCAGACAGTACTTGTACAGGAAATATCATCTGCTACACAGTATTTTACCTCATACTCTTTTACACTTGCCTTTCTGCTTTTGAGTGTTCTCTCCAGCAAGTTTGCATCAGTTTTGAAAGGGCTGTGTACATGAGGCAACTACAGACTCTGTATCCTGTATTTGGCAGTTTTTCTTTCTCATCTCATTGGCAGTGCAGTCAGACATACCAGTACCTACCCAAGAGAATTACCTAGAAGCAATCGTTTGTTCCATAGTTGAAATGAGAAAGAAGGGGGAGGGGGGGAAAGAAAGAAAGAAAGAAAAAGGCATTTTCTGCTAATGACTCCTCACTCCTATTACCACTTCAGGCCACAGCAAGTGATAATCCTAGGTACTAGCAGGTGTTGAGGTCATTAGAGTTTCATTGCTGGAGAAAGATGACTTTATTCACCTTTCAGATGTTCACAGTATTTCCTAAAAGAAAATACTACTGCCACATCAAGGGAGAAGCAAACGACTTTGAGCACTACAGTCCTTGCTGGGAAGAGATCAAAAATGTTTTTACCTTTGTGCATAACCAGGTTTAAGTGACAAGACAGATATATTCTGTCTCCTCTCTTTCCGACCTCCAAGCTTATTTGTTGCATTTTAACTTCAATGATAGTCAACATGATGATTTCACCACTGAGTAACTTGAGAACGGTAAGGAAGGAAGACAAAGATATAACTGTGGAAGCAATGTAGAAACTATCAGATGCTAACTGCAGTGTCATTCAAATAAAAATATGTGTATGGGAAGCTTACATGGCAAAGAATGGAGGTGAGAATGTGATTCTCAGGCACTTTTTTTCTTTTCTCCCTTCAGAGTGCCTCCAAGATGGTATAAAATGTCTTTGACTTTCCCCAAGAGGCATCCTTAACAGTATATTTAACTCGTTAATCTACATATTGAGAGATTGTTTCAGTTTATACAGGGCTTGGTATTCTTCCCATGATCTTCCATCACAACTTATAAACACTTGTGTTCCTTTTGATTAATAAGGGAGAAATCCAGCAGATGCATGCTCAAACTTTAAGTTCCTGCCTCAAAAAGACCACTCACTTGAAGAGCAGAAACTTCTCCCAGAAGCAGTTTAATATTTTATGAAGAGAAAAATGGTGCAGTCATACATAAGGATAACTCACATGTCGTGTTTTAGGGAAGCCAGCTATATTAACATGGGTTAATTAACACAGGACAAACAGAGGCAATCTCAGTGTATGGGAAGAATCAAGCACTGGAAATACTTCCGCTGTGCATCTACTACAGATATATAAAGCACCTTTCTTAGACTGGTTTCAGAGCAACAAAGTTCAGGCAAAACAATTCCATGCATCTTATAAACAAGCAGGCAAATTTAGCTTCATTAAAAGTCATATTCAAGTGGTTGAAAAATACCACTGCAGTTTCTCATTCATCTTATCAGCATCTGCAAGCCATGAAGGCATAATAAAATTTAAAAATCTCTCTGCGAAATAGACTACTACTTGCAAAAGTATTTATGTGATATTAGAATTAAAGTAATGATTCTACCACCACTGAAAGAGATGAGAAAGTCTTTACAAATCAACATCTGATCAAGGAGAAGAAAATAAGATAGTGATTGCAAAGTTTTCTATGAATGCCCACACACTGTATTATATAATACAGTGTATGTACATGGAACTGCTGGTCGTATTATGTCAAGACTTATTTACAGGGAACAATCATACTCCCTGTTCTCAGATGACAGCAGTAGCTGGAGGGACTCAGGCATATTTCCTTTGGTTTGGCACTGCTCTCAGAGAGGTGCCCACAGTGGGTGTCCTTTGTGTGACACCCTGCCTGCTATTCTGGTCATGGCACAACACAGCATTAAAAGCTGTTTCAAATACTCAATATTAGAAACTCTATTTTAGTGCAAGATAAGAGCTCAAGGGATAGAATTAAACCCAAACACCTCAACCTTATCATAACTTTGACCTTCCTGAGATCACACATTTCAACAGAATCCAAACAAACAGAAAGCTGGCTTTGGCAAATCAACCTTATTTGACGACTTTGGTGACACATTCTGTCCACTTCCAGTGTGCAGACAGGGCATAAAGCTCACTGCTAATGAGTCATTAGGATCAAAGCCTTAGACGAAAAAACCTGTCATTGCTGGGAAGGTAACAGCATGTCTTCCTTGGCATTTTTTGTCACAGAAAGACAAGGTGTATACATGTAGTAGACAAGAATGTGCTCACGAGCCAGTTAGACTTACAGTATTAGGAAATCCATGAGGGGTCTTTAACTGCTTTTGAAAAAATGACATTAAAACTCAGATGAAACTCTTAATCAGCCTTGAAGAAGCACATGATGATTATGGTTCAAATAGATAGCAGTGTTTCAGGATGCCCACACGCAGAGAGCTGCTACCAGCAGATAACATTGCCTGTGTTTCTTAGTAACTGATGCAATTTGTAATTTATATGCAGGAAAGTCTCCCTATGTACCCTGAGCTCTAGGTCAAGGTCCCCCTAAAGGTACTATATACATTGTGCTATGTATAGATATGCTATGTACAACCAGGGAAAACAACGCTGAGGTTAGACCACTATTCTTCCAAATTGCCAGGTTTAGGAAAAACAAACCCAAGCAAACAAAACCCCCCAAACAACAACAAAACGAAACCCAAACCAAAACCACCACCACCAAAACCCAACCCAAAAAAACCCCACAAAACAACCAAACAAAGAAACAAACAAAAACCAAAAAAATGAACATACAAAAATACCCACAAAACCCAAACCTACAACCCAAATGAAAGAAAATCTCAAAGCAAATGATGAAGTTAGGGATTAAAATAATTTCTTGAGCATTTTAAAATCCCTGCATTTGTCTTTTCCTTTTTACCAAACGCTTGTTTGGTGCTTAGCAACTATGAGCTATCTGATCTGTTCATTGCAGTCACTGCCATCCAATGAGACTTACAGAAAAACATTCAAAGGTTATAGAACAAGTTCATCAGGAAATTCTTTATTACATGAAGTCATAAAAATGACCCAGAATTAACTAATTAATCCTTTGTGGTGCTACTGAGTCAGAACACCAATTCCCTTTTATTCCTGTGTATGTATACTTTATACATGCATAAAATATGTTCATACATGTGGGTTGGTTTTTTTTTTTTTTTTAAGCATTCAGTACACAGAGGAACTGAGTACAAAACTACTGCTGATATCTAAAGTTTCAAGGTAAAAAACAAGGACTCCCTGACACTCAGAGCTGAAAAAAATTGGAAACCCTTCTTCTTCAGAGCAGAGAAACTACAAAAAGTCAATGCTAGATGTCAAAAACAAAAACTTGTTAAAGAAAGGTATAGCCGAAAGAGTTACATCCATGCACTCCAAGCTGTGGAGAGCCACTGTATTGAAAGCATGGGGCATAAAAATACTGTCTACTGAGAAATCCTAGTGAAAGGGAGCAAAAAAGTTCAGTGTTGCCTCATGGTACATTAACAGAAGCAGCCATCAGAGAGATGAGGTGTGTTCCAATGAGTTAAATAAAAAGAACCATGAATTCCTGCAAATAAACTTAAATTCATAGTGAAGCAGGCCAAAATACCTTTTATTAATTGTGCCTAAAGTATCACTAATAAATCTACTTTTAAGTAGACAAGGAACAGAAAAACCTATCAAAGACTACAATTGATTACAATGTAAGAGGAGAAATCTGTGCTTGCCTTGCTGCTCTTTCTGGACAAAACAAAAAGTGGAGGTGTTTTGGGGGATTTATTTATTTATTTATATAAATAAATAGTGACTCAGAGGTGCTGCCTGAATCTGAAGTGACTGCAGAATAAGTTATGGAATGAATTCACGCCAAGACCAGATGGTACTCACTCAGGAGCTCCAAAGGAACTCGAAGATAAAATAACTGAATTACTAAGGATAGCGTGCAGCTTCTCATTGCATCAGTACCTGAGGAACATGACAAATGTGACATTAATTTTTAATGAACAGTTTCAAGGGAACCCCATGCCGCTTAAACTGGTGTTTGCAGCATGCAATGAAGTGGCAACTTCAATTAAAAAAAAAAAAAAAAAAAAAAAAGTAATAGAAGTGATAGGCATCTGAATTATCAGCTTCAGGAGTCAACATGGCTTTGAAGACAAGATATGCCTTGCAAAACTACATTTTGAAGGAAGGCAGGAACCTGTGGATAATAGTGATAAAGTTGATAGTATCTACTTGTATTTCCAAAAGGATATTTTATTAAAGTGGTAATAAAAAACATCTACGTCCTGAAAGAGAAAGGTGTCAGCATAGATAAATAGTCAGATGAAAGTAGTGGAAACGGAGGTTGGAAGTAAATAATCATTTCTGGGTGACTACATTGGTTCCCATCATGGTGAAGAAACAGAAAGGCTGAACAAAGGAGTGAGAAAGTTTTCTTGTTTCGTAAATAAGTTATTAAGGATTAAGTCTAACAGAAGACCAGCAGGACAAGTGAGCTGAATGGACAATAAAGGAGCAGGGAAAATTTAGTCTAGATGGTATTAAAGGATGCACAGAAGTTGCACATTGCTGACCATTAACACTCTGAAGTGGCATGTTGAGACTAACACAAATAGAAACATAATATATAATTATAGCAATGTAATAGGAAGCTCTGTGAATGTGTCAGCTCAACAATACTTAAAAACTTAAAGTTTTGGTGCTACTAGGCAATACACAGAGGAAAAAAATGAAGCCATCTTTATGTCACTGTTCATATGGATCATTAATACTATGTCCAGTCAGCTCATCTCATGTGAATCTGGAATAGATGAAGAGGTGGGAAGTAACAAAGAGTAAGCATACAGGATCAGACTGCTCAGACACAAAAAGAAATTAACAAAGGGAATGTAGTAGATGCCTACAAAATCATGTTGCTCATGAATAGGTTAAAAGGGGCTTGTTTGTTTGCCTTTTTTTGTGAGTAAAATTACCAAGGCATTAAAGAAAGCCAATTCAACACAGGTTCAGAACAACCAAAAGGTCATGTTCCCTAAGACAATAATAGCTGCAGTTGGGAGAGTATTTGGAGCTATCCACATGCTACTGTTGCATTGCCCATCCCACATTTTCTCTTGCCTTCCTGCCTTAGTATCCTAGCAAGCCCTATCGCTCAAATTCTTTGGTCTTTCTCCTCTACTTATCCAAGGGCATCAGCCCTTCACTTGTGCATTGCTCTGCTTGAAACCCTGAAATCCTGTTTTCCCCATTACTAGATCTTCAGCATCCCAGTGTAGGAAAAGATATTTTAAAGACTAATTTTGTTTCATTGGTGTTCCATGTGCAAAAGCTTGACAAGCAAGACCATTTCAGGAATATTCTGATATTTGTAGAAGCCATGTTTCTAGGACCAGTATCTTTTTGTTGTTGTTATTGCTCTTTTTCCTCTCCAAATAAATAACAATTGGATAATTCAATTTCAAGGCAAGTGACATTTGTTGTGAAGGGATGTTTTTTTAACACAGATTCCTGCAAACAAATTTCAAGTCAACATTTTCTTCTCCCAAAATGACTCTGGATAAAGATGAAGAAAAATCAGAAGATGAGAGTAGAATTGAGATCTACATGGAAAAGATAATAACATTTCTTCTCAGAGTTTAAAGATTCCCAAATCAGAAGTAGTCTCTTTATAAACAGGCTGTGGTGGGCTCAAAGTGCTGTTACTTAAAGGCTGCATGCAGCTTGAGGCTGAAGCTCTGAAATACACTGATGCACATTGCCCTGAATTGGTGATTTTAAGCCTTCAAACATGCTTACAAAAAAACAGATGATGGCCTCATTATGAAACACTGAGTTACAATGCTTGTGTGCTTCAGGCTGCTCTAACATTACAGATACCATCTTGAATGTCTTGGGACAAAACTGCTCAAGGCTTAGAATATTAGAAGTTACAAGGTGTTCTCAACTTAGCTCTGCTGTCCTGCGAAAGGGCTGTAAATCTCTCTTAACTAGACACCTGATGCTAGGAAAAGGTATTGTCAGTGGTGGAGCCAAGGACTGAGAAAGGATAAAAGCAATTGCTTTGAGTACAAGTGAAGACTAATTTTTTTCTGAAGAAAAACAACTCACCTCCACATCAGCTGGATGAGACTTGAAATGATTGAGCATCCCTTTTCTTTTGAGAGCAAAATGGCAAAATGTTTTGTGGTTTTGATTTATTTATTAATAAAATATGTTGAGAGATTCTGGCACAAAGTAATTCTACCATATTAACTTTACAGTTAAGGTAATGTGAAGAGACTATAAAACCACAGCACTATACTGAGCATTAAAGCAGGTCAGGGAAGCTATAATTTTGGAAAAAGCAGTCCCTTCAGTAAAAAAATAAAATTCAGCATAATCATGGGGGGAAAAAGTGCAACTGACTTGGCATCCTCTACGATGAATGAGATTCAGCTAGATCCAAATTCTTTTCTTCCACCTGTAGAGGAAGTATCTTGTGGCAGTATGACTTAGCTTTCTGAATAATATTGTAAATATAAAGAGCTTTCTCATTGCACCATAATTTTTGCAGCAGTGCAACATCTTGCTTCTTGTACATGTCAACATTTCTGCCCTTGTTACCTGTTCCCAGCACTTGCCAACTGTTTAAAAAATCAGGAGCCTATTCCTGGCCTGTCTGCTTTCTATGGGCTGCAGCAGTGCAACATTACCCATTTGAATCAAAAGGGTTTTAATGGGAGCTTCAGGGAGCACAGAGAAAAGCTTGAGAAATGCTTGGGATGAAGTTTATGAATTAACTCTGTTGCAGCGCCTTCTTAGCAAGGTGATAAAGATGGGTTGTCATAATTACTCACTTTCTCAAAGAAACCAGCCCTCATCTCTTGTCCCAAAATTGTAATCATACCTAAGCTGCTTAGCTGTATCAAAGAGCATGGGCTTTATCTTCCAAAAACTTTCTGGGCACAGCAAAACACATTCAGGTGCCTTTTCATTAAAGCAGCAAAGGTCTATTAGCATATCTGTCCCACAATGGTTTTCTTTTTGTCAGAGAAAAATTACCTGCTGTATCTCTGAACTGTCATACAGCCTTACAAAAACAGCTTCCTGCATGCATCCCATGGAGCTTTCTAAAGGAATAACCCAGTGTGTGGAGGTCAAGCCATCACTTCAGTAGAGGATCAATTCACTAGAATGATTATCTTCAGACAAAGCACACAGCTCTTATTCACGTCAGCTGAGATCATTGTCAGCGTTACAACAGCTCCTCCTCGGATTTGCAGTCCCACTGTGCACAATGAGGTACAGAACAAGCAACCCAGGAAGAACACAGCATAAATAGGATCCTTGTAAGGTGCAATAGTCGGGGACTGGAAACAGTGCATTTTCATTTCTGCCATCTAGGAACTAAGTTGCATGTCTTGATGAAATATGTTCTTTTGAAATGTCATACTATTGGGGCTATACTCACTAAAACAGAAAGCAAGATGATATTAATGAGGGTCACCTGCCTACACAAACAGGAATTCTGCCTGTTTTGGCCCAGTGCTATTAATGAAATCAAGACAGGAAAGACTGGAATGGCAGATGGCTGACAGATGCAGCAATGTAATTTGATGGTGCAGTGGAAAGAATTACTCAGTACATCACTATCAATTTTGTATTTTCAAATTTCTACACAGAAGAATCTCACTTCTGGTTCAGCCATTTAGAAGTTAACCACTCCATAAAGGTAGTATTTATGATGCTTTTGAAAAGCAAGATTTATGCATAAGGTATAGCACTATACAGGATGGATAAAGGACTTCATGAAGTCACATAGTGTGTGCTCAGGTCCAACATCATCTTGTAATTTCTGACTGATGATGGTCCAGCCTGTTCTCAAAGACCTACACAGCTTTCTGAGTCTAAGAAAATATCTCATTATAGAATCATAAAATAGAATCATAGAATAATTTTAGTTGGAAAAGACATGAAAGATGTCAAGTCTAATTATTAAGCTAGCAGTCACGTTCACCACTAAACCATGACCCTAAATGTGATATCTACACATCTTTTAAATACCTGAGGGATGGTGACTCAACCACCTCCCTGGGCAGCCTGTTCCAGTGCTTGATACTACTTTCAGTGAAGAATGTTTTCCTAATATCCAATTTAAACCTCCCCTCTTGCATCTTGAGGCTATTATTTGGGAAGAGACCAATGTCCACCTTGTTACAATCATCTTTCAGACAGTTGTAGAGAACAATAAAGTCTCCTCTCAGCCTCCTGTTCTCCAGGCTAAACAGCCTTAATTGCCACTGCCACTCCTCAGAAGACTTGTCCTCTAGACCCCTCACTGCAGCTTTGTTGCCCTTCTTTGAACACACTCCAGCAACTCAACATCTTCCTTGTAGTGAGGCACCCATAACCGAACACAGTATTCAAGGTGCAGCCTCATCAGTGCCAAGTACACAATCACTGCCCTACTGCTGTTGGTCACACAATTTCTAATACTGGCCAGGAGGCTTTTGGCCTTCTTGGTCACTTGAGCACACTGCTTTGCTCATATTCACCTCCAGGTACTTATCTGCCAGGCAGTTTCCCAACCACTAACCCCTAAGCCTGCAGCATTTCATGTGGTTGTTTTGACCCAGTTGCAGGACCTGGAACTTGGTTTTGGTGAACCTTGTGCCACTGGCCTTGGCCTACTGATCCAGCCTGTACAGATCCATCTGTAGAGTCTCCGTACTCTCAAACCAATCAATACTCCCACCCAACTTAATGGAATCTTCACAGTTACTGAGAGTGCACCCAATCCCCTCATCCACATCATGGATAAAGATATTAAAGAGAAAGGGCCCCAATACTTAGCTCTTTATTTACTTTGTCAGTTTGCTTAGGTTTTTTTGTTTTGTTTTGTTTTTTTCCTAGCACCTGATCTCTACCTTTGTTATTGCAAATAAAACTCACTGAGCCAAATATTCAATGAACTCAGAAGGGTTTTTCCTCTGTCTTTAGAGAGCTGAGATCAGATAATGCCTTCATATTTTGTAAACCAACCAACCAACCAACTCCCCCCAAAATACTCTTTCACGTAAAGAATCCAAGTTAGTATCTCTTTCCGTTTAAACTGAAACATAAGCATGTACAGGGAGCAGTATATTTAATACAAATTTCACCCATCCCAGTTTCCTAGAACTGTTTCCCTAATTAATTCACAAGAATCTAATGAAAAATAATGCTGAATTCTCTTTCCTTTACGGGCATAATTTTGCTGTCTAGTCAGAACAGTAAGTTCACAGATAAATACTTAATGCTCTAGCTAATTTAACTGTAGGCTATGGAAGATGGACAATAGACCATTTAAACTACTCTTCATTATTAAAACTACAGGCCTACTAAAACTACAGACCCTGCATGTCTTCTTTTTCTTGCTCCATCTTTGTTTTACATCTCTTGGATGAAAGCCCAGAAAGATTATGGGATGGTGGTATACAGCTGAACAGATTCACCTCACTTTTTGGCCAGTGTATTTCAGTCAAATCCAGTCTCCCCTTTCACTACACTGAAGTTGTTACCTGTCTTTCATTGGCATTGTGAAGCAAGCAGCAACTTGAATTCAAAGTCAACTGGCAAAGACACCCTCTTCAAAACAGCAGGTTCAAAGTTTCATCCATTTCAACCTTCCTGTTTATTTTCCCATCCCTTTAAATATGGGTAGATGTGTAAGAACGAAAAAGGAATTCTTATGCTCATAAGTTATTACATACACTATTTTCAGAAAAGCATAAACTGTATCCTACATTAAGATCTTAGATGTCAATCTCAGTAACAGGTATTAATTTTCTTGCCTGGTAAATCACTTACACCCTAGAATATAAAATTACAACAATATGAAAGCATAGGAAAATGGGATTTGATACCTGAAGCCAAGATCCAGTCTTGCCTTAAATTTCAGCCCAATCTGCTTGAATTTCAATTACCTTAATCAATGGTTTTTCTAATGAGAAATTTATCACATTTAGCTGGTTTAGCTGTTGGTATTTGTTTCACTGGTAGCTAATATACACATTTAACAAAGAAGAGCACACTACTAGATTTTAATTACTCTCTTTCCCTCCCTCTGCTCCAAAATATAGCTCTTAATCAGGTATTTAGCTGCCTTCAGACTATGTGGTGGCTGCATCAATCCAGGAGCTTTCCTTTAAGCAGCTATGAGGGAATTCTATAAGATCTATACCCTCTGTAAGTGGAAAAACCTAAAGCCAGAGTTGCAACTCACATATCCTTCACATCCTGATGGAACCAGCTGAGTCCTTCCACATTTTTCTAAAATTAAGTGAAATTCAGACAAAACCAGAGTGGCACACACGTGCATGTACAGTAGCTCACACATCCATACCTCTGAGGTAGCTTGCCCATCCCATGCTTTTACTGAATCCTATACCTGACCTTTGGTCTGATTTCAGAAGCACTGCTTCTCTTCCATGATCTCCTCTGTGTCTACACAATACTATGCTACCATATGCAAATCTCTGTTATGACAGACTCTTTCACTAGCAGTGCATCCAGCCCATTTCAATTATGCTATACAACAGCATGACCTGTACTGAACTTTTCCTGTGTGACTCACAGTCTTAATTTCCACCCACCTCCTGTCCCTCTTCCCATTAGCAAGCTGCCCCAAAGCAAAACCATGTAGAGAGGGAGAAGTGGCGATGTTTCTGCCTCGCTGAATCCTGCACATGCCCCACTGAAAAGCATTAATAAAGAAGGTTAAAGCCTGGAAAGCTCTTGCAAAGCTGCCTTTGTGCACTGGTTTAGATTGCAGAGGGATAGGTCAGGTATTGCTCATTATCCGTTACACTCCTCATGCTGAAGCACAACACTTCTTGACTACTGCCCATATTTTAGCAGCTACAGAAAGAGGCTATGATTTGAGCTAATGTCAGAATCTGAGGAACAGACTTGAGGGAATTTCCTTGTTTTGCCTTCCATACAGCAAATCAGATTAACTCTAGCTTGAGCTTGACAATCCACATGAAGATGTCATTTGTCCACATACCATGAAATAAAAGATGTTCCTTGAGTTAGAAAAGGACTATGATTTGGGCCACTAGTTTCAAAGTCTGGAAATGAATCAGCAGTTTTGAAATTACACAGGCAGACTAACCAAATACTGCAGCAAAACTCAGCCTGGGACACTCCTTCCGGCTTACCTGTCCTGTGAAAAACACCATGAGCCAAGGCTCTCGTCTAAAAACAATCCTCGGGCATTTCAGCAGAAAATAAGTGAATCAGGATCACATGCCCTTAGGCTGAGGTTTGCAAAAAAATCTGATGATACAAGGTTGTGACAAAGTCTGTAAATGAACCTTCTTTGAGAAGGGAAGGGGCTGAATTGCAAAATGACAGCAAGAAAGATTGAAGCCCTGTAATGCAATCCTAAATTTACAGAATAATTCTGAGCGAGATCTGGGGTATTGTTTAGAAAAGCTCTTCCTGAGCCATCTTCTTGGACAGCCCTCTACTTCGCCTGGTTCCAAATAACATCTTTGAAATCCTAGAGGTGTTGATAGAAGATGACAAATAACATGGCCAGGCCTGCAAGATGGCTACCAGTTATTGAATAGACATCTCTGTTAGCACAGCTTTGGTGAAAATAGTCTCTGGAGACCAACAAGGCTTGCTATACCCCTAGCTTTTGCATACCCTACACCTAGGCCTCCATCCTTCACACAGGGAGCCATATCATTCATTTTTGTGCTGCCCCAGGGTCTCACCAGAAAGGACCTTCTAGCCAGGAGACAGTCATTTTCCTGGTAGTATATGACACTTTGACTCCAAGCAGCTTTGGTGGAGAACAGCAAAATGAAATTCAAAAGGACTGGCCCTTTTCAGCCTCCTAATTGAGACTACTCAGGTAGGCAGGTGTTGTTAACTATGGATACAAGCCTGGCAGCTAAAGAGCTGGATTCTCCTTGTATGATCTTACATCCAAAAGCTTTGTTTTGAGCTCTTATGATTAAAAAAAAAAGTCCTTAAATCATCCTGCCTTCTCCTTCCTCCCTATATAGTAAGTGTAAGTTGGCTTTGGCCATATAACATTTGCATTGAGCCAAGTATGTATGACACATATCCAGACAAAACTTCGCTGACACCTTGTCCCAACCCTTTATTGCCCAGCAAATAACAACCAGAATAGTTACTTTCTCACTGGAGTAATGCAGATATTCCCCTGAGCTATTGCTCCATAAGGTGGCAGCTATGCTGAGAGGTCAAATAACTAGTTGGAGCAGGTGCTACCAATGAAACCCTTATAAGGCCAAAACAATCAAGTTCAAAAAACAACCGTAACAAGAGTGATACACATGCTGCTGTCTCCAAATTCATAACACTTCAGTTGATATCAAATGGCTCATAGATTATAAGGTCATACCTTTCTAAAGTCTGTTCTAAAACATAGACTCTAGGGTTTAAGCATGAGTACCTTGCATTATGCAGCCAAATAAATACAGAAGAATCATTATCTACGATAGCGCTTCACTGTAAAAATGTGTGTTTTCTTCCCAACCTTCCAGATTGTGGCAGGAAGACTGTTCCTTTCAATAGAAATTATTGAACCTACCAAAATTAGGCAGCAATACAAATCCAGAACTGGACTTCAAATAGGATTTTAAAAGGATTTTTTTGTAGCTCTTTGTTCATTGAAAGAGAAGATAGAGATGCTAAGAATTTAAATATGTAATTGCCTAAAGGCATATGAAGGAAGCCATGCAAGTGACTTGTTTCCAAATGATTTTAGCAAGTCTTCAACCTCACAGCTCTTATTGAACATATGCTCAGTGTGTTCTACAGCAGTGCTCCTCATATAATTTAGTAGTCTGTAAACAGGGATCTCTCTAGCATTCAGTTCTTATTCCTTGATGCCATAAGAGATATTTTTCTCTCATTAATTCAGCTCACACTTAAAGAAAATTTTACAGAGAAGGTATTGTAAGACATCATTAGTTTGGGTGCAGAAACCCACAGATAAAACTAGAAGTCTAAATAGAAATATAAAATTGTATATTTCTTTCCTTTTGTGTATTGGACCTCAGCCAACGTTACCAGTTTCCCCTTATTATCCACCCCTGCCCTAATCAATGGTGGAGCAAATATTGATTAGTGCAGGCAAACCTAGGACAGATTTTTTTGCAGGCAGATAAGAGTATTACCTGGGCTCTTCTTGCAGTTTGAAAGGTTTAATACATTTCATAGCTGATCAACAACGTAACTGCAGAATCTAAGATAACTGAGAGCCTAAAGCACAACATTATTAATCACAATTATTTTAGCAGTCCTTATTTACTTTGGGGTTTTTGTTGTGGTTTTCTTTTGGGTTTATGGTTTTAGTGGGGCTTTTTTGGGGGGGGGGGGGGGGGGCATATGTGGGGTTTTTTGTTTGTTTGGGGTTTTTTTGTGGGTAGTTGTAGGGTTTTTTGGTTGCTTTTTTTAAATTTATTTTTTGTTTTCACTTGTTTTGCTGTACTTGTTTAAAAAAAATAAAAGTATACAAGATGTCTTGCAAACCAGAGAAAGCTATGACCACTACAGCGACAACACAACATCTTATGAACATACTATAAATAGGTTGCTATTTTTAGAGCTCTATGTTTCTTAATTGCCTATAAACTTACCCAGTTGTGAGCACTTTGTGAAGACTCCGATGAAAGAATGCACTCTCCAAATTTCCACAGGGCATAGAGACTCCACATTATATCTTCTGGATGGGATGCTCACATTAACTGACAGGAGCAGAAACACAGCCAGACAGATATTTTTAAATGACAGAGGAGAGGAAGGAGACCTCTATTAGCTCCTCCCCTGCCTACAGCTCTGCTCCACCTGGTTCCACTGTGATTCACAGCTGTGAGAAGCTGATGATGCCCCACCTGACCTCAGTCCTAGCTGAATTTTAAATCACCTGCCTTGGGACCAGGATCTCAGTGGATTTGCATGTTAGAAAGAGAATTGAAGTCAGGTGGGAACATCCTGGGGAAAATTCCTAGAAAGCAGCTTTTGTCCTCACCAGGCATGGACCCCACTGATGATTTATGCAGCATGTAGTCTCAGCCAAATAGCAAAATGCTTTTTTCACGCTAAGAACTGTCATTCTGAGACAAAAAGTGTCTGCATGTCTGCATCTGTGTGCCTACTCATTGTTAACAGACAGATTGAAGTGACTGATGTCACATTTGTAATAACAGAAGCCAGAAACAGTGGCAAAATATTGACAAGTGGAATTTGTTTGCAGAGGTTTTACAAGTCCCTTAGGAGAAAAAACAACCTTAACAAAGACAGATGCAATTATCCAGAAAATTACCGGGTGTTGCATGCTGTTTTCTTTCAGTCCATGACACCAGTAAAGTAAAAACTTCAGACTGGATCAGCAGTCTCTTGAAAGGTGCTGCTTCTTCATGGGAAGCAACCATTGTAGAGTACCCCACGACTTTCTCTTGCCAGCCTCCTCTGGACACACTTCCCTGCACATCTGCTGTACTTGCCATAGGCCGCCTCATTTTCCTCCAGCCTTGCCACACCCACAGTGCTCCACACATGTTTCTACTTTGGCTTTCAAGTACTTCCACCATTTTCCTGCTGAGTTTCCTTTTGTTTCTAAGACCTTCTTCCCCATTCTCTACAGCTCCTCAGCTTTAGCTAAACTTCCCTCTTCACCCTGTTTTGTGACTTGATAAAAAAAAGAAAAAAAAAGAGGGTTTTGATGTTTTGGGGTTTTTTTTGTTCAGATGGTTTGGTTTTGTTTCTTACTAGAACTGAAGCACCCTCTTGTTTTGTATGGCTCAGGTTGCTTTGCACACATTTGGTCTTCTAGTGCCCATCTAGAACATCTCCAGCCCATGGATTCTGAGGTGGACTCTATATGGCCTATGCAGTAGTATGAGCCACATTCTGGAAAGAGAAGTTTCTGGTAAAAAGTTCAGTTATTCATTTTAAAGTGGTCAATAATTTACTCCTTTCTTTGCAACTCTTTTCTCAGGAATTTGGACATTTTTTTGAGGCCAGATCTATCTCGAGTATTCTCTTTGGTTTGATGAGTGAGATTGGGAGCTAGTGCCTATTTTTTGGTGAAGGATATTTCACTAGAAAATGAGGAGCAAAGCAGAATTTAAAGATGCAGCAAGCTTTGTACAGCTGTAGAAAGTTTTATCACTATGAGTAACAGTGCCATCTGCTGACTCCTGCTATAACCATATTGGGAGGGTTCCATAATAGATAACTAAGCAATAAATTTTTCCAAAATCCAATACCTTTTCACATAAAGCAGCTGCTGTTAGTGTTGGTTTTTTCCAAGTTATCTTATTGGGTCCTGAAGTCAAGAAATCCTCAGCTGTTTTCCTATGGGCCTGGGAGACAGCAGAGCCTTTTATTAAATGTTGCTGTAATGTCTGTAGGATATTTGAATTAGTTTACATTGTTACACAGAGCACCAGACATCTTTGCATAGCTTTCCCCAGTTTGCCACCTCTCTAAGTGATTTTCTGGGCCTGGTGAACTGAGTGCCTACCTTTCCACACGGAAGTAGGACCCTTGAGGTGTGCATGCGCACTCAAAGCAGCAAACTCTGTGCTCAGCTGTTTTCAGACAATGATGATAAATAAAAAAATCCTAGCTATTATGTACAGTAAGCCTGCCAGTCTCAGGAGGCTAAAACCCAATTGTTGATCCCAAGTGATCCAACTCAAAGGACACCAATGTTGAGAACTTTTTTAAGTGCCAGTCTTCAAAGTCGTGATCCCAGCCTTCTTTAGGTTCAGGCACATTAGCCAGAATTTTTTCTTTCTTTTTTTTTTTATTCCCTTTCTAAATAGGGAAGATTACTTCCTTACTTGTATGATCCTTGTTCTTGCCAGGGATTTTTTTATCTACTGTTCCCTTTGTCACAATTAGTTTCATACAAAAATATTTTAAGCACAAACCCCTAAGTAAAGCAGAAGGTTAAAAAACAAGAGATCCTGGTGTGAGGAAGCACTAGAGATGCAAGACCTGCACAGTCAACCCAAATCCTCATGAAAATAATGTTTTATCACATATTTCTTAACAATACAGAAGAATTTGCCTTTCGGTTCAGTATTGCTAGGCTGATACAATACAATACAATACACCAGGTTGGAAGAGACCTTCAAGATCATCGCGTCCAACCCATCAACCAATCCAACCCACCCAACAACTAAACCATACAGCCAAGCACCCCATCAAGTCTTCTCCTGAACACCTCCAATACAATACAATACAATACAATACACCAGGTTGGAAGAGACCTTCAAGATCATCGCGTCCAACCCATCAAACAATCCAACCCACCCAACAACTAGACCATACAGCCAAGCACCCCATCAAGTCTTCTCCTGAACACCTCCTGTGAAGGTGACTCCACCACCTCCACGGGTAGCCGATTCCAATGGGCAATCACTCTCTCCGTGTAGAACTTCTTCCTAACATCCAGCCTAAACCTGCCCTGGCGCAGCCTGAGACTGTGTCCTCTTGTTCTGGTGCTG
Source organism: Picus viridis (assembly GCA_033816785.1). Taxonomy (NCBI): domain Eukaryota; kingdom Metazoa; phylum Chordata; class Aves; order Piciformes; family Picidae; genus Picus; species Picus viridis. Next base: position 28,351,529 of record CM066578.1, on the reverse strand, counting down.
GATGCCTGGGAGAAGAGGCCAACCTCTGCCTGGCTACAACCTCCCTTCAGGTAGTTGTAGAGAGCAATAAGGTCACCCCTCAGTCTCCTCTTCTCCAGGCTAAGCTGTGGGCTAAGATGTGGGCTGGCTGCAAACTGAAGATACTTCTTCAGGTGTTTTTTTCCTGATACCTGAGATGGTTGAGTAGCACCTACAGCTTACACATTATAGAGACCTTTTCTGCAGAGCTGGTATCACAATATAATACTATCACCAATTCTAAAACATTTATCATATTGTTGCATCGAGTTTGCTAGACCCACCGACAGAAAATGCAAGTAAGGCAGATTTACTTGTCTAATCGTTATTCTGTGTTAATATGACAAAGCTTGGACAAGTTAAGCGTGTGTAGACTAAAATGCTGAGACAAAAACTGCAGAAAATAAAGAGCAGAAACTGCACACAGAGTCTGTCTTAAAGAATAACATAGATCTGGAGCTTGTATAAGGTTGGGCTTTGTGCGATACAGCCAAATTCTGAGATTATGAGGACCATAGGAGTAGCTAGGGGTGAGTGTGAGAAGGTAAACAACGAGCAGATTTCTGAGAGATGTGGCTGCCAGTGAAGGATTTTACCGAAGGCTTTGGCAGAGGTTTTTGGAGCCCTGATTGAGATCCTGTTAGAGACTTTAGATGAAATAATTAGAAGACTGAAATTAATAATCCTATTGAAGAGAGGCTTTTGAACATGTACTCATGCACCCTAGTTTACAAATATGCTGGGATATATTTATGTGGTAACCTCTTCTTCTGGGTCTGCTCCACTCAAGTCAATCAGTGTTCTGCAATTCCTTCCAGCAGATGCAGGGCAAAACTGACAGCAGGCTAATGTTCATATGTGTATGTTGCTGCTTCCATCTGGTGATGTGAAAGGGGCTCTCTGCTTTACCTTCCAGACTGGAAAAAAGGAACTCAGGAGGTAGACTGAACTGTCATAATCAGTTTGATGGTAAATAAGGCAATAACTCCATCTCTGGGTTCCCTTTCTTCCTCTTCAGTACAATTTGCTGTGCACAGAATTAATCTCTATTTATCATTTTTTCTCCTCATCTGGTTTGCTCTTCCAAACAGGAGACTAGGGAGGCCTAGCTGAGTAAATGAACACCTACTGCCAATCCAGCCAAGGGTTACTTCCCGTGTCTTTCAAGCTGTATTCCCAGCATGAAATATGCTATTTCCTTTTAAGTGTGACATTTCTAAATCCTGGTTGCTTGTTACCCTCTGAAATCACTAGCAGTATTCATCCCTTGAAAGCTGCTACTCATGTAATTTACATGGGTTCCTGCACTTCTGCCTCGGCTCACTTTACCTTTCTGCATTTCATGCCATTATGAAGGGAGTCCTCAATTCATCACACTTTTCAAAATAATTTTTATTTATAATCCTATTTTCCTCTGTAGCATATCCACAGTTGTTCCCAGCCTGGTGCAGCCTGCAAATTTAATACGCTGACAGTGATATTGCCCGTGACACAATGTTGCTCAAGATGTCTTCTGCGCTGACACTTCAAAGATCCAAGCTAGACTGCCAGCCCTTGAAATCACTTAGAGGGCTGGGGGGAAAAAAAAAGAAAAAAAAAAAAAAAAAAAAAGATAATTCTGGAGTCTGTACCCAGGCTCACTGGGTAATGAGGTCTGTTCTGCAGGAAGTAGTGGGTAGGATCCAGTTCTGCCCACACAACCATATGATAGATACTGGTCATGCTGGGAACTGTGGCAAGGCGTCTCAGCTGGTCCATGAGAGATCCATGAGTGCGGTTCTGGAGTTCCTCCCAGGATTGCAGGAAATGCACATATCTGAACTTTGATAAAATCCCGTCCAGGCTTAGTCACATCATTACACTCTGTATTATTCAGCAGTGATCCTAGGATCATGCAGGAGTGTGTGTGGGCCAGGTGTGGGGTAAGCCTTTCAGCTATATTTGTACATGCAAGGTTCATTGTGCGTCTCAGAGGTTGTCCAGGTACCCACAGAGGCAACATCATCATTTCTGTGATGAGCACGTGATGCCTCTGATTCATAATTGTATATATTTTAATATATTTTTATAAGGTGAAAGAGTTAAACACTTGTTTATTTAAGTGCTCCTTTTTAATTCCCCACAGTAAATTCCTTCACGATAGAGGCACTTTTATACCAAGCAGCTTCAATGCTATCTTAAGCATGACAGAGCCATCCTCAGCAACTTCTGAACCAAAGCATTTGAATCTTGTACTCTTCAAAACCTCCTTTCTTTAGTCATCTTCATAGTGGTTGACTTACCTGCTCATAGTGGTAAGACACATTCATGACTCCTTCCTTACCAATACCCATTTCTGTCTATCCAGCCTGTTTAATGTTGGTTTGCAGGACATCATTCTATATCAATTTACATTAACAAGAAACTGGAGAGCAGTCACAACGATTTTAGGTACTGGTAACAGTTTTTACTCATTGATCAAGTTCCTTTTCCTCGAATGAATTACACCCAGGATTTTATCATGATTATTATCACTTAAAACTAATAATCTTTTTTCTTTTTTCCTTTTTTTTTTTCCCCAGAAATATAAACCCCTGTGGAACTCCTGCTAATCTGATGACAGAATTGCTACCAGCTGCTTTACAGGAGTGAAATTGACATAGTCATGGTTCAAGGAGTTCTACTACTGTAATAGAAAACAGGATCTTGTGTAAGACATCTATCTGCAATGTATGTGGCAATACTGAGTACTGTGCATACATGGCTGGAATTTTTCTGTGAAACCTGCATAGAAAAGTAACTTTTCTAATTTCTATACCAATTCATTTCTCCATTTAAAGGTGAAAAAGGTCTCAGAGAACAGGTCAGTCCTAACATCTGCTGCCTAACAAAGTATGTATATAATGGCTTTTGATCTCCAAAACAAAAGGTATTAAACATACAACACATCCTCAAACTGATAAGTCTCACTTGGACCCAGAAAGAGATGTTGGAATCATCTGTTACTGATGTGGTTATCCTACATGCAGTATATAGAAAAGCTAAGGCTTGAGTGTCTGAAGAGGTTCAGATGTGGCATTCCAGTCTCATTGCACATTAATACTTTGATGTTGGATCACAGTTTTGCCCATCATGGAGATAAAGAAATTTGGAACTTGATCTGCAGTCCTTGTTTATGAGCTTTATTTTGATGACTGACTGCAATTTAGATTTATCAGCCAAGGAGGAACTCAGTACTATTAACTGAAGTTGTGTATTTTTTAACAGAATATTACAGTCAAAAGAATGTAAAAGACAAAGCACCAGTCAGAATTTGTCAGAGGTGTTATTGTTCTGGCACAAGGTTATGGTTTATTTTTTGCTGCTCACTGAATTAATCCTTTTGCACTTCAGATTATGCAACACAGAAAGAATCAGCAAAGTGGCATTCTTCTGTGTGTGATTTTAACCCTCAAATTTCTATTTATGAAACAACATAATTTAACCAAACAGAAGGGTCTGCACCTATAGAGATTAATAAGTTGTAAAAAGCTATGTAAGAAACTACTCAAGCTAGGAACTACTTAACACTTAAAACTGGATCCAATGTATTTACTGCATGCACAAAACCTGTTTAAGACCATAAAAACTAACTGCTTATTCTGGATATTGAGAAAAAAAAACCCACCACACCACCAAAAAAAAAAAAACATAGAAATATTTGCAATCCTCCATTGGCTCATTATACCCCACGAGTTTGGCATTTTTTGTTTGTTGGTTCTTATTTCTATGATGCTATCTTCTGCAACAGAGCTTACAGAGCCCACAAGGCAGCGCTTTGCAGCATGTCCCCCAGGTAAAAGGGTACCATGTCCCCACATCACTGGTGGCTCCATCCATTTGCCATGGTGGTGACCATCCATGGAGCTGGTACTACCCCTGTATAAATCAATCTCCCTCCCAACTGGGAACTGTGGGGCAAGGTGGGAGACCATGGCAGAAGACATGGAGGCAATGCACATATCTACCAAACTCACCCTGTTCTTTTCACCTGCTGCCTTAGTTCATTCTGCTTTGGCAGAGGGTTGGATTTGATGAACTCTATATGTCTCTTCCAATGCCTAACATTCTGTGATTCTGTGATTCTTCCTAAACTGAAAATTTCGTAGTTTTGTCCATGTGAGGATGTTGTCCAGCTGCTTAGATCCAGTGCTGCACGCGGAAGGGCCCGTACTCAGAGTGGGGCTGAAACTGAAGTTGTCTGCACTGAGGAACCAGCAAGCATCACGGTCACACTGGAGCTCACAGCTCCTCATTGCAGATGACTTTGAATGCGACCCTGCTCTGAGGCAGCTTGGGCCTCTATTTTTATCATTTGCTAGAGAAGTCATGAACACAAGACTTATCCTTCAGGTGTCATCAATACCCAGTGATTATTCCCCTGCTCACTTAGAACTGTTCAGTAGCTGAATCACTTCCCAGCCAGCAATTGTGAGCTCAGAGATGGAGACATCTGTTCACACAAACTGAGGTGTGGGAACAAATTAACTCTAGGTTTGGGAAGGGGTGAAGGGTAACGGGGAGATTCATTTTAAATGCAAGTTTCTCCAGCCTTAAGGCAGGTGAGACAGTCCAGAAAAATGCCCTATACTGCCCTGCAGTGCTATTTGAAATGGACTTCTCTAAATCACACAGAAGCAGTTTTTGACCTTACCACTAAAAAAATCACAAACAGCACTAAAGCAGCAGGGTTGAAGCTTATTATTGTCTGTTGCCAGTCCAGTTCAGATCTTTATTTTGTAGCTTGGCCTAAACAGTTTACCAGATTTCTGTGGCTAGGCATGGTAATATGATGTGATATTTCTGATGCAGAAAAGCTTTGACCAGTGTGAGATGATTAAGGACTCAAGAGTCTGGAACTGCTGGGTCCTGAAGGCCGAGGTGCCCCTGAGCCTCTGAAACACTAAACAGAGAGTCCTGTTGGTTTTTTCCCACTTCTTTTGCTCTCCTATTTGTCTGTTCCCTATATTGCCTAAATGCAGCAGACTGCCTCTCAGCATCTGAGCTGGCTTTCCACCCTTCTCTCTCTTGTGGAAGTCTACTCAAGAACAGTCCTCACAAGCTCTCCCCAAAGATGTTTTGCAGTCTAACAAAAGCTTCATGGACAAACACACAGACAATCAGCCACTTAAAGTATATTTTCCAGGGGAATACTCTGCATTCTTGATGGCAATTTTCTGGAGGTTAATTAGAATATGTCCAATTTTCCTTGAATTTCCATCATCACAGCTTCTTTGCAAGCTGCTGTAAAGCAGCACAGACCTTTACAGCTCTTACCTCTCACAGTGACAGCTTTAGACTTGGCAAAGGATGAGCAGGGAGGAGAAAGGAGGGGGAAGGGGAGAAAGGAGGGGAGGGAATGGAGGAAAGAATTGTTAAGCCTGAGGCAGAAGAAACAGTGAGAATCTGTAACCTTGCAGAATTCACACCCAAGTGCTACCCCTGCAGCCTTTCAGACAAAATCCTTCTTTTCCAGACTAATATGCCCATATCCCCTCACCCTCATGCCCCCTGCAGTCAGTGTTAGATAACATAAAAGACCAAACCCCCAAAGAGACAAAACCCCTGAGGTCTGGCATAAATTGAAAATAAAGGAATGGGGCCTCAAACCCAGATTTTGAACCTGTTTCTTGTTACATACCTGATCTGGACAGCTCCATAACCTTTTTGAAAGCATTGCTACATCTTCAGTGTGTAATTGCCCTCACCACTGAGTATGTCAGCATTCTCACAGTCTTTCACATCTGTGTGCAGTAGTGTCAGGAGCTGTGAGGGATGGCTAACAATAAGAAAAAAATTGCCCACAGGAACAGTAAACACAGGTCTTTTGCAGTGTGGTTTGGATTGTGTGTACCTCTGGTACTTTGGGTCTGCATTTGGTTAGATTTGCTGGCCCCGGCAAGAGTCAGAGCAAAATGCTGTGCTCTCCAGTACATGCACACTGTGATGCAATTAACAGTTACCGGGTTTTTTTTTCCCTTCAAGGGTAAGAACTAGAAGCAGCAAATTAAATGTTGCTCCACTGCTGCCTTTTGTAGAACCACAGGAAGATTTGCTCACACAGCTGACTCTGAATTAATTTTCATATCAGCTTCTGAAAAAGATGAAGAGATGAGAGTTCTGTTTGCTTGTCTTGATAAGGGCTCAGGAAACAGGACATTTAAGCAAAAGCACAGGCCATACCACTCTACTTGTTGGGGAAGAGGGCCCAGGGCAAGTTGGATCCAAAGGAAACACATAACCATGGTGCTGACAGAGAAACCTCTACAGAGGCCTTGTTTTCATCTTCAGAGCAAGGCAGTACAGCTGTAGGATGTCACTGGATATTACTGGAGTGACAACCCTGTGAAGGACAGGTATTTAACATGCATTAAGACTGGAGATGAAAAGTTACCATGACTTACTGTCTTCCTTCTTGGAAGGAATTGGCTTATAAGTAAAATGAACTAATCTAAAAGAAAACTGTGCCAGCAGGTTGTACCTCTAATAGCACTGCAAACAACTTCTATCCTGGCTAGCAAATTTTGAAAGCATAAGGGAACATTGCAAGCTCCATGTTTCCAGCTAATTGGGCCAAAATTGGCTAGAGAATCAAAGAAAGGTGATGGGCAGAATCACTGGCCAACCTGCAGACATCCAGGACTCATCTCCACACAAAACTAGTCTAAAGAGCTCTTTTACGCAATGCAGATATTCAGGTGAGGTCCCAAACTGAGTCACAGCATCTGTGAGACTGCACCTGAATATTAGCTCTGTTTTCCACTTTGGTTCACTGCTACAGACAGACCATTTCAGACACCCAGATGTGGAGGTGACTCAGGAGTTTTGTGAACTAGACAGACATGAAACAACATCCTGCAGAAAAGGACTTTGCAACCAGGCAGCCCTGAATTCCCAGCAACTGTTGTATGTCTGCTCAAAGGTTAGGTACCAGGGCAAAGTCAAGGGAGAAAACCAAAACTCTTTCAAAGGCTTTCCTTCAGAATCAAAAATGTAGGTAGGGATTCATACAGGACTGGTATTATTATAAGCAGAAATTACTATCTTACTAACACATAGATACTTAAGTGTTTGTCCATCTTCCTCTCTTGATAAATTTAATTAACAGATCTCAGGATAAATGGTTTAGTTATTTACTGGAGAGCTGATTATTATGTGATAATCATCCTCATTATTTGTGTTCAGTTGATTAAACTGTAGACTAAGCTGAAGCCCTGTGTGAGTTGATAACAGCAGGTCCTCACACTGGGTGGGGTATTCATCAGCCTGAAGCATCAACCACTTTCCAACGTGCCAGCATTCAGGTGGAAAAAAGAAAAGAAAAAAAAAAAAGGGAAAAAAGGAAAGAAAGTGTTTAGAGGATAAGAAAGTCAGCACTTTGGTAGATCTCACAAATCTTTCTCATTGGGAAAAGGTCTTATCTTTGCAAAGGTTAGCATTTAATGAAGGTGAGTGAATATGCACCGATAAGCCAAGATGGAACAGTGCAACATTACTGCAGTCAAAAGTGCAAGAACAATCTTTATCGTTTCTCAGGAAGCCTGTTGTTTATGAGATTGCTTTAAACCAAAATTATATCAGCAAAGTGAATGGAGAATTTGGAAGTTAATGTCAAAACAGAGTAGCAGAAACTTCCTGGTGTTTACTTGCTCTGCAAAAATGCTGTGGTTTCCTTAGTCCAGACATAGCACAACTTCCTCAGCTGCATCTAAACCACCACCACCAACAAAAAGGAACACAGAAGAAAGCTATTCTGAAATGTTCTGACATTTTAAGAGTGCAGCTGGAGTTGCAGGAGATGATCACTGGCCATTTTCAGCTGTTTCTGGAGGAGCCATTTAAAGATTATTCCTCATCCAGCATCTTAGCTGTGGAGTTTGGCTGCAACATCTCATGCTGAAATATCCCATGCTGAAGAAGTCTTAGATGACAACAAGCTGTAATTATGTTCGTATTGATGAAATTCATATTGGATCACATGTACATTATGTATGGATCATTAGAGGTCAACAAAGATGAAGGGATTTAAGTCAAATTTGTCAGTGTATTCTATTTCTGCACTTAAGAACAGTGTATACTTGAATACATTGGACAAAATATAAACACATACCAGGGCAATTCCTCAGTCAAGAATTAATTTTTGTTGTTTCCTGCTGTCTTCCATTAATTCTTTCAGGGAGACAAAGACCCTCTGGACACTACACAAATGAACAGAATAGTCACCATACCAGGAAACTGTGCTAGAACAAGGAATTCCATCCATATGGAGTTAGGAAAACCTAGGTTCCCATTCATCTGTGTTAGATAACCCCCAACTGCACTGTTTTTGCTTTCTGTACCTTTAAATTAGGGGTCATAAATATTTTCCAGGGCCATATATAATTTTTTCCCATATCTTTCATGCTTGGAGTTAGTTGGTTGCATCTGCCCATAAGATATTCCCCTCTGTTAACTTGGCATCATATATCAATAGCTCTCAAAATTGCCCAAGCAGGTCAGAGAAAATAATACTCTCTTATTCTTACTAAGTCAAGAATACAAATTGCACAGTAGCTACTGCAAGTCACCAAATCACAGAATCATCAGAGCACAAAGCACCTCTTAACTAAGTCTGAGATCATCTTTCATTGCTATAAATAAAGAAAATTATGCCAATTAGTCAAGTGTATTTTATCAAAACAAATTATTAAGCAGTTGAATAAAGAATTGGAAATAAAGAACATTTTAAATGTAGACAAAACTTTCCTCAGTTTTGAGACTCAAATTATTCCCTTCTGCCTTGTTTCTCTTTATATTTCCATCACATTCCTTAGGAAAAAAAAAGTGTTATGGGAAATATAAACATCTTATTTTACTTGTTTTTTTAAATTTCACCTTAAGTTCTAAGCAGAAAATAGAAGAGTTAATATCATTGGGCAGGCTTTTGTTCTGTCGATTCCCCCTTCTCATCAACAACTTTAGGGGCCCTGCAGTCACACATACTGCAATATCCTCAGTTCTATCTGCAACATTTCCAATTCCCCAGCTCCATTTCTACCCCTGCTGCAGATTTCTATCTGCTGCAGATGTCTATCTCCTGCACCCACCATACCTGCAATCCCTCAGTGGCCTTCCTGCATTCTCCTCCATCCCACTGTCATGCATAGGCTGATCCCATCCCACCACCTCACCTGTGTTTGGCCTCTTGATTGGACAAAAAGCAGCAAGTAACTGAAGCGGTTGGCAGCTGTGTATGTAGTGAGTGGCCATTGAGTGGCTGTCTCAAGTCTGTAAGGCAATGGTTAAACTTGCTTCTCCCTCAAGTGTGGTCTTTAGTAAGGTGTCTTTCCTCTGCATCTGCTTCTGGAAAAGACCTTAGGAACTTAATATCTTTGAGATATCCATCAACTCCTTTGCCAAATTTAACTGAGGTGTAACAGCTGGTGGCAATGAGAAGGGCAAGGGAAAAGGAGGAGAAGACTGGACAAAAAGTGACAGGCAGATCTGTCACAGCATCTCTGCTTTGATAGGAAAACAGGCTTCCAGATAGCTCTGAAAATGCTGTCCTCAGATGCTGTGCTGTGGTTGGTTTGCCTTCTCCTCCCCAACAGTCTTACTGAAAGTGAATAATGAGAGCAGAGGCAGTTCAATCAGCCACACTGAAGGATGGGAAGACAAGCCTCTCTGAAATATAATGTATGTATGCTCCTTCCTCCACCCAACAATGATCCTGGCAGTATTTGAACAAGATGCAACAAGTGGATGTTAAAATATTGTTCAGACATGCAAATTATCACAGCCTGATTCCACTTGCCACACGTGTTTTATAATTTGAAAACAAGCTATTTGGTGGCACAACAAATACAAGATGTCAGATTCTGATTGCAAACACTTCTGCAAAAGATGTGCTCCCAGAAATGTCCTTCAAGTGAGGAGCTCTAACTGCAGTGCAATTAGAGGCGGAATAGAGTGTCTGGAAACAGGACCTATCCCAGCATTTAGCCACATTGCTCTGAGGGTATTTTTCATTATGGGGAGGGACAGGTAAAGATGCAGGGAGCCAGCTAAATTCTTCACAGGCACACAGAAGGGGAAGGCTTTCATTATGCCGTCCAGTTACTGGTCTGAGAGCAATGGGCACCATGGCATTTGCAAAGTAATTCTTGTATGTCTTTCCTCTCTTGTTAAGGCCAGTTGTCCACACTTGTCCTCTGGTCTGATTCTCACTGAAATGAATGGCACAGGTTTTGTGTATTGCACATCTCCTGGTAAAACATCTCATGGAAATGCAATTGCAGTTTAGTTGCAGTTTGAATCAGATCCACTCAGGCACACACTATAGGGGGGTTTGTTGATTTCTTTGTGGCATATATACTGGCTGTTAATTTTTATTGCTTGTCAACTTTCTCTCTATAAAATCTGTGTGAAAGCTGAACTACCATGTTAAAGAGAAGTTACCAGATGGGGAAAATATGGTTGATTAAAGTGGCTGTTTCCATGTTTGCGGAGTGTTGTGACACATCTTCACACTGAGTAAGGTGATTGGCAGAGAAACAACAGCAGTGAGCACTGATGAGTGTATGTGTCATGTATAAATGCCTGGAGCTGAGTAGAGCTTGGTTTTGCAAACTTCACAGGGCTCCCAAGTCTGAAAAAATAATAATAATTTTAAAATATGTTCACATTCCTGCTTTAGACTACTAAAGACAAAATGAAGAAAAAGCAGGGAGATTGTCTCAGGCAGGGAATTGAAGCTATTTTAACATTACAAGTACTCTACAGAAGGTGCAATGCTATTTAGTCCTGTGTGTATTATATTCCTTCTTTCCATTCCAGGAAGGAAGGATGGTTTTGTTGTTAAACCTGAGTTTCCAGATCTACCCCATATGATCTGGCACTTACATCATCTCCTCTTCCTTCAGGACTCAATCTATAAAATGTGGATAACACTCTTTCCCCCTTTGTCTTGAACCTTGCATGTTTTTTGTGCAGTTTATCCTCTGTATGTGTGTGTGTAAATATATACTGAGATGTAAACATAAATTCAGAGGCTGTTTTGCTGGCCTCTAGCTGGCATTGTGAGAATAAGTATCTTTTAGTAATGAGCAAGCATGGTGGCCAACTTATTAACTCACCTACTAGTCTACAAATGGACACAAAATAGACCTGTAAGTACTGGTCCCTATGATGTGCAGCAGGTAACAAACAGAGATGCAATGGAGGGGTTTAAAGAAGATTTGCTCCTCAGGGAGTTTAAACATGTAAAAAGAGCTTGTTTAAAATAAGGACAGGACCATTAGCCATCCCTAACTACTTGGGTGAAAAATGCAAGTGAGACCCTGCACCCAGGAAACAGAAGCCCATGCACTGGTTCCCCTGATGGTGTTGGACATCCTGGCCCCACACCACAGAAGGACACTAGCAGCTGGTCCTATATTCACTGCATTGCTTGTAGCAGGCATTGCATCAGTCCTTGTGGATGCTATATCAGCCACTGCTTGTCTTGTCGATCATTCATCCTCAAAAGCCAGTTTTTCAGACTTTCAGCCTGTATCCAGTCATTCATTTTCTCCCATCATCAATAGCCTCTTATTGTTTAACTTTGCTCTCAATTTCTTTGATGACAACAGCTAACCTAGAGCTGTCATTTCTTCAGCCAAAGCCATTTCTTCTGTCAAAGCAGAAGCCCCCAAAGTCCACTTTGTGCTGCTGGCCTGAGGCAAGTCTTGAGTGGTCCCTTCACCTGCTGTTGCTCACTTTTTTCCATTCAGATTTCTTCCACTAAGGCTCAGGTTTCATGGAAGGTTTTAACTTCTCCAAGGGTTGAGCTTTTTCTGAGCTAGTGTCAGGACGGAGGCCCCCAGAGAGGTTCCTCTTCCCGACTGGCACAGACCTGCCTGTTCTGCAAGGGACAGAGCAGATAGAGATGCAGCATTTGAAAACCAGAGCTGGGGCAGAGCAGTGAATTAAGGAGGTCTTTAGACAAGAGTTTCTTCTGAGCCAAACAGCCCCCAAGTTTGTGTGAAGGAGGGGTAAGGTCACCAGACTCTATGAGTCTTGGGATCAATGTGCCATGAAATACATTCCTGCAGCACTGAAGCCCACTCCATCTGTGAGCTGCTGTTAACAGCTTCCCTAGGAGCACCTGTGCATTGCTGAATTCACTGAAAAGAATTAGGTTGTTGCATGGGGAATTAAGTGCCTGGATAACTGTGGGATCTCACTGAAAACAAATGGCCTTACTTGCCACTGAAGTTAGCAAAGCCCTATGGGTAAAAAAGTCATGAAAGAAAAAAAGTGTTTGTAGCTCTTGAAGGGAGCACCTGCAGAGAGGGAAGATGCTCTCCAAATTGCACTGAAAGCTGTGCTGGCCATGCATACGCTGCGCAGTTTCATTTAGGCAGAATCAGGGAACAAGGTAATTCTAGGTGATGATGTGATGCTGTTCAGGAGAATTCTCACAACACAGTAACGAAATGAAGCTTGGCTGAAAGATTATGAAAGGGTAGGACTAGCCTTTGAATTTCCCATATAAAAATTGAAGTGAAATATGGACAAAGAAATCAGAAGTTATGACAATGTTATGCTGATATGATTCCCTGATGTTCAGGGAAGATGGCTATTCTGGTTGCTGGGTGACAGTCCCCTCCTCCCAGACCTCTGAGACAGCAGAAATACCAAACTGCTAGAGGCCAAAAAATGGGCACTGAGGCTGGCTCTAGTTGTGAGGGATATTCACGATTCTTTCAATTTCTATCACCAATGTTTTTGTTCCCTAAACCCTGCTTGATACCCAAAGAGTTACTCTGCCCGGTGAAAGGCTTTGCAGCACATAATCATTTATAAAGGACTAACCAACAATGTGCAACTTTGGTGATGAAATTCCTTTTAAATATTCTTACAAATGGAAGAATAATCAGGCTTGCTCCAGTGTGGTAATTTATGAGCTAGCTGACAAGCAACAGCTTACTATCTTCCCTTAGCATGCATGAAGTGCTTTCTGCCAAAAGTATTATTCCTTCAGATGGTTTTTAACTTGTGTAAGCTTGATTTTTCTTCTCATGCTTGCTAGAAAAGGATACCTACCCACTCCAGGCATGTGTTATCCCAGTATGGGATAATTTCTGTGGAAGAATATGAAATGCAGTTTAGCTTGGTGGCATGAGGTAGGCAAAATAATCCATTTCAAGGGACACTTTGCCATCACAGCAGTTGAACATTCAAATGTAGATGATGGCCAAGAATTCAACTACCAAGGAGTCACCTCTTTTAGTTTAGTTTTTGGGGCCCGGTATGCAAAGGACAGACACATTTCCCTTGGCAATTCTCTTTCAGTTACTCTGAAAATTGTAGCTAAAGCTTTGGTTTTCAGCATTACTCTGCTTCTGTTGGTGGCCAGTTAGCAGGGAAAAAATCAAACAAAACAACAAAAAATAGCCAACAAACCAACCCAACCAACCGAAAAAACCACAAGGGAGTAAATATTTTATTTTTAAATTGTTACATAATTATTTACTGCTTCACTTTGCAGAAAACTCGGACATATGGAAACCGTATGTCCAAAAGAGCAAAACAGGGGTATAAATCATTGCAGTATTTGCTTCTAGATGTGCAGGCGTGACACAATACTCATGAAAATGTGAAGAAAAGAAGCTCATTCTGCACAGCCACGCTTTTTCATTTTCTGGTATCCAAGAAAGGCAGCTTTCTAAGGTGACACTTCTACTCTGTATCTCTGGGGTCAGCCCAGCACTGGCACTCCAGACACACAACTTTCAGGCATCGCTTTGTGGCATTTGGCAGAGCCAAGCTACTATGTGGTGCCTGCCACTGGAACTGTGACTCCTGATTTCAATGCATCTGGAGGGCAGGGCAGTAATTGGAGGTGGGCAATCAGCCTGAATTTACTCTCATGTACAAATAACAGAATTGATGGGGATGGTACCTTTTTCCCCAAGTTCAGACCAAAATCTGTTTGCCTTCTAGGGCCATGTATATAGAGACAGCTTTTGCCAAATGTCCTTGACTACTCTAGAATGTTTTCAAAATTTCCTGAATTTCAGTGACAAGAGACACATTCTATTGAGAAAGAACTGGAAGGATAATATTATTAGTCTGGTGCTAGCAGCAGGTAAAGCACTGAAATAGATAAAATAAAATATTTTAATTTCACAGCATCACAGAAGTGATTAAATAAATGCCTTCTTTTGATATAGGACTCTTTTTGCTCGCTCTGCTGATGAAAGAGGCAGCAGGCACTGGACTCCAGTCAGCTGCTGCACAGCAAATAACGCTGCTGCTTGCACTGCCAGGAGCTCCCTGAGTTTCAGTCAGACCATCTGTGGCACGGTCTCTCCTCATTAGCACTGTCCTCGTGAAGAAAGAGGACCTCAAATCTCAGCCAAAAGGTGTATGGCTGAGCGCCTGTGGCAAGCAATGGTTTCCACTTTCAGTCAGAAAAAGGGAAACTTACACAACATCCACGCAGACCCAACAGTATCTGGAAGCCCTCCCCTGCCTGTTGCCACATCATCTGTGGACAAGAATAAGCCTCTCAGCCCATCCAGTTAGCTTTACTGCAGCACAGCTGAATGTCAATTGCCTTAGGGCAATTCACTTGCTGCGGCCTGGAGATAAACCCTGCTGAAACCCTAGAGAGTCCTGATGCCAATCCTATGGCTCTCTATGGCTGGGGTTGAAACAGCCCCATCCTCCTAAAATTATACTCCCTTCTTCCTGATCTCATTTATTTCCCATCACTGTGCCTATGATTTACTCTCCCTCAAAGCCTCTCTCTCCCTCTTACCACGATGCCTTGCCCAATTCCTCTCGAGATGTTATCATCTGGGATGATGAGCAGCTGAGCTCCCTGTATTACTGCTGATGCAGGCTGGCTGACAAATGAAAGAGAGAATATGAGACCTGCTGGGTCAGCTTTTACCAGGAACAGAAGAGGAAGGCTGATGGGCTAGCAAATAACAAGAGCCAGCAGCTCCCGATTACCCTTCCCTTTGTGGGTCTGGACATGGAATCACGCAAGGCAACATCCCACATGCTTCTCCGCCCTCAGCTTGCCAAAAGCCCCTGAATACCTGCCTGATCTGATCCCGGTCCAGCACGCTGCTACACAGCCAGCTGGCACCTTTGCAGAGAGAGTCAGTGTTTATTATTAGGTTGTTTGCTGGCTCTTTTTTTTTTTCCCCTTGCATGCAACTCTAGCATAAACAAACATGTGTGGCATGAGTGCCCAAGGCCTACTCTAGCACAAAAAGGCTGTGAGGTTGTGTGAACTGAAGCACCATTTGAAGAATGATGAAGCATGCCCTCCCTGTTCCTCTCCCTGGATCCTCGCATGTTCACAATTTAGTCCTTATGACCACAATGGCTTTGGGGACAGAAGCTAATCAGTGAGCAGCCAGAGGCACATTTTGATTCTGCACATTCAGAAGCACTCACCCCAAAATGGTGTGTTCAGCATTGCTTGTACAATATAGGATGCACTGGTGAACAGAGCAAACATAGGATTAGCAGTGTTCATATTTCCACAGCACACAGGAAGAGCAGCATAGTTCAGGAGGAAGAGAGTGATGATTTGGGCTCTCAGGCTCATGAACCTTTTTCACTGCCATACCAGCTCCTGGCAGCCACATTAGCACTATTATAGCTAACAGGGTGAGCAACTGGGCAGGAGGCAGCAGGTTAGCTCTTGACAAATGCAAAGCCACACAAGGCTGTCTGATTTAATGAGGAAAGATCCAACATTAAAGGAAACATCAGTAAGCCAGGAGAACAGGCTAGGGACAATTGTAAAAAGTGATGAAAGGCTGGTAAAGGAGGACTTCGATTTGAGAAGGGAATTATAGCATCCTTTGCTTGGCACTGCTAGAGCATCCTTTGCCCAGAGCTTCAAGGGAAGAACTAGAAGCCTGTCTTTTCTTAAACAGAGAAGTGCTTCTCTGGCACTGAACTGGTGGCAAGACACAGGAGGAACAATGCGGTCCCACATATTGGCAGTATCAGCCATACTTCTTTCCTTGCCATTTCTAAAGGATCATCAGGCACTTGTCATTTTAGAGTGTGATTTCTCCACAGATAAACAGTTACTGAGTTAAAAAAGGGAGCAGAGGTCTTTTCTCCATTGGCATAGGGTTCTAAAATGCTGTGGTCTCTGTGTTGTGTATGGTGAGAGCAGGGCTAGGAGGCCAAGTAGCTCCCCTTCCACCATCCACTAGCCCTGCTCAAGTCTCCTGATTTTAGTACTTAGGATTTTTCTTAAGCCTCGGTCCTTGGCATCAGCTTAAAATATGGGAAGTTCACCTTTATCTTAAAAAAGGTGGATTTCCAGATCTGCACTTGGAAATGTGTCCTTGGACACACTCGAGTGGATCCCAACTGTGGGAGCAATTTTACAACATGATTTCTAGGTGACATGAGGGCATTTTACTTTTCCTCAGAATATTATCACAACACCTTGAGCTGAGCTTATTGCATTGCAATTACTGTGATGGACTGCCAGAATGTAAAATCAGGAAAATTATACATAAGCAGACAGCCTTTCTCCACTCCACTTTGTTACCAGCTTAGCCATCTTTCCCTGTGTGTTTCTCTGCTAGTGACGCTCCAGGTGAGATGGTGTTTTTTTCTTTTGTATTTGACTGATTAAAAGAGAATTACTATGTTTATGCTCTGCTTCACATTTGTATGTGAAAAGTGGCAAAAGAGTTTGGGAGAAAATGTACTGTAAAATGCAAAGGACTTGAATGACCATTCCTGCAATGGCCCTTTATCCTTTAGAATTCTTACTTAACTCCTGGGAAGCAAGGCTGATGCTGATGGTCATTCTACCCAGGGATACAGGCCCTTTCTATAGCTCATTCTGGGAACAGAAGGCGGCAGTAATTTGCTTGTCAGAAGTATGGTGTGCCCATGACCCAGGACATGCAAGGCACCAAGCTCATTATGAAACCATGGCCATTTTGTGTCTCCCACAAAACAGCACTATCAAAAAGCCACAGTGCTTAGGTGGGTATTATTGATAATACCCAAATCACTCTCTGCAAAAGTAGGACGACTCCATCCAGTGCTCCGAGAAGACAGAAATCATTCCTGTATGCAAACGCTCAAACACCATGGGGCAACATGCTGTAGCCACCACTGCAATGAGAAACTATTTGAGTGATATTCTTCACTCTGTTTCAGTGCTTGACTGCAAGTATGTGATACTGCAAGTATTTGATACTGCAAATGTTGCCATGAGCAGTCAGTGAAAAAAACAACCCTAACTTAGAATGCTGGTCTGGCTTTAGGTTAACACAGCCATCATGTAGCCGAGCTGTAAAGGACACAGGAAACTGTGGAACACTGTGCTTAAGGGCAGCTGTAATTATATTTCTGAAAACTCTTCATGAAGAAATGTCCATATACTATTGATTGTGGATATATGTGCTTACTAATACCCAGACAAATACTGATGAGATGAAGACCCCAGTTCTCCCAGAAATAAAAGAATACATAGCCTGCGGTGACAGCCCTAACCCCGGCCTCTGGTCAGCTTGAACAGGCTGGTAGGTCCATGCAGAGTCCCACATGACTGTACTTCCACAGATATGCTTTCAAGATGACAGATTTGTTTTTTACAGCTCAGCAAGTGATTATACAGGTAATGGGAGCAATCTGTCAGCAAGCTAACCTTTACAGAAAATTCCCAATATGAAGATCTTTCTCTCACATCATGCATCTTAACATGAATAATGATAGTCTTATGAACTTTGTTATTTCAGCTTTTCCTTGGCTTATGGTCTTTGTTTTCTCTTCTTCTACAAAAGCAGAAAGCTGCTTCCCAAACACGTTTCCTCACTTGCAGTGCTGGCCAGGCAATTAACAACTTCAACTGCAATCAATAAGCAGAGTTTTCCTGAGTATAGAATGCAGTAGGTAAAGAGATAAAGATAGATTTTTTTCCCATGTAAGCTTTCTGCTATAAACCTGAGTATTCACTCCTCTTGCAGTAAATCCACTTACCTCCTTTTAATCATGATGATGAAATCAATTAAAGATGTTTTACTTGTCTGTTCAAAAACTAATGAAGAGAAAATTTACCAGCAAGCAGAGTGTTCTTGATACTGAATTATGGGATGGAAACTCAGGACAATGGAGCTAGCCCCTAAATATGCTAGCATGAAAAGTCTAGTTAAGACTGTTACAGTGCTGGACAAATCTGAAAGTACTCCAGAGTATCAGTCCCCTAAACCTTACTCTGCTTCTGTTGCAGAACAGAGCAAAAGCTGTATGTTTGATTAGAGCCATTACCCTACCAAGGGGAAATCAGTCCATATTAGGGAGCCAATTTACAGGAACAGCTTGTTTACTTTCAGACAAACAGTACTGCCTCTGAGAGCCCCATCTCAAGCACAGCTCCTGCTGACTTCAGTGGGAATCTGGTATGAGTCAAAAGTGGAGGCTCAGTAGTGCTCTACAGAGAAGCATATTTGTAATTATAGCAAGGATTATAATTGGAGACTTTCAAAGTCAATCAGACCGCTTCTGTTAATATCAATATCCGTCTGGTGGCTAAATTGCCTAGGCTAATTCTTTTCTAACACCTCAGCCATAAGACTCATCATTAGACAAATGCCATATCCTAATATATACTGGAGCTTAAACACAATGAGAGCTTCAATCTGTTTCTTAATCTTTGTGATATTCTGTCTTGTTGCCCACATACTGGGGGGAAAAAGAAAAGAAAAAAAGAGTTTACTGTAGGCAGAAGACTTCATGGACTGTTCCCCATCGGAAGGTTCTGGCAGTCTTCTTGTCCCTGAGAAGTGATAGGCTTCTGCAGACCTTTGGTACATGCTAGCACTGGAAAAGTAAGTAATAGGCAAAGTTTAAAACAAATACAAAACAAATACACAAAGTGTAGCTCTCGATGCTCCAACCCAAAAATTTGCTGAAAGAAATTAGCCTACGGACAGGTATCATCAGATTTGTAAATAAGAGGAAAAGGTCAATTGGCCATTCAAAAATCTAAACAGCCTCTGGTATGATTCAGCTTACTTGTGGAGTTAACTACTCAATCTGTGCAAGAGTACTTGGGAAGGGAGAAAACAGACCCCCACTTAACTCTTGTACCTTCTCCTCTTGTACCAAACACAGATTTGATGCCCCAGCTGAAGAACCTTTCCAGAGTCAAGCAGATGCAATCCAGTGAAGATGGCACTTCTCCTGTGCCTTCATTCAAGGCAAGGGCCCTCAGGTCATGCTTCTCATTGGCACAGGCAGGGTCAGTGCTACTGAACAGTAGCCTGAAGTTGTCTGGTATATTTTTATGCTTGTTTATTCCAGGAGCTGTTTTAAGTGGCAAGTATTGTGCTTGGAGATGGCAGCCCATGTTTTCAGAGCTAGACTCCACCAGCAGTTACTGCAAACTGGCCTGATTTTCAGTGCCCCAATTTTCAGCAAGTTTCTCATCTCCTTGCAAAATCAAGTCATTTTTAGTTAGAGACCTACCTCCGGGTAAGTGATTAGGAACATTACGACCTGCCTTAAACTGTAATGTGTTACAAAATCAGAGGGACAATTTATGGGACAGCAGATACTTCCCTTTCCAAGTTACTGACTCTTCGGTGCATTATTTCTCTAGAATGAGTCAATAAAACAAATCACAGCTGCAGCACAATGAATGTCAAGAGGTGCAACGGACAGCATGTATATTTAATGATTTACTCTTATCAGCCTGCTGAACAAGCACTTGAACATTTTGAAGTCCACAGTACTACACGGTACACAGCAAGTGACTATCAGTATTTTGGCTACACCTCTTGTACTGCAGTGAGATCAATACTGTGCACCAGTGTCAACCTTGATGAAGGAGAAAGGCCAGCTGAGCAGTTACCTGGCCCGAGGACAAGCACTGAAAAAGGAGAGAAGTCTTCCAGGACTCAAAGGCTTGAAGGAGCTAAAGCTAAGCACAGCGTCTGCATTCAGGGGTTTTGCAGCAGTGACAATTCATTCACTCATTAGTTGAGCAGAGCAGTTACATAGGCGGCAGTTGAATGGGCAGAGGAATTGAAAGCCACACAAAATCCTTCCAGCTCACACAGATTCATTCACTTTCAAAAGTAGAATTGGGCAAGACAGGGGACACAGATTTGATGCTCAAAGCACTACGCTTTCATTATTTTGCAGACCCAATGCATTTCAGCTATTATTTTTTACTTTGTTTACTCATCACACTACTCAAATTTGAGTATGTATTTTGCTGTGGGGTACATAAAAGACTAAAAAAGATCGCTATCCTTGCCTTCAGTCCCTCAGAAATTTGCCCAGTCCTGCTAGGAATTCTGCATTTCTTCTTTGTAGCCGCGGACTGCTCAGAGACAGGTTTGCTGGAGCCCAGCCGGGGCACACCCGTCCCCACCCTCCATCTCTCCCGCCCCATATTCGTCGGCTACCCAATTTGTAGCCTGATGGGTGACTACGTGTGGTAGTGGCCTCTGGCCGCAGGAAAGGGCACTGCAGGCGCCCCCCAGCGCCCTCTGCCTGAGCTGCCGGAGGGGCGCTCCGGGGTCCAGGGCCGCGGCGGAGGCCGGGGGCGGCAGCTGGGACCTCCTGCGGCGGCTGCCGGCGGCACAGAAACGCCTGCCTCTAGTGTGCAGAGCCACCAGCGCAGCCTGCCGGCATGGCTGGCCTCAATATCACACGGTCTGCCTTGCTCCACCACTGCCAGCTTGGCCTTCGGTCTCGGCGCAGGCCGGGGAAGATGCTTTGGCACCGTGAGCGAACTGAGCTCTGCAGTGTGCCCGGGTGGCCAAGAAGGCAAACGACACCCTGTCCTGTACCAAAAACTGATTGTGGCCCGGGTGAGGCCACATCTAGAGTACTGTGTTCCATTCTGGGTGCCCCAGTATAGGAAAGACAGAGGTTGTGGAGTGTGCCCAGGGAAGAGCAACGAAGCTGGTGAGGGTTTTAGGGGGCATGTCCATATGAGGAGTGGCTGAGGGAGCTGGGGTTTAGTCTGGAGAAGAGATGGCTAGGGGGAAGATCTTGCTGCTCTCTACAACTAGTGAGGCTGGTGTTGGTCTCTTCTCCCAAGTAACTAGAGACACAGGACACACACACACACAAAAAATATATATATATATATATATATATATATATATATATATATATATATATATATATGATTTAATTTGTACCAAGGGAGGTTTAGATTGCACTTTAGGAAGAACTTCTTTACTGAGAGAGTGATGAAGCATTGGAACAGGCTGCCCAGGGAGGTGGTGGAGTTGCCATCAAGAAGTGTGTAGATGTGATGCTTCAGCATACAGTTTAGTGGTCATGGTCATTAAGTTATAGTTGGACTCAATGATCTTAAAAGTCTTTTCAAACCTTAATGATTTTATGAAAAGCAGCCCTTGTGGGTGAGGTATCTTAAATCTGTCCCAGGATACTGGGGACTCCTAGGCTTGTGCTAGGATCTGAGCTAGTTGTTGAAAGACACTTCTTTTTTGCAACTGCTCTGGAAAAAAGGTATCTTCAGTTTAGCAAAGTGGTGCTGGGAGTGCACCTGGGTGTTTGCCTGGTTTCTATTTTTATGAGATTTAGAGACACCTGATACAGGTAGAAGGTGTTAAACTTCTCAGAATGACAGTAATGCTGTCATATTTTGTTTTAATGAAGAAAACAGTTTAGATTTTTACAAGAGACAACATCAACATCAGGACTTGCAAAAAATTACAAGCCATTTAGTAAGCTAAAGACTCTCTTAATTACCTTATTCACAATGTATATTACCTGTTGGCATTGACATAATTCACATCTCATTTTAGAAATTCCTCCAGGCAACAATCATCATTATGAATTTTTAAAAGTGGTGGCTGAATGACTCAGCCTCCTAATTTAATTGGGCAGTTATACATTGTCTCTATACCAGCTGTGCTCTCTTTGATTAAAAAAATTACTGTGGCAGAAACTTTGTGTTCTATTTAAAGTAATTTCACTGTATCCATATTGCTTTCCCATCTAGCCACACTGCTAGCAGAGTGAAAGTATGAAAGCAGCAATTAACCCAGTGGAACACATTAATAAAAGGAGGGAAGAAGGAGATTTTGGGTCCTGTGGCATCTGAAAGCAAAGGACTTAACTGGACTACCAGGGGTGATATCTCACAATGTCCTACACTGGGCATTGTGCTGCCCAAGTCCTGGCCCCTAGCAAAATTCCATCCGATTTTCACTGTGTGGGGACTTTATCTTACAAAAGTCTCACACCTGATTTGCAATCATTCTGCAGCCTGCCAGTGCTGTTGTACCAGCGTTGACTGTGTTCTGTATTATATAGATGATATACTCAGCACACATGTCCTGATAGCTACATGGAAGAAAATAGACGTCTACCTCTTGCCTAAGTCAGTGAGAAGACTGGAAATGGAATAACACCTCATCTTGATTTGCTTTCCTGTGAATCCAATTTGTAAATGGTATGACAGGAGAGTACATTCTGCTCATATTTGCTTGGTTCCCAGATTTTGGGTTGTTTGGGTTGGGTTGGGTTTTTTTTGGTTGCTTTGTGGAGTCTTTAACAGAAAGCAAATATGGGTATAGGCAAACACCCTAAACATCACTTGACTATCTCAGTCTATGCATAAATGGTATTTCAGAGAATCACGTATCAAAGGTTTCCAACTGCAGCATAGCAGCTGCAGTGTGTTAAGCCACTAATATACATTCAAAAAAGCTAAGATGCCATGAATTCTTTGGAACTGCTGTCGCTGAATAAAACTATTCAAAAGCCACCTAAGGAAGTCAGAAATGTGCTTCAGGGAAACTAATTTTCTGGAGTGAAGTAATAGAAAAAACATTCCCTTGCTTTTCCTAATATTTTCAGTGATGATGGGAAAGTGCTGTGAAATATTCTATTAAGAGTAAGAATGAGGTGAGAGGAAGCATCTTTTCCTTTAATTAGCAAAACCTCATATCCCCTCATGCCACATTTCTGTGGTGAAAGAGAGAAAAGGACAAGCATTGCTTTAAGCACTTGTGACTAATTTCTGGACTCTTTATCTGTCTTCAGTTCCCAAGGGGCATATTCCTACAGGCGATCTAAAATGCTGTGACATCTAAGTTTTCAACCCCTTGCCTGCCTAGATGGCTGTGAGTAGAGAAGCTTTAGTCTTTCCTGCATTTCTAGATCTATGATTCTAGTCTATACCAACAAATGTCTCCAAACCCAACTCCAGGTTTCTCTCTAGTGAGAAGGGGCAGAGTTAGGTTGTGGTCTGGCATCAGCCTAGTAGAAAAGAGGAAGGATGGATTTTTCACTGCCCCGTTGTGTCCCTGTAGGCAATGTGTTGTCTGAAGGAGTTCTGGTTGCTCCTAGTCATGCCACAGCTGAGTGCTTTGACGGCCTCTGTATCTTCTGTAGCTGTTGTCTTCTGGGGTTTTCCATCTGTAGAAGGTCTGGCCATAGGATAGAAATTAAATCTCGGACATTCCAGGCCATAAAAGAGTTGTCTCTTTTTACCAGGATGCTTCATTTATGTGACTTATTAGCAAGTTTAACCTTACCAACATACTCAAACACAGAGCTGCTATATCCCTCTTCCTTGTATCTTCCAGCTTTGCAACAAGTTGGCTTATATAGAGAGTCAGGCGCTTTTTTGCTGTGCTCTGTACCTGGTCTTGTAAGCATTACACAATGGTCCCAGCTGAAGGGTAGCTGGGAAAGATGTCTGTGATTCCCTGCTGGATGGGGTGCACAACCAGAGTCCACTTCAGCTTTCTTGGGCTAAGGGGTACAGAAGCCTGCGTATTGCTTTCCATGGATTGTGCTGCACCCACTGGGCTACCATGTGGATGGCAACCACCTCTTTTGTGTCCCAGAATCAGTGATCATTCTGGTGCTTGCTCTTAGAGAGAAGTCCAGGCACTGGGCAGAGGAGCTCAGGTTTCAGAGACGAGTGTGTGTCCTGACCTGTATCCTGACTGCCCATTATCTCATTCTCAGATTAGCCTGCCAGCTCCTGAAACGCTGTCCCTAGTCACATTTTTATTGCCACAGAAATCAAAGGTCCAGACTCCTACTTGACCACCCCCTACCTCTTTTTTCTTAACTGCTAACATCTTCCATGCACCTTTCTTGTGTTCTGTTGTTTCCCTTCATACCATGTGGACTATTTCCTCTGCTTCTCTGGCTTTCTATTTGTTTCCTTCCTTTGTCTTCCTTTAAGATGGAGGACAACAGCATCTTGTTTTTCTGCAAATAGCAATATTTAAATGATTGAAAAATTACGTGGACTGTGAACCTATTAGGGCTTATTCAAGAAATGAATGAGAGGAAAAAGGGCTCTGAAATGGAGATTTCTTTCATTCTGCAAAATGCTGTGTGATTATGCAAAGCTATTCTCTTATGTTTTCTGACAGACAAAATATGTAGACACTTTCCTTGCCTTTTGGAGGGGAAATGCTGTGCATGTGCATAAATGCTGTATCTGTTCCTTGAATTAAAATGAGACCTTACATAGCTGGTAAATTGCACATTGCTGGGGTGAGCAGACTGGCAGCTCAGAACTGAGCCTGATTTCACAGCACATTGCTTGTCTCAGCAGTGAGGCATCCTGGAACGGGCTTGGTCTAGTTTTTGGTCTGTAACTCATTGTGTAAATGCCAGCCAAATTAAAGCAAAGCAGATGGGACAAGTCATTTGAAGATTAATGAAGCTACTTGCATTAAAAAGTAACTTTAGATATATATTTTAATGAAAATGATCCTATTTCCTAATAGCTGGTCAGAAAAGAAAAAAAAAGGATCAAGCTGTGAAAGCCACTGAAGCTTAGAAGAACACACCTAAAAAGAAGTATTACAAGTGATCAACTCTTTACAGAGTTAATCCCCATTAAGATGAATTATCATGTCAAAGACTGACTTTCTTTTTCTGGTACCCACATTGCTTTGTGAATGCTACCATTTCTACTAAAATGCAGAAGTAAAGCAAGCAAGCTCTGAGAAGTTCTTTAGGGATTAATCACAATGCAGTCCAATGCTGAAAAGGTCTCATTCTCCTGTGGCATTTGCAGCTTGCATCAAAACTTTTCAAAAGTTCTACTGAACAGTGACATTTCCCATTGTATAACTGGCTATACTTCATATGAAAGAGAAGTGAATGTCAGGATTCAGTACAGTAAACAAATTCTTTTTAACACTACAAAAATGCAGCTCAACCTTAAAGATGCTCTGAAAGATGATCTCCTGCTCTAAATAATCTCTAAATCTTTATCCAAAATCCCAGCCAATCACAAAGTGTGCTACATATATTTCCAATCTTGCTCTAAACTCTGAGCACATCAGATCTCTCAAACTTCAGAGCTTTACTACAGGAGGAAAGCTAGGCTTGTCTCTTGCATGCCACTCTGCTGGTCTGTGCAAAGGCTTCTCCCAGCACAAGTCCTCTGTGGTTATCAAATATGAGAGACTTGACAGCTTTTCAAATGAGGAAATTGAAATTAAGCTAGTATTTGGTTCATGAGTTGGAGGTATTTAAGGTATGGGGGAATCACACAAACACAAGCCTCACACAACATCTTACTAAAATATTGGAGACTAGCTCTGTGAGAACCACAGTTTTCTACCAGAGATAGATTGGAGTTTCTTAACTGTTTGAGTACTCCATCTTCTTCATCTGTGTACAGAGATGGCTATTGTCATACCCATGTTCAGGAGAAGTACTTAGTATTTCAAGGGAGAAATATGCAACTCTTCAAGTCAGAAGACAACTGAACTGTGACATTTATAGATCAACATAGTTATCTGTGCTAATTTTTTATAGAGTCTTTTCATCCAAACCCTCTCTTCTGTGACTTGAACCCACCAGATACCTAGTAAAGTATGCTCTGATGCAGCCATTCCTCTATTGCACTTTCAAAGTGATTGTCATCTTGAAAGACTGAGCAATCATGTCTTGATTCAGAAAAAAATTCCCTATCTATTTTGCTCTGTAAACACCCATGTTTCAGTCCTTTTCTGAAGCTCTTTGCTGAATAAGAAAGCACATAATCTAAAGCTTGTCCTTACACCCCTGATGAATCTGTCCCTAGATGGCCAAGCCAACTATAAGTAGGAATGATGACTATCCAAATTTTGGAGCTTTTGTTACAGGAAAACTACAATACAATACAATACAATACAATACAATACAATACAATACACCAGGTTGGAAGAGACCTTCAAGATCATCGCGTCCAACCTTTAAGAAGATACGAATGCTTGATGCAATATGGCACATTTCTGAAACGTACAACCTGTAAAACCAGAATCTGAGCAGTTTCTTGCACTGAATAGAAGCAGTAAATTCCTTTTGTGTAAAAGCTGATTAAATTTCATGTTGCTTAAAAGCTGTCTCACTCCTGAAGGGTGAAAGAATAAAGTGCTTAATCCATGTGAACACACATGTTGGTCTATAAACCTGAGACAAGAATCATATCAATGAAACCACAACTTGTTCAATTTGTTTCTTTTTCTTAAAGTGCTAAACATGATGGCTTCTTCTATTACTGTAAATGGCTGGTTTGGAATACAGTTATGTTTTGGTTTCATATTTGTACATTTTGCCCCACTAAGTGAGCTTGTAATGTAAAGCACCATGTTAAAAGCTATTGTGTCGATGCAAAACTCATGTGAAATTTCATCAGTCACCTCTTGATGAGTCCAGTGTATGACAATCCAATCAAGGCCTTCTTTTCTCCCAGGCTTCATTAGGAGGCAAGTAGATATTTTGTTCTTTGGGAATTCAGTAAAAATGCTAGTGCTTTCTGAAGGCATTATGTACACCAAAGTACATGCAGTTAAACAGCAGGACAGTAATTCACTCCTTAACATATCTACGCTGTTGAAGTGATAAATAAGCAAGACATTCACAAACCACATAGCAGATTTTGATGATGCCACATTACTCTTTAAAATAAGGGAATTATGAAACAGAATTGTGTATAGCATCAGAGCTTGATTTGATAATGTAAACCTGAGTACACTGTCTGAGTTTAAGTCAGTTTACAGCATGAGGGGATGGGTTGTGATCATGCAGGTTATTAGCTGGATTTTTGACATTTAGATGTCAATTATGCTGGCTTTTGGAACTGGATTCATTTTTATAACAGAATGTCATTATAGTACTTGCAATGACATAAAGAACAGAACTTCAGCTTGATCCTCCTCTACAGAAGCTCATTAGAGATTCACATGAGAAGACAACCAACATGTGCTATTGCCATGGAAACAAGATGGAATAGTATGAAGCAGTATAGTCCATATTCCAAAATAGAGAGGACAAAGTCAGAACAATTATAGCACAAGATTGACAGGCTTTTTATCTGCAGCCTGTATGGGTCAAAGCAAAACTTAGCTCATGCTCATTGAAATAAAAATTGCCCTTGCAGTTTTAGTACTCTGTTTTTAATTTCTGCTTTTCAAATATGAAAACTCAAGCCAGATAGTTTAATTTATGTTGTACAGGAGGAAGGAGGCCAAATGGAGGCAGAGGCATCACAGCAGGTGTGTAGGTGTGATGATGTACAAAACCAGACATTGCAGAACTGATACAGGAGTGACTTGATTTCAAGTCAAGTAGTAAGGTACTGATAGAACAGAGGTGAGCAAAACCAGCAAAAGTTAAACATCTGGTATGTCATTAAGATGCAGATGAAAGGACAGTTTGAATTGGAATGGCTAGTCAGTATCAGCATGCAAAATGCAAAGGATAACATTTTGTCATGTGTTGAGTTGAATCTGCTGGTGCTATTCAGTACCATGCTGCTGTCATGCCAGCTTCAAATGCTGGCTGGAGCAAAGTATCATGGGACTTGAAGTTCAGATTGTAATGTGAGAGGCTTCCTGTTCTGATTGCTGCTTCCAGTTTCTAGTTTTTGGGGTGCTGATCTTTTCTGCTGGGTGGGCTGCAGGTAAAGGGTTGAGGGGAGATCACTGGCTTCTGCTGCTGCTTCTGCATTTTGCTGTGCTTTTCAGCAAATAGGTTAGGAAATTGTGTGTCATATGATCTCATTTCCAGAAAGGCTCTTTATCTCAACCCAGAGGGTTTTTTTGGTTTACTTTCCCTCCTGTCTTGTGTGGAGGGGGTGTGCTTACAAGAGCAAGCTATGTTAATCCAGAACACATTTCCTGTGATTGGCATTAAATGGGTGAGTCTCATAGTTTCTCATGTTGCCTAGATAATGAAATGCCATTAGACATCCTGGACACAGTTTATGTATACACTGTATAGGCAGTCTAGCTTCTCAAACTTCTGCTTCTCAAACTTCCCAGAATGTTCTTTAAACCATTTAAAACAGCCTTGCCTGGTCTACGGGGGAGTTTTCACTATTGTAAGGGTTTTGACCACAGTCTCTGACTACAATGTGCTGGCTACTGTTTATGACAATGTTGGCTTTTTGTCGCTGATGCCATACAAAAAAATGCAGGAATTCTGTGGTAGTGGAAGCAGCAAGAGCTTAGAGAAAATATTTTATCTTTCATGTAGAAAGCCTGTGATTGCCACTTCATTCACACACTGCTTCTGCCTTTTAGGAAACAATTTTAGATTCCAGCTGAAGGTCTAGGAACCAGCAGTCTACTGTAATTACTTTGAGCAAGGCCACTGTGGGCAAAACATAGCTTAGGAAAGATAAACAGAGTTTAAGAGGGTTTTATAGAGTATTCAGCAAACCTTGGAAGGTTGTGCCGTGAAGTTTGCCAATACAGAATTATTTTGATTCCCACAAACGTGTCAGAGAGTAACGAAAGGGAAAAATACTGCACTACACAGAAAGCTTGTGAGTGTCTTCTGAACCAGCCTTTGGGAAGTCTTCCAGTGCCTGCATAAGAAATGTGTGGTATGCCGCTCTTTAATTATTATAAACTCCACTAATTGTCATTCACTTAAAGAGCTTGTGTTTCTGCCAAGTTAAATGACTTCAAAACTGATAGGTTACACTCACTATTTCAGCTCTGGTTCCTTCCTGACTGTTTCTGTTTTGATTAGAAAAACAGGATGAAAGGCACTGTGATTTTGGGGGAAGAATCTGAATGGAATGTGAATCGTTGATGCAAAATTTTATTCTGGCAAAACATACAAACTTTAATGGTAGTGAGTACTTTTATGAGAAGCAAAATACCAAACACGTGGTTAAAAAGAGGAATGCTAGATCAGTGTTTTCCCTAGCATCAGGCAAAGAGATAAAATGTGATATAGTTGACAAAAATACCGGAAAGTAACAAAACATTCTCTTGCATCTTTGTATATAAACTTTTTCCCCAATCTGTTAAATATAATTCAGTAGTGCCAGCATTTACTTTTTTTTCCGTAAACCTTTTCCATCCTTTTTTTTGTGCGCATCTGGGCTTTTCATCTCTTGCTCTGCTTGAAGAGCTGCTTCCTGAGCTGCCAGCTCTTCTTGTTTTCTGCGCTCCTCCTCTAGCAGCTTACTTCTGTATGCTCTGCGAACACTGAGAATTCTCCTTCGGTTTTCATCTAAGGATGCCTAGCCAAAAACACAAAGCAATACCCCTAAGCACATGAATCTTGATTTCATCACAAGCAGCTTTTCTCTTATGTACCACTGTGTGACTCTCTACCTACGGGGAGAGCATCTGTCCTTTCCTTTTCTATGTGTGTTTCTAGTGATTTGTCAGAGTAACGCAGCTACACGCCAAACTTTTCACCTTGAATTAAAGGCAGTTCATGAAAATGGTTTTTAAACTGCTGTCATAATAAGCTAATTGTGTGAAAGTAGGATAGAGAAACAGAGTAGTTCCCCTTCTTAATCTAGTCCGTCTTCGGTTGCTGGCTTGCTTTGTCGTCGTAGACAAGTCTCTTAAATTCTAGTTTTTGGAAATGCTGAAATGGTTTAGGAGCTATTTTGAGAGACTAAACTAGCCTAAATAACACTGACCATCAATGAGACTTAGGGCAAGTGGGGTTTGGACACTTGTACACTTCTGAAAACATTTTCCTTCAAAGTCTGCAGGGGAAAATCCTGTGCAAGTGCTGATCTGCACAGTATGCGTGTTCACAGGGAGCTGAGCTTTCATTTTAAATTTGTACTGTGAAACAGTTTTTATGAACATACTTACTAGAAAGAGAGGAACAACTACTCTTAACAAAAATGTGTCCCTCTGATATGCAACATGTTAGTCATCCAGCATCAGCAACATCTGAAAACCTGGGTATTTGTTCTTATATTGTACGTTAAGGGTTAAATATTGCATCACAGAGATAAAACTCCTTCTGGAGGGATGGAAGGTCCATCCCAAGGGGGAGACACTGAATAATGTAATGTGTTGTTCCCTTCATTTTCCTGCATATTCTCTACTTAAGAGGCAGACCTTCCGGTCAGAGCTCTTTTGGCTCCTGCGTTCCCTTTGGCTGTGTGGGTGGGAAGCTCTGCTGGCAGGAAGCTGTTTTGTGCTGCATAGTGGGGCTTAATCCATCAGGAGGCCTAGTCCACTGCTGATTCTGGTTTTGTATATATATTCCTTTTACCTTAATACCTTTTGTACTTCGTTTACTTTTGTAAATATAACTGTTATTAGCTTCCATTTCTATGCAAGTGCTTTCCTTTACTCCTTTGGGGTAAATCTACATTCTGTCCAGAGCTGGAAGCTCAAACCAGGACATCTTATTATTATCAGTCAGTCACTGGTAGAGAAATATGCCTCCTTGCAGACTTGTAATTAAGTAATATAAATCAGGTTGTCTGGGAACTTGTGGAAGAGTTGCTTTCAAGGGATTTCTGTCAACAGGTTGGCTTGAAGTAAAGTGATTTTACTACTTCTTATCTGGTTTTAAGAGCTCTAGTGCTAGTTGCTAGTGGTCATTGTGTCCCCACTGTGCAACAATACATTTTTTCATATTCACACTCAAGGGTTAAGCCAGTTTTGTCAAGATTTTGGTACCAACGTGCAATGCATTGGCTGAATTAATACTGACAATGATCCCTACAACAATGCTACACAATTTACTATTTATAGACTTTTTTTTTAAAGGATTAATCATTCACATTTTTTTGTTTGCTTGCATCATGCATATTCCAGAAAAAGTATGTTCTCTAACTTTGCTGTAAAACATGCATTATGAGCAACTCACCCTCCTATGTAAAGTATCTTGATCTTTATTATGCTCCAGAAAGCCCTATCTAATTCTATAAGAAAAAAAACTAAATTAAAAAAAAAAAGCCAAAGAAGAGATGGTTTATCTAATATGCATCTGGTCATGTATGGCAAATGCACAATTTATTCTCACTTAAAAGTATCCTTTTGTGCTGATCTTCTTAAAACAGTATTTTTGCAGAGCTGTATCAAGAAAGTACTGAGACCACCCCATATGAAGGATGTTGTAGCACAGTTTTTTCCCCTAGAACCTTTAGTTCTAATATTTACCCAAGTCAAATTTTAAGATTGTTCACAGTTTATTGGTACTGAATACAAAAGTCTTGAGAACGGTTGATTAAGATATTCATACTAGTGGTGGCTATCACAGTAATTAAGTTACTAGAAAGTTATCTTGTGAACCTACCTGCAGATTCTCATACATTTCAAGTATATTTTGCTTCCACAAACTTCTGTCATTTTGTTCTTTTTTCCTTTGTTCCAAAGCCAGCTCTTGAAGTTCCTAAAGTGGTTGATTTTTTCTGCTTTACTTCTCTCTCGCTGTTGAATGATCGACTCAGTTCTTAGCACAGGCTCAGGCATTGTTTTTCTGAAGGAAATACAAAGATTTTTTTCCCCCCTTTCAAATACAGTTTTGGTTGGTATATATTTTGCTTAACCATCTATATGTCTGCATTTGGCTTGTATACTTCTATGTCTCCATTGTATGGTTATGGGCCCTTTGGTTCAAGAAGGATAGGGAACTGCTTGGAAGTGTCCAGCACGAAGCCATGAAGATGATTAAGGAAGTGGAACACTCCCTTATGAGGAAAGGCTAAGGGAGCTGGGGCTCTTCAACTTGGAGGAGACTGAGGGGTGACATCATTCATGTTTGTAAATACACAAAGGGCAAGTATTGGGATGTTGAAGCCAGGCTTTTCTCAGTGATGTCAAATGATAGTACAAAGGACAACAGGTACAAGCTGGAGCATAGGGGGTTCCACGTGAATATAAGGAAAAACTTTTTCCACTGTGAGTGTGAAAGAACACTGGAACAGGCTGCCCAGAGTGGTTGTGGAGTATCCTTTGCTGGAGATACTCAAAAACCTGCCTGGACATGTTCCTGTGTTACCTACACTAGGTGATCCTGCTCTGGAAGAGTGGTAGACTATATGATCTTTTGAAGTCCCTTTCAACCCCTAATGTTCTGTGATTCTGATAATTATGGATAAGGAGTCACTTTTCCTCTGCTTATATATTTAACACCAGTGAGAAAGTACATTCCTGAGGCCAGGTCTTAAAAATATTTGTAAAATCATGTTCATCATCAAGCATAAGAAAAACTCCTACATGTGACATTTATTCTTAATTTGTGAGACATTTTTGATAGTATAATTCATCACTGAGACATACTTTTTGGGGGGATTGAGTTGGGTTTGGTTGTTTGGAGTTTCTTGTGGTTTTGTGGTTTGGTTTTTTTTTGCTGTTGGCATAATGGCAGCTAAGTGGATAATTTATTTTTATAATTTGACTTAATGAATAGTGTAAAAGACAAGGAACAGACAAATTAAATGCTTAAGACTCCAGCCTGTGGAAGGTATTTTTTGGCCATATTTTCTTCTGTTTAATGTTAATCACTTCAATCCAATGCCAGTTTCCTTTTCAATTTAAAACTAAACTTGGAGATCTTTCCAGCAGGTTCTAAGATATTTGAAAATTGCTGAGCTGCATAAATGCCAAATTGAAAACAAATAGACTTATATATGACTGGGTTCTAGATGCAGCACAGCAAACATACAGGTTCATGTATACCAGACAGGTTCATATCAACACATGTAATAAAGAGCAAAGTTCCTTTGACTAAAGAATATAATTATTTCAGCTATTAACTATTATTAACTGCACTTTAAAATATATTATTTGAATTTGTATGTAGCTTCAATGAAGTAAAGGATAAATTCACATTATACTCGTAATTTGAATTCATAATAATTATACTGGACCAAATTACACAGAGGAGACAAGTCCATAAAAATGTATTTAATTTACTAATTGATCTATGTGAAAATCTTTCAGCAGTCTTTCATTTTGGTGTTCAACTGGGACTTAATAGTTCTTACTGAAGTTTACCTCATGTAAGGACTAAGGTCAATAGGCTCCCATTTTTTTTGCCGAGTTTGTAAGCTTGAGTCCATAGCTGCTTGTAATGTTTGCTTTCCTGTAGTAGGAGAATATACAACAGAACAGATTAAATTGGTTATGCTCGGAGGCTCCATCTAAAGACTTATATAGAATTTTATTTTGGCTTAGCAGTCCCTGGAGGAGTTCAAGCAGCATGTGGACCTGGTGCTTAGGGACACGGTTTTGTGTTGAGTACTGGGTTGAAGGTTGGGCTGGATGATCTTTGAGGTCTCTTCCAACCAGATATATTCTGTGTGATTCTGTGATTATTACATGATAATATGGGTGGTTGGAGAGTATACAATATTTCTGCCATTTTATTTCCAAGGCTCCTGTGAGAGTCAAAGATGCTGAAAAAAGAAAACCCACATACGCTAGAGTGAAATTAACCTCTGTATTTTAGCTACACTCATGCTGTAGCATTCTCACAGTACAATGACATATCTGATATTAAGCACACCCCTGTGCTGAGCTGCACTGTGATTATTCCAACACATCTTTCAGTTTGTCTGGATACGCTGATAATCTCTGTGAAATTTGATAAGATTTAACAACGGCTGCAGTAGTTTGTTTCTATAACAACTCTCTTATCACCCTGCTTTCAAAAACAGAAGTTTCTGAGCATTAAAAAAATTAATGTCTATGTATTTGTTGTCTGTACAAAGATAAATATACCAGCTGAAAAGTATTCTCCAGAACATAAAAATTATCATTAAAATACTGAACATTACAGTAACGTTGAAGCACATTATTGTATGTTGCTGCACTCTATGGAACAGAACTAAGAAGTCATGGAGTGTCACCTCTCCAAATTTAGTTTAGAACAAAACTCTTAATAGACAACCATTGATTTTTCAAGTTCTTATCTAATAACTCAGAAGAGTTCCTTTGGAATGCAAAAAGTAACTAATCATAGAATCACAGAGTGGTCCAGGGCAGAAGGGACCTCCAAAGGTCATCTAGTCCGACCTCCCTGCAGTCAGCAAGGACATCCCCAACTAGACCAGGCTGCCCAGGGCAGCCTGTGTTTGTCTAAGACAAAGTGAAGACTACATCTGCTTTAAGATCTGAAACATTTCCAGGAGGATTACTTACATGACTGACAAAATACTATCTTAACGAGTTATGTACTGGCTACAGGTTCTAGTTCCATGTACAAGAGCCATGACCAGGCGTTATCACAACCAGACTGGGTATTATACATTCCTCTGTGTGATGGCCTGATCTCAACATTATTCTCAGGAGAAAAGAAGGGAAAAAAAAAAAGTCTCACAGCCTTTCATCAAGTTCATATTTTCATTGCAGTCCAGTAATTGCATGGGAATACAGATAAAGAATCTACAGAAGTTGTAACTGCCAAATAAAATTAGACAACGCTTATGGAAGCTGCCAGGAAGTTGATGCTACTCAGTGTGCACTTTTTGACATTTCACTTACAGAGCACAATCCATGGACAATTTCCATAAACATTAACACAAACCAAATGCACATTAGAAGTTTTACTTCAGATGAAGAGCTACTTTATCTCTAAGTAGTTTTAAAATATTTCTACACTAATGATCTCTGGTACCCAATTTGGAGTTGAGGGAATAGGTATTCTCCACTGAACTTCCAAAAATTTCAGGTCAATTTAGGGTTATAATTCTTGTACAGAAACGCTTTCTAAAGTTTGTGTAAGGTTAACTTGGCAGCCTTCAAGAGCCATGAGGCTGTATCTGTGTCTGAAAATAGAGCAATGAAACAATTATAACAAAGAGGAGATAAAGAAGATAAGAATTAAGCATGACATTGTGCATTTGCACACCTTTGTCAGGGCTTTTAATCTATTTGCTACCAGTATTTAATGCAGGAGTCTTTTCTAAGGAGCTGAACACAATGAACATGAACTGAAGACACGCTTGACAGAAAGTTACACCCTTACCTCTTTCTTCTGAACTAGGTGTTAAAGTGGCAGTGTCAACCCCATCTACGGGCTCCTCTGAATCTCTCACAACATAGTTATTAATAAACCGCATGCGTTCCTGAAAAGCCTAGAGATCAAAGTTTAAATCCAGGTAAGAAAAATTCTGCTGCATACTTTAAATCCCAAAGAATTTTCAAAAGCAGGAATCCGTAAGTGGTCAATAAGACAGTAAATCCTTAAATCCAGTGCATGTAAGATATGATGCCACTTCATAATACTGGTGAGTATATTTCACCAGTTTGATCTATGAAAATATCACTTCTAAACAACAGCCACTGAGAAGAAAAAATGGTGAACACAAGAGGACTACATTTCATGTAGTCATATTCAAGCCCCCTCTCCAACAGATTTTAATTTGGTTTTTTTCCTGAAGCAATAACCTGTTAACATTAAACATCCCATTTTTAAAGTTACATTTTGGAACCTTTATTGGTTTATTTAACATGTTGTGTAGAGGAAAAACAAATTAGCATTAGTACTTCCAGTTGATCTTAGTTCAGTAAAGAAAGGTAGGCAATGTGCTTTGAATGGTTTCACTCCACTCAATCCCTATTTAGTGTATATCCCAAATGAGAAAACGATGCTGTCAGTAACGAACACTGCCTGGAGCTGGAATCAGAAAAGGTGCTAGGCTGCCCATCCAATCAGTCCAGAAATATCAAACACTTACACTAAAGATCATCATGCACCTCAATACTATAAAATCACTGATCTCTGGACAGTTAAAAATTATCTTTGGATTTAAAAAACCCAACAAAACAGCTCTGAAAAACAAAGTTCCCTAATAGCTGAACGTCAGCATATGCTCAGCTATTGCACCTCCTTAAGGAAATACCACCTCCTCCTATGAGCTCCTATAGCGTGGTGATTTAATCTTCCTCCTGAGAAATGGGAGCTATGGGTGCAAACCTTTTCAGACTCAGTTGCCTTTGATGACAAAATATCACCAACTCAGCCTGTCTTTGCAGAAAGTGACTTTGGTTCACTGGCTTTCTCTTAATAACTTAGATTGTCAGAATGGATGGCGAAGCCAAAGGTCAACCAGGAGTCAGGCACCTCATTCCCAGAGTTAGAGGGCATGTGGCCTCTGGAAAAGGCAAACATTAGGACAGGGTGATCAGGAAGAAAGGAAAAGGGAAGCTATTTAGCTTGGATAGCAGACCCCAATTTAGGCACTTTTAAAATGCGTATTAAACGAAGTTGCTGCAGTTTTCTTAACAATAGCAGTTTTGGAAAAAAAAAAAAAAAGTCACAAAGGGGCTTTTAAAGGGGAACCCTTTACTTGTAATTCAGTTTATTATCTGATTTAAAAAAAAAAAAAAAAAAAAAAAGTAATAGTGATAGAACTTGCATTCTGAAGAGATTCCACACATCAAAGGGGATTATTTTCCAGATAATCCTTCTGAGACTGTACTTTCATTTTCAGTCTCAGCGCAGCCAATCAAAGCTGCAATGCAGTATCAGAAAAAAAATTGAGCTTTGGATACACTGAAGAGAACAGAGAAAATCTCAAAGTACAGCTGGGAAGACACATGAATGAAGTTAATTTCTGAAAAATCATATGAAGAAGGCAAAATGCTTCTGAGCTGGGATTTCTGGCTGAGTATCCCTCAATGGTCAGTGGAGGTGGTGGTGATAGGGGACTGTCAGGTAAGTTTAAAGACTGCATTTTTTTCTTTTATGTTTCTTTTTAAGTAATGATGCTTCCCATTCTGAATCAGCAATGTAACTTTTTGCTTTGCTATAAAGCATTTGTATTAGTTTCCCATCTTAACCATATGCTATGTTAAAAAAGCACTGCTGCAGCTGACATCTGTATTAGTATCGCGTCTTCAAAACAGTGAATTCATAGAGAGCGGTGTGTACAGGCTCATGTGTAACCTGCAACCCAGAATGAATTTGGGAATCCTGGCTACAGGGGACAGTTTTAGTGATGATACAGTCAAGTGCCAGTTCTTCAAGAGAAATCTTTTTGGCATGTTTCTAACAATGTATTTTTCACTAGAATCCGTTCATGCTAAACATTCTATTTGTTACAAGTAGCAGCTTTACAACTATGCTGAGGTAGTGGGCACTTTAAGGCAAAACTCTGTGTTGTAAAGTAGAATCTAAAGTTTTGGAGATCTGTGGTCTCAAGTAAATTATCTGGATTCCTGCCCAAAATTCTTGCACATAGAAGCATGGATTGGGTTGGAAAGGCCCTTAGAGATCATCTAGTTCCAACCTCTCTTGCCATGGTCAGAGACACCTTCCCCTAGATTAAGTTGTCACATAATCACTTTTGAGTCTTTCAGCTGTGTAAAATTTCCTGTCTTCCACGTAGTGATGAAGAGGAACAAGTATCAAGTCAATTATCTATTGTGGCAACTGCTCTACCATCATAGTAGCTCCTGGAACTTAGAAGAAACATTACTGCAAAGATTGCACTCTAGTATTACCTTGATAGCTCTTCCTGGCTCTGCAGTCTCCCATGCTTGTTTCATGGCTTTGATCTCATCTGTTCGCTGGGTGTCTTTCTTCACCTCCAGAACATCTGCATCTCTCTGTTCACTTACTACATGTAAAGTCCAGTAAGGTTTGTTTGAAGGAGCTTGCTGAAAGTGAAGGATCATAAACATAATGTAGTTATTGGTATACACCTACTACACTAGGATGAAATTATGTTCCTCTAAGCTGGTAATTTTCCCAACTGATATATGTTATACATTGATGCACTTTGACATGGATTACTACACAAGCAGTGGCTGCTAAAGGAATGGGAAATTACTCTGCAACATCTAGAAGCTCTTTGAGGTATTTATGTGCTTCCCCCACTCTAATGCAGTATGGTCCACACGCCTAGTTTTTCTGAGAAGTCTGTATGAACAAGAGTATCTTGTAATGATAATTCATGTGACTATCTTAGCGCTTTACCAACTTTTCCTTTCCCTTCCCTAGCTTTTTTACCAGAACTCTTAACATATTTATGTGTTGGGTTTGTGGGGTTTTTCTGTTTGTTTTTGTGGTTTGGCATGGGGTTTTGGGGTTTTTCTGGTGGTTTGTTTTGCTTTGTTTTATTGTTTGGTTGGAGTTATTTTGGTGTAGAAATACATCTTGCTCTGTTTTATGAGGCATCATGTTCTTTCCAATTACCCAAACTACCTAATTCCCAAACTACCTAAACCACTTTAACACATGGTTTCTTAGAATGATAGAGTGCAAGTAGCACCTGAAGGGTAGGAGACTATTCATCTCACTGATGAACAAGATTTTGTGCTGCACAAATTCCCAGCAAAAAGCAGGGCTGTTAAGTTGCTGTCAGTTTCTTCTCTTCATTCCATTAATATGTTTGCAATCCACAAAAGTCAATTATTCCTTTTAAGGCATACAGGCCCACAGTTAGTAGACTTTTGGTCAAAGAACACTCAGATTAACTCACCACAGATTAGAAGAATTTGCAAGCAGGCAAATAGATACTAATTTTTCTGCTACTGCATGTCTGCAAGCTAATGACATTTGTGACATATGAGACAGGAACTGACTATAAGGTAAAGACCTGTTTCATCTCCCTGTGAACCCATAAAAACCACAATAAAGTAATACGAAATTAATATGGCGAATTCGTAGAATTTAATATATCTTCATCAGAGTCTGAAACTAGACCAATAAAAGGGACAATCAGTAGTTGCTTTATACATAAACAAAAAAAATTATGACATTCCATCTCTAGATGCAGGATGCATGTCTTTTAATGAGTGTAACTCAATCTTAGGTGACAAGTTAAAAGAGGAGGCAAAGCAGGGCATAGTGGAGTACAAGGGATACACCAGTAGTGCTGGTGATACTGACCTACAGACTTTTTTGCACATGCAACAAATCCAAGTTTTGTATTTGTTCTCACCCAAGATGGAAGGGATAAAAGTGATCCTCTTTCCTTATTGGACTTCTCTCTTTCTGTCTTCTCAGATGCTTTATCTTTTGATTTTCTGATTGATTTAGGAATACTCGCAAACTTTTGTCCTTCAGAAGAATTGGGCATTAGGGGAAAGATGTGCTCCTCGTGCTTTTCTCCATGTACTGTTCAGATGCAGTTATGATGCAAGATGAATTAGATGATACAGTTCCATAACAATCCATAAATACATTTCCCCATATAATATCCAGGGTGGAATAACAGTGCAAAACAACCATGAAGAAAGACAAAGGCAAGTCAGTTACTTAGTTGACACATTGAAGTACTACACACGTATAAAATCATAGAATCATTAAGGTTGGAAAAGACTTCTAAGATAAGTTCAACTGTCAACCCAACTCCCATGCCTACTTAACCATGTCCCAGAGTACCATGTCTACATGACTTTTTAACACCTTCAAGGATTGTGACTCCACCACCTTCCTGAGCAACCTGTTCCACTCCTTGACCACTCTTCCAGGAAAGAATTTTTTCCTAATGTCCAATCCAAACCTCCCCTGACACAACTTGACGGCCATTTCCTCTCATCCTATCACTAATTACTTGAGATAAGAGACCAACCTTCCCCTGCCACTACAACCTCCTTTCTGGAGTTGCTAGGGGAAAAAAAGAAAGGAAAAAAAAAGAGGAAATCAGAGAATCAGAGACTGTTAGAGGCTGGAAGTGACCTCAAAAGATCATCTAGACCAACCCCTGTGACAAAACATGATCACCTATACCAGATCACATGCATCCAGATGGGTTTTGAATGTCTCCAGAAAGGGAGTGGTTGATTCACAATCTGATAATAACAACAAGGTACCTTTCATTAATGCTACAATGCTATGATTTTCCAAGTTTTTTCCAGTAAGGACAAATCACTGCATGATTAATGAGATCTGCAATGTCATGGCTAAAGTTATATGGAAGTTATATAAAACTGTAAATACTAAATACATTGAAACACACTTATCACACACATGACTACACATAGAAATATAGATATTCTATGATATGTGCATTACATTGTACATTAGGCATGTGTTTATGTATAATTTGTATTATTCATAGAATCAGTCAGGGATGGAAGGGACCACAAGGATCATCTAGTTCCAACCTCCCTGCCATGGGCAGGGACACCTCACACTAGATCAGGCTGGCCAGAGCCTCATCCAGCCTGGTCTTAAATACCTCCAGGGATGGGGCCTCAACCACCTCATATCTCGTCATGCTACTTAAATAATGTAGAATGACACTGAAATGCTAGGCTTAAATTCATTCAGTGCTGCCAATGCATATATTAAAGAATGAAAGCAAGAATGAAAGCAAAAATGAAAGCAGTCTCCACAAATATTCAAGACACTAAAGCAACTCCAGAGGAAATGCAAATGAAAGTTACAACATCATTGCATATAGTATACACATTCCATAAAAAGCCATTATCATAACATATTAACACCACAAATCAGGATGGTGTATGTGCATTATTCAGTGAATTATTAAATTTTTTAAATAAATTATTTATTGTTTATACAAACACAACAGAAAAATTCAGTGTCATTAGCTAAACGGTATCAGACAAAGACTTTCTGTGTCATGGGATACCGCAAGCTTTGTAAGGCTTCTAGAAATAGTTTACAACTCTGATTTTTAATAATTTGATGCTCTGGACTCTAGATATTCCTGGAAAGGGCAATGGCTGCAGTTTAGCAGTACAGCATGCATCCCATTCTGACTTTAAGGAGATGTAAGTAGTTTCTCCATGCTTTTCCAAGGACAAAGACAGGCAATTGCCTGGTATGAGATGTGGTAAGAAGAAAGGGAGATGATACAGAAAATAAAAGTGGCAGTTTTTCTATGTGTATGGCACCAAGAAAAGCTTGGGCATCACATCAATTGACAGTGATAACAGCAGCTGTTAGCAACTCTTAAAGTTATCTTCCCTACCACTTTTCTATTTACTCAGAAATTAATTCAATCTAATACCAGAAGGGTCTATAGTGATCATCCAGTCTTATGTCCTGCTTGTGACAAGCTGTCTGAAACACATGAATTGCGGTGGAGATACACCAACTCTCTTTTTTAGTCAAGAGGGTCAGCTAGTCCTGAGTTATAAAATTCAAATTACAGAGAATGTATCTTTTTCATAGGTAAAATACAAAGGAGTCTTTTGAAGTTTTCTTTGAGAAGACATCATGCTCCCACTATCTAACATAGGCTCTGAGCACTTAGTAGGATCCAGTAGTTGGCAGAAATGACTGTTACTTGCTCCATGACAGACTTCATTAAGAAATCACTTAGAAGTTCAGATGTTGCTTTTCTGACTGGGCCCTCAGAAACATTCCTGACAGATAGCAAGATCAGAAATCTTTCCAACGTTGGGCTCATTCAGACACTGAAGTTGGAGCAAGTATACACCGGGTCAGAAGCAACCACCAATATGGTTGCAGTAGTAGTGTGGAGTTAGAGCACAGCTCAGAGGTCTACAGGTCTTTAAACTCTAGCACAATCACTGGCTTATGTTTTTCACTGAACACTAGGCAAGTGATTAATCACTGCAGACAGGCAAGGCGGAAAAGATAGGAAGAGAGGGAAAACTGAATATGCTCCTAAACATCTAATGAAATACTGCCTTTGGCACAAATCAGCAAGTTCTCCTGTAGGAAGAGAAAACCTAGGGGAGTGAAAACCTGGGGGAGAAAATATGGCTCTGAAAAAAAAAAAAAAGAAGGGGGGGAAATATTGCAATGCATATTGTCTCTCCTGCCTTTTCAAACCCACCTCTACTACCTAGGCTGGGCACACTATTCTCTGATCAACTCTGATGGCCTTCTCTCAGCAAGAGCTAATACTCTTGAGTTAAGGCAATATATAAAATACAGACTTGCAGTCAGCATTCAGTGCACACTGATGATTCACCTTTGGTTGTGACAGCTGCACAATACAACTTTTGATCTTACTACGACAACAGTAAAACCGAAAAAGCTGCAAGGGCAGTA
The DNA here is from genome assembly GCA_033816785.1 of Picus viridis. NCBI lineage: Eukaryota > Metazoa > Chordata > Aves > Piciformes > Picidae > Picus > Picus viridis. Next base: position 28,309,307 of record CM066578.1, on the reverse strand, counting down.
GCTGAAAATCACATATACAAAGTGAATTTTAAAATAATTTTGTTTGCAGAGTCAAACAACTTAAAATGGTATTAGCAGTTGCCAGACTGCCTGCTAATTTCCCCCCATTTACAGAAGAATTGTGATCCAGACCTTACTTTCCTTTTTCTTTTTAAACTGCGTTGTTTGGTTTTGTTTTTTTTTTCATTGAAGTCTTGCCCCAGTAGCAGTTCCCTATAGGGAGGAGGCAGGGAATGAAAAACAAAGATAAAAGAATGAAGACTATATAAATAATAAACTGTCTGGCAGTTTCTAATTTCCATGTACTTGTGTCTTCCTGGTTCATGACTTTTTAAATGTTGTGGGGTTTTTGTGCAACATACTCTTTAATAAACCATATAACGAGTCTTTGTATGTAATATATATGACTAAAGTTTAGTCATTAAGTAAGTTTTGCTAACATAGTTCTTTTCACAATAACTGCTAAACCACAGTATTAATGATTTTGGAGAAGGAAAGAACAAAAGCCAACAAATACAAAATACAAAATTATCATAGCATCTGTGTGCCAGAGAACTTGCTTTCCCCCAAAGTGGTTTAAATAAATAATTATAATATTGGTGAGTATTTCTAGTATAATAGTATAGTTCTTCATTTAAAGGGAGACTAGTTTAAAAACTCCCATAAATGCTGAAATAGTCTTTGGCATGATAAATTAGCTTTGATGCAAAACTAACTCCAGATGGCACTGTTGTCTTGCATGAAAAAGTGATAAAATGGTGAAATGTGTTGCAGGGATTTTCCACCTAGCTTGCTGCAGCTTTCTTAAAAATCACATGATGAGAGCAGGCCTTTTTGGTTACACAGCAACACTGCTATTATATGAGTTGTGTGTTTGACAGCTGCTGGTGGCAGCTTTAGATGGTAAACGCAGCTTTAGATGGTAAACGCAGCTTTAGATAGTAAAGCGCAGCTTTCGAACTGCCTTAAAGGTAGTTTACAATCAGAGACAGATTCAAAGATTAAATATTTGGGTTTTTTTCCAAAATAGTTACCTGTTACAAGCACTCCAGATAAATATTGTGGTTAACAGAGGTACATAAAATAAATGCTAACCAGTAAATATAGTAAGTGTTGGTGTTTAAACTTTATGATACATTGTTTTAAACTCTGTTGTTGGCTTAGGCAATCTGTTGGTATCTTTAAACAGAAACATCCGGTTAATATGAATTGTGAAATAGATTTGGGTTACTTTGAAAGGTAGCCATTGTGAGTGGACATAGATCACAACATCTAAAAAGAACTCTAAAGAAAAGTGCTTGTTATCACTGACTTTGGCTTGTGTCTGGTTAATTGCAAATGAACCAAGGCATCAGTTAGCACAGAGAAGTGAGGCTGTGATCCAGAGTACTGCTGCCTTGAACTAAACAAGAGAACACTCGTGACAGTAATAACAGCTGAGAACTAGCAAAGAAATTTAGAGATTAATTGACCTTCTTTGACATGGTGATGGCTGTATGAAAGGATACGTACCATTAGCATGACTGGCATGTTAAGGGCAAGTCCCTACTGTTTAGGTGACTCACAAGGATGAGACAATGTAATAGAATATCTACTGTAAGAAGCAATCACTAAAGGAAAAACAAGGACAATAAATGGAGTCATCTAGTAAGAAAAGGTGATTTTGCCAAGAATATAACAAATTAAAAGCAGGTGAAATCACCACTAAAAAAGTGTATACAGGCCTGTAAGGCTACGTGACAGCTCCTCAAGTATTACTAAAACTGACTAGGGACTACAGTAAATCAACAGGATAGATCTTCATAAAGCTTTGTAACGCTGGCTGAAAAAAGACTGCAAAAATCTCAAATCTTGCACTCATCTTGAAAAGAAGAGAAGAAATAGTATATGTCAGAAATTACTGCTGATGAATCTAACTCCTGTTCAAGGTAACAGAAATTTAAAGAAAAATGTGACTAGGCATTTAAAAAGAAACACACAGCCAGGGTAAGAAGTGATAAATACCACGTAAATAAAGATCAAATCTTCCTAATAAAATTTAAGGATATGAGCAGGTTTATACATATAAGGAAGGAACTTTAATGTTATTGATACAAGAAATTTACTGAATGGAGGAAAGTAGTATTTTAGGTTTTCCATGAATCTAGGGGTGACAGCACAGAGGAGTCAGCTCCGTGTGTGTGTGATAGCCTGCACCAACAGTTTGAGTAAGGCTGCAGTCTCAGGATCTCATATGGGATCCAGGGGGCAGCCACTGGGCAGACTAGGTGTCTAAATTCAGTTTCTGGAAGAATATATGTGTATAGCCTCTATAGTGGCCTTCCATTCTGTTCAGCCAGGGAGGAAAGCAGGACGAGGCCTTGCTAATGGCTGGTCCTGGTGTCACGGATTGGCAGCAGTCTCACCTCTCCGTGCTGTTGGATCCAGCATGATAAATTTTCACCTCACATTCGATGACATCCCCAGTGGTAAAAGGAGAAGAAACTATGGACATTTATCTAATTTCTAGAGTACTGAGTACATTTAATATGTGTGTGTGGTTTTTCATTTGTTCATTTTTTCAGTGGTTTTGGTTTTTTCCCCCTGTCCCTAAATAAGGAATGCTAAAATAGTCTGATAAAAAATTAAAAGCCTCTGTAAATTCTCTGTCCCCTTCCTGACTTGAATGCATAGCCTGTTCATGGGACTTTTCCTAGTCTTGCCTCCTACCTAAATTTTTCTCCTAGCGGTACAGAAGTAATACGTGTCTCAAAACAAGCCTTTTCCCCACTCTTGTGGGGCAGGTTTATTTAGTTTCAGTAGGCACTGCAATGTTTGTATGTACTTTTCTGGGGCACTGTGCATTTATTTGATACTTTGTTGTGTCTCAAAATGTAGAATCTGTCATGCTTCCACAACTGTTCCAGACCTTTACCTATAGCTGTTCCCTAAAAGCTCAGGTGAGTCGTGCAGAGTATTCTCTGATTTCTTCATAATTTGTCATCTGAAGTTACAGAATCATGCCATCAAACTCCATTTCTATGAACCACAGAACAAAGAGCTTTGTTGCTTAATTATTTCAATCAAGCAACTAAGAGAAAAAATGTCATATGGTCTTGGCTTGTATCAATATAAATCTGTAATATGATGCATTTAACTTAATACAGACTTACATCAACCTACCTTTGATTTCATTTTTCTCCATTTCTTTCAGTTCTTGAACAAACAGAGACTCACTCTCAGTAAGTGGCCAACTATTGTACAACACTGATGTTTGTATGATATACTTGTGAGACTGTGAAAGAAAATTCAGTAAGTGAATATGCTGAAAACGTAACAATTACAGTAAGCATTCAAAAGTCCTGTAGGTTAGTAAATTGCCAGCTACTGAACTCAGTAAATAAAAAAACACAGAATTAATTTACAAGCTTGCACATTACACCATTCACAATAAGCTTAAAAAAATGAGTGTTAAGTCCACTGATTTTATTTTAATGCCTGTGAATTATTATTCTTTGACTGTTTTGTTGCAATTGAACTCAATTATCAGGAAAAGTCACAGTAAAGAAACACTTGGAGACAGAAAACCAAAAACTGTTTTAGAAAACAAATGCTATTTTTGTAAGATAGACAAAAAATGTTAGGTGAAGTCAAGACAAATTTATGTTTTTGACATCCCTCTCTGAAAAACTTGCCTCACATAGCAGTTATTGTGTGTGCTACTGAAGGCTTTCAGCTGACTGGCAATAGACATTTCTTTATTAAAACTATTAAATATGAGCTTCTCTTACAACATATTTCAAAGAAAATGGTGAAGCATCAGAAGTATAACTTCATTACTGGTAGTTTTTGGCCCTTAGCTAAAAGATATGCTATACTTGAATTGGATTAGTAAATGAAGAATGCTTAAAGTTATCACTTTAACTTGGAAACAAAAAATGACCCACTGCTATTTGGTTGTTCGTGTATGCACATTGTCTTTCCTTCACAGCCTCATTCAGAAGCTACCAACAATCTTAACTTTGGATTCTTTGTTCTTTCCTCAGGATTTCAGATCTGTGCATGTACCAAAAGAACAATCAGGGTTGGTTTTGGGGTTTTTTTTGGGGGTGGGGGTGGTATTTTTGTTTTGGTTTGTTGTTGTTTTTTATTTTCCTAAGTCCCATTGATTTGGATTCTCTTACTTGCTGTGGACTTCCATCAGTATCTTGACAGCTTTCCAAGAGGAAAGAATCATCTTCCAGTAAAGATGAACCTTCTTGTACAAGCCCTGTCTTCAAAGAAGTTTTGCTGTCCTTAGAACATGAAATATGACCTTTCTTTTTTGATCTTCCAGTTCCTGATTCCTTCTTCATATTATTTTGAGTAATCTGGGGCTTGCTTGCTGCAAGATGATAGAAAATGTCAGCGTCCATTTCCAGAAATTCAATGAATTACTTGTACGAGATAAACATGCCTCAAGGAATCATAAGAAAGAATCACCATTGTGAATTTTCTCATCCTGCATTATGGTCATAAGGTTCCAAATAAAACTATGCTTATTCAAAATACTAACCTGATCTACTTCTCCATTCAAATCACAAATATCTTCAAAGTAATTAATGAAAATTTTTAAATACTATATATATATGTTGTTACTATTTATGAAGCATGTAATTTTTTTTTCACCTCCAAACCCAGACTTCTCTGTACTCCCCACCACAGCACTGTGCTATATGTTACACAGTACTGATAGCCTTGTACTCTGTGTGATGGGGTCTCTCTGTTACTAACCTAACTTAATCAATTCTGTACACTTGTGGAAGGAGGGTGGAGCTGTATTGGCCACCATTCTGGCAACTCCTACCCTTACAGAAGTATTCCAACCTGACAAAAAGGTCATAGCTGACTGAAGTTTAGAAAAAGCCAATCTTGAAAGGAGCTATGGAGCAATAGTTTGTAGTCTGTCAATTTCAAGGTTAAACTATTGTCTCCTAAGGAAAGTATTACTGTGGGAAAAACTGTGCCACCAGGATCTTAAGGGCTGCAACAGAACTATTAATCCAGAAATACAAACTTGTGTTCACTTCTAAAACTGTGATAATATCTTGCCTGAGTGCCCATGGAGAAAGGAAACAATTTTGAAAGGGAACATTTCATACCAAATTGAGTAAAGGCAAAAATAACAATTCTGGGGAAACAACTTCACCTGTGTTACATTAACAAATGTCCAGACCATCAGCTGGGAAAGAGGTAGCTTTTTGACTTTGCTGAAGACTTTAGTCTTCCCACAGTTTACTGTAGAAGCAAAGAATTATACTGTATCACTGCAACCCTTCACAAGAAATATGTAGAGTTTCACATGTGTTGACAAAACATCCTGAGTAGTTCCACCTGGAATGGTCCAATCCTCCGTAAGACTCATTCTGCTTTCCTTGTTGGAAAGGTAACTCGAACAGTTCCCAAAGATGCATACACATCCAAAACAATAGTTCCAGCAATTGTCACCAGGTGGTGCTGTGACACTAAATTACTTTTCTTACTACGTACATAAATTCTCAGTCTTGGTTATTCTAAGCAAAGTTCTGACCAGGTGGAACTCCTTGCTAATCCTTACTACACATATCTGAATGAGATTTTGGTACTTTGAGTCCAGAGTGAATCAGTATTCAGTATCAGAGTTTCTACAGCATTTTCTGCTGTAGAAAATAAAAGGATTTTGAGAATTTGCTTGCCCATCTGTACTTACAAGACTGCTGTGCTTGTATCAACAAAAGGACTTGCCTTTGCAATGTGTCCATATGTAACTTATTTATTGGTATGCAAATGTTCAAAGTCCAAGTCTTTTCAAGTGTTTTGATGCTGATCCTAATCTGAGCTATTTTATAGTTTTCCCGTTTCTATTTCCACCAGCCTGCTATAAAGTTTATTAATCTATTCCCATATCCCAAAAACAGTAACCAAAAAAAAAAATATAGTGATTATCATGGGAGCTCAGACAGAATCATGACAGCTTCTCCATGACCTCTTCAAAATCACAACGTTGTTATTTCATGAATTACATTTTAAGAGCATGAACTCCTTAATAGTTCCTTTTACATTTCTGCTAACATAAAGATGCTGTTGAGACAGAAATTAAAATATTTCATAAACATGATTAAATTAGTTATTTCTCCCACAGAGCACTGGAAATATAAATAAAACATTTTAACAAAGAATCATGTTAGAAAACTCCATAGTTCAAATGAGTGGAGGTGAGCACAGGAAATTGGAACAGAATGGAACAGCATAGAACTGAACTAGACTAGACTAGACTAGACCAGACCAGACCAGGTTGGAAGAGACCTTCAAGATCATCACGTCTAACCTATCATCCAGCACCACCTAATCAACTAAACCATGCAACCTAGCACCCTGTCAAGTCTCCTCCTGAACCAATGATGGTGACTCCACCACCTCCCCGGGCAGCACATTCCAATGGGCAATCACTCTCTGTGTAGAATTTCTTCCTAATATCCAGTCTGAACCTTCCCTGGCACAGCTTGAGACTCTGTCCTCTTGTTCTGGTGCTGGTTGCTAATTTGGACTTTAGTGAATGATAATACAGTATTTGAAGAACCTGTCTGCCTCACATTTTGAATATGCACCAACTGGCAGAAACTGATTTATAGATTTATTCTTTAAAAGTCTTTATAAAAGGACTAAAGACTTTAATATCTTACAACACTGATGCACAGTGGTGTTCATGAAGAGAACAGCTTGCTGTGATCAACTACTTTATATAAGCAAATGTAATGTTCATGAAGAATGTATTTTTTAAAATGAACCCACAGATATAATAAAAAATTCAAAATAGTGTACAATCACACAAATAAAATGGAAATAGAGCAATAAAGAATTGAATTGTATAAAAAGCAGGGAAATTAAGACTATGAAAGAATTTAAGATAACACAGCAGTAGCATCTAAAATTATTATATATAGGGAATGCAGCAGAAGCAGATAGGTGGTACTTCATTGTTGTTAAACATCATCTGAACACTACAGATAAACTGTTGAAAATATATACCTCATTCAGCTGTATTTATTGCTTCTGAACAGTAACATTTACAGCATTTTGAGATCCAATGTCAATCAACTGGCCAAGAGCACTTTCAGGTGGCAAAATTTTCATTCCAATTTTGTTTTCGTTTCTTAAGTAGCCCAGTCCCAATTTTATCAAGCTATAAAATTAGCAGTACCAAATGGCTAATATTTTCTGATGGTAGCTCTTGTGTACTGAATTTGGCAGAACTATGACTTCTGAAAACCTGGAGGTGAAGCATGAAAAGGGATGCCAAGGTAACCTAACCCTGCCCTTTACAGTGTGCAGGGGCACAATGGCAGGGCATTGCTACAATCTCAAGCTGAATGCTCTCTGTTAAATCCAGTTGTACATGAATACCTCCTTAGCTGGATGGCACATCCAAGGAAACTGGATTATTTGTGTAATATTAAGAAAAAAAAATCAACAAACCCAAACAAAATAACAACCCCCCCCCCCCCACAAACAAGAAACAAACCCATAAGCCTTGCCTACTAACTGATATCACTGGGGCACGGGAGGCTTAGTGGTTCTGGCAGAGGCTGGAAGAAACCTCTGGCATTCATTTAGTTTAATCTCATTACTAAAAGCAGGGTCAGCTAAGGCAGGCTGCTCACAGCTGTGTCTTTCTGGGTTTTGATTATCTCCAGGGATGAAGACTCCAAAACCTCTTTGAGAAACCTGTTCCAGTTTTTGACACCCTGCAAGTAAAAATGAACCAAGGACAAAAATCCCAAACCAAACCACCCACCCCTCCAAATCACTTTTTCCAATGTTTAAATTGTATTTTCTAAATTTCAGTTTGTGTCCATCACCTCATATTTGGTCACTGAAGCATTTTTCTTCATTTTCTTTACCTTCTTGTCTCTTCTCAGAGTATTTGTGTGCTGCCAGGTTTGGCATCCAGTAGATTCAGAATGATAGCTTGCTGGACTAGAGGGTCAGTTTTAACTGATGCCAGCTGGATTTTTGTTAGGTACAATCAATACTTTCAAAGTACTTTGAAAGGAGACATGAATTTTAACATGCTGGTGAAATCAGTAAATTTGCAGATGACACCAAGCTGGGGGCAGGAGTTGATTTGCTGGAGGGCAGAGAGGCTTTGCAGAGGGACCTCGACAGGCTGGACAGATGGGCAGAGCCCAATGGCATGAGATTGAACACATCCAAGTGCCGGGTTCTGCACAATGGCCACAACAACCCCAAGCAGTGCTACAGGCTGGGGTCAGAGTGGCTGGAGAGCGGCCAGGCAGAGAGGGACCTGGGGGTACTGGTTGATTGTAGGCTGAACATGAGCCTGCAGTGTGCCCAGGCAGCCAAGAGGGCCAATGGCATCCTGGCTTGCATCAGGAAGAGTGTGGCCAGCAGGAGCAGGGAGGTCATTCTGCCCCTGTACACTGCACTGGTTAGGCCACACCTTGAGTACTGTGTCCAGTTCTGGGCCCCTCAGTTTAGGAAGGATGTTGACTTGCTGGAACGTGTCCAGAGAAGGGCAACAAAGCTGGTGAGGGGTTTGGAACACAAGCCCTATGAGGAAAGGCTGAGGGAGCTGGGGTTGCTTAGCCTGGAGAAGAGGAGACTGAGGGGTGACCTTATTGCTCTCTACAACTACCTGAAGGGAGGTTGTAGCCAGGCAGAGGTTGGCCTCTTCTCCCAGGCAGCCAACACCAGAACAAGAGGACACAGTCTCAGTCTGCGCCAGGGCAGGTTTAGGCTGGATGTTAGGAAGAAGTTCTACACGGAGAGAGTGATTGCCCATTGGAATCGGCTACCCATGGAAGTGGTGGAGTCACCTTCATTGGGGGTGTTCAGGAGAAGATTTGATGGGGTGCTTGGCTGTATGGTCTAGTTGTTGGGTGGGTTGGATTGGTTGGTGGGTTGGACGCGATGATCTTGAAGGTCTCTTCCAACCTGGTGTATTGTATTGTATTGTAAAAGTGACTTTTGAACAGTGTAATAAAATATAAATAAATTTTATATTTAATATTCTGGCAGTGATACCTTCAGACACCACTGTGACTTATTTACAGGTTGTGTTATTCGGTTGTGAGTGATACATTCCACATACAAGGAATATGAAGGCAATTAAACGATATAAACAAAAATCGTGAATTTCCAACACAGTGACTCAAGTTGGAAATCGAGGTGCTGCAATCTGCGGTTTCCCACAAGGGGGATTCTGTAGCAAGCTAGCCGGGTACTCAGGGCTTGCTCCTCTGTCCGGTATCTTTCCAGATGCTGTAACTACACTTTAAGCAGCTCTCAGCTCGGAGAGGGATATGGGGCCTCTCTCCTGTCATGCACTCCAACGCAGGACTCTCAGAGTGTTGATTGCTTCAGGATGCAGCAGTGCAGCTCTTACGGCATTTGGTTCTCTTGGGGCTTTTGCCCTTTCTGCCTCTGATGCAGGGCTCTCGAAGCATTGGTTCCTTTTGTCGAGGTACAAAGCCCAGGTGTAGTTTGCCTGCTAGGTCAAGCTCTTCAGCTACAACTCTGTCAGCATGTGACTCGTTGTTTCCTCGGCAAGGCCCAGGTGTAGTTTTCCTGCTAGGACAATCTTTTAAGGCTGTTGAGCTGCAACTTCGGCAGCACTTGGCTCTTGTTGCTTTCTTGATAAGAACAAGACAAATTGCCTGCCTTCTTGTCCAAAGACAGTTAATGTCCACTGGTAATGGAGAAATCTGATAGCTTAACCTGAGTAGTAGAGGCAGAGCCATAAATGGAGAGCATTTTTTTAAGGGTAAATATTATGTCATCTATTCAAGATTCTTTTGCCTTATGCTGTGGAGCTCATATAATGGATGAGAAGCCGCTAAAACACATGTTTCTGCTGAAAGGAGTGATGCCTAGGCTGATACATTTAAATCAAAGTTCAGTGTACTCTACCAGTCTCTAACAATCAAAAATGCATGAACTTTAAGATAAAACAGATAAAGGCAACATCATGAAAATAAAGCATATTTCCATTCTCAAGGACAAGGCAAACACATGCATACATTTTTTCAGAAATGAGAAGCTACTTCAATTACCCACAAAAGTCTTTACTCAGTTATAAAGCAAGACCAAAGTGCAGAGGAAGAAAATAGTGTTAGACACCTTGTTTCAGTCAATCCATTTGGTACATTTCCTCATTGCTGAGAACAAAAGATTTCAGTTCATCACTCAAAAATACAGCTGATTTCACTCACTCATGAAGCAATTGTGGATCCATGGAAACAGTCAGAAAAATTATTTTCTGTGATTACATAAAAGTTACGGAGAGAATGTATATACCTCAGATAACAGAATTATGAAATACAGAATACAATACTTACTGTGGGAACTCAGAAGCATTTCATTACTCAGGAAATTAAAAGCAGGGATGACTGCATGGCCTTTTCCAATGACATTCACCATTTCTTCCTCATTATCTAGGACTTGCAGTTTAATGAACACATCTGATTTAGAGGTTTGTACCTGCACTGTAGCAATATGTGATGCTGTGACTTTTACTGAATACCTAAAGAGGAAGAAAAAAAAAAGGCAATATAACCTACCATACCAGATCAATATTTTTAGGAAAATACCAAAATGGTGTTCTGATTGGGAAGTAAATGCTTAAAATTGAGTTTGAGTCTACTGTTTTCCTGCAATCTAAGGAAGCTTCCTGTAATAAAGTTTAGTACAGTGAATTCATGATCCAAGTGTGTGCTGCTGCTGCAAAAAGGGGTGTTCTTGCCATTCCCTTTTTTCACTGCTTTGTCAAACATCCTTACACACAGTTTCTCTCCTGCTCTACTAGTACTTGTGGAAAAGCATGTTTAACCAGATTAGGGAACTCTCTCAATTAAAAAGTAATAAGCAAAAAGAAAAAAAAATATTTGCTTTCAAAGGGGTAGAGCTATCTTACTTGATAGCAGCTGCTATTCTTGTCAGCTTGAAAGATGGTAGAATTAAAAGACTGTAGAATTAGTCTCAGGACAACATTTAAATAACACTTTCTTTGCAAGTCAAAATGTATATATTACTTGCTTTTTTTCTCCATAAATTCATATTGTTAGACAAATATCACCAGGTAAGCAAACAAACAAGTAATAACAGCACACAAAAAACTCCATCACCTTGACTCCAGCAGATTTGAAGCCCAAAATACATAAATATTTTTAAACCAATTTCTTTTAGAATAGGCAACATCAGAGAAGACAAAAAGGGAAAAACTCATCAAGGATGAGAGAGTTTACAGAATGTGTTTAGCCTGGAGAAGAGGAGGCTCAGGGGAGACCTCATTGCTCTCTACAACTACCTGAAGGGTGGTTGTAGCCAGGAAGGGGTTGGTCTCTTCTCCAGGTAACCAGCACCAGAACAAGAGGACACAGTCTCAAGCTGCGCCAGGGGAAGTTTAGGCTCGAGGTGAGGACAAAGTTCTTCAACGAGAGAGTCATTTGCCATCGGAATGGGCTGCCTGGGGAGGTGGTGGAGTCACCGTCCCTGGAGGTGTTCAAGAGGAGATTGGACGTGGCACTTGGTGCCATGTTCTAGTCATGATGTCTGTGGTGGCAGGTTGGACTTGGTGATCTTTGAGGTCTCTTCCAACCTTGGTGATTCTGTGATACTGTGAGTTTATAGTTCCATTACAGGCTTTCTTAACTTCTGCTGAAGCTGATTCTGTCTGTGGAATAGACCTCTATCTCAAGAATAATCCATTGATTTGAAATAAAAATGTGAATTGTCAGCCATGAAGGGAAAATTTTCAAAAACTAACCTTCAAAACATATTCATGTAATCAGCTTTAAGCACAGGGCCTGTTTCAGTGCAGTGTGTAGTCTTTTGTGTAAAAGCTTAACTATAGTGATTTAGTCAGGGCCAGTTCTGAACTGAAAGTCAGAATAAACTGATGTTAATAAACTTTAATCAATTAAAAAGGATTAATAAAAACAAATCACCACACTTTTATTAAATATTCTCCTAAAATAGGCAGTATGCTAAATAAAATGTATACAATTTTTTCTGCCAATACTGCAAGCTGGAAACTGGTTTGATACATCAGAAAACACAGGGGTTTACCTATGTATTTTTAGAGCTTTATGTGAATGCCTTGCAAATTGGGGATTGTAATACAAACTTAATCCCCAGAAGTAACATGGAATTTCAGTATGTAACATATGAATAATATTTCAAGATTGAGTTCTAATAAATGCAAAGAACTGTTATGGTCTGTGTACTTCATACCTGTTCTTCATTAAGCAGTGGCAGTACTTCAGAAATAATATTTTCACAAATGAAACACTGAATTTATTATTGCACTTTGAGGTCCCATAAAATGCAGATAGATGCCTTAATACTGTCCCCTTCTAAGAAGGAGGAAAGAATGCACTTTTCTGTCAGGGATGGTCCATACAAAATGCAGAATTTAGTCATTCTACTCTCAATATTTACCTGAACATTATATGCTTGTCATTAGGTATATAGTACTCTTTAATTTCTTTAGTAGAATAGACATTATTTACAGCCTCACGAGAGAGAAATGGGAGTGGACGATGAGAACCAATGAGCCGCAGCCTCCATCTTCCAGCTGCCAGAGGTAGGTCACCAGTATGTGCTTCAGCCATAAATGTGTATCCTTTCTGAAAGGAGAAAAAGTAATTTTTACTTAGAAATAACATTACTTGAAATGCACTCTATGACTACATGCAACATAGTTTTTGTCCATATTGCACTTGCTAATACAATAAGATGTCCTTCATAAGCAAGAATCGTGAAGGTCTATTGGAGTGCAACATTGGAAGCAGGAATATATATATAGTTTGCAAAAAGTTACATAACAAATCAAATCTAGTCTTACCTAACTTCAAAGCTGGCACATGATTTTAAAGGCAGGTGTAATCAAATTCCTCAGATGAGTTTCCAACCAGATTATTTGATGATTCTAAGTTGATACACAGTGCAATGCCCAGTTGCAATGTAGCAGAGGAACTCAGGACTAAGTCCTTGCTATTCTCTAAGTCAATCTTACCAATTTGCTAATTTGAAAATTACAATTTTATGTTCCACCCAAGAAATACTCCAGATGAAAATTCTTTGAAAATTTTTTTCCTCTTAGCAGCTTTTTGCTAAATTTCAGTTAAAATAAATCCGGATTTACCAGTGAAAAAGCTCTGTTGAAAAATTCCTATAAATAGAGTTGTGATTTCCAGGCTATCCAATAATGCAGGGTTGTGATTTCAGGACTACTGCATACTTAAAATGGAAATAAAAGAAATGATTCATGATTCCAATTTGTGCAATTGTAACTGTAAGGCATTTTATACCCATTAATCTCTACAAGGTAATAGAAACCACTCAGACCTGTGGTTCAGGAGAACTCACATGTTTAAATACCTGGTTAAGCATATAGTTAAAGTCTTTTCTGTTCTTAACAAGTGCCCTTGGAAACTGAGAGGGATTTAGCCAGATATTCAAGTGCTTTCTGACAGCATGGTGCATATCAAAAAACCACTTTGTGTGGTATACCTAGTTATTAGTCTTAATGTTCGCTACAAATATGCAGAAACTGAATACTATATAGATGTAGAAAACACAATAGCCAAACACTGAGTAATCACCAGCCACTACACAGAAATTGGGAAATAGATCTAGGCAACCTCATTAGATTTATGCCTTTCTCAAAAACTTTTGAGAGATTTCATTACCTACTTATAATGTTACAATTCACTATATCTAGAATCAGAAAGGGTTGTTTTCCAATCATAGAATCAACAAGGTTGGAAAAGATCTCAAAGATCATCAAGTCCAACCTGTCATCCAAGACCTCAAGCCTACTAGACCATGGCACCAAGTGCCACGTCCAATCCCCTCTTGAACACCTCCAGGGACAGTGACTCCACCACCTCCCTGGGCAGCACATTCCAATGGCTAACAGCTCTCCCTGTGAAGAACTTTATCCTCACCTCAAGCCTAAACTTCCCCTGGTGCAGCTTGAGACTGTGTCCTCTTATTCTGGTGCTGGTTTCTGGGAGAAGAGACCAACCCACTCCTGGCTACAACCACATTTCAGGTAGTTGTAGAGAGCAATGAGGTCGCCCCTGAGCCCCCTCTCCTCCAAGCTAAACAAGCCCAGCTCCCTTAGCCTCTCCTCATAGGGCTTGTGCTCTAGACCTCTCACCAGCCTCGTTGCCCTTCTCTGGACATGTTCAAGAGTCTCAATATCCTTCTTAAATTGAGGGGCCCAGAACTGGACACAGTACTCAAGGTGTGGCCTAACCAGTGCTGAGTACAGGGACACAAAATGTATCACCTAAAGTAGTGTTTTGGTAAAGCAAGATGATTTCCTTATGTCCTTCCAGAACTAGTCAAGACAAAAAACTAATCAGCACCCTTGCTCAAATAGACTTCTATTTTCTAGACTGAATATGCTTTTAGTGATGATTTCTGTAAATCTTATATTTGTTGGTAAGCCGAAGCTTGAGGAATGCTTCTCTCTAACACTTTCTACAATCTGTTCAATATACTTGTGAATAATAAGAAAACAGACCTGCATCTAGCAGTTTTAAAAAAAATTGAAAATTTAATATGAAAGAGAGTCCCAATAATGCAAAACAAGTAGCTAGTTTCTATCTGGATTGTAGTGCTTGTAGAAAGAAGACAGACACTATTGCGAGTGTGCAGATTTCATCTTTAGTGTCAATCATTCTGAAATAAACTTTCATGTGTTACAGGAGTGTCTCTGCAGCAGAATAACAGTATCTGTTGACAGGATTTCTTTTTAGCTCTGTTGTCAACTGCCAATTCACAGTTTTGAAGCAGAACAACTAACTGGTAGGTTTCTTTAAAGAAAAAAAGGACCTTTTCTGCAAAAATATTGCCATTTAAGAATGCAGGCATACTGTATGATTTCCTGCTTGATTTATTATATCACTGACTGTTTTTTACAAAATACTGTTGAATAGAAAGGTAACAGATTCATATGGCACCACTGTATTCTGTGTTTCATAATAATTGTGTAATGTCTTGTCAAAACCTCAACAGAGCTTTCAGTAGCTTTTGCAGGGCCACTGAAACATTCACACACCATTTAGAAATAGTTATAGAAGTAAAGAAACTATAGAGTATAAGAAAGTCAGTAGTAGTGATTAAGAAATATAAGTAGAAAAATACAGCAAAACTGCTTTAATACCGATTTAATATTCTTAAAACAAAATCACTCTTTACTGATATTAACAATGTTTAATATTACAAAAATATAAGTCATAAGTCTAGAGAATAATAACAAAAACATCTGTTTTAAGTGGGGACTTCTCCAATAAGGAAGAATGGGGATAAAAAAAATGGCCACTTTCACTAGCTGATGACTGAGTCACTAAGGATGTTGTGCTTTACCCATTAAAAAAAAATAGTTATTGGCTGAAAGAGTTGGGGTTGTTCAGCCTAGGAAAGAGAAGACTCCAGAGAGACCTTGTAGCAGCCTTCCAGTATTTGAAGGGTGTCTACAGGATAGCTGGAGAGAGAGATTTTACAAAGGCATGTCGTGAAAGGACAAGAAGCAGGCCAGAACAAGAGAAGAAGTACAAAATGCTTATGTAGAGAAATTAAGGTTTTGGCTTAGCTAGGTCTGCTTACCTTCTGAACTTTCTGAAAGATAATTAAATAACAGATTAAAACAATCAAAAACTTTTAAAATTAGGTCTGATAGTTGATGGAGGATATAAGGTACTGGAAGACTACAGAACTGCAGTGTTGTGTGTTTTTTTTGATGGACAAAGGTGTCTAGAAAATGATCTTTCAGCATAACTCCAATGGCTAAAACCATCATAAAATAACTAGTAAAATTAATTCTTTACAGTCCTCTCATAGCAAAACGTCTGCAAAAAATCAAGTCCTGTCAAACCAAACAATCAAGCTTCCTTCTATAGAAAAACACACTGTGGGAAAGAAGATACCTGATGTGCTCTGATCATTCTTCTGAGCCTAAAATGCTTTCATAACTAAGAAAATAGGGTGACTGTTGACCAACCGCATCCAGAAAACATGTATTCATGGCTCCTTTTGGAAGGGCCAGATGCAGTCGGTGAGATTTCAAAGATCTAACCTGAACATCATTCCATTAAATATTTTTATTAGTAATGTGGATGGTGGAAGAGGGTACATACGTGTTTCATTAGCTGATACCACAAACTAAAAAAAGGATTGCATCTTTAAAGGAAGACAAGATAAGAATCCCAGAGTATTTCAGGGGAAATATATTAGGGAAATGGCCTGGGAAAAAAAGCATTTAAATGTAGTGTGTTTCACTACTCATTTTGTCAAGAAGAATAAATTACAGGATTCAATTCTTCAGGAAAGCACCTGGATTACAGAAGTACACGAGTCAACAATGGTGTTGAAAAATAGGGCGAGCATCACACTTGGACATGTCAGCAGAAGTAAAGCCCACAGACATGTAAACTAATGATTCTTCACTCATGGTGATCACAAATTAATTCTGACTGCAAAGCTTACTGTGCTTAGTGTTGCACGTAATAAACAAGAAAAAAAAAACAGCAGCAATTTGAAAGAGTCCAGAAGATAGAGTAATCAGGAGTGTAGAACATGTAACTTGCAAGGAAAGACTGAGCAAACTTAGTTCATCTGCAGGGAAAAAGGCAGGAGGAGATTATTTTTTAGAAGTTTATACTAATGCTTCTGAGGTGACATACAGGCATTAAGGACCAAATATAAAGCTGTATTTGGCATCAGTGCTGAAATTACCATTAGCAACTGAAGATGCACATTAATGTAATCATTGTAAGTATGCCTTACAACAGGCTATTCAAACCTCAATATTACTTTGGCCTCTGACTTTTGAAGGTTTCTCTAGCAGATGAAAAGTATCAGCAGTAACCATACTGCTACTGAGTAGTGCAGCCCACAGAAGCTGGATTGTATTCCTCCATTTAGTGATAGTTAAAAATACCAAAGAAAATTAAGACCATTCTTTCATTCTTCCACTGAAAAAAGTTTAGCACAGAAGCAGATCAGAGACAGTGTCTGTTGAAGCCTGATAATAAATAAGGGTGCATTTTTAAGTAGAACATTATGACATGGCTAAAAATGTCTGTAGAATTCAGGCAATTGTTGACACTTTAAAAATTATGCTTCCCACAATGACTCTTTGCATTTACCTTATTTTTGGTATAAACATGAGGAGTCACTTTGAAAAACACATGTGGCATTTCCTCCAGTGTGTCATTATTGATGACATGAAGTCTACAAGAAGGGATAGCGCTATACATCTTTGGCACTATAAGCATGTCTTCTGGAACAAAAAATATCTCCCTATAAATAAATACAATTTAACATTTTATTACAATTATGTTCACAATATTCTTTTTGCTACATGAAGCACACCTCAGAATTTAAGTAAAACAGACTTTGCAAAATTACGTTTTTAAAGCATGTTACTAAAAACCCAGAGTTTATCAACAGTACTTCCCTGCAAGAGTTACATAGGGCAGCAAGAAACTCACCTAAATACCACAAACCACACATTTGGTGCCTGATCACCATACATTACGTCATAGTCAGAAAAAGAGAGTTTACACCACTCATCTTCATAACAAGGAAAATTTTCAATTGACTTACAGCTTGTCTTAAACATGCCTCTGGAAAGAAGAAAACAAGAAAAACATTAAATCAGGCAGGCACATACATCTTGACTCTAGCTTTAGTCACGAAGAGGACTGCTTCATGCGTGAATGTAAAACAATGACAGAAAATGTGTTACTAATGATTCTCTAGTAGCTGTTCCCTCTCAAAAAATAATGTCAGGTAAGGAGCAACTCCTTTAGAGTTAATGACCCATAATGCTAATTCTTACATACAAATTTTTCTATCTGCCAGTCTGTCCATAGTATCATAGTATCAGTCAGGGTTGGAAGGGACCACAAGGATCATCTAGTTCCAACCCCTGCCATGGGCAGGGACACCCCACACTAGATCAGGCTGGCCAGAGCCTCATCCAGCCTGGTCTTAAACACCTCCAGGGACAGGGCCTCAACCACCTCCCTGGACAACCCATTCCAGGGCTTCACCACTCTCATGGTGAAGAACTTCCTTCTCATGTCCAGCCTGAATCTCCCCACCTCCGGCTTCATTCCATTGCCCCTAGTCCTATCACTACCTGATATCCTGAGAAGTCCCTCCCCAGCCTTCCTGTAGGCCCCCTTCAGATACTGTAAGGCCACAATGAGGTCACCTCTGAGCCTTCTCTTCTCCAGACTGAACAGCATGAATAACTGCCTCTCATAAGCCAAAAACATCAGGGCTTCTACAAAACTTTACTCTTTTTTTTTTTTTTTTTTTAATTAGTAAATATCAGCACAGCTTCCATTTCTTTATATTAAGCTGTCATCTTAAAGCTGTGGCATCCTCAGGAGGTAAAAAGAAAAAGCCTTTATTTCTTTTTAAAATGGTTGTGATCAAGAAAGGAATAAAACCAAAACCAAACCAATTAAAAATGCAACAAAGGACATTTCTTTCACACAGGAGGGAAGCTAAGACTGTTAAGTTTAGAAGTTATCTGTAAGGCAAGTAAGCTCACAGGTGTTAGGAAGTTCTGTGAAATTAGAGCTAACCTACTGGCACCTAACAGACATGAATTTTTATTCATCATATGCAGTATTAATGTTTCTCTGGACAAAGCAATGGGAAGACCAGCATACAAAACTCACTGTTATGTGATCAGGTTGTCAGGTAAAGGGAGAAGAAAAGTAACCTGTCTCACTCTATCTTTTGGCTCCTTACAGTGATTCATCTGGACATTATGTGAAGGAAAGGATATCCTTCTCTCTTCCACTCCCTTTGTCTTCCATTATTCTTTAACTACCTGCTTTCTGCAGTAAGCAATACATATGTATATTGTTATCTTTTACTTGCTCTAATTAAAAGTTTTGTTTATATGCTCTACATTAAGGAGACAGTCTAAAGAAACCTTACAACACAGATTTTCAGTGATAGCTTTTTTCTTTTCTGTGTCAAATATGAGCATGGTCAAGTGGTTCAACCACAAATTTTTATCCACAACATTCGGACAATCCTACTTTGAGGTTCCTTTATTCCTGTGTAGTAATCAGAATTACAGAAACTCTTCACATTCATGTTGTTAGCAATGATAGTAGCTGACCTTGACATTCATTTAAGTGAGTGAATGCAAACCTTGCCAGAAGTGATTTAATAAACCAGGTTGAAACCTTAGTCCAAGAAGCTTTGCAAAAGCTCCTTTCACAAGTGATAAATAGCGCACACAAAAACTGGAAAACATCAAATGCACAATCCACTGAAAATTACACTATTAACAAACATAGATAAGCTTACATGGGATGTATAAAGATAAATAGGTGGCAACTGCTGCACAAACTGTGAAGTTTTAGGGCATTTTAAACTGGTGTTTGCATTGCAAAACGGCACTGCTTCCAGCATGCCTGGGGTTAGACAATGGGAAGGCTTTCACCCTAATACTGAACTTCAAAAATTCCTGCATGCTACTTTATTTCCCAAGGTGGTAGCTTGTTATATTAAATTCAAGTCTGTTCAGCTGTTAAATATGCTGCAAATCTAAATCTGAGGTCTAGTATTTGGAACAAGGGTGTGGTTGCAAAGATCTGGTCCCATGAACATACAAGGGTTTTACAGGATTAAAAATACTAAAATGTGAAATAAAATTATACCACATATGAGTGTTCCTGAAATTGCTAGTTATCAGGAGTAAGGATTTATACTCACAGACAATAATTACTGGTGGTTCTTACTCCTCACTGCTAACAAAACTTACCTAATGCTAAATCAGCAGTATGAATGCATGCAGAAGGATTTTTGAAGGGCTCAATGGACACATGTGATCCCCACAGAGTGTCATGCTTGGAAATGAATGGACACTGTTGAAATTATAGTAGCTGTCTTTGCAAATGCTGTAATTAAATAACATGGAAAGCATCCATCTAGAAATACATCTACTTTCCCTCAAGCAAGTGCTACAAACATCCTCTGAAGATATAAACTGTGGTACGATTAAATAGTATAGCTATTTCCTTTCTAATGTCAACTAGGATTCTTTAACAGATAGCATGAATCAAAATGCTTCTTTAAAGCAACTGGTTAGCTGTTTAACCAAGGAATTGGTATCAGATTTATACTTATGAAATAGCCTACCAGGTATTAAAAAAAATAAATACAGGAGAAGTGTGATATTCTAGCTCAAGTCTGGGAAAAACCTGCAACAAACATGCCCAAAAGAAAATAGATTTGTCATGTAGGGTACACAGAATAAAGCATGGCATATATCCACTAATCTCATCCCTTCTTATAGAGTCTTGTAATTTTACACCTTGTCATGATCTGAGCATATTTATTTTGTGAACCAGCAATTTATGGTAGCACTTGCAAACAAACAGTTTATTACATGATTACCTTAATAGCATTACAGCATACTGTTCAAAATTTAATTCGATCACAGTCCACAATTTTTGCAATGTTTCTTTGACATTAGCATTTTCTTTAGTACCTGGAAATAACAAAGTAAGTTAGAAAATGTAACATCTAACTTTTCTATTGTTCTAAATGCACACCTGCCAAACACTTGTAAAAACTGGGACTCAGACAAGTAAATTGTCTTATGAACCACTAGTTTTTATTTGGAATTTTACAGAAGTCTCAACTGAGCTGAAAACTAATTTCTCCTTTGACAGAAGAATTCCCTTCATCATCACCTCTGTACTTTAAATATACGATATACAATAAACCAGGTTGGAAGAGACCTTCAAGATCATCGTGTCCAACCCATCAAACAACTAGGTCATGTCACCAAGCACCCCATCAAGTCTCCTCCTGAACACCTCCAATGACAGTGACTCCATTGGAGGTGTTCAGCACTCCTACAACTCCAAAAACTATGTGATCAATATTTTCTCTGATTTACAGGATTTTTTCCACTGTTACACATTGACATGATGTGATCTTTGCCCTCAGAAAATATGCTGTTTAGCTTGCAGCAGCTCTTATTTGCAGAAGTAGGTATGTGCCTAGGCTGTCTGGTGTCTAAAGAGAAAAGAATCGAACAGCTGCAGTAGCTAACTCGCCTCATCTATGTTTGACACCTCTCAGATTACAGGATGTGTTGTCATCTCATGATGTCTACTTCTATCCACCAAACACAGATGAAAAATACGCAACTAGATTGGATCTGTTTATCTATTGTCTAAGTTTCAAAACTAATGTTAGGTTAAATCATTGTTATTACTTAAGCACTTAGTGACAGAATTGGAGGTGCAAAACTAAAAAAAAAAAAAAAAAGAAAAAAGATGGGAGTAATAACTCTGCTGTAATGGCAAGTAAGAGAGAAAAAAATATAGCTAATGGGGAGAAAGGAGGAGAACACTATTATGACTGAACACATCTACCACCAGTAAAGCAGTGCAAAAGATAATATACCTGAGTTAAAGGTAACAGAGTATTGATAAATCAGAAGATGACATTATAGGCAATAGAAGAAAAGAGTTGGGATGCCAAAATAACACTCAAATAACAAAGGTCTAAAATTCAAAAGAACAGTTTCGGGGCTTTGGCATTTTAACACTTGTGAAAGTTTACAGAAATTCCTAACTGACATCACACATCCTACAGGAAAATAGAAGGGCACTAGACTACTTAGAGGAAATCAAGTACCACAGCAAGACTACAGATGATAGTATGAGAGGCAACATCAGTTACTGGTCAGGATATGAAGGTACATAAAATAGATTGAAGAGATCATAAATATACGGGCAAAAGAATCCCAGCAGTGATGGAAGGAAGGAGTTTCCAGCTGAAAGGGTATGACTTAATAAAGAGCTAAATCTACATTACTGTAAATTCTGGTTTAATATTTACAAAAATCTAGAAGGGGTGTCTTTCCTCTACTTTTAAGTACCAAATATGCTAATCAAGTGGTTAGGTTGAGCACTATTCTTACTTTTGTAAGAGATCAGAGATTCGACTACAACTTCCTGCTGCATTTTGGTTCATTTTAACTAGATGTCATTTAGTAACAAAATTTTTACAGTAAATACTTGAACAAGGTGAAGTATGAAACCTTTTTAAAAGGTATTTTTAAAGGACACACCTGGTTTTCTGCTGTTCAGTACTTTCCTAACATAGGTCCCTTTCCAGATGGCTTGAAGTTTAAGAGCTGCTGCTTCTTCTTCAGGAGTGGGAGTTCTCTTATCCCAACTACTACGACTATTCTCACAATTCTCTGAAAGAAGGGGAGGAGAATGAGCAGTAATTATAAAGGTGGAAGTCCTGTAGCTGCTTGCAACAAAGCTAAAAGAAAAACAAACAAACAAACTAAAAAGAAACCAAAAGAACAAAAAAACCCCACCACCAAACACAAAACAATGAGAGCTATAACCCATAAAGAGAGGAGTTTCTGCTTAAAACATCAATTTTTGAGAAAAATGGAACAACATTTTGCTCTTACCATGATAAAACTAGACAAAATATATGTGTAATTACACAAAGTCAGAACGTATCTACTATGCTAATTCCCAACACCAAATCATGGAATTCTTACTTCTCTTTATGGAGAGCTATTGCAGTGCATTTTTTAAAAGCAAATCTTGCAAAGTAATTTAGAAATATCCTTTCAAACATGAACCAACACGATTTGATACATTACAGTCTGACTCTGAATACAGCTTGAAAGAGCTTCACAAAGTTTTCAGTGCTTCCGTCTCTCATTCCGATCATTTTATTAAGTCATAATTTAAACACCAATATTTTTCAAAGCATCACAGAATGTTAGGGGCTGGAAGGGATCTCAAAAGATCATGTAGTCCAACCCCCTGCCAGAGCAGAATCACCTGGAATAGGTGACACAGGGATGCATCCAGGTGGGTTTTGAATATCTCCAGATAGGGAAGCTCCACAACCACCCTGGGCAACCTGTTCCAGTGTTCTGTTACCCTCATGGTGAAAATTTTTTTCCTCATGTTAACATGGAACTTCTTATGCCTCAACCCATTGCCCCTTGTTCTGTCATTGAGCATCACTGAAAAGTGCCTGACTTCATCCTCTTATCAGTCACCCTTTATGTATTTATAAACATTAATGAGGTCACCCCTCAGTCTCCTCCAAGTTGAAGAGCCCCAGCTCCCTCAGTCTCTCCTTATAAGGAAGATGTTCCATTCCCTTAATCACTTTTGTGGCTCTATGCTGGACTCTCTCAAGCAGTTCCCTGTCCTTCCTGAACACAAGGGCCCACAACTGAACATAATATCAGATGCAGCCTCACCAGGGCAGAGTAGAGGGCAGAGGAGAACCTCTCTCAACCTACTAACCACACCCCTTCCAATACACCCCAGGATGGCATTGGCCTTCTTGTCCACAAGAGCACATTGCTGGCTCATGGTCAACTTTCCATCCACTGGGACCCCAGGTCCTTTTCCTCTTCACTGCTCTCCAGCAGGTGAGTCCCCAACCTATAGTGATCCATGGGGTTGTTTTTTCTGAGGCACAAGACTTTATAACTTCCCTTGTTGAATTTAATTAATTTCTTCCTGCCCAGCTCTCCAGCCTGAGCGACATTGTATTCAACATTTGCTAAGCCATGGAATAAAGGTAAGATCTATGATGAAGTGAGTTCATTTGTCTGACTGTGACCTTCTGTTACAAGGAGTTTTGGAGTGGAACAGAAATTAGTAGGTTCTGACAGGTTTAGTAATGAGTTCTTTGAAAGTATCTTTGCTTGCAATTAGCATCCTGGAAGCTATTTACAACAGGGTTTAGGGGGAAGGTGCAGGGAGCAGCACTACAGGAAGTCAGTGCCATGGGGACAGTTTGGAATGGCACAGATAGAGAACAAGGGCAGTGAGAACTGAATTAACAACAAATAATTCATATGAAATACACAGATAATGCTGCAGGGACTAGCTGAAGAGAAGATATTTCTGTCATTAGCCAGGAGATCACACATTTCTATCTAATCTCTTTCCTTGGACATTGTTAAGTGTGTCTGTGTTCCCAACTATCATTCCTCATTAGTTTCTTATTTCCAAAAATGAAGGCATTCCCATAAAGCCTCCTTAACGGTTAGAGACTCCAAAAGGTTACACAAGGCCAGTTCAACAGAAACAAGATTAGAACTCAATAAAATAGATGGTACAACCACTGTTATAAAACAGAAGCATGGAACCACAGAATGACGTATGTTGAGGGTACCACTGAATGACATCTGGTCCAACTCCACACCCAAACTAGGATCAACATAGAGGAGGTTGCTCACAGTCTTTGGCAAATGTGTCTGTGAGAGACTAAAGCTTGTGTCTCCTGGTGACTCAACAAAGATAAAATCACTTGCTGTTTGTCCAGACAATAGCTGATGTGCTTTGGGCAGAGCCACTGGAAGGACTCTTGGAAGGTGCAAAGATAACATTGCTCACGGGACTGCAGCTGGCCTACAACAATGGTCCAAGGGCCCAGCATTCACACCTTCAGGACAAGATCATTTCCAGCCATCAGATACCCCAGGAAAGGACAATGGTTCCTGATATGTAAAGAGTGTGTGGGTAGCTAGATGGAGCAGGAGGAGGTGGAGGCCTTCCCCCCTCCATCCAGTGGCTGCCCAAACTCACCTGAGTACACAGAAAGATTTCCTGGGGAGCGATACCTGGACCTAAAGATGATTTCCCAGAACGATATCCTGGGGAACAACACCTGGACACTTGCCTAAGGGCTAAAAAACTGTATAAAAGACTGGAGCAACTGCTGGCTGAGGAGGAGAAAATTGGAGAAGCAAGATGCAGAAGAAAGCTGACGGCAGCACACGCTGGAAACATCCCGGGGCCAACACAATGGATCTTGGACTCTCCGTGCCCTAAGTTCCGGCTGCTGCAACTCATGGAGCTGAAGAAGCTGCCCAGAGGACCTCATCCCTTCTACAGCCAAAGCCTCAGCACCGTTTCTCTACAGACCCAACATCTCCTGCAGCACCGTTTCTCTACAGACCCAACATCTCCTGCAGCACCTTTCCTCCACAGACTCAAACTGTCTTGGGGGTGAGGGGTGTGGTAATATAATTCCTTTCCTTTAATCTCCCTCTTCTCTCTTCTCTCTTTATTTTCTCTCTCTCTCCACCTTATTTATGTAATAAATAGTCTAGCTGTTGATATTTTGGCCTGGTTTGTGCCTCTAATTTCACAACATGGGAATTTTCATTAAAAACCTCAATCTCTTTCCCTCTCCGGATCGAGACATTAAATTGGCGTAGTCGGCAGGATTCCCGTGCAGTGAAAGTATCACAGCAAAACTGTTGCATTTCTGAGAACCCCGAAATGTATGTGTGTGTGCGTATGAGACGTACTCTGAGTACGAAGTGAGTGCGGAGTCCAGATTCGTGTTTCCACTCTCCCGAGAGGGATGTGGCCGGAGACGGACGAAGCGAAAATTTTCAGAGAGACTGTGTGGGAGTTCTCAAAAGCTTTAAACGTGTGTGCTTTCTCGGGGATGATTATCTGGGGTACAAATGCTGATTTCATAGTGTGACTTCCTTGAGAATCCTCTGTACCCTGCTCTTAAATGTGTGTGCTTTCCCGGGGAAGATTAACTGGGGTACAAATGTTGGTTTTATAGTGTGACTTCTCCGAGAATTCTCAGTACCCTGTTTTGTGAAACCCAGTGTTGGTGATATTTGTAAAGTGTGTGTTGTCTCGGGGAAAGTGTGGCTTCCCCGAGAAGCCCAGTATTGAAGCAAAAGTTAATAAGTGTGTGTGTTCTCTTAGGGTAACAGAGTGACTCTTCCCTAAGAAACATAAGGTTCTTGTCCTGTTGTAACAGAAAATTTGAGGAACAAAAGCGGAGAAGCTTTTGCAAGTGTGGGTTCTCTCAGGGAAATAGTGTGACTTTCTCTTGAGAAGCCCAGGTTGGTTTTTTCTTGTGTGTGACCTCTCCCGAAAAATCTATTGTGCATTTTTCCTGGAGAAGATTATTGTGGAGTAAGCCTTTAAAAGTGTACGTTTTTCCAGGGAAGATTTTGTTGGTGCAAACAGTGTTTTGATCTGACTTCCTTGTGAGACTTAGTGACTTGTTAAGAAATGCTTTGTGAAACAAGAGAGATGGCCGGGAGTGAGAGGCTTTTTAACCTTTTAGAAGCTCACGGTGCCCGCCCGTCTGTACAGGTACTTGACTGGGCCCGTGAAAACTGGAATAATTTCCAGAGTGTGGCTGATCGCATTGTGGCCCTGCAGAAAGATGCAAGAGCCAGAGCCGGAAAAGGCAAAGCTTTTGTTTGTGCGGTTTTAGGTGCCTGTTTAGCCGCTTCAGTGAAGGAGAAAGAGGTATGGCATGAGCAAGAGAATAAAACTATTTCGTCTTTGCAGAACTTAGTTTCGTCGCTACAAAGCCATGTTGCCACTTTGAAGGACGTAGTGGCAGATCTTAAAATTCAATTGGAAAAGGAGAGGAGGCAAAATTCGTATGTGGACTCCAAACAGGGTGTGAATTACCTGGAGTCTGCCCCTATGTGCCCTCGGGCAGAATTGGCAACAGCTAAGGAAGCTGCTGTGCATGTCAGACCTCTCATTAAAACTGAAATTTTATATGAGGATGGGGAAACTCCCCCCACTATCACAACTAAAGATGCACCTTTCTCCTACACTGTGCTGGCCAAAATTCGTAAAGAATTTGCACGCGCTGCTGGGGAATCTGAGGTGGAATATGTATGGCGAGTTTCAAAAACGGGAGGTGATCAGATTATGCTAACAGAAGCTGAAGCCATGGGCTATTGGGGTGATAATGTTTTCCTAACTACGAAAAACAGAAGCGGTCCCTGGAGCCTTACTCAGCGAGCTGCCTATTGGGCAGGGGGGGTTTGATCCAAAGGAGAGAGGGGAACCCGTAGTTCTGCAGGGAGCGATGAATCAGATAATGGAGAATGTGCAAAAGGCTGCATGCCTGCAAATGATATATGAAAGAGAACTAAAACATCATTTTGAATCCCCCTTTCTCTCCTGGTGGATGCAAATAGAATGACTCCTTTGATCAGGGGTCTCCCTGACTTGCTTAAAATAAGAGGTATCCAGCTCCAAAAAGAAATAGCTGATACCCCACTTTCTTCCAGGATACAAGCTGCTCTAAGGGAATGTATAACACCCGGAGGGAGCCAGCCTGACTTGAAGCCATGGACATGGGAAGAAGTGGGAAGGGAGTTACTAGACTATGCCAGGCAGTATAGTATACCTGAGGAAATTAAAAACCCTCAAACTAGAGGCTTGAGACATGTAAAAATGATTCACCCACCAAGCCCCCAGGGCCAGTTGCGCCGTATTCCTAGTAGGCACCTGGCTAGGGGCAGGGAACACTTGAATACCCGGCAATATTGGTGGGGGGTGGGTCAGAAGAAAGGTATTCCAAAAGAAGTGGTTGATGGGGTATCCACGAGGCAATTAGAAATCATTGTGAAATGCTGGCCTGAGACTAAAAAGAGGGCTGAGGCCAGTGCTCCCCTCTTGGTGGGACCATTTGGTGAGGCGAGAGGTATGCCCCCTAGGGCAACTAAGGGCTTCACTTCTCAGTGGTGAGTGGGGGGTGAAGCGTGATTCAGGAGATCACCAAAAAGATTGTACATGGTTTGGGAAAAAGCTTTTGTTTGTGTTTAGCTTGGCTTTGAGAGAACCTGAAACAATCAACGGTACTTAACAGGCCCATTCAAAGCAATTAAGCCAACCTTTTCAGGGATATCAACCTGGAGGGTGGCTCAGAGAACCTCTGTGTGGGGAACCTGGAAATACCAGTTTTGTATGTTTTGAGGTTGTGTTTCTTATTTAAGTTCTAATGCTGAAGATTGCCTGATGTATTGTCGGAAGGACTTGTTACAATATAGAAGACCTCTCGAGTTTTGCATCACAGAAGACATCTCTTCAAGGACTGTACTTTCCATAGCCCCGCAGATGCCTTCAGATCTGGAAGGAAGCTCTCACTTCAATTCCAAACTGAAGGACTGACGGGGTGGGGGTATGGGTCTGTTCTTCTGGCTTCCAGGAGGAACAAGGATGCTTTCAACTTGTGTAATTATCTGTTTTAATTTTGTCCTATTTTGTTAGTATTGTTACTCTTTCAGCTTGTGTAAGTCCCTGTTGTATACAGTGATTCAACATGTAGTGTCTAATATGCAATTTGTGTCTAATGATGGTGTACAACAGATTTGTGCCATTAGACAATCAAAACTTATTACTATTGTAAAAATGGTTTAAAACTTCTTTCCTTTCCTTTCTTTTCTTTCTTTCTTGCTTTTATCTTTGATTGACGGGGTGGTGTGAGAGACTAAAGCTTGTGTCTCCTGGTGACTCAACAAAGATAAAATCACTTGCTGTTTGTCCAGACAATAGCTGATGTGCTTTGGGCAGAGCCACTGGAAGGACTCTTGGAAGGTGCAAAGATAACATTGCTCACGGGACTGCAGCTGGCCTACAACAATGGTCCAAGGGCCCAGCATTCACACCTTCAGGACAAGATCATTTCCAGCCATCAGATACCCCAGGAAAGGACAATGGTTCCTGATATGTAAAGAGTGTGTGGGTAGCTAGATGGAGCAGGAGGAGGTGGAGGCCTTCCCCCTCCATCCAGTGGCTGCCCAAACTCACCTGAGTACACAGAAAGATTTCCTGGGGAGCGATACCTGGACCTAAAGATGATTTCCCAGAACGATATCCTGGGGAACAACACCTGGACACTTGCCTAAGGGCTAAAAAACTGTATAAAAGACTGGAGCAACTGCTGGCTGAGGAGGAGAAAATTGGAGAAGCAAGATGCAGAAGAAAGCTGACGGCAGCACACGCTGGAAACATCCCGGGGCCAACACAATGGATCTTGGACTCTCCGTGCCCTAAGTTCCGGCTGCTGCAACTCATGGAGCTGAAGAAGCTGCCCAGAGGACCTCATCCCTTCTACAGCCAAAGCCTCAGCACCGTTTCTCTACAGACCCAACATCTCCTGCAGCACCGTTTCTCTACAGACCCAACATCTCCTGCAGCACCTTTCCTCCACAGACTCAAACTGTCTTGGGGGGTGAGGGGTGTGGTAATATAATTCCTTTCCTTTAATCTCCCTCTTCTCTCTTCTCTCTTTATTTTCTCTCTCTCTCCACCTTATTTATGTAATAAATAGTCTAGCTGTTGATATTTTGGCCTGGTTTGTGCCTCTAATTTCACAACACGGGAATATTCATTAAAAACCTCAATCTCTTTCCCTCTCCGGATCGAGACAGTGTCCTGTACTGCAACAGTCTGTGGTTACACTAGTTTAAGCTGCTGTGGAACCTCAGCTTATGCTTCACTTGGCAGGATGAGAAAATACTTATAGCGGTGGTCAGCAATTGCAAACATGTCTTACTCTTTGTGGCGGGTTGAAGTTTTCACCCAGCATTAACTTTGCCAGACCAACTCAGTTAGAAGCAAATGAAGCTGTATTTACAAGTAAAATCTACACTCTAAGATGGAATGCAATGAATATGTACAAAATATACAGTATTTACAATGATATACAGATATTTACAATTAGCAAACAACAAAAAATCTGCCCTGGTCAGAGACCAGGGAAGCTATTCCACTGTCCCCCCCTTCCCAGCCCCTCCCTGTTCCAAGAGAGAAAGAGGAGTGGAGAGAAAAAGCAGTGGGTTAGACTTAGCCAAGGCCAGCCAAAGCATACAGATTAATCTCTCCTGAGCGAAGCAAAAACAGCCAGAGATCAGAAGAGAAGAGAGAGAATTGTTACGGTACAGCTCATCTTATTCTAGATATTTACCCAATGAAATTTGTTTAGAATACTTTTTTTTTTTTTCTTTTTATACCCAGTAGTGATTTATTTATATTTTTCTGCTTTTCTGCTCGAAATCTGTAACTGAATTTTAGAGGCATAGCCTAAAAGCACCACACTCTTCTACTGAAGAAGAGTTTATTCAAAGACAGAGGAATTGAAAGGGCTTGTATTTTCCAAAGGCTGGAAAGAATAGCTTAGCACAATTACCTTCACCTATTTGCAGAAAAAGCATGGTGGAAAAGCAGCAAAGCTAAAAACCCAACCCAGGGAGCTACACTTCCACCCATCCCTGTCTCACTGCCATCTCAGTGGGAGAGAGGCAACACCCATAAGCCATAACCCAAAACCAGCAACTGAAACAGGAAGCCTCCCATGTTACAATCTGAACTTCAAGCCCTATAATACTTTGCTTCAGCCAGCACTTTCATTTTGAAGCTGGCATGAAGCAGGATATGAACAGCAGCAGACTAAAACTCAACTTATGAAACCTTGAGGAAGGAATTGGAAGAAAGTCCCCATTAAAAAGCAAGAGACAAATATATGTACTTCCTTAAAGAACAAGAGTATCATATTATTTTGTCAGTAAAGATATTTGCTTAAATTTTAATGCAGTATCTTATACCAATTTTCCAAAATAAACTGAGTATTAAAATAAAGTTAATATCATCTTGATTGACCAAGGAGAAGAACTTGTACTGTAAGTTCATAATAACAGAAGGAAAACTGTGACATTGTGAATGGCCTTCATATGATGATGATACATCTTCCTGATAATTTTTCAGATAAATTCTTGAAGATATGCATAAATATATACATTCTATTAATAAATGAAATATTAATAGATTAAGAAGTTAAAAAGACTTCAAAATAAATCTCTTACAATTGGAGAGAGAGGCAAACTTAATTCTAACTGCTTATGCCTCCAGCCTGCCTAGAAAATGAGCAAAGAATCTATGGGAAGAGAATTATTCTGCTTGCAACAAATCCATTTGCCTTCCAATGTCTACTTGCACAATACCTTCAGATATACAACATATACTCAGCACAGGCTGGAGAGAAGGTGGATGGTGCTGTAGCTACTTCCCAACTATATGTATGTGACTCACCAAGTAACTAGCCAGCCAGCAAAATAATTTGCCAAATAATAGGCACAAAAAAAAAAAAAAATCAAGCAAACAAACAATAATAAAAATAAATGCAATACATACATCCAAAACCCTGAAAGAAAGAAGCAAACCTTAACCTAACACCAAGAAATAGCATTGAAAATGAAGGTACTAACTTGAGTCTTCCTGCGAGCAGCTGTAGATACTTGTGTTAATCCTTGTCAATACCAACAAGTGCAAGTCAAGGAAGACAAAGGGCAATTTTATGAATTTTAGAAATTAACAAAAATAAAGAGCAGACTTTATGAAAAAACAAGATAGATCATATCTGCTCTGAGATGAGGGTCAGATGTACTGTCCACAGCAGAAGGCTTAGGGATCAGATAAGAAATGAACCATGCCTACCTAGGCAAGAAAACAGAGCTGGCTTCCTTGAAAAGAAGAATGGGCAGATATATTTAAGTGACTAGCAATACCAGTACCTGAAGACACAGTGTCATCCTCATAAACCTCAGTGTCCTTAAAATCCAAGGAGAAGGATCTGAAGGCAAATTTATAGCTGTAAGGAACATTCTTGCTTAATACATATTTCATCAAATACCAAAATGCACTGTTGAAAACCTAAAAGCAAGAAGAGGAAAAGCATTCAAAGACCAATTAATTTTAAAAGTTGGTTTATATTGCTTCTCATTAGTGTTCAAAAACTCTTTAGATGTTTTTTACACATAAAAATGAAATCTTTAACTTCTTCTATCAAATACAGTATCAGAAAACTAGTCCCAACTGTTATATTAGACTACATTGCTTCAAGTGCATAAGTAAGAGAAAACATCTTTGAGGCCTGGCTTACTAAATACAGGACTGATTATACAGCATGAGTTTTTATCACTTGAGAACATCTTGCTAG
This sequence comes from Picus viridis, assembly GCA_033816785.1. Lineage (NCBI taxonomy): Eukaryota > Metazoa > Chordata > Aves > Piciformes > Picidae > Picus > Picus viridis. The sequence continues at coordinate 28,277,456 of CM066578.1, read as the reverse complement.
TTTACATGAAGTGAAGTGCATCAACTGATGGTCTCATACCAGAGGACAGAAGAACACATTATGATTACCATCATAACTAGCATTCTAATTTAAGAGATTTCAGAACACAGAGCAACAACTGAATGGCACGCTTAGTGAATTAGGAGGTGGCACCACAGGGAAAAGTAGTAATATACTGGTGAGCAAGAGGGGAAGATTTGGTGTCCTACTTTTATAACTACAGTGGTGGCTCTGTTTTTATTCTCAACAATCTCAATATTCCTGCTTTCAAGAGCAGGAATCTAATCCTTTTTTCCTTCTTCAAAAAATGGAAATTTAAGAGTGTGTTTTCCAGAGCTTGTTTCATAATTTGGATTGAAGAATGCAGCTGAATTTGAGCCTGGTGTCAACATCATCTGTCTTAAGTGTTCTATTATTTAATATCAGAGATAAAATACATGAATCCCTTCAATTCAGTCTTTTAAAACAGTCTAGACTGTAAAGTGCATCAGCTTTCTAGTCTAGTTCTGTACACAAATGGGAAATATATAAAGTACTGTCTGTAGAAAAATCAAGTCTGTAGAAAAATAGTCTGTAGAAAAATTAGTCTGTAGAAAAATACTGCTGTATTACCAACATTTGCATGCACATAAAAATTGTCTTGATATAATCTTTTTTTGTTGTTGTTGTTGCAACCTTTTCATAATACTGAAAATCTATAGTATAGAGATCTATAGATAATTGCAACATTTTCATTGTGTATCTAAAGGCCATTTAATTTATCACACAGAGCAGAAATGCTGAATAAGAATATTGCAGTTTCATAACCAAAGAAAACCAACTCAGGAATACTGTGAATGAAAAAAAACCCAAACCCTCATGACCATTTTCTGTAATATAAACTTTAACAACACTTTCCTGTACCATCACAGCATTAGGCACTGAAAGGAACCATCCTGGCTTTCCTACATTTCAGGTAGTCTCTTTTAAATGCAAAAATAAATCATAACATTTAAAAAGCTGATGTCTTTTGCCCCAAACTATGCTAAATTACACTGACAAAATTAGACTCAATTTTACAATGTGCTACCCTGTGCATATTAAAATTTGTTCATATAAAAAAAAAAAGATAATTGCAACTTGCAAGTTACGTCATTTGGGCTTATGAATAATGAATACTTCATTTGGAGCACTCAGGTGGTCCTTTTTATAAGCACAGCCATTGGCTTGAAGAGGATAATGACAAAGTTAAGCTGTTATTCACCTTCTGTAGCCTTTAGATACACATTTATTAGAATTGTTTGTTCACCTTGAAGTGTTCTTCAGCCATTCCAGTACCATAGACACCAGGAGGACAGTGAGTTAGTTCCAACTCCTTCAAGGCTTTAGAAAGTTCAGGCATACTGCTGAAATTATTTATCACATTTCCAACAGCTTTCATAATAGCTGTAGCTTGCTCTATAAACCGGTAGCTCTCCTGGAGAGAGAGAATGAAAAAAATCATTGTTAGAAGGATTGCATTAAGGCTTTCTTTCTAGGCTGTGACAGTGTCCAAGTGGGTTTTTTTTTCTATGATGAAGCATAAAACTTTACTTATGCCAAGCAATTGCTAGTAATTGTATAAACTGTAAAATCAATTAGATGTCTGGTATTCAAAAGCTTACAAAATGTTCACTCTTTTTAGCTATTGGAATAAAAATGTGGCAACACTATAATGGGCACCATAGCATGTGACTGTTAAGGATTTATTTTTTTTTCAGTCCTGCAGTGATAATGAGACTCTTGTTAGCTGAAATACTCAGCATCTCTATTATAAAAGACAGATGAGTATTCGTATCCTGCTGAAAACAATGTCCAAAGACATGCTTGCCTAAAGCACCATAAATCTTTGTCAGGATTTATGTGCAAGAATGTGGATGCAGACTTCAAGCTACTCAAGGAACTAACTCAGAAGGCTCCTTGGGAAACAGCCCTTAAAAATAAAAGGGTCCAGGAGAGCTGGACCTACTTCAAGTAAGAACTCTTGAAAGCGCAGGAGCAGGCTGTGCCAGTGTGCCGGAAGATGAGCCACCGGGGCAGACGGCCAGCCTGGATGGGTAATGAACTTCTAAAGGAATTAAGGGAAAAAAAGAGGGTGTTTTATCTTTGGAAAAAAGGGAGGCAACCCATGGAATGTTTAGGGATGTTGCTAGGTCTTGTAGGAAGAAAATTAGGGAGGCAAAAGCACATTTGGAGCTCAGACTGGCCTCTGCTGTGAAGGACAACAAAAAGTCCTTCTATAAATATATTAATAGCAAGAGGAAGGGCAAGGAAAAGCTCCACTCCTTGGTGGGCACGGAGGGGAACGTTGTAACAAAGGATGAGGAAAAGGCAGAGGTACTTAACTGTCGCAGTAGGGCGCCGGGCGGCACCCACGGCGACAGGGGTGGAATTCAAGCAGGGGGGTAGGGAGCACCCAGATCAAGGGCTCCTGCCCGCAGCAGCAAGCCCAGCAGACTGACGACTGCCTTCCTCACAGCTCATACTCGTTGCTCTCCTCTTGGTGTGGCTGCCGAGGATTGGCTAATCGACCTCCACTTCTTACTGGCTGGTGATACTTATTAGGGTAGCGCAGCTGACCCTTATCTCATCCATCGGAGTTACTTGTTAAGCCATCAACAGGTGGCTCCCATTTCATCTCTCCTTGCAGTTTCTAATCTTCAGGCATTCAGGCCTGGGGACACAGTCCCCCACAATTCCCCCTTTTTGTTTTTTTCTTCTTTTAATATTTGCCAGCTCCTGTTAAAACTTATTTCTTCATCTTTTTTTTCCCTCTTTCTTCACATGTTATTGGTCACTTTTCAGACATATTCTTTATCTTTTTTTTTTTCCTCTCTTTACATTCCTGATCAGTTTTCAGACATTCCACCTGGGCTTCAAGTTCTCTTATCTTTGTTGATTTCATTATCAGTTGTGCCTTCAAGAGGTAATTCTTCCTTTACTATGATCACTGAGCTGTCTTCTTTCTTCCACCCTTTCGCAAGTTTTCTGCACACCATGCACTCCAGTTTCTTAATTTCTTCATTTTGCTTCTTGTGTATCTCTCTGAAGTTGCTCCTTGGGAAGCTCACTGTTTGTCTGTTCTTTCTTTTAGGTGATTTGTTAACTGTTCAACCTCTCTATTCTGATACTAACTGACAGGCTAACTAAGTCTTTGTCCTTCATTAATTCTTGGACCATCATATTCCCAGTGACTCACTTGCCTCACCCGGACAAATATCAAAGCTCTGGTTCTGGACCTCTTAGCTACACTGGAATCCGTCCCAGTGGCACACCTGCCTCAGCCGGACAGGTGTCCAAACTCCGGTTCTGGACCGAAACGCAGTATCCCCACTGCCTTTAGCTACACTGGAATCTAGTCCCAGTGGCACACCTGCCTCACCCGGACAGGTGTCCAAACTCCGGTTCTGGACCGAAACGCAGTATCCCCACTGCCTTTAGCTACACTGGAATCTAGTCCCAGTGGCACACCTACCTCACCCGGACAGGTGTCCAAACTCCGTTTCTGGACCGAAATGCAGTATCCCCACTGCCTTTAGCTACACTGGAATCTAGTCCCAGTGGCTCATTGCCCAGACCCTCTAGAGCCATCAGCATAGGGGTGATACATAAAGGCCATCTCTGCACAAAGTGCTCATGCCATCCACTTCACATCATCTGGCTCTTGGGCTTAAAGTTTCACTGGGCTGTTAACATCTCCTGGTCCTTTTCATGACCAGCCTGTGCCTTCTCCTTCTTCTAAATCAATATCTACTTTGTGTAATGATGCCTATTCCTCAGTTTCAAATTCACCCATCAGTTATGCAATCCACTATTTAAACAGTACCTCTGACTGGCACTTCAGTAGCTCAATCCCAGGAAGATCCTGGGGTTGAAGCTACTGCTTTCATTCTTGCTCCAGAAGGGCTGTTTGCGCACTTTCTACTTCAGAGGTTGATGCAGAAACATACATGTTTAAACCGTCCTTATGAGCTTCTTCTATTTCAACCACCAAGGCTTTAAGCTTTCACATACACACAACAGCTATCTCAATCTTCAAATTGTTTTGGAAAAACAGTCAATAAGTGTTCAGCCTCCAGCTCACCAATTTGTGCTTGATGCTTTGTCTTTCAGTCTGGTGCTTTGTCCGAAGCTCAGCTTTTCATTTTTTCTTCAGGTTCTGCTCTGTTTTGCAGCTCTACACACAACAATGATAACTTCTGCTTGAATTCTCTGTTCCTCACATCACGTCAGGGTCACCATTTGTCGCAGTAGGGCACCGCGCGGCACCCATGGCGACAGGGGTGGAATTCAAGCAGGGGGTAGGGAGCGCCCAGGTCAAGGGCTCCTGCCCGCAGCAGCAAGCCCAGCAGACTGACGACTGCCTTCCTCACAGCTCATACTCGTTGCTCTCCTCTTGGTGTGGCTGCCGAGGATTGGCTAATCAACCTCCACTTCTTACTGGCTGGTGATACTTATTAGGGTAGCGCAGCTGACCCTTATCTCATCCATTGGAGTTACTTGTTAAGCCATCAACAGGTGGCTCCCATTTCATCTCTCCTTGCAGTTTCTAATCTTCAGGCATTCAGGCCTGGGGACACAGTCCCCCACACTTAACACCTTCTTTACCTCAATTTTTACTAGCAGGACAGAACGGCTTCCAGACAGCTGGCCTGCAGAGCTGGCAGAAGGAGCCAGGGAGCAGCATAGTTTTCCTTTGTTCCAGGATGGGATAGTTAGAGATCTTCCCAGCCGCTTGGACCCCCACAAGGCCATGGGACCTGATGGGATCCATCCTAGGGTGCTGAGAGAGCGGGCAGATGAGCTGGCCAAGCCACTCTCCATCATTTTTCAGCAGTCCTGGCTCACTGGAGAGGTCCCAGAAGACTGGAAGCTGGCCAACGTGGTGCCCATCCACAAGAAGGGCCGGTTGGATGAGCCAGGGAATTATAGGCCTGTCAGCCTGACCTCAGTGCCAGGCGAGATTATGGAACAGGTCATCTTGAGTGCGATCACACAGCACTTACAGGATGGCCAGGGGCTCAGGCCTAGCCAGCATGGATTTAGGAGGGGCAGGTCCTGCCTGACCAACCTGATCTCCTTCTATGATCAGGTGACCCACCTGGTGGATGTGGGGAGGCCTGTGGTTGTGGTCTACCTGGACCTCAGCAAGGCCTTTGACACCGTCCCCCACAGCAAACTCCTGGCCAAGCTGGCAGCCCATGGCTTGGACAGGAGCACACTGCGTTGGGTTAGGAACTGGCTGGAGGGCCGAGCCCAGAGAGTGGTGGTGAATGGTGCCACATCCAGCTGGCAGCCAGTCACTAGTGGTGTGCCCCAAGGATCAGTGCTGGGCCCCATGCTCTTCAACATCTTTATTGATGATCTGGATGAGGGCATTGAGTCCATCATCAGTAAATTTGCAGATGACACCAAGCTGGGGGCAGGAGTGGATCTGCTGGAGGGCAGAGAGGCTTTGCAGAGGGATGTCAACAGGCTGGACAGATGGGCAGAGTCCAACGGCATGAGATTGAACACATCCAAGTGCCGGGTACTGCACATTGGCCACAGCAACCCAATGCAGTGCTAGAGGCTGGGGTCAGAGTGGCTGGAGAGCGGCCAGGCAGAGAGGGACCTGGGGGTGCTGGTTGATGGGAGGCTGAACACGAGCCTGCATTGTGCCCAGGCAGCCAAGAGGGCCAATGGCATCCTGACCTGCATTAGGAATAGTATGGCCAGCAGGAGCAGGGAGGTCATTCTGCCCCTGTACACTGCACTGGTTAGGCCACACCTTGAGTCCTGTGTCCAGTCCTGGGCCCCTCAGTTTAGGAAGGATGTTGACTTGCTGGAACATGTCCAGAGAAGGGCAACAAGGTTGGTGAGGGGTTTGGAACACAAGCCCTATGAAGCGAGGCTGAGGGAGCTGGGGTTGCTTAGCCTGGAGAAGAGGAGACTGAGGGGTGACCTTATTGCCCTCTACAACTACCTGAAGGGAGGTTGTAGCCAGGCAGAGGTTGGTCTCTTCTCCCAGGCAGCCAGCACCAGAACAAGAGGACACAGTCTCAAGCTGCGCCAGGGCAGGTTTAGACTGGACATTAGGAGGAAGTTCTATACAGAGAGAGTGATTCCCCATTGGAATGGGCTGCCTGGGGAGGTGGTGGGGTCACCGTCATTGCAGGTGTTCAGGAGAAGACTTGATGGGGTGCTTGGTGACATGATCTAGTTGTTTGATGGGCTGGACGCGATGATCTTGAAGGTCTCTTCCAACCTGGTTTATTGTATTGTATTGTATTGCTTTCCTACAAGTGACAATACAGAAGTGCAGAGATGATCCCAAAGTACAGTTCTGCAGTGTTTTCTTGATGAGGAATAGGTTTTAATCCACAAACTGAAGACAAGGGGATAGTACAGTCAGAAGAAATTGTTAATGATCCAACTTATATTTAAACTTCTTTGCTACAGTAAATGTAATAAATTTGCACAGGGTGCCTTGATGTCCTATTGTTTGGATGCTGAATCTACAATATCAGGTAAATTTTATGTTATGCTCACCTTTCAAAATATTTTTACAATACAATACACGAGGTTGGAAGAGACCTTCAAGATCATCACGTCCAACATATCAACCAATCCAACCCACCTAAACAACTAGATCATGGCACCAAGCACTCCATCAAGTCTCCTCCTGAACACCTCCAATGATGGTGACTCCATCACCTTCCCGGGCAGTCCATTCCAATGGGCAATCACTCTCTCTGTATAGAACTTCTTCCTAACATCCAGTCTAAACCTCCCCTGGCACAGCTTGAGACTGTGTCCTCTTGTTCTGGTGCTGGCTGCCTGGGAGCAGAGACCAACCTCCACCTGTCTACAACCTCCCTTCAGGTAGTTGGAGACAGCAAGGTCTCCCCTGAGCCTCCTCTTCTCCAGGCTAAGCAACCCCAGCTCCCTCAGAAGCCATACTCCCTCCACTCAGTGCCCACAACAAATATTTGGGTGAAGAAATCTTGAAAATATGTATGACAGTGATATCTGTCTGGATTGTAAGCAATGAAGAACAAAACTCTAGTAATTACTCCCCTGAGTGTTGTCTCAGCCATGAAATGCTGTTTGAATCAGTTGTTCATTATAGACTTAAAAGCTGCTCTGGGAACCAGCGAGTGAGTAATAAGTGATCTCAGGGGACAAAACAAACTTTACTGATTGTGGATATTTTTAAATACCAATTAATATCGGTACATGCATTTACCATATGCCTCAAAGAAATTATATGATGCTGCTGACATACATATTTCAACAAGACTACTTCTAACATGCTGATGTTGTCTGTAAACCATGATACTACCTAATGCTTATGTATATAAGACAATTGTTGCAAGGTCCATGTCAGTACTTGCTGTGACATAAAACACATTTCTTGTATGCACTCATTCATTTCATGTTGAAATTAGTATTACACTATTAAAAATAACAACTCAAAATAAAAATCCAACAGTCCTTCACTTTAAAGATAAATAATAGCTAGAAATACCATTAGCACAATGCTTGACCAACTCTGGTTTGTATACCTTTTCAAGACTTGGCAACACAGTATCCTCTTCTCCAAAGACACATGGCACTGTGCTACACAGATGAATATGGTGTCCTATTGCAGAACTTACTGTGAAGAGCAATATATGTCGTCTACAATCAAGAAGAAAAATAAATTTAAACTTAAAAAAAACAAAACCAAAACAAAAGTAAAAAAAAAAAGCCACAGCAGTTCTTAACCTTATCCTTTAATGCATTTTGTGAAATTTAAATCCCTTCCTAGAGGTCTTGGCTCTTCAAATCTTGTGTTTCCGTGGTAGTTTTAGGCTGTGCCTGGAAAAATTTCCACAGATCTTGAACAGAAAGTAGTATAATGTAAATAAATCACCACTGGGTGTAAAAGAAAAATAATGATAAGTTCTAAACAATCCCATTGCACAGATAACAGGCATAAAGCTCAGATATGTAAACTAATTTTCTCGCTTTTCAACTTCCTCACCCTGGCAGATAGTAACTTGTGCTTCTGATGGGTTTTGCTGACCTCGGTGGTGTTCTTTGTTGTGGCTAAGTACTAACAAAGAACTCTCTACCCTTTCTCTTGTCCCCTGTGTACAGGGGGAGGGGAAAGGGGGCAGGGAGTGGAGAAGCTATTATTGGCCCCCTGGTTTTGTCCAGGGCGGTTCTTGTGCCACTTATAAATTGCAAATACCTATAAATATTGTATTTTTTTGTGCATATTAATTGCATTTCATTTTAGATTGCTGTTTGGCTTGTAAATACAGCTTCATTTGCTTCCATCTGAGCTGGTCAGGCAATTTAGTGCTGGGGGGAATTTTCAACCCGCCACAATTTCTAACTCCTTACTTCTCAAGAACCTCAAAACATAGGCAGTAGGTCAAATCAGAAGTCACTATTGTTTTGGTTTTACCTTATTGTTTAGGCTTTATTTTTTATTTCCTTTAGCAAAATCGGCACTTTAACTATTTCAGATGGTTATAAACCTGAAGCTTTTTAGTCATTATTATGATTAGGCACACTTAAAAACACATCTGTTCTACAAAGCTTAGAGAGGTCAAGTGTTCTGGTAACGCATTACTGAGATTGTGATTTCTATGCTGTCATTGACAAAATCAGAAAAAAATTAACTCATAATCATGTCAGCCTAGATGATATCACAGAGTGATCATTTTATGGAACAACTGTGGGCCATATCACTCAACTGTAACCTCCTAAGGTGGAAATGAGAAATTCACTATGTCTTACTGGGATACGCTCAGCTCATTCTGTAATGGATTCCATTCATAATAGAAAACATTCCTAATTATAGTTATACCACACAGAGCCTTCACACTCTTCTCTCCAGTCAACAATGTCATGCAGTCCACTGAATACTTCAGGAGCTTGCCAATACCAAACAGTAAAGTTTCATGGTCTTTTATCATTGTCAGAATGGCATTTAGCCAGAGAAGTTCATCCGGGCAACAGCTTGGATCCAAGCAGAGATCCAACACTGCAAGCAAGACACACACAAACACACTAACATTTTAAATCACATCTTCTTGAGAGTGAAATTTGAAATGTCCCCAGCCACCAACAGAGGGAATAAAGAGCCCTCCTGGCTTAGCAAGTCATTTCTCATTTGGTATGAAATGGGGAAGTAGTCAATAAGCCCATTTGTCTTGCAGGACTGCTGTAAATTAAATCTTCCTGAAAGGCTGCTGGCTCTTCCTGGTGTGAAGAGAATCAAAGCTGAGAAGCTTATCAATTTGAGATGCCAGTATCTCTGGTAGCTTTGAAATTCACAGGTGTGAAAAGACATGTTTTCTGCTTCTCTACAGGACACATATGCAACTTCTGGAAATAACACTTCAAAAAATACATGTGGTGGCAGAACTAAACTATAAGCACAATAATTTTTGCAATAAAAGTAAGTGTTATAGAACAGAACACAACAGAATAGAATAGAATTAACCAGGTTGAAAAAGACCTTTGAGATCATCAAGTTCAACCCCTCACCCAACACCATCTAATCAACTAAACCATGGCACCAAGCACCCCATCCAGTCTCTTCCTAAATACCTCCAGTGATGGTGACTCCACCACCTCCCTGGGCAGCCCATTCTAATGGCCAATCACTTTTTCTGGGAAGAACTTCTTCCTAACATCCAGCCTAAACTTCTCCGGTGCAGCTTGAGACTCTGTTCTCTTCTTCTGGTGCTGGCTACCTGGGAGAAGAGACCAACCCCCACGAGGCTACAACCTCCCTTCAGGTAGTTGTATTCAGCAATAAGGTCTCCTCTGAGCCTCCTCTTCTCCAGACTAAGCAACCCCAGCTCCCTCAGCCTTTCCTCATAGGGCTTTTTAAGATCTTCTAAAAGATCTTCTATTAAATACCAAAGTTCTAGCACTGCATTTTCATTCTATGCCTATTTATTTGACACCTACTTCATTTTTTAAACCCACATGTTGTGGGTTTTTTGAAATTAAACTGGTGATCCTCTGTTTCTGGAAAAACTGGAAGGCCTCAGTGAGTTAGTCTGCAACTTTATGATAATGGCAAGATATGAAGATGTTATATTCATTGTTTCACTGGAAGCATTTTCAGAAACTAACAAGTATCAAAGGCTCTTGCCTTCTATCTATTTATTTAAACATTCAGTAAATGCGCTACACTGAATAACTAGAGTTACATGCAAAGAGAAATAAATCATATTAAGCACTATCTGAATGTGAACATATGCAATGCTCCATGGATAGCCTCAGAATTTTTCCTATTACAAATATCCTGTTTCAAGAAAAGCTATGAAACCTCCTATGGTATTGTCACGTTTTTACAGTTCCACTAAAAAATCTTTGTTCTTTAATCTCTGTTGGTAGCCCAAGGAATGCTCCAAAATCACTTTAGTTAGAAACACTTTTAAGTAGAAACTTGAATTCTATTTTACTTTTTAGCAAGTCAGTATGATTTTTTTCTTGCTAAATGCACTTAAAGAGGAGTAAGGAATTAAAAATATTTTTAAAGGCTTTGTTAATTATTTTAACTTCATACTAGTTTTGCAGTTTCATCAAATCCTACCTACCAACCAGTTCAATATTCCATGAACTTATATTATGGGAAATTAATTCTTACTTACTATTAAAGCCTTAAGACTATAGTGTTAGGACAGAAATGGGTCCTCATACATACCCAAGAGGAAGATTTAATACAGTAGCTTTGGTTGCAGATGTATGCATCTTTAACACAAGTTCTCCAGGAGTCACACATTTCCAAGAGAAACGTTCAACCATCAGCATGCCTTTTGAAATGCTGAAACATTCTTGTTTAGTTCCTAGATTAAGAAAGAAAAGATGCCAAAGTAACACACAATTGTGGGAGGGGATAGCAGTAAGAGAAGTACACTCATGTGGAATCTGTAGCTACTTCACGGTCCTTGAAGTCTTTATTTAGGTGTTGATATCTCAGAGAAAAGAGACGGTCATTTAATATGCACAATATAGCTTATTTGTATTGTGAACTAGAAAATAATGGTTAGAAGGATGTGTAAATCGGACATGTTCCAAGCCTTAAGGCTGCTCTAAAACTCCTTGAAAATTAATTCTGTCTGCATGCAAAGGAAGCAAACTGCCATATAAAGCTTACATTTATATTATAGTTTAATTATTTTAACAGGATGGTCAGTTCGGGGGTTTTCTATGTTTTCTTTTGGTTCTATTTACTCTACTCTAGATGCACTGAATTTATGTCCATACCCAATGTTTAAATGTCTGATTAAACTTAAGCCAACTGCCATAATATGTACTAGCTTTTCTGAATGCCATTCTATGAGTTTCATAAAATAAAAGTGATTTTTATTTAAACCATCCAAGCTGTGGGATCTTGAAATATGCCAGCTGTAAATATATTTAAGAGCTGTCTGCATCTGTTCAAAAATCACTTCAAATATAAAATTTGGTCACATTGCTGATTTTACTGCATTTTGATCAACTAAGACATCAAGTATGTTGCAAGAATGGAATTTGTAGGAAAAGAAACCTTAAGAAAAAAAAAGGAGGTCTATATCAATACAATAAACCAGGTTGGAAGAGACCTTCAAGATCATCGCATCCAACCCATCAAACAACTAGATCATGTCACCAAGCACCCCATCAAGTCTTCTCCTGAACATCTGCAATGATGGTGACCCCACCACCTCCCCAGGCAGCCCATTCCAATGGGGAATCACTCTCTCTGTATAGAACTTCTTCCTAATGTCCAGTCTAAACCTGCCCTGGTGCAGCTTGAGACTGTGTCCTCTTGTTCTGCTGTTGGCTGCCTGGGAGAAGAGACCAACCTCTGCCTGGCTACAACCTCCCTTCAGGTAGTTGTAGAGGGCAATAAGGTCACCCCTCAGTCTCCTCTTCTCCAGGCTAAGCAACCCCAGCTCCCTCAGCCTCGCTTCATAGGGCTTGTGTTCCAAACCCCTCACCAACCTTGTTGCCCTTCTCTGGACATGTTCCAGCAAGTCAACATCCTTCCTAAACTGAGGGGCCCAGGACTGGACACAGGACTCAAGGTGTGGCCTAACCAGTGCAGTGTACAGGGGCAGAATGACCTCCCTGCTCCTGCTGGCCATACTATTCCTAATGCAGGTCAGGATGCCATTGGCCCTCTTGGCTGCCTGGGCACAATGCAGGCTCGTGTTCAGCCTCCCATCAACCAGCACCCCCAGGTCCCTCTCTGCCTGGCCGCTCTCCAGCCACTCTGACCCCAGCCTCTAGCACTGCATTGGGTTGCTGTGGCCAATGTGCAGTACCCGGCACTTGGATGTGTTCAATCTCATGCCGTTGGACTCTGCCCATCTGTCCAGCCTGTCGAGGTCCCTCTGCAAAGCCTCTCTGCCCTCCAGCAGATCCACTCCTGCCCCCAGCTTGGTGTCATCTGCAAATTTACTGATGATGGACTCAATGCCCTCATCCAGATCATCAATAAAGATGTTGAAGAGCATGGGGCCCAGCACTGATCCTTGGGGCACACCACTAGTGACTGGCTGCCAGCTGGATGTGGCACCATTCACCACCACTCTCTGGGCTCGGCCCTCCAGCCAGTTCCTAACCCAACGCAGTGTGCTCCTGTCCAAGCCATGGGCTGCCAGCTTGGCCAGGAGTTTGCTGTGGGGGACGGTGTCAAAGGCCTTGCTGAGGTCCAGGTAGACCACAACCACAGGCCTCCCCACATCCACCAGGTGGGTCACCTGATCATAGAAGGAGATCAGGTTGGTCAGGCAGGACCTGCCCCTCCTAAATCCATGCTGGCTAGACCTGAGAAATCAGAAATATCCTGGTGAAAAGCTTGCAATAAACAGTAAAGGTAAGGATCTTCTTGAAGAAAATATTCATCATCAATGTGAAATAACAAAAAAAGTATTGTTTGAATATTAGTGTTTTTCCTAGGATCAGTTGGACTATTTAATGCTAAACTCTCAACTGTGCCAAAATGCACCACAGACAAACACAACAGCGCAGACATACTCAATGTTGGGAAAACACAGCATTAACATGCACTTTTCTATGTTGGCCTTACCTGCAGTGCCACCCCAGTGTACTAATGCAGAAAAGCCAACCAGGATTTCAATGGGCTTCAGACTGTCCACAAGTAAGTAATAGAAGACTTGGTCATCAGTAAACTGTATAGAAAAATGGGCATTGGTTTATCTTTCATTTTCACTGAATGCTGTCTGCCTGATTAAGATTATGGATATTGTAACCATAGATACAGTATGGAAAGTAATTAACTGTCGCTTGCTACTTATTCCAAATTTCAGACATGCTGCATGTATAATCTTAATGCTCGGTTAAGAGAGAAAAGGAAAACAGAAAAGTTTCTCAAGAAAGACTATGTCTGCTTTTATATTATATTCTTCATATGTACCTTAGTTTAATAGTTCTGTTTGCCAAATAATGTCCAGTGAAAGGCCTCCCTCTCTGGAGATATTCAAAACCTGCCAGAATACGTTGCTGTGTGTTCTGGCATAGGTGATCCTCCTCTGGCAGGGAGGGTTGGACCAGACAATCTTTCAAGGTTCCTTTCAACCCCCAATATTCTGTGCTTCTGTGAAAAAATTGGTTTGTGCTTCAACTTTCTGATTCTAACTAATTATTGTAAGCTTGAAAGAAATAAGCATTTTTAATTTGTAATGTATGACTGATTCTGCCTCTTTATGGTGTGTTTTTTTCCCTGCAAAAAGACATGGAAGCAGCATTTTTCACTCTCAGCTTTAATACATAAGTCCTATGCCAATATTAGAAATTATAGAATGATTCTAACTTTTCCTAGATTATTTTCAAAAATTTAAGGTGAACAAGCTTCTTTGCTTCACAACTGCTTTAACTCAGGTCTTCCTACATCCTCCAGAGTCATAGCAATACATTTTTTTTATATTTGATCCTGCAGTACCACTACTGTTATCCTCACAGCACAATATAAATGTGGTTTTGTATAAGCATGATATTTACCTAATAGTGTAAACATTTCATCTGTATCAATGTAAAAAATATAAAATGGTGGCACAGCAAAAGGTTAGTTTTTCAACACAATAGCACACAGGCTTGCATAATCTTTATGCTGATTATGGCTTGAGAAAGTATATTGTGCAGTGATTGGGAAAATTTCTTGAGGTGATTACAAATACAGAGAGGTGTGAAATTGCAGGTAGACTATAATTATCAAGCATAATCCAGGCAGTTAAACTTTTCAGTACAGGATTTTACATGAAGTTCATGCCTGGAGTTTGCATTTCCATACTCTACAATTACACTTCAGTCACAGTATAAATCTAGAGCCAAAACAGAATATTCAAGTATGTGAAATAACCTTCTGAAAATATAAACTAATGGCAGGTTTGAACAAATACTGTAATTTCAGTGTAACTAAGGGCTATTTCTAATGCCTGGAAGAGAGCCTTGCAAATTGCTAACGGACTTAGCATGTAAAGGGAAAATGGATCCATACAGGCGCCTGATTTGGGTTTCAGGTGACAGGTGATGATGAAGGAGAACTGAAGAGCGGATTCTACAGCTGAATGGTCATAAAATTTAATTTAGTTTCTAAGATTTTCTAAGGCAGATTTTAATAAAGACAGATGGGATGAATATCTGATTCACTGTAATATGTATTCTCGCTACAAACTTTATAATTTACCAACTCTTTTTCTTCTGTTGTGTGATAGCATTCCATACCACTATTATTTTTCAGTAATAGCAGTTCTATGTGCTCTACAAATATAATTTAATATATATGTATTATCTAATTGTGGAAGACTTTGACAAACATAAAAAAGGCACATAAAAAGTCAACACAGTCATATACCTTAAATTCCATTTTCTGATAGTTACAAGTGTATGTATGTGGTTTGTGGAAAACGTACAGATTCCTAGGGAGAGAATAAAATGAAAATACACATAGGAAAATAGTCTTAGTATAAATTATGTACTTCCAGTAAATATCTATTTAATTGCATAAGAAACTAATCTTACTTCCATACAACAAAGTCTCGACTATTTCTCAAAAACAGTTCAACATTTTTAGTTTCATAGAAGGTGAATATAATACAACTCCAATAAAAGCAGCTGACATTAATTGCTACCTTTGCTGCACTTCTACACACTTCTATTGGAGGTCAGGCCCATAATCTCTCCAGTTTGAAATTAGTAATAAGATGATAGTACTCTACATCTTCTAATACCTACCTGAAAATTAGTGTGATAAAGTTATCTTTAAATATCACTATAAGAAATTATGTTTTTCGCATAGTTTACTAATGTGCTTTTTCAACTCCGTGGTGTTTGCACACCTTCGGCTACTTAGTTCCTGACAAATTTTTCTGACCTTGATTTAACCAACGGCAACATAAATTACTTCAGCTTTAATTGAGGATGGAAGCAGATGCACAGTCCAATGTTTTATGTAAAAACCATATTTTGATTACTCAGAAATCTCACATTTTAATGATCCATTGCTGACATATCAATTCCTACAATGACTAACATTTTCTTAATTTCTCAAAGTTGGTTTGAACTCAGAACAGTCATCTTATTTACACTGTATCTGATATGTTTGTCAAGGAAATACATTCCACTGGTAAATTGTGTGCCTAAATTATTCTCAGAAATAAATCCCTCACAAATCTATCAAGATGCTTTATTAATAGCTACTTTACCATTTCACTGCAAAAATAAGTAAACTCACCCATTTATAGGCAGGAATAAGAAACTTACAAATGCAGTGTATATAAAAGGCCAGCAGTACTTTAATGTTTGTCTAATAAGTTTAAAAGTTTGTATTCTACATTCTGTCTGTAAGAAACTATGAGCAAGATTTTGAAAGGGAAGGAAACCACTTTGCTCCTGATGCTTTATTTTGTCAAGGCTCTATCTTCCTAGGTCTGGGGCAAAGTAGTCAAGTAAACCTTAACAAGGTCTAAAGGTGGTCTATGATCTTTTATTCCTAAAGATACTGTAGTGCTGCTGGTAGAAAAGTTATACACAGAAGAGACAGAGTTTAATATCTTCTCAAGAAAACACTTCACAAAAATCTCAGGTACAAATTCAGATGTACAGAAAACCTGAGTGAATGTTCTCTGATAAAAAACACTCCCCTCAGAAATGTCAGATTCTTCAAAGGATCTATATTGTACCAGGCTTAGAATTACATTGAAAAGGGAGTGAAAGAAAGCATCTACTTGACCAGGATTGATTTTTTTTTCCTCTTAGAGTTGCATTGTTCAGATGCAGACTATGTCTCCCAGTGACTGACGTATTGGGTATGTGAGTGCTCTAATAGATGCATTCTCCATGACCTACACCTTCCACCCACGTTACAGTCTGACACATCCTTTGTGAAGCTGGTGGCTGTGTTCTCCAATGTACTCCTTGGGACATACCCAAGATACAACATGCAGTGGCACCTACAGACTCACCATCAACAGTAAGTCTGGTGTGAAGAGTCACCTTCAGACCAGACTTACAGAGTTATACAAAGACTAACTCTTGAGAAGGTAGTTTTTATATAGTCACAGTTAATGTTTTGCTATTATTATATTGTATATTTTATGGAGGGAAAAAAAAAAAAAAGAAACAACAGCAACAAACAAAAACAGAAAGAAAAAAACCACCACCAAAACCCACACCCAAGCCTCTGCTCCTTACTGGAAACAAACACAGAAGTCTTCAAAGCTAATCCAGGTTTCCTGGAAACGACAGTCTTTTCTGACTTGGTTTCTTCCTTTGATTTATCCCCTGTCTGGCTGTTCATAACAGTATCAGCTGTTTCTGACACTTGTTTTTTATCATTCTCATGCAATTTTTCTGCTGAAATAAGAAGACACACAGAGCCAATAATAGCGACAACGTGGACATTAAAGTAGTATCATTTTAATGTTAAAAATTATCCTGAAACTACCAGGATATTTTCCTGGCATCTCAGAGTTTACAAAATAACCCACTAACCCCCTCCCAGAAAAGCTCAAAAGCCAAGGAAAACAACTCTTTATAGATATTTGTTGTTTTCATATGCAGCTGCTTAAGTATTCTGCCTCAGTATACTGTCATATATTGACTTGGGAAGTAGAACCTTTAGTAAGAGCATGTTAGCTAAACAGACACAAAAATTCTGCAGACATAAAATCATCTATATAAAGAAAAAAACAATCCCTTGTTCAAAGCTCCTATTCAGTGCAAAGCTGATAAGTCAGTATCATAAAATTCTTACAACCTGCAGAAAATAAAAAAATACACAGAATTGTGGAAGACACAAAGACCAATAGTTGCTGTGGTACTTAGATAGTACCCCCTGTAATATTATGCCTATCAGTCTAACTACTTAGAAATAGATTTGAACTACATTACATGAATTTTATTATAGGAAAATCAGAACTACTGTCAGATTCATATCAAAATATAAACATGGAAATGTCATAGGCACATTTACAGTAATTTAATAACTTTGCAAGTTGTGTTATATAATTTTCTCTGCTTTTACCCTGAGATGACCACAAGCAGTTATTGAAGGTGTATAATCTGGCCCCAAAGGTTTTGAGAATAGTTCAGAACAGCTCAGAATAGAAGAAACCAGTTCAAACACAAATAGCTGCTAATTCAGAAAGTTTGCTGAAGAAACAGGTGAGGTTATATCCAAACAGGTAAAGTATGAAAAATGATAAAGTTAATTAGAAAAAGGCATAATTTGTATTTAAATTCTAATCTATTCTATCTTTGTAATACACACAGTGGTGTGCTGGCCAATTTATTCTGTGTAATTACGCATGGTGTTACCATTTTTTTACATCCTTTCCTGTAAACTGAACATACATAAATAAGTAAGACTGTTGGTACTTGCACATAAGGATTAACATTGAGGGTAAACAATATGGGAATCACAGAAATCTGTATATAAACCTCAAATACATTTACCTTTAAGAAGTGCCTCTGTATTTTCCTCACAAAAGAAGGTAACCTCCTATGGGGTGGGAAAATAAATAAAACAAAACAAAACAAAATTGTGATTAGAATCTTGCACTATTTTGTTAAGACAGTTCTTGAGTTTGGGACAGTACTTCCTGAGGCAGCAAAGCAAACTAGTAAGTTATCATTGCAAGTTGGGTTTATTTGTTGTTGTTGTTTTATTTGTGGGGTTTTGCTGTCATTTGGGGTTTTGTTTTAAAAATACCTACATTTACATCACCAGTACACAGACTGATGTTTTTCTAGAGAAGTACATGTGATCTGGAGTCTGGGATAAAATATGTTCCATATGCCTACTCCTCTGCTATTAGAAAAAAAGTTCTTTGATAGATCTGTTCTTTTCTATTCTATTCTGTTTCTATTCTAAGAACTAATTAGTTGTATTCTAGAGTCAGTTCTTTTCTGCTTTAAGTTTCCAGTCTTGAAAAGTATATGGAAAGCTCCTTTTCCAACAAGCATTTCTTGGCACGCAAGTGTGCACAACTGTCATGAACAACAGCACGAATGATTGCTGCAGCATTTTTTATTTCCTATCTGCAAAAAGTAGCCTTCTCTTTTTTCATGTTTTTTGGCAAACAACTTTATCCTAATGGATTTCAATTCCAAGCTAGTGTTGCTTAACTAATATGAATGGAATACATCTTAAATTTATATCTGAAATCAAGTTAGCTAGCTTTCTAGAAAGTCCATTCGTTATATCCACACAGACAGGGTCCCCTTCTTTGAGAGGTTAAAATCTTCTGTATTGTTAAAAATGTGTCTTGTGTCCTTCCTTCTGACTGCTTTCTTACCTGCAGTTTGACACAGACTGCACAAGAATCACTTGCACTTTTTTTTTTTTTATTATGAGAGAGGGAGAGCAGGACAAAGATTCCAGAGTTTCCAGCTTATTTCCTATTTGAATGTGATACTATTAATGGGTTAACTGGACTAGCTTTGCATTTGCAAAGTAAACACTAACATCTAAAAAAGCTATTGTAAAAAACATTTGACAGTTCCTTTCCATCCCAGGTTTTCCTTTAATGAGATTTGTCGTCCTTCTCCTCATCTGAACTTCTCGTATATACCCATTTTCACCTGTGACAACGGCATTAATGCCGAAACTGATAGCACTGAGCTGACTGTAGTGGGTTGAGGCAGCCCCCTCCCCACCACAGGCAAAATAACGACTCTGACAAACAGATTGCAGAAGTGATGGAAAAGTTTAAATAGAAAAAAGGTGAATGTGCACAAAAAAAAACAGAAACAGTGACAGAAAGAACCCCAAAACAGACCCGGATACATCCCATCCCCACCTGAGGGTGGGCCCAAGACCCCCAGGGCTCGTTCTTCCCCCCCCACTGCTAGGCTAGTCTCAGCTGGCCAGGCCTGAGACCGCCCATCCCCCTGGCCTTGGGCCTAGTCAGGCCCAAGGCCGGGAGACATCTCTCCCAGTTACCGGGTGCCGGCGAGGGAAGAAAGAGAAAGAGGCGGACCCCACGCAAGGTCTTATAGCGGTGCAGGGGGTGTGTGGTAGGAGATACCTGGTTTCCTGTGTCCACCCACTGGGCTGGACTCCTGGACACAGGAAGTACACCATGCAGCAGTGGGCACCCAGCCCAAACCACCACACTGACAAACGTCTGGACACACATTTCATTTTAATTTCACCCACATTTCAAAGAGGAGTTCTGGGAGCTAGACTTGGAGTTGCTTTATGCTTTCTGAATATAATCTAGAAACAGTTTTTGAGGAGCAAACTGACATAATTTGAAGTCTAAGTAAGTTTGACTGTATGGCAATTCACAGCAGTACTTAAAGCTTGCATGAAGTCATTGTTCTTAACTCCAGGTTAGATTTTAGATTAATTTCTTGCATTTCTAGAGCAAATGAGCTTAAAAGAACACAATCAGATTTTGCAGTTGCTCATGTGCTTCAGCTCCTGCTTCCAGACTTCTGTACGTCCAAATATGCAAACCCAAAGGCAAGCTGTGATCACTTGTCACATGACATTTACAGTCACACCTCACCATTTGGGTCTGAAAAACCTCTAGTAATACATGGACAACCTCTCCTCTTTAACCTGTGACTTCAGAAATACACATGCACACAGCCATAGTATTTTTGCGTGGCAGGCTACAACTTGCAAGATCCCCAAATTGCCAAGTTTCTTGTAGGAGTTGCAGGATTTACCAAGCAGGTACATGTTAACTGTACAACTGTTCAATTTTCTTCTCAGAAATCCTGTGCATGTCCAAAGTATAAAAAGTATTAGATCTATTATGCAAGCCTTGGAGACTGCAGTGTCTGCACAAGTCTAGCACTTCCTGCCAGACTTACTATTCATGGACAGTACACATTCTCCATGCTACTAGTACAGACATGTGGCAGCTTACTATAGAACTACTGTTAGTATTAACAGCTGGCAGTAGAAGGGATACAGAAAATCCTCAAAAACTGTTTCAAAAGAATTTGCAGCAAAGAAGGAGAAAGTACCCTGGAAACTCTGGATGCTTAGGGAATGCTACTTGAGCCAGTTTGAGCTGTGAGAGCAGTTTAACCACAGCTATGTAGAGACCCTTCTGAGCTCATTTACTCAGTTTTTGGAGTGCAAACATAACATAATCAAAAGTTGTCTGTGTCTCTAATGGCATGGGATGAGTCAATGTAGCTCAACTTAACTGGCTCTGAGAATGAGAATTTCCTTGACACTCCCAACTGTCCGTTGTGCTGTTGCCTCAGCTACAGCAACTAAGACTTTAGCACAGATATAGAAACTAACGGCACTTTTCCTCCTTAATGAACACACGTTGTCTGAAAGGTCAGCTCTGCTGCCACCGTATCTAATAAAGAAAGAAATGAGCAAAGACTTGGATTCAGTTATGAAGCATGAAAGGACACACACAGTTAGATTCAGGGAGAATTTAGTTTCTTATTCTTCCTGCAATCAATGGGCAGTCTGAACTCAACTGCAAGGAAAAGTTGCTAGTGAATGTAAAAATCTAATTTATCAGTGATTATGTTTTATAATCATTAGTGCACATATGTAAAATTTGGTAATTGATAAATTTATATTTTGTTACTTTCAAGGATTTATTTGCATTTTTCATCCTCCTAACATTAGCTGTGTTGTTATTCTATTCATCTCCACTAAATGACATGGCTTAAAAACCTACTTGTTATTTTTATAAAACCACTCCCCTTGTCTACTGATGCATGGCAAAACTTTTTCTGGAAAAAACAGTAGCCTTTTTACAAAAAGTAAGTGCTCTAGATATCATACTATCACAGAATTGTTTCTGTTGGAAAAGATCTCTGGCATCAGCCATTGACCTCACCCCACCGTGGCCATTAAACCATGTCCCAAAGTGCTGCCTTTACACGTTTTTTGAGTGCCTCCAGGGTTAGTGAATCCACCACCTCCGTGGGCAAGTATTCTAATGTAGATGAAGGAATAAAGCTTCAACCAGACAATTTTCAAGATTAAAAATCCATTTTAAATCTACCTCCAAAATGTGAAAGATGACCAAAACATTTCTTATGATCCAGCCCTATAATAAATCTATAGGTTTGATAATCACCTACGTGTTTTGTATCTGTATTCACTTGATCATATTCTTCCTGCCTTTTCCTGAGTCACTGTTTTTATTAAATTGAATGTCAGTTCTCTTTAGCTGTGATGTGGGAGAAGGTAGCAGAGGTGACTTCTGAAAAGAGGTAGTAGTACAAAAGAACAGATGCAAATTTGTACATAGGTCAAGTCATAGGGATGGCTTAAACATACTGGATTGCCAGCTCAGCTTCTTTTTTATGCAGTTTATAATGTTGGAGCTGTCCTAGTCTGTATAAGAAAGCAGATATTTCTGGGCCTGTCAAAAAGATTCTCCATACCACAAATGTCCACATTGGTGTCACTCTTCTCCAGTCCTTTTAATTCCTGTGCCTTGTACCTCATTTATACTTTTTTCTTTTTCATTTTTTTTTCTGACAAAAATGAGCAGGAAATTTTTATTTTGGGCAGATTGATGTAATTTTAAAGAAAACTGAATTCTTCATTTTCAAGGGGTAGATAGAGAACAAAACCCCCATTTTCTTTGCAATACATTGATATTTGTGACCGGTTTAGGCTGTGCCTTTAAGAAAGAGACACTTTCTGAACACTTTAGCCAAATGTTTTGATATATAAATGAAAACAAGAGATATGCTAATCCAATTTCATTGGTGGAACCCGGCTGTAGCTTCTTGTTTAGTCTTTCAGTCGGGGAGGGCAGTCAGTAGTCGTCTTCTTCTTCCCCTGTGCTGTGAGCTGGCTCGTTTCTCTCTACGATTCTTGCTAACCAGATAAGAAAACTAACTTTTTGCATTCGCTTTGAGCTGTAACAAAGTTTTCCCCTTTTAATTACCTTCCTTTCTCTTTCTCTCTCTAACCCTTTTGGGAAAAAGGGGAGGTAGGGAGGGAGAAGGGAGCAGCAGGCCGAACCCCCTGGCCACACAGGGGGGGTTGGGGAAAGGTTTCCTGTATTACATACTTTGCTGTATATTTCTGTATATATTGTAAATATTGTATGTTTTTGTACATATTCATTGCATTCCATATCTGCTTGTAAAATACAGCTTTCATCTGCTTCTCCGGCTGAGTTAGCTGTGGAATTCTTTTGTGTGTGTGGGGGAACCTTCTTACTCCACCACAATATTGTTGAGTCAATACTAATGCACTTGGTGTATGAAATATGTGATTAAAAAGGCCTAGACTGTGAAGAAGAAAAAGCTTGTTATGAACTAAGAGTCTGAAATGTTTATGGGGAACATGAAAAAAAAAAGCACACATAACAGTACATGCTCAATACAGAGATTTGGTTGCAACTCAGGTTAAAATGAGAGTTTATGGTCATTGGAAGATGGGGCAGGCCACTCGGAACAGCAAAGTTATTATGAAGCTATGCACAGAGAACATTAGAAGAGGCGAAGCCCAGATGGAAATTAATTCATCTTAATCTCTTAAAGACAACAAGAAATGCTTCTCCCAATATGTTATCAACAAAAGGAAGACTAAGGAGAATATCTGTTCCTTGTTTGATGCAGGGAGAACCATAGTGGTCAAGGATAAGGAAAAGGCTGAGGTACTCAATACCCCAGCCCCCTGTGCTGAAAGATATGGATGGGGAGCAGAATGAAGCCCCTCATAATTCAAGAGGAGATCGTTAGTGACCTGCTGCACCATTTAGACATACACAAGTCTAGGGGGCCAGATGGCCTATATGTGAGAGAACTGACAGAAGTGCTCACCAAGCCACTTACCAGAAATCCTGGGTCACCACAAGTGTTCCAGCTGACTGGAATTGGTAAATATGCTGCCTGTCTACAAGACCTGGAAAGAGGATCCAGGGAACTACAGACCTATCAGACTTCAGTGGTGAGAAAGGTCACGGAACAGATCATCTTGAGTGCCATTATGTAGCATATGCAGGGCAAGCATGTGATCACACCCAATCAGCATAGGTTCATGAAGGGCAGGTCCTGCTTGAAAAACCTCATCTCCTTCCAAGACAATGTGACCCACCTAATGGACAAGGGAAAGGCTGCGGATGGTGTTTATCTGGACATTAGTAAAGCATATGACACTGCCTCACACAGCATTCTCCTGGCTGATCATGGTTTGGATGTGTGGATACTTTGCTGGGCAAAAAAGTGGCTGGTTGGCTGGGCCTAAAGAGCAGTGGTGAATGGAATTATATCCACCAATTGGTGGCCAGTCACTCGTGGTATTCCCCAGGGCTCAGTTTTGGGACCAAATTTCTTTAGCAATGATCTGGTTGAGGAGATTGTGTGCACCCTTAATTTAGAATAGAATAGAATAGAATAAACCAGGTTGGAAGAGACCTTCAAGATCATCACGTCCAACCTATCAACCAATCCAACCCACCTAACCAACTAAACCATGGCACCAAACACCCCATCAAGTCTCCTCCTGAACACCTCCAATGAAGGTGACTCCACCACTTTCCTGGGCAGGCCATTTCAATGGGCAATCACTCTCCCTGTATAGAGCTTCTTCCTAACATCCAGCCTAAACCTGCCCTGGTGCAGCCTGAGACTGTATCCTCTTGTTCTGGTGCTGGCTGCCTGGGAGAAGAGACCAACCTCCGCCTGTCTACAACCTCCCTTCAGGTAGTTGTAGAGTGCACTAAGACACTAAACTGGGAGGGCATGTTGATCTGCTTGAAGGTAGGAAGGCTCTGCAGAGGGACCTAGACAGGCTGGACCAATGAGGCAAGACCAGTTTTATGAGATTCAACAAAGCCAAGGGCTAGGTTCCTGCACTTGGGTCACAGCTCCATGCAACACTACAGACTCGGGGCAGAGCAACTGGAAAGATGCCTGGCAGAGAAAGACCTGGGGATGTTAATTGACAGCCAGCTGAACAATGAGCTAGAAGCCTGCTCAGGTGGCCAAGAAGGCCAACAACATCGTGTTGTTGTGACAAGCAGAACAGGACCCTGTACTCAGCACTAGTGAGGCCACACATTGAAGAGGCTTGGTTTTACTCTTCTGCTATAGGAACACAGAATTTTCAAAGACCTGGGCTCTGCTTTATGGAGTTTTTTAATTAAAAAAAAAATTAAAATCACAAAATATATTTTAATAGCAGAGTGATTCAAGAGCAATTTAACTACTAAAAATAGGTATTTTAAAAGATGTTTTTTCTAATGCAAATAAAAAAAATATTTCAGAAATGTAGAATCAGAGAAAATGGGAAATTCAGGGAAAATAAGTTTGAAAAAGTAGTTTCTGTTCTTTGGCATGAGTGCTTTGAGGCCATGAGGGATTATGTCATTTCTTTTGATTTGATATTCTTCAAAGAAGGTAAATCCAGCTCCTAAAATTTTATCTTTCATTTATTACCAGCCTCTATTTGCATGAGTAGTCTGTTTCTGTGACAACAGACCTTAGGAAGAGCGAATCAGATATTCAGTGTTGCAACCTCATACAGTTAAGAGTGAATTGAAAGATTCCAAATTAAACTTGCTTAGGATCTAATACAGCAGATAACTGAATTTCAGTCAGCTTATAGGATAAACCTGCTGCATCCTGAAGATTCACCAAGTCTATACTAAAGGTTTTAAAGAAGATATCTACTGAGTAGCAATTGCACATGGAGACAAAGTTATTGATAGGTTGCTACTAATTCATAAAGTTTGGGATATCACAGTTTCTCTGTTTTCTTTTTTTAATCATTACATGATTTTTCACAGAATCACAGAATGTTAGGGGCTGGAAGGGACCTTGAAAAATCATCTAGTCCAACTCCCTGCCAGAGCAGGATCACCTAGAGCAAATCACATAGGAATGCATCCAGACAGGTTTTGAGTATCTCCAGAGAAGGAGACTCCACAACCCCCTTGGGCAGCTTGTTCCAGCATTCCATCACCCTCACAGTGAAAAAAATTTTTTTCCTCACGTTTACATGGAACTACGTGTGTCTCATTATTTTAGTAGAAGTATACATCTATACTGTTTTTTCAAGTTTTAAATAAAGCTCACCCATAATGAATCTCTCAGAGGTATCCACATAATTTTGTTAATGAGAAGTGTTAATATGCGAAATAAAGAAGATTATTCTGCAAGTTCATACAAATGTAATCCTACATACATACTGCAGCTATTAATATGCATAGCATGTTTCAGCTGAGCTTCAAACTGAAGGAAAAATGAAGTTCAAGCGCAAGTCAGTTAGCTGCTCATGTCTGAATCAGATTGCCCTCAGACTCACATTCATGTCTTCTCCCAACCACTCCAGTTTTAACAACGCCCCTGACTCTTGTCTTTTCTAACTCGCCCTTGCCTCTCCTTGACTGTGTGTCCTCCTGTGACAGACCTGCTTTTCAGAATCATGTATTTCTTACACTCGTGGACTAGGGAGAAAAATCAGTATTTTGTATGATATAGTCTAGTGTCCAGAAATTCTGTTCAACATAGAAGATTTAAATATTACAAGCATTTTGTTCAGGCTTTATTTAGAAGAAGAGTTTGGAAGCATATACCGGTACCATTTTAAAAATCAAAAACAGAAGCAAGAAAAATAACCACACATCAGTTACAACTGCCTAAAGTCATTCTAGTAATCTTGTACTGAACTTGGGCAAGGTTTGTCTTATTTATCTGGGAAACTTCTACCTAATGTTTCCTTGGCTAGCTTTGGCAACCTGTGGTGAGTGTGCCACACAGTGAACTTGTGTGAAAGGATGTCATTCTCTCATGGTGTCTCTCAGGGAGTCTGAGTTTCTAAATTATGGCCGAAGATTCTCTTAGAATCTGAAGTCTTTAAATGAAAAACCAAGTGAGGACCCCATTTTGAGGCATGTGCTTATAAAGTTTAGATTTTTCTAGTAGTCATGTACCTAGGTAAATCCTTCACTGTAGCTAAAATACACTAATTGTAATATTAATTCACAAAATAAGATTTAATTGTGAAGATCCCTGACTATCTTCTTAAGATTCTTCCATCAAATCACTTTTTAACCCAAAATATTTTATAGTGTTAGCAATAGGACTTTTAGAATCTGAGGAATAAATCATAAAAAAAAAAAAAAGGTTAAAACCAAGAAATATTAAGAAAGATTTCCCACCTAGTACACAGCAATATGACTATAAAGTGGAAAGGGTAGGGAAGTTACTTCAACAGCAGGACAAAAAACAAAAAGCTTACTGAGAATCTTTAAAATACATATTAAGTACTTTCTACCTTGTCTTTCACTATGCTTTGCAATATAAAACTAGGTCAAGTTTAAAAAAAAAAAAAAAAAAAGTCAAATTAAATTACCTGAGAACAATCTTCTGCATTTGAGTCTCTCCCATTATGATTCACATTCACATTACTGTCACTTACATTTTCATCACATTCAGTAACAGAAGGGGGACAGGATACAGAACGGAATCCTTTCTTGATGGTAGACTGTGGAAAGTGGCTAAATAATAAAAGAAAACTCAAACACTTTAATCTATACATTTACTTTCAAATGACAGTCCTGATAATTGCTGGTCTTAACAGAACATTGTCAAAATAATTTGTGCCTTCTTTATTTTGACAGCTTAATAGGACACAAAATCTATATATGCATATATTTTTTATCATTGTTGGCTTGGCACTACACTCACACATCTATGCTCAAAAAGTCTAAGCTGCTGCACTCTTAACTCTCAAAAAACAAAACCCCAAACAATTGAGTCAAAATAGGATAATGCTAGAACTGAATAAATTTCTATGACCCCTAGACCAGAAAAAACAAGTTAACATGTGTGCATCCTAAATGCAGGTAGGAAAAAAAATTTTTTGTGTTAGAACGGTTTTTGTCTTTTCCCTCAAAATAGGTCTCCATAGCTACCAGACAACTAAAACACATCATAACCAAGGAAACCTGTGCAAGGCCTATTCTGCTTGTAGTAAGAGCAAGATCTGTTGCTAACTCTACTGGAGAAAGAAGCAGAAATTTGTGGAAATAAAGATAACTCTTTGCTTAAGTGAACTAGGAGAACAAGATCAAAACAATGTTGCACGCATGCCAGTTAGACATAAATGTGTAATTGCGTTATTGCAGCAATAAAGAACAGATAAACATGTAAGCATATGTTATCTAGTCCCCTTCTTAAAGTTTGAGATAATGAAGTATCAAGTTCTTTAGCAGTAATGCTATCACAATTATCTTGGCTTTGAGTTTTTCAGAGTATTTTATTAGAAAAAAGCAAGAGATTAAAAAAATGTTTCAATCTCAATGTGTATCTAAGTCCCTCATCTTATTTAGACAGTTATATTACTTCAACAAAATACTAATACTTGATATATATTTTTTGTAACTACCTGTTAATTGAATCATAAGAGATTAAATGAACTGATTGCCATGGAAATTGAGTAAAATGAACAAAATGTCTTTGACAAAATAGGGCAAGTTGACAATGGAGCAATCTGTTAAACATGAAAAAAAAAAAGAAATACCAGTATTGCAGTGTCTTCTTTAGTATTGTTTTGCTAACCTATCAATTAGGTGGTGTTGTATTTCTACTACTATTTGAAAACAAACAATAAATAATTGAATGTCTTTTTAACCAATAAAATGC
This sequence comes from Picus viridis, assembly GCA_033816785.1. Lineage (NCBI taxonomy): Eukaryota > Metazoa > Chordata > Aves > Piciformes > Picidae > Picus > Picus viridis. The sequence continues at coordinate 28,249,340 of CM066578.1, read as the reverse complement.
AACTGTATCAGAAAAACCAACGATATACCCAGAATATCTCAAGGTAATTTCTTCTATGGACAAATGATGCTGTTCAACCCAAGCAATCAACATCTAATCGTTTTATTATCAACCCATTCAATCAGCCTGATCAAGTGTGGGGTGTCCCTGCCCATGGCAGGGGGTTGGAACTAGATGATCCTTGTGGTCTCTTCCAACCCTGACTGATTCTATGATTCTATGATCATTGGCCAAGAAGGCCAATAGCATCCTGGCCTGTATCAGGAACAGTATGGCCAGCAGGAGCAGGGAGGTCATTCTGCCCCTGTATTCAGCACTGATTAGGCCACACCCTGAGTCCTGTGTCCAGTTCTGGGCCCCTCAGTTTAGGAGAGATGTGGACTTTCTGGAACGTGTCCAGAGAAGGGCAATGAGGCTGTTGAGGGGTTTGGAGCACAAGCCCTATGAGGAGAGGCTGAGGGAGCTGGGGCTGCTTAGCCTGGAGAGGAGGAGGCTCAGAGGAGACCTTATTGCTCTCTACAGCTACCTGAAGGAGGTTGTAGCCTCATGGGGGTTGGTCTCTTCTCCCAGGCAACCAGCACCAGAACAAGAGGACAGAGTCTCAAGCAGTGCCAGGGGAGATTTAGGCTGGATGTTAGGAAGAAGTTCTTCACAGAAGGAGTGATTGGCCATTGGAATCGGCTCCCCAGGGAGGTGGTGGAGTCACCATCACTGGAGGTGTTTAGCAAGAGACTGGATGGGGTGCTTGGTGCCATGGTTTAATTGATTCGATAGTGTTGGGTGATAGGTTGGACTCGATCTCAAAGGTCTTTTCCAACCTGGTTAATTCTATTCTATGATGATAAAAATCCCAGTACCTGAAGGGGGCCTAGGGGAAAACTGGAGAGAGACTATTTGTAAGTTGAAGTCTGACAGAAATGTATTATGCAGTTGATCTTTGGAAAAAAACCTGAGACCCTGATACACTTACTGGTAATTCTTTTCTTGTCAATAAGCAAGTATTATACTGAACATTGAATATGCTGATTAAAAGTCATACATGCATGACTTCCTGGAACCTCTTCTCTAAGATGCTTTCCTGTCTTCCTAAAACAACCCCTGTTTTCAGAGGTTTATAGAACTTCCGAACAGTCTTTAACACAAACCATTTATACAAAGTTGTGTTTGAGCATGAGCATCACTTGCACTCTCAGGCCTCTTGTAACTACTATAATGAAGCTAAACCAGCCTGTTTTATTAAAAAATATTAATCGTTCCATGCCAGCTATGTGATGCCCATGAGAGTACTGACTGGCCTGTCAACAACTTCCTGGTTACAGACAAGAATTGAAGAAGGCCAGTAGTTTTGAGGAAAAATTTGAAAGACAAAGAACATTCTCATTCCTGGTGAAAGTTATATATTAAGTATTGCACATCTTTGGGCCCACTGAGTGCTTTTGTCCAACACAGTCAGATTCCCTAAGAAGCTGGCATTCATTTAGAGGACTTTTTGCACAGTAGGGATGGTCCTCCCAGGTGTGTGCGCATTCATCTCCTGGTGGGTTTTCTCACCAGATTGTAGAGAGCAGCTCATAGAGCTTAGAGCACCCCAATTTTTAATCACAAACAGGAGCTCTGTACTGCATTCTCAAAAGAGGTGTGTTTGTAACCCTCAGTGACAGGAGGGTTCATGTAGTCGCATATATATGCCTCTGTCTGTATGATTAGAAATTTTTGGGATTAGTTACAAGAAAGTGTTCAAAAATATCTAAGCATTTATTTACATCTTGTAAGCATCCAGTACAGTGGCTGATCTGTTGTGTAGCTGATACTGACTCAATTCATTGATGACAAATGAATTATATGAAATCAATAAATCAATGATACTCTGATCCAGATGTGCTTTGAACTATATAAACTAAGCCATTTTTACCCTGTGATACAAGTAAAACAGAAGCCATTGCACTTTCACAGTGAAATGGACTAACAATGCAATGCTAATGCTGAAAATACATTGAATACTTACATATCAGTGGGTATTGTGATAATATTCAATTTGTAATTCAGAAATGGACTAGCAATCTCTACATGTTCCTCAGGTTTCTTTACCACAAGTTCTGGAAAAAAACCAATTTGTTAAATATATATTCATAAGGAATATTTAATACTAGTATTAATTCTAGAAAATACATTCTATAGGGGTTCACTGCAAACACAGGAATAGCAGAGAACAACCATGGGTGGCTCTAAGTGACATACCATGTAAAAAGTGCTTAACACACTGATCCCCAGCCTCTAGGATTATTAAGAGCGTGCTTAACCTCAATGTAAGGTTATCCAAGGTAGCTAAGAACAACCATGGGAGCTTATTTTTGCTAGTTTTCTGTTTCTTATCCATTGCTAACATGTCTGTAATGGTTTTATATTCACACTCTCTCATATCCCACATTTAACTCCATTGTGCACTAGAGCCACACCTAGAACAAGTGTGCTTCTAACACTGCAAGTTATTGTGGCAAGACTAGTCACATACTTTAAATGTTTAAAAGATGTTCAGACGCTTTCAGATATCTGCATCACAGAGCTTCTGTGTTGCTTGCATAACAATCCCACTTCATTTTCTCCAGTAGAGTGCTTTTTTAGAAAGCACTCAAAGCATTTAAGAAAGAACAGGGCTAAGGAGAACCAATACAAAGCAGTCAGTTTGGGGGGGGGGGGGGGGGGGGGGGGAGTAATCCTTAGGGAAGTGCCATTGAAATTAAGCTAAACAATGTCACATATAGCTCTGAAAACTTTTTGACAGTTAAAATGTATTTTTAAATTTAGAATTTTGAGTAGACAAACCTTGGGGTTCAGATGTAACAACAGTTTCCTTTTTCTGACGGAAAACCTTCCAACGAGGAACTGGTGGTGGTTGTGATGGTGCTACCAGAGGACAGGATCTAGTTCTAGTGATGAGGACAGGATGGCTATATGTATGGGAAAGCCCATATAGCCTCATTTTTTCTGAGGAATCAGCCTATAAAACACAGAAAGAAAATATGACTGGGGTCAGATCTCCTTTCTTGTCATATCTCTCTCACAAAAAAGAACATAATGCAGACAAAAGCATCTTATGGATTGAATAACATTACAGATAGTTGATCAACTGATAAGGCTATCCAAAACCATTCTAATTAGAATTTGATATTCAATAGAAAAAAAAAGTATAATGGAATACTTAGAAGTGTTTACATAGTTTACTTTTCATAATAGATTCATTGCTTCTTTCAAGTTTTTATATAACCATTATTTTAGGTGCTACAGAAAACAGAAGTGAAGCAGAATGAAGATGTAAGAGAACAGTGACAACATTTTGTTCTACACCAACATATTTAAAAATACTTCTAAGTAAAAATGTCCTTCATGCTGAATTTCTAAAGTGGCAGAATTTCAAAAGCAACTGCCTTTTTTTTTTGTTGTTGTTGACTTATGAAATCTCCAGTTGGAACCAATACATCATTAAAGCTAACCTTTTATACATTGGTTTATTTAGAAAACACATTAAAGGCACTGTGGTTGACCTGTGTATAAAAGCCCTTAGCAACGGACTTAAGAGTAATTTTAGATGTGGACATTGAGTGGTGCTCTTGCCATTAAAATAATAGTCCAGAACTTAATATTTTTCAGTACTGAAAGTTCTGTTGTATATCCATTTAAAAAATATACCTTCTTTTGTTTGTTAAATAATCCATAGTTTTCAGCAAGTCTCTGACTGCTCCTGCTCATTGTCAAATGTTCCTGAAATTCTGTAATCACTAACTCTTCAGAAAAAAGCGTAGTTGTGATTGTCAGTTATTTGCATTGAATGCATCAAATTAAACTCAGTAAGGTACAAAAACCTCATCTGATCTCTGAGTTTAATAAAGGAGTGGTGACTGGGTACACACATATTCAAGCAACTTAAAAATGCACATTAAAGTGTACAAGTTTAGCAAGGATTTTGAAGAAGATCAGTTAGGTGCAAAAACAGGAGAACTCGTCAGCTGCTGAGTAGGAGACACTCAAATGACTCAATTATTGATTTTTTTCATTCTATTTCAGCAAGCCTAAGACAACTAAATTCAAAGCATATCAATCCAAGGACATACATACTAGAAAGCAAAGCTAAAAGGGATACTGCTAAAAGGAAATTCTGGAACCACTGCAGTCCATGGCAAAATTTCCTACGAATGGAAGGAGCAACTCATACCACTGAATTCAGTCTTTTGAACTTTTATTCTTTCCATCAGTGCAGTACATCTCAGCCCTTGAAGCTTGAAAATGGGCTTCGTTAACCCACAACAAAATCCATTACGCTGGTATATTTCATTTCTATGTACTTCCATTTTTCTACCAGTCTTCACTAAAATATTGTCTTAGGCATATAGATTCATTCACCTCATCCTGTTTGGTCTGCCATCCCTCCTCTGCAGTAGTTCCTGTTGCATAACAGACTGAAGCCAAGAATCAAGGCATTAGGTAACAGGAAAGATATAACCCTAAGTCACCCCTTCCAGTTTGCTTTTTTTTGAGTAGTGTGCTGGTTTGAGCTTTAAATGGAATTTAAAAGCCCAAATGGTAACAGATTGAGATTCCTTCCCCCTCCCTTTCCTGGTAAGGTAAAACAAAAATCAGGTAGGGGAAAGGAGAGGTAAAATTCACAAAAGAAATGGTCTGAAATCAATGTGGAAGTGAAAGAGGTAATTTTTTAACCAAAAAAAAAAAAAATCACAATAATAGGGAGGGTTTACAAAGGTAAGGGATAAGGATAAATAGGAAAACACACAAAACCAAGCCTGGATGGCCTTGTACTCCCTGGTTGCAAATGGATTCAGTTCTTCAGAAAGCGTGGACGCAGCTTGGAAAGTAGGCCCCCACCACATGGTCAGTGCAGGAAGCGGAAGCAGCAGTGGCAGATGACCTCTCAAGCAGCTAAAGAGATGGCAGTAAAAGATGTCTACCCTTTTCACAGGCTTGCAGGATAGGCAGGGGGTCTGGAATAGGACCACCTTTGACCCAGAGGATGCCTCCTCCCGGGAGGGGAAAATCCAAGTCTCCCTCTGCCCACCTGGATCAAGTTTATTTTGTCCACCTGGGGGCTGGGTTCTTTCAGTCCCCCATCAAGGATGGGTGTAACCTAGCACAAGTAGTATTGCTTATTATTAGCAAATAATCAGTATTGTGGGAGACTTTAAAGTAAATTAATAATATTTCAGAGAACAAGCTAGTTTTCAAAACAATATAAAATACACAGCACGATTATGAAAAAGAAAATAGTGCAAGAATCAAGAGCAGTAAAGCTTAACACCTGCAAATCATTTTTGGAAATTTCTTATATTTTAATGTTCTAATAATTATGTACAAATAGTTAAACATAATTAATAATCAACTCAAGAAAGCCTGCTCTAGCATCATAAGCAGCTTCAGGTAGAGTGTGAGTGGCTAAGTGGAAATCATTTTTACCCCAGCTGCATAAAGTCTCTTCTCCCAGGCAATCAGCACCAGAACAAGAGGACACAGTCTCAAGCTGCACCAGGGGAAGTTTAGGCTCGGGGTCAGGAGAAAGTTCTTCACTGAGAGAGTTGTTAGCTGTTGGAATGCGCTGCCCAGAGAGGTGGTGGAGTCAACAGCCCTGGAGGTGTTCAAGAGGGGATTGGATATGGCACTTGGTGCCATGGTTTAGTAGTCATAAGGTCTTGGGTGACAGCTTGGACTTGATGACCTTTGAGGTCTTTTCCAACCTTATTGATTCTATGATTCTATGAAGTGGTACATATTCTCCAGCTGCTTTCACCATTAATGGTAGAAATGGTTATAAACATGCTGTTTTGTAGAACAACAAAACAGAAATTGCGTATCACAGAAGTCATTAACTGTAGTCTTAAAAAAAAAATAATCAAAATTCATGTTTTTCAAGTAGCCTTACAAATAATTAGTCTTTCCCTTCAGAAGCATTTCATCATGATGCATTTTTGAGTCCACATCCAGTCTCCCAGGAGACTTCATCTCCTAGGATCCAGAGGAAAGTGAAGTAAAGTTGAAAAAGTGAGCAGGCTGTGGCAGGAAAATGGATGCTCAGAGTGCAGAAGTACTGAAATGTAGATTTAATTAATAGGCATTACCTGCTAACTGCTTCACTGCACTGATTTTTATTATTTTTGTTACAACATAGTCGCTATAAAATGAAACACATGGAAAATAAGTAATCTGAAACATGGAATCTTACCATTTGCCCTAATGTGAAAACATCCTCTTCAAACAAATGTAGTGGTATACAGCCAGCACAGACAACCATTTCTGGCTGGGTTGACACAGACGATTCTACGGAGAAAACATTAACATGCATTAGAAACAGGTAAACAGTAAGTAAATATTTTTCTCTGGTTTATTCTTTCTCTACCTTAGTTTTTCTTCTTTGTCTGGCTGCTATTTTGTTCAAAACAAGAGCTCATTGTAAAGGTCTCAGCAGAGAAGCCATGGATAGAACAAAACCACATTGTTCTAATTCTTACCCAATTAGACCACCACCAGCTTATGCATATTTCACTTTTTTGATAATAATTATTAACATAAAATACAGCAGGTCAAAGAGAGCTCTTGCCATTTTTCTTTTCTCCTCAAATTAAGGAAAAAAATTAGATGCTGCCACGAGGAACACAATGCATGTGAGTAGATGAATTAAAAACATAATGATCAGTCAGTACTTCTCATCAGTGAAAGCAAAATTTGATCTTGCCTACAAGAGGATCGAAAGCCACAGTCCCAGCCACTCCTGCCAATGGTTATGAAGACTGAGATAAGCCCTTTGAAAAATGGGACTGCTTGTAAACCAATGTTACTGCTCTTTTCTGTCAATCAGATGGAACCATGCAGTTCATGATGGCTGCTTCAGAAAGTGTAAGGGTGTGACCCCATAGTTCTTATCCTACATGCCTTACAAGTAATTTTTTCCCCCTGTAATTCTGTCATAGACAAGACAAAGCAGGGGCTCATTGATGTTGTTGTTCCTAAAAATCTGTTGCACTAGGCAACCAGTCCATCATATCTGTATCTGTGAAAGAAGCTGTTGTTAATTCCTGAATTATGAAAAGAAACCAAGGCTGTCTGGCTGACAGCCAGGTCACTTACGCTGAAGGGAAATTAAAATGTCTAAAAAATACAATACCAAAACCATAAGCCAATTGTTTGACCTGAAAGTCAGTTCACAAAGAAGGATCTCTCTCTCTTTTTCCTCAATCATCTAAGAAAGCATGTGAAGACAGGATTTCAGTACACAAATTATAACACCTGTTCTTCATCAGAATGTTTTATTCTCGTTCCCTTCAGTTCCACCTCAAATACAGGGTAATTGCTTCCTATGTTTAGTAAGAATTCAACTAGAAGAGGGCCCAAGAATCATTATTTTCTGAGAAATAGAATAAAATAATGCTGCCAACAAACAAAGAGAAAAAAGAAAAGTAAAAGGGAAAAGAGAGTGGGAAGATAGAGAAGTGTATGGAAAATACAATTTATCAGATTTTAAATCCATCTATTTAAAAGATATTCAACTTTTTTCTTATAGCAGTAAGAAGTGCCTACTTAAATATTCCTACAGAAATTCAATTACTCTATTGAATACAAGCATACAGTAAGCCTGAGTTACTTCACAGTGGATTCTTCGTATTTCTCACTGCATGCTTGTGATTCTCTCACTAAGCACAGATCTTGTATTAGCATTGAGTTTCAACTTCTCAAAACCAAGGCTATTTTCTAGGTTTGATCCCAGTCCCTACTGACATATCTGAAGTTACAAACACATCAGTAGTAGCTACAATGTCCTACACATTACAGAACAGCGTGTGCCACAAGGCACACCAATACCATTGGTTGTGAGAAGTATTTCTCAAATAAAAGTGTTTAACACCAGGCCAAATGTAAGGCTGCCGTAGCCAGCCCAATGGATTGTGAAATAAAATGTCTGCAGGGCAGACAAACAGCAATGAACAAACTATAAAATACAGTATCACAGTATTACCAAGGTTGGAAGAGACCTCAAAGATCATCGAGTCCAACCTGTCACCACAAACCTCACAACTAGACCATGGCACCAAGTGCCACATCCAGTGCCTTCTTGAACGCCTCCAGGGACGGCGACTCCACCACCTCCCTGGGCAGCGCATTCCAATGACGAATCACTCTCTCGGTGAAGAACTTTCTCCTCACCTCGAGCCTAAACTTCCCCTGTTGCAGCCTGAGACTGTGTCCCCTTGTTCTGGTGCTGGCTGCCAGGGAGAAGAGGCCAACCCCTTCCTGGCTACAACCACCTTTCAGGTAGTTGTAGAGAGCAATGAGGTCATGCAAATGATTAGCCAATCACACCATATTCACATCAATATCACCGTTAAAATACCAGAAAGACTTCACATGTTGTGCCAGTACCTTTAAAGAATATTATTTGATCCTTTTCTACTGAAAAAAAAAATGAGGAGGATGTGTATAAATTATCTGTACATAAATCAAGTGTACTCTTGATTAGCATGAATTCAGCATCTGAGGAAACTTCTTGAAACAAATATCCTTGATAAAATTGTCTTAATAGATGATTAATATTATAACAATACAAAACACCTCACTATATTCAACACAGCCTCTTATTTACATCCATCACTTTGGATTTAAAGATTCTGCTGTGACTTGTTAAATACTTGAATCTTTGTAGCTGCTTGTGTTTCGCATTTAATGTCAATTTATTTACAAAGGGCAACCACTACACAACCCGAATAAATGTTTTGGTCCCCGGAAGAAGGGAAAGTATAATTTGAACTGATTCATATAATATATAGTTACCTAGCCACTTGAAAAAAAAGCCAAGAAGGAAAATTGTTTGCTTTAATAGTTAACTTTTTATATTAAATAAAAAAAAAAATCAAAACAAAAGTTTTAAAGACTCAAAGAATTTTCACACTACATCTTAGTATTTCACCTACATATTTGTCAAACAAGAGCTGATATTGAGTTTTAACTTTCCAATACACTTTAGTTGGCTTTCAATATTCTTCATATCAGGTGTACAGGTCATATGTCAACTTCTGTTGTTTTGTTAGTCATAGATTAGCTTTACCTAGTGAAGGTTATTTCTTCAGTCTTATAAAAAACAACCAACCAACGAACCCCAAAACAAAAGTACTTTTCCAAAATGACATAAATATTGCTGAATGATAACATATGTTTGAAAAATCAGAACACATTATAAGGCTTCAGCCCCTAATTCAGTGAAAACCTTTGAATAGACAAATGGAAAATTAAAAGAATGCTTGTTATGTATCTCATTGACTCTTGTGACTGTTTTAGGTCACAGTACCATCTCCCAATTGACACAAAGAGATCATTCCAATTCTTCATCCAGATGGATACAAGTTTCATCTGTGAGGAATAGATGTCCTCCAAGGAGTTAATTCCAAAACAGATCAGATCAAAACAACTCTGATGGTTAATATTGTACAATTCAGTAGTAGAATTTCCAGGATTCATCGCTTGCATCCTTCTGCCTTACCTTTGCTTTCTTTTCCCCACAACATACACAAGTACTGGTCACATTCCTTACATGAAATGTCCATTTCTTATTCCTCAACAACTACCACTAAAGCAACCACATTCCTGCAATAAATTTTCAATACATTTTCAGCAACTTCCAGATGTCCTGCGTAGGTTTGCTGTACCTTTTGAAATTAAACACAAATTACTGCAATACTATTCTTAACATAAGTTACAGGATTTTAACAGGTTAGAATGAATCCAGTCTGTAATACAGTCTGTAAAGAACTGCAATTTTAAAACATATTAGGGGTTCAGCTCAAGTTCAAAATTAAATAAAAGCAAAGTCTTTTGCCTTACATATATCTCCTGTTTGTATTTTTAGCTTCAAAAGAACAGGACTTACTTTCAGCTAAGGCCTGAAGAGAACGCTGGGCTTCCGGCAACTTTTGTGGAGACTTAAGCGCTACCTTGTTTTTTTCCTTTTCTCCTTCTCTGCTTTTCTTTTTTCCACTTTCTCCCTTCTCTAATATGAAAAATAATATTAAATTATTCTTCTTCCACATACAAGCTATGAATCATAAAATCTCATACTGTATAAATGCTTTCATGATATTTTAGATAACTTTAAAAAAGAGTCAACCACACACCAGTTCAAGCCAGGTGTGCTGACAATGAACTAATATTATTCAGTTAAAACAACACCTAAAAATATTGTTAAGATGTAAATGCAGATTTGTTGAGAAGAGGCCAGAGTCTCTTTGGCCCCATGTAGCAGTTAGTGCACAACTCTCATGTCCCTACTATGACGTTTATAATTCCTTAATTTCTGGCACTATGTCAAATATTTCCTTCATGTCCTTGCTCCTGTAAATCAGTAATTTAAAAAGAAAGAAAAATATCCTAACAGAGATGAGACAAATTCCCAAAAGACATCCCAAAGTCTCCCAAAATTAGAACCTTCTTTCAAGACTTAGAACTTAGACTATAAGAAAGTATATTTAAAATTAAAAAAAACAATCCCAGACATTAGCAAAGCATCTGAACAGAGGTAGAGTACTCCATTGGGTGAATGACAGTGCTCTTGCCAGTGGCTGCATCCCTGCGCATGTCTATTCCAAACTCTGAAATATCTGACAGGTTAGAGAGGTGGGCACAAGCCAACCTCATGAGCTTCAACAAGACCAAGTGCAGGGTCCTGCATCTGGGTCGAGGCAATCCCAGGCACAAATACAAGCTGGGCAGGGACTGGCTGGAGAGCAGCCCTGAGGAGAGAGACTTGGGGGTGCTGGTGGACGAGAAGCTCAACATGAGCTCTCAAGGTGCACTTGCAGCCCGGAAAGCCAATCAGATCCTGGGCTGCATCAAGAGAAGTGTGGCCAGCAGGTCAAGGGAGGCGCTTCTTCCCCTCTACTCAGCTCTGGTGAGACCCCACCTGGAGTACTGCGTCCAGTTCTAAAGCCCCTATTGCAGGAGGGATGTGGACGTGCTGGAGCGTGTCCAGAGAAGGGCCATGAGGATGATCAGAGGGCTGGAGCACCTCTCCTATGAGGACAGACTGCAGGAGTTGGGGCTGTTCAGTCTGGAGAAGAGAAGGCTCCAAAGTGACCTCATTGTGGCCTCACAGTATCTGAAGGGGGCCTACAGGAAGGCTGGGGAGGGACTTCTCAGGATCTCAGGTAGTGATAGGACTAGGGGGAATGGAATGAAGCTGGAGATGGGGAGATTCAGGCTAGATGTGAGGAAGAAGTTCTTCACCATGAGAGTGGTGAAGCCATGGAATGGGTTATCCAGGGAGGTGGCTGAGGCCCCATCCCTGGAGGTGTTTAAGACCAGGCTGGATGAGGCTCTGGCCAGCCTGATCTAGTGTGGGGTGTCCCTACCTATGGCAGGGGGGGTTGGAACTAGATGATCCTTGTGGTCCTGTGACCGGTTTAGGCTGTGCCTTTAAAAGAAGGACACTTTCTGAACACTCTGGATGAATGTTTTGGTATATAAATGAAAACAAGAGATATGCTAATCCAATTTCATTGGTGGAACCCGGCTGTAAGTTCTAGCTTGGTCTTTCAGTGGGGGGGGGCAGTCGTCTTCTTCTTCCCCCTGTACTGTGAGCTGGCCTGCTTTTCTCTCTGAAGCAACAGCTTGCTATGCAGGAACGATTCTTGCTAACCAGATAAGAGAAAACTAACTTTTGCATTCGCTTTGAGCTTTAACAAGTTTTCACCCTTTTAATTACCTTCCTTTCTCTTTCTCTCTAACCCTTTTGGGAAAAAGGGGAGGTAGGGAGGGAGAAGGGAGGGACAGGCGAAACCCCCTGGCCACAGGGGGGTTGGGGAAAGGTCTCCTGTATTACATACATTGCTGTATATTTCTGTATATATTGTAAATATTGTATGTTTTTGTACATATTCACTGCATTCCATATCTGCCTGTAAAATACAGCTTTCATCTGCTTCTCCGGCTGAGTTAGCTGTGGATTTCTTTTTGTGTGTGGGGGGAACCTTCCTACTCCACCACAGGTCCCTTCCAACCCTGACTGATTCTATGATTCTACATACCAAGGTGGGTGGGTCATAAAAATGACAGCAAAAATTCTGAAGAAAACTCACCTCTCAGGGCTCTTCTAGTATTTTCATAACACTTTTGACATTATAACTTAGTATTTGGGATTCAAAGTAGGGAAGGCTAGGGTTTTTCTGAAAGTCTAGGAAGAATTAGAAATTTTAGTATGACTTCTGACCTTCCAGAAGTATTGGAAGTGTTATGAAATCCATGCCTTCAAGTTAAAAAAGAGCAACTAAGAAAACTCAGTTTGAAACAAACATTTAAGGATACACTGGACCAAATAAGTTTCTAAACCTAAGTTCTTTCGTTTAAATGTAAATAGGATTAAGCAGCTGTTGAAGAGAATTAATACCTATACCTAATAGTATAAACATAAAAGCTGCTATAAACAAAACAAAACAAAAAAAAAAAAGGTAGGTAGATAATAGAATGTAATTGTCAGAGTCTTCTGCAGGTGAAATGTATAATTTATCGATGGTCAGAGCAGTGTTCCCTTAAGGAACCAGTAACTCTCTTATTTCTCTGCTAGGAACCAGTCTTAGAGAAATGGCTGCGAGAGAGCTGAACAAATCTCTGCCATAAAATGAAGCTCTTTGCAAAATATAAGAGAGACTGTTATTGCTTCCAATGAGATTTATAGATAAAACTTTTTGATTTTACAGCATTGCAACATGCACAGGAGCAGTGCCTTCCAAGGAAGAAGGCTGTCAGCAGCACCAGGAGGCAAGTATAGATGAACAAGGAGCTCCTACACTTACTTGGGCAAAATAAAGGAGAGTCTATAAGCAATGAAAGTGAAAATGGGCCATGTGGGAGGACTACAAAGAAATTATCCAAGCAGCCAGGGATCAGGTTAGGAAAGCAAAAGCACAAATTGAATTAAACTTGGCTAGGGACATTCAGGTACATCAGTGACAAAAAGAAGGCTAAGGAAGATGTGGGGCTTCTCTAAAAGGAAAATGGATATCTGGTCATGACAGATACTGAGAAGGCTGAGGTGCTCAGTGACTTTTCCTCAGTGTTCACCTGCAGGGGTTCTAGCTGCACCACCCAAGCTCCAGAATACACAGGTGAGGAGAGAAAAAAGCAAGATTTGCCCACTGTAAGCAAAGATCAGCTAGACAGTCTCACCTTTAAGGTCCCTTCTAAGCCAAACTGTTCTATGAATCTATGCTCAGTGAAACAAACCCACAGAGTTGCACGAGGCATTATAAAGCTCATTTGAAGCCAGAGGTTATGCTAACTTCATTCATGATTTTCCTGCAAAGATAACACTGCCTAAAATTACAGACCTTTACTAATTTTATCAGCTTTCTCAGGTTTATCTGATTGCTTATTCACTGTATTCACTGTGTTTTTTAACTCGGAGACTTCAATCTCTTCAGGTTTTGTATCTGACTGAGGAATATCAGGTTCTGGAGTTTTCTTATTTGGCAAAGTGAATTCTGGCACAATCTCTTTCAAAAAGCCCCAGACTTTGTCCAAGTATTCAGGCCTTTAAAAAGAAAAAAAGGAAAAGATCCACACATGTCAGTATGAAAAGAAAGTGTGACTTACATTTAGACAACACCATATACTACTACTAACAGTAAAACTGGTAGAAAAGTCACTAGGTTATTCTAGTATAAATACACATGCTTGATTTTGTGTATTAGCCAATTTGAGATATAGATAATGGTGCTTAGAGAAGCATATAAATAAGCATTATTTTTAAAGTTTTTAGTAGATAAAAGTTGCAGTAGGGAACTTTGCTGAGCATTTTTAAGCCATGCCATATAACTTGCCTCTCGCTCTATACTTTCAAAAACAATAAAAAAGGGCAATTAGGATAACCTAGTCTGGAAGTGTTTCAGCACACTGTCTCTTCTCTGTTTAGTTGGTTGCATGGTTTAGTTGATTAGGTGATGTTGGATGATGATGATCTTGAAGGTCTCTTCCAATCTGGTTTATTCTATTCTATTCCACTTGATTCCATCAGCTATTAACAGCTTTTTTTGACATGAATTGACTGCTGCAATCATATTGGTTCTCTGCAGAAATTCAATGATTGCAGAAACAATCTAAAATTGAGTAAGCTGTTCAGGGTCACAAAGTTTCATGCAAGCCAATTGCATTCAACCAATTAAAAAAAAAACCAAAAACAAAACCACAAACCCAAAGGGAAAAAAAAAATGTAATTGATTGTACCATGACTCAAAGCCCTAATATACTACTACTGCAAAGGCTCTGTACTATTCACATTTTCTTATATCAGCATATAATACATTTGCATGAAATACCAGAGTCATAAATATTGCTGCATTGTGGGTTTTTTTTTTCCTGTTGAAAGCTGTAAAACTAACTGGATAAACACACAAAATTTACATTAGTTGGAAATCTAAGTCGAGGGACTACATACACACTACTGAGAGACACAAAGATATCAAAAAACCTAAAACACAAGCACAGCTTGGGACATAAAAATTGCTTAAATAAGAACTAAAATACTTTTTAATTGAACTTAATACTGAAATACCATCATAAATAAACAACTATACCAAAATAAATTAGATAATAAATAGTTGTGTTTTTTATATATATATATTCATTAGAATGTATTGATCAAAAGGCAAAAAGTGTGATTTAAACAAAAGTCTAAATATTTAGACTATTACTGGATGACTAATATCTTGGTCATTCAGTAAAAAGAATGTCAAGCTGAAAAATTAGAATATCTCTTCTTTAAGCAGAATTTAAACACAGAGGAAGCAAGAAAAACTTTATAATAGGTTGGAAGTAATGGTTTTGCTTGGAAATAAAGGTGCAGCAACAGTTCCAGTATGAAAGGTAAAAACACCATACTGACTGAAGTTGATTACTTCTGAATTCATGATGTATACATTCTATAGTACTTTCAGATATAAAATTAGTATTAGTTGCAAACTTTATCACAAATATACATCAGTGTAATGGGAAAAATAGCTTTACAAGCAACTGTATGGCACACAAAGACAAATACAATAAAATGTAACCCCTTGAAGGCACATTTTACAAGTGCCAAAATAAAAAATTTTACATTTTCCAAAATTTATACTGAAGGATTTTGAGAGATCAGTTTTATTTCTCATAATTCCTTATAGAATTAAATCTTAAGCAACTAATAAGCAAATTGTTATTAGAAAAACTTACTGGAGAGGAATAACTTCTGGTATCCATCCAGTCAGTGTATGTAGAACTGTAAATTCCTCCAGCTCTCTTTTCCCAGTCCGTACACTACAAGACAGAAGTAGAAACATTACACAGAATTATAATATAATCAACTCAAAATAAACTCTGTAGTCCAAATTGCTTTCTGCAGGAGCAAAACCACACACAACAGCTTGGGGGGGGGGGGAGGGGAAGGGAATAAAAATAATTACTTGCAGCGCGAGGAGTTTTCCAAACCACTGATGACAGCGAGCCAACAAAGCCCAATTTGCTTTTATGCCATTGCATCACATCCATTACTTTAGTGTTCCCTCTGGTACAACAGCATTGTTTGTGAATTGTTAGCATAGCAACATGTAATGCATACTTGCACACAGTAAAGCCCCTTTTTTTCCAGGGCTTGGAGTATGGATTTGAAAATTCTCATGCTAGAAGAGGGATCTATAACTTCGTTTACCTGACCAGCTGCTTTAACTCCCATGTTGTTATGCACAAGCTGACTGCATTTTCAGTGTACTGCACTCCACTCTTTCAAGTTTATACAGTCTGATAGATACCCTCTAGAGAAATTTCTGATTGCAGATCCTCAGAGGATCAAGGCTAAAGATGCCAGCAGCTGGCAATGACTAACCCTTGTACTCTGAGAATGCAGTATTTAAAACACATTCCTGCAAACAGTTTCCTAATAGACAGCTCCAGGCAGCTCCCTAGCCTTTGTATATGTACTTAAGATCACCCTTGTGACAAACATAACTTGATAGGACCAAACAAGGAAACCTGACTACCCACACCGGTGTTTTAAACTCGGCATCCACTGCTCATCTCATTGGAACCTGTGGCCCCAAAACAACTGCCTTCCAGGTCAGTTTTAGGGAAGTGGATCACTATTCAGCCCACGACAGCAAAACTATAGCAAAAGCATCAAAAAGCAGCTTAAAATAATCTTTTCAATGCTGGCTAAGCCAATACTGGTTAAGGCTGACAGTTACAACTTGGCAAAAATTTATTGGACATTTTAATTTGGCAGATAACCACATGCAAACCTTTTAGGAACACTGGCAAACACACAAAGTGATCAGGGAGAGTACTCCAGTTTCTTTGTGAGGTTTTCTGTGCACAAATTTTCAAACACATCTAAAAAGGACACACTGCCCCTTCTGTAGGTACAGAGCGTTTTGATTTATGGTGTCGACTTACATAAATGTGTATATTTGTTATTATTAAAAAAAGTGATCAAAATATGTTTCCCATGTATACTAAACGAATTTTTGCAAATTCCAAATGACTTCAAAAAACAAAACACAAGTGAGATGACTAAACATACCTAGTATTTGCCAGCTTAATAATAGCTTTGGACAGCAACACTGGCCAAAGTTCAGCTTCGCAGGTTGTAACTGGTAGTAATAAACTACCCTCTTCACTGAAAGGCATAGTGTCATCGACAGTGATCTTTCTCCAGCACCCCTATGACAGGGGGAAAGAGCGAAAAGAAGAAGAAAACACTCAGTTCATGGGCTGGAAACAGAACTTCTATACAAGAGAACTTTCATCACTTTCCCAAGCACCCAATTGTAGCATAATTTTATATTACATTTAGCTTTAAAAGAAATTCTCATATAATAATCTGAGAAACACAGAAACAGTACTCATAGCAGTTTTTTTTACTGCTGTAATTGCAATTAATCTAATTGCAGCTATTTCTAAATATATTTCCTCTCATGTGCATACATTCATTTCTGTTTCTTCAGCTACCATGACAGATGCCTAAGAAACAGTAATTATCAAAAAGAGGCTTAACTAAGATATCAGTTTTGCAAATGCTTCTTGAAGGTCTTAGTCTAGAAAAGATTTTTCATATAAGCCTTGCTTCCCAGGAACTACCTGAGGATGCTGATTACAGTGGTTAGCACCATGGAAAGCATTAAGACAGTGTTTTATACAAAACACTACAGGAAACGGCAAAAAATGACCAAATGTAAGAAATACCCATATTTCCAGGATAAGAAACAAACAGGTAAGGCACTGATGTCTCCAATACCAGATCTTTTATTAGAAAATCGAGCTTGTATCCCACAAAATAATCTTGCCTACCATTCCCCAAAACCAGTCTCTGTCCTAGTGATCAAACACCAGGCTTATTAGAATTAGTGGGGCAATAGCAAGTACTTCTGTTAACTTACCCACAAAACAACAAAGAACAACCAAATCAGTAAAACATTCACCATGCAAAATTACTACTCTCTGCTTGTAACTGAAGTATGGCTTCAAGCTGAAATACCCATGATTAACTTCATGTGAGCTTGTCTAGGTTTAGCCCATACTTGGGAATGAACTATATCAGTTACTCTGTCACCAAATGACTCCATTCCAGCAGAGCAGAGAAATCAGGAAAAAGAGAGAAGATTCACAGATGGAAATGAAAATGGATTTAATGACACAGCCAAATTAATACTGACTTTAATATAAAGCTATACGTAGCCCAGCAAAAGTGCAGCACTCACATTATCCAAAAGGAAGAGGAGCAGAGAGAGGTAAAAACCAAGCAATAGACTCCTCTCTCCCCAGCAAACTTCCTCCTTTACACTGAGTGTGGTGCTCATAGTATGGGATACACCTGTGAGCCAGCTCAAGTCAGGTGTCCTGGCTGACTGGAAACTACTGATAGGCTCCAGCTGGTCTGTTATTCTGTGCCAGCAAAACCAGGACAGAGTGCTAGAGGTTCCAGGAGAAAGCAAATTTAGGCCATGTGGCAAAGATACCCAAAAAAGCATAAATAAGGCTAACATTTTTTAATGACTATTAGCTGATAGCCAAAACTAAGCTTTTAGTATTTCCCATATTTGAAAAAGGACCTAGTAAGTGAACTAGTCATATATACATCTCCTCTTTCAGCTATTGCTGAAGTTTAATAGAGTGAGCAGTACAAGTTGAAAGATAAAGACTGAGGAGATATTTGGCAATTTTGTGCATGTAATTCCTAAAAGGCAATAGTATTTTTTGCAAAAGTAGCACTGTCAATTTTTTTTCTCCTCTTTGCCAATTGCTCATCTTTTATACTTAATAAATAATAGTATCCATACTGCAATTATTTTCCATCACAGATAACCTTTTCTTAGCATTTCACTATTGTCTTTAGAGTTAAATATGCTGGTTTAAGGAAATAAGATACCAGGAGAAAGAAAGAAAAATATGTGGTGCAGAAGGTTTATGGATAGAAAGAAATACACAGTGGAAATAATGATACAAATGCAATAAAATTCAGCAACTTACATTTCATTAGTACCTTTGGACTGCTTAATCAACTGTCTCACTTGTTTTGGCTGTTCACTTTTATTCATGAGCACAGATTTCTGCCTTTTCCTTTTTAAACAATAAATGTTTAAAAAGGCTTTTAAGCACTTGGTATTTGTTTCTTTTTTTTTTTTTTTAAGTACAAATTTTTCTGTTTCCCTGAATTCTGTTTTTATAGAAGCCCAATAGGACGCCTTTGAGTCTTCATGAACACATCCAACTTTACACCTCCAACTGACTGTTTCCAAAATATTTTCAAGTTTGGGCAACTGGAAGTTCAATAGGGTCAGTTATACTTCTTAGTGCTTTCTGATACTCTGCAAAAGGCAAATGTAACCAAAATAACCCTAACAATACAGACAACTTGTAACTTTAGGGTTAGTGATTATTTCTTAGTATAAGTTATTCTCCATGTTGACTGCAAAATATACTACGAAGTTATTGTCCCCTGTCGTGGTTTGGGAGTCCAATTCTCCCACCACAGGCAAAAACAACGACTCAGATGAACGGATTGCAAAAAATGGTGGAAAGTTTAAATGGAAAAACAATGAAAGCTTTTACAGAAACTACAAGCACCACGACAAGGAGAGAGAGATCCCAAAAAACATACCCAAGAACGTCCCATCCCCACCTGGGGGTACACCCAAAACCCCCCCAGGGCTCTTTCTTCCCCTCCCCAACCCAGCCTTGGGCCTGGGCAGGCTCAAGGGAGGCAGCTTACGCCGTTTTACCTAGGCACCGTCGGGGGACGAAAGAGGAAGTGAAGACCCCGCGTGGATGTTTTATAGAGGAGCAGAGAATTGTGGGTGAAATACCTGGCTTCCTGTGACCACCCAGTGGGCTGGACCCTTTAGGGACCTCCCAGGTGTGGTCTGTGCAGTGGCATCCGGGCCAGCACCCAGCCTAAACCACCACATCCCCACAGACTGTTTCGGTTCTACCGGTACATCTTCAGTAAATGGTCCTCACAGTTGAAGTCTTTAATGGTATTTAAATACAATTGTACACAAATAGCTCTGTAAAATTGTCCAGCTGAGCTACTTAATTAAAAAAAAAGTTCTTGATACAAATGACTCTGGGAAACATTTGAATCAAACCTCCATCTTCACTGTACAGAAACAGAAATACCTTCAGTTTTATTTTGAAACAATGCACATAATATCAGCAGATAGAATTAAGATTGAAACAAAAAGGGGTGAAAGTCACTGAGTGAAAATTCCAATCATACAGTTCATAGTGCAGGGCAAACCTCACAATCAGCCTTCATATTTTTCTCCCTAGCAAAACTGAAATGAAACATACCTTTTTGGGTTTTTTTACAGTAGAAGCCAAGAAACACTGAGTATTAAAGTGGTAAAGCGAACTTCCATTCAGGTAGCACACACATACATTGCTTAGTATTGTCATACCATTTTGAGACATAGAGTAAAGGCTATCCCAAAATACTGACAAGAAATACTCTCATAAAACAAACAAAATATATAAGAAAAAAGAGGGGGAAAAGAAAACTTCTGTAAATGTGCCAAATCAAAAATAATTTAAATTGGACTATATGAGGACACGTGACTTAGAAATAAAGCCCTGCAAAAACGTGATGTAAAGCATCACATACACCTCAGAAGAGCTATAAATGGTGACTACTTATCTCTCAAATTAACATTATTTTAACCACATGCTGTAATATGATACAGAATAAACCAATTGCTTTCTGTCAAATGTATTGAAACTGTGCTTTGAAAACTGCTGTTCAACACAAAAATGTTACAAATATCAGAAAAATTATTTCAATAGATAGCTTGAACATATGCAACACTAGCAACCACCATTATTGGATCCTCTTTCTGTAATGTAAAAAAAAGTATCATGTAGCATCTTGTTGCAGTGCTCAGAATAAAAACCCAAACATCTATCCATCAGCAAAATTCTACATAAGCTATGAAAAAGGATTAATGCCTTTTCAATAACTGTATTTTATCAAGTTCTAAGTTGTACAGAAATCACAGGAACTATAAAAGGCATTTTTATTCACATGCATCAACGATTTGTCAACACTTCTATTCCTGCAAATCTGTATCTTTTTGAAAATAATAAATACTTCCCCTAAAATTTCTCATGCTAGCTGCAAGTTTATAGATTGCTGAAGTACTTACCATCCAATGAAGTTTCACTATGTATTTTCCATAACTATTGTAGAGAGGCATGTGTTCCCTAGTAGCTTTACATAAGGCATAAATGTGTTCCCATGGCTTCCAAGAAAGTGTGGATGTTCCATTAGTTAAGTTCTTTTCATTGAGGATCCTCCAGGCTGTGTAAATGTCACTTACAATCCATCTCATCAGCTGAAAACCAGAGAAAAATAGAGTATTTTTTTCCAGCTTATCTCTTGTAGAAAAATAAAATCAAATTGTATTATAAAGATCAAAGACTAAAAGAGATCTTGATTTAAATTAAGAAGTGACAAAGTGTAGCTATTGTTTCATGCAAAAATTAATTTCACTGGAATAACTTTTCTTAAAATTGTCATATCTATCTACATTAACATAAATTGAAATTAAGTAAAAGCACAATATAAATTATGCTGCCCATCACTGAATAAAAATAAGGACATATGATTTCAAAATAAATGATGTTACAGGACTTGTGAATTATCACAGTATCACAGTATCACTAAGGTTGGAAGAGACCTCGAACCAACCTGTAACCACAGACCTCACGACTAGACCATGGCACCAAGTGCCGCATCCAGTCCCCTCTTGAACACCTCCAGGGACGGCGACTCCACCACCTCCCCGGGCAGCCCATTATCACTTGTTTAATAGCTTATTCCTAACAATAAGCTACTAAATAGCTGCTACAAATCAGTATTGGCTTTAGTACTTGTTATTTGTACACAGTCAAAACCAATCCCAAATTAGTGAAAATATTTATTAATTTTAAAAATTTAAAACAGAAACTTTCACTAATCATGTTTTAGGGCAAGTGGCTTTCTAATATGCAGATTTCTGATGTGTGCTATAGTTTCACAAGCATTGTAAGACCATTATAGTGATTTATATAACCAAGAATAAGCTTTTACTACAAGAAACTTGCCCTAAAATTCATTAATGGTTCTGTGGATGGTAAAATTTACATAATCTGTTTTCTGGTGGCTTCCTCCCCTACATTCTCACTGGTGATGAATTCTGAATTTTCACTGAAGCATTGAATGAAATAGAAATTATGAAGTAATATTATATTCAACAAAGCATTCAGATGCTTTGGTTCTACTTGCTGTATAATTTCCTCTGATCTGCAGAAATTCACTAAACAATTATTCAGCTAGAGAGAAGGAAAAGACTGGCTGGGTTACAGATATTAGCACATATATGCAAGCACACAAAATCCATGACTACAGGAAAGCTTGAATGAAAAATATAAATCCTTTCTGATATATCTTTTATTTGTCCTTACCTTTAGAGAATATTATCCTGTAATAATTTTCATAGTTCATAGACTGCATAGTTAAAAAAAAAACCAAACACCCAAACAGGTTTGTAAGCTCTCTTACTAACATTGCTTTCATTTTCAAATTCTAAGAGGGAAATAATAATCACATTAATTTAGATTATTTATCGCCACTTTGTACCCATCATTCTCTTCTCCCTTGCAATTTGTTTCTTCATTTTAGAAATTTGGAGTGAAATAAAATAAAAAGTTTCAAATACTTAAAAAGCAAGGGAAAAAAATAATTCAGGAACAGTAATGTATTTTTACTTACCTCACTACAAAAGATATGCTCATTTGCTGAAACGAGGTCAAATGAGGTTTCATTTTGGACAACCACAGGAATCTAGGAGGAATTAGTTAAGTCCATTAAAAAATGAAATTAAAACAATTTTTCTTACAATAGTGACATAAAAATATCAGACAGTTAGGAAACATTTATTAGACATTTGCAAACTAAAGGCCATTAGTATGCAAATCTTGTAGCTGCTTTGGGATTTCTGAAAAAAGGTCTTCAAATGTAGATGTTCAGAATTTTTTCAATTATTATTTTTACCATGAGATTTTTAAAGAGGACCAAACTAAAAGATCACACACATAAATTGAGATTCCCTCAATATATTCATAGCTCTGCATTTAAATAATGATCACCACACTGTCTCATACTTTGAGATTACCTTGTCCTCCCTCTTCCCAAGATTCAAAGGCAATTATCGCCTCATGGTCATTTTGAGAGTGGTATTGTCAGTATGAACACCTTTGACTGTATTATATACTTTTTATGACAATTACTTGGTTTTATGTTTTTTTTGGGTCTGTGTTTCTTGGGTTGGGGTTTTTTGTAAGCAGTTTAGAAATAATTTGCTAGGATCATAGTTTATTGAACTATATATATCTGGGTGCCGCATCATGTACTCGTGCTCATTGCTTTATTCTTTGATTACCACACTCAATAGGCTTGTTCATGCTTCTTTTATAGCTACTAATAGATTAGGTAGCACATATCATCTTAAGAGCCTTTCATGACTTCACATTTGCATTATTTTTTTTACAACTTATAACATTTCTAGTAATCATAACTTTTTGGTTCGAGATACATTAGACCAAAACAGGCATCAAAGTTTCAACCTGGTCTTAAAGAAAAACTAATTCTTTCTTCACAGTGATTTAAGGATAGATTTTAAAAGCTATTTTTTATACAGATACATGTTTCCATGGCTTTCTGGGCTGCCAGCTCTGTTTTGCCCTCATCTTTCAGTTACCTTTATTCAGTTTATGCATTTTGGCAGTGTTTCTCATCCAATCTTTTGGTCTTGTCAATTTCTCCCCTGACCTCCTCCTCTCCTAGTTCCATTACAAATTAAACTTGGACCTGTTTAGTGTCTAGTTAATAAAAAATAGAACTGACAAACTGACAAAAGGAAAACTGACAAGCCTGAAAAAGCTGGAAGGGTGGTCAAAGTGTTTTAAAACTTCAGCATTTCATCTGAATCAAAAATTATTTAAAACTTAGATTAGCAGCAGCACTGGAGAACACTAACCTTTGAAATGGTTGGCTGGGTTTTTTTGGTTGTTGGGTTGTGGTTTTTTACAATTAACTTAAAAAGAAAACTGAATAAAAGCATAATTTTCTATGTTAGGGTTACTTTCCAGACCAGTATTGTCAGATATGTGGACATATTCTGTATGTACCCTGGGGAAATACAATCGCTAAAGTGACAAAAGGTACTATATTTCTGGTAAAAATAATTCATGAGTTTAGGACAGATATTTACTTGAGATACCTGATCAAGGGAAGCCTTAGCTGAAACAAACAGAACTTGTTTTGCCATGACACTGATTTTTAAGTGAGAAAAAAGTACACAAAGAAAAAAAAAAAAGCATCTCTCTGCCCAGGTGTCTTCTAAATGAATGTGAAGCCAAAAGCAAAACAAACTTACAAGGATACAATACAATGGGGTTTTTTTGCACCAGGAGGTGCTAGTCTGTGTGATCCTGGTAAGAAAGGCACTCAGACTCTGTAAAGTATCATTTTAAATGTTGTTGTTGTTGTTAGAGTTAACTGAAAGGCTGTTCACATAAGAACTTGCTGCTGCAGCATATAGGTAAGGGGACACAGGTGGTGTAGTTGCTGGTAACAAGCAGGAGCTACCTGCAGGCTCCACCCTTACAGCGAGATGCCTGAGTTTCTCCAGCAACCAGACATGACACCCAACACTATGCAGGCCTCAAGGCCAAACTCTGTGAGCAGCACAGGTTAGCTGCTGTATGCATCACTGAATCATTGGCGCACAAAAATTTACTGGATAGAATGACTATGCATGGCCAAGCAAGGTTTTATCCATTGAACTAATTTCCTCTGCTAATTTTACACTACTTGTGACATAGCTAAGCAAGTGGGATTTGTTCCATTTGACCTTGCTTGTTTCTTACCTTATTTGTTAAAAACTCATGTGGACGTTTCCATGAGTGCACTTTTAAGGATGCTGGCAACTCTATTTTCCCTTCAGGATCATCAAAGACATGCTAGATAATATGCATGGACAGAAATGGAACATTTTTTTGATTAATTACAGTATTGTATTTTCCACACGATTTATAAAAATATATCATTCATGCAATAATTAACTTAAGGGGAAAAAACAGCATAAAAATGAACTACTAGTATCCATAACTGAACCAAAAAAAGTGCAAAGCCCAGAATGAAGATTCAGAACAGTATATGCAGCTTTTGTACTAAGAAGTCTATGTGGTCTGCATTGTATAAATATGTTTATATGAAATGTTTTCTTCCTTTTCCACCTTTCAGAAAACACTCTCAAAAAACTGATTAAGCTTCAAAGTCAGCCACACTTCTACCAAGCTGCTTCTAAGTACCCTAACTCATTTCTAGAGCTTTTGAAACTGAAGACTGAAAGTAAGTATCTAAAGCAGTATTTAGACACAAAGCAAGTTCCACACAGTTAAAACTGCTATAGAAACCAGAGAGCTATAATTATACTGTGTCGTGAATTAGCCCATTAAAAACAGAGTCTCAAATAATTTTCAAACTTTCATTTCAAAAGTGTTACTTATCTTCTGTGTGAACAGAAGGTGTCAGGATATATGATATATTTTTACTTAATAGTACAATATAGGGTGAAGAGATGCTTCTGCTTGTGTGGACTGAGCATTTAATCAGATACATAGTTAATGCCTTTTTATTTGTGCCTGGAATTTTAAATAGCTTTTAGGCATGTATATACATTTCTGTGTGTTTCACAGTCCATGATGTCTACAAACCAGAGAAATATTTTCTGGGAAGGAAAAAACTACATACATACTGATTCAAGGAAGACAAAAGGAAAATCTTTACAAAAGTATACAACAAAAAAAACCACCAAAGACTCCAAAATAGCATTTTCCATGCCTTTTGTTTTTTTCTCTTACTAGTTTCATAATATAAATTCCTTCAACGTATCAGTCTGCAATAAATTTTGAATACTTGAAAGAAGAAAAGGTAAGTTGGGGGACAAAACAACCCTTTTGGGAATGATTATTTTTCTTTTTCTGAAAGCTTAAAGGAAGTCTTGTAGCTTGGAATTAACTCTGTATTAATAGAGTTTATATTCTGCTTTCAGAGACTTACAACCTCAACTACAATGTGTAACAGGAAAATTTAGTACTTAAACACTAGACAAACCATGAAAAATGAGGCAGGTGAGAAAGACATAACACTATGCAAAGGAATCCAAAAGCCACACCAAACCAAACACCTTTATTTAGTTTAACAAGTGGAAAAATACTTTGAAGAAGGATATTGTAGGGTCAGGTAAACTTGGCTGATAAAACCAGTTTTAACTTATCTGTTACTTAAGATGGTGATAAGAGACAACTGCCATGTCTCAGAAGTTCATGCCTTATGGACAGGAGACTCAATCATAAGTTCTACAGGAAGGACAAGCATGAAACATGCACAAAAGAAAGAGACAAGGTCAAACACACATTGCACTGACCTAAGAGAGGTTATTGAATAGGGCTGCTTGGTAAGAGAGGTTCTGATCTATTTCTTTTCCCATGAAAGAAAATCAGATTGTTTATATTCGTGTTCTAAGTGTACTCAAAGGTAATGGATGCCATCACTGTTTCTAACTGAACTGCTTTACACAATGTTGAATTCTGGCTAGCTGCTTATATGAAATGAGGTCACATTAAAAAATTCTTTAGATCTCTAAATTCATCTGCTCAGACGTGTTTAAGAATTCCTTTAAACTCGTAGAAATAGCAACATTTCCCATAACTTGTGGCTGAAGAATTGAATGGTTCCAGTAAACACTTCAGAACGCCTCTTAGGCTAGTAAGGAAGACAAATTTTCAGTTACAATTACTTTAAAATTTCATCTTAATAGTGCCTGGCAGGCCTAACTGATTAATGCTCAATGAATGTTTAGAGCACAGCCCAAAGACACTAAATGTGGTAATGCACAAAGGAAAATTACTTCTCTGTCAAATTAATGGCAGCATTCAGTATACAATCTATAGCTTCTCTCAAAAGAGTACTTTAGCCCCATATGGGTACAATACATTTAAGCTTATGATAATTAAAAAATAATAATCTACAAACCCATATGCTAACATATACACAACACACAAGAATACATACAGAATAAGCATCTGAACAATGCTGAATTTGCATTCAAAATAGGTGATCAAATACAGAATTAAATGGATTTTAAATACAATTTTCAAATGCTAAGATTAAGAAATTCTTTAACTCTTTATACTACTCTGCATAAAACAAACATCTATTCTGTAATGATAACCAGTTTGAAGTAGTAAAAATCCAGATGAGGCATAAAGTCATTCCAAAGTTGAAAACCCTGAGGAATTTTTCTGCATCTTGGAGGACCTTATTTTCTGCAAAATAGCAATATCCTCTGAAACGATTCTCTACATACTAGAACTTCAGACATTGCTTCATATGTCCAGAAACTGATGTGTGTAAACCAAACCAAAAGAAAACATCTGTTTTTTCCCATAGTAAAGACAGGTGCGTTTAACCATTGGAGTCCACAGAAATGGCAGTGCCCAGAGAAGATATCACTCTGACACACCACAACAGTTCAGCTGTTCCCATGTCCCCACTTTTAATAATGTAGGGTGTGTAATTTTTTAAATTATTAATGTGCACACATGAATGCACATACATATGTTAACAGCTTGTTTAAGAAGCAACCAATGCACAGGACTTTTAGTTGTTAGTTTAGTAGGGAACTATTTAAGTTTATTGAAAAGATGTGATTGAAAATTAGTATCAATAAGAAATTATTTTGAAGTTGTGAGAAATACTTTATTAAATACAGGCACAAAAAAACAAACTAGAAAGATATATATGTGTTATACAACTTACTGAAACGGGACTTTTCCCATGTTTTTCTTTCTCTTTTCCAGCTTTTCCAGTATCCCATTTTTCAGCATTGATATCTGCTTCATTCCATTCTGGCCAAATAGGAAATCTCCACTTCTCATTGGAAGCACCTCCATGGGAAGACACAAATGTCCTGGGAAACCAACAGAGGAATGAATAAAAATGAATAGTGTATTAGGCAAAGGTAGCAGGAAAATTTTTTTTGTTCATAAAATATTATTCTTTTTAATCTACTGTAACAAAATTGCACTGTCAGTAACTACAATTACTTTTTGCCACTAAGATAACTATGCCTATAGAAGCGCTAAATGGCATTATTAGTATAAATCAACAAAACATTTAAATGCATTTATATGAGGATTGCTGATGAAGTAAATGGGACAGCTAAAGCACAACAGCATTATCCAAGAGCATTTTCCTCCCCTTCCTTTTCACCTGCTTCAAGCTACATGGGTCTCCTTTTTCTACCTCCTTTTTCTACTGTGCCAGTCCTAACATTCACAACTCAGTTCAACTCATTCACACACCTGAAGGCTTTCTTTTTGTATTTAACCCCTCCAACCAACCAAAAGGAACTTGCCATGGGGAAAAAGACATATTGGGAAAAAATACTCCCACACATAGGCACCTGTGAGCTGCTAGACCAGCCAGTTCTGTCTCTAGTTAGATTTCACTCTCATAGCCTCTTGTGGTACCAGCACTCTCACTACTGTCTCAAATGGAGAAGGATATAACCAACCTGATCTAAACTGGCTCTGCTTAGAGCAAAGAGTTGGATTAGATGGATTCCAGAAGCACCTTTCAATCAACATAATATTTTGTTGTTAGCAATAATAAGGAAGTGGGTAAAAATAAAGATTTCTCCATCTCTAGACAGTAACTGCATTCATCCATGCTACTGGTAACTCTTACTGGAAGACAGCTGTGAAAATTCAATGCCATCTGTGCCTTCTGCTGTGCAAATAAAAAATACAGCTTCTGCTATCCTAACTGGAAGGAAGATGTATGCTCTCGAGTTATACCTTGCTTTGCTTTTCCATCTTTGTCATATTCATCTGTAAATAACTTCCAGTCCCTCTCTGTTATGTTTGATCTTTCATTAATGGGATCTTTTTTCCTCCAGCATTTTCTTGAGGACTCAATGGTGCTGCAGTCTATCTTCAATAATAAGCAATTGAATACCCTGAAGTGTTTACCAGTTTTTTTGGAATACTAGGAATGTCTGTACCAGTTCTAGTTGTGTCAAAGTATCTGCATGGAAGGGAATGCATGAAGAACAACGAAAAACAGAATGCCACCTGTACCAACAGCTTCAATACCTGATTATTTTGAAACTTTGCCCCTTTCAGTATTAATTAAGAAGCTCTTGGGAGCTTCTTACACTTTTAAGCAAATCCTGACAAGGTAAGTGTGACCGGTTTAGGCTGTGCCTTTAAGAAAGAGACACTTTCTGAACACTCTGGCCGAATGTTTTGGTATATAAATGAAAACAAGAGATATGCTAATCCAATTTCATTGGTGGAACCCGGCTGTAGCTTCTTGTTTAGTCTTTCAGTCGGGGGGGGGCAGTCAGTCGTCTTCTTCTTCCCCCTGTACTGTGAGCTGGCTCGTTTCTCTCTACGATTCTTGCTAACCAGATAAGAAAACTAACGTTTGCATTCGCTTTGAGCTTTAACAAAGTTTTCCCCTTTTAATTACCTTCCTTTCTCTCTCTCTCTAACCCTTTTGGGAAAAAGGGGAGGTAGGGAGGGAGAAGGGAGGGAAAGGCCGAACCCCCTGGCCGCAGGGGGGGTGGGGAAAGGTTTCCTGTATATTTCTGTATATATTGTAAATATCGTATGTTTTTGTACATATTCATTGCATTCCATATCTGCTTGTAAAATACAGCTTTCATCTGCTTCTCCGGCTGAGTTAGCTGTGGAATTCTTTTGTGGGGGGGGGAACCTTCCTACTCCACCACAGGTAAGATAATTAATTTTTCTACTTTTTCTTATTTCAGATGAAATATGAATGATGCATGTAGTGACTTTAAATATTCAAGAACTACTTCTTATTTTTTGTGGGTTTTTTTTTCTCACTATAAGTCTGCATTTAATCTTTTAAATATTTATAGAGAAGCATAGAAGTTTTATTCAATAATTATAATAATAATGATGATCCTCTGAAGCCATTCTCAAATAATAATTGCAATAATTGCCATAAGACTGCTTTGGAACAATAATGGAATAATTAAGGAAGCAAATTTTTTAAGAAAATGAGATATGAAAAGACTTGCCTAGCTTACTGTCACACTAAGAAAATTATTTTTGGTCTTTGACTTTGATTATCCTCAACACTGACATGGGAGACATAAAACCAGTGCTACCTATGACCGAGATGCGTGAAATAATTTGGGGAAGCTCAACACTGCAGCTACTCAAAAAGGATGATTCAAGAAAATTTTTGAAAAATTCATACAGAATGCAAGTTAATTTGACTCCACATATAAATAACTATGGAAAAAAAAAACAAACAAACAAAACCCCACAAACCTAAACACAGCTGAATTTGTGAAAGTACTGTGTTTGAGCAAGGATCTTAAGAAGTTCTTGTATTACAAGAATGGAATAATTAATTGAGAATTCATTGACATAAAGCAACAGACACAAAGACAATTCAAATCAAGGTGGATGTCTCATACTCAAGCAGGATGGCTTCATTGTGCAAACAGTATTTTAATCCTCAACTTACTAACAGACTTCTTTTTAATTCTATGCTAAGTCCTAAAAGAGAAAAGGAAGAGTAAATTGCCTAATAGGAGAAATGCTATGAAGTCGGGACTAATTCACATCTGACCCCTGAAGCGTCTTCAACAAGAATTCAGGTCTGACTGATATAGTGCAAACAGGGAATGGCAGGGTAGACAAACACAGCAGGATAAAAAGCCAAAACTTATGAGCTAAGTTTTTCAAAGACTTTTCAAAGTTATATGTAGTCATTTAGTCTGTAAGCGTATACACCCACTGCTGCTCACCTACTCGGTGAGCAAAATCTTGTCAGCATGGTCAGTGGAGTCAGGGAAGTGAATATTTTCAAGTAGATGAATCTACCAGTAAACTGTCTATGACTATTCCTCACAGAGGGAACCCACCAATTTTGAAGGGAGTCTTCTCAAGAGAATTGCAGAAGTATTGATATTTAGTTTCAGAATGACACATCTTCTCCACCATCCTTTCCCAGCACTCATGTCATTTCGGATCACCAGATAATGATAATTTTGTGATACTATGCAGGCTTTTTGGAATTCAGGAAGACACCGTTTTTTTCTAATCCTGTCTTTGTATTGGCAGTATTGCCATCTCTGCCTGAGAATTTGTCATGGTTCAGGCCCAGGCAGTAGCTGAGCTGCATGCTGCTGCTTATGCAACTGTCCCCTCCCACAACATCTTGCCCATGGGATGGGAAGGAGAATCGGAAGAAAAAGGCAAAGCCCAGTGGGTTGAGATAAAGCGAGTTTAATAGAACAGCACAAAGAAGTACTGTGATCCACCTGCCTCTGTCCCATTGCAAAGCTGCTGTGTCACAATCATAAACTCAAAGCACTCCCCCTTAGCCCAGGCAGCCCTCCACTTATATAGCAGGTATGATGTCAGCATGGTATCAAATACTTGTTGGCTGGTTCAGATGCCACTTACTGCCTATGCACCTGTTCTTAGCTAAGTTACAAAGTGGAGTCAAGTATGTGTTTGCTTAAAGCCCATTTTAGAGAATCAAAAGGCTGATCATTGGTATCTATAAGGGTGACTGTTTAAACAAACCAACCATTTATTTGCAGTATGATAACATTTATGTGGTCTGATTTGGTATTTATATGCCAGCCTTTGTGTAGATGTAATGTTTGTGCATTTGGTCTTCATTTGTTTCACTCTGCTAAGAATTTGTTTATCTGCACAGCAGGGCATTTGTTGCTAAATAACTGCCAACGGGCCTTCACTTCATTCCATCTTAGTGCTCCCTGTAGGTGTTCTAAATGGTCACAAGCATTACTCATTGCATGTTTTAAAGATTAAAAAATAAACTGTGAATTTGATCACAATAATATCCCAACAGAAGGAAAAAAAAAAATTATGTGAAGCTAATAGTTTTCACCTTGCTCCCTGGGAAGTGTTGCCAATCTTTTATCTTTCATTAAATACTATTTATTCTTCCCATGAAATTTCTGCAACCATTACACTGTAAAGCTTCATTTCATTCAAATCCCAGAAAATATACTATTAACATACATCTAATCTCACACTAATTACAAATCTTGGGATGGCAAATAATTAATGGAAATGATTCAGTAACAGGACATGCTACTTAGTATCTGTAACTATCATGCTAACTAGTATCTGGCACATCAGCAAATGAGGCTCAGTGATGAAACTTTTTCTTTTCTCCTTCAGCTCCTCTGGATGCTCTGAACTTCTCTATATCTACAGAAGAGCAATCTGAAAGAAGACATAGCAGTGAGGAATATTGCATCTCATATTCCCCATTGGATACTGATGTTGTGTCACAGGGAAATGAGAATCTGGGTAGCTTTCTATACTTAACAGAAAGCAGTAAAGAAAATTTTATCCCTTTTCTTGGATTATTTGAGACAGGAGAGACAATTTCTGGCCCAAATAAGACTTTTTATGTTAGGAAAAACAGGGCTGAAAACAAAGAGATATCTCAGCTTCTCCTCCAACCATGTCCTGTGGAGAAGCCACTTAACTTTTTCCCTAGTCCTTTCAAAAGTCAAAGACAAAAGGCCCCTTTAACGACCTTATTCATGGCAGAAAATTCTTTTAAACTCTTATCACTGAAATAGCTTTTTAAAAGTAGCATCTCAGTATCTTAGAAACCCACAGCCAAAACCATGGCAACACTGAAGTTCATAAGAATATGGAAAGGATATGAGAATATTTGACCAAGAATCAGTTATTCCGTGGCAAAATTATTTACTCTTTTTCTTCATACCTAGTGCCGTTCTTCAGAAGAGGAAAGAACAGAGTGAGTCACGATCAGCCTATGTAATAAGCAGCTAAGGCAGGATAGTCTTCTCTTTATTAGTAATGTAGTCATCAGCAATTACAAAATAAACCCAAAATACATATGTGTTATAACTTACAATTATTCTTATCTCAGAAACTTATTTAAAGAACTCTCTGCCAAAGAAAAATATACTAGTGGAAATGCTCAGAGCTCTCATGTTTGGGGAAAGACTCAAGCCATGGATGCAGTTCAATTTCTCCCACAAAAAGGCACAGAGTGCATTCTGTGCGAAGCAAGATCAAAATATGGAAAATTAAAGTGATTATAGAAAGAAAAGATTAATACCAACTGATTATTCTTTAAAGGCACATAATTTTTAAAGGAGTCTGTAATTTGGATCACAACTTTCAAGTGTAATATTGTAATTTCTAAGTATAGCTGACATCCTTTTAGTTGTCAGACAAACTGCTAATAGACTTCAGTAACGTGCCAGGAATGAGCCTTTTCAAATGTGGCCACATTTGCTGAGACAGAATGGTCATCTAGCCTCGCATTTCCAGGTAGAAGTCCATATGTTTTCTTATTTTTATTTGTCTGCATAGTAACAGAAAGTGAGATCACAGAAGGACAAAATAGTTAGAGTTGGAAGGCACCTCTGGAGATCATCTAATTCATTCTCCCTGCCAGAGCAGATTCACCTACAGCAGGTTGCACAGGACAGCATCCAGGCAGGGTCTGAATGACCCCAGAGATGGAGACTCCACCACCTCTCTAGATAGCCTGTTCCAGTGCTCTACCACCCTCAAAGTAAAGAAGTTCCTCCTCATAAAATCATATAATCACATAATATTAGGGGTTTGAAGAGAACTCTAGAGATCTCCTAGTCCAATCCCTCTGCCAAAGCAGGATCACCTGAGGCAGGCCCCACAGGAATGCATCCAGGCAGGTTTTGAAAGTCTCCAGAGAAGGAAACTCCACAACCTCTCTGTGCAGCCTGTTCCAGTACTCTATCACCTTCACAGTAAAGAAGTTTCTCCTCGTGTTGAGGTGGAACTTACTGTGTTCCAGCTTATAGCCAACGTGTTTAGAGGGAAATTCCTATGTTCAAGTTTGTGACCATTACCTCTTGTTCTGTTACTGGGCACCAGTGAAAAAAAGACACCATCAGGCCTGGTATCTTGGAATCAAGCCATGGTCAAAGAACTCAAAGTCCTGTTGGTAGCACCAGACTCAGAGCCAGGCACTGATCTGCTGGCTCTTCCTGTTTACCACCTCATCATTTCCGGCAACTGGAAGCATGGAGAGGAACACTTAGTCTCCTGATCCCTTGACCAATTGTCCCAAGACCGCGAAATCTTTCTTCATTGCCCTTCTTAGTGTAATGTTCCTTCTCAATTTGCTTCCTGACTGTAGAAAGGGAAGGGTGGGAGGGGTGAAGTTACATGCCAAATCCCTCACCTCAATTCTACACAGTTGTATTTCCTGGACATTATTTCAAATAAAGTAGTGGCCTAGAATCATTGTGGGGTTTAGAACTGTCTGGTTTTGTGTTGTTTTGGGTTTTTGGGTTTTTTTAATTTAGTTTGTTCATAATTTTTGGCCTGCTTCCATTTGTTGCCTTATAAATAATGTCTGAGTTTTGGTCTCGATAGTTTTAACATTCCAGCTGAAACTGATATTCATATCTTTAGAAGTTTATATCAGTTCTCATTAACATAATACTGACTTTTGCTGTTCTGTTCTGTTTATACCAACTACACTTTTTTCCTATATAAAAATCTGAAGTAACAAAAAACTTAGAAGCTGAATATAAAAACCAGAATAGAGTGCTAGCCTGGTGCTAGAGAAAAAAATGAAGATGCATATAAATATCTGATGATAAATAGAGTGACAAGGCAAATGAGTATTTCATATAATCACAATAGATTAATTTTATCTTGTGTGATTATGTTTTAGTAAAGGGAAAAAAAAAAAGAAGAAAGAAACAACAACAACCAATTATTTTGAGTTCCATGGAAAGAAAAATCTAAAACTAAGACCATGAGGGAAGACAGCATTAAGTGTGATATTGCCACTGGTATATTACTTAATGTTTTCATGCCCACTGAGTCTGTGAAGTTTCAAATCTAAAGATGGGGTCAGCCTGAGTTCTCAGGGGTTCCTTGCTTTAATTAGATTTAAGTAAAAACACTAATTTGAATATATAATTTCCTAATTCAAATTTAATTTAATTAATAAAAAATCCAGCTTATGGGTTGGTTTATGTTCTATTTAATGTGTTTATCATATGTACTTGGGGAAGATCCCATTGTCCCACCACAAAGTATGAGACTAAATAAAAGTTAACAGGAGAAGGAAAAATAAAAGGTACCCATATAGATTATAGTGGTGCTGCATTTATGCACTGAAACATTTTGATGAATGAAACATAGTTGCTGAGAACAAGATCTTCACCTTTCTGACAGGAAAATACTAACACTAAAAATTCCAGTTGTGCTTAACTGTATTCCTGAGACAAACAGAAGTACTAGCCTTGGAAAGGTGAGTTACATGCAAAGCAAATAGACAATGAAGGACAATAAATGAAAAGCAGGTAATTTATGCTCAGGAAGGACAATAAGAACTGTCTAGGAATGTCCCTAGCGTTTTGTCAGATTACAATTTAGATATTGGTACAATGGCACAGTAAAAGAGTTTGCAGCTGCACACTGATGCAATAAACTTCTGAAGGAGTATCACGAACCAAAGAATTTCACATAAAATGAACCTATGATCATAACACATTCATCCACAAGCAGGTGGTGGAATCTCCTTCCCTGGAGGGGTTTAATGAAAGACTGGCACTTAGTGACTTACTCAGTGTGTTGGTGTTAGGTCATAGGCTAGACTTGATGATCTCAGAGGCCTATTCCAGCCTGAATAATTCTGTCATTGCTGTCTCTGGGGCATATACATGGTGCTAACATTTACTCAGATTTAGATGATTAAGTTTGAAGCTACATTGACATGTCTCCCTTCAATTCTGCACCTGGACATTTTGAATCTGGGGCCATTACAGATTTATGCTGCTTCTGAATTATTTGAGAGAACAGGAAATGCAAAGAGCCAATAAACCCTTCCAAAAGGCTCAGGGCAGCTATTCAAAACAAAAGAATTCTCTTAATGTTCAGAATCATTGCAATTAACAGCCTGCTATTGAGACCATGATCTCAAAATGCCTGTTCCTCAGGATTATCAGGACAGTATCTGCAAACTGCAAATAAACAACTGCTGCAAACCAAAATACACCACGGATCTTTTCCACAGCCTTGTTCCATGACTTCACTTAAACTTTTAGTGCTCATTAAAACTTACACTAACCAAGACAAGCACTCCAGTGAAGCACTAAAAGCAGCTTCAAGTTCAACCATCATGTTGTTATCCACAAGACACTACCTCTTGCCATTTCCAAACTTCAGTCAATCTAGCAAGCCCCATCCAAAACATCAAAAAGTTAATCTGTTCAGTTTATATTCTCTAAACCACTGCTGTAATCTAAACCTTAAGAATGCTTACCCGAAGAGCACATGATGGTAGTGGAAAAAAAAACCTCAGTCGTAAACTTTGGCTGAAGCTTTATCCTAGTCATATGGGAATTCAAGTATGAATTAGCAATGATGCTATTTTTTCAGTTCCTACTATTCTAGCCTTTAAGACTAATAGCAAACATTAGGTAATCCTAGGCTTTAGTGCAGCAAGCTGCTACTCATTGCAATCAATCAGGCACACAGCTGAGCTTAAATAATTTCTTACAGCCAGTTCAGGCTTCAGACTCTCTTTGCAAGTTCTTACAGATCCATCAGCAGTAAATACTGCTTTTAGTTACTGCTCTTCCTAAAAAGAACTTCAGCACCACTCTGATCTTCCCCTATATAGTGGTGACCTATGTCTGTGCCACAATTACCTCTAAATCGCCTCTCTTGGCCCTGACTCCTCACTTTTGTCCCTAATAATCCAAATCTTAAATCAGATAGATGTTGATGACTAAGATTTAATTCAGAAAATGGTGCTTGATGGTATAGAGCTTCACCAAATTAATTTACAAGGCATTTTAATTAATCACTATTCTTACTAGCCAGAGTATCTTTCAGTGCTGACAAAGACATCAGTTCCTATTTGCTACAGCTGTTGCAACCTGGAAAAGATCAGATTCGAGGTAGCCTCTAATGGTGCAATTAAGAAAAGCTCTAAGGACAGCAGTTCTTTTGAGCTCTTCAGCTTGTCATCTCCATCAATTGCCTAGCTTCTGACAGTAACTGCTACCTAATTAGAAAGCAGTAATGAAGAGAGACCCAATGTAGCATCCTGCAGGAATCCAAGTGCAGTCTGGCTTAGTAAATCCAAAGGAATTTTTCTTCCTTCTTCATATGTTCCTGAGGTGTCACTCCGGCATCACAATATATCTACCAATAATGCCCATTTGATTTTCCACAGTGCAGGTGTACTGTTCTGACTGTTGAAAGCATTTACAGCAGGGAAAAAAAAAGCAAAAAAAAAAAAAAAAGCCTGATCTTGCTAGAAATCAAGAAAAGTAATTTCAAGGTCATCAAAAATACACTGCCCAATGTATGTACCCGATTCTCAGAGGACTTCTGAATTAATGTTACTCGCAAGACCTACAAATGAAACACTGTAATTCTTTGTGGTAAGCATTGACAGCTTTCAGAATTAATTTTTTCACTAATTATTTCTAAAAGCTATTTGCATTTTTTCTCTTTTCATCCTACTGACATTTCTATTCAGCATTTCAGCCATTACAGATATATAAAACCAAGAAGAATTTACTATCAGAAAGAAAATGTCAGACAAAATAGTTTTAACACTTTTATCCCTGCAACTGCAAGTTGCATTCATTCAAAAACAAAACAAAGTTCCTCAGGGGAAACTTACTTTGCAATCATCACAGAACACTACACTTTCAAGGCAACATTTTCTCAGGCAGCTTGCAAACAACCATTCCTCTTTCAGATACTGCAATAGTAACATTACTTAAGTTCTCTTAGCCTTACACAAAATTTGTACACTAGAAGTTGTCTCATGAATGCACTGAACAAGCTAAGTAACAGAATGAATGTAAACAGATGTCAAGGAAATATCTACTAAGTAATTGTCGTATCTCCAGTGAACACAGCTCCAATCTTTGAGTGTGTATTTAAGATTTACCTCTAATCTCCACAACCTGCTAACAAAAAAAGACCTAGCAAATTGTCTTTGATAAAACATTCATGATTATTACTAACACTTGCCTACCATTAAAAGAAAATCACTGCCTGAGAAAACAGAGCAATTTGTCCAATACAGGAACTAGCAAATGAGGACTAAATCAGAGGGTTGCACGGTACAATTGTTTTATCACTATGTTCAGCAGTTTTTCTCAACAATTACAAATATTAAGAGTGTTAATATTAATAATTTTGTCCCAGAGTAGAGTCCTGCAGAATCAGCTTGGTATTATTCTGTTTTTTGTTGACAACAATGATACAGATCTAGCCTTAAATCAGAAAACTGAACATTCTCTGTATCTAGGGCTAGACTGTATTTTCTAGAAAGTAATTACATTTGCATCTTCTTTTCATGGACCTGCAAACACAGAATATCTTTACTGTAATACAGATACACTTATTATATAGCATCTCTCCATTTCCAAATAAAGAAATAACATGTTAATCTGTTTGCTCTCAATTGAATTCCCATCATTCTGATATCACAAATCCTGTGACAAAGGAGAAAACACTCTAGAAGCAATGCTCAAAAATGAAACACAGCTTCCGTTTTGCATAAATCACCACCTGTAGTTCTAAGGCTGATCCAAATAAAAAGCTCCCTGTAGAGTCAACCAGACTGTAATTCAAAACTTGAAAGTGCCTAATTGCTTGTTCTTGCCATAGAAATTCTGTAGCTTATAGCAGTGGCCTCCAAAGGGGATGTGCACACAAGGAAACAATTATAGCTAGAACTTCAGTAGTGCATATATAAAAACTTTAAATATTTTTTTTTTTTTTTTTACTGCTAGGGTTGCACAATCAAACAAGTTCAGAGACCACTGGCATATCACAGTATCACAGTATTACTAAGGTTGGAAGAGACCTCAAAGATCATCGAGTCCAACCTGTAACCACAAACCTCATGACTAGACCATGGCTATAGTATGACAAAAGAAGAGAAATGTTTCAGTACTTTCAGAGGGACTAAGAATGGTACAATACCTTTCTGATACTGGGCTTAGTGTCCTTGACAAGTTTAGATACAAAAAGAAAAATTTTGATAAGCTACATGAAACAGTAAATACGAGGGGCTGAATGGATGTGGTCAAAACAAAATTTTAAGTTACTAAGCAAAGGGATGCAGTGAGGAGAAAGGAGGAATTGGAAATACTGGCTGTCTCCAACACCTGAAAAATGACCAAAATGGGAATCAAGGTGTGAAATACGAAACAGGTGTATGAAAATAAGAAATAAAAAGCTACTTTGCAGCAGAAGCTGGGTAACTGGGTATGAAATATCCAAAGGGGCATATGAAGATTGATTTCAAGAAAGAAAAAAACTGAAACCTTTATTCATGGCAAGAAAAAGAAAAGGGTGTGAGCACATATATTAGATATGTGCCATGCATTCAGGCTTACGTATGTTAGGATGAGAAAGCTGCTCAAAACATAGAAATAGAATACACAGACCAAAATACCAACAGTGAAAGAAAGTAAAAGGCTTTTATTTATTCATCTTTGCAGGAAGAAATATGCATTTTCACTGAAATTACAAATTCACACTAAATTCATAGCAAACAGTGAATCACTTTAAAATATCTCAAGAGGTGCAACTTACATAGAAATATTTCAGAAATAGGAAGGCATGGGGAATTGTGTTTCCCTTCTGCAAATGAAAGCGACGTGCTGTAAGAGCTGTTAACCATTTTGCCGTGAAAACTACTAACTTAGATCCTCTACCTGATGAAAATGGAAGGTGTGTATTCCCAAAATTATTGTTCCAATTCAGTTTGGAGTTCTTTTAAACCCAAATGACATTCCAGTGAACAATTCTGTCTGCTCCTGACCCTAACTTGAATACTTCATATAGTGATCTGTGTCAAACATACTATCCCACAATAAATAGCCACGTTACAAGCAAGGCCCATGCACCACGTGTGCTGGGATCTTCTTGTTCCTATTGCTTTCCTTCAGGTCCAAAGTACCCTGACCAGGTTATGGTATAAGACACACATTGCATCATTTTTGCAGAATGACACTACCAAATAGGTGCATAAGAAATACCATAGGAGGAAAAAGTACAACTTTAACATCAAGCTGGGCATCTGGCTTAAACAAACAAACAAAGTCAAACAAAAGCCAGCAACGAACCCCCTACCATGTCCACTGAAACCACTTTAATTAAGCATCCACTCGAACAAGTAAAATTCCTTAGCATAAGTTACTCGCACGCACAGGACTTTGGGCAAGCAGCTACGTCCAGCCGGTGCCAGTAACGACAAGGCCGCCATACAGAAGCATGGGCAGCACCGCTCGCAGCGGACCGCGCAGCCCAACCCTGTCGGCTTAACGGCCTCCCGGACCCGACCAACAGCGAGTGAATGGCCGAGGAGCCCTAGGACAAGTTTCAAGGCGACCGCGGGATCGGTTGAGCCTCCTCCCGGGAGCAGCAGCAGCAGCAGCCCCAACCATGCACCAGGTGTGTCGCCTAGCCTAGCCTTCTCGTCCACCGTGACCGGCCGTCGGGTGGCAGCCCCTCTCCTGCGTCGTCCCTCCTTCCCTCCCAGGGCTCTTACTCTTTGACGAAGGAGCTGGTACAGCTGCCGAACCGCTTGCTCGCCTTGGAGGCCATAGCTTCGTGTCCCGCCGCGTCCGCCGCGTTGCCGGGCGACCCGGCCCGCAGGAGGTAGCGGCTCCAACGCCGCCCTGCGGCCGGCCCGTCTCCGAATGAACCCCGGCCGTCGCAGGAGGCCGTCCCGGCAGGAGGCGCCCCGGCAGGTGCCACCCGCCGCAGAGGCGGTCAACGCCGCGGGCCGGACGCGACAGAGGCCCCGCGCTCGTCCCGAAATAAAGTGCCTCTGCGGGAAAAGACCTTGCTTTGAAGGTGATGAAATACTGCTTTCTCAGCTCATGCAGCAGCTCCAAGGCTCCTTCCGAAGACGGTAACTGAAAAAACTCTGGATACTTAAAAATGCATTTCAGTTACAAACATTCTAATTGCATGGCTGTGTTTCTGTTGAACATGTGAAGAGCAAAAGTATCTATTTGAAATACTGGCAATATTCTGTGACTTTCTATACCAATACATGTGAACCGAGTGAGAAGGAAGCAAAAAAGAATTAGGTCTGCAACCTGGAGAGATTTTAGAGCTGAAATGTGCAAGTATTTTTTCATTTCAAAATGATGCAACTAAGTATTTTCTGATATGATGCTCAGGATTACCAGAGCAAATGGAGTTGTACCAAGGTTTTTGAAATATAAAAATAAATGAAAATTTGTCAAATTGTAGAGGGCATAAGTAGTTCAAAAGACACATGGAAAACTATGCAGATGTTGCTACATCTAGAGGCTTATTTTAGACAAATGCCAGATATTGGTTTATGTCAAGATGACAGAACATCAGATATATACTCTGAAATTTCAAAGTGACAATTCTTTCACATCTTTGCATTTCCTGTAGCATAATGTCCAGCAGCATCCATTTTAAATAAGCTAACTTGGGACACTTCTCACTTGAGAACCAAGTAAACATATCAGGTTGGTTGGTTTGTTTAGTTAGTTAGTTAGTTAGTTAGTTATTTTCAAACTGAGCAGCTGGTCTCTTTAAAGACAATTATGCTATCAAATATTGACCAGAGCATACAGACGAATAATAGCAGAGACAGAGGTGTGTTCAAAACAGACAGCTACTGCTTCAGTACCAGTGCAGGGCCGTTAACCTCCACACCTTGATGAATCCTGATGCAAACTTACAGATTGAGGATGGAACTTGCAGGACTGAGTTTGTGCCCCAGAACATGGATAAAACCACCTCAATTCATGACTTCTGTCTATTTCTCTGAATTCCTATTATCTATACTCATTGGGCAGGGAGAGTACTATGGAAAAGAATGAAACACACATAAGAAGGACCTATTAAATTTTTCATAGTACGAAAATTTCTTTCCTGATCCCACTGCAGATGACCAGTGAGGTCTGTAGCATCCTTTGCAGTGAGGTAGGCTGCCCAGGGAAGTGGTGGAGTCCCCATCCCCAGAGATATTTAAGATGCATAGATGTGGTTTAGTGGTGGACTAAGTAGTGCTAGGTTAACAACTGAACTCTATGATCTTAAAGGTATTTTCCAGTCCAAACACTGCTATGACCCCAGTGAATATAATCCTTGCACTCCAATTATATGAAAGACAGCAGAGAGGTAACTGAAATTTGAGTACATCTGCCTGCAAACATTTTTCGGGTGGTGAAGGAGGAAGAACAGAAATCAGAAGATGCACCATTTACCATAAAATTCCGCAATAAGTTTGTTTGCAAAGGGTGATGGCATTAAAAGCCTGTATCCAGGTGCTTTGTGAAGAAGAAGGGGGTGGGGGAAGAAAGCAAGGAAGGGGGGGGGGAAGAAAAGAAGAAAAGGAAAAGGGGGGGGGGAGGAAGGAAAAAAAGAAAGGAAGAAAAAAGAAAAGGAAGGAAAAAGGAAATAAAAAAGTTTTTTTAAAAGAGGCTAAATAGGGAAACATTTTAAAAGGAGAGAAAAAAGGATCTCCTGTTTTGCATCCATCCAGTTATATCTCTTTATTTATCCAAGAACTTAATTTAGAATTCCACAACCTCACAATGACAAGGGCAACTTGTTTGGAAAGAGAAGCTAATCTGAATTTTAAAAAAGCTATTTTTCTAACTGGCAAAGAATCTGTAAGGTCAAATCAGCTGATTCACTGTTCTACTGTCTCCAACCATGAAGTATGTCTGACAGATACTCCCCAAGGGAAAAGTTGTTAGGGTAGAGGCAACCTTCCAGTTGGAAAATGTGAAATGAAAGTATGAGACAGTAAAATAAGAATGGTGAATGTTAGGCACTGACTGGCAATGGGATGGGTGGCGTGCTGGTTACCTTTTTCTAAGACACCACTCAAAACCACATTACCAACTGCTATAGCACAAAAAAGTCAGAGGAAAAGAAGTCCTCAGTATTCTGCACCAGTTTTGTAGCTACAGATGCCAGTTGGAGAAAGCAGAAAAACTGTGAACAGGGAGACTGCCAAAGCCCCTCTCAGGGGTCTTGGAGCTCAAACTTAACTCTCATTTTACAGAGGGCAGAAAG
Source organism: Picus viridis (assembly GCA_033816785.1). Taxonomy (NCBI): domain Eukaryota; kingdom Metazoa; phylum Chordata; class Aves; order Piciformes; family Picidae; genus Picus; species Picus viridis. The sequence goes on along the minus strand of CM066578.1, from coordinate 28,206,557 downwards.
ATTCCAGAACATGACAGAGGTTTTTTTGCATTAAGAGAAGGTCTAGGAGTATGATAATAATAGGACTGTGTAGAAATATTTGATGGAGAGACTAAGAACACTTGTATTCTTCTCAGAGGTGCCTAGTGATAGGATTAGAGACAATGAAAATTTCAATACAGGAATTCTACAAAATGAAATATTTCTTTTTATTATGATTACAGTGAGGGTGGTCAAACATATGAACGTGTTTTCCAATGACACTGTGAAGTCTTCATAAAACTGGATATAACCATGAAAAACCCCTGCTTGAGCTCTTGGTATCTGCATAGCTATTTCTCTCACGCATTCTCATTCCTCTCTCCAGCTGAATCACAGGATCACAGGATGTTAGTAGTTGCAAGTGACCTCCAAAGATCATCGAGGCCAAACCCCTGCCAGAGCAGGACCATAGAATCTAGCACAGGTTGCACAGGAACACATCCAGATGGGTCTTGAAAATCTCCAGAGAAGGAGACTCCACAGCCTCTCTGGGGAGACTGTTTCAGTGCTCTGTGACCCTCACAGTGAAGAAGTTCCTCCTCATGTTGAGGTGGAACCTCCTGTGTTGCAATTCCACTACCCCTCATCCTATCAGAGGGTGCAACTGAGAAAAGCCTCTTGACACCCAGCCTTCAGATATTGATAAACATTTATTAAATCCCCTCTCAGTCTTCTCTTCTCCAGACTAAAAAGCCCCAGGGCTCTCAGCCTCTCCTCATAGGGCACATGTTCCAGTTCGTCAACCATCCTGGTAGCTCTCCATTGGACTCTCTTGAGTAGATCTCTGTCCCTCTTGAACGGGGGAGCCCAAAACTGGATGCAATATTCCAGGTGTGGTCTCACCAGGGCAGAGTAGAGGGGAGGAGAACCTCCCTCAGTCTGCTGGACACACTCCTCTGAATGCATCCCAGGATTCCATTGGCCTTCTTGACCCCAAGGGCACATTGCTGTCTCATACATAACTTGCCCACCAAGACTCCCAGGTCCTTCTCCACAGGGCTGCTTTCTAGCAGATCATCTCCTAACCTGTACTGGTGCAGTTTATTTTTCCTTCCCAGATGCAGGACTCTGCACTTAATCCTTGTTGAACCTCACTAGGTTCCTCTTTGCTCAGTGCTCCAGGCTGTCCAAGACTTGCTGCATGGCCACACAGCCTTCAGGTGTATCAGCCAAGCCTCCCAGCTTGGTATCATCAGCAAACTTGCTGAGCACTCTGTCCCCTCATCAATGTCACTGATGAAGATGTTGAACAGGACTGGAGCCAGCACTGATACCTTGGGGACTCTACTAGTTACAGCTCTTCATCTGGACTTGGCACCATTGACCACCACACTTTGCACGCTATTGTGTAGGCAGTTGCTAATCCATCTCACTGTCTGCTCCTGCGTCCCACATTTCCTGAGCTTACTCACAAGGATATTATGGGAGACAGTGTCAAAAGCCTTACTAAGGTCAAGGTATACTACATCCACTGGTCTCCCTGCCTCTACCCATTCAGTTACATCACAGAAGGCGATCAGATTAGTCAAGCAGGATTGCCCCTTGGTAAACCCCTGCTGACTACTCCAGATCATCATCTTCCCATACAAATGCCTATAGATGACCTCCTGAATGAGCCACTTCATTTTTCCAGGGATGGAGATGAGGCTCACTGGTCTGTAGTTTCCTGCCCCTTTTTGAAGACTGGAGTGACACTGGCTTTTCTCCAGTCCTCAAGCACCTCTCCTGTCTGGCAGGATTTTGCAAAAATGATAGAGAGTGCTAGCTCCACATCATCCAGTTCTCTCAACACTCTTGGGCACATCTCATCAGGCCTCATGGACTTGTGAATACTCAATTTATGTAGCTAATCCCTAACCCAGTCTTCATTGACTAGTGGAGAGTCTGCCTTCCTCCAGTCATCTTTTCCTTCATCCAGAGTCTGGAATTTATAGGAGAGAGTTGCTGTGTTGCATCTTCTGTGTATGTGTCTGCTTCTTAAAGGCTGATGGGCCCAGCATGTTATCACATTGCTGATGGGCACAGCCTTGACCAGCAGCGGCTCTGGCTTGAAGCCAGACACTATTGGCTCTGTAGAACATAGGGAAACTCCTAGAAGGCATTCATTGATGGAAACATGCCAGGGAAGATATTTACTGAGCACCAATTCAGATATTTACTCAAGTTTCTAACCTCAAAACTGCCTTTTAAATATAGTGATTAGGAAGTGAGGTACGTTCTCATTTAAGACTGACTTATTTCAGATTGCAAGAGACAGAGAATAGGACAGGGCCTCTGCTTATCTGATCAAGATGAATTAGCTCTACTATATATCCTGTACATTTAAAACAAATATTTGACACTTTTTGTTCACTTAGTAGTTTGAAGTAAAATTGGGTCTGTCTAAAGTCCATGTGTCATTCCAGATCAAAGTCCTTGGGTTAATTAGGACAGGGCACTGAAACAACTTTTCCAAGATCAAAAGCCTAAACATCCTGGTATGACCTTGCACAGAGAAGAATGTTGGTTTAGAAGACTTCCTAAGAACCCTTTCCATCTGAATTGTATTATGATTCTAAGATAGTTAAACCCAATCTTAACTTATGACAAGCCTTTAACATAGCAGCTTCCAGAAGTGAAAACTGTTCTCAAATGTCCATGGAAAGCATTTGTGAATAGGGTGAAGCATGTGACTTAAAGATTGATTTTCTCAAAAGCATACACCAACAACATACAAAAGATGCTGAAATATATTTATTTGTCTCTTTAAAAAGTATGTTACTCTTTAGAAAAAAAAAAAACCAAACCCAAGTGTCTAGGAAACCTTAATACAGATTAAAGTTTATCCAATCCAGCACATACTTCATACCATCAGATCAAGCAAGACATGACTTCTGAAGTCAGTAGCAATGAGGTACCAGGAGAGAAGAAACCCTTAAAATAATGATGAGCTTCAAAAATCTTTCAATCAGAGCCAGAATTCAGAATATATTCAAGAACCATGAAAGCTCTCTAATCCTTTTGATCATCATTTGCTGCCAAAATTACATGAGTTATAACAAGGAAACATAAGCATCTCAGTATACAGAGTTACAAACTGGTAAGCAAGTTCACCAGTTACTAGTAGTCAGAAGAGTACAGCACTGTTCTAAAACTGAAAAAAGATAGAGACTGGGGGCGGGGGTGTAGGTGGAAGTGCTGGTGTTGGGGATTGATAGGCTAGCAAGAACCAGTTAAGCCGTTTCCTTCAAGACCTCTCTCCTTCATAGGATTCAGAGGGATCTTACAACAGAAGGAAAAAGCAAGTTCATTATCACAAGACAGCAAGATATCTACTTTTTGTACTCTTGGTAAAGTTTCCAGTGTTAGTGCATGAAGAAGTTATTGAATGTGTGAGTGAGGATACCATAGCTATGTACCATCAGTACAACTGCATCCATTAGTGTGTTTCATATGTACAGTATTAACCAAAAATATTCTGCCTTAAATATGAATGTTGGAGATGCATTTTTATTAGTATCTCTATAACCCTGTCATTTCTCTATTAAGTACAACCATTTATCCATCTTGTTCTTCCTCAGTGGTAAAATCCATCTGCTTAACTCTAATGAGCACACTAAGAAAGATGTCTCCCATCCATCACTGGACCTTTCAGGATTTACGCCATGTCTTAGTAACAAGACAGATCCTCATGGTGGGGGATAATAAATACGGGAAAGTGTGTAATTGAGCAGACTAGAGTGGGACATTACAGGTGACAAAGAAAGAGTTTAAAGGTGCAAGTTCAGCTAAAACCATGACGAGCAAGTCATATTTGGAATATAGCACATGTCCTAAAAGCAAACTAGACACTGTCTTTGTTCCATTTCGGGAGTGTAAACTACCTCATGTTCTCAATAAGAAAACACTAATCGGATTTTGTAGCTACTCACAGTAGTAGTGATAACTCATAAGATGCTCAGTTTCATGCTAAACAAGAACATGTAAACACCCACAAGAATCACCTATTCAGATAATACCACAGACACCCCATATGGATTGTCACAATGCAGCACCATTAGCAGCAGTTTAAGGAACAGTCCTGCCACTCATCCCATTACATTTACTCAACAGTGATAGCATTAGCAGCACTGTGATTTACTCTCTGCTTTCAATGGGTCAAGATCTAACTTTGGTTTTCCCACATCATTCTCTTCATTAGGAAAAGTTTTGTAGTTGGCAAGTATGTTTTCCACCAAGAATCGAGCAGCTTCGTCTATGTTGATGTTGTCCTAAAAATATTGAAAGAAAATAAGTCAGTGATTAGTCTTTTTTTAATAGTCACACATTCCTATTAGAAGGTGGACAAACAAAAATTCATCTACAGTCTCATCAACATGACACAAATATCTTAGATGCATCAGGTCATTCCACATACACTTGCTTTTTGAGAAACGTTACCATAGAGTTTGAGACAGCTAATCACATGTATTTCAAACAGGATACTCTAATCTAGTAGGCAGAGGATAAATGTCACCTGCATTTGGAAGACTCAAAAATGCCAGAGTGCATTTTTGCATCAGGAAAAGTAACAGTCAATTATACTGTTCGTAGCAGAGTTCTACTTTTTGGGGCCTTTTTCCGCTTCTGCTGCAGTTCAGATGCACTTATTTATGTAAAAGGACCTTTTCTACCAGCATCAAAAGTCCTGTTAAAACAGAGTGCCTCAACTAGGAATTCTACATTTTCTTGTATATTCTTTGAAAAGTACTTAAGTAGTCTCACATATTCTTCTAAAGATGGTTTGTATGCAGGATACTCTGCTGAAATACATCTCTGGGTATCTCACTTGCTGAGGGGTCAATCTAGTCTATGTCAAGGGGCCTCTGGCCACAGCTCTGACTTGGCTGCGCCACCCACTAGCTCACCACAGGGCTGCCACAATTGGAATTGCTCATCTTTGTTTCCAGAGGAAATACCACACCAGTACATTCTTCTGTCTCTGTATTTGTAGATCTAAACTCTACACAAGTACAGTTAGATCATGAGAACATTTGACTCATCACTATCACACTTCACAAACTTGCGGATGCCAGCCACCAACTACTTTTGGTAGTTGGCAGATAGACACTTTTTCCTGCCCCAAGGCAAGGAAGATTCTTCTAATTTTAGTCTAAGGAAGTTTGTAAGATATTTTTATCAATATTTATACTCTCTGCAGTTGTTCTGCCTTCAATATCCTCTTTAAACTACAGGGATCAGGACTGATGTTACTGGTAACTAGGCTGAAGATTAAAGTATCAGTTCCACCAGAAAGGCAAAAATTATCAGGATATTTAGAGTGGGCAGAACTTAAAACCATTTGGTATACTCAAACAAGAAAGCTATCCTGAATTTTTGCTAAGTTATTTTAACTACACCTTTTCAGAGTCCCAGACTAGTCAATTCATAACTGTACTAGGACCAATAGTGTCCGGGCTTTTCCCTTCACCACGAACCTTCTTGCACATTGTTGTGTCTTAAAGTCCAGCTAAAACACAGGTTGTCACTAGACTTCCATATTAGGTTCTGTTCCAATGTTACTTGTGTTTATTTGTAACCCATGTTGAAGTTTATCGATAGCAGTGCTATGGGCAGGTGAAGCTGGAGGGAAGACATAACCCAAAGAAGAATCTTAGTATTCTTTTTGAGAACCTTAAAATGTGAGTTTTTAGTAATAAGTGAGCTAGGGAATTATTTGTTCAAATGCAAACAAATTATTAGACAATTTAACAAATTCCTGCCAGCATTTACATTTCTTCCTTATTTTAAATTGATTAGGACAAGGTTTGTTACTTCATTCTTTATATTCCTCTTACAGGTTGGTTCTTTTTTTGTTTTTCCTTTAGAGTTGTTTAAGCATCATTTTGTGCCAGTTCATCAGCTAAAGGAAGCTGGTAAGCCAAAGGACAAGAGGGACCCTGAGGTTTAGCTTACCATATAAAGGAGGTGCCAGCCAGATGACTAATTTGATGTGTCATCAACACTGTCTTTATCTGGAGGAACCTTTTGTTTTAAGGATCAATTGAATTTTAAGGAACAGTTCAATTTTACTTCCAGCTAAGCTACCACAAGCTTATCTCTGTCTTGACAGTCTATAAACTGTGCAATATATGAAGTCACTCAAGTTATCTGAGTAAAGCAGCATTCTGTCTTAGCTTGTTAATATACATCACAAGTTGTTGACCAGTTCAGCCCGATCAAATAGAAAAGTGCTTTAGTGACATGTTGGTAGTCACAAGTGAGAAAATAGCTTGTTCGCTTCCAGAGTCTTACCACTTCCTACATGCAATAGCAAAGACAGAAGCTGCAATTTAAACACTTGTACCTACAGACTACATGTATCTTTTGGATAGTTTGATCAATATACAGCAGTATTCACATCTAAAGAATTACTTTGCTCCTGATGCATGCAAGAAAAAACCCTAAATGTTATCCAATTCAGTTAATCAAGGTTTACAAATAGTTTTAAGGTTCTCTTGAGTTTAAATTGCAGTTCTCATTTAAAGCAACTGTCGCACAGGTCCTCCTCAGGAGTGAACTAGCCTGCATACTTCCAGCTTTCACTGAACACTGAGAACTTGTCATTTCCTGCACTTGATAATTTTATCCCTCACACAACTATATTCATCCATTATTACGCCAATACTTAGAAGAGCTCACTTTTCCTATTTATGCTCACCCTGGCAGATGTTTCAAACCATCCAACAAAGCCACCTTCTCTGCAGAACTGGTCCATTTGAGAGGGGTTATGGCTACTGTCCTTCTTTTGGTCACACTTGTTTGCAAGAAGAACAGCAGGGATGGGGTTGCCATTGGGAAGTAATACTTTACTGTCCAAATCATGCTTCCACTTTGAAACAGCCTCAAAAGTGGAGCCTCTTGTGACATCAAAGACCACAAAGGCACCAACTGCCTCTTTGTAGTATACTCTGGTCATATTTCCAAAGCGCTCCTGTCCTGAAACAGAGAACAGTGAGAAAGTATATTTAAAAATAAACATGAACTGTAATCAGTATAAATGAACTTCTGTACCAGGTTAGTACTTGTGAGTTTGGCATTCAAATCTAGCTATCTATTTCACATAACATTACCTCTTCTAGGCTATTTAAGCTCATTGTAATAGCCATTATGTATATCAGACATCACAAACTAAGTGCTAAAAGCAGTTTGCAATCTTAGCTACTACTCTGTAGTTGTATCTTTTAACTTATTTGTGAGCAGTGTTCATTGTGAAGTAATCCCTACAAAAACAACAAGCACAGCTATACAAAAATCATTCTTTCATCAAAAAACCTCCTGCCCTGTCACTTAGAAAGCATGGCCTTCAGCTGCTCAGAACAATGATTAAAGTATTATTCACAGATGGTTTTATTGATAGATGTAAAAAAATTTGTACTTTTCAGTGTTATATTTGGAAAAATATATTTTCTGTAATTTAGATCTGGGGTGAAAGACAACTCATGTGCATATCACAGAATGATAGGAATTGGAAGGGATCTACGAAGATCATCTAGTCCAACTGCCCTGCCAGAGCAGGTTTACCTACAGCAGGTTGCACAGGATGACATGCAGGTAGGTTTTGATGACTGCATCTCTGAAGACTCCAAAATCTCTCTGGGCAACCTCCACCATAAAGTAATGAAGTTCCCCCTCATGTTTAAATGGAACTGCCTATGTTCACGTTTGTGCCTGTTACTTCTTGTCCTGTCACTGGGCACCACAGTGAAGACGACTGATGCCAGTCTGCAAAAAAAATGCTTCTATCTTATTAGAGTTAAGCTTTACATTAGCAGGATTTGAAACACCTAACACCAAACTCAACACCACTGTAGTATTGGAGATTAATGCCTTTCAATAGCTCAAATACGCTCCAGTAGGAGTTCTGTCCTTTTCTGTAAGAGTTCAAATTCCAAAGCAGTTTACTCCACCAAACAACCTTCACCTCTAGAATTCACATACATTAACAATAAACCTAACCTACATACTCATTTATGAATGCTCTACTGTTGAGCCCTATGTGTATATTCTTTTTATTCTGTGGCAAGATGACAGAAGCAGTAACACCTAATAGGTAAGAGCTCTGCTGTGGTAAAATACGTATGGTTTAAGATGGGAAGAGAAATCAGTATAAACTGAGTAGACCTTCCTTACAATCCTGTTATTACTGACAATGTACATGCTAGGCTTCTTGTATGGGATGCAGAACATTCTAGACAGCCTTTTGAAAAATTTGATAGGACTTTCAGGCAAAGCTTTTGCAAGTACTCTTCTGCTTGCAAAAAAACCCTCAATATAGAAAAAAAACAACCTGTAGAAAAGACTGCTGCTTCAAAGTCTGGAGTTTGAATATCATACTCCCTTTTTGTTATGAAAATTAAATTACTCAAATTTTGCCATGGTCACGTCAGTTAAGGATTCGTCATTCCCTTTCCTGCATCCAGCAGAATTTTTGCTGTAGTCATTTCACCACATGCAAGAACAGTGTTAAGCAGTGCAGAGAGTGGATCACACCTCAGAGGAGGAAAAAAAAACAAACCTAGAAGTGATCAGATGAAACTACATTTATGATCTCCAGCGTGCATAGCCATAGAAAGAAGACAGGAAAATAACTTGCTTACTACAGCAGTATGAAAAGAACATCATAGGATTAATCATTCTGATAAGTGCCTTGACATAAACATGATGGTGCCAGAAAGATATACAATACTTTAGGCGAAAATGAGGAGCTAAGCTACAGGGTAGTTATGGGGATCAGAGGTATTGCTTGGGAGCAGGGAAGTATGCAATGCAAAGGTCTTAATTCTCTAACCACTGAGTTTTCACATCTAAATGACTCAGCACATATTGTCGCCATATTTTCCAGTAATTGCAACAACATTTAAGTGAAATATTTGCATAATCAGGAACTAATACAGTTCCCTACAGCAGCATCACAGGAAATAAATTCAGTTTAAAACTAGCTTTGCTTCCCAGTTTATACAATGGAACAGAAGTAATTTGTAAGCTAAAAACTACACTAAAATAAATAAATTATAGCCAGGTCTGACATGAGCAATGTTATCTTTGTCCTTTACTTCATTGCAAACCAAGTTATAATTTTAAGATTCAGATAGTAAACCTTGCCAGTGTATTTTAAAGAGCTCCTACAGTAATCTTTGCCTGTGTAAAGAATGAGAGTCCTGTTTTATGATAATAGTATGACAGCATTGTGGAAGCCCTGGCTTCAGATTGCAGGAGATACCCTACACTCCTATCATCATTTCTGCTCTTAACTCCTACATGATGGGAACTGAAGCTAGAAAAAGCAAGTTAAACATGAAAATGACTGCTGGATATGCATGACAGTTTGTCAGGATTCCTTCTCCCAGACTACTTACCACACTTAAAGTCTTACTACATGGTTTATGTGAACTATAAGAACTTACTCGGAGAAAGTAAAATGGCTTATCTGGAAGACACTTCTCCAGCTACACCTTTGGTTTACATCTGTCAATACCAACAGCATAGCAGGAGTTCCCTTAGTTTTAATCTAAGCATGGTCCTATAAACCACACAACTCAAACTGGTTGTGTTGGTCACATTTAATCCCTTAATATCTCCTCAAGGGGACTCATAGCAAAAAGACAAAGTTCTTCAAAACCCTCTGCAATGAGCCTAGCAGTTCTGACATCCTGCAAAAACTGTCATTAATATAGAATAGATAGATTACCAAAGGTTATAAAAGACTGGCAAGAATGATGGGAAAAAATAGTTTCATTAAATTCATGTTAGTTCAAGTCATGGCAAAATCTCAAAAATTTTAACATGTTTGGCAGTTCCACATCAAACAAATCTTAAACTATAGATTATACAATCTAGACTGCAGTCACCCCCAAAAAAATCAATGCATAACTAGCTGAAGTTTTATTCCAAAGCTTTTTGCTGCAAACTGGAGGACCATTGCAATGAAGTTTTGCAGCCTTCTCCTGGACCAAATAATGCAGAGTCATCAAGAGTATGATAAAAAACAAGAAGCTCCCAGTTTATTCAGAATAAAGTCAAACATTTGTCACCAGCATTGTCCTTCAGAATGTTGAAACTCAGAATTCAGTAAAAGGCAGCTGAAGTTCAATGAAAAGAAGAAATATACCACATAGGAAAAGTTTTATTGATAAAATCAAGTCAAACCCCCCCAACTATCTGTCAATATTACTATAGTGTAGAAAATGATCAAGAGACCTAGTGAATCAAATTGAGTTCAAAATGCACAGAAATAGCATGCTGCTAGTGTCTCAGTCATTCTGCTTTTCCATCAACAAGGACTATACACTGCAGCAAACTCAAGGCATCACAGGACATTTATTAAGCTATAATGAATACTTGTAATAAATCAGTTTCCATTTAGGAATACTTCATGTTCTCATTCCACTGTAAGAAGGGTTCTCAGATCAAGTATTTGCCATGACTATGTGCCAAAATTCAAGAAGGGTCATTAGTGACAGTCAGACCAACTCAAATTTAACTGTCAATACCGTCAATACCATGACTTAGGACCTTGCTATCAACTACTCTGACCTTATTATTAGCCACACAGTGCAAACACAGTGCTACTATTTTGGCCTCAAAGCCAAACTCTACAAGTTAGCTGTTTCAGACAGGTTCTAGGTTGAATAAAAGAACAAAAAACAGGAGGGGGGGGGGGAAATAAATAATCAACAGCAGGGGAACTCCCTTTCTTTCCATTCTTGCTTCTGCTAAGGCCTAACCTAATAACTCTCCTCAGGGCTCCAGTTGCACCGCTTTACAGATTTTTCTCCAACTTCCTGGATTTCTAGGGTCAGGTTTTTACATGCTAATGTCAAGGAGTGGCAGCTCCTAGCTTACAATTCCAACTCTCAGTGAAGTTCATCTCATTCAGTATGGAAGATTTAGGGCAGCACACCATCCAACATGGTTGCGTATGAACCCCATTCCTCTCACTATCTTAGAACTGCTGCTGCTTTCAAAACTCACCTTTGTCCTTTAGGATCCACAGGCAAGAACAGACTACATTTTGGATGTTTGGCACAATACAGCAAACATCTGGAACTGCCCTGAGAATGCATCTCGCAGTTCTCCAGACATCTAATGCACATTACAATAGTAGCAGGGTCAGGTGTGAGGTGACCAAGGCTCTATTTCAGCCAGATATATCAATGTTACTGTCAAGCTACCACTGATGACTGCATTCCCATCTCTCCCCACACCAGGGCAGCTTGTCCCAGAACTGTCTTACCCAATTATTTTGAATCTTTTATTGAGCAAGAAGTAGGTTAACCAAAGCACTATCAATATTACAGGACATGTTCAAATGTGTCTACCTGCTTTTTCACACGAGTAGCAGCCACAGATTTGAGAGCAGACAGGCTCTGAGATTATCTGTTCCAGATGGCTCTCTACTTCCCACTCGTACCCATTCCAGCTATTAGTGCAAAGCTGGCATTTGTTTGAACCCGAGATGCTGAACTATACCAGCAGCTCCAGCAGGTACTAGAAACCTGTAAGAGTTAAAAAACGCACATCTACTGACTTTAAATTTCCAGCATTTTGGAAGTAATATTTGGTATTTGTGGTTCTGGTGACAAACACCATGAGGTTAAAAAGAACTACAAAAACATTTTATCTTCCTGTATTAGACAGCACCGGAACTAGTTTCACTGGCTGCAGCTCTTACTTTCTAGTAGACAAAAGGAGCCTCAGACAACTAAGTGAATTGCTAGTGTCCTTTCTTACAAAGGCTGGTATGAAAAAGCTTAGTGACTACTAGATAGATCTCCTCCTAGCAGCAACCTTCAGAAGAATGGCCTTCAAGGGAAAATGTAACCAGCCAGTTAATCCCTGTAGAACCAACTCCCATTTTACCATGAGATAAACTCTAGTCCTCTGGTTATGTCTACATTAGGAAGTTTCAGAGTGTAGCTGAAGCAGTTCTGTTGAATGAGACAGTGCCAGAGACCTGCCATTCACAATATACTATATACACAGTATGTATGACAGGCTCTGTAATCACAGAAAAGTCACTGAAGAGTACCAGTTCAGGTACAGCAGTATTTTGATTTAGGTCATAATACAAAGTTTTCACACATTCTTAGAAGTCAACTGCTTAATTCTGAAATCATAAAAATCAGAGAATTGTTAGGGTTGGAAGGGACCTCAAGGATCATCTAGTTCCACCCCCCCGCCATGGGCAGGGACACCTCACACTAGATCAGGTTGCTCACAGCCACATCCAGCCTGGCTTTAACCTCCAGGGATGGGGCTTCTACCACCTCCCTGGGCATCCTGTTCCAATGTCTCACCACCCTCATGGTGAAGAATTTCTTCCTAACATCCAATCTGAATCTACCCATTCCTACTTTTGTTCCATTCCTCCTAGTACTATCACTACCTGACACCCTAAGAAGTCCCTCCCCAGCTTTTTTGTAGGCCCTGCTTAAGATACTGGAAGGCCACAGTCTCCAGACTGAATAGCCCCAATTCTCTCAGTCTGTTCTCATAGGAGAGGTGCTCCAGCCTTCGAATCATCCTTGGGACCCATCTCTGGACACGTTCCAGCACTTCCATTTCCATGGATATGGAAGCAGTTCACTGTAAAGTATCATTGCACAACGCAGGCTGTTTCTAAGCTAGTAATTTGTTAGCTACCTGCCATTTTCCAAATCAGTGGTTTGTCTTTCCATTCATTATTTGCAATCATTATACTCTATTCCAAAGCAGGACAGTCCTTTTCACTACCAGTGAAACAACAAAAGTAATGAAGTGTAAACACTCAGACCTTATGGCATCTAATTTCCATCAGGAAGGCTAACCCCATCTATCATCCTAAGAGAAGAGTGTGCTTTTTCCATCTATTTCTCAAAGACAGAATCCTTCCTCAAAAAAAACTGTAGAGCTCTCACAGGGAATTTTATAGCATGACTGAAACTTTTCACTGCTGCCTGTAACCTAGAACTAATAATTTAAGATTGTCCAAACTAACGTTAACAGCTTATTTTCTTGTCATTAAGTAGTTTAGAGGCAGCACTCTGCACTTATGGTTCAAGAGGCTTTGTCCAGCATTACATGCATATGGGATGTAAAGTAGGACAGTAACGTTTGTATAAAGAAGTTTCACCTGTTTTGCTTTCCGTCTTTGCTAAACAGTAAATTAACAAGAGAGGAAGCCCTTGAGTAAGCACTGTATTTCCATCCTCATCCAACCAAGCTAAACGTTTCTAACTAGTTGTCAAATGCAACATGTATGAAAAATTCTCCTTGCATTAGTACTCAGAAAAAGTCGACACAAGTCTAATGAGTGCCAGCAACGGCATGACTTGGTACTTCCTACCTTGTTTTAACTACACTTAGCCAATCAACCAATCTGCCAGTTAAGCTATTTGATGCCTGACACCCTGTAATCCATCTCCTTTGGTGAGCTGTCATTCAGCCAGGGCTGTACTGTGTACTTACCATTGATGTTGCATGGCACTACAGCATTTCACAGGGCACACAGGAGAACAGTTCCAAAGTCAGTTTGTATCAGAAACAAATTTATCACAAGACTGAAAAAATGTTAATCTCTAATATAGTCAATGTGTCATGGCACATAGTGTGTGATTGGAATTTTGTACCAAATAGCTGCCTCTTCCCTCCACCCTGTACCCTAGTCTGGGAGCATTTGAAAAACAAGTTCCCATAAGACGTTTGCAGCAACACTCAGAGACTGCCTTTTAATCTATTATTTGAAAAGCTGCTAAAATGCATACAAAAAGGAATACTGGTTTTCATTTGCTGATAATCTAGAAGCCAGTACTACTAAAAGCTTGCTACACCTTTTCTAGACAGAGTTAAGATTCCTCTAGACAGGGTTAAAATATTTATTCTCAACAAGCTCTATAAACCTCTAAAATGCCATCACTTTTCAAAACATAGTCTCATCACTCCATTTGCCTTTGTCTCCTTAACCAGAAGATAACTTTGAACATCTAATGTTCTATCTCAGGTAGCTCGAGATGCAAACTGTACTTCGCAGTCACTGCCTGCATGTTAGCTTTAGCATTCACAAGAACTTTAAAAGAGTTGTTTCTTATGCTTTCATACAAAAATATAAAGAAAAAAATCCCTTATTGCAAATCACTTCCTTCTGACATGGCATACACAGCACACTTCAGGAGTTCAAGCAAGTATTTGAAGGGACCAGTTAAAAAAAGACTGCAAAAGGAGCACAACTGTTACCACTGGAGTTCAAGGAAAAGTATTTCCATCAGCTGTGAGATTGAATCCCAGCAGGCCTGCCCACCACTGAAGGGAAGAATCTTATTTTATACAGCATGCTGGAGCCTTTTTTTGAACCAAGCAGCTAAGATTAACTGTCTTCAGAAATGCAGGAAAGAAAATAGTCAGTTGAGAAAAACCCCTTTACAGTAGTTGCCTCCTCAGATTGTACTTGTGTACACTTCACTTGCACCCTGTCCTAATCTGCATACGAGGAAAGCCAAACTGGTGAGAGGTAGAGATGTAAATAAGACAACACCAAGACTGTGAAGCTGCAACACTGATGCAAGAAGAATTCAGGAATGTCAATTTACATTCATAAAAGCTCCCTACATCAAAAGAGTATAATTAGTATTACCTACACCAATTTTTCTCTAAAGGGTAATGCACTTGACTTGTCAAACCAGATTAATTTCTGACTCCTTGAGTCAGAATTACATGGAGGGTGAGAGTTCAGCCAACACTTTTCTCATGAAAGCTTATGATCAACTTCTGCAAAGATTTCTAGTTTGTTTAATAAACTAATGCAAAAATTAGTTGTGTATATGTTGCATAATATATACCTTTTTTCCTCCTGTCTGGCCTATTGCACACAAAAACAGGTATTATTTCCTTTTAAGGCAGCTTCCCCCTGCACATTTGATGGATAATACACATCCATTCTTTATTCTCTGTATTGGACTGCTAGGGAAGCATTATTTATTGCAACCTTGTAGAAAGCATAAACTTCTGAGCAACAACTACATATGATCTATCTGAAAATAAGGCAGAAGCTCCATCTATTCTGTAGTGATGTGAACCTCAAGCACTATGTACATTTCCATTCTTAACAGAAGTTAAAAGTACTTGCAAGATCAATACAGCAAACTTTCTTTCAAGTCTCTGCTAGATCGGGTGGTCTTCTAAGATCACATCTTTAATCTCCTTTTTTGCATGGCACCTAGAAAAGCCTATGAACAAACTCTAAGCTTATTTCCAACACACTTAAAAACCCATCTGTCTACATTCTACCATTTAAATGAAAATTAACTAAACAGTACTCTCCTGCATAATCAAAATTGCCATAATAAACTCCTTTACAACACCAACTTCAAGACAGTAACATTTACCTTGTACTTAAGGAATTCCATAACCACACAGGCTTCAAGAATAGAATAAAGCAGGTTGGAAAAGACCTTTGAGATCATCAAGTCCAACCTATCACCCAACACCATCTAATCAGCTAAACCATGGCACCGAGCATCCCATCCAGTCTCTTCCTAAACACCTCTAGTGATGGTGACTCAACCACCTCCCTGGGCAGCCCATTCCAATGGCCAATCACTCTTTCCATGAAGAACTTGTTCCTAACATCCAGCCTACACCTCCCCTGGCACAGCTTGAGACCGTGTCCTCTTGTTCTGATGCTGGTTGCCTGGGAGAAGAGACCAACCCCCACCTGGCTACAACCTCCCTTCAGGTAGTTGTAGACAGAAATAAGGTCTCCCCTGAGCCTCCTCTTCTCCAGTCTAAGCAAGTTTAGTTCAACACAATATATACAGTATTTCATGTTCCCATACACTATAATGCTAAGCAAAAGAACTTTCATTAATATGAATGATTGAGTACCCCACTGGTAAGATAAAGAAATCGCTGCATCAGCAATAACCATACCTTATTTCATAGCATTTCACAAAAAAAAAACCAACAAAAAAACAGAAGAAAAACATTTTAGAAACCCCAAAACAATAAGAAACCCAAGCATGTTGACATCCAGAGCCTGTGTTCAGAGATGTTTGAAGGCAAGAGACACATTAGAAAGAAACAAGTTTAACATGTTCAGCACTTATTTGGATACTTAGCTGTAGAGCTCCAAGCACAGCCAAGCAGTCTCAGCTGAAAGCTCATAACTCTAACTCAGCTGTTCAAGAAGTCACATGAAATGACACCCACACATGATTTCCCACAGAGGGGTGGTTTCTAGAAGGAAACCCACAGTACACCTTCAGTTCCATTTCTTGTCTCTACTGCTGCTAAGTCACTAGTCAAAACTTTCCAACATGAGCAAGCCTTCTCCTCTCCCCTCCTCAAAGTGTACCTACTCGTCGCACATTTTTCCAGCCAACATCACCATTAAGTAACTCTTCTTGCATGAAAGGTATGCTTTAATATGTGTGAGCAAGAAGCATTCACCAATCAGTCACAGTCTGCCTGGAGACTTAATCACATAAAAGATTCTCCAACACAGACTGGAGTGACCTGCCTCAAGTTGTGAGAAAAACATGCTCCCATCTCCACATGCTGGAACCTCCATCACCATAAAGTTAGGAAACAGTCACAGATAACTTCCTGGTTTCTGAAAAAGCTCTGTGCTCCAAGCTCTGTATCCATTTCTAATGCTGTTATTTATATGTGCATTTTTCACTTAATAGGTATCTTTATAACAACAAGGCGGGGGGGGTCCAAACCAAAACCAGTTTGCAACAGATTATGCCTGGATTATCACAATTCCACCTTATGCTCACTTGTACTAGGCACACAGCTAAGAAATTTTTTTTCCCATGGTTTCTTTGCAGAAATTGTCATTTTAATCCCTATATTGATTTTCAAAATGCATTGTGGATAAGTCCAAGTTGTTACAAGAATACCTTAACTAACTTTAGAGACTACTACCTCCAAACTCTCCATTACTTAGGAGAGACTCCTGTGAAAAGCAACTGAAGTAAATACTTCTGTGGCACAGAATTTTATTTGTATAAGAAATGAAGGGATTTTTCTTGTTGCACCCTACAGAGTTTCAGGGATGCACTGGTATTGGTGTTAAGGCCCACTTTTTTCAGTCCATAATGCAAGGAACAAGTCAATAACCCTATTATAGAAGCAACTTGGCAGTTGTCTTCTATGTCAGCATCACAAATGCAGATTGAGAAAACCTGAAATATGCAGCTGCTTGAAACTAATGATTTCCCACATGGAAATAACTATTTCACAAACTAGAACAACCTGAATGCCTTCGAAACTCAGCTACCAAAACACACAACAGTAGACAGCCATGCTACACAGAAGTTGCATGCTATCAAGCTATCAGGCACTCTGCCTTTTCAGAGGAGACAGACATTATTCCATTGCTTATCTAAGCAAGAAGGCCTGCATTGTGTCTTTGCTATCTTACCTCGCAAGTGCTCACTTCAGTTTTCCTTCCCTACTGTTAGGTTTTACAATACCCTCCTTTTTCTCCCACATCCATGGTTTCCTGCACTCACTTTCCCATTTCCTATTGCTTCCTATAGATAGAGCAAGCTAACTTCATAAATGTTTAGCAACAAGTTGCATATCTAAGACCCATTTGTATTTATAGAGAATATGGATTATTCCAGCTCTTCCTCAATTTAGTGTTTCAGCAAGTTACTGCCTCTAATTTCTCCATCCTCTTGGGGATTAGAAGATACTTTTATTAAGTTAAAGTTCAGGTCTTTTCAAGGAGACAGATGCAAGCTTAATAGCAGTTCTACATGCTACGGGTCTTTTCATTCAAATCCTGAAAGCTTATGCAGAGCATATTTAGAACACTGAAGTACAATCATTTCTCTTTTCCCAAGTGTGGCCAATTTCATAGCCACGCTTCCAGTTAAATCATTACTTCAGCTTTAATACACTTTGAGAAGAAATGCTAATAAAGTCTTCGAAAAAGGGTGCTATTACACCCAAGTTCAGAATCGCTCAAAGCTTTGAAAACAAATTTGTCTACCATTTGTCATTAGTGACACTCCTTAGGAGAAGCCCAGCTCAAGAGGTCATCTGACTTTTACCAACCCTGCCCTCCAGTGAGTTGCACATCTGTACAAGCTGATGTGAGTACCAATGATAGTATGATCATAAAGCAGCAGTTAACACTACTCAGTTGCTGGTCTCACTAGGTCAGAACAAAAGTTACGGTATGTAAAATGCTGATAGGTAAAATACCTATTCTGTCCATGATATTTGACTAAGTTTCATCAACATGCCATATTCATCTCCTACGCTACATTGAGGTCACTGAAGTATATTTACTGAATGCCTGTCAAGTGGGACTCTCTAGCCTTGAAAAAGATTTAAAAGCACTTCCCTGTCATTAGGACTCCTTTGCTTTGTATCTCTTTACCTTAGTGGCTCATTGCTATCTTGTATTTATTTCACCCAATTATTTATGTCCTTTGATCATGAGTGTTAACCTGATTCCAACACTTTCAGAATTTTTCCAGAGAGAGATATGTGCCATAAGTCCACAAAGTAACACCTCAAGAGTAATGCCTAAGGGCAGATAAAGTTTTAAAGTTTTGATCCTGTATGGGCATGCATGTAATTTGCTCAGCTTCTTTCAGAATAATTCATATGCTGCAACCACAAAAATTTGACTGCAATTGATCAGTCTTACTCCCAAACTTTTTCAGCTCTCTTATACAAGAGGTTATGATATGTGTCTAAAAACAAAAATGTCTATGTATTTCTGGAATAGGCAAGTCTAGGCACAACAGTACCCTCCTCTGCCCTTCACTACTTTCATACCTCCCCTGCTTTGATTCTGCTGCAGAAATGTGTGTTATTTTGTGCCTTATGAGGAGGCTATTTTCACCAGAAAAAAAGAGCATGAGCAGTGCAACACTGTCATGATCCATTTCATAAAATTATCTAATCACTAAAAAACATTTCAGCTAACACGAGAAATCGAAGTTACTCAGGAACTTGCTGCACTGAGATACACGGCACAGCATTCATTATTTTGGCTACAATCACAGCAGAAGCACAGGATCTTAATTACAATCTTCAGATCATGGCTGAACTACATGGTTAGTTCTTATCATTGATTTAGGTACAGAACCTTAGATTGCAGCATCCAGCTCTTTGAAGAAGGCTTTTTATGATGAGCTGTTAAGTACAAGCTTTGATCTAGCAAAAAATAACATGTCTTTCTATGCTTAAGGGTTAGACTTTAATTCAGAAGCCTTTTTAAATGCATCAAAATCAATTCAGAATGCCAGCACCATATTGCTTGCAGGGAAGTCACATGTAACACTGCTTGCCATAAGATTCAAATCTCTTCAAGAGATCTAAAGCTGTTTGCACACACCAGCAGACAAAATTATCTGCATGAGATGTTGAAAGCCAAAAGACAGCTGAGCTGATGAGTTAAAAGGGAATGACTATCACATGCTCAGATACTTTGTTGCACACTTCAATAAAGCATTTCAGGGAATATGCTCTCTGGCTATACAGAAGCCATCTTCAACATGGTTCTCCAACTAGTAATTTCTACAGAATTCTGTTAACATCCTCAGGTATTTAGAAATACACACTACTATAGCCATAAGACAGCTGCAGACCAAGGACTTCGGCAGTTTTAAGATTGTGAAACAGCTTTCATAGATGCTAAAATCCCTTTTAATGATTATTGCTTAACTGAGATGTCAAGTTCCATAAACTATTACTCTCACACTGGCTAAGCACAGCTGAGTGAAAAATCGCTAGGATTACTTCTCGTCTTGGTCTTGTTTTTGAGGGGTTTCAGGTTTCAATTTGTTTGGGTTTTGGGTTTTGGTTTGGGTTTTTTTTTGTTGTTGTTTGATTTTGGGGGAGTTGTGGGTTTGGGTTTTTGTTTGCTTGTTTTATTGGGAGAGGATCCCCAGCCCTTTGGAAATGGAATAGCCTGAACTACCATATTCAACATAAGAATTTGAAGTGCAAATTGGGAATTTAGTAAAAAAAGTAAACCACATTGTGAAATAGAAAAAAATATTACAATGACAGAAAAAAATTAATTCTTCAGTCTACCAGCAATATGAGCACAAGCCTCCAGGGATTTACCAGCAGCTCTTAACTCAGTCTTCACATAGCAGTGTCCAAGATACTGAACACTGGATTATTGTCCAAGGACAACAATAATCAAAAGCTAATAATACCACTGTCTAGATCTTGAAATTAATGCACAGGTGTATTGATAGGACATTCCGTAACTTCTTTGATAGAAGTTACAACTAAGACTCTGTCTAGAATGTTGAAACAGGTGGCTTTGACAAAGCACAGTCTACCCCAGTCTCAGAAATCAAGGGCTGTGAAGAAGTGAAAGACAAGTCTGGCAGCCTGACAAACCCCAGGAACCTGATAGTCTCTACTCTTCAATTTTTGGAATCTCAGGGTTGCTAAAATATATCCAGAGCACTGCAGTGGCTGGTAGCAATATTGCCAACTGATTTACAGAAAGTCAAAACTGATCCATAAAAGGAACACATCAGAAAAGAGAGCTCACCAAAGATTTACTTACTTTCCAAAACAGTGATTAGAAAACTTTGCCTTGCAGGCTAGCAGCAGAAAGATCTATGGTGTGTTTCTGCATACAGCAGATTAAAACACGCTTTTTAGCTTGAGGAATTGTATTTGAAGCATTTCAAGAGAACCTTTAGAACAGAAAGGCCAGAAGCTGATGCACAGCTGGTCTGTCACAGGGTCACAGCAGCCACATGTTATGCTTCCTCTTTTCTGAAACTTCTACTTGATAAAGCTCAGAGTTCATAGGAACAGTAACTACCAGTTGCTACCCTAGTGTCTTCTGGTTTAAACAGCAGCATTTGCAATAAATTTTACTGTTTCATATCCAAGGCAATAGTCTGAATGTGGTGGAGAGCGATGAAGAGAACTGCAGGTTAGCATCTAGGCTGCACACAAAACTAGAAATGCATTACCAGCTTGCAGGGACAGATTTATTACAAGACCATAGCAAAACAATTTTTATCTGTGGCATTTAACACTACAGCATAAGCTAAGTCAACCATGACATATACTCAGAGTCTTTAAAACAGAAGTGTTAAAGAAACAATTTGATTTATTCCCAGGAAAGCAATAACGTACAGTTTGAACAGGTGAACAGAGCTTTACTGCTACCATGTGCTCAGAGTACCTTCCTGACACACAGACCCATGATTTGAATGTAGAACTAAATATAACACAAGCCACTCTTTCAATTCACATTTCAGTGATGAGAGTTACTTTTAAATTGAGTAGGTGACTTCAAAACATGCAAAGTTTAAGCATATTTGCTTTGAGAACAAAATTAGCTATTTGACTGACCTTTAAAGTGTGCTTATTAAGCATAACCTGTTCAGAAAAGGTATTATTTCCTCTAGAAGTCTTACAGAGCCACGATCTATAAATTAAGCAGTAGTCGTTACGCAGGTCACAAGCACCGGGAGGAGCAGTAAGAGCTGGAACCACCCCCCCACCCCTTGAGCCAGCAAAAAGAGTAAAGTAGCTTTTTAAGGACTGCTGTAAAACCCCGGTCCAAGCTGAGAGCCCCAAAACATCAGCTAACAGGAGCACACAGCCCGACTCCACATCGACACCTCCCCCTCTACTTACGCCTCAAACACAGCCAAGAGCGGTTGCGGGTAACAGGGGAAAGAAGAGTGACAGACTCGTAGTCAAAATGCACTTTCCTCCGCAGAAGCCGGGCCCCAGAACCCCAAACCGCAGTTCACTGGCATCTTTCCCCCTCGACACCCGTTCTCGGCCCTTACCTGCTATATCCCAGAGCTGCAGCCGTACTAGGGTCTTGTTGTCCCAGTTTATAACTTTGAGCGCAAAATCCACCCCGATGGTGGCCCGGTAGTGCTGGGAAAAGAGCTGGTGCACGTACCGCTTGATAATGCTGGTTTTACCCACGCCTAGCTCTCCGATCACCAGCACCTTGAAAAGATGCTCCCGGCACTCCGGCACGCCGGAGCCCGCTCCTTCCCCGCCGGCCATCCTCGGCCTTCCCGCGGAGCGGAGCGCTGCGGGACCCGGCGGGACACCGCGGAGAAATGGGACTGCCGGGGCCGGAGCCTCTCCCGCCTTTTAACTTTCCCAGCTGCCAACTTTCCCTCGCAGACTCCCCGGTGGGCCGGCCCTGGCGGGCGGGGAGGCGAGCGGAAGATGAAGCGCGGTAGAAGTATGAACCACCTGACTATAGTCACAGGACGCGGAAACTCCGCAGCCTTATGAAAGCACGGGGAAGGGCAGCGGGGAGGGGCAGGGGGAGGGACCTGGCCCCGTCCCCCGGGATATCGGCGGATTGGACGGGTGGAGGATGGTAGAATGGGAGTATTGGAATCTCTCGCAGTTTTCTGGTTCTTCTTGTGGTCTGGATGGGCTGTCCGGGAGGCAGCCTGCAGTGGCTGAAGACCGGCGGTCCGCCCCGCTCTTCCGGGCAGGCCTGCACCCGGGGAGCGCCTGGGGAGAGCGGGGTGGGTCGCTGGCCATAGCGGCAGCTGAGCCCGAGAAGAGGCTCTAGCTGGGGACATGGCATTCCTTGAAGGCAGTATGTTCCACCTCTTTGTACTGGTAATGGCCGCGAAGTTTTCTCTCGGTTAAGTCTCGGGAGCACCTCTTCTCTGAAAACATGCAGGTTGTCTTCCCTCTGTGGGACGAAGGACTTGGTCAGGGTGTCGCCAGTAACCCACACGGACCCACAGTCATCTCTCCATTGCCAGGCATGCTGGCTCGCCCACCTGGAGCCAGCCTGGGGCCTAGTGAAATCAACCTACTCCCACCCTGGCTCGTTCCCCGTACTCGCTCACCCTGCAGCACGGCCTGGGACCGCACACCGGGGCCGGGTGGTGCGGAGCTCAACCTGTGCAAACAGACCGAGTGCAGAGGCGACAGCAGTGACGTAGCACAGGCTATCAAGTGGAAACTGCTTAAGTAACAGAGGAAAAAATGACCTCCTTGTATGCACGATTCCTGTCAAACGCCTACCACTACATTTGCTTCCCTTCTGTTCCGAAATCAATCCAATAATACGTTTTTTTCAGTGGCCGTTTTAAACAAAATACATCCGATGAAGCAGTAAATGAACAGACACATTGATAGAACCCAACATAAAATAAGTTTCCTGACCCAAGGGTCGTGTGTGCAGATTGTAAGTGCTATACTAACTTCAGTACAATTGCTCCAGTGAGTATTTTGTTCCCAACAGAAGCAGTAACACCAGAATGTAAGGCAAAACTGTTCCTCAAAATTAGATTATTGGGGGGTTTGATGCAGTGTGACACAGTGTGACGCAGTGTGGCACAAGTCAAGAGAGGAGATAAAGGAGAAACATTGTCATTAGTGGGGATATTGAAGATGACCATGAGATACCTTATTTCAGGAACATGTACTTTAACCATGATAGGTTCTGGTAAACCTCCTTAGGCATATCTGGACTCGTAGTCTATCTGCATGCATGCATAGTGAGGGCTTGGCTGGCATGCACTGAGGATTTCTCCCCACATAAATGCCCAAACTTCACTCCTTAGAATCATAGAATCATTACAGCTGGAAAAAAAACTCTAAGATCATTGAGTCCAGCCATTGACCTAACTACACCATGATCACCAAACCATGTCTCAATGTCTACATGTCTTTTGAACACCTCCAGGCACAGTGACTTCACCGTCTACCCAAGCAACCTATTCCAATGCCTGATCAACACTAAAGTAAAGAATTTTTTTTCTAATGTCCAATCTAAACCTCCCCTGGTGTAATTTAAGGCCATTTGCTCTCATTGTATCACTTGATACTAGGGAGAAGAGACTGTCCCCCTACATCCCTACAACCCCTTTTTAAGTAGTTGTAGAGAGAAATAGGGTCTCCCCTCAGCCTCCTCCAGGGGCTCCTCCCAATTTCCTCAG
This sequence comes from Picus viridis, assembly GCA_033816785.1. Taxonomy (NCBI): domain Eukaryota; kingdom Metazoa; phylum Chordata; class Aves; order Piciformes; family Picidae; genus Picus; species Picus viridis. Next base: position 28,182,603 of record CM066578.1, on the reverse strand, counting down.
CTGCTCCTCAGCGGACTTGTTGCCTTTCTATGGACACACTCCAGCACCTCAGTGTCTTTCTTGTAGTGAGGGGTCCAAAACTGAACACAGTATTCAAGGTGCAGCCTCACCAGTACAGAGGCAAAATCACTTCTCTGTTCCTGCCAGCCACACTGTTTTTGATAGAGTCCATGATGCTGTTGGCCTTTTTGGCCACCTGAACACACTACTGGCTCATATTCAACTGGTTGCCAACCAGCACCTCCAGGCCCTTTTCTGACAGGCAGCTTTTCATCCCCTCCCCAAGCCTGTATCATTGGGGTTGTGACTGAAATGCAGGACCTGGCACTTGGCTTTATTAAACCACACGCAACCTTCTTCCACTTGGGATGGGGTGAATTGTCACATGCTTACATAAACATGTGGCTAAGGCAAAAGCCTAGTTCCTCAGGCTTGGATGTAGTCTTTGTGTCTCCATTCCTTACCTGTCAGATGGTGATTATAGTATCTCCTGTCTTACAGGACAGTTAATTGGTTACTGGGCACACTCTGTCATTAAGTGGCAGAGAGTAAATACTTGCTTGTTCTAACTGCAGGCTTCTCATAACATTATATACATTGTTTTTCCTTGCATAGATGGGGTGGAAATTTTAGCTATTTCTTTCCATTTGTTAGGCCTTCCTACTACCCTCTGTCTTATATGCCATCAAAAATCATGTATTACTTTCTTCTCCTTATTTTGTAATGGAACATAGATCACACCAGACAACTAAACCAGCAGCTATACTATCATTAGTAAACTGAATATGAGTACTTCAGTGCACTTGAAATTTGGTAGCAACAGTATAAAAGAAGTCTGTATGTTAATTTTTTGCTCACAAACTGATTTTGAACAATAAGAACTAAGATCAAAACCAAGGAAGCCTATAAATGTCATGATCTGTTAACAGGAGAGTCACTGACAGATACGGGGGCAAAATGTGAACAATAATTTTCAGGAATTAATAATCTGATCAGTTCTAATTTCATTACAGCATGCCAAACATATATGGATGATGGCTTAATTAATAACTTGCCTTAATTTTGTTGTTATTTGTTTTGTTCAAGTTGGCTGGTATCCATGTAGAATAACCTGGCAAAATTATTTTCAGTCCTGTTATTACTGTTTTATGTCTCTGTGGTGCACTATAATCAACCATGTACGAGTTTATAGAATAAATTACAGTTGTCATTCCCCTAGTACAGTGTAGATAATCTTTATAGTGTGAGCTAAATTTTGGTGTCACTTTGTCTTTTATATGTTGCAGTTTGCTAGTATTAGCCCACCCATCCGCTGGGTTACTTTGCTAAATTATCTGTTTATCCAGGTCAGAACGCTGGCTTCTGGCAGCAGCTTAGTTCAAGGAACTGGCTGCTGACTGGAAGTGTTTCAGAAGCTTAGTCTAATGGTCGTTAGATGATGAATACCAACAAACTGGTGTAATAGCTTTGCTTGTAAGGTGATAATAAGCTTCCTTTTAGTCTGATCCTTAATGTCTTTTTGTATCTTTCTTCCTTCAAAGGTGCATCTTTCAATCTTTACCATGTCAGCCTATTCTCCACTTCCTCTACTACACCATTTTGCTTCTTCTTTCTTCTGTTTTCATCATAATAGCTGTAATACTTTAATATCTTCCCTTTTTTTGTGTTTTGTTTCTTTGGTTTCTCTTTTCATTTAATTTTCCCTTGAATTATCTTTTTCATCAGGTTTCAGTTTAGGCTTTTTGGGTTTTCTTGTCTTTTTTTTTTTTTTTTTTTTTAAAATGAATTGTCCCTTCCAGAGAGCCTTCCAGTTCTTCTGAGCTTTTTCTCTTCTGAAGCGAATGATGAATTCTTCACGTTTGTTCTTGTCAGCCTGTGGTAAAGAAAGGACAGCAGCAGGTTCAGCCAGTTTGTCAGGCCAGGAAAAGTGAAGCAGAGGGATGTGTTTAGTTTACTCTCCCTTGTAGCTGCATTAGAAGTGAAGCTCATAGCTGAGGGAATGATCTGAAAGGTGGAAAAGCAGAGGAAGTACAGCGCATGGAAGATTTCTCTGTATCCAGGTGAGGAAGCACAGCTGCTTGGGTGCTATGACTGAGTATATATACTTGCCATGTTATCTATCTCCGTGTGCTTCTTTGATCAGTTGGAGCACTGACAGAACACTTCCCTGCAAAAAAAAATCTCTGATGGAAAGCAATATTGTTGCAACAGACAGATTGTACTGCCTGGAGCAGTGTACGTGAGTGAACAGTAGTTTTCTAGGGAAATGTTCAAAAGTTTGGTTTTTAGTGATAGTAATACAGAAACAGCAGAGATCAAGGGAAGCACAAAAGTCTCAGGGTCTGTTGCAAAAATACTGCTGTGGCCAAGTAAAACACTGGATGACAAAGGACATACACAAGAGGATTGAATACAAACTACATGAAACTTACAGACGAGTTTATTGGCTACGAACACGTGCTTAGTTTTTACCCACTGAAAATATTTTCCTTCAGTTGTGTGAGAGCAAGCATGAACAAACATCTGAGATTATATGTTAGTATTAGTCTGTCTGGGACTTTATTTCCTACAAGGCAATACAATATACTGTTGTCTTTTCACTGCAAGTGCAACTGTATTATGTGAACTTGAGCTTGTAATAGACGCATAGCCTATATATAGGAAAATTCTACCTATGCTTGAAAGATGTGGTTGCAGAAATACGAATACCGTGTCTATGTCTCTTGCAGCTACTGTTAAACAACTCTAAATATATATTGGAAAACATAGAAAAATAGATATTAAGGTTTTATTAAAACCTATTAGATAGGGGTCTATACAGTGGAGTAATAGAGGAATGCTTTTATCTGGAAGAGAAAGACAAAACAGCCATGACAGTCATGCCAAGCAGTGACATTGCCAGTCAGTGATGCAGGGCTTGGACTGCCATCTCTACATGGCAACTGAGCTTACTTAATCCCCATTTACAGGCTTCCTGTTAACCACATTCTGGGCTATATTTATTTTATTGTTAACTCTAGGGGTTTTTTTAAAGTTTTTTGTGCCTTTGCAGTAATCAGGAGATGAATGGATGCAATACTGCTTGGGCTGTGAGAGAGACTGGACAAGCTCCAGCACCCCAATGTCTTTCATGTAGTGAGGGGCCCAAACCTGAACACAGTACTCAAGATGTGGCCTCACCAGTACTGAGTATAGGGGTCTGATCCCTTCCCTGGTCCTGCTTGAGCACATGCTGGGTCATGTTCAGCTGGTCGTCAGTCAGCACCCCCAGGTCTTTCTCCTCTGGGCAGATTTCCAGTCACTTTTCCCCCAGCCTGTAGCACTGCATGGGATTGTTGTGATTGAAGTGTAAGAGCCAGCACCTGGCCTTATTGAATCTCATACCACTGGCTTCAGCCCATCAATCCAGCCTGTCCATGTTCCTCTGCAGACCCTTCCTACCATCAAGCAGATCAATACTGTCTCCCAACTTAGTGTTGTCTGTGAACTTACTGAGGTGCACTCAGTCACCTCTTCCAGCTCATTGATAAAAATACTAAAGAGAACTGGCCCCAGTATTGAGCCCTGGGGAACACCACCTGTGACTGGCTGCCAACTAGATTTAATTTCATTCACCAACACTCTTTCACAGAATCACAGACTGTTAGGGCTTGGAAGGGACCTTGAGAGATCATCTAGTCCAGCCCCTCTGCCAAAGCAGGATCACACAGAAACTCATCCAGGCAGGTCTTGAGTATCTCCAGATACTCAAGCCATTCATCCAGTTTTTAACCGAGCAAAGCATCAACCCATTCAAGCCATCATCAGCCAGTTTCTCCAGGAGGGTGCTTTACTAAAGTCCTGGAAAATAACATCCATAGCCTTCCCCTCCTCCACTAAGTAGGCCAACTTGTCATGGAAGAAGATCAGTTTCATCAAGAAGGACCTGCCCTTTATGAAGGAATGCCAACTGGGCCTGATCACCTGTGAGCTCCTGCAGGGTCAAGGTCAGAGAGACAGGTATGTAGTTTCCCAGATCCTCCTTCTGGCCCTTCTCATAGGTGGGCATCAAATGGAAACAGAAAGGGTTCTGTGACCTTTAAACTTTGTAATACTAAGTCCCTATTCTGCTTACATACCTAAGCAAGTGCGGAACGTGTAGTTTCCACTGCAATACTGTATCAACTAATTTTGACTGTTTCTCAGTTCTGTAGTTATTTGTGTAATGGTTTTATTGGTGTGGTAACACTTCCACCCCAAAAAATTAATAAAAAATTTTAAATGTCCTATTTGTTTCCATAGTGACATATTCTCTCCACCTAAATATTCTATCTGATACACTTTCTTTTTAAAGGACCCTCAGTCTTGATGTACATACATTTTCTAATCACATTAGTGGTTTGGATTTTTTAACTTGGTGTGCAAACCTCATTACATTCATCAAGGCCAAGTGCAAGTTCCCGCACATGGTTCAGGGCAATCCCAATCACAAATACGGTCTGGAGAACTGATTGAGAGCAGGCCTGAGGAGAAGGACTTGAGAGTGTTGGTTGACAAGAAGGTCAACCTGACCCAGCGAAGTGCACTTGCAGCTCAGAAAGCCAGCCATATCCTGGGCTACATCAAAAGAAATGTGACCATCAGGTGGGAAGGTGATTCTCCGCCTCTGCTCTTGTGAGAAACCACTCAGAGTACTGTGTTCAATTCTGAGACTATCAGCGCAAGAAGGACATGGGCCTGCTCAGGCAGGTCCAGAGGAGACCCGTGAAGATGATCTAGAAGAGGGCTAGAGCACCTCTTGTATGAAGACAGGCTAAGAGAGTTGGGATTGTTCAGTCTGGATAAGAGAAGGCGCTGGGGAGACCTTATAGCAGTCCTCCAGTACTTAAGGGGGCCTACAAGAAAGCTGGAGACGGATTTTCAAAAGGGCATGTGGCGATAGAGCAAAGGGTAATGGCTTTATACTGAAAGAGGGTGGGCTTAGATTAGATATAAGCAAGTTGTTCACTGTGAGAGTAGTGAGGCACTGGAACAGGTTGCTCAGAGACATGGCAAATATCCTGTCCTTGGAACTGTTCAAGGACAGTTTGGATGGGGATTTGAGCAACCTGGTATAGTGGAAGGTGCCCCTACCCATGGCAGGGGGTTGGAACTAGATGATTTTTAAGATCCTCTCCAACCCAAACCACTCTATGAAAGGGTGAAAATAACATATTTGAAATAAAGATACAGTGTGTGACTACCGTGTGTGAGAATGAATCTGGGTTTAATGCCCAATTGCTTTACCTGTATTTGCAGACATAGCAGTTTTAGGTTCATCATTCACAAGGAAAAGCATTTCTTTAATAAAAATTTCCCCTTCCCTTTCCCCTTCCCCTTCTTTCCATGTGTGCAGGATTAGCATGTAATCAAAGCCATTTTGTTTCTTGAGTGTGTACTCCATCACAGCGCTCCAGTTCCTGACTTGCCCCTGGCTATATGTGCCTTGTTTGCCAGATTGTTCCTGAGGAGCAGCATCACTCAGTTGGTGCAGAGCTGGCATCTGGGAAACCAGAATTGAGTGCTTTGCCAGCTGGCTGATCAGCTGAGGAACAAAGACAATAGCTTATCTATGATTGCTCTGGTCTGCTCCCAAGAGATTATTGTCCTTCAGACTGGCATGACTTTTGGGTCACTGCCAATTTTCTTCACTGTACTGCTGATCTGTGTACATTTTGCTCCTTCTTTTCTGTAGATATTTGTCATTTTCCCACAATTTTCCTTTTATTTGTGATGATCATAGAGTCATTTAGTTTAGAAAAGACCTCTAAGACCATTGAGTCCAGCCATTGACATCACAACCCATGGCCATTAAACCATGTCCTGATGTGCCAAGTCTACATATTTTTTTAACATGTCCAGGGACAGTGACCCCACCACCTTCCTGACCAAGCTATTCCAATGCCTAACCATTCTTTCAGTAAACAAATTTCCAATCTGTGGTGGAGTAGGAAGGTTCCCCCCCACACACAAAAGAATTCTACAGCTAACTCAGCCGGAGAAGCAGATGAAAGCTGTATTTTACAAGCAGATATGGAATGCAGTGAATATGTACAAAAACATACAATATTTACAATATATACAGAAATATACAGCAAAGTATGTAATACAGGAAACCTTTCCCCAACCCCCTGCGGCCAGGGGGTTCGGCCTGCCACTCCCTTCTCCCTCCCTACCTCCCCTTTTTCCCAAAAGGGTTAGAGAGAGAAAGGAAGGTAATTAAAAGGGGAAAACTTTGTTAAAGCTCAAAGCGAATGCAAAAGTTAGTTTTCTTATCTGGTTAGCAAGAATCGTAGAGAGAAACGAGCCAGCTCACAGCACAGGGGGAAGAAGAAGACGACTACTGACTCCCCCGACTGAAAGACTAAACAAAAAAGCTACAACCGGGTTCCACCAATGAAATTGGATTAGCATATCTCTTGTTTTCATTCTAATATCAAAACATTCGGCTAGAGTGTTCAGAAAGTGTCTCTTCCTTAAAGGCACAGCCTAAACCGGTCACAATCCACCCCTGCTAAACAATTTCATTGGCTGTTCGTACTGTCCATCCAATCTAAAACAACATCTACAGTTTGTAAGTAAAGTTCATAGTCCATTCCGGCTATCCTCAGGTGTAGATGATTCAGAAGTCCAAGAAAGAAGAAAAATGGAAGACAGTTTGTCTCTTCGCAGATGAAGCGAAGAAAAGGGAAAACAGGGAAAAAGGGAAACAGGGAAACAGGGATCCTCAGTTGACTCAGGACTCTCAGGGTTCTCAGGGTTCGTGCACTGTAGATTCCTCAGGGATTCTTCCTTTGGGCACGATGTAGCTGTACAACACTCTGAAATTAAACTCTTTCAGCTAAAGTCAAATTTCTTTGTGGAATACACTGAATTTCGCCATTCTCTTGCATTACCCAATAAGTGTGACCCGGACCTTCAGCTGAGACCACCCCTCGGACAGGTTTAGCCTCTCCCGAGGGAGAAAATACCCAAACAGTTTTACCTAACAGATTCTTTTCTTTAACAACAGGAACTCTATCACTTTCTACTTTCTGTAGCAGATCTGAATGTGCAGGTCCAGCTCGGTTCACTGAACCTCTACTATTTACCAGCCAGGTTGCTTGTGCTAAATGTTTTTCCCAGTTTTTCAAAGATCCACGCCCCATGGCTTTAAGAGTGGTCTTCAACAAACCGTTGTAGCGTTCAATCTTCCCTGCAGCTGGTGCATAGTAGGGGATGTGGAATATCCACTCGATGCCGTGCTCTTTGGCCCAGCTCTTTACAAGGTTGTTTCTGAAGTGAGTTCCGTTGTCTGACTCAATCCTTTCTGGAGTTCCGTGTCTCCACAGGATTTGTCTCTCCAGACCAAGAATGGTGTTGCGTGCCGTCGCATGTGGAACTGGATAAGTTTCCAACCATCCAGTGTTCGCCTCTACCATAGTAAGCACATACTGCTTACCAGAACGAGAACGTGGTAGAGTGATGTAGTCAACTTGCCAAGCTTCACCATACTTGTACTTGGACCATCTGTCACCATACCATAAGGGCTTAAGTCGTTTTGCCTGCTTAATAGCAGCACAAATGTCACAGTCATGGATGACTTGTGTGATAGCATCCATGGAAATGTCTATGGATCTGTCACGAGCCCACTGGTAGGTTGCATCTCTGCCTTGATGTCCTGACAAATCGTGAGCCCACCGAGCTAAGAATATCTCACCTCGGTGTTTCCAGTCGAGATCAAGATCAGAGTCCATGTCTACTGGAGAAACTCTTGCAGCTAGATCTGCTTGATGGTTGTGTTGCTGTTCCTCAGTAGCTTTGCTCTTAGGAATGTGAGCATCAATGTGTCTCACCTTCACTGGAATTCTCTCGATTCGATCAGCAATGTCCTGCCACAGGTCAGCTGCCCAAATGGGCTTTCCTTTCCTCTGCCAACCACTCTTTTTCCAGTTCTTTAGCCAACCCCACAGAGCATTGGCTACCATCCATGAGTCGGTGTAGAGATAAAGCTTTGGCCATCTCTCACGTTCAGCTACGTCGAGAGCTAGCTGGACAGCTTTTACCTCTGCAAACTGGCTGGATTCTCCTTCTCCATCCTTTGCTTCTGCAACTCGGCGTGTTGGACTCCACACTGCAGACTTCCACCTTCGCTTGTTCCTGACAAGATGACAGGAACCGTCTGTGAACAAAGCATATTTCTTTTCATCATCTGAAAGGTCATTGTAAGGAGGAGCTTCCTCAGCACGAGTTACTCTCTCCTCTGGAGGTTTAGTACAGTTGGTACCTTCAGGCCAACTTGAGATCACCTCCACTAGACCAGGTCTTTCAAGATTTCCCATTCGAGCTCTCTGTGTTATCAGAGCCATCCACTTAGACCAGGTGGAATCTGTTGCATGATGTGGTGTGGAACCTTTGCCTTTGAACATCCAATTCAAAACTGGTAATCTGGGAGCTAAGAGAAGTTGTGATTCAGTTCCAATTACTTCAGAAGCTGCTTTTACTCCTTCATAGGCAGCTAGAATCTCTTTCTCTGTTGGAGTATAATTAGCCTCTGAACCTCTGTAACCTCAACTCCAGAAACCAAGAGGTCGTCCACGCGTCTCACCTGGAGCTCTTTGCCACAAGCACCAGGTTGGACCATTGTCACTTGCAGCCGTGTACAAAATGTTCTTAATGTCTGGACCATCTCGGACAGGTCCCAGACCCATTGCTTAAAACAACCCTTTCGCCTACCGGGATCTTAAACTCCTTTATCTCTATGGGCAGAGTGCTGGAGGTCACATTCCCGTATCTGTTAAGCCAGAAGAATCCCAGGCACCGGTCATAAAGAAGCTGAATCTTATACTTAAACCATAAATACGATTTATACATGAAGTATCTGCCTAAGCGATCGAAAATCAATCCCAGAACATGCTTATAGATAAGGGCCCCAAAAATTGAAAAGAACAGACGCTCTAAAATCCAAAACACTTTCATGTTTGCAACTCCGACTCGAGCAGGCAATAAATCAAGCAACCTTTTAGCCCAGCTTCTGGACAGCAATTATCCACAAGCCGCACGTTGGACCGCCAATTAAAAAATATGTGGTGGAGTAGGAAGGTTCCCCCCACACACAAAAGAATTCTACAGCTAACTCAGCCGGAGAAGCAGATGAAAGCTGTATTTTACAAGCAGATATGGAATGCAATGAATATGTACAAAAACATACGATATTTACAATATATACAGAAATATACAGCAAAGTATGTAATACAGGAAACTTTTCCCCAACCCCCCTGCGGCCAGGGGCGTTCGGCCTGCCACTCCCTTCTCCCTCCCTACCTCCCCTTTTTCCCAAAAGGGTTAGAGAGAGAGAGAAAGGAAGGTAATTAAAAGGGGAAAACTTTGTTAAAGCTCAAAGCGAATGCAAAAGTTAGTTTTCTTATCTGGTTAGCAAGAATCGTAGAGAGAAACGAGCCAGCTCACAGCACAGGGGGAAGAAGAAGATGACTACTGACTCCCCCGACTGAAAGACTAAACAAAAAAGCTACAACCGGGTTCCACCAATGAAATTGGATTAGCATATCTCTTGTTTTCATTCTAATATCAAAACATTCGGCTAGAGTGTTCAGAAAGTGTCTCTTTCTTAAAGGCACAGCCTAAACCGGTCACACAATCTAACCCTCCCATGGTGAAATTTGAAGTAATTTCCTCTTGTTCTATCACTTGATACCACAGAGAAGAGAGTGACACCCAGTGACACCCACCTCACTATATCCTCCTTTTAGGTAGTTGTGGAGAGAAATGAAGTCTCCCCTCAGGCTCCCCTTCTCCAAACTAAACAATCCCAAATCCTTCAGCTGATTTTCATAAGACTAGTTCTCCAGGCCCTTCACCAACTCTGTTGCTCTTCTCTGGACACACTCCAGCACCTCAAGTGTCTGTCTTATAGTGAGGGGTGCAGCCTCATTGAAGATGATGTCTGCCTGTCATGGATTGAGTTGAACCTGCTCTTGTTCCACATACCGTGCTGCAGTCATGCCAGCTTCAAAAATGAAAGTGCTGAATGGAGCAAAGTATTATGGGGCTTGAAGTTTATATTTCAACAGGGGAGGCTTCCTGATCTGATTGCTGCTTCTGGGTTCAGGGTTCTTTGGCACACCAACAGATCTTGCTAGAACAACATCCTTCAAATATTGGTCTTCTGCCCTTGGTCTTATTTCTAGCAAGCCTGTGCCCTACCCTCTTCCAATCTAGTTTAAAGCTGTTAGCAACAGACAGTTAAACATAAGGTACTGTTAGTTTGGGCTATCTCAGATGCAACCTCATTCCTGCAACCTCTGTTCTATGGAGACCTCATTGCCTATACATCTCTGAACTGTCTGAACATAAAAGAAGGAAAAAGAGCTCAGTCTATGCAGAAGTCCTGGTAACTGAATATCTGTTTAATGCTTATAATACATTCTTCTGACAGGTAGCTGCAGGATTTTTCTTTTCAACAAATATTTGCACACTTATCCGTACCTAATGTTTCAAAAGCCTTTTTTATTGCAGGCCGGAAAGCCAATCAGATCCTGGGCTGCATCAAGAGGAGTGTGGCCAGCAGGTCAAGGGAGGTGATTCTCCCCCTCTACTCAGCTCTGGTGAGACCCCACCTGGAGTACTGCGTCCAGTTCTGGAGCCCCTATTACAAGAGGGATATGGACGTGCCGGAAGGTGTCCAGAGAAGAGCCACGAGGATGATCAGAGGGCTGGAGCACCTCTCCTGCGAGGGCAGACTGAAGAAGTTGGGGCTATTCAGTCTGGAGAAGAGAAGGCTCTGAGGTGACCTCATTGTGGCCTTCCAGTATCTGAAGGAGCCTACAGGAAGGCTGGGGAGGGACTTCTCAGGCTATCAGGTAGTGATAGGACTAGGGGGAATGGAATGAAGCTGGAAGTAGGGAGATTCAGACTGGATGTGAGGAGGAAGTTCTTCACCATGAGAGTGGTGAAGCCATGGAATGGGTTATCTAGGAAGGTGGTTGAGGCCCCGTCCCTGGAGGTGTTTAAGACCAGGCTGGATGAGGCTCTGTCCAGCCTGATGTAGTGTGGGGTGTCCCTGCCCATGGCAGGGGGGTTGGAACTAGATGATCCTTGTGGTCCCTTCCAACCCTGACTGATACTATGATACTATGATGTGTTGCTGATTCCATAAGCACCAATGAGCAAGGAAAAGGGCACCTGTCTTATAGTCTGCTATCAATTATACTAAAGATTATTTTTTAATTATTATTATTTGCTAATGTTCAAAATACTGACAAAAAAAAGTGCATACAACTGCCACTGGGTGACATATTTAGGCTTTAGGACTGTTCTTCCAACTGGACAACCTGGCGTGCAGTTATAATCTGTATCTTGTTTTACTCCTCACCACAATGAGTTAAGTAGTAGGTCTCTCTACTTCCTAATACTTTATTGTTCATAGTAGCCTATGAACAAGAATTGATTTGCCATACAATTTCCAACAGATATTTTTCTCTAAGCTTGGTTAGGGGACACCAATTGCCTTGTAGTCTAAGAATCAAGAAGATGGCGAATGTTTTCCTAGGATTCTGTGAGAGAGGGAACCTTTCGTCTTAGAGTACTTCAGCTCAGCATAATCGGTTTTGTTAGGGCAGCTTAGAGATGCAGTGAAATTTAAAGAGATGACAGATATAGTGAATTCCTAAAATTGAACCAAGCAATACTGCAAAGAAATCTGAAAGAAACGGGATTTATTCAATTACTGCCAAATTTCAAGACATTAAAGAGAAGAAAGACTGACAAAAGAGGCAGAAAGAAACAGAAGACAATGTGCATGTTTCTGCCTAATTTCAGAACCTTCAGTTTCAGAAAATCATCATATCACAAAGAGAACCCCAAACCACAAAAATCTAACTAGGAAAAAACACAAAGGTGACAGAGACAATTGTAGCAGGTTCACAATGAAAGTAGGAAGGCAAAAATAAGTTTCTGTCACTCAGAAGACTTCATCACACTTGCCTGGCCCTTATTCCTAAATCATCTTTCATTTCTAGGAAGATCCCATGGTGTGAAATGTCAAACTAACACCTCAAAATAAGTTTGTGATTTATTTCCAGCCACTACTAGCATGCCACATAATGCTAGGAAAGTCATTCACTCTTCCTGGTCTAAGGTTGCCATCTACAACATACAAATAATTATATTAAGTTTGGAAAACTTGAGATGAAAACCTATCAGTGACATATCCATTTATAGCTATTAGTCTGATGCATAGCTGATGACCTTGAGTCCATGGCTTCATATCTAGTTTTGATAAAAGACAAGAAAAATATTGCAGCCTAAAATGAAGTATTTCTACTGATTTTCTATCAGTACCTATGTATCTTTCTTCAATTCCTCTTTTTATTGTTTCCTTCCAGTAAGATATTCTGCTGAAGAAATTTAACTTCTTTAAATACCTATTCAAGATACACTGTTAAGTTTGCAAATCAGGCACTAGTCTGTTATTGAATTTATGGGAACAAAAATTTCCTTACTTCTTCAGAAACACTTCAGTCTGTGATTTGCTCCCTTGTCTGTTTAATCGTGTCCTCTAACTACTGATACTGATCTCAATGATTTTAAAGGTGCCTAACCACTTTTGCCAAAGAGATAGTTCTTTGGCAAAAGTGGTTAGTTCTTTGGATCGGTTAAATGTTAACCCAATCTCAAGCATACATACAGTGAATTTGGTGGGATAAAGTACTGTGGACCACAAAGTGCAAACCCACTCCTTTCCATGCCATCACAGCTCTGTGTCTGTGATTTGTCTCTGTGATGGAGATACTGAATTCTTCACTTCATAGCTTCCAGATTATGGACATTCTCTTCCCAGCAACAAGCTGGCTGGTCATAGAGCTCAGGCATCAGCTCTTCTGATCTACTTTTGCAGTTTCTTGCTGTAATAGATCTTAACTATAAAAGAATCCAGTTTCTGGCAGAAGGAAACACGCAAAGAACAGAGGAAGTTGTAGATTGCATATATAGAAGTTCCATTTAGAACAAAAGGTCTCTATTTAAAATGTCCCAAAGTTACAGTCAGCATTGCGTCCTTTTGCTGGACCTAGCAAATGCTTACTTTCTTACAAGTTCTTGAATGCATGCTATACATCAGAGAGCTTTTCTTCCAAAATTGGTTCTCAGACCATAAACAGTCTTTTCAAATAGCAGCTTGTCACAAGACATATCATAGATACCAACCAAGTATTTTTTCCCTTTTTCTTCTTTTTCTTCTAAATGAAAATGTTTCTTCTGGCAGCTTCTTAAAAGCTACTTCAAAGAAGTCTTCTCAAGAGTGTTGGGGTGTTTTTTTGTTGTTTGTTTGTTTTCAGCTGACCTAGTGTTTTGGTTCTTCCCTCCAGAAAATTACCCAAGATATTTGAAATTTGAAAAGGTTGACCTAATAGTAGTTTTAATTTTTAAAAATAAGAATGTATTTCAAGACTGTATTTCAATTTTAGTTTCAGTAATTCTTGATATCTCGCAACTGCAATGACGATCTATCATAAAGGTGTGAGAGCTGGAGCAAATTTAGTAGTTTTTGAAAACTACTGAACTATCAAACCCCATGCAATCCAACGCAGTACATAGGACATGCTTTGTTCCAGTCACAGAATCTCAGAATGTTAGGGGCTGGAAGGGACCTCCAAAGATCATCTAGTCCAACCCCCCTGCCAGAGCAGGATCACACAGGAATGCATCCAGGCGGGTTTTGAATATCTCCAGAGAGGGAGACTCCACAAGCCCCCTGGGCAGCCTGCCATATGAGTTGATACAGGAAAGCTGAAGTGATATTTGAGACTCGTGCCTCAAGGCTAACGTATCTAAGTGATTTATTAATTGCTGAGAGAGCAAAGTCTACAGGTTACCTACACAGGCTGGCCACATGCAGCATTTGGAGTTCCTCCCATGCCACTCCTCTGCTGGATTGCAGCCACTCATGTGATGGACTGAAGAACACATCATCTAGTGATCTCTTAACCTCTTTTCTAATATGCCACCAACTGCTGCCCATTCTCCATAAATTCTAACCATGTAGTGTGTCACTTTGGTAGGTGCCTTTCAGTGGATTTCTCTTGCACAATACAGGTGACTGAAACTACATTTTTTACTTAATTTAGAAGTAATGTTTTATTTGAAAAGCCAAGCATTCAAAGTTATGAAATGCTAGAAGGCTGCCTATCCAACCTTACTTTGGTACCATTCATGTGCCAGGCCTTAATAATGCAGCCGCATTCTTCTCCTGTTTCCAGCTTCATTCAGTGTAGTGTACGCTTAGAGAATACAGCATCTGTTAACTAATTTTTCCTTGTTTCTCAACTAGTGGTTACACCATAGAATTTTAGAATTATTCCATTCTTCATGATCTTTTCTAGCATATTCCTCACAATGGTGAGGAATGATTAATGATTAATTAATAATAAAATTTAATTGTTATATCTCTACTATTAGATGAAATGCATCTTGTTATCTCTGTTTAAAATCCATGGAAGTAGAACAACATCTCTTCCAGAGGCCATGAAGGAAATAGGTGGAAGAACTGGAGCTGGAATTTGGGGCCCAGTACAGTGCTTGTTCTCTTGGATCAAACCACTTTCCTCTGGGAAACTGCCCTGACTTTTGTTGGCTTTGTAGTTTTGAGTATTCATAATGCCTGCTCACACTCACTAAAAATAGCTAGAAAATAAAAGAAAAAAACCTAGAGAATAAAATCCCAGTCAAAAAATGTTCTGTCCCTGAAGCAACAAACCCAAATCTCTAAATGAAACAAGCTTTTCAGTGAGCTGAAAGTTCATTTCAATGAAACTGAAGTTGCATCTTTTCTTCATCCTAATGCTTACCCATTCTCACTTCCCAAAACTCAGTATACACTGGGGAAGGCACCACTTGTGCTAGGGGTAATACAGAGCTACACTTGTACCAACTGTTAGACCAGAACTGGTGTGACCTCTGATGCACTTGCACACTGCTGCCAAACTGAATGTAGGATGGGCAAATGTTGTCTGCTTTCCTGTGGTGATATTTGGGTATGCATAATAAATACCATTCCTGACTTTTTTGAAAGCTAACAGGACTTAAGGCTGTAATATTGCTTTCCCTTTCTCAATGTGTCTATGACTGAAATTAACCAGTTTGTTAAACACCTAGTATGGGAGGGGGTGATGGGCAAATGAACACGCAGAGTGTGTAAATGCATCTTTCCTTGGCACACCAGAAGTAATATCCATTTCCTACAAAAAGTCCTCTACAAGAGAATGATTTCTAGCTCTGAGAAGACAAAAATACCTGCAGTTACCTAAATAGGTTTTTGCTCCTTCAGCCACCATTGCATGAATGCTGTTCAGATACTTGCAGGGATAATGACAGTGTAAAATCTTGGAGTAAGTAAATAAAAGAGTTTTCCTTCAGCTCTCCGGTTGTTAAAAAATAGAGTGCTAATACTTTTCAGACATAACAGAGACACATAAATCAGTTTAAAAAAATAATTGAAAACCTAAAAGCACTATGTTTTAATGCCAGTGCCTGGTGTCATGTCATGTAGTTTCTTCAGATGTTCTGAGAAAAAATTTGCCTAGTCCTTATTGTAATTTAGTTCAGTTAGAATTGTTAAAGAATAAAAGTAAAAAGTAAAATCTCCTATGATGTCTCTGTATGATAAATGTATGTTGATAATTTTGCTAAAGAGCCTTCCTCAGTGTACCTGGAGTGTATATGTTTCAAAGGAATATTATGAAATGGACCCATTTCCTTGGCTTGTCTAACATGTACATGTTCATGGTATAACAACTCAGCAAGGTATTTAGTGAATCCTTCAAATTTCTGGAAGCAAATATTTGGGTTTGGTGTTGTCTGTCCTTCAAAGATTCTTCAGATGGGACTTTAAAACTTCAAACTGGAACATAAGTGCTTTGATAGGGTCAGGGATGCAGTCAGAGAGCAGTATAATCCCCCCAAATCTATGAGGAAGTAGTTAGGGACTTGCTGAGCCACTTGGATACTCACAAGTCCATGGGACGAGATGGGATCCCTCCTAGAGTGCTGAGAGAACTGGCAAATGAGCTGGCCAAGCTGCTCTCCATCATTTACCACCAGTCCTGGCTCACTGGAGCGATCCCAGATGACTGGAAGCTGGCCAGTGTGATGCCCATCCACAAGAAGGGCTGGATGGAGGAACCTGCAAACTTCAGGCCTGTCAGCCTGACCTCAGTGCCAGGAAAGATTATGGAGCAGATCATCTTGGGGGCAATCACAGCACACCTGCAGGATGGCCAAGGGATCAGGCCCAGCCAGCATGGATTTAGGAAGGGCAGGTCCTGCCTGACCAACCTGATCTCCTTCCATGATCAGCTGACCCGCCTGGTGGATGTGGGGCAGGCTGTGGATGTAGTCTACCTGGACTTCAGCAAGGCCTTTGACACTGTCCCCCACAGCAAACTCCTGGCCAAGCTGTCAGCCCGTGGCTTGGACAGCAGCACTCTGCACTGGGTTAGGAACTGGCTGGAGGGCCGAGCCCAGAGTGGTGCCACATCCAGCAGGCAGCTGGGTGTGTGACCCCAGGGATCAGTGCTGGGCCCCATCCTGTTCAATGTCTTTATTGATGATCTGGATGAGGGCATTGAGTCCACCATTAGTAAATCTGCAGGTGACACCAAGTTGGGAGCAGGTGTTGATCTGTAGAGGGTAGAAGGGCTCTCCAGAGGGACCTTGTCAGGCTGGCTAGATGGGCAGAGTCCAACATGATGGCATTTAACAAGTGCCAGGTGCTGCACTTTGGTCACAACCCCACGCAGCATTACAGGCTGGGGTCAGAGTGGCTGGAGAGCAGCCAGGCAGAAAGGACCTGGGGGTACTGGTTGACAGCCGGCTGAACATGAACCAGCAGAGTGCCCAGGTTGCCAAGAAGGCCAATGGCATCCTGGCTGCATCAGAAATAGTGTGGCCAGCAGGAGCAGGGAGGTCATTCTGCCCCTGTACTCTGCATTGGTTAGGCCACACCTTTAGTACTGTGTCCAGTTCTGGGCCCCTCAATTTAAGAAGGACATTGAGACACTTGAACGTGTCCAGAGAAGGGCAATGAGGCTGTTGAGAGGTCTTGAGCACAAGCCCTATGAGGAGAGGCTAAGAGAACTGGGGTTGTTTAGCCTGGAGAAGAGGAGGCTCAGGGGAGACCTTATTGCTGTCTACAACTACCTGAAGGGTGGTTGTAGACAGGTGGGGCTTGGTCTCTTCTCCCAGGCGACCAACACCAGAACATGAGGGCACAGTCTCAAGCTGCTCCAGGGGAAATTTAGGCTTGAGGTGAGGAGAAAGTTCTTCACAGAAAGTTGTTGGCCATTGGAATGTGCTGCCCAGGGAGGTGGTGGAGTCCCCATCCCTGGAGGTGTTCAAAACAGGACTGGACATGGCACTTGAAGCCATGGTTTAGTTGGTCATGTGACGTTGGATAATGTGTTTGACCTGGTGATCTCTGAGGTCTTTTCCAACCTTATTGATTCTATGATATTGCAGGCATTTTGAGTAACCCTAATGATTGCATACAAGGAAACTGGCTTTTAGTGAAGACTGGCAACACATTAAAGCAATTCTGTGGGAAAGACAAGAAGAGGACCTTTCATGTGTACCTGTGGTGGTTTGGCCCTGGCTGGGGGCCCAATGCCCACCAATACTACTCTATCACTCCCCTTCTCAGATGGACAGGGGAGAGGGAAAATATAACAAAAGGCCCATGGGTCAAGAGAGAAGCAATTTAATAGGATGAAAAGCAAAAGCAAAGGCCATGTGCAGAAGCAAGAGCCAAAAAAGATGTTATTTTGTGCTTCCCATCAGCAGACAATGTTCAGTCACCCCTGGGATGCAGGGCTTCAGTACTTGTAGTGGTTGCTCCAGAGGACAGATGCTATCAACAAATGTCCCCATACTTCCTTCTTTCCCTTAGCTTTTATATCTGAGATGACATCATATAGTATGGAATACTCCTTTGGTCAGTTTGTGTCAGCTGGCTTGGCTGTGTCTTCTCCCAAGATCTTGCCCATCCCTCAGCCTACGGTTGGGGTGGAATGTTGGAAAAGCACAGCCTTGGTGCTTGGCTCTGAAGTTGCCAGAGCAGTGGTGTGTTACCAACATCCATCTAGATCACTGCAAAACACATCACTATGAAAGATGCTCTGGGGAAAATTAACTCCGGTTAGCCAAATGCAATACAGTACCTTTGTCCAGTTCTCTGTTGACTAGCAGGTCCTTTTGCTGGTTGCCATACGTGATGCTCACTATTTTTCCACACAGTTCACTATGATTTAAACATGCCGCTGAATTATCATAGAATTGGGCTCTTATTTTAAGTACTTCTCAGGCCACTAGGCTTTGGATGAAAACTCACCATCTCTGCCTGCCTTAATCTACAACCATAATACAATTGTGTTTTCAATTTTACATCCTCATTCCATAAGAATTCTGAACAGCTGTGAGAATGATCATTTGGCAGCTTCTGGTATCTACATTGGTGATCTAAACAGCCCCAAGATTAAATAAATAGTTTGCTGTTTTTTTAAGTTCAGGTAACCTGTGTATAGAGACTGGAACGAGAAACTGTAGCATATGTGTGGCATGCAATTAAACCTCATTAATGACACCCACAGAGCTCTCAGTAGAGAAGCTACTAGATAAGTAGATGAGCTGTCCAAGCTTCATAGATACAAGGGAAAATTACTGCCATTGAAACTGCCAAGAACCTGCAGCCTACTTACACATAAAGACACCAAGGAAGGCACTTCTCCTGCACTATGAAGCTCACAATCTAAACAGAGACAATGGGCAAGTTGAGCAGAATTATAGAATGATTCTAACATAACCGTTAATCTGTTTTGCATTTCAAAAATTATTAGAGTGCATGGATATAATATTAAAAATGGAGTTAGAAAGAGTAAATGTTCTGAAAGATTTAGGGAGCATATTATTTAGAGAGAGATCATACAATAGGCATGAAAGCATTTAAAAGCATTTCCACACAGCGTGACAGGCTGCTAGGTTGCTATTCTGTGCCATGTCTCCCTATTTGCAGTGAAACAAATTCATTCTACAGCTAATGAACAAGACATTGTTGTCCTTTCTTTTCACCTCTCCTTTCTGCTAGGAAAGACTATCAGGACTAGGTATGGCTTTGCCTCTTGAATTTCAAACCCTGCTTGATATACTCTTATTTGCTTGACAATGAGTTTCTTGAATTGTAGGGTTGGTGTGAAATATAACGAGCAGACTGTGCAGATATGAAACTTCACCCCAGAGGATCTAATTTCTGTATGCAGTCATTCATTTCTGCTCTACAAGCTTATGCTTGTACACCATGTTTCTCAGATTTGTCACCCTTAAATTAAAAACAAGCCTGCAGGGACCTATTTCTGTTTAATAATGATCTCAAGTAAGATGAGTCTTACAAGGGATAAGCAGTCTATAGAGAGTTTAAGTCTTTCTCACATTTCAGTTCTCCTTTCCTTATTTTACTTGTTAGATGTAGTTATTTGAATGAATCAATTACTCCCTCATTTCTACAGAATGCTAATCCTTGTTCTTAATTTAAAACTGCTTATGCTACAATTTGCACCAAATAACATGGAATGGTAAGGATAGTCATTCTAATTGCAGAGGCACAAATAATTACTTATGTGACTCAAGGCCCCTGTTCACACAAGAATTTTTTTTTCCCCACTCTTTTGCAGTTCACTGCAAAACCAGAGCATCTAAATGTTTTTTCTACCTGACACCTCCTTTCTATGATCTGACTTAACAAAAGTCAGACATATTTAATTATCATGTTATTATAGCACACTGTCCTTTCCTTACCTGTGCTCAAAGTTTATGTGCACTTGTCAAACTGCTGAGTTGTGGTCAAGAGCCAGGCAAAGAGAGTCATAATATTTCTATTTTATATTGTATTATTTTATATTGTATTATTTTATATTGTAATACTCTATTTTGTGTTTGTGTTGTATTATATATTGTACTGGAACTGTCAGGCAATGATAATTTTTTTCAAATATCTAAATCAACTTGTTCCTAAGCATTATGAAATGTAGGAAATTAGCGTGTCTTTTCATTCTAACAGCACTTATGTATACCTCATTTCTGTGATTTTTTCCCCCCAAGTGCAAAATGGTGTTCACACAAAAGGCAATTTTTGCAGTAAAAACATATCACTTTTCTTCTATCTTCTCTGGTTTTCCTCCTCAAAGTATCATGATAGCTTTTGTCTATTTCAGACTATTTTGAGATACTTCAAGTCTAGAATTCATATTCTTTCTCCTGTTTATTGACAATGTACATGAAAGGAGTATCCCCACCCACATCAAGAACAGACACAGAATCTCCAGCTGGGAAGAATGTTCTGCTTTTGTGATTAATGTTAGCAAACACAACACATTTATGACTCCCTGTTTA
The DNA here is from genome assembly GCA_033816785.1 of Picus viridis. Taxonomy (NCBI): domain Eukaryota; kingdom Metazoa; phylum Chordata; class Aves; order Piciformes; family Picidae; genus Picus; species Picus viridis. Next base: position 28,162,152 of record CM066578.1, on the reverse strand, counting down.
TAGAAGTCAGACAAAAAGTGTTCCTTGATGTTTGGTTTTTTTTACCATTACTTCTATGATGTCATTTGCACAAGAGTATTGGTTTCAGAGAAAGGGAGGACGCCAACATTTCTGCTTGATGAAGGTATTTTCCATACTATTATTCTGCCTCTCTGACCTCCCTACATTCTTTGCTATTGGCTAAAATGGTACAAGGATCTTCTGCTAATGCAAGGTCAGTCATTGCTGTGCTAAATTGCTCTTGATGTAGGAGTATTTGAACAGAGCATTTTACTTCTTAATGGGGTAAGTTCTGGTTTCATGCCAGGTCAAAAACTTCACAGTTATTCTGAGAATGACTAATAAGTTATGATTGCTGTTTTTACAGCCTGATTTAACTTTTTTTACTGTGAACTACCAAGTTTAAAAATGGATCTGAATTCTCTGGATGTGTCCAAACTGAATGTTACTCCTTTGGAGAGAAGGTCTAGCCTGAGCTGCTCAGGGTAGCAGTGTCGTCAGCTAGTGCTGCAAATAGTTTTGCCACTTTACTGGATGACACTGTGTAACCAGACCCCCTTAGCAGATGTAACTCTACAGAAGGAAGACAACTTTTGTCAGCTCCATTTATGTTGTCTGTGTAGCTGATGTCGCCAGCAGAGAAGCTCAAACATGCTAAGTTTCCACTCAGGGGCTTTGCAGAAAAAGCCTTGCTCACAATTCAATACTTTTGATAATATTTCTACCATCAAAATCTGGGGATGTGAAAGGACTGTCATGTCTAAACACATATTTATCTGGTCTGATAAGCCTACATTCAGAACAAGACTAAGTGAGGTTATGGGTATTACTTATTAAATTACTGCAGTTCTCCCTGGCATACTGACATCCACTTCTTGTGACACAATTTCCCACAACGTAAATTAATTGCAGCAGTGGAATCTCTGTACTGCCAGCACAAGATCTTTGCCATGGCACTCCCAAGTGATACTAGGTGTGCAAGGTAGCTGCCTCTGCCATGCACATCTGGAGGGGAGCTTTGAGGAATCAAGGCAGCAGCCCCTTTTGATTTTCAAATTTCTCCTGGTCTCAGAGAATGCAAAACTATTTTGTGAGGAGAATAAGGAGACAATTTGCCACAAGCGCTTCGAAGCAAAAGAGGGAACTAACACAAGAAACAAGTATCAGAATGGAGCAGCTGAAAGGATTCAACAGACCCATGTAGTCAGTCTCTGCACCAAGCTCTGAACTAAATTAGCCTTGAATTATGCCCAAAGAGAAAAATTGTGTACCGAGTCATTCTCATCAAAAGCTTCCACACAGACATTTTGATCCACTTAGTGAATAAGATCACCCAGCAACATCTTTTTAATTTCTGGAGTTTATTTTCTGCACATCTTGTGCAGTACCATGTGTATATGACTTCTGCTTTTTTAATGTTGCTGCTCTTATTTTTGTAAGACATTTACTTCTAAAGCTTGTAGGCACAAATGACACTAAGAATCTGGATATCTTATCACTGGATAGAACCTTAAAATTCTTAAAATATTGCTTTGAGCAAAGTAAGTCAATTGAATATGGAAATATTCAGATACCATTGTGATTCCTGTATCTCTTAATCTAAAGGAATCACAGTTCAATAAAGTGAAGACTCCATGTAGTTTAAAGTAGTTTTAAGCTCGAATGGCTGCTTCAAAGGGTAAAATGAAAGCTTTACTTTGTTTTAAATATACTGAGAACCTCTCTGAAAATACTTGATCTTGAGATTGAATTTTAGGTTCTCATTATATGTAACTATTAGACAAGAGAAAGGCTGTTTGGTTCCACTTCAGTGACACTACATTTATCTTTATATTAAGCCTAATAGCACTTGGAGGATGGACATTCATTTAATTGAGCCAAGTGTGATCCCTGAGTACAGTGAGGGGGAGTCTCTCCACCAGAGACAAAGAGATAAAAAAGATTATGAAAGGTTGTTATACTTATTTGATAGAAGATAAACAGAACACAGGATGATGTTACTTGCAGAGAGTCAGCTATCAACAGAACAAACAGTGGTAAATTTGATTTTCAATTGAAAATGAATTGAAAAATGTTTTCCAGTGACTGATCAGAGTTAAAATCTGGGCTAGTGCATGGCACTAAAATACACAGCAAACACAAGAGCATCATGTACCCATCACCATTCAAGTAGACTCCTGAGCTCTGACTAGCACAGAAATTCCTGCATTTCTTTAGTTTGTCAATCTCAAACAACTAGTTTCAAGGAATAAAGAACTCCATCAGCTGGTCTGGTCAGAATTTTTCTTGTAAAAAAGAAATTAAGGAAGATACCATTTCAACAATATTTAATATGAGAAATGGTAGCTCACATGTCACAGTTCGTTGTGTACTTGTATCTGCAACATTTGTTTATTAATATTGTAATCTGTTGCACTGACAGCAGGAGGACAAAAATCTTTTGATAGCTGATTCTGTTTATCTTAGCTTCAAATGGTACTGTGTTTTATTAACAACCCAGTAAGACCTGTGCCTTTTTCAGTTCTGTGAAATTAGCTGTATTTTAGCTAGCAGAAGTTGATTTCTGAATTCTTTCCTCTCTATCCCCCTATTTTTTTTAATAAAATTTGAACACCAAAATATTGTAGTAACTGTATTAAAAACAGAATGCTTGAATTGTGGTCCAAATTATAGCACATAATTAAAGCACAGCCAACTTCATTGAGTTTAGCATTCAGAAGTAGAAAGGCAATTATTTATTTTCTTTTACAGCATGAGTTTTTGAACTATTTAATTGAAATGATATCAATATTTTGAAACTTCATTTTTCAGACTAAAAGAGAGTTCTTTCATGGAAAGTGGTGATAGCTCCTCAGTACCGGGGAACATTCCCTGTGGACAATGTTAATTGTTCTGAAAATTCATTTTCCTGAAGCTGATCAAGATGTACAGTTCCAAGCAGCTCTACCCAGAGATACTCCCCTATGCCCATTCGAATTCTGAGTAAACATATAAAGTTCTGCAATTATAGGTTTTACTGGAGTGGACTACTTGAACTGAAAGCATGAAATATTATCTGGCTTATTTATCTGTTTATTTAATTTTTAAAGTTATGATTGAATAATTCAAAGCCATGTTGGATGAGGACTTGAGCAGCCTGGCCAAGTAGAAGGTGTCCCTGCCAATGGCAGGAGGGTTGGAACTAGATGATGTTCAAGGTGCCTTCCAACCATAAGTCTATGTGTCCTATGATATAACAAAGTGGTTAAGTATCACAGTGGTGTTGCCAAGAGTTAGCATTTCACAGGCTGCTCTTAAGCTTCCCTTGAATGTGCTCTCTCACCATTCAAGGTTACAAAATCATCAAAACAGGAAGCCTCTCATTCTATTTGTTTATATTTCAGTCACAGACCTTGATTCAGACTTCTCCAAAAGAAACCCTAAGAGCCATGCCAAAGTTACATGTAATTTTTTTGTCTTCAATCACTTCTCCCACCTCAACAGAACTGCTCCAATAATCTTGCTACATTTTGCATAGAAAACCTGTACCACTTCAGTGTCTGGAATAATTCTGAGTCCTGGGAAAAAAGCCAGTTTACTAAGAACTAATAATATTCACCTGCAGGAAGAATTACAGTAATCATAAATAGCACATACTAAAATTCAATACTTAGTCTTAAATATGATCTGATGAAATTAAACTCAGCATTTTCATTCTTGGTCATTCTATGCAAGATATTTCGCTAGATAGCATGGACATCCTCACTGCCTCATCATACCTTACAAGTGACTGAATGGCCCAAAGCTTTTAATTAAATACTTAATCAGGAGGAAAAGATACTGGCTTGTGAGTTACAAGTCCCACCCTCCTTCATTAAATCCGTGTTTGCTCTCCTAAACATAGCAGACAGCTCTTTAGAACACAGTAAGGTGAGGGGTGAAGTTAATGGACATCACTACCTGGCCACTTGCCAAGCTGCTGGCAACATGCAACAGTTGCATGCTCTATCTAAAGACTAACTTTGATTAGTTACCCCAATTGCAGTTGCTATTTAGCCTTATGTCTGCCAAGAGACAAACCACCCATACTTTTAGACAGTATCCCTCTGCCAGGCATTTATAGTGTTCATTCTCTTTTGGGGAAAAAGATTTTTTTCAGATATGTCATGGTAAAATATTGTTGGAAACTGGGTAGTGGTAAAAGAAACACCTGACATTAGAACAACTTGGCAAATAAATATTAATTAATAAGCTCAGAGCACGTTTCCAGAATTATTTAAAACTAAGAGCTGAAAAATAGGCTTACCTGTGTCTTCAGTCTCCCTATTGGAGTGGGAGAAAAGGTATTGCAGGCTACATGATGCCCCTGATCTGGAGAGCAGCTATAAATCTTGTTGGAAGAGTTACCTCCTGTGCTGTGGCAGTAAGGCAGGAGATGGGACCTGGACAAAGTGGAGAGGTGTGCCCAGATGAACCTCATGAAGTTCAACAAGAACAAATCCTGCACCTGGGCTGGAACAATCCTCGCTATCAATACAGCCTGGGAGATGGGGTGATAGAAAACAGCTGTGTGGAAAAACACTTGGGAGTGCTGATGGACGAGAAATTGGACATGAGCAGACAGTGTGCACTTGCAGCCCAGAAGGCCAATGGCATCCTGACCTGCATCAAAAGTTGTGTGGCCAGCAGATCAAGTGAAGTGACTCTGCCACTTTGTTCTGGTGAGACCTCACCTGGAGTACTGGATCCAGGTCTGGAGCCCTCAGTGTAGGAAGGACATGGACCTGATGGAGTGGCCCAGAGCAGGGACACGAAAGTGATCAGGGGTTGGAGCACCTTTGCTGTAAAGACAGGCTGACTGAGCTGGGGTTGTTCTTCCTGGAGAAGGCTCAGGAGAGACCTGATACTGATCTTCTAGTATCTGAAGGGGGCCTACAAGAAGGATGGAGAGAGACTGCTTACAAAGGCCTGCAGTGATAGGATGAGGGGCAATGGCTTCAAACTAGAGAAGAGAAGATTTAGATTGGATGTTAGGAACAGGTCTTTACCATAAGGGTAGTGGAACACGGGAACAGGTTGTCCAGGATGGTTGAGGAGCCAACCCTGGAGATATTCAAGTTGAGGTTTGACATAGCTCTGGGAAACCTGATCTAGTTGACTGTAGACAGGGTTGGACTAGATGACCTCTGGATGTCCCTTCCAACCCAGACCATTCTATGATTCTATGATTTCAGGTCTGGCTGGATGAGGCTCTGAGCAACCTGCTCTAGCTGAAGGTGTCCCTGCTGGCTGCGGGGGTGGGGGTGGACTAGATGACCTTTAAAGATTCCTTCTAAGCAAAATCTTTCTGCGATATTCTGTGATGACATGATACGTTCTTGGAGCTTGGATTTTTGCACTTTCACTCTGGCAAAGTTTCTGTGGACCTCAAGCACAAAGGCAAAGCAACCGATATTGAGGGATTAGCATCTTGTTGTTGGTCTTCATAGTTGTGCCAGTCTGGAAAAATTAATACTGTTTGAATAGGGTTTTAGACATTGTATGAACATGTGTGTGTGTGTGTGTGTGTGTGTGTGTGTGTGTGTTTATAAGCAGATATTTTTATCTTACTGGAGACTTAATTCTTTGGCAGTCAACTCTGAAGTGCTTTGGTATGCAGCCAAGATATTACTCTCTGAAATCTTTTTGAAGTTCTTTTTTGAACTGTGAAAATACTTCATTTTCTTTGCCTCAGACTTCTTTACTTCTTTTTTGTTTTATTTTTTTTTTCAATCGTGCCAGCTTTGCCAGGCTGGCATTACAGATCACCAAGCCTCCTCTGGGAACAGCCCCCGAGGAACAGCTCTGGCCTTCAACCGCATATGTGTTTTGGCATCCTGTGGAGAAGACATGCTGAAGGACTCCTTATGGATAGATCTCCATGCATCACTGTGGGATAATTAAAGAGTAGCTGCTTAGTAATACGAGACCACAGCATCTCATAAATGACCTTTTAATGAAGCCTCCTGAATGCAAGTGATTTACCTGTATCTCCCATTAGAATCATAGAATCATAGAATCAGTCAGGGTTGGAAGGGACCACAAGGATCATCTAGTTCCAACCCCCCTGCCATGGGCAGGGACACCCCACACTAGATCACGCTGGCCAGAGCCTCATCCAGCCTGGGCTTAAACACCTCCAGGGACGGGGCCTCAACCACCTCCCTGGATAACCCATTCCAGGGCTTCACCACTCTCATGGTAAAGAACTTCTACCTCACATCTAGCCTGAATCTCCCCATTTCCAGCTTCATTCCGTTCCCCCTAGTCCTATCACTACCTGATATCCTGAGAAGTCCCTCCCCAGCCTTCCTGTAGGCCCCCTTCAGATACTGGAAGGCCACAATGAGGTCACCTTGGAGCCTTCTCTTCTCCAGACTGAATAGCCCCAACTCCTTCAGTCTGTCCTCCTAGGAGAGGTGCTCCAGCCCTCTGCTCATCCTCGTGGCCCTTCTCTGGACACGCTCCAGCACGTCCACATCCCTCCTGTAATAGGGGCTCCAGAACTGGACGCAGTACTCCAGGCGGGGTCTCACCAGAGCTGAGTAGAGGGGAAGAAGCGCCTCCCTTGACCTGCTGGCCACACTTCTCCTGATGCAGCTCAGGATCTGATTGGCTTTCTGGGCTGCAAGTGCACCTTGAGAGCTCATGTTGAGCTTCTCGTCCACCAGCACCCCCAAGTCTCTCTCCTCAGGGCTGCTCTCCAGCCAGTCACTGCCCAGCCTGTATTTGTGCCTGGGATTGCCTCGACCCAGATGCAGGACCCTGCACTTGGTCTTGTTGAAGCTCATGAGGTTGGCTTGTGCCCACCTCTCCAGCCTGTCAAGGTCCCTCTGGATGGCATCCCTTCCCTCCAGGGTGTCCACTGCACCACACAGCTTGGTGTCATCAGCAAACTTGCTGAGGGTGCACTCGATGCCATTGTCCATGTCACCCACAAAGATGTTGAACAAGACAGGTCCCAGGACTGATCCCTGAGTGACTCCGCTTGTCACTGGCCTCCACTGGGACATGGACCCGTTGACAGCCACTCTTTAGTTGCGGCCATCAAGCCAGTTCTTTATCCATCTAGTGGTCCATCCATCAAACCCATTAGCCCTATAGATCCTACAGTGACTACATGTGTGACTCAAAAAGGATTCCTACAAGTCTCTTCTTTCTTTCTTCCACCAACAGAAAGTGTGCTTTTTGTGCAGTAATGAGGAGTTCTGTATTAGTGGAATACAGAAAAGGTGCCAGCTGCCTTGCCCATATGTCTTGAAGGGACAAGCCCCAAAACATGCCCTAACCCAGACAATGGGTTAAGCACCTGTGAATGTGCAAACCTGGACATTTCCTGGGGTACTCATGGTCCAGGTAAATGTGTAACACTTGTAATTAACCTTGTAACACACCTGTGAACTACGTGTGCCCCTGGCCATGTTTGGATATGCCACATTTGATAGGTTCAGCTATCAAGTTTCTCTGTTACCAATGGACTTTAGATTAGTCTTTGGACAGTATTTAAAGCAGCCAAGGTGGTAGGCAATTTGCCTTCTCACCCAGAAAGCAACAAGAGCCAGATGCTGCTGGAGTTGCTGCCAGAGTTGCCCTAGCAGGCAAACCACACCTGGGCCTTGCACCTGGACCAAGGCAACCAACACTCCAAGAGCCCTGCTCCAGAGGCAGAAAGGGGAAAAGTCCTGAGAGCACTGAATCTCAGAAGAGCCAAGGAAAGGCTACGGCCCAGAGATGGGGAATGTGAGAGAGGCCCCTTAGCCTTCTCTGAGCCAAGAGCCACTTGAATTATAGTTACAGCATCTGGGAAGATACTGGACAGAGGAGCATGAGTACCCGGCTGATTTGCTACAGAGTCCCCTTTGCAGATCACGGCACCTGAAGAGACAACCACCAGAAATATTAAATACAAATTATATAAATATATGTATTTTATTACACCATAGGATAAAAGTTTGTATTTCAAGAAGAGGAAATGAAAGGAAGCAGCATTTAAGCAAAAGATATGAGCATACCTTCTATTTCTTCCTGATTATCCCCCAGTACTGCTTGCTGTGCTCTTGCTGATTACACAAAATGCCCTTTTTTCCCATTTTGTTGATATATTTATTTAAGATCAGAACTGTGAAAGAGGGAAGAGTTGGAATATTTCTAAGTTGATTAAAGGTTTAATTAATGTATTTTAAATTTCTGACCTTTTTGCCCCTTATTTGGTAGATTGCAGTATGTTTTCTTTTTTCCTCCCTGTTTTTTGTTTGTTTGTTTTCCAGTGAGGTGCTTGGCTGCCTTAATAGACACAGGATGTCTTGTATCCCATTTTTGAGCCATAAGAATATTCAAATTTTCCTTCTTTTTAGGTTGCAGATGGGAAGTGGTTTTGCTTGCCATGGAGAAGCTCACAGAATATTATTTTGGATGTGAGAATAGAATGAGTTGGCAATACCAATTAATTATCATTTGCAAATTATTCATTAGGGACCATTCTATCATTTTGCATCTATCTGTATTAGGTACGTAGCTCATCCTTACAAACAATGTAAGTTATGAGTTAAAATATTAGAGCTTTTGGGTGTCCCCTTGTGTTTCACACGAGTAGAGACACCAGAGAGCTGTCAGCCCCTCCATGACTTTTTACCCCCACTGCATCTTACTCTCCCTTCCAGAGAGGGTGGATCATGAGACACCAGACCCCCACTACACAAAAAGAAACAAAGAGCAATGGACATGTCAGGTGGAACAGGGCTGGATGTGTGTGGCTGCCAGTGTGTGCACTTGCATAGAGCTATAGAAAAGAAGGAGCTTTCTCAGTCTTTGTTGCATTTTTATGTCCTTTCTTTTGTGTCTTTAATACTATGTCTGAGGTCTGAGCACATGGCACTATTAAAGGCTACTGCAGAGTACTCTTTGCTAAATTTGTGACAACTGGTCTTGCAATGGGGCAGAATGTTAACGTTAACATTGCCTGGGAAAGGAAGTTGCCAATTTTTTAGATGAAGTACAGCACAAGCAAAAAATATGTGATTACTTGTTATTTGATTAATTGTAGTGGCAACAAAAGCCCAGAATAACAGCATTTATATTGTCAGGTGATTCCCAGATGAACAATTTTTCTTTCATCTAAATAACATACAGTCACAATAAATGTCAGGAGATAATGGATGCATCTAGATTTTCTATCAGACAAACTGCTTGACAGTGGTTTAGAACTGCAGTATCCTACTGAACAGCAGTAAGAGCAGCAAAGGTGCTTTCCTGTACTTCTGAATTTAGCTATTAACCAATGTGTGCTGAGGGCTGCTACCGTAGCATCACCTTAAAGATTTACAGCATCTCCTGCTGTAAGGCTTTGCTTGCAGCTGCCTGAAATTTTGTTAATTGTTTGACTTGTGATTTTCCAAGAGTTTAAGCAATCTCAAAATTAAAAGGTAAAATTAACCTTTTCCTTTTGTCAGAAAAAAAAAAAAAAAAAAAAAAAAGAGTAATTTTAAAAAAATCCAACAGTGTCTTTAACAAGTGCTCAGATTCAGTCCAAATTTGCTGTGGGGATCAGGCCTGCAAAATGTCTGCCAAAAAAAGTAACATGATACTGATCATGGAGCCTGGATCCCTCTACTCTGAGCAGAGAAGTTGCAGGAGGTCAGTGGGGAAGCAGACACATCTGACACAAAGATCACTCCTTCTGGAGTGAGCCAGTGGCCCCAAAACGTGTTGTAAATTCACTGGCAAAGTGTCCCACCACCCTGTAGCACTGGGCTCTCGCAGGGCTGAGAACCCTGTTCTGTGACTGCAACTCAGTTAGTGCAAGGACTATGCAATGACTCAACATAACCATGAGGAACTGCCAGGAGGCTGTCAGTGCTCTGCTGCTGGGTGTGAACTCCAGGCTGTGTTTCAGCTTAAAAAAGATGGTAAATTCTGCCCACAGGAACAGGATTAACATGCAAACTTAAACTCTTAAAAAGCATAACCTCGCTTTGTTCCCTTTGTATAGACATGTGAAGACAGATCTTGAAGACATGGGTTTCACATGGGCTATTTTTCTATTCAATAACAGGGTGAACTTGTTTTAGGAATGAATCAGGTTCATGTGATAAATGAAAATCATGTTGAGGTTTGAGAGAGGTTTTAGAGAAGACTGCCTTTCATCAGCTTAAAATACTAGGCTTGCTTGCCAGCTTTGGGTAGTCATGTGTGCTACTGAACTAATAAAGCTGTGATTTTATGTATGACTTCTATATGATAATATTTATGTAAATTGAAGTAGCTTTGCCAGACTGAGGACCCACAGTTAATGGTTTAACCCTTCTCTCTCTCTGTCTCAGTTTTGTATGAAGCTCTGTGGGGCTAATAGTATCCTCGTGTCTCATAGCTGGGTTATAAAATTAAATTAATTTGATTAATTTGAAGGAAGCTTAGTAAAGAAGGCTTGCACACCTTCTTATCCACGAAGGACAGCAAAATAGTGAGAAGCTACTCAATATCTGAGCACAGTTCCTTCCTTGTAGTGAAAGAGAAGGAGAGTTTTGTGGTCACATAATTAAAAGATTTGTCCTAAGGAATGTCTAAAAAGAAATCAGGACTGAATAAGCAGTCAAATGGGCATGTCCCATTTCAGAATGCTAGATTTGGGTGTAGGTAGTATCAAGAAACATTAGTGTAGCTTTTAATGTTTAAGATGAGTATTGATAAAGAATCACAGGGTAGAAAAAAGAGAATGACTTCTTCTGCTCAGTGCCACAGGTTGCCACTCATACCAAAGGTTCTTTCCCTTGGAGAAATATTTAGAACCATTTCTTCAGAAAGGCACCTACATCCACTAGAAGTTAGACCAGCAGCCCATATTAATATCTGTGGCTGCCCCTAGCTTCAGGAGGAGAGCTGAAACAGGCTATATATTATTATTATTATTATTATTATTATTATTATTATTATTATTATTATTATTATTATTAAAATGTCAAAATAAGAACTTTGTGCTTAGCTTTAGGAAAATATTTGCAAATGTTGCTGTTAGTATATGATGTGTCAGCCTTCTCACCTGCCAAATGGGGAGGACAGTGCTACATCCCACACAAGCACGCTCCACTACAGACAGACTGAATCCCACGATTATTTTATGCTCTGTAAAGCTCTAGAAGAGGAGTGTTCATAGCCTTCCAGAAGCTAGCCTTTGAAGAGCCCAGCTGTCTTGTACCAGGGTGAATAATGACATAACTCTCAGAGGCAGAAAGGGCTTGGGAGTAAGCTGTCTAAGTATGAACAGAGAATTTAGTAAGATGGCATGTTAGGCATGTTATCAGTTTAAAAAATTGTGGCGGTACCTGAGAGAGAGAATGCAGATTTTTGAGGCTTAAATCTGTCCTGAATAATTTCAGTGTCTCAGTAGGTATGACAAAGTAAGTTTGTTTACTCCCTGTCATATTTGCCTTTGAAAGTGCTGCTTACTGACAATTAAAAGGTGGGCTCATGTCTCTTAGTTGTTGCATTAACACTGGTGACCACTTTTTCTGCATGCTTTGTTGTGATTGGTGACAATGAAGACTGAATCACACAATCATTAGCAACTGGATACTGTTTTAAATACTGCCTAAGTGCAAAATCTCTTTTCCCTCAGGGAACCAGCTTTACAGAATAGTTCCTTCTTGAAGACAAAGCTTCTTTGGTCCTTTGATGACAATTATTAAGCAACATATGCAAGCCTTTTTTCTCAAAATAATGGAAATAGGTCAAAACTCATCTTCTGTTAAAGACTATTTTTCTTTGTCTGAACCTGTTTAAATGCATGTTAGCCACTCATGATGGTTATGAGTTGCCTGGAATCACAGAACATTAGGGGTTGGAAGAGACCTCAAAAGATCATCTAGTCTAACCCCCCACCAGAGCAGAATCACCTATACCAGATCACACAGGAATGCATCCAGGTGGGTTTTGAATATCTCCGGAGAAGGAGACTCCACAACCCCCTGAGCAGCCTGTTCCTATAATCCTTCACCCTCACTGTGAAAATTATTTTTTTCTCATGTTTACATGGAACTCCCTGTGCCTCAACTTCCACCCATTGCCCCTTGTCCTGTCATTGGGCATCACTGAGAAGAGCCTGGCTCCATCCTCTTGGCACTCACCCTTTACATATCTATAAACATTAATGAGTTAGGTCACCCCTCAGTCTCCTCTTTGCCAAGCTAAAGGGCCCCAGCTCTCTTAATCTCTTCTCATAAGGAAGATGGATCATGGTCAACCTCCCATTCACTAGGACCCCCGGGTCCTTTACCCCTTCACTGCTCTCCAACAGGTCAGTCCCCAGCCTATACTGGCACATAGGATTGTTCTTTTCCAGGCGCAAGACTCTACACTTGCCCTTGGTGAACTTCATTAAATTTCCCCCTGCCCAGCTCTCCAGATTGTCTAAGTATCGCTGAAAGGCAGCACAACCCTCTGGTGTGTCAGACACTCCATCCAGTTTTGTGTCATCAGCAAACCTGCTGACAGTGCACTCTGTGCCCCCATCCAGGTTGTTGATGAATATATTTCATAGAATCATAGAATCATAGAATCAGTCAGGGTTGGAAGGGACCACAAGGATCATCTAGTTCCAACCCCTGCCATGGGCAGGGACACCCCACACTACATCAGGCTGGCCAGAGCCTCGTCCAGCCTGGTCTTAAACACCTCCAGGGACGGGGCCTCAACCACCTCCCTGGATAACCCATTCCAGGGCTTCACCACTCTCATGGTGAAGAACTTCTACCTCACATCTAGCCTGAATCTCCCCATTTCCAGCTTCATTCCGTTCCCCCTAGTCCTATCACTACCTGATATCCTGAGAAGTCCCTCCCCAGCCTTCCTGTAGGCCCCTTTCAGATACTGGAAGGCCACAATGAGGTCACCTCGGAGCCTTCTCTTCTCCAGACTGAACAGCCCCAACTCCTTCAGTCTGTCCTCATAGGAAAGGTGCTCCAGCCCTCTGATCATCCTCGTGGCCCTTCTCTGGACACGCTCCAGCACGTCCACATCTCTCCTGTAATAGGGGCTCCAGAACTGGACGCAGTACTCCAGGTGGGGTCTCACCAGAGCTGAGTAGAGGGGAGAAGCACCTCCCTTGACCTGCTGGTCACACTTCTCCTGATGCAGCCCAGGATCTGATTGGCTTTCCGGGCTGCAAGTGCACCTTGAGAGCTCATGTTGAGCTTCTCGTCCACCAGCACCCCCAAGTCTCTCTCCTCAGGGCTGCTCTCCAGCCAGTCACTGCCCAGCTTGTATTTGTGCCTGGGATTGCCTCGACCCAGATGCAGGACCCTGCACTTGGTCTTGTTGAAGCTCTCAGTCTTGAACAGTCTCAGTACTGACCCCTGAGGTCAGGCCTCCAACTAGACTTCGTCTCATTGATCACAACTCTCTGGCTTCTTTCCTTCAACCAGTTCTCAATCCACCTCACTACCTGATCATCCAGACCACACTGTCTCAGTTTAGCTGCAAGGATGCTGTGGGAGACAGTGTCAGATGCTTTACTGAAATTAAGATAAACCACATCCTCTGCTCTATCATCATCTATCCACCTGGTTATGTCCTCATACAAGGCTATCAGGCTGGTCAGACATTACTTCCTCGTGGTGAAACCATATTGACTGCTTCTAATGATCCTCTTGATATGCCTAAGGACAGCACCAAGAGTAAGTTATTCCATTGCCTTTCCAGATATGGAGGTGAGGCTGACTGGTCTACAGTTACCTGGGTCCTCCTTCTTATGCTTTTTGAAGACTGGAATGACATTTGCCTTCCTCCAGTCCCCAGGCACCTCTCATGTCTAGCATGATTTACCAAAGATGGTGGAGAGTAGCATGGCAATGACCTCTGGCAGCTCCCTCAGCACCCAGAGGTGCATGCCATCAGGACCCATGGATTTATGGATGTCCAGATTGCTTAACTGTTCCCTAACCCAGTTCTCATCAACCAAGGAAAACTCCTTTGCCATGTCTTCTGTGGTCTTAGGGGTCTGGGGCTCCTGAGGACAGTCATTTAGTAACTCTGCTTTCTTTGTATCCTCTATCACCAAGGCACCCACCTCATTCAGCAGTGGACCAACATTGCCTCTAGTGTTAGTTTTTCCTGCAATGTATTTGCAAAAGCCCTTTCTGTTGTCCTTAGCCTCCCTTGCAAGGTTGAATTCCAAGGAGGCCTTTGCTTTCCTAGTTGCCTCCTTACATCCTTGGACAACAGTCTTATACTCCTCCCAAGTGGCCAGCCCCTCCTTCCATGATCTGTAGACTCTCTGTGGATCTCCTGGCTCCTTTTCTTGATTTCCTACTTGTTGGGATGGTCTGATCATAGAATGTTTACTGCATGTGGGGCTGGACTAGATGACCTTCGGAGGTCCCTTTCAGCCTGGACCATTCTATGATATTAGCTCACTATACCAGATATTCAGCCTTATTCAGCCTTATTCAGCATGGAAAGCCTGTATACTGCATCTTTAAATGTAGTGGCTATGCTAGAAAAGGAAACATAACTAAGAGCCTTAGGGAAAAAATGCTCATAATTGGAGAATCCTCTCTTTCTTCCTCTTTACATAGCAAGTGGCTGACAGGTAATGTGAGAAGTGATAACATTTCTCTGTATTCCTGCTGGTCTGCAGGAAGTGGGGTTTTTGCAATATGGTAAACTAATAAAACAAATATTATGGCAGTTAAGTGGAAGTAGATAGGGAATAATACAAGTGTTTAAGTGTTCTGTAGATGTAGTGGTACTTTCAAATCTGGGTTAAAGAATCACAGAATGGTAAGGATTGGAAGGGATCTTTGGGGATCATGTCATCCAATAAGGCTGCTGAAGAAAGATCATCTAGAGCAGGTTACACAGCATTGTGTCCAGACAGGTTTTGAATACTCTCAGAGAAGCAGACTCTACAACCACTCTGGGCAACCTGTTCCAGTGCTCCATCACCCTTGAAGTAAAGAATGTTTTCCTCATGTTCAAATGGAACCTCCTGTGTTCCAGTTTGTGGCCATTATCTCTTGTCCTGTTGCTGGGCAGGTCTGAAAAGAATCTGGCCCCATCCTCTTGACACCCACCCTTTAGATATGTAAAAGTATTGGTATCACATATCAGATCCTCTCATATCTTCTGTCCATTTTCAAGAGGAAGAAGACTTTTTGCCACTATATCCTATAACTTCAATGGACTTCAATTAATCTGTCCTGATAATGTCACATTAATCACCTTGTCTACTTTTAGCCTGTATCCAGGGCTAAACTAAAGCAGTTGTTCTATCACTTGATGACCACTCCTCAGTAGAGAGGGGGAATCAGGAAAAGGAGAGGACACCCATGGACTGAAATGAAGACAGGTACAATGAACAGCAAAACTGAGACCAATGTCAACATAAAGTATGTAGAGTTGTACTCAGCCCACTGAACATACTTCAGTCACACTAAATGGGAAAACAGCCTGCAGGTGAAAGAAGAGGAGCCTTAACAAATTTCCCCCTTTATACTGAGCATGAGGTTTATGATATGGGATACACCTGTGAGCCAACTTGGGTCAGCTGCCCTGGCTGACCTGAAACTGCTAATGGCCTGCAGCCCAGGGCTGGCTGATGACTGTCCCAGTGGTGCCAGAATATCATCCTTGTGAAATTTCAGTGTTTGGGTACCACTTATTAAAAAAGCAGATTTCCTCAAAGAAGCGCACAATTGGCACAAAAAGCATCACAGAATGGTAGGGGCTGTAAGTGACCTCTGAAGATCATCTAGTCCAATGATGCTCCTGCTAGATCAGGATCACCTAGAGAAACTCACAAAGGAACACCTCCGGCAAAAATGACTCAAAGCAGTGTTCTCTGCAGGGAAGCTTGTTCCTTTCAAGATCCTGGTCTTGCTCCATCACTCTACCATGCTCAGCCTGTCGTGGACATAGTGTGCCTTGCATTGAAGGTGATGCCACCTATCTTGACAAACAGAAAAATACCCTTTTTTTTTTTTTGGTTTTGTAAATTGTGGTAATAAGAAGTATGGAAAGATCTGTATGCAGTAGTCACTGAAGATAATGGCACCTGTCTCAAAAAAAAAAAAGACTAGCAATAAGAAGAAAAAGGCTCCGAGTGTTTTGCAATGTCTCTCTGACAACAGAGAATTGTGGATATTGCTGGGGGAAATAGTTCACCTTAGATCTGCTGGCATTTCTATTCTCCTGGGGGTTAACTATGCTGTGGGTTGTGGCCTTATTTGATGATTTGTATGACTGCACCACCTGCCCCAGCTAATGGGTCTGTTTTGCTTTCTCTTTGTGTGGTCTTTTTCTTCCACAAGCTTTTGCAGACCTTCCTTTAACACTGATCATGAGGTAACTGAAAACAAGGAAAAATGTGGGAGCCCAAACTATTGAACTAGGTGGTACCACTTCCACAGATATGCCACATATGGCATAGAAAGAGGCTAGAAAAGAATGAACAAGAGTGAACTGGCATTGACATGGACCTGGGGAAGAGAATAAAAAGACTGTGGAAATCCTCATGTCTTCATACACCTCTCTCACGTGATCCAGGCATGAAATAGAGTGACAGACTGAATTTTCAAAGGTATCTAAAAGATTTCCATGCCCAGTTTTTACTTGTGTTGATTATAAACTGACATCTAGCTCCCTATGCAGCTTTGAAATATGCCTGGGTAAATGCATGTCCCAAAGTTGATAAGTGATTCAACAGCTGAACTGGCAACAGAGCACAGGTCCAGGCTGTGATGCATCACATTTGTCCCAAACAGCATGGATCCTGCCAGACTGGACTATATGAGCACTGGGTGTGTGACTCTGTGTAAATCCTGCTACTGGGGACAATGAGAAGGCAAAACTTCCTCATTCTGTGTTTTTTTAAAGTGAGTAATGATGTTATCCAAGTGCAAGTAACAAGATAGAGGGCAGGATGCCCAGTATAGTCACCTCTCAAAAAGAGAAATAGGACTCAGAAGGAAAAATCTCTCAGCACTGCTAGAGAATAACTGCTCAACAGCCACTTCCACTCCACAACTGTGCCAAGACTGGTTCAAGCGCACCATGCCAAATGATATGAATAATCATCACCAGCAGCATCAAAACCAGAGGTAAGGCAAAAATCTTCACAACTGCAAAACAGAGCTTGGGGTGGGAAATGAATCTTTAGGAAAGTCAAAAGTTAACAATGTAGGTACTGGACCAGCTTCATGAGGAAAATGGCACAACTCAGCACTTAATGCAGATTCATTAAGGATCTCAGCTCTTAAGGGCTTCAGTTTCTAAATTAGCATTGCAGAGATGCACATGAAAATCCTGGAGCAGGTAATAACAGTGATAGGTATTCCAGGCATTATATTTAAGCAGGAAAAACATGCAACCCAAAACAAATGCCCCAAGTTGCCAAGGTCTTGCCAAATTAAAACACAATTGAATTCTTTTGTTTAAGTGTTCAAACCATATGTGTATGATACATCCCAGGGAAACATATTTGTTCTCCAAATAAAAAGACATCTATTTGTCAGTGCAAGTCTAAAAGGCACATCAAAAGACTCCTATACTGTAAGTTTATGAATACATTGCTCAGATTCAGCTTCCATAAAAGTCATCACTCCCAGTGGTGGTATTGAAGCATTTTGCTTTGATAGTTTTACACTTTGTCTGTTTTAGTGTTAACTAACAAGGGTAGCTAAAGAATGAAAGGCAAATTCTTCAGGTCCTTCCAAATATGAATTGCAGGAGCTGACAGGCATTTTTTGGAAGACAGGCTCTAGTGGATATCTTTGGGGTTACACTGCTGGCTCCGTAGCACAGTCCTATCTGCCTTTCTTGTGAGAGAGAGAAAAGCAAGTTGTTATCTTTCTTTTGCTCTTTCCCTGTGTCATTAAGGAGAGAAAAGGCTGCAGCAAGCCTTCTTTGATGCTCAGACCTACCAGCACCAGCAGCTCAAGTAGCAGCAGGTGAGATGTTTCCACTGAGCAGCAGCGTAGGGATTGTACACACACCACAGACAATTGGCAGCAAATGCTGCAGGGCCTTAAGGAAAGCAGTGGTTCATTGCCCCCCATATTCAGGCTGTAGGACTGACAGGTCTGCTTAGCTGTAGTGAGGGAGAGTAGCCTCAGCCTTTGTGCAGTCTGTTGAAGGGCAGCTGAGGAAGCAGCTTGTGTTAAATACTGGTTTCTTTGGAGGCCCTCCACAGCACTGAAATCCCACATCTCTAGGTGATGTGTGCAAGCAGAATAAACACTTTGTGCCTTGCAAGGAACCTTGTGTAAGGAAAACAGAGTCAGAGAGAACTGACCAGAGACCCGTCTAACCTGAGACCCTCCCTCAGGTACACCGTGTTTGCAGCCAGGATATCTCACAGATCTCTCTGTTCCTGATACAGACTTAGAGCAACAGAGAGAGAGAGGAGTACCACACCTGAGGAGGAATAACTCCATGCACAGGTTAGAGGTTGACCTGCTGGAAAGCAGCTCCATGAAGAAAGAACTGAGAATCCTAGGGGACTTCACCATTAGCTAGCAATGTGCCCTCATGAACAGGAAGGCCAACAATATCCTGGGGTGCATTAAGAAGAGTGTGGCCAGCAGGTCCTCCTCCCTCTCTACTGTGCCCTGGTATTGCCTCACCTAGAGTACTCTATCCAGTTCTGGAGTCCCCAGTTCAAGAGGGACAGGGGAATGAATACTGGGTAGAGTCCAACAGAGGGACAGGAGGATGATAAGGTGACTGGGGCATCTCTCTTACGAGGATAAGCTGAGAGACCCAGGATGCTTTATCGTGGAATATAAAAGACTGAGAAGGGATATTGTAAATGCTTACAAATATCTAAAGGGAGGAGGTCATGAGGATGGGCTGGGCTTTTCTCAGTGGTGGCCAGATACAGAAAAGGGGAAATGGGTGCAAACTAGAACCCAGGAGGCTTCACTTGAACTTAGGAAGAAAATTCTTTATGTTGAGGGTGACAGGGCACTGGAAAAGGCTGTCCAGAGAGGTGTTGGAGTCTCCTTCTCTGGAGACTTCCAAACCCTCCTGGATTCATTCAACCAGATCTAGGTGTACATCTGTTAACAGGAGGGTTGGATTAGATGATCTCCAGAGGACCTTTCTAACCCCTGCCATTCTATGATTCTGTGATTCTGTGAGTCCCATACACCATACTGTGGTGTGGGTGGGGAGATGGATCTCATGCCACCTACATATTGCATGGTGCGCAATAAATAAGTAGGTGGATTGAATGTCACAGATATACACCACTCCTAAACTGTAATCTATCTGCACTGGTGTCTGTGCCAGCTGCTTCTCCACCTACCTAGAGGCCTTTTGGTTATGGAAACCCACTATTCACAAAGATATTTTACTTATGTAGAGATATACCATTTACACCCACCTTTAAAACTGAGTAGATAACAGATGCTCTTTCTTGGTACCACAATAGTGACCTGCTCTTTCAGGTGGGGAGCACCCCTCGTTTGTGTGATTTACTGAAAACTGGAGGTTTGAGTAGTGAAGGCAAAAAATACTTTGCTTGTTTTTTGAGTTGGATAGGATTTACCTGTAGCACTGGAAGTAGAAACCAGTCACTCCTGCTCTCATCTACCATTTCTATTTGATAGCTTGGAGGCCCAGGTGTAGATATGGGGTCTGTGATAGTGCCACACAACTGGCTGCACAGCATTACTTATTTCCCTCTTTGCTAATATCCCTGCTGGAAATCTTACACAGATAAAAATAGGCCTTGATATTCGCTGCAGAGTCTGCTTCTCCTTCCCAGTGATCTGCAGACAGGTACTTGCCAAGCATTTAGTGAGTCATTTATTTGGGAAAAAAACCCACCACAACAAGACAATCTGCAAAAACCACACTTTTCCCACTCCTGTGTAAGAAACATTTTTAATGCTCAGATGTTGTGTAGAACAGCTACTAACAACCTGTTTCTCTGTTCTTCGTTAAGGAGTAACGAACACAACTCCAGGGGCCCAACTTTGATTGCCTTTTGCTTCAGGTAGCCACTTACTCCATGTGAAATGGATGTTGCACACTAGCAGGGTTCAGAGACCCAGCTTACTGAGCAGAGCTTGGATGAATAGGCATGGACTGGGCTGGTGATGTCACCAACAATGTCCTTGGCAGAAGGCAGGAGACTAAGCTAAAGCTCAAGCTCAAGTAGGCTAAGCTCCTTTGCTGCTTTGTGGTGCTGAACTCATCCATTTACTCAGTGTAAAGCTATTTTAGATGGGCCTTTTTGGCAGCTTGTGAATATTATGATAATTTGATCTGACCCCTTGCATAGCAGAAGCTTAAAAATTCTACCCTTTGAATTCTTCTCTGGTTTGAAGACTTAAAGAAAATTTGCTTAAATCTCCCAACCATCTGCTGCAATACTCAAATATCTTGACAATTCAGATTTGCTGTTCTAATTTAAAGCTTTCAGACCTGTTTCCCTTCAGTGTTGGATTTCATTGTGCCTTTTCTTAGGTTAGATTAAGAGAAATGTAGCCAAAAATATATAACTCCATTCCCTTTCCAGCTGTCACATCATCTACCTTTGACACTGAGGTCAAATGACTCTACAGCATCACAATAGTCTTTTCCTTTGTCAAATGAAAACATATTAAGAACTGTTCTGGAAATCTAAACTAATAAAGCAGCTTTAACAGGCTGCAGCATCTGGCCTTCTACATATTTTCCTTTAGCACTTCCACCAACTGTTGTTTGCTCATATCTACTGGAGTCTGTTTATATAGATTTTGCCCAATCTGCTCTCACTGGTAATGTTCAAACTGTTGTATGTTTATGTGGAGAAATTAGGAAAAGAAAAGAAAAACAATATGAGTTAAAATATTTATATGGTCTAGAATGACTTAAACTGAAATGATCCTCATTCGTGCTGGAAGCTCAAAACACAGCAACACAAAAACTAAAACTCTATCAAAAAGAAAGTAAGAATTGCTGGGTTCATTTTGCCAGTCAGACTGGAAAGTTATGCATGAAACAATTAGTACTAATCTCCTATGTGAATATTGCAATCTGAAAATGAATTCATTTGCAGAGCATATGTGTAGCTAATTAGAGACCAGATAACAATGTTACAGTATCTCTTAGATGATTCTCAATTACTGTCATACTTATTCCCATGTTCATTGTACAATGTATCCCCAAATGCTGCATGTGACTGCTGGGATGTTCAGCAGGCTCAGGACAGGAAGCTGTGGGCTGTACCTAGTTGCAAGTGCTGGCAGCAATGCTGCACTGGGTGCTCTGGACACTGAAGAGGAGTAACTGCTGTGTTACCCTGAATGTGATTTTGTACCTGAGTCACAGTATCACAGTATCGCCAAGGTTGGAAGAGACCTCGAAGATCATCGAGTCCAACCTGTCACCACAGACCCCATGACTAGACCATGGCACCAAGTACCACATCCAATCCCCTCTTGAACACCTCCAGGGACAGTGACTCCACCACCTCCCCGGGCAGCCCATTCCAATGGCGAATCACTCTCTCGGTGAAGAACTTTCTCCTCACCTCCAGCCTAAACGTCCCCTGGCACAGCTTGAGACTGTGTCCCCTTGTTCTGGTGCTGGTTGCTAGGGAAAAGAGGCCAACCCCTTCCTGGCTACAACCACCCTTCAGGTAGTTGTAGAGAGCAATGAGGTCACCCCTGAGCCTCCTCTTCTCCAGGCTAAACAGCCCCAGCTCCCTCAGCCTCTCCTCATAGGGCTTGTGCTCAAGGCCTCTCCCCAGCCTTGTTGCCCTTCTCTGGACACGTTCAAGTGTCTCGATGTCCTTCTTAAACTGAGGGGCCCAGAACTGGACACAGTACTCAAGGTGCGGCCTAACCAAAGCAGAGTACAGGGGCACAATGACCTCCCTGCTCCTGCTGGCCACACCATTCCTAATGCAGGCCAGGATGCCGTTGGCCCTCTTGGCCACCTGGGCACACTGTTGGCTCATGTTTATGTGGCTGTCGATCAGCACTCCCAGGTCCCTCTTTGTTTGGGAGCTCTCCATCCAGCAGTTGTCTCCAGCTGACAGCTTAGCCAGCAGTTTTCTTTGGGGGACGGTGTCAAAGGCCTTGCTGAAGTCCAGGTAGACCACATCCACAGGCCTCCCCGCATCCACCAGGCGGGTCACCTGATCATAGAAGGAGATCAGGTTGGTCAGGCAGGACCTGCCCTTCCTAAATCCATGTTGGCTGGACCTGAGCCCTTGGCCATCCTGCAGGTGTGCAGTTATTGCCGCCAGGATAATCTGCTCCATCACTTTCCCTGGCACTGAGGTCAGGCTGACTGGCCTATAGTTTCCGGGTTCCTCCATCTGACCCTTCCTGTGGATGGGGACCACACTGGCTAGTTTCCAGTCATCTGGGACCTCACCGGTGAGCCGGGACTGGAGGAAAATGATGGAGAGCGGCTTGGCCAGCTCACCTGCCAGCTCTCTCAGCACCCTAGGGTGGATCCCATCCAGCCCCATGGACTTGTGAGTGTCCAAGTGGCTCAGCAGGTCCCAAACTAATTCCTCATGGATATCCAGGGCATTACACTGCTCCCCAACCCCATCACCCAGCTCAGGAGGCCACTCGTCCTGAACTCCTCCTGCCTTGCTGTTAAAAATTGAGGCAAAGAAGGTGTTCAGGACCTCAGCCTTTTCCTCATCTTCAGTCACAGTGTTCCCCTCCAGGTCCAATAGGGAGTGGAGGTTCTTCCTGCCCTTCTTTTTTGGCATTAATATATTTGTAAAAATGCTTTCTATTGTCCTTCACAGAGGTAGCACTGGATCTACTTGATCAGTAGAACCCTTACTAGACTTTAAAAACCAAAGCTACAAAAGAAAACCCAAACAAAACAGACAAAACAACCAAAAAAAAAACATCCCCACCAAAAAAACCCAAACCAAAACCCCCAAACAAAAAACAAACCCCAACAACACAAAACCCAACCAAAACCCCAAACAAACCCCCAACAAACAAGCCTCCATAAACCTCTACAAGTAAAGAGACTTAAATTTTGACACTTACCTTTGAATGTAATGTCATTCTCTGTGCTTCACTGGTGCAGTAGTTGTAGATGGACTGACTCCTCAGATGTAGGCTCTTGCAAGGCCAGATCCAAACCAAAGAATCACTAAAAACAAGCCCATTTACAAGTGTAATGAGCAAAAGAGCTAGATTTTCTATGTTTAGTGCCAACTGGGTCTGAAAAAATTTCAGCAGCACTCCAGAAAAAGCATTCATATGCCCATCTACTGAGCCTTGAGCTGAGGCACACAAAAATTCATGGAGTGTACAAGTTGCAGAGCAGAAGTCAAGAGTCCCAATACTTTGCTCTACAGAGGGGCAGTAAAGAGGAGGCACAAAATGTATAGGATGGATCAATGGCTAATGCTTATAGCTATCAAGAAAGTATATTTGAGTTTCTCTGATGGGAGAAGATGACATCTCACAGAGTCAAACACGTGGAATACTTCCAGCAAAGGGATGGTGTTTCCCTATGTCCTTGAGGACCAAAATACTCTGTAATTTCCATTGAGTTCTCCTCTACAATGTCAGTCCAAAATAACACCTATGATGCTACCGATTTTTATTAGGAAGCCAAAAATCTAGGTTTTGTTTTGCAAAAAAATAATCTTCCAACCCTCCTCCATCTCACCTACATGCCAGAATCTAATCAATACCTACCTCCATGTGAGTATCCCACCATCTCTCTCACAGGACACCAAAAAACTCTGGAACAATTAATTACTAGGCATAGCTATTTTCTCCTTAGGAAGCAAAAATTAACAATCTTATCATTCTGTTTTTAAATAATAAATAGAAAATATTTATTTTACAGCATTTTCAAGATCATTTTGACAAAAAGGCAGTTTTCATCAAGCATTTGACAGGCCAAAAGAAAGAACTTATACAGGAAGCCTCATAGCTTATACATCTACATACACAAGGTGAGTCCTTGCTCTTTAGATATATTTATGTATGTGTATGTTTCCAGTTTTAACAATTACAAACTAAAAGCTAATATACTGAATTTCAAGAAAACTACTCATGATATAATTACATTGCAATAATAAAATCAGTGCTTAATATGTTCAAACCAGACAGATATGAAAACAGTAGTACCTTGCCACATTGCAGTCTCTCATCTATATGAGACTCTTGTTCTTTTTTTCAAATCTATGTCAATTACCAACTTCCCAGTACTAGCTCTGGGCTACTGGCTATGTGTGTGTCTTGGAAAGAGCACAACAAATCTTATACTAAGATTAGAAGATAGAATTCACTGCTAGTGAGGTGATCAGCAAAAAAAAAAAATTGGCATTTTCCTCATTGCTTTCTTTAATGAGTAATCAGCATGAAAAAAAAATCCCTCCCTCCCCCCACCCCAAAAAAAAACCAAACCCAAGCCAAAACCCGAACCATAACCCCAAAAGAAACAAACAAAATCACTCCAAAAAGTCCCCCAGAAAGCTCCAAGCAAAAATTAACCAATGGACCCTCAGGTGTCTTAGGTTCATTAGAGACATCAATCTACTAGACAAAGACATTACTGTGTCTCTGGGCAAAGTCATTTCGTGCTTTGTACATCAAGGCCATGACAGCAACTGGCCAGTAGTCACATTGAAAAGAGCAAACATTTTGAAAAAAGAGGCTGGTTAGGAGTACCAGCCAAACCTTTCAATACCACTGCTATATAATTACAATGAAACAATGAGATCTGGACCTTTAGATAAGAATTGATGACTGGCAGCAGGACTTCTTAAAATTCAATTCAAAAGAAAGAAGAGTAGAAATACACTAACTTCAGAAAAACCCTGATAGAGTATTTACAAGAAGCATGTTTAAATCCAGGTTTTGCAACTATATTAACATGAGGAGATTCCTTAAAAATATATTTGGAAATAAAGTGTAGAACTGTGGGACAGATACTTGGCTAAATTCAACAGCACAATGAAAATTCATAGCGGCTAAAATCCTGTCCTGTATACGTCTAATATGCACATTTGTAAATAGGGTAATAGTAAGTATAGTTAAGTTCAAACCACAGCCATTAGATCTGGACTTTGAACACGCCAGTCATTAGGGAGCCTTGGATCATGCCCATCCCTAGGAAACACAGGAAGGACAGAGAAGGAGGAATGAATGACAGAACTAGAGCTGCCTAGAAGAAATATTTAAAACACAATATTATATATTAAATAGAACTGGAAGCAATGAAAAGAACTAAACATCCTCAAGAGATTAAAAGAGCCACTTATAACGCACCCTGTGAATTTATGCACACATTAAGCACTGATGAAATTTCCTGTCTGGGCATGATTTTATTTTAAATTATCTGAAGCAACGAAGTAGTTCAATTAGTTTTCCTGTCTCACCTTTTATACTGGCAATATACAACGCTTCTGAACCAGACTTTTTTCTTTTTGCATTTTCTTTTGTTAACCACGCTTGCTGCAAACATGTAGAATCACAAGTTTTCAATGCACTGGTTATTAATACCGTATGTCTACTTCATAAAATATCTGCAAAATAAAGCACCCCGTTACAAGGGCAACAACTGTCTCATCTTGTATATGAAAAAAGAAAAGATGTGTCAGCACAGCATACAAACCTCCAAAGAGCTATTGAATATTTGTAACAATGCAATATAAAACATGACTTCAACATAAAAATATTCATAGTATATATGACAATCTTCCAGGGGAGTTATTGGACGTGATGCTTCACACATACCTTACGCACGCATACAGCAACACAAGCGTACGCTCACGCTCTTGCTACAAGACTGACTGTAATCTCCAGTACGGAATTGCCCTTCTTCAGAGTAATAGTTGTTGCTCTTAGTATACAGCTATTTTCCAATGTATCTGAGTCACAAGTGACACAAAGGAATGATGTAATCACATGGCAAATACGTTGTATTATGAAAAGTTAGTCAATAAATATAGTTCTGCTACAGGAAATGTTGTGTAACAGTTTAGCCACATGGTTTGCAATCTTATACAAAAAGGCAGTTTCCTAAGCCTTTACCATATTACAAGTACGACAGCAAGGGCTTTACTCAAAAACCTCTCGAGTTTTAACTCGACCACACTTCTTGACCTTGTTCACAATAAGTGTTTAAAAAATCCCAAATCCCCACAAAAGCAGCCTAGTATGAAGACAATTTTTTCAGACAAAAGTCTTTAAGAGCCATATGCTTTCACATTATCTCAGTTCATCTCCCCCAGACACATTATGCAGTTGTACGACCTCTAGAAAGCAGGAAAAAATCATTTCTGCATATATGTCTCATATACAAGTAGCTTCATTCCTCTTCACCACACTGTACCGTTCCAGCTGCTGGATGTGTTGCTTCCATAGCAGACAGACAGCAGTTACGACACATGATAATGACTTCTCCGAGTCATACTTCCCAGAGTCCTTTTCAAGCATTGCCAAGAGAGGGCACGACTGAGTGTGATTTCCCACCCCCGACCCCCCTGTGTCTTTATTAATTTTTTTGCTAAAGAAGTTGTCTCTCAGGTTTGTGCTTTGTTATGGTTTCCTATTTTCTCAAAGTACAGTGGTTTTATTTTTAACCGCTAGAGAGTTTTGAGCCCTCAAAATGGATATTTTTTTCCTTTTCTTTCATTTACTTAAGTGCCGGATGAAGTTTTTGCCCTGTCATATGTGACTTTTGTTCTCTGCTCTCTCTCTCCCCAGCCCCGGGAGACTTTCCTCCCCAGGACCTCCCAGCGGATAGCTGCCAAAGTCCTTCTTGTCTCTTTCAGTGTCTACAGGGTGGATGAGCTTTGTTTATAATCCCTCAGGATGACAGAGGCATAGGTCACATCTGGGGGGTGCAAAGCACCGACTCCGAGACGGGCGAGCTAGGCACAGAGCTGCCCGAAGCCACTGAATCCCGGAAAGGGGATGGGGGCGTCAGTGCTGGAGAATCTTCCAAAGTCAGTTTACTGGTTGCTGGCTCGTCGTCCTCCTCCTCTGGGTTCTTCTCATAGACATATCCCTGAATGAGCTTCAGCTTCTCGCTCTCCACTTCCTCAGTCAAGGGAGACAGGGGGTCCTCGCTGAAGGCGGTCACCTGGAGAGGCGTCAGAGGCAGCTGCTGCAGTTGGGGGGCTGCACACCATTCCCCGTGCCCGGCGTAGGGAGGATGGCATTCAAGTCAGGTATGCCAGTGGCAATCTTGTCGACCACGCCTTGCAGCTGGTCCATGAGAGACTGTGGCTGCAGGGGCAGGGTCTTGGGGGGCTGCTCAGGCAAGAAGAGTTGGGTCTCCTCCACTGTGGCCTGCAGTGGGGGGGTCGACGTTACCTTCCTGTGCACCACCATGGAGGGGCTGCTGGACTGGTTGAGGTGAATGGGGTCTCTATCTTCTTCCTTTTCCACATTGCACAGAGTCTTACTGCTGATGTTGCTAAAAGTTAGGCTCTTGCTTTGGCCATGGTGGCTTTTAGTGAGGGGTTTGATCACCGCTGTCTGATTGCACCCTGTCTCCTGATTCTTCACATGCACTGAGAGTCTGTGCCATGTGTGTTCCCCTTTGGGAGTTTCTCTTCCTCCTGGTTCAGACCATGACACAGACTTTCCATTAGAACTATGAATAAAATAAAGATGGGTTTATTTGCATTTACATTACGCAGACATGGGCAGTATAACATAAACAAGTCTACAAAAATACTGTTGGTTTGCCTCATTAATAAACCTCCCCCTTCCAGTTCTTCATGTCCTCACAGAAATACTACAAGGAAAGAACAGTGTATTTTAACAGCAGCAATTACTGTGATTTTCATCAAAAGGCAATTATTCCCTACTGGTTTCTCACCCTACAGCCAGCCAGGAAAGCCTAGCCCACAGGAAGGGCTCTGGGAGGGCTGGCAGTCTTTTGAGGACTCTGTGTCATTTATCTAAATTTGCTGCCCCCACTTTGCAGGAGGGAAGGAAAAAAAAATAACAATGGGGGGGGTGGGGGAAGGTGCAGGAAGAGCTTTAATTAAGCCTGATTTACAGCTTTTAGGAAATATTTTCCAAATCCTGAACAAAAAATAACTCACATGCTTGGCCCTTGGCACTCAGGGAGGAATTGTTACTAACCCCTCCATTCCTTTCCATTCCCTGGTCCCTCTTTGCACTTAAGAATGCATTAAGGACTCCCAGGGCCTCCATCAGGTAGGAGGCAAACACATTTCTTTCTGAGTGACTATTATTTACCAACCAGGATAAAATGCTGGGGTTGAAAACAGTTGGTTTGTGTGGGTGGAGGAACAAGCAGCTACACGATCATGGTAAGTCAAACCCTCTGACTTGTGGGCTGGATCTCAACAAAACCCTGGGCTGTTTGACTGAGTGAGGACCTAAGTGAAGGTGAAGTCTATCCCTGAGGAACTGTAGGTTTCCTGCATTTCCCTGTACCTTTGCAGAGAGCAGCACTCAAAGCAGAGCAATACCTCATTAGCAGCTGGTGGAACAGCAAGCTGAGCTGTGCTTAAGAGGACCAAGCAATTGTTTAATTGCAGGTCAGGTAGTAGAGATCATTCAACAAATAATACATATCACCTGGGTGGAAACCAGAGCCAGAGAGAAATTTTGAGATCATTTATTTGAAGCAGCCTTATCTCAGGGTTTCATCCCTCAAGGGGCAGGGTTAAACAAAGGACTACTTTTCAGAATCTGTGATTGTCGCGCCAGTGGGAAACAATCTGAGTGGGAGGCTGGCACAGCAGTGTTGCCTCCTGCTACTGCACACAGTGAGTGAGATTACTTCCCTTACATACAGCCTGAAATATTGTTGTAAGTATTTTGCTTTTCCTTGGTGGGACTCCTGTACTTCTCTTTTCAATTTAGTTTTGTAAAGAAAAAAAAAACCAACTTTGTCAGCTGCAAAAACCTGGTGCAACACAGATCATGTTTACAGACATGTACAGGACAATGTGGCACTTTTCCACTGAGAAGCAAATATTCCCAGGAAAACCACACACACACACAAAAGGGGGAATTTGAGATGGATTCAAGATGTGAAGTCTATCTCCCACTCAAGACTCCCAGGTGCTGGACCCACAACTCACCACCCCTGTGCAAACTGGCTCACAAGACAAGGCCAATCTAAAAAATTCCTAACTCCCCAAAGCATGTAGCTGGTAGGACCTGGAGCTGTTTCTATTTAGAGCTTTAAACCTGGAGCAAAAATAAAAGCCAAGTTCCCAGGAATGAAACCTCTATATTATAATGATCAAGAAGATGAATGGAAGTTTAGAAGCATTCCTGTTTTGATCAAAACAAGCTGGCATTTTTTGGAAATCTTATAGAGATAAGCAAATGAATGTAACTATTGGGCATGAGATTTTTTTTTATAGTAATAGTTTAACATACCAAGATCTACCAGCTTCACATAAAACCACATGTTGTCTGCTTTAACTTCAAAACAAGGCTCCTCTTGGTGAAAGGAAAATAAGTGCTTCCATACTGTATTTTGCTGATGCTATAGCTTAAAAATACTACAAAGGGCTTTTTTTGAAAAAAGAAAAAAAAATCTGGATGATTATCTGCTTTCTCTTATGCTAAGTCCACTTCTGCATCATTTAGTTCTTCATATCTGGCTCTGGTGTGCCATCGCACTTTTGAATTCCTCTTCACACCATCTGTTTAGTCTCTGTCTCATTTTCTTCTCAAGATTTTGTATTTTACATCAAAGGCAAGCGCTGCTATTTTAAGGAACTCACTACCTCTGTCTTCAGATCTTCATCCTATTCAGACTTCTGTAGCGTTCTTCATAATGTACTTAACGAGCTCCAGTCAACAGCCGTATTTAAATCAAGCTAAATCAAGCTGTGCAGTGAATGCTATACCCAAAGGTGAGCAAACCACTTCATCAGGCTCTGCCTGTTGCTCACTTGCTCTATGGGAAAGCTGGTGCTGTCAAAGCACTTGCCTCCACCTCCCAGACCTTACTGTTCATGGCTCTGTTGGCCTTGTGGCAAATAGCTTTAGAGCTGTGATGGCTCTCCATGGGGTCAATCTTGCAATTTCTACTGCTCTCCTCAGTCTCTTGTTCCAGCTCTTTCCCTCAACTTGCTCTCCTTGCTCTGTCCATGCACCATTAGCCTGTTAATGAGTCACATTTGAGACAGAATCACAAGGAAATAGCTGGGCTCTGTCTTGATGGATGGCTGGTGTGGAGTCACACCAAGACTGACACATTAAAGCAGAATTAACAGTTAAAGTGCAAGAAAAATGCTTGTTACCCTGGAACAAAGACCAGCCATGTTGAATAGCATTAACTGACTTTAAGGAAAAAAAAAGTGAAGATAGAACTGCAGAAGCTCAGATCAAAATAATCTGCCTACTGTAATGGGAGAATGAATTATTTTTCTTCACAAAAGCAGGAGAGATCACCAAGCCAGATCGCAGTGGGGAAATTCAAAACATGATGTCCAATTGCACAGTGATGAAGGAAAACTAACTGGTACTCCCTTTCATTTGTTGTCAGACTGATGACTGGCCAAACCTACCTCCTTGTAGTCACTACAGTAACCGAAATGCCACAGACATTAGGGCTTATTGCAGTAACCTAGTGGTTCCTTCTGTGAAAATAAAATCTTAGGAATGAACATTAAATGCAACCTGAGAAGGGCTTGTCAACTTTTATCAGCAAAAATTAGGTCCAAATCATGAACGATCTTATCAGATAAGGTCAGGTACTGTCCTGTCAACAAATGGTGCTCCCACAGAATGGGGTACACTTTCTGGCCACCTTACAGCTGTGCTCCGGAAAGGAGCACACACAGGGCTGTCTCTGTGCATTTACACAGAGACAGCCAGACTTCGGAGACAGTGGGGAAGCAGAGCAAAGGATGGGCCCCCTCCAAAAGCGGTGCAGTGGACAGAATCTCGCAGCCCAAACAGCAGCTGCTGATGGATGCCTTCCTAGGGAAGCCAGCAAAGGAACTTCTGCCCTGCCCACAGAAGGGCTGTTAGCCATACACAGGCTTTCTCCAGCCCTGGAGTCACAAAAGAAGCATCAGTGAGTCTGAGCAAAACTGTGTCCCACTGTGGCTTCACTGTGCCCAGGACACAAGCTGACAATCTTAAAATTTAAGGTTAACACCTGCACTGCAGCACATTGCAGGTGCTTTGCTAGCATTCCCAAGGTTTCTTCCATTACTGCTTCCACTCCAGTAAGGCCACAGGGGCATGAAGTTTAAAACAAAGGAAGTGAATTGGTTCTTACCCAGGGTAGAGGTATCCCCCTGTGCTAAACAGGACCCTCCTCTTGGAGTTGCAGCCAGCCACTCAGCAGAACTAGCCACACTGGGTAGCATGTTCCTACAAGCCTAATTTTTTGAACATTGGTTCTACAGACTCACCTTTCTTGCTAACCCAGGTTCAACTTCTCTATAGCTCATCTAAGCGTGAGTGAGCTGTCCCTGACCACAGTCTGTTTATAGTGTATGGTCATGTCTTTCGCCTGATATTATTACCTAAAATTAAAAAACTATTCACAAACCAATTCCATTCTTAGTCTATTTACTCTCAATCTATCTCAGTGACTCAATCTATCTCAGTGATAAGGAGACCTAACGAGTTCTCTCAGTGTGATTCCAATGCTTTCTGTGATGCTGTGTAATTAGAGCAAAGTTTAACCTCCCACTTACATTTCTGGAAATTTAAATTACTGCACTAACTTTTCCTTGTCACTCCCCCTCTCTCCCTTCCCCCTTTGTTTTTAGGAATAAATTGCCTTAGGCACAGGAAATTATATTCTATAGAAATTAGACAGCTACTTTAAATGTATGATGGAAACTGCTACACAAAACACAGGAATTTATAATGCTGTCAGGCTGTTTCACAGGAGCAGTACTTCATGCAACCTGAAGTTGTTATCAGATAGAAGGTTGGGAAAGCAGCTCTGGGCTTCTTCTATCTTGCCACTGGCCTGTGTCAAGTAGATCTAACCTATTCATTTTCTTCAGTAGTTACTCTGCAGCAGAAGTTAAGTATTACTTTGATCTGAGCTACACATAGGCTTGCCAATGTACATCAACCCTATTAATAATGGATTTTTTTCCCCTTGTTTCTTTCTTAAATTGAAATGTTAATATTCTACAATCTGTAATGTAGATGTAGTAGCTATTTCTAGCCTAAGTACCCTGTATCATCATCCTAGTTTCCATCCACTGGTTCCTCAGATTGAGGTCAGACCCTCAGGGCAGGATCAAAGGTTGATCCCGCCATACCTTGGTCAGTCAGGGCAAAGCAGGAGCCAGGATTTGGGTCGTGCACTTTATGCTTGTGCTACTGTGGAACTGCTGGCTCATACCTGTTCTCAGAAGCAGGGACTTATTTCCAAATCCAACAGCTCAGATATAGCCACTTCAGATCTTAACAACTGCATATATGTACATAGGCACTTCTATACAACTCTAAATTTAGAGGGGGTGAGAGAGATGTTCACTGCAATGCTTCAACATAGTTGAAGTCATATGACTTCAGCATGTACCACAGATCTTACCAAGCTCAGCAAAGGTCTGAGAATATTACACTGATAATGTGTATAAAGGGCTGGCTAATTAAGTATTTGGAGAAAAAAAATAAAAAAATTAAATAGCTCCTAATATGTTGCTTGGGAAAAAACCCAACTTACTCTAATACAGAATAAAAAGCTCAGGATAATAAACAGTTTGTCCCAAATAACAAGAAATTCTTCCAGTATTCAAGAAATAGGGATCCAAAACCTGCAAATCAAAGTGAAATTAACAAGTTCTCTTACTAATCAATATTTTCTGATTTATTTTGTTGTTATTAATAACAGAATAAGAATGAATACATCCTACTAGATCACATTTGTAATATTTTTTAAAGGATTTTAAAGTTAGTGCACAGTGTAAACCGTCACAGATCCTCTGGTATCAATGCAGAAGCACATTGGTGTTATCTGAAGATGTGTCTCATGCTGCATATTTAAGTGTATGTGACAGTGCAGCCAGTGGCAATACCTAAACTGCAGCATTTATTCAGACAGGCTCCGAAAGGAGAATCTGAAAACTACAATGTTTGAGTGCAAACTTAACCCTGTTGCCACAGGAAGCTTGCTCACAAGTCTCCTCATTCGTTATACACAAATCTCCCTGATATACTGCTGATAAGATAAAGCTACTGGTAACGCATGTGGGTTTTCTGGGTGTGCCTGAAAGTTTCCACGGTAACGAATGTGCAGCTTCAGAAGCAAAGAACCCTGAAACTCAAAGCTGATGTTTCTGAGTTTAATATGGTAATAACATTTTGTGATTCTTTATTTTCATAATTCTGTGTTTCTGACCATTTCCAGGATCACAGAGAACAAAGATCAGTATTAGCACAGTAACTGATGCCAAGTATGGTGAATATCAAAATACAAGAGCTTCAAGCCCTTACAGCTAATTGCTTCTAACTGGAAGGTGAGGGAAACCATAGCACCTGTGGTGATTTCAATTGTGTTGGGTAGCAAAGCAGGCCTTCCTTAGGAAAATCCAGACTTACAAACTGATGCAGTTCTGGTGACTGAGCCTCAGTTATGAGGCCAGGTGGTGATGATGGGCATCTGGGGATATGATGGACACGTGCCTACTGCTCAGCCTGTGCTATGTGGCCACAGGGAGCTCAGGTAGTTGGTTGATGATGGAAGATGTGTCCTTCCTCTGGCCATAGTGCAGCACTGCCAGGCCTCTGAAAGCATCAGCCCTGGCTGGAAAGAGAGGGAAGCCTGAGGGGCAGGGACAGCTAGAGAAGCCAAAATAACAAGCCTCATGCTCAGCAGGTCTGAAAAGCTCTTCTGCTTTTTAAATCCTTTCTTATTTGCCACAAGACCGGTTGGAGTCACACCAGAGGTGTTTCTCTCCTGTAGATGGGGATTCTTTTTTCAAATAGAAAAAAAGATAAAATGCAAGTGCCGTCATGCAAAAGCAGGAGGCTCAGCCTTCCCTCTTTGCAGGAGTTTTACATCTTGTGCCTACACTATTTGAAGATCATTTGTTCTTGTTATGATTGCATTTGCCTCCTAATGGTGTGCCTGTGTTGGACTCCCATTTTATCATCAGTTTTTCCAGACAGACAATTGGTGACCTGTGCCTTGTGAATGTGCAGCATTTGTTCCAGTTCAGAAAAAGAAGGGCATATTGTTGCTGGACTGGAAGCTTATAGTAAAATGTTTGTATTGCTCCTTGCATTGCATTTGTAAAGTTTGCCTTTCAGGGTGGCAATTCTGATTGCTGCACTGTCCCTGTAAAACCATCACTACTGCTCCAAATATATGATGCATTGTAAGTATTTATTCCGATCTGCAAATCAGAGGGGCAGATTTGATTGAATTATCATCGTGGCTACCTGTCCACAGATAGCATAGATTGTCTGAGACATATACAGAGCTAGACTGCTTTGTTGCTGGCTAGAGCAGCCAACAGCATCTCTGGCCATAGAGACAGCGCTGTTCAAAATGCTGTGTCAGTGGATCACAGGCAGTTTTCCACCTAGTCACTGCACAACCTTCCCTGGGGCAGAGAGCAGGACTGTTTCACATCTGCAGTTTATCAGATGGAAACAAGCATAAATCTGACCTGGAAGAAATGAGGCAAGGCCTTTCTGTTTCTGCAGCAGCTAGCATGTTTTCTCCACTGGGTTTGTGTTTGCTCAGAGGTGACAGCATTTGCCCTTCTTGTTTCTGAAGGGCTGAACTTTGCTATTGGTCACTGAATGCAGAATATGCAGAATCTGAAGACCTTTCAGAAATTATACAGGAAATATTTTTCTGCTGTTTTTAAAGACACTTTTGAGCAACTGTTTGTCACTAGGCCAGATTCTGCTGGCTTTATTTACTTGTGCATGTTCATGATTTCCCTGTTTTGCTTATACCACCAAAGCAGTGTTTTCTGTATTCTCTCTGCTGGCTCTGCAGCAGCAGTTGACTAACAGGCACAATTAGCAGGAGCCGTGCACAGCACGTGTCTTGCCGTGAGACAGCCACTAGATTGTTGTTTAAAGCACGCAGGACAATGTCACCTCCATGCAAAACTGTAAACAAGAAAAATATGTTGGCTAGATGGAAAAAGAAGATAAAATTAGTACAAAAAAGGGGATGTATTTGCAAAGTTGTAGGCATTGACAAATAAAATTGAAGGCTTTAAAAAATAAAAAAGTAAAAGCTGCAAAAATTTATTCAGTGTCCTCTTCACCACATCTGGACAATCAAATAAGGCATTGTGCAAGACAGGGGACATAAGCAAATTTCCCATCTTTAATGGCATGCACCACATTTGTTCCATCACCAGACATGATAAACCAATGAGAAAGAGAAAGCAAGGGGTAAAACCACTCTTTGTCATGCAGCTTCTCTTACACATTCACTGCAGTGTGGGATTTTTCAAAGCTGCACATGTGCCGACGGACACTGGCTGGTGGGCGAGAACTCTGGCTGCCTCTTCCTGAAGATTGAAAAGAAAAAGACACCCAGTGAGTGGTTATACACATGTGCACACATGGTGGCTATACCACTCAATAGGGTGCCTGTCCCTGACCTACATCTAAGGGTCACTGTGGGTTCTCTTGTCTTTCTTTCCTCTTGTCACCTCAGCTTCCACAAGGATCTCTCCTTGGCTCCAGCATGGTACTGTTTAAATAGGTTCTTGTGGTGTTCAGTCCCACTTCCTCTGCTGAGCCTTGATGCATTTCGTATACCAGATAGTAAGGGCTGCTGTGCATCTAGCTGTTACAGGACTTCTGCCCTGGTACTCCCAACACAGGGTGAAATGATGAAAAAGGAGCATCTTATTTTTGCATCTTATTTACAAAAGCATCACCAGAAGTTTTTGTTGGAGTTTTTAACATATATTCAACTCCTTCTTTTTCCTGTCTCTCTCATTCTCTCTTCTGTTTTTCTAAATACTTCTTTTACTTCTGATTTCTAGCTGAACAGCCACTAGCTTTCATTATATGTGATTTCGCTATATGTGCTGCTTCTCTTTTCAAGGATATATTGTCCTAATTGAGATAGACAAAAAAATGACCAGTCATCTAGGAGCTCTGTCTGCAACAGTAATTCAAAAGGGATTGCAGACTGCAGTTTTGTCCATCAATATAAGAAAATTTCCACCTCATTTTTCTCCTCTTCCTTACCATATCGAATGGGTACAAACTTTGATTTTTCTTCCCCAGTATCCATAAAAATATATACACACACGCGCGTGCTTTAACAAAAATCTCAGGTATTTTGCACATGGAATGTATCAATGAAGTTCTGCAAATAAAAATGTGTCATTGTGTTGCAAATAAAATGCAAACAAAAATTCAGCATTTCTCCCCATCAAACAATAATAGTGCATGCTTGCCAGATTTCTGTTTATCTCAAAACAACATATGGATGGTATGTGCATGTACTATATACTCAGTAAAGCTGCTTATTAGCCAAACAAGCCATTCTTCTCACCACATACTAAAGCACCAGAGCACAGCATGATGTACACAAATTACATGCATACCCATTTTGGAGAGGTAGATGCCTTGAGATGACTTCTGAACTATTATGAATAAAACACAAACAAGACATACTGCTGAGCAATTTTGTAAACCTACTCACTTTGATATCTCTAGAAAATTAAATTCCTTACCAGGTGTAATG
Organism: Picus viridis; assembly: GCA_033816785.1. Classification (NCBI taxonomy): domain Eukaryota; kingdom Metazoa; phylum Chordata; class Aves; order Piciformes; family Picidae; genus Picus; species Picus viridis. Next base: position 28,125,507 of record CM066578.1, on the reverse strand, counting down.
AGGTCTGTAAGATTTGACAATTAAAAGGCAATCATAATTAGAAACTTAGCTACCATGCTCTCTCCTACAACCTGTTAAAGTTACAGAGATTATTATGCTTCTGCTTAAACAGAATTTCCAACATTTTGACAGACCTCCAGTTTTCTTCATCTGCTGACAGAATAAGAGCTTTCTACTTTCTGTGCATGCTTTGTTAAACGTCAGTAATTAGTAGTTTATTCACTCACAGGAGCTAATTTTACAAGGCAAGTAGCAACATGCAGTTGATTATCTGACAGAAAAATTCAGTTCTAAGAGTGTTTCACATACACACAGCATGTGAGGGCACACAGCCACAGAGAACCTTGTTCAAGGACCCTGAAAATGATGGAAGACTTGTTTCAGAACACCGTTTGGGACCTGGGTCTCTCTGACTCAACAGGCTTTGCCAGTTATCTTCCCTCAGCTACTCCAGCTTGTTGTTGCTTCTGGCTTACTTATTTGCATCCTTTCCCCCCTTCTTTCTATTTGTTCTTATTCAGATATAGCACCAGAGTAAATTCAGATCGCTTTGCTTTCCAAACTTTGAGCAGCTGTAGGTCTTGTTATGAAATACTCCGATGTGAAAGGAAGAAAGAAGCCTGATCTGTCAAACAGTCCAAAATGTTTCCTAATGTGTTGAGGATAGGGCCGCAGTTGTGCTCTGCAACCAAAATGTTATATGTAATGGAGTATGAAATACCCAAATGCCTCTCCAGGTTTGCATTCTCTGGGAGGCTCTTGTTAAAATGCTGACAAGCTCCAACAAAGCAGTAGTCTGCCTTTTGTTCAAGGTCAAGGGTGATTCCCATATAATAAAACACAGCATATATATTACAAAAATCAGCTTTAAATCTTCAGGGTAATGCTTCAGTAGAAATTGACTGTATAGTAAAATTTAAATTTATAGAGGTATGGGAAATATAGTGCATGTGTTCTACCTCTGTGAATTATTTTGCAATTATTAAACAAATGCTTTTAAAGCATGAAATTTGAAATATCCTTGCAGGCTTGCTTCATTTTACTCGTAGGGTGTGCTACTACAGGGCCTGGATTCAGAATTAGTGATCAGATCTCTGTACTCTTCTTTGTTATTTCTAGTTTTAATTACAACAATTTAGTCTCTCTTTTTCCTCTCAGTCTTTCTTACAGTGATGTCACTTATACATTTATCTGGTTACCAAAAAATTAGGTAGCTTGCCCCTTTTTACAGCATGAAGATTAAAGCGTCATTTGTGGGATAGTGTTTTCAAGGGTAATTCCTGCTGAGTATTGGTATCCTGAGCCCAGAGGCAAGATGAATCTTCTGTGCATTTGAACAAGGAGTTGGCATACCATCATGAAACTGTCTAAACTGCTTTCTGATGAACCCCTAGATGCAGAAACAGGGAGTTTGGCAGAGGAAACAGTGTGGCAATACAGAAGATTCCTGAAAGAAGTGGATTAATTGCTTTACTTTATGTTCTTTGAAGCAGAAAAATCCTTTTAGCTAGTCATTCAGAACAGGGTAGGTAACAGGCCTGTTGAAATCTGGAGTGAGGAATATAAAAGATCTGAGGGAAGAGTCACTCTTGACACTATTTTTCTTTTGGTCTTAAGTGTAAATGAATCACCCTATGAGGCAAACAGCTGTGTCAGGATTGTAGGAAAGTGTAAATTGCTATCCGTAATGTTTTATATCTGACCAGCTATGAAACCAGAAATGTTCACCTTCTGCCCTGGAATTGCTCTTTGCTCAGCCAGACTCCCCCAGCAGACACAAATTGAATGAATCTGTCTGGTGTCTGACATAACTGAAGTGCAGGACACTATGTTACCTATCATTGGAAGCCACAGTCAGAGACGCTGCACACTAGACGCTGTCTGAGCTGTAAGAAAAGCTTTCGTATTCCCCACAGTCAAAAACACACAGAAAAGCACAGCCCCAGATTTTATAAAATCTAATCTGAAACAAGTGACCATCGATAGCACGAAGAAGAAAGCCAAGCAGAGGGGAAATTCAAGCAGAGATGGTGGCATCATGTGGAAACTTACAGTGAATCATCCTCTAGTTTTTAAGAACCTATGTATAACCCCTAGGTTTAATATAGGAAAGGAGAAGCCTTGTGCCATGTGCCCTGTGGCACACTGCCTTCACATCCTAGAGAAATTCCTGCTCCAGCATCCAGACTGAATGCACTCAGCCCTCTGAAGGGACAGCACAGCAACACCACAAACTTTCTAGTTTGCTTTTCAGCTCTTCAACCCTCTAGCAGTCTACAAGGTGACTGGGGAGGTAAGCACAGTTTGAATGTAGAACCAGATGAGTAAAGCACTCAACACCCATCCCAAATCCTCTTGATTCTGTAAATCTAGCACCTTCCTAGGCAGAAGCATATTCATCTTCTGATACTTGTGTGGTTGAAAGGTCAGGTTTTATGTATGGCTGTCATGGCTGGATCAAAATGTACCTACATAAAAAGAAGCAAGGCTGTGTTCTTTTCCTGTAGGAAGAGAAGTTGAATTTTCAATACCTTTTGTATGAGCCCTGAGGATCTGATGGAAGATTTTTGGAATATATTTCATTAAGCAAACAGATGAATTTGGAAAGATGGAAATGTTTTCAGAACAAATCCGTTTTTAAAACAAAAGTCCTGAATTCCAGGCTAAATGATAGTTGGAAATAATTGCTTGGAGATTTAACTACACTAATCAGTGTCTCAGTGGCAGGTTTTTGAGAGAAAGAAATCATTAGGAGCTGTGGAGCAAAGAGCACTGCAAGTAAGAAAGAGGTTATAGGGTTATTCACAGTTGCCAGGCGGAGTGAGACACAGATGATTATCACATGTGGAGGACTAGGAGCAGGAGAGATTTCTCTGTACACCCTCTCTCTCAGGGTGTGGACATCTGCTGAAGAGGACAGAAGGGTCAGGGTCACCAAGGACAACATAGTCCTGTAAGGTGCCCAGAAAGACCCAGTGCTGAGCTGCACAGCGGAGGGAGAGCTAAAGCTGCACTTCAGATCACCCCAGGCCAGCCAGATCCAACTGCGTGCCCAGAGGAACACTTTGGCCATCCCCAGCTGCTCACTCCTGCTGCTTCATCTGTCCTTCCACGCAGCACAACCCTTGGTTCAATTCTCAATCAACTGGCATGGAATTACAGGAACAGCTAATCTGGGTCACAGCTAAACCAGAAAAAGAAGAGGGGTTGGGGGTGGAGTGGGTGGGAATTGGTTCCTTGCTCCAGTTCACAACATAGCTGTCCCAGCTCCTATGCCTGCAGAAGTGAAGGGACAGCTTGGGGTAAAGGAAGGGTTTGGGTGTCATTTCTGGCTTAGGACAGCTTAAAGCATTTGTGGATTTACAGGCTATGATAGCTCAAAGCAGGCAAATCTCTTGACTGTCCAGCTTAGTGGCAGGCGAGATTTTCGAGATAACTTACATAACCCTAAGGATTAAGAAATCTGTATAGCCTTAAATTTCAGAGGGCATGAAAAACCAAAGGAGAAAGGACTACTCACTGACTGAGGAACACAGAGATGCCTTAGGAGCCCATGCTGCAAACGTGAGCTCCCAAGGACCTTTGTGGACCTGCTAAATGGTTGCCTCTGCATGTTGACAGCATTAACCTGCCACCTCAGGCATGAGAGTCAGGGCCAGAACAGGTTAGTGCATGGCTCTCACTCACCTGCTTAATCAGCTTCCTGAGTGATTTTTTTCTGTCATTTGTGCTGATGTGGCTATGCTTTCAAGTATAGCCCCTTGCTAGTCCTTGTCAGTCTGCTTAAGGTACATAATCCCTCTGTGGCGGCTCACACAGACTCTGTGATTTTGGTTTTTTGTTTGTTTGGTTGTTTTTTCAGTATTTTGATGCAGGCTGTCTGGTTAATTGGCTGGTTTCGGAGCTGTTGAGATGCAAAAGCTTAGCAACGTGGACTAGGTCCCAATTTCCAGACAGTCCTAGATTGAGAATGTAAGGCTTGCAAGCCAGCCAAACAGGCTGAACTGAACCATCTGAAATGATGTAGCTTGTGCCATAAAAAGAAATGTTCAGAAGATAACATTAAAAAAAAACAAACACCAAAACCCAAAACATTTTCCATGGAAGTAGAGGGGAAGACTAACAAGAGCTTTATGTAAGAAAGCAACAACAGCAGACATTCCTGGCTTTAACAGGAGTGATTAATAGTGCTTGGTGAAGAGAAGGATACGCTGGGTAGAAGGTGGTTTGCAGATAGGCTTGTGAATACTGTGGGAGAACCTGGGACTGATTGAAACTGCAAACATCACCAAACCATCTACTAGTGAGGAGCTGCTAGGATCAGGTCAGGAGGCACTTGTTTTTCTAGAGTTTCAGATAAGCTTTGACATCTTCAACTGTGATGCTGCAACACAGCTGAGCTAATCTGATGATTTGCTGTTCCCCATATTAGGGGCAGTAGGGACACCTTCTCTGTTGCTGGCATTAATGTTTATCTGACCTTGAGATCTGGCTTAAGCACAATCCAGAAGAAATAGTTCACGGGCTTTTTGTCCTCCCCCCTTTCTGTAAGTTCAATTTTATAGGGTGGAAGAAAACCACATCCTGCATGTGAAGCAGAGAAAGGGAAGCGTCTTAAGAAGAGATAACTGAAGCAGTAAGTTAGAACTGGTAATTTGTTTATAATGGAGTCATAAGAAACCTGGAGCTTTTAGTTTTCAAGTGGGATTTAAAGTGATAAATTGTGTGATTACTCCTATCCTGCACAACTGGCTGCTGTTTATACTGATAATGCCTTTTAACCCATGCTTCTCAGGTGTGGGAGGCTGAATGCCCGAGCACATATATATACACTGAAGAACTGGCTGACATGTTATTTCAAAATTAAATAGTCTTTAACAGCTTTAATGTGGAGGGAGATATTCTGCTGAAACAATATACTTTCCTTTTCATCCCACACTGAAAATGGTTTTAGAGTCCTTTGGCATAGCAGAGAATATAACTTCTGTTGCTGGCCATGATTACTAGCAATTCTTTGATAGTGGATGTCTTCTGTGTGGATATTAACCTGTCATAGCCTGGCCATGATTACTAGCAATTCTTTGATAGTGGATGTCTTCTGTGTGGATATTAACCTGTCATAGCCTGTTCTGCAGACTTCCAGGCCTACATCTGGAAAACCTAAAGATCTGACAGTGATGCTTTTTCAAGTCCTTTGGGTACAGAGCTAAGAACTGAGAGAGAACAGAGGAGAATATAATCACAGTTCTGCTCTGTGTGAGAATGGTTCTCAGTGTGTTTGGGTCAGATGGAGAACAATGCCAAAACATAAGTGAATAAAAAGCATCAAACCATACTACTTAAAAAAATTAAAAGCCAAGGAGGAACCAAAGGTTGAGATTTTAAATTCTTCACTCTTCCTTTTAAAAAGTCTTAAATCACCATAGACAAAAACAAAGAGAAGAAAGAAAACTGCTCCTTTAAAACCACCTGTGGGACAGGCATTTAGCAGAGACTACATTCAGATTTTTGACTGGGTAGTGCACCAGAAATAAGCCTCTGGCTTGCCATGCCTGGTATCCAGCAGTGGTTTTTGCATCTTCTGTGTTCTACAAAAGTAACACAGAGAATGGAAAAATTAGCATGTAATTAAATATTATAGGAGTTAGTACAAGGGTTTGTAAATTAATGTGTCTGACTTTTAGACTATTTTAAGAAAAATGGGCTTTTTCAAGTGCCTGGCTAGTGTGCTGTGTTGCATCCCTGTAGTAACTAAAACTCAACTGCTAATAATGGTAAGACACAAAGGTGTGCAGGTTGTGGTCTCACAAAGGCTTCGATAATCAGCAGTGGTTCATGCTGTTGAAGCATGTGTAAACTGAAACTGCTTGGCTTTCGCTTTCAGTGTTTAGTAAAACTCCCATTGTCAAAACTACTTCCAGCTCTGGAAGCACAAACAGTGGGGAGGAGCTAACCTGAACTACTGCTGGTATGAATTTTTTTCGGATCCTTCCTTAGGAGAGGGAAGAGGTGCGGAGAGCATTCTCAAATTACAGTGATAGTGCAAGTCAGGATAGTCAGGTCCTAGTGCCTTAGTGACAGCAGGCATCATCCTGACCAATTTGTTTTGGAACACATCAAATGACAGAGCAACATGTAAGCCTCTTTCTACAGCAAAAAAAAAAGTATGTGCCAGTGTCAGCATCAAGGACTTAATTTCTCTAATGAAATATACGGCAATACTGAAATGAGACAAGCACTGTAGAATCAGTATAAACCCCTCTTCAGACAGCTTAATTTCTAACAGGATGGAAAATCATACACACCCATGGTCCCTTAAGAGAGGTGGACCATCATCTCTCCCTGAGGATGTGATTCATCTGTGAATTACAGTCTTACAAAAGATCAGATGCTGTGTTAGTGTGTGTTTACAACATCTGTAGTTTGTCTTGCAGTGTTCTGTTTTGTGGAGCACCCCTTAGCAAAGGGTAGCACTCATTGCAGGCAGGGATAAACTTGATGGACAAGCTAGAATGTGAGATGCCTTTTACTGATGTGAAAGAGATGATGTCCACAAGGGCTGTCCTCTTCTTGGGATTTTCTGTTCTTGGTCTGTCTTTAAGCATGAAAATGGATTAAATAAATAAGCTCTAGTTCTGTATCTCATATTAGCAATTTTGCACCGAAGTGCTGGGATCATCAAGGATATTTTTCAGACTACATCTTACTGAGGAAAAAAAGCCAAATCCTGTATATAGGTGTGTATGGTGCTTATGATGTTTAACAGTCTTATGGAGGGAATATCAGAGATCCATATTATATCCTTCAATACCCAAATTTTTGTTCACCTCTGAATTATCTCAAAAGTGTATGAAATCACAAGGTGGTTCAGACATGCAAGCAGAGTAAACACCTGCACAATATCCTGTGTGTTTATCCTAGCAAGTATTTGCACATGAATTATCATGTGCTTGTGAAATACCACAGCTTTGTTTGCTTCTGCTGAGAGGAGGTGAATAACTGAGGCATAGTGCTGAAGCATCACACCTTTGAGTACAGGAAGAAGGTAAAAAGCATTAGTGACTTAAATATATCTGAAAGTAGCCTCTAGGAGACTTGTATTTTAATTCTTCATTCCATTTAAATTTTAAAATGATAAATTAAAGAAATAAATGTTTATTCTTAATTAAAAAATTATATCTCAGACCTCTCCCCTAAACATGGGTTGGTGCTTGATTTTTATCTAAGTATGAGCTTCTGACAGATGGAGTCTGACTTCTACATGTAGTGTAGGGAAATATCCAGGCGTTTAGGTGCTTATCTGGATGTAGCCTTCAATAACTATTTATTTACCTCATAATTTTAAAAGGAAATTTCCTTCTTATTCTTCTCACAGAGAGAAATTTTCTTTAGTACTATGGTGCTAAGCAGGTAAACATCACTTTCTTACACCTATATGTGAACACACTTGTTTGCATCACTTAATGATGAGATGATGTATTTCTGTAGCACCCTAACTGGATTACAATAACTGCATTTCAGGATGAAAATGCAATAAATAATATGTACAAATACAAAAATACAAGGAAAAATAATATGTGACCCAGTCAAGCAAGAAATGAAATTGTAAGTGGTGTACTCATTCTTGTGGTTTATGCCAAGAAAGATATGAGCCTTCCTCAGTCAGGAACAAGACATTATAGTGCATAACTGTAAAACTCCCTTCTGATGTGATTGTGGATCTACACAGCATCATGTTCAAGTACTGAGATTAATTATACAAAGCTTCCTGATGCTACAACAGTGTCTGTAAGTAAACGTCTTGTGATTCAGCATCTTGGAAGTAGCACAACAAAACAAAAATCTGTAAAGCAAAGCTCTCAAGGAGCATTTTGATAAGAACCAGGCTACACTCAGAGACCGTTCCTTGCATTTATGTCCCATCGAAATCCCCTGGAAGAACATAGTTGTGAATACCCATCAAAAGAAAATGTCAAAAGTGCCCTGGACTGGGAACTTCTGAGAAAGGGAGGAAATTGCATAAAACCTTACACAACAGCCCTTTCACCTAAAGTGACCATCCAAATAAAATGTGCCTTTGACTGGTGGCAAAAAAGAAGTCTGGATGGGAGCCCAGGGTGCAGGTACCGTGCCTTATATAAACTAATTCAATACAGCCTGGCTGTCGCCTGAGTGAGGTTTATCCTCACTGCTTTTACTGGGAGGCTGCTGCAGACCCTCATTGCTTTACTAATTTATTTGTCTTAAATGTAGTCCTGGGCAGCCTCTGCTTGGTCACAGAAGGAAACCCAGAGGAATAAGCCTAAACTCTGAGACCTCTTGGCTTGTACTTGATGACAATCGACCCAAACATATTGTGTAACTGTTCCTGCTCCTTCTCCTCAGCTTGCCTTAGGAGTGACATGTGATTGGTTATGCATGTGCTGGGACTCCCTTAAGCTGGGATAATTTGCAAGGCAAACCTACAGTGCATTATGCAGCCTTGCCCCTTATTTCTCATTAGAAGGAAAAAAGTAAATTCTGTACTTCCAGACTGGCTATCTTGCCTATATGTAGAAAGATACACAGTTTAGTATATAATTTTGTATACACATTTTACATATTTTTTTTCAATAAACATATGTTTTTTAGCATTCATTTAAATAGCTAGAAAGAATGCAATTGTGGAAGTGACATCTCAGAGTTATTTATTTCCTATTCTGTGTTTCTTGATCCATGGGATAGAACTACATCATATATACTAAAGCAAATGTAAATTCAAGGCTACAGAGGACAATATTAAATATAATTACATATGGACAGCCCTACAACAGGATTATAAGAGATTGGAATTTGATTATGAAGTTTCAGACTCTCTTATTTTGTGTTTCTTTCCAATTCTTTAATGTCAATTTTAAGAGTCTCTTGAAAACAAGTAGCTGTCTCCTATAGTTATAAATATTTACTTAATTCAATATATTTACAAGGACTGAGCAGCTTGTCTGAGTCGAATTTTGTTATTTGAAATTCACATCATGTACCTGACAGAACTGGGTAAGAGACGTTACCTGCCACGGTGCTATATGCTCACAAATTTGTTAATGGCTTAAGCCCAGTCAATAGCCCAGCAAAGCCAGCAATTGTAACAGCTGCTGAGAGATGTTTGGCATTAATGCCTTCAGTTCTTCCTGTGCATATACAAGATGCCTTTGCAAAAATGGGCTCTAACCTCAGGAAAAGGTGAAGGACTGCACTGCATACAGAACCTAGGCAAAAGCCCGGGAAGGCTGTGATGCGGAGATGAGTTAGGCTATACCAGGGTGCCCCCCACCTTCCATGCAACAGCTGTGGCACCAGAGAGCCACACCAGAGTTGTCACATTTTCATCTGTACTGCAAAGAGAGCAGACTCTATGATATGCCCTGGGTGGGACACAGAGGTGAAACAATTGCCTTGTGGTTGTGGAGCTTCATGCCATCATGAGGAGCTGGAAGCCACACAGCCATGGACCAGCACTACATCTTGCAACTCATAGTCTCATTGCTCTGGGCCAATGGAGAGGTCAGAAAATGGTGATAAAACAATTATTTACACAAGCAACCTAACCTGTCCTGTATAATTTTCCCCATTATCTCATTTTTAGTTGTTTTTGTTTTCAATCTTTGTATTATGTCCTACTTACAGGCGCTTGCTACTTTCCTACTCTTTCAAAACTTCTCTTCTATAATATTCTTTTCCTCCCTGGGGGAAGCCTCAGCAGGATGGGTGTGCAGGCCCACAAGGTTTAAGGGCCTTCTTGAAAGTGCCTTGGAATTTGGTATTTTCTGAGGTCTGTAATGGTGATAATAAAGGCCTGTCTTGTTTGTATGCAGTTCAACTAAAGGACATAAGAAGTTTAGCCACTGCATCAGTTTTCTAAATTGCAAAGAAAAATAGTCTACCATTTACTACTAGATTCAGCAATTGTCTCCATACTGGTTTGACAATGAAGTATGCTAGACAATAATCTGTACAATAAGCATTTAAAGATCATTCTTACATGTTGCAGGCCAGGTGACACAATTTAGGACCAAAGATACTTAAAGACATCTTTTCAGACTGGGTTCTGTTCTGAGGTGCAGGAGTTTAAAAATATAGTCTCTTCTATAGGAGAAGGTACCCTGGTGACCAGTTTTTATTCATCCTTCTTGCACTTTCCACTGAATCTTCTTGTTTCACATCTTTTGATATATTTCAGACAGGGACAGTTAAATATTCCCTGCGTGGCTGTGCCAGGTTGATACTGGTTTTGTTCGATTGCACACATTTCAGCCTGCAGAGGTCAGGAGAGGAACCATTGTTTCACTCATATTATTAAAAGTATTTTCATGTCCTCTGTTCACATGCCTTTCCTCTCCTTCCTTACCTCCTTACCCCCACTTAAAAACAGCATATTGACTGAACGGAGTAGCAATCTGAGAGTAGGAAAAGGGAGTACTCCTGAGCATCTCTTCCCTGTGATGAGGCACTCATGTTGGATCAAGTGAGAGGCTGCGAAAGGTCTGCATTTGTATGACTACAACTGAACATGCTGAACATCTACTCTGTTCCTGGAAGCTCCAGCTCCTGCCATGCTGCACTCTACACTTGCCTCCTCCCACACCATGAAAAAACAGTGAAACAAAATGTCCTGCCTTCTGGACTTACTTATGCTAAGATTCCCTTCACCAGTTATCTGTGGGAGGCATTGAAAATGAAGGAACTGGGGAGCCCAAAAGCCCTCGTGGACTGTGAGTCGCCAAGTGAATTGAGTCCTAGAAAAACAGGGCATGTCAGCTCAGCTTGCTCAAGATGAAACGGCAATTCAGCAAGTCAGTTTAAAGAGAAAAAGTGACTTAAAAATACCTGGAGACAATTTTATAACTGGCAAGACAAAAAGCAGATGGTTCTGTAAGCCTTGGGAATGGACACATGTTACTAGGGGCAACGGAGAAAACTTATTCCCAGAGAGAAAACTATGTAGGGAGGGAGGACAAAGAATAAGAACAGGCACTTGTAAAAGAAGCAGGGAAAGGTAAAAGAAGCAGAGAAAGGAAAGCAGGGATGACCTTGGAGGTCTTTCCTGGTGTTTATAATTCTATGATTCTGTGACATTGGGTTGTGGAACACTTTTAATTGAGAGATCCTTGGCTCACATGGGTTCCTGGACACTGCTTATTGTGGAAGCATGTGAGACCAGCCTAGAGTCATGGACTGCTAAACATGTTAAAAAGATAAATAAAAAGTACCTGTTGGAAAATGTTTAGAAGCAGTTATTCATTTCCAAGTGCAGACAGCTGGAGGAAAACTAATTGAATGCAAACATACTAAAAATCACAAGATGGGGAGAAGGTGACTTACACATTAATGTGCAGTTGTGGCCACTCAGTGACTCCTGCTTGTTGGTCTTCCTGCCAATCCAGAATTTGCTATACGACTTAGGCTGAGAACTAAATCTTACTTAATCTCATTCAAAATGCACTAAAATGGTGCCCAGGCCTGGGTTCTCAACCATACTTTTTAAACAATTTATATGTGAAGACCAAGGCAGCAGATAAGCATCACTACTAAACTTAGAGCTAATTTCTCAAAGATGCACAATGAACTCATCCCCAACAGTCCCTTCTGCAACACTGACATTTTTCATGTCACTGCAGCCCACAAGAAGCATGGGAGAAAGGGAAGCCTTGCTGTGTGACTCAAACTCTGTTAGAGGGGGTATGTGGACTACAGAAAAGCAGGCAGATCTGCAAGTTGGAGGCTTAGCTTCAGCTTGGCTTCCATTTGAAACAGTGGCTAAAGGAGGTGTTTTGTGAACTTCTCTAAAGATCAGCCTCTTCAGTGTCACTGGTTATTTTTTTCCACACATAGTACAGAAAGGAGAATTGCTTCCTCAGAGAAGAAATCACATGGGAGTACTACAAATGAAGCTGATTGACCTTCATAGACCAAAGTAACATTTGTGGTCAAGAACAGAGCTAATGATCACAGCAAGACTTATATCCAAAAGTTGCATCTCATGGGTGGGGAAAAATAACAACAAACCAACCAATCAACCAAAAACATTAAAAAGGCTTTCCTAAAAAGTGCTGCTATGTTATCCTCTTGTAACAGCCAAGATTTCATAATGTCATCAAGCAGCAAACTCTCACAACAGATGTCCCTACAAAGCTTCAGCATCAGATATCACTCTCCTTCCATCTCTCCCGATAGACCAGTTTTTATACATATTTAAATATTCATTTGACAAGAGGGAGAAACTGACAGTAGCCAGGCAGTGAACACACTTGTGAGAGATCTCTCAGAAGCAAATTCAAGCATTCTCAAAGCATTTCCCTAGGGTTTGCATCAGGATTTCTTTCTCTGTTCCAGGACACATTGATGGTCAAGAACAGTAAGAAATGAGGAGACTTGCTCTGGGACGAGAACATAGTCTGTCTTTTGGATGTTGACCTGGGAAATGAAAGATATGCTCTTATCCTGACTGCCTTAACTGTTGGGATAAAACTCCCTTGCACCTTCCCAAAGACTTCATCCGTCAATGGGAAAAAAAAAGAAAGCGCTGCTGGCCCCTTACAGACACAGAAAGGGACAAGTACAGAATCGAGAAGCAACATACTCAGCAATCTGAACTACTGAAAAACTATCAAATAAATACTAGTTTTTGATGGGGAAAAAAAGAAAAAAGCTGCAGATCATCCCAGAGGCCATTCCTGTGGGCAGTATGCATGTTCTAATAGTTTCAAGTCTTGTTTCAGGGAGGACCTGACTACACGTTTGAGTTATGTAAGTGCTTCAAAAGCTCCATCAGATTCTGTGTTTTCCTTCTTGGTTTCCTCAGTGACTGACACTTCTTTACATGTGTCAGTGCAATGTCCTCATGAACTTCGCAATGAACTTTGCTAGAAGCTAAAATATCCTCCAAAGCCCTGAAATCACTTTTTGTCCTGTCTTGTGACTTTGTTTCCAAAGCTACATGTTTGTATACTGCACCACTTTGAGCTCCTCATGCCCATGTACAGAAAGGTATGGTGTCCTCCATCAATAAGCCTACATGCTTCCACATCTGTGCTGGTTTAGGTGAATATCATAGCAGTAACGGCACAAGAGGTTTAAGTTAGAGGTTGAGATTTTGCTACATAAAATATCTGGATATGTGACCTGAGACAAAAAAGCATATTAACTTGGTATTGAGCTTTTAATTTAGAATAGCACCTTAAAACTCTGTAGTGATTTTCCCTTCGTACCACTCAAAGAGGCTCAACAGAGAGGCCAAGAAAATCTTAAGAAAATGAAGCAGCAAACAAACTGCTAAAATGCTCAGATAACCTCTGTTCTTTACGGGATGAAATATTTTCTCATAAGCTGTATTTTAAATACATTGCATTTGGATCTTTTTTAAGTACAGGGGGGTTTCTTAGTGAAAGTAAAAGAACAGCAAGCACAACAAAGAATAAGTTACTAAGTTTCTTATAATCTGAAAGACTCCATATTTCTTTCCTTTGTCAAATATCACCTTAAAGATACCAACATTGTTAGCCAGAACCTATATGCTATGTTGTAGAGACACTACCCTAGTTTCTTACAGACATGTAAGACCTCACCCAAATTCCATAGAGTCAGAGGAAGGTGAATCAGGCCCTGTCTCTGTATTTGCATGAAATTCAGGCTCTTCAGCTACAGACATTTTTGGCCACCCTACTTTATGTGAAGCTCCCAGGGCTGTCTGCCATTCCTAGCTCCCTCTCTGTCTAGCTCAGAAGCTGGCAGTCTCATCATGGCCTCCACGGCACACTGAGCTACATATTTTGAGTTATTTCTGTCTCCATTCCCTTCTCTTCTGATCTCCTCTCTGGCAATAAAATAAAAAAGTGTTGAAGTAGCATAAAGGCATAATTGATCATGGTATGTGTTTTCTACAGTATGACCTCCATCTTTATCCCTTCCATCTGCAGGACTGAGAAAAACAGTTCTTATGTAATGAATTGATACCAACCTGAATGACTCAGCAAGACCTACAGATTTCAAAGGAAATTAACCGACTTTTAATTCTGTCAGAAAGCTCAGAAATGTAGACTTCATTAGTTCTTCATCATTTTGGTAATTTTTTTAAAAATAGTAACAAAAGTAATCTAAGCTCATGTCTAGCCCTATGGTGCTTCTTTAAAGATTATAAAGCAGTAAGATAACAGAGAATGCAAATGCTCAGTCAGCTGCTCACAGGGAAATGTTGTTTGAAGTAACAGTTCTCTCTCCCTCTCTGCTGCGGATGAGTTGCTTCTAGTTATTAGCAAGGAAAATAACAGGTTCAGTAGATGTGGATATAAATTCATTTTCTACATCAACTGATTTCTGCAGCATTCACACCAACACTGGCTTGGAGAACGTGGACAAGTTTACACTAATGATTAAGGTTGCACTGATGATTAATATATACGTTCATAATCGTGAATATTAAATAGAGCATAGGGATAGTATGAAGGGCAATTTGGAATCACGATTGTGAGGACTGTCACAAAGCACTGCCTTGAAAGCTATTGTTCAATCCCCATCTTTCACACACACATCCAATGGCCTTAGACAAGTACATGTGATTTACAACCACTCAGACATAGATTTCTGGTCCCCTTCCTCAAAGGCTAAAATAGCTTCTGAGTTTGAACATAGTGCAGAGAATCTACGTGTAGGGGGTGAAATCCCCAACACATGCATGGAGAGATGGGAGAAGCTGCAAATGGAGCTTGGTTACTCTACCACTGCCTGACCTGTCCCAGAGGTAGAAAAAGTTGTGTACAGGACTGCCTGTAGAACAGGTGACAAAATAAGAAGTAATGTGTAAATATCCATCTGACACTTAGACCTAAAGGGCCATTTCCACCTTTTCTTCTACATGTGAGATGAAAATATGTCACATACCTTACTACTTGGAGGACTAGAGTCAACCAAGAGAGGATGGCAAAGAGAGGGACATGTATAGATAGGTGTGTACCCATAGTCAATAACTTACTTTGGATTTCCGGCCCCTGGCTTCTTTCTCCGAAATATGTTGAGGAAAGTGTTGGACTTGCAAGGTGCCTTGCCATCCCCGACATGCATACGCACCACATCTGAGGTGGTGAAGGCACTGCGGACGTTCCTCTCAGGCTTGGCTATGATGATGTACATCTTAGGAGTGAACATGCACCCCAGCGCCACTGTCACACTCAGGCTCACTGCAAAGCAAGTGGTGATGATCTTGTAGTTGCTTCCGAAATAGATAGGCACAAAGGCCAGCCAGATGATACAAGTGGTGTACATGGTGAATGCAATGTACTTGGCCTCATTGAAATTGGCAGGTACATTGCGAGTCTTGAAGGCATAGTATGTGCAGCTCATGATGAGGAGTCCATTGTAGCCCACAGGAGCAACAACTCCCAGGTTGCTGGTGTTGCAGATAAGGTAAACTTCCTTAATGCTGGGATAGGAAAGGATGGGCATTGGGGGTTCCAGGATGATTAGTGTGATCACCAGTGTCAGCTGCACGCTGATCAAAATGGAGGCGATGACCACCTGGGCCCATGCGCTCATGAAACGTGGCTTGCGGGTGCAAATCTTCTTTTTGCTGCCTGCCAGGATGCGTGCGATGCGGTTGGTTTTGGTCACAAGGGCAGAATAGCACATGGCAGAAGAGAGACCCACCAGAAGACGCTGGAGGTAGCAGGATGTAGTGGTGGGTTTAGCTATAAGGGTGAAAGGGCAGACGTAACCAAGAAATATGCCAGCAAGGATAATGTAGCAGAGCTCTCGGCTGGAGGATTTGACAACAGGGGTGTCCCTGTAGAGCACAAAGATAAGGGTGACAAACATGGTGACCAGGATCCCCAGGCAGGAAAAGACCACAGCCACGATAGACTCTATATTGCTCCACTGGAGATACTTTACAGGGATGGGTTCACAGCCTGCAGTGTATGGAAAAGAAATAGAGTATTAGAGGGGTAGCTTCTTGAAGAAAGACCTTTTTTTTTTTTTTATCTGCAGAAACCAGTCTCTGTGAACTAAAAACATCTGAGGCCCACAGTTTTGCTCAATTTATATGCATCTTCCACAGGGTAACACAAAATTACCAACTGATACCTCTGACAAAATGTGAAGTCCTTCCTTCAAATATAGGAGAAGTGAGCAGAGGTATGCATCAGAGTTGAACAGTATTACTGTAACCTCACTTTGAGAAACAAAAACAGGTTTTTATTGAAATTTTATAAAATCAGCCTGTAAACCCAAATAGAAATGCTAGTATGTGCAACCAGAGGCCTTATTTTATAAAGAAAAGGACATTTGTTTTGCTCAAAGTGGCCTGTTCAAGAATCTGGTGAGGAAACTCATTCTTCCAGCTAATGTTTTTTATAGTAAAATATGGAGAAAAAGCTTTTTATTAGAAATAAGAACTTCTGGCCATTGACTGTAACAGACACGAGTGAAATTTGGCTCCTTCTTTGTTTTAATAAAAGAATAAGGATCAGAAGTTATTGGTCATTGATTAATACAAGAACATCTCTTCTTAATCAAGAAGCCAGTCTGTGGTTGCTGGAAGGGTTAAGTCTCAATGTCAGCTTTAAGCTTAGCAACATCAAGCCTTACGTGTGCTATTTCATCTTAAACAATATTTTCAAAGCATTGGCCCTGATTAAGCATGGTGGTAAAGCTTAACGATTGCTTCACTCTTATCTTGTGTAATGTCTTAGAAATCTTTTTCATTAAATCAGTGTAACTCTGTGCACCAAAAGCCCCTAGAGCCACATATGCTACAAACATTGCAAAAAGCTGCCTGCGTTGTTTATATCATCCAACAGTTGTTGGTTGTCAGCACCTGTGAAGGTGGGTCATTTCCCAGCTAGGAGAAAGTGGGCTAGAGAACCTTGTTGAGGCTGGGGAAGGATACCCAGGAAATGGTGTATTTACAGGTTTTTTAATAAAGAAAAACACAACACACCCCACCCTACCACCCCCTCCCCAGTAGCCCCTGACAACAGAACCAAAAAAGAAAACAAAAGAACAAAACAAAAAAACCCCATAACAAAACAACTAACCCAAACCTCAAAAAACCTGAGAATTAGTTGCAAAAGCTTCACAGTTAAAAGTTTTGAGTAAAAAAAAAAAGAGTTTGGTAAATTTCATCCACTATTATCCCTGCACTTTAACCATGAATCATTTCCTATAACAAAAGGCTATTCAATGTTTTATTTGTTTTATTTTTAAGATTATAATCATACTAGAAGGCCAAAAAGACAATGCAGGATGTTTCCTGAGGTCATTTACCCATTCCAGATCACTGATGGGCCCAAACGTTTCTGATTTATTTCATAACAACTCTATAAAACTTCCTGTCTTGTTTTATTGCTTATTTAGTATTATTTATGTAAACTGAGTTCACCAGCTTAACATTCATTCTTCTTATGTTAGATTCTGATACTATAAAAGATATCTTATTTTCTTGGCACAAGGCTTTAAGATACTGGGGTTTGTGACTGTTTCTCAGGTCAGTTTTTTATTATCTGAGGTGAGAAATCTTTTGTGCTTGCTGACTCCACGTCACTGAATGAATATTTAGGGGAAGCAATCTAAAAGAAAGCAAGCCAAACCCAACCCAACCAACCAACCAAAAAATAAACCACAAACAAACAAAACCCAGTATATTGAAAAATAAAATTAAAATGGCACAGAAGGATTACTGAGCCACAAAGGCTGATTTCAAAGGCAGAGAATGAACATCTTGAACAGCACAGAAATAAGAAATGGATTACTATATGCTTCATGTTTCTTAAAGGGATTTTAGAGCTTCCATCTGTGGTGGAAAATGGGACTAAACATATATATGAGTTTAAACCTATACAAGTTTAATTTAAGTCAAAGGGAGGAACAACCTGAGATATTAATGTCTATTAATGTCTGTATCTAGATGCTATGGTGACTGGCAGAGTATGAATACAGCACACAAAAGCAGCTATAAAAGCACATTTGATGGAAGAAATATTGGCAGGAAAAGAGAATTTCAAATCAAATGGTACCAATGGTGACTCCCACAAAATTCAAGAGCCAGAGATTATCTAGCTCAGTCTAAAGGCTAGGATGACATCAGCTTCTCTTCACAACTTTGTACTGCAATTCAAGTAAAAGGATTGCAGGAGTTAAAAAGAAATATTTCTTTTTTATTTCTCAGAAAGGCAGAATGAAGAAGCTGTGCAGGAGCAGACTGCCATTTTGATGTTTTTAGGAAATCAGTCAGTGGCTATGCTACCGTTTGGCTGATGCTACTGTGATTTTAGAACAGCGGCAGTGCAGTCTCCTTGCTGAGAAGAAACACAAACCAGCAGGTCATCTACTGATTTCATTAAAAGTTAATAGATTGCAACATGCCCCTGAGATTTTTTCCAGCACTGATTCTTTCCTCAACACCTCTCAGCAGTGCCTATCATTTTGACATGCTCCCTTTTGAGTTATTTTGGGCAGCTGGCAGCACTGAACCATGTTTGTGCAAATGTACTGGATCTTTCACTATGGTCTTGTTCTGCCTTATGATTAAAAAGAATTCCCAGTTTTCTTCCTTGGCTAGTAGATACAAGCAATTCTGTGAACCTCCAAGACTAACAGAAGTTGGTTGCCTGCATGTATCTGCTTTAAAATCATCAGAAATTGGTGTTCTAGGAAGTGAGACATCAATATGAGCTTTTCCAATGTCAGGACATTTATGAAGGGCATTGTGGATTTTCCAGTGTCTAGTAATACAAGATCTTTTCCCACAGTTTGGGTGCTTAGAGAAGCTATTTCTCAATAGCTGCTCTTCCTGCAACCCACTTACATGAAACTTGAAGGAACTGAATGATTACTGAGTTTTCCTTTATCCTGACAAAGTTTCCATTGCACGTCAGAGGCCAGGAGGAAGTTGTAGTGAGAGGCATGGGATATATGCAGGTACACATTTGGGACATGATGGTAGCTTACTTTCCATAGAAAACAAAGACAGATAATGTATCAGGTTTCTCACTTTATGATGATTAATAATATGTATTTTTTAGCTGGAAAAGTGGCCAGGTTTACCTCTTAAAATAAATTCTCTGAAGGTTCACTTGGCTTTAGTTACTAGCTTAACAGTATCTCATGGAATTATTTAAATAGTCAAGGTGCGAGTGCTTCTTCTATGTGTTAAATGCTGCATCAATACCTAGCTGTCATACAGTCATATTGAAGGACAAAGATGTGACAAGATGCACATTTGATCTTCAGATAGGTATTCAGATTGTTTCTATGTCAAACAATGATGTCCTACAAAGCAAACCTCAAGGTCAAAGTGGTGCTTCTCCAAGCATTACATCTATTTTCTTGGGATAGTGATTATTGCAAAGCCCAGAGCAGGTGCACAGATTGACCTTGAGAGGTACAAAATAAGAGAAAGATGATATAGCAAACAGATCCAAAGCATATACACAAGGGAGACCAGTGCTTGTTTGTTTGCTTTCTTCTTCCAGCCTTTATTAGGATTTTGTTGATATTCCTCTTGGTGGTAGGTTCAGTGAGAATGATCTTTATACCAAATGAAAATATGGTAGTCAGTTATTGCCTGGACAGAAAGCCCAGCTGAAGTATTACTAATTACGTGGTAGAATTATCAGAAAGAGTATCAAGTCAATCTGAAAAGGATGCACTGAGTTCCTGTGATATCACTGCTGAAACTGAAGCAAATGCTGCAAAGTTCATTTGTAGTTCTGTGCTAACTTAAGGGGAGGAACAGAAAGACTATGTCATTGCTGCTTGGTAGAAGTTCTGCTTTCTTTGCCGTCACTGCTGTTGAACTGAGCCAAAAGTTATAGCACTTTTCACTCATGCCAAACTGCATTGGGATGTCTGCATGGTGACACCTTATTCTCCACCATACACTGTTCTTCTTGTGCCCTATAAAATGGAAATGCATTTGGAAGGACACATCCCTACCTGTCAGGTCAGCATTAGGCCACCATCCAAGCTCGCAGGCTTTACATGTGAATTCATCCTGAACAAATTCATTCTCCTTGCAAGCAGTGCAAATCCAGCAGCAACTCACTTCTCCTTTCCTGATCACCTGTAATGCAAAACACATCCTCAGCTATGATCTTCTATAAGACAACAGAGAAGCATACAAACACCCAAAACATATACCATCTGCAGTTTAAAATATGGCAGGACTCTCGTGTATGGAACATTTCAAACAACCAGAAAACATGAATCCTGACTCTGTATTTGCTCCTGACTATTAATAGTTGTAGTTAGGAGTCCTGGGGTAAACTCTGGGGACAATTCTACATGGTTTCAGGCAGAGCAGTTCTGAGTTAAAAGTAGAAAACCATTTTCTCTTTGGTGCAGAGGCATGGTGAGTGTGAATTTGAGAAGAGACTTAAACTGAGAGATGGTTCAGGTCAGGATGAGTAGCTCAGCCCACGCTTAATATTTGTGGCATAGTAAAAAGGAGTAAACAAAGTCAAAGTTTAGAAGAAAGAGTGATTCATGCATATGCATGCATATACACACATATATATACATGTACATACACATCAATTCACGTAAGTCTCATTGGGGCTCATTACATTAGGTCTCTTCCAACCTGGTCTATTCTATTCTATTCTATTCTATTCTATTCTATTCTATTCTATTCTATTCTATTCTATTCTATTCTATTCTATTCTAGTGTAAATAGAAATCCAAATAAGAACAAATGTAAAAATATACTGCTAAAAGGATGGAATGAATCCTAGTAGAAAATAAGAACAGTATGTGGTTACCAAGCGCATCCTTCAGAACAACTCTTTTGGAGACAAATGTGCCTGAAAGCTGTATCTTTCTGCACAGTGAAGACTAATAAATGTCAAAAAGAAGGTGAGTTTTGTTACACTGAGGCTGAAAGAAAGAATAACCGTATGTCCATCTCATGGAGCTCCAGCAAAGACTCTGACCCTATTTGCCAGAAAGGAGGAATCCAGCCTTCTCTCCAGGATCTTGCTATCCATCTATATGCAAAGATAAGTGTAGCTGTGAAATACAAAATGTTTGTTCTGTTGAATGCTGCCTTTGCCAGCTTTTTTTTTCTTAACATTTCCTTCTGCAGTTTGTGGAGAGAGTCCAGTAGGCTTCAATGGGAGCTGAAACTGGTATTTTGTATGCATGGTGTTTACATATACACATATACACAAACTGTACAATCTCAGAAACAGGGAAAAGATGTTTTCAAGGGTAGTAAATACCAGTAACATTTCCCCTCCAAGACTGTTGGAGTATGTCACTATCCCTTTGCCAAATTATCAATCATTTATTTCTTAGAGCAGCAATATAGAATTAAAAGCTGTATATGTGCTTATTAAATTATATGAGAAAGGGAGATCTGCTCTAAGCTCTGCTCCTGAATAACCTTCTTGTCTTTACAATTACTGCACGCACACCATTTTGACAATGGTGGAACACATCTTTATGTCACCTGGACATGGCAGGTGGCAGATTATTTGTAATTTGATACAAGTGATACTGTTGGTAAACACAGAGTGATTTTATTTGTGTTTCCATACCTCCTGTTGTGAGCATGAGACAAACAGACTTTTTGTTTGTTTGTTTTCCTCCCCTTTTTCTTGCAGGTGTTACAGTGGTAATAAAATAGGGAAGTCCCATGGGTGAAATTATTTTCAGGATCATCCCCCAAATAAATCACAGACACTGAATATTGTAGGAAATGTCTAAGTGAAAATTTTGTTCTCTCTCACATAAGGTGAAATTCAAATCTTGTCTGACTAGAAGATTCTGCATCACTAAAAAGGGCAATTTTAGAAAACACAGGCCCACACAGGGGATTGTAAGAGTAAAATGTTACTCCAGGAGTCTTTCCATACTTTTGGCTTTCCTGAAGAAAAGGATGTCCGATCACTTGGCTTAAAGAAACCTGTTTGAGTTTAGGGAAGGACTGGTTGGTCATTCACATTTCTATAGTGGTAAGTGTCTGAGGCACACCTTAATCTGGCCCTTCAAGCAAGGCTCACTGCACACTGATCGGACCATGCCACTCTTGTTCATCTGAATCCTGTAGTCGTCAATGTTAAGCACACCTTCATGCCAGGTCCCAATGAGGACGTAGTCATAGTGGTTGGGCTCTATGTACTGCAAGTTCATGATGTCATATCTGCAATGGAAAAAAGAGAAAGAAAGTAATTCTCCTCCAAATGAATGGTAAAAATTTACCTTGCTCTTCTCATTCTGCCTCAAAATTTTCACACTATCCTTTAACACCAAGGACTAGAGACTCACATAAAAGCCATATACTGTAGGATTTGCATTAGAATCATGGAAAATGGCAGTTCTGATTGCCACACAACTACTGAGTGCCTATCCTGATTACATAAAACTGTCCAGGAAGAACTGCACATCAAAACAAGCAAGCTCTGATAAAGATGCCCATGTAGGCACTGACTGGATGATCTGGTTTTCAGCCATTTTTCACGATATCTTTAACATTTGCTTGAAGCCTACATACAGGTTGGTTGCAGTATAGCCCCTGCTAGGAGCTGTAAAGAGAGAAGTGGAAATGCTCAGACTAACTGAACTGGTATGCCATAAGTAAAGCGTGGCACTAGTTAAACTATTTGTATTACCCAGCCCAGTGAGAATGTCAGGAAAACTTACCGTCTCAGGCACAAAATTTTCTCCCTTGTCCTAGGCACGTATGACAGGCTTTCCAAGGCTAATGTAAAGGAAGCATAAACCACTGCTATGATAAACATTTAACTTCCCTGCCTTCATCATTGCCTCCCCTGTGCTGGGCCTGGTGTGTGCACATCCCTCACGTCTACTTAGTCTGATCCTTCTTTAACCCACAGAATGTAGCCAGTGCAAAGAAGTGATTAAGTGTGGTGATTTCATAGTAGGAAATAATAAAAATAAAGAGTATACAGAGATAATCACAAAGAGGGTGGACCTATGGGCTAGCCTGTTAAGATGAGAATGGAGAAAGGTTTGTTTAAAAAATGACAAGAGAAACAGAGCTGCAAAGCAGAAATCAGCACTGGAGCTGAAAATCGCAAAGCATGTTTTGTTTTCCAAGCCTGGGAGTTAGCGCCTTGTTTTTCTTTACTGGATTGTCTCAGGTGCTGGGGGAAAAACTTGTTTGGGTAGGATGAGTGCTGCTAACCTGCATGTGCATTAGGAATGAAAGGGAAACAAAATATGATAAAACTGGAATGCTTGGTTGTGGGCAAAGAGACAAACTAAGATTATATTTTTCTTTCTTACATTTGAACATAAAAATTTCAGCTCTCTCTGCAGTTCCCAGAGGAAAGTGTTAGAATTACACTCTCTAGATGTCTTCTTAGATGTCTTCTTTTTTTTTTTTCTTTTTTTTTTTTTTTTTTTTTTTAATTAATTGAGTCTTTGAGATCTCTCTAGTTAAAGGTGATTTAAAGAAGTGCATACTTACGACTGTATTTAGACCTTGGTCTTGCAAATATGTATGCTCAGACAATGTCAGTGCCACTGCAGAATTCCACTGAATCATATTGGAAAAGGGAATCTTGCCACTGACTTCAATGGAATTTCAAGCAGGAGGCAGTTCCATTGGTTGGCAATTGGCTACTAATTGAGGAGTTGCTTAGAAAACAGGTAGAATTCAAATGCACTAGGAAACAATTCCTTCTCATATCCTGGTTCTTGGAAAGGAAGAACATGGTAAAAAGAATGCTGCTTCCATGGAAGATTGTGAAGAATCAGGACAGCAAAAAGCAATAACAGCCAGATACTTTATAATGTACACCTGACAGCCAGGAGTCCTGTCTCTGACCCACAGTCCTGAGAGAACTGGCTGATGTAGTTGCCAAGCCATTCTCCATAATATTTGAAAAGTCCTGGGAGTCAGATGAAGTCCCTGGAGAGTGGAAGAAAGAACACTGCACTCATTTTAAAAAAAGGGTAGAAATTAGGACCCTGGGAACTACCAACATGTCAGCCTCACCTCTGTGCCTAGCAACATCATGCAGCAGATTCTCCTAGAAGTGCTGATAAGGCAAATGGAGGCCAAGGCATTGGTCAAAGACAGTCAATATGGCTTCACTAATGGCAAATCCTACCTCACAAACCTAGTGGTCTTCTATGTCGGAGTGACTGTCCCAGTGTAAAAGGGACAGCCTATGGTTGTGATCTATCTAGAGTTCTGCAAGGCCTTTGATACAGTCCCCCATAACAACCTACTCACCAAGTTGGAGAGAGATGGATTTGATGGGTGGACTGTTCAGTGGATAAGGAATTGGCTGGATGGTCACATGCAGAGGGTAATGCTCAATGGCTCTAAGTCCAGATGGAAATCAGTGACAAGTGCTGTCCCTCAGGGATCCATACTAGGACCAGTATCATTTAATAATTTACCAGTGATATAAAGAGTGGAATTGAGTGCACCCTCAGCAAGTTCGCAGATGACACCAAGTTAAGTGGTGCTGTCAAGATGCTAGAGGGACAGGATGTCATCCAGAAGGACCTGGACAAGCTGGAGAACTAGGCCCAGGTGTACTTCATGAGGTTCAACAAGGGCAATGCGGGGTCCTGCACCTGGAATGGAACAATCCTCATTATCAATACAGATTAAGGGCTGAGATGATAGAAGGTAGCCCTGCAGAAAAGGTCTTGGGAGTTCTGGTGGATGAGAAGCAGGACACGAGCCAACAATGTGTACCACTTGCAGCCTAGAAGAGCAATCACATCCAGCAGATTGAGAGAGGTGATTCTGTCACTTTTCTCTGCTCTGGTAAGACCTTACACAGAGTACTGCATCCAGCTCTGGAGCCCTCAGCATGGGAATGTCATGGACCTGATGGAGCAGGTCTAGGGGAGGGCCACAAAAATGATCAGGTGGTTGGAGCACCTCTACAAGGTTTGGGAGACCAATTCTCCCGCCACAGGCAAAAAATAACGACTCAGACAAACGGATTGCAAAAAATGGTGGAAAGTTTAAATGGAAAAACAAAAAAAAAAAGCAACAATGAAAGTTTTACAGAGAACCACAAACACCATGATGAAAGAGAGATATCCCAGAATATACCCCAAAATGTCCCATTCCCACCTGGGGGTACACCCAACACCCCCCCAGGGCTCTTCCCCCCTCCCCCCCCCCCCCCCCAAGCCAGCCTTGGGCCTGGGAGGCAGCTCACGTCATTTACCTAGGCAGCGGCAGGGGGACAGGAGAGGAAGTAAGCACCCTGCGTGGATGTTTTATAGAGGAGCAGAGAATTATGGGTGAAATACCTGGTTTTCTGTGACCACCCAGTGGGCTGGACCCTGTTGGGACCTCCCAGGTGTGGTCTGTGCAGTGGCATCCGAGCCAGCACCCAGCCTAAACCACCACACAAGGACAGGCTGAGGGAGCTGGGGTTGTTCAGCCTGGAGAAGAGAAGGCTCCAGGAAGACCTAATAATGGCCTTCCACTACCTGAAGGGGGCCTACAAGAAGGCTGCAAAAGGACTGTTTACAAAGGTGCAGGCCTTTGTTAACAAAGTGATAGGCCAAGGGGGCAATGGTTTTAAATTAGAGAAGAGTAGATTTAGATTGGATGCTAGAAACAAGTTCTTTAACTTGAGGGCAGTGGAACACTGGAACAGGCTCCTCAGGAAGGTAGTTGTGGCCCCACCCACAGAGATATTCATGGTGAGGCTTGACAAAGCTCGAGCAAACTGAGGATGTCTCTGCTCACTGCAGGGGGATTGGACTAGATGACCTTTAGAGGTCCCTTCCAACCCAAACCATTCTAGGATTCTATGACTAAATTTGAGCAAGAATGTACATGTCTCATCCTAGCAAGAACCTACTTGTATTTTAAGGTGACATTGTGTTAGATTGACATAAAGTCAGTTACTCTGGACTGGAAAATGAATTCAGGAAGGGGAATAAAAGATTACTAAAACTTCATATTCCCTTAATGGAGTTTTTGAGCCTGCACAGATTGATTTCAGTTTTGCAAAAATATATTGCAAGACACAGAGTGGCATTAATGCAATATCAATCAAGAGCTGGCAATTTCAAGGATATGATTTTAGGTTGAAAGACATTCTCATGTTTGCTTATATACTATTCCTTCTTCTATGTGTTATCTGTCAAAGAATAAAATATGCAGACTAAAAGCTCTTACAGTCTTGCATACAAGTTGTAGTACAATGTTTGCAGCTTTGATATGCAGCTTGAATTTTAAGTGGAAAGATGTGGTCTAACAGATACACTTGGTACATGGAGATGTGCATAAATTCTTTATGTTTTCCTCAATGAAAAAGTTCTGCCTTAAGTAAGGACAAGTTCAGTGCTGTATTACATCCCCACAGCCCCTTGATCACATATGTACAACTTTAAGGGTTTGGCACTGTGTCCAAGATAAAAAATATTATCCCAAAAGAAGTGGGTTTGATAATGAGTTGTGAACTTCTAAGAGAGTGAGGACCATGGAGACAGTTGGATTTCACATATACATATGACAGCATTTACAGAAGCCATGAAAACATCCTGTGGATAGGAAAATGAATCCTTCTTTTAATCTAAGAGCAAGCTTTCTGGTATAGTGGGAAATGATGGTGTCATATGAAAAAGTTACTTGTGAGATGAGCCAGATCATGAGCCAGCTGGTCACAGGCCCACTGTGGGATAACTGCCTAACTTACTGTAGGGCAAGAATGCAAGCTAATTTAGTGTGCTTCAGGACCAAGGTGATTTACAACCAGGAGCTGTGTATGCTAAATGAAGATCTATGAATATGGCCTGCCAAATGGCTCAAGGAGAGTCTTGTGAAAGATAAGGTGGCCCTGTTTTGGCTAAAATTAATGAACCAAGACTAAAACAACATAAACACCCAACTTCAAAACAGACTTTAAAGTCTAAAGTGCCCAGGGGAAGACCTTTGCCTAACTAACTGCGATTTTAATACTAGAGTTGACACCCTCGGTATGATAATGAGCCAAATGGAGTTCATGCTAAACACATATGACTGTTACTCCACTCTCCACCCAAATCATGCTAGCTGTCACCTAGAATGCAGAAAAGCCAAAGGTAGGGTAGGGTGGGACAGAGTAGGCACACAAGTAGGTGTGGTGCAGGTGCAACAGCAGCATCAACAGTAGTGGATGGGAGGAAAAGTCTGAGACAAGGATGATCAATGGGCTTTGCTCATTTGCCTCCACCCAAGGCAGGAAGACCTTTCTTGGTAGGAATTGCACCTTCAATATATGGCTTAAGTTTTATTGCCTGTCTAATGCATATTAGATCTATTGCAAAGATCTGTATCTCAAACTTTGTTGGATGCTACCCGGTATTTATTAACCTGAGATCAGTCTTGCAGTTAGTGTGTTTGTCATGGTCAGTCCTGAATCTGTTGTATGTGTCACACTGATAAATTAAGCCATTTGATTGTTTTAATGTTCTGAAACAATAATACCAGACTGTCAATGAGGTTTTCTATCCTGTAAAGCAGAACGAAAAGCAGCAATGCTGAACAATGTTGGGATGTTACTGGCCAAAACAATCACCTATACTGAAAAAAAAATAATATTTTCCTTTATATACAAGTTTGAAGTTTTTGCATTATGCATTTCATAGTTAACTCAAAGTTTTGAGTTGGTATATTTGCCATTTCTGAAGACCAAACGATGACTGTAAACATTGAACTAGATAGACTTATACCAGTCTACATCCAAATCTGAAGGCAAAAAGAACAACAACATTTCTGTTAGCTTTTGAAATTCAGTGTTTCCTTACACATGAGTCTGTTGCAGATGTTGAAAGATCTCTGGACCATTGTCACATAGCATTTCATGGTCAGAGGCCTAGAGAGGTCCTAGAGAGGCCTAGGTTCGTCCTAGAGAAGTAAGTTTCTTCATAGCTGCCATAAAATAAAAGTAAGCAGCAGCCCTAGAGCAAACACGAACTTGAATTGAAGCTGTCCCTTGCCCCTTGCATAGGTGCCAAGAAGGATGTGGTGTTGACTACTGCATCCCTCACACCTTCTCCATACATTTCTGGGAACTTGAGTGATATGATTACTGTTGAGAAAGAAAATGGGAAGCACTCA
This sequence comes from Picus viridis, assembly GCA_033816785.1. Taxonomy (NCBI): domain Eukaryota; kingdom Metazoa; phylum Chordata; class Aves; order Piciformes; family Picidae; genus Picus; species Picus viridis. Next base: position 28,097,432 of record CM066578.1, on the reverse strand, counting down.
AGGGAAGTAAAAAGTTCAACAATTTTACCAGCATGTTCTTAACGACAGTATACTGAGCACACACTGTTGGTTTTCCAGAACTAATTCCACACCATTTTTCCTGCAAGCAGTGCAGTCAGTTGAATGACTGTGTTTGTGCCCTCCTGCTAAAGGTCTGCTTACAAGCTTTTTTGACGAAAGTTTCTGCACAGAAGAAATAAACCTTTGAAAAACTGGTTCACATTTTCTAATCTCATTATGATGAAAGCTTGAAACCACAAACCGAGACTGAGATAGAAAATGTATTGCATCTAAACAAATGGTTAAGGTTTGATGAAGCTGTAAGGAACTCAAAACATAAAATTATGTGACTGTCAGGAAAATGTACAAACAGGCTGTACTCATGATGATTGTAGCTAGAAGCTTGTAAGAGTCAACTGCTTAAAGACCCTCACAGATTTTGAAAATAAAGTATGAGGAAGGTTGCTGCCTTCTAAGAAGGAATATTGATTTATTTCCTCTTGTGAAGTTGATTTGATAACATGATATGGTAACATAATAGCAAAAAACATTTAACATATTTGTGTGACATTCTTGCATTAGTACAGAAAAGCTAAAATACAGATCTCTCTGCTGTATTTAGGTATTGCATGTGGTGGTTATAACTTCATTTTGCCAAGACTTGAAAGCTCTTCTGGGTATTGGTACAGTTTGTTCACCCAACAAACAAGTTGTGGAAATGCTCTCAGGTGACAAGTTAATAAATAAGAATTGGGCTAAACCTGGAAAATTACACCAAAACACCAAGTCAAATAACTAACAGGCAGACAAAACAGCATATGCAGTGCTGAAATAATACTTTTATGGAGATAAATAGTGGGTACTAAACTTAAAGTTACACTAAGCAGCAATTTCTCTCTATTATTTAAATCATATGTACAAAGGCTTGATTTATGCCTTTGTGTCAGTAAGTATGTGTTTGACTGTAAAGCAGCTACTTGCCTCCACTTTCAAAGTCTGACTTAGCTCTAGCTCTATCTTTGACTAAAGAAATCTACAGGATAGAACACTCAAGAAGACCAAACTGACTCTTTAAAAATTATTGTTATTTTAATCAACAAGCTATTCAAATGCATATACTGTTTAAAAACAACAAGCAATGCAAATAGCAAATGGTAAAAAAGTTGGCCAGTTTTGCTAATAAAGGCTGGTAATAGACATAAGAGTTACTTTAAGGTCACTGTTTTACGAACATTCTTCGAAGGCATGCACCAGACTTGTTTGTTTCAGAGCACCCTCTTTGTGCAGTGTTGGCAGCAAGATGCATTTACACAATAAGCCCAAAGATGGAGTGAGAGAGTATTTTATAATGCTTTCATAACTCAGTAGGAAAACCGACTTCAACAAAGTAACGCCTGAGTAGGTTTCAGTTAATAATGGATTATGTACTTCAGCAGCTGAATTGAACTTATTTATTTATTTAAAAAAAAATCCATCTGGATGTGTCACACTTAAAATAGCTGGACAGAACCCACAGAACTAAATAAAGAGGAAAAGTTTTCTGTCATTTGGCTCCTGGAAGAGAAACAAAGGTGACATCCAAGTCCACAAAGTTGCGGTACATACTGTGTGTGCTAGGGAGAGGCAGACTGTAGTAACTACCACAGATGGAACTCTGGGACAGGTGATCTTATTTGGAGTGAAACACATTAAGCAGAGCACACAGAAGTTTACCAAGCAGAACTAAATAGCCTCTGGCAAGGATACAACATGGCTTTCAATTGGAAAAGAATGTGCTCTGCAGCCATACCTTCAAAGACTTAGCAAATAAATGTTTTGTTAAAATTCCAGTCACTTGTATTAGGCTTTATACACAATAAAACCCTGCTGCTCAGTCCCAGTGGTACTTTGGACACCAGAAGTCTGTGAGACAAAAGATTTTACCTCTCCTGAAACTCTAGAAATTTTACATGCTGTACTGTAATTCTTTTCATATAAAAGCTGTAGCTATAACTGTATCATGTATTACCAGTGCTATTCCTACCTACTGGTAAGACTAATCACAGAATCACAGAATGATAACTCCATTTATATCTCATACCCTGCATGCTTTATGCTTCAGCAAAACAGCCAAACAAGTCTCTGTCATCAAACCCATCAACATTTCTCTTTCTCAATATCTGGTTTAGTTAGTTGAGATAAAATATCTTTTTACCTTCCAGGGGCATCTCCCTTTTCATCAAACCAAACTTCTTCTCCAGAAACACCAATGAATGAAGATTTGAGGAGAAACTCCAGGAGCTTGCTGCCATCAATAGGCTTCATAGCATCACACAGCCCAATATGTCCTGGGCAAAGGGAATGATGCATATTTTGTAGCCCGTGAGCCATAGCATATATAGCATTGATAACAAATCCCATTTTACTGTCCTGCACATAATTTTCTTCTAGGCTTTCATTGCCTGCAATAATAAGGGGGTGGGGGGAAAGTGTTGTTATAAACAAAAATGAAATAACATTATAATATGAAAAATCAATGAGATATAAAAACAAATTTTCTCATTTCTCTGATAATGTTTTAGAAGCATGAACAAGGTGCCAACCAGGGATTTTAATTAATTTGTTTAGACTTCATTGAAATGCATTGGAAGTGGCTTGCCTCATGAGAAAGCACCAGTTTAATCAAATTGTCAGCTTTAATATGTTCTTTTTGGAATTTTTCCTTGTCATACCACAATGTTATTTATGCTAAGAACAGCTAAACAGCCCAGCATCAGAATGAAGCTAGAACAACTTTTAACAACAATTTTACATTTTACTTTTTGTCATATTTGAAGTTTGGGGTTTTTTTTTCTATTTTGAAATCTCATGTTTTTAAGGGCCAAGACAGCAATGTCCTTTTCAGCAAGCAACCTATTTCAGAATTACTTTTCAAGCTATCAGACATAATAATTTCAGCTAAAAGTAGGATTAGATACGCCTGTTTAGGATTACTACTTAAAGTTGTGAAGTTCATAAAACTGACAGACTTTTTATGTAACTACATCATGCAGACATTGAAGCCTCTGTTCATTGATGAGAAACAATGTGGCAGTGAAGGTTTTCCACACATGTAGATTTTAGTTCTGATTGCCTGATGTGCAAGCACTGCCCAAAGGTGACATTTGTGGTTACAGTTTGCATTAGACCCTAGTGGGTCCTGGGCCATTTCCCCACTTCCCATCATAAACTGCTGCAGTGTCAGTGCTGACCTTGAGTCACAGTGGATGTGTTCTGCAGGGGCCCTGTGAGAGCAGAAGTAAGAAAATTCCCCATGTTGTTTCCTTCCCATCTATTGCAGTATGTTTCAAACTGCAAGATGCTTTTATCTGTAGGCCTCCCACATTGCTCAGTGTTTAACAGGGATTTGCAATCCAGACTCTGTTACTTTGTCTAAGTGACACCTTGTCTATGTTAGGGAAGTAGGATGTGTGAGAGAATAGGTGTTAACTGACACTTCTCAAATCCAGGTTGGAGAAGATGTCATTTTAACACAAAGAAAAGCAGAAAACCTACAAGTTCACTGAAACTTTCCAGTTAAAAATAATTTCTTCCACTAACGTAAATACGATATGGCTTTCATATCAAATCATGAAGACCATCCTTACATTTATCTTTGGAAGAATGTCTGATTTGGTAGGTCATCTCAACTTGTTTATCCTGCAATTCAGAAATGTCATCTGGGAATTCAATCAGATAGCAGAGATCCCAAAGGCAGGTGTGTCTAGGTTTCTTTCTCTGGGTCTTCCTTGCACAGGACATTAATTGAAACTGGGCAAAAAAAATCTTGCTTCACCAACTCTTTCCCAGATGTTCTGAACGTGGCAAACAGTTGTGATGTCAATTAAATAGCCTTGTGAAAATATGACTGAATGAGTACACGTGCTCCTCTCACTGCTATCCATACATTCACCACCAACACAATTAAACAAGGCACAGCTGGAGAAATATTTCCCAGAGGCAACATAAATGCCACTTTCTTTTCAGGAGAAAGTTCATAGAACCCAGTCCAATCCCATGAAACCAACGCCATTCAGATTCATGTTCAGAAACGCAGAAAGAATAGAAACCTTTTATGTAAACTGACAGAATAGTTACCTGCTACATGTACCCTCACTTAAGTATATACTGCATATAACATGTGCAGCATGGTATTGACATCTGTTGCCTCAAAATGGTTATGTCCTGTATCTAGCTGTATTTTATCTGCTGATCAGTCCCTTGGGATTAATGCATTATATGGTAATGAATTGTCTACAGATTAGCAATATAAATATTCATCTCTACAAATAAGATATTTTCCAGTAAATCCATCATGAGAATCAACCAGGTTGGAAGAGACCTCCAAGATCATCAAGTCCAACTGATCACCCAACCCTAACTAATCAACTAGACCATGACACTAAGTGTCTCATCCAGTCTTTTCTTAAATACCTTCTCATGTTTTACCTAAACTTAACATCCTAGAGTCAAAATCCATTTTATCTGATTTTCATCATTGTGAATTATCAATATATGCATGCAATTGAGGTTGTAAAAATTCATTTATAGTGATCAGTAAGAAATGTGTGGGGTTTCTAAAACAAATGAAATCACACAACTATGTGAGACAAAACACAGGCAGTTAATGTTCAGTTTTCATAGGACAAATGCAAGAACTATATTGTTTGTTATTAGGCTTTTTCTTTCCTCAGTAGGTCTTTGAAATGTTACAAAGGGCAAAGCAGAACTCTGCACTGTGAAACTTTTATTCTTCCTTCCTCTTATCCTCTGGAAAAAAAAAACCTTGATCTATGATGCCTAATTTGAACACTAGGGTCTATTAACATTAAAAACAGAAAAGTGTTTTGTTAGCTGCTTTATCCTTTGCCTTTTTTTTTTTAATGGTTTAGAGACCTTCATTTTCACTTAGCAAAGAAAATTTGGAAGCTGTGTGAGTACTGGATTAATTAAAGTCACTCAAATTAGGTTGCTACTCTTTTGAATGACCTTGAAGAAATCAGGTGTCCTAAATTCCATAGTGGTTTTCTTTTTTTTAAAATTATTATTATTGGATTCAATGCTAATCTTCCTTTAATGATTTAATTTTAACAATTCTTTAATAGTCTAGGTCATTGCTGGTGGTTAGGAGGAAGTTTTACATAGAGAGAGTGATTGCCCATTGGAATGGACTGCCCGGGGAGGTGGTGGAGTTGCCGTCACTGGAGGTGTTCAGGAGGAGACTTGATAGGGTGCTTGGTTGCATGGTTTAGTTGATTAGGTGGTGTTGGATAATAGGTTGGACACGATGATCTTGAAGGTCTCTTCCAACCTGGTCTGGTCTGGTCTGGTCTGGTCTATTCTATTCTATTTTATTCTATTCTATTCTATTCTATTCTATTCTATTCTATTCTATTCTATTCTATTCTATTCTATTCTATTCTATTCTATTCTATTCTATTCTATTCTAGCTTATCACAGTTTTGGATTTAGTCTTTGTTTCTGCCAGTCAATCTTAAAGCTGAAAAGGGAGAAGGGTATGTACATACATATACTACTAAAGCAAACAAACAAAAACTAAACTGAAAAAACCCAAACACCATGCTCTGGCTGCACACAACTGAAAAGTACTCCCAACACTGCTAAAACTAATACCTAAGTAAAGGGAGAAGGAAGAGAGGACTGTCTGAAATGCCATGAATCTCTCTGTGAGTCTTTACCATAATGTGCCTCACATCTAATATTACCTTCAGCTAGATGCTTAGAAGGTCCTGAACATAAACCAACCATTAACTTAGTCTGGTGCTTTTGCTGTGAAGTTCATGTGGGATGGACAGGATTTTTGAAAGCAGAGTGGTTACTTGTGCAAATTCTACTGATAAATTGAAATTAGGAAAACCTGTATTATCAGAATTATGGCTAGAAATTATTACATTTTCATGTGTAAAAATAGGAAAAGTCTATGTTAATATTCAATAAGAAATTAAACACAGGGGATTATTTGTTTGCAGTCCACAGAAAGCATAGGGAGGGAGGGAGGGAGGGAGGAGGGAGGGAGGGAGGGAGGGAGGAGGGAGGGAGGGAGGAAGGAAGGAAGGAAGGAAGGAAGGAAGGAAGGAAGGAAGGAAGGAAGGAAGGAAGGAAGGAAGGAAGGAAGGAAGGAAGGAAGGAAGGAAGGAAGGAAGGAAGGAAGGAAGGAAGGAAGGAAGGAAGGAAGGAAGGAAGGAAGGAAGGAAGGAAGGAAGGAAGGAAGGAAGGAAGGAAGGAAGGAAGGAAGGAAGGAAGGAAGGAAGGAAGGAAGGAAGGAAGGAAGGAAGGAAGGAAATTGAGATGGGAAGAGATGTGAAAACATTTTGGTTGGGGAATGTGATCAATACCTAACCCAGTGGTAAATTTTGAGCAAACACAGACACTTGATAGAGCACAGTCTGTTCACAGATTAATCTTGATTAGAATAAAAATCCAAAATCTGTTAAATAAAATTGTTATCGATGATAATGTTTCATCTGGAATGGGCACATAAAATCATGGCTTGATACTAACTGTTATCTGCCAAATATTCAAGGCCACATAAAAAGAGGTTTTGCTATTTAGGTCCAGTTAGCAACTATTATGAGAGCTATCAACCTTTCTAGTTGTTCTGAATGAAGACTAAAGGTTTTAGAAAATGCCCAAATTGATATGCTTTGTGGGTGATGCTGGTTAAATTCAATATGAATGCTCATTTAAGAAAATAAATAAATAAATAAATAAACCTGGAAACACAATCAGGGCTAACTTTCACTCTCCCATCCTTGGGCTGTGTGTGTAATGACTCAGCACAAAACTATGCCAAATAGTAAAGTGGCCTCTCCCTGCATAATGCCAGGTGTCAGGGAAGCGGCTACACCCTGAACTGGTAAAGTGGTACCAGGCTTACAGCAAATGTCCATATGCATTGGTGAAACTGTGGAGGCAGATTTCCTGTTCTTCTTCAGTCTCAGTTTATACTGGCTTAAGCACAGGGAGTCAAACACTGAAACAGGCTTCCTAGAGAGGTGGTTGATGCCCCAAGCCCCAAGCCCCAAGCATTTGGACATCTGGGTGCATTTGGACATCGGGAGGCATTTGAACAATGCATAGCAGTCTTTTTTGATCGGTGCTGAAGTGGTCAGGCAGTTGGACTGGACTGTAGGTCTTTTCTATCTGAATTACATTTAAAAACCAACGGAACAAAAGAACCTCCAACAACTCTAAGCAAATGTGCCCATCTGGCTCTGTATGAGTTTGTGTAGACAGATGCAATTGACACAACATGTCCTTGGAAAACAATGGAAGTCACATATCTTGCAGTGTCTCATGTTAGAAACGACTTGACTAACTTTCACCCCAACAAATTTGTCATAGAGTCTTGCGAGAAGCAGGGCAGAAGGCAATATTTTGAAGTCATCAGTCATGTCTAATCAGCGTCCCAATAAGTAAGAGCGAAAAGTTATTTTGGCAACCAAATCACACACAAAAGATGATGAACAGACTTATCTTACTGTGATTTTAGTGGGAGGATAGTATGATATTTTGCTTCTTGTATAACTTGGAACATTTTTATTTGAATGATTAACTATCTAATTACAGGACACACGGGAGAGAAACTGCAATCAATTTTACATTTCTTTTTTGTCACCGTTTCCTGGAACTTTTATTTTTATTTTCCATTTTATTTAGCAATAGGTAATCCTCTGAATAACCATAACCAAGTGAGATTCTATGAAATAAGTTTTGCAAAGGGTTTAACTTGTTTTAACTCATTTGCTATTATTGATTCAGATATTTTACCTAAATTGCCAGTTCACTCCCTCTTCCATTCTATTTATTACATCTCTTGCTTTATCTAACAAGAAAGAAAGAAAACAAAATAATTTAACAATTTCACTTGAAGGCACTGCAAAATAACACAGATTATAGTGTCTCTAAGTGTAATTATATAAAGATTGTGTGTTCAAACCCAGTGCCCTAGCTGGCTTTTTTCTCTTCATATCACATTCTTAATTACAAGTGAATTTTATTCATTAATACTGTATGGCTGAATGAAATGTTCACCTCTTGATGGCATAAAGAGGACTTTTGTCCTCACCACTGCCCTTGTTATGTACAAATGTAAGTCACAGGCAACAGGTCAGCTACTCAATATGAAAACTTCCAAGCATCCACCTCTTTTAGCCCAAGATCTATAAGAATTACTGAAGTTGTGTTTTCAGAAGTAACTGACTATTTTCTAGGCAATTCCAGCTGTAGATGACTGCTTATGAGGAAAAGGCCAGGAAATGCTACTTGGTGATCAGAATACTGAATTGTATATCAGAGCTGCAGCCTGCACTAATTGTGGGCCATCTCAATGACAGTATCACAAAGGTTGGAAGAGACCTCGAAGATCATCAAGTCCAACCTGTCACCACAGACCCCATGACTAGACCATGGCACCAAGTGCCATGTCCAATCCCCTCTTGAACACCTAAGAGGGGTGTCCTTGCTGTCTTCTGTGTGGTAGCTAATGTGGGGTAGCTAATGTGGGGTAGCTACATGTGGTTTGTTTTTTTTTTCTAAGCCAAAAGAGGGTAAGAAAAAACAGTTTGTTTCAATCTTAGTTAAAAAACTACTCGCAATTTTCATTAAATTGAATGATAGGCTGAAAAATTTCTCACAGACCATAATAAATGCCTCATTCAACCTGTAATAAATAATCCCAACATTCTAAGTTATTGTTGCTTGTATGGCTTCTGCTCCAAGGAAAACAGTTGTTATAGTGATCTCAAACAAAACTGAACCGTAAGTGTAATGGCTGCTCCTTAAGTTCCTGATTTGATATCTGCTCTGTACAGCAGGGAGGCAAGTATAAGAGACAGATAAATACATTAAAAGAGAGAAACAGGACATACAGGGTGGATAGTAGAAAAGATATCAAAACAACACAAGATAAAACAGGTAATTAAATTTCCATTGTAGGTGAACTATTTATTTGACTGAATGAAGCTACACTATTTGTCATGTAAGTGTGAAAAAAATCTATTATTTAAGAAAATGGATCTTTCCCTAACTTCCTCCTGAGCATCATCATCAATCCATGTAAAATAATTCAGCATTTTATGCATAATTGCAGGCTGCTCTGCCCTTTGGCAAGAAAAGAGGAAACAGAGCTTTCACTGGGGCAGCTAAAAGGAAGGATTACCTTACAATATATGGGTTCTATCCTAGATTTCAAACATGCTGATAAAGATTGGACATCTTACAGTACTCATGAAGCAATAAATGGAGTTCACAGCATTGCAGAGTTCATTTTCAGGATGTCATTAAATCAGAAAGACTTCACTTCCATTCTTCAAATGTTTTTTATTTCCCCAGGCAAAGAGATTAAATTCCTGCAATTATATTTGATGTATTTTTCCCTAAAAAACTAAGATACAATGACAGTTACCCATTGAGATACCCTGCTATTTGCTTTCTAAGCACAGGGAAATCTATGGTCTCCCAGATTCTTCTGCTTTGTTACATCTGGTGAAGGTTGGTTTTAATTTGGATTAGCATTCTTGCATAAAACTAGACAGAGAAGTGAAAGTCCCTCAAAAGCTGGGCATTCAGCAGAAGTTCCTCAAAGACTTACACTAGAATTCTCTAAGGCATTAACAGGATGCTGATTGCAGCAGCATTTGTACACAGCAAGTTATTTATTTTCACTAACAAAGTCAGTCAAACAATGAACCTTCTCCTGGGATAAATTTATACTGAATTTAAAAGGCTTTTTTTTTTTTTTTTTTTTTAAACTTACTTACTCTTCCAAAATATCTTTTACACATTTCAACTTGATGGCTAAAGGAAGCCAATATATTAATTCAGCCATCAAGGCACAGATATCCTTCATTTCAGATGTCTAACCCCTTTCTATGCCTAGTACGCACCATCACTGAGTTCAGCTTCCTTGTCTGTTTCTACGAGGGTGCCACATTACAATTCAACGTTCAGAAAGAAGTGTCTTCCTTCTGTCTCTCTTAACGTGTCAGGAGAAGTGGGGAAAGATTTTAATTACATTTACTTTCATGGTTCTCCCTACCAAATAATGTAAGCACACAAGGGCTTTAAGAGCTTTGTGTCAGAGACTCTAGAATAAGAGTCTGGCGTAAACAAGTACAACAGTACCATAGTGAAGCTGAAATATTGTGAAGAGAAATGACAGCACAAGCTGCTGACTCACTAATCAAAAGTAGGGGGAAACTCAGACTCACTAGGCAGTGGGCAGAAGAAAGGTACATGAGCAGTGCTTCCAGCCCTGTGCCAAGCCTGAACTTGCAGGTCCAGCCCATCTGGCATGTGTCATGGGAGCAAAACAAAAGGAAACCGATCTCTAACTGCTCCTGTATTTAGCAGTCTGCACTTTTTTTTTTAGTAGATACAAGATACAAGATTCTGAAAGTTGCTTTCCTTCCCTGCTCTTTCTGTCCTCCCCAGGGACATTCAGACCCTCACACAATTATATGACTCCAGGAAAATTGGATTTAAGGTGTAAACATCAAGTGACAACTCATGCTTACAGTGGGAGATGACAAAGCCGTGTTCAAATGTGCCTGGGCATAAGAGAACAGAGAAAGTTTTTATCCTAGATCTGCTTTCTAGTGACCCAAAGTAGTTAAGGAGCAGATAAGACTCATTTTCCAGCATCTGGCTGAAGCTTCAAGTGAATGTAATGATTAGGCATGCCTGATGTCTGTGTGTGGCAGGGCTGGAGCAAGCAGGCAGAGCACGTCTGGGTGAGATATTGTGTATTCACAAACATTTCCAGATCATATGTAATGCTACAGACCCTGTTTGCCTTTAGAAGAGTCTAAAGAGGGACCTTGACAGGCTGGACAGATGCGCAGAGTCCAGCATGATGGCATTTAACCAGTTCAAGTGTTGGGTGCTGCACTTTGGTCACAACCCCATGCAGTGCTATAGGCTGGGGTCAGACTGGCTGGAGAGCAGCCAGGCAGAAACGGACCTGGGGGTACTGTTTGACAGTAGGCTGAACATGAGCCAGCAGTGTGCCCAGGTGGCCGGCATCCTGGCCTGCGTCAGAAATAGTGTGGCCAGCAGGAGCAGGGAAGGCATTGTGCCCCTGTACTCAGCACTGGTTAGGCCACACCTTGAGTACTGTGTCCAGTTCTGGGCCACTCAATTTAAGAAGGATATTGAGACACTTGAACGTGTCCAGAGAAGGGCAATGAGGCTGGCAAGAGGTCTTGAGCACAATCCTTATGAGAAGAGGCTGAGGGAGCTGGGTTTGTTTAGCCTGGAGAAGAGGAGGCTCAGAGGAGACCCTATTGTTGTTTACAGCTACCTGAAGGGTGGTTGTGGCCAGGTGGGGGTTGGTCTCTTCTCTCAGGCAACCTGCGACAGAATGAGAGGACACAGTCTCAAGATGTGCCAGGGGAAGTTTAGGCTCGAGGTGAGGAGAAAGTTCTTCACAGAAGGAGCTATTGACCATTGAAATGGGCTGCCCAGGGAGGTGATGGAGTCACCGTCCCTGGAGGTGTTCAAAAAATGATTTGACATGGCACTTGAAGCCATGGTTTAGTCATGAGGTGTTGGGTGATAGGTTGAACTTAATGATCTCTGAGGTCTTTTCCAACCTTTTTGATTCTGTGATTCTGTAAATGGAAGTCTTTGCATCATACGGCAGCATGGCTTTGCCAACATTGTGCCCCTGGAGTGGAAGGTAGGTGACTGCAAACTGGTGCAGGAAAAGTTCCTTTTCCCCTTCTCCACAAATCTCCATAGCCTGCTCTGTCTCTTGTGTTGGCTAACAGTAAAAGAAATGACTCAAAGGGAAATGCAAAGCACCACCTAAGGGCAATGCACAACTTTCTGCATGCCAGCCACCTCAGGACAGGGCTGTCTCTTCCTACATTTTGGCTGTCCCTGTCAAGGTGTAGCTCTGTACCACCACAAGTTTGCAATATACACAAATTGTTCCTCTGTATTTATAATTCCTATCAGTGAGGGCTGAAAATGTCTGATCACAGAGTTGAAAAGTTGCAAGAACACATGTCCACAGAAAGTATTTATAGCCTCAGGAAGAAGAACAGGAAAGTGGATAACAAGTGTAGAACTTCTACAAGTTATGTGTACGGCATATGCTGTTAAATGCAGGTCTGGAGAGATCCACTTACAATAGAAGGCTTGGCAGAAGTTCACCAACCTAATAAAGCTTCTGTAGGGTTTGACAGTGTGGCCTAACGAATCTGTATTTCTCCCCACTGGGCTAAAATTCTTCAAAAGGAATTTTGCTTAGAGAAAAAAAGTAGGATTCATGGTCCTATGTGTATGACTTGCTGTGATTCTTTCTCCTCTGAACAAGATTACAACTTGATATCTGAAACCTCTTCTGTACATATTCACTGCTTGAGAAACAAAATTCTCAGAATGTCTGACAGTGAAGTAAAATAACAAACATTTTAAAAGAAAGTTAAGTTTTAAGGTTACTGATTACTTCTTTTGACTTCCTGTCCTTTGTAATTAATAGCTTGGAAAATCACAGAGTAAAATAACTGTCCCTATTTGAGATAATTCAGTTTCTGTATCTTGTATTCAATAACACAGTTCAGTATCAGTTGAAAGGGTCTGAAAAGAAACACGACTTGTTATGTGCCAACTTTTGCATGGCTTCATTCATGCACCAAACTGGGACTATGACTGCCACAAAGTACATCAAATTACAAACATTCATTACTATGCATATGCCCTGGTGAGTCCACATCTGGAATACCGTATCCAGTTTTGGGGTTCCCATTCAAGAGAAATAATGACCTACTGGAGAGAATCCAACAGAGAGCTACAAGGATGATTAAGGGACTTAAACATCTCTCCTGTGAAGAATGACTGAGAAAACTATGGCTGTTTCATCTTGAGAAGAAAAGGCTGGGAGGGGATCTTATCAATGTCTGTAAATATCTGGAGACTGGGTGTCAGGATGAAGCTGCCAGGCTCTTTTTGGCAATGTCCAGTAACAGGACAAGGAACAACAGTTATAAGCTGAATCACAGGAGGTTCTACCTCAACATGGGAGACACTTCTTTACAGTGAGAGTGACAAAGTACTAGAACAGGCTGCCCAGAGACATTGTGGAGTTTCCTTTGGAGACTTTCAAAACCCACCTGGATGCATTCCTGTGTGATGTTGCTTTGACAGGCGGGTTGGGTTAGATGGTCTCTAGATGTCCTTTCCAACACCTAACATTCTATGATTCTGTGATTCAAATTAAGATGTTTGGTATTAAATCCATCATGAAGCAAGTAAGCTTTAAAGATATTTGACCTACTAGATGATAATTTGAAAATCAATATTAGGCCTTTCCAGCTTATAGAAATTCTTCCTCAGATAAAATATTGCTATAAGGACAGGCTTGATGGGGCTCTATGCAACCTGATCAAGTTAAAGATGTCCCTGTTAACTACAGTGGGGTTGGACACTGGACTACATGACCTTTAAAAAGGTCTCTCCCAAGTAAATACATTCTATGATTCTATGCAAAATAACTTCATTGGAAGATTCTTGGAACTAATAATGAATCTGGCATGGAATGGTAGTGGCTTATGAGTAGCTATGGTTAAATATCTAAACATCATATTCAAAGCTTAAAACTAGGAATCAATGAAACTCTGCTTTTGATTCTGAACATTGGGAATCCCTCAAGTCAGAAGCAGTTTAGGGTTAAAAAAATCTACTGTAATTCAAATGGTTAGGACACAACATAGATGACATGTTCATTTTAGAAACCAGCAACAAAGCATATAATCTGAAGTGATTTCAGTGCCTTTTTTCAGAGACAGAGAGTAGTTATTATGGGAGCTTGACAAATAATTATTATGGTTAATTTGTTTTTTTTTTAAAGATGGACTGTGTACAAACTGCCTGCAAAATGACCACATGCTCTACTATTTATTTGAAATTATTTAACTTCTGCAGCAAGACATTATTTCTCAGCTCATATTTTAATTAGGAATTAATATTTCATTCTACAAACAGGAATAAAATATGCCAGATAATTTTTTTAGTTCCTTGATTAAATGGTTTTCATGTATAATCAGCAAAGGTACTGAATTAGCATTTGAAAATCATCTTGTTTGTTCATTAGCTGACTCCAATTCAGTGCTGACACAAAGATATTTTAATGGTCAAGCTCAGCATTTGCACTTAAAGGACATTGTCAATAGTATAATGATTTAATGGAAAACTCACAATTTGGATGAATGGAAAGGAGGGATTTTCCCCTGTCTGATCCTTGTCAAAGGCTGTACTCTGGTCTGCATCATGATTCCACAGTCAGAATTTATTCTTTTTGACTATAATTCTTTCTTAGTTGTGGGTTTCTTTTGTTGCTGTTTGGTTTGGTTTTGCTGTTGTGTTTATTCATTTGTTTTTAAATTATTTTCTCTTCTTTTGTCCCCTTTTTGGGAATATGATGGCAGGAAATTCAATTTGTTACTCTGATTGTATGTTGTATAGTTTCTTCTTTCACTGCTAGTATTACAATGACCTATCTCTGAGCCTGTCTGCAGTGTCCCACAAGTGCCTGTGTTCCCAAAACCTCGGGCAACATTTTAGTGCAATTGGTTATTATCACAGAGACCTTGGGTATGCCTGCTTCTCTTGCTTTCTTTACAGCTTTTCTCTAGTGCCACCCTGGATCCTGATCCAGTCTCTCTAAGGACACAATCCCACAGAGCCAACTGTCTACGTGACCCGAACTCCTTTGCAGAAACAATTAAAAAGAAAGAAAACCTAACCTTCAACCTTTCACTCTCCTTCAGATAACTATATAACCTTGCTGCCTTATTCACACACTCCATTAAGGATATAATTAGAACTACTGTTTTTAATGGACCTGTCATTTGGAACTAGTCTAGCAGATAATCAGTTGCTACTACACTTACATGAGACAAGAATGAACACATTACAATTCAACTAATTTAAAAATGTAAATAACTATTTGCAGATTTTAATGTTATTTAGCTGGATTTAATCCTAATTTTCACTTTTTTTTTTTGTTTAAAACTGTTAAGTGAGACACTCTTACAGATATCCCGTTATAACACACAATGACAGAAAAGTTAAAAGCACAGGAAATAAGACTGATTTTCAAGTGTCATGCTTTTTATATGAAGCCTGAAACTTTATCTGAAAGAAAGATGCAGAACTCAATAACTGTGTTGCAGCTTTCAGAACATTAACCATCTTAGATACTTAAATTAGGATCCTGAATACATAATCAGGCATCTAATTAGTTGACTTGATTAATACCTGAACTTCTCTAGCTGCTGTTGAATTCCATGGGAATTATGGGAGATCACCCTTAAAAATCAGGCCAATTTATCTAGGTCACAGAGCATCACTTCAGGAGCCTAATTTTGGACATCTTCATTAGAAAATGATGGTTCAGAGTTAAAAATAAGCAACTTTCATATTAACCATAGAACGCATTAGCACCGAATGGGGCAAAGAAGTTAATAGAAATCTAGTTTCAGTATATATTGAATATTTCACACCAGTACAATACCTGAAACTATCAGTCATGGTCTTTAGATCAGAGTGGAAAAATATTATTAAAAGACAAGAGGGAGGACTCAGGTAACTCTAAATCAGTCAGCCCCACCTCTATCCCTGGAAAAGTGATGGAGCTACTTATTCTCTTCATTGTCTCTAGGCATATCAAAGGTAAGAGTATCACTGGGAGCAGTCAACATAGTTTTATGAAGGGAAAGACATGTTTAACTAATCTGATAGCCTTTTATGAGGACAAAACCAAGTGGACAGAAGATAGTAGAGCAGTGGATGTAGTTTATCTTGATCTCAGGAAAGCATTTGACACTGTCTCCCATAGAATCCTTGCAGCTAAACCGACGCAGTGTGATCTGGATGATTGGGTGGTGAGGTGGATTGTGAACTGGTTGAAGGGAAGAAGTTAGAGAGTTTTGATTAATGGGACAGAGTCTAGTTGGAGGCCTGTATCTAGTGGAGTCCTTCAGGGGCTGTTACTGTAGCTATTACTATTCAATATATTCATCAACAACCTGGAAGTGAGTGGAACATCTCCCTTATGAGGAAAGGCTGAGGGAGATGGGTTTCTTTAACTTGGAGAAGAGGAGACTGAGGGGCGACCTCATTAATGTTTATGAACATGTGCAGGGGAAGTGACAGTAGGACAGAGCCAGTCATGTCCAATGATAGGAAAAGGGGCAACAGGTGCAAGCTGCAGAACAGGAGGTTCCACTTGGTTCCACTTAAACCTAAGAAGAAGCGTTTTCACTGTGAAGGCGACAGAACACTGGAACAGGCTGCCCAGATAGGTTGTGGAGTCTCGTTCTGTGGAGACATTCAAAACCAACCTGGATGCATTCCTGTGTGACCTACTCTAGGTGATCATGTTCTGGCATGGGTGGTTGGACTAGATGATCTTCCAAGGTCCTTTCCAGTCCCCAACATTCAGTGATTCTGTGATTCTGTGATATGACCAGAGATATGTTCCAGTACCGAATCAGAGAAAACATTCACTTTAAAGACAAGCTATGATTAGAGGCTTCTGAACAACATCTACATGAGGACAATGCCTCACTGATTAGAGCTTAGCAAATAAGAAGAGAAAGAAGTGGTCCTAATCTTTATTCACACATTTAATTCAACAGAAAAACAGAAACAGGATTCTTTCAGGTTTGAAAGAATTTTAAAAGCATTCATTTTAGTATACCTCATTTTTTCCTGGGTGTAGACAAATGTGATGATGCAGAAAGAAAGTGCTATCCAGCTCGGCCAACCCAAATTACTGAAGAATTTGAGACCTCACAAATAAATGGGCCCTTGTCATGTGGATTTTTAAACAAAATGAACCTGGAAAAACAAAGTGACCTTTACAGAAAGCAGACAGTATACTGCATAGCATATGTGTAGAGTGCTATTGCTTTGAAAGAGAACAGCTCTGATTTTCTATCCCTAGAGAGCTGAGCCTGAATCCAGAGTTAAATTAAAGGTTTGAACTTGCAGGTTCCTCAAAAGCTGCTTTCTATTATATGAATATCAAAAAACTGAGCAGAAAGAAATCTGTGAAAATCATCTTGTCTCACGCTTTGCTGTGCTGCAGTAGCCCTCTCCAGCTTACCCAGCAGCTCAGCCTAGCTGCAGTAGCTGCTTTCATTATTTTTCTTTAGTTACCTCCAACTTAGCAGAATTCTATGCTCCCCAAGACCTCTCAGTATGAGTGGGAAAAGAGTTTATTCTAGCAGTGGTACTCTTTGGGGCGCACACCTTCCATCAGTTTATTCTTGCAATGGATACAACTTATTCTGAGTATGAAGGTTTGTGGTTTGTATGGTTCAGGTTTTACTGGACAGGCTCATAATTTATTGTTCTTCATGCCACTGCTTATCCAAGATTTATTAAGAGGAACTCATTAATTTTAAGAGCATTATTAGCTATTTTTCAGAAGATATCATTATGCACAAAGCATATCTATGGGCTGCAGCTAGACATGTGTGAGTGTGTGGGTTTGTGTCTACACATTACCCAATACTGTATTTACTTTTCACCACTATTTATGGGATAATGCTGCCAGTAATGAATGTCCCTAAAACTTCAACTGAGTTCAAAAACTTTTGCCCTACAGGTAAGGAAAGAAAGAGAAGATGTGATCTAATGAAAGACAAGGTGGGCTGGCAGAAGGCATTTTCCTTGTTTTCTTATGGTTACCTGTGTTGTTTCATCTGTTTTACTTACTGACTCTGTTAAACGCTTACATTTAGGCCAATTGTTCTGATGTGTGACCTGCACAAACAATTGATTTCTAGGAACAAGTCAATTAACATTAATTGGGTGCTTTTGTCCTCATCACACTCCTGACAGAAGTTCAAAACACCTGTGACAATCTGAGCAGTCAGGAGTGCTGGAGTCACTCTCCAGGCATAGAAGACAGAAGCCCTAAGAAAGAATGAGGGATCATAATTCGTGTATCCTGTCCCTCTACAGCACCATCACTTCGCTCATGTAATGGAGAAGGCTGAAGGTCAAGGATTGTTTTCTTAGCAAAAGTGGAAACTTCGACTGTTAAAATTCACAATGGAAAATGTGGGTGTAAAAATTCAGATTCAGAAAAGTTTTATTGTATCCTGCTGTAATATGTATGTGTCCTGCAAACTGTCTTCTGTGTCCTTTACAAGAGTATATGTATACCGCTTCTTTCCTTTATTAGGTAATTATGTGACACCTTCATGCATCCCAAAAGAAGAAAAAATTTTCTTGTTATTTTATGTTGAATGACAGCCTGGTTTAGAAGTATTTTTGGAAATATAAAATATTAGATAAATGTTGCTGCTTTCTTCCAAACACAAAATTAAGAAGCCAGAAACATCTGATGTCAGATGTTTCTGATGCCAGAAACAAAGATGTCTGCAAAACTGCCTGGGAAATAAAGTGAGACTACAGCTCTCTTGTCTTTACCTGCTGTAAAAACAGCCTTGACTAAAAGGGTAGCAACTAAGGTTCTTTCAAATAACTTGTCCCTAATAGGCTTCATCTAGGTGCCCAAGAACATGAGAACAGTTTTTATGGGATGAACCATAGGATCTCAGTTGTACTGAGGACAAAAAGAGTGAGACAGAACTCAACTCCTTCTCTATCACAGGTATAGAATGGGAAACCAAAGCATGGTAGGATACATATGGTATAACACATCTTAAAGAAGTCATAGCATGTCAATAGCTTGCCTTCTTCTTCAAAAGCTTATGAATGTGTCTTATACATACTGCTTAGGTGATTTGCAAGCAGTGACTGACCTGGCAGAGTGTGCACTGAGGCTATTGTCTTATAGTTAACTTTTTTGATCCACTGTAGTGAAAGTAGCTGTTACGGTGGGATACTTCTGCTGGTGCAAAATCTCATACAGGTGCTCCATGGGCAAGTCTTACAGATTTCGAGATTAAAGGAATGTCCTAAGAGAAGCACCTTTGAGCACCTGACACAGCAGGTGTCTGCTGGATTGAATTTGTCCAACTCTAAAGACCAAAAACCATTCAGATCAACTCTCACTGGAAATGCATTTACCCTTTTAGCAAAGTGTCGGAAAACTGAAGCACATGTCTTGAAGTGCTTTGTCCACTGAAATTGGCCCCATGTTAATTCATACAAATTCATCAAAACTAGGATGAGTCTTGAGAAAAAATCGTCAATTATGGGTTGCTCTGAACTGCAGTACTGGAGAACTGGATGTAGTCTAATAGATACATTAGCCAAGTACAAAACCATTTGAAAATGGAAATAGGTCAGCCATTAGTTTTCTGTCTTCCTCTCTGATGCAATAAATGACAAAGAGAATTTCACAGTCAAATACAGAAAAACAAAAATCACAATAGGCATGAGTAAAGGCTCTGTAGATCTTCAAAAAAGACATTATCTAATGTCAGAGAAAAATGTAACCTCACTAAAACTATAAGGACTCTGTCTACATCTGGATGTGATAAAACCAGTTGCTTTCTAATGAGTGGGTGATAATGGGTGCAAATGCTTAGGGATGTTTTTCAGAGATATCTTAACTATGTCCAAACATGTCAAGCTGGCTTCAAAAGCACCTGTTGAAATGTCTGGATTGAGCAGCTTTTATACACTGTCCCACAGACATAACTACAATACTGCTGTACTTGAACTGCTGTGCTCATGTAACACCTCACCACTCTTGTATGTATTGTGGTGTGGGACTCTGATACCTAAAACACCTCTGCTTTGTGCTCTTTCAGATTATGAATGATTAAAGACCTTTACAGTGACAAAATAATCTACACTCCCTGCAGTTTTTGTCTCAAGAAGTATGACTCTGCATTATTCATTTCAGAGCATAAATGCCTTTTCTGGAAAATTTAGTCTTCCTCTTTTCTTCTATCATGATTAGGTTCTGTTCATCATTTGACATTCAGAACTATTTAGGTGTGATGGAAGCTTATGTCCTTTTTCTGAGTGAGTCTGCTGATGAAAAAGGAAGTTGGAGAAAGATGACACAAGCTGGGTAATTTGACACAAGAATATGGTGGCCATAAAGTCGTTGGTAGGAATGAAGACAAGCAGCAACCCGGATAGTACTAATAGCTACAGTGACTGTAGCATGTGATTACTTCCCCACTACACCACCCTTTACTTTGCACTTATCAGTCTGTGTCTAAAATACTGCATACAGTTTGTGAGCCCCCACTACAGAAGAGATTGATGACCTGGAGCACATTCAGCAGAGGATCATCAAGATGATACAGAGATGTAGTCCTTGGCCTTTGAGGACAGGTTAAAGGACTTGGGCTTGTTTAGACTAGAGAATAGATGGGTCAGGGGAACCTTACAACAGCCCTTTGTATCTACAGGGTGGTTATCAAGAAGAAAGAGATTCTTCATAGTGAAGCATTGTGGAAGATAAGAGATGATGGGCATAACTAGGAAAAAAAGAGATTCAAACTGGATATGAATGTTTTCACATTCAAGAAGTGGAACAGGTTGCCCAGAGGTGCTAAAACACCTTCACCCTTAGATGTTTTCAGGGCCCAAATGAATAAAGCACTGAGCAACCTGGCCCAAACTCATCACTCATCCTTATTTGAACAGGGAGCTGGACCACAGTTGTCCTGAGCTACCTTCTAGAGTGAGTGATTCTGTGATTCTGCTACACTCTGATTGTAGCTCTCATGAATCGATTACGGAATTAGCAGATAAGGCAATCCTTACGGTATGACCAAGATATGAGTAATCATCCTACAGGGAACTTGGACTGTGACCTCCTTTGGAACACAAAATATCTATATTTCTTGTTCTTGTCCACCACAAATGCATACCACTGACAAATAATCCTTCTCCTCAAAGATCAATTGAATCAATGAATGAATCATGAATTGCCCACTTTGCTCCACTTCACCCTACTGAAAAATGTCTGTGCTGATTGCCTGCCAATGTATTTTATTGTCACAGCAGACAAACTGCCGTGGGCATCAGTTCCATAACAAAGTTTGTAACCATCTCTTGTGGTGCAGGGGAGTATTCAGCCTACCTGGTGTATGTAAACTATGACTATTGTGTTACCTGTCAGGGGATGAATTAAGCATTCTGTAAAAGAGCAGTTAGACCTCCATACAGGTGTTTGCACTGCACTGAGTTCTGCACCATTTCTGTGTTAGTGTGACTTGCACTTATTTTTGGCCTATATGGGTTCACCAAATCCAACAGAGAAATATTTGCCACTGTATTT
The DNA here is from genome assembly GCA_033816785.1 of Picus viridis. Taxonomy (NCBI): domain Eukaryota; kingdom Metazoa; phylum Chordata; class Aves; order Piciformes; family Picidae; genus Picus; species Picus viridis. Next base: position 28,076,164 of record CM066578.1, on the reverse strand, counting down.
TTGTGGGGAGAAAACCACTCCCATTTGGACTGTTTCTATCCCTTCAGGGAGGAGCAAACATCCTACATAATTCTTGGAAGGATACTGGAACTCTGTTGCCTGACGTATGCAGTCCATCACTTAATCTTGCTGTCAGCATACAATCACTGTACAATCTCCAAAGTGTGGAAGAGGCTGAGTCATCTGATGAACTAAGGTAAGTAGTGATTGTTGCTTGGGGCAGTGCCTGAGGACACATGCTAAGGAAAAGTAGTGTCAGCTCCATCCTGAGTTAGGTAGCTTCTTAGTATCTAAGATTCAGAGACAGCTTGTTTTTTCCTGTTACTATTGAAATGGTCTGCTGCTCTCTTCTGACTTTTCATCTGAAGGGCATGAAGAATGGTGTGAAGCTCTTCTCTTCACAGGTCCCAGTATGGACCCCTGAGGGACAGCACTTATCACTGCCATTGAGCACCACCCTCTGGATGTGGCCACTCAGCCAATTCCTTATCCACTGAACAGTCCACCCATCAAATCCATATCTCTCCAACTTGGTGAGTAGGATGTTGTGGGGGACTGTGTCAACGGCTTTGCAGAACTCTAGATAGATCACAACCATCGTCACCCCTTAACCATTGACATAGTCACTTTATCATTCTGTAATTCTGTGATCCTAGAAAGCCACTAGGTTGGTCAGGCAGGACCTGCCCCTAGTAAAGCCATGCTGGCTGTCCAGAATCACCTCCCTGTCCTCCATGTGTCTCATCAAGGTATCTAGGAGGATCTGTTCCATGATCTTCCTGGGCATGGAGGTGAGGCTGACAGGTTAGTATTTCCCAGAGTCCTCCTTTCTACCCTTTTTAAAAATGGGCGTAATGTTTCCTTTCTTCCAGACACATGGGACTTCATCTGACTGCCATGACTTTTCAAATACCATAGAGAGTGTCATGGCAACTATATCAGCTAATTCCCTCAGGACTCTGGGATGCATTTCACAGTATCACAGTATCGCTAAGGTTGGAAGAGACCTCGAAGATCATCGACTCAAGCCTGTCACCACGGATCCCATGACTAGACTATGGCACCAAGTGCCACATCCAATCCCCTCTTGAACATCTCCAGGGATGGTGACTCCACCACCTCCCTGGGCAGCCCATTCCAATGGTGAACGACTCTCTCGGTGAAGAACTTTCTCCTCACCTCAAGCCTAAACTTCCCCTGGCGCAGCTTGAGACTGTGTCCCCTTGTTCTGGTGCTGGTTGCTAGGGAGAAGAGGCCAACCCCTTCCTGGCTACAACCACATTTCAGGTAGTTGTAGAGAGCAATGAGGTCGCCCCTGAGCCTCCTCTTCTCCAGGTTAAACAATCCCAGCTCCCTCAGCCTCTCCTCATAGGGCTTGTGCTCAAGGCCTCTCCCCAGCCTTGTTGCCCTTCTCTGGACACGTTCAAGTGTCTCGATGTCCTTCTTAAACTGAGGGGCCCAGAACTGGACACAGGACTCAAGGTGTGGCCTAACCAAAGCAGAGTACAGGGGCACAATGACCTCCCTGCTCCTGCTGGCCACACTATTCCTAATGCAAGCCTGGGCACACTGCTGGCTCATGTTCAGGCAGCTGTCGATCAGCACCCCCAGGTCCCTCTCTGTTTGGGAGCTCTTCAGCCACTCCGACCCCAACCTGTAGCTCTGCATGGGGTTGTTGTAGCCAAAGTGCAGCACCCGGCACTTGGACTTGTTGAATGCCATCCCATTGGACTCCACCCACCTGTCCAGCCAGTCGAGGTCCCTCTGCAGGGCCCTTCCACCCTCTAACTGACCAACATCTACTCCCAACTTGGTGTCATCTGCAAATTTGCTGATGACTGTCTCAATGCCCTCATCCAGATCGTCAATGAAGACATTGAAGAGAGTGGGGCCCAGCACTGATCCCTGGGGACGCCTCTGGTGACTGGCTGCCAGCTGGATGTGGCACCATTGACCACCACTCTCTGGGCTTGGCCCTCCAGCCAGTTCCCAACCCAGCACAGAGTGTTGCTGCCCAAGCCACGAGCTGACAGCTCAGCCAGCAGTTTGCTGTGGGGGACGGTGTCAAAGGCCTTGCTGAAGTCCAGGTAGACCACATCCACAGGCCTCCCCACATCCACCAGGCGGGTCACCTGATCATAGAAGGAGATCAGGTTGGTCAGGCAGGACCTGCCCTCCCTAAATCCATGATGGCTGGACCTATTGCGTTAAGAAAGAATATCTCCTATAGCCAAGAGAGAAAAAGAGGGAAGGAGGAAGCAAAAGAGAGAGGGATAGGAAAAGAGACATTCTGTTATGAGAAACATGGGCTACAACATTAGCAAAGAATAAGTCAGAAAGGGCTCCCACTCATTTGGATGCTACCCAAGTGGGAAAAGTAAGTTGCTTAATTTTTGTAAAAAGGAATGATCCAAAACAGCAGTCACTGTAAATCTCTCAGTGATTGTCTTCTCTTGCAAGAACTTGTACTACTACCATAAAATCCCAGAACACACAGGTAAGGTATTCTAGTGTTAGGCTTCCCACAGACTTCACAGAGTAGAACACGTGTGAACCTACTTCCTTCCAGTACTGCTTAGACTAGATACTTTTCTCACAAAAAAATATGCATGTACATTCAGAGCTCAGTGTAACATGAGAATTCCTGAAGGACAACATCAGTTTTCTGAGGGACTGAATGAAAGAATTCAAGCAGTAAGTTCTGTCACCAAAAAAGGGAGATTTCTAGGAACTGGCTTTTCCTTCTTTTATAGAGAGCCTGCAATCACAAGCTAGTGCCGACTCAGCAGCAACAGGGTGTGAGAAATTGCAAATGCAGCAGCTGTAGTTGCTTGAGGAGAAGTCCTTGCCTACCCATGAATGCTGAAAATTGAACTTCACATTCACATTTATTCTGAATAAATGACTCAGTAAAGTGATTAGGTTGTATAAGAGCAAATTATACTGGGCAGGCAGTAATTGAGTATTCTCAAATACAAACTTTGTAATTAATCTTTTCAAAACAAATAGGTCCAAGTATTCTGACTCTTTCTAAATAAGGTAGTTGGAGAACAACACTGCCTTTTCATTTTTATTGTGTGTGTGTGTGTGTGTTCTGGCTGTTCCTAGGCAACCCACTGCTGGGTATAAACAAATACATTCTGCTCCCCTAAATATCACGAGTATTTTTATCCTTGGTTCTCTCTTCCATTAGAGAGTTTCCTGAGATGTTATCTCTCTTGACATGCATGATTAACTTGAGCAGTTTACTGCCTTTGAATCCATTTCTGTCCATGTAAAAGTACAGGTGTTCTTTGCTTTCACTGAGGACTACCATTGCACTTCCAGAATACAGAACAAGTCAGAACTCAGAGATAGTCACAATATGGGCTGATAATGTACATGGACTCTTGGGACCAAAGGGAACTCAGCTTTTTCCATAATGGATGACTCTGTACTTTGTTGCAGAAATATTGATGGAATATTGTGAGGTAAGAGTGAAAGCTCTTAGACAATAATGGAGTTAAGATGCTTGATACCAGTATTGAATACTGATGATTTTCATGGGGTGAAGTAGTAGTAGCAGCAGTACTTAAATCTGTAGTACCACAAAGAATTCTGAACATTGTCTATCATAATTTTTAATGGATTTCAAATACTAATAGATTCTTTCCTTCAAATTTGTGCATGGAGATACTTTGTGCATGAGAGAAAAGGAAATTCAGACTCCTTTTTTTCACAAAGAGCTTGTGAAGAGGACTGTCTCCAAACCTGTGAGAGGTAAAGAAGGCAGTGTCTTGGCACCGTCATACTAGACATCCTTAGAGAGAAAGGCTCCACCAGTAAGCTCTTAAGTAACTTCTTAACCCCATAGAAAGGTCAGATAAAGATATGTGCCCAGAAAGTTCTGATGATGCAGATAGTCACAAATCAGTTCTGTACAGTTAAAGAAAAATAAATGCAAAATTTTAGTGTTCCCAGTCTTGCTAGGGACATGTCGGTCTCTTGATTATGATTATGTGGAATAGATACCTTGTGGTGTTTCTCTTTGGTGATTTGAAACATTTCTGAACCTCTTAGCTGTGTGTGATAAGCCTAAGGGTTATTGGTGGTTCACAACCAAATTTAAGAGCTGAGTACATTTCAGCAAAGTCTAAAAATTTTGAGGCTTCATGCAAAAACTCACAGCTTTGTAGAGGAATAAAAGATATCTGAGTGCCCAAGTTGTAACTATTAACTATCAGTCCCCCAACACAGACAAATGTTTTTGTGTTTTACTAGCATTATCAGAACAAAGTGCTTGATGTCGCTGCTACAGGGTAACAGTGCTTCTGCAGCAACCTCTCCAATATTCAGTGGCTTCAATCTTGAAACAGCCTGATCTAGTTTGTGGTGGGCTGTGGTAATTTTTTCCCCTTAACTAGCCCTTATTGGTTTTCTTCCCTGAATTTGTTTAACTGCTTTTTTACTCAAGTACAATTTTAGAATCTACAGCAACCACTGCCTGAAAACTCATCTACACGTTCTATGCAGAAACATCCCATCTTGGGCATCTCAAACTTGTCACCTTCTATTTGCCTTTGATGCAGCAGAGGAAGAATGACTATGGTTCAGATTGAAGTTTTTCATTTCATAACCAAACACAGGCTGGAGAACAAACTATTTAAGTTTACAACAGATGCCAAGATCCCTCAAAACTAAACCTTTTTAGAGTATCAGCATGAAATTTATGTACGTTCATGGAATAAACAAAACTATGCAATTTTCAGCTTCTGCTATTAAGAAAAAAGGCTATGCATGTGTATTGTACATCCATCATTCAAATCCTTCTTAATAATTTCTTCCCTTTTTGGCCAAGGGAGTTAATATGCCTTTGCCTTAGCTGAAGTAGTCTCAAAGCCAATAAAAAACCAAAAATGCACACACACTATAAATAAACATCTTTGTAGATCCCAAAGATAGCAACTCATTTGAAAAAGAAAGTTACCCTGTCTGTCAGTCAGCATGTCAGGTCAGTTTTGAGGCAGTGATGGTATTTTGTGATATGCCTCCTCTGTTAGTAAGAGACCTTGGAGGGAAGGGGGAAATTTATGTGGAAGCTGTTAAGATGTTACTGACAAGAAGGTGTGTTTAGTAGGTTGAGAGAGGTTATCCTTCCCATCTACTCTGCCCTGTATCACAGTATCACCAAGGTTGGAAGAGACCTCGAAGATCATCGAGTCCAACCTGTAACCACAGACCTCACGACTAGACCATGGCACCAAGTGCCACATCCAGTCCCCTCTTGAACGCCTCCAGGGACGGTGACTCAACCACCTCCCTGGGCAGCCCATTCCAATGACGAATCACTCTCTCGGTGAAGAACTTTCTCCTCACCTCCAGCCTAAACTTCCCCTGGTGCAGCTTGAGACTGTGTCCCCTTGTTCTGGTGCTGGTTGCTAGGGAGAAGAGGCCAACCCCTTCCTGGCTACAACCACCTTTCAGGTAGTTGTAGAGAGCAGTGAGGTCACCCCTGAGCCTCCTCTTCTCCAGGCTAAACAACCCCAGCTCCCTCAGCCTCTCCTCATAGGGCTTGTGCTGATGACGCTACATCTGGAATATTGTCTCCAGTTCTGGACCCCTCCATTTGAGAAGGACAGGGAACTACTTGAATGAATCCAGCACACATCCACAAAGGTATTGAAGGGAGTGGAACATCTCACTTATGAGGAAAGGCTGAGGGAGCTGGGTCTCTGCACCCACCTGGATGCATTCCTGTGTGGCCTACTCTAGGTGATCCTACTCTGGCAGAGCAATTGGAATAGAAGATTATTGCAGGTCCTTTCTAACAAAGCAAACAAACAAAAAAAGGAAGAAACACTAAGGGAAATCAGCCCAGGGACAACATGAAGACCAACTGATGCAAGAATCAGGATAGAAATCCATGGGAGGCCAGGCTTCCTCAGTTTTTTTTTCTAATGGATTAACTTTCTCTACCTTCAGAGTATAACTTCTTGAATACGAATAAAATACTTACAAGCTACAAACAAAATATTTGGGGGAAAAAAAATTACTCAGTGAGCATTTTATAGAAAAGTGATCAACTCTCTCAATTTACTAATAAATATAATCTTGCAGAAATATTTTAGGGATTTTAGGGTTTTTTTTTTTTCAGATTTTGTTATGCAGGAGAAAATCTCTCTGTGCAGAGAAATGCTTTTCTTACAGTCAGGTGTTACTTCTATCTGTATGACTGTGTGTTCTTTATGCAAGCATTACATAGTAGATACAAGCTATAAATGTTTTAATGGATGCAGAAAAGAAAGAGTGAAGCAGATGACTGGAAAATTTTAAGATTCATCAATTTTCTGTAAAATGTTCCTTCCATAATACTTCCTGTGAATTTCCTGATTGTTCAACTGATCAGAAAAGTTGACTTTGAGAGGAAAACAATAGTTTAAATTTTTTTCCTGTTTTTGTTAGTATTCAATGTTTACTTATTTTTTTACAATACATTGCAAATTTGGACACACTTGTCAATATCAGCATAGCCCTAAAACATGAAAAGGGAAAAAGTCACTCTATAATAGAGGAGGACTAAATTGAGAGGAGGGCAACAGGACCAGGAACCAATGTCAAACATACTCCCACCAGGGAAGGAATTTATATCTGTATAATTAAGGGTTGCCACTTTTCATTAATGATTTATACACTGGGAAAGAAAAGAAAAACAAACAAAAACCCAAAATCACATCTCAAAAGTGTTTTTGTTGGGTTTTTTGTTTGTGTTTGTTTTGCAGAGCACAGATTCAAACAGAAGAATAGTTGACAATTTACCAGTGCAGTTCTTCTGGAAGTTGGGATTCTCTAGTGGGTGGCCTGGGATGCGGCACTGAAATCTGTGCTGCCAGAATTCAGGAAACCAGGGGTTGCGGGTGTTGGTGTCCAGACGCAGCTTCAGATAGTAGTCATCGAATGACAGCACCTCGGGAGACTGCAGTTTGATAGTGATGCCTCCATTTGCTTCAGGTTCATAACCTTCAATGACTTCATCTCTGTCTGCCCAACCATCACTGTATAGAGGACAAAAAAAAAATCCACATATTAAAGAAAGAGAGGAAGATTGTTTTGAAAAAGTAACCAGCCAAGTGCAGGCCAGCAGCCTCAGAAAGAAATGATTAAAGAGGAGTCTAAAGGTATGTCCACAATTCAGGCTGAGAGGGAAAGAAAAAAGCACAATGGTGGAGAATTGTAATGAGCACTCTGATTCCACTAAGACTGCTGATTGCCTTATCTGAAATTATAAGAATTTATCGTTGTTCCTCTGGAAGGGGTGTTTTGGCATAGCTTCTGCGGTGAGGTATTCATGACTGAAAAGATTCTGCCTCATATAGGCTGTCCTGTAAAGGGTGGAAACTGAACAAATTAATTTCAATGTAAAGGAAACTGAGCCAGGATCCTGGGTGTTTTTGCAGAAGAGATCTCAGCATGCATGGGTCTTACAGCTAGAAGAATAATTCCAGTCAAACATGAAGTGAGAAATATATTGTGTTGGAAAAGAAGGGAATAGAATACTTGATAAAGTTAACCAAACTAAAAGAAAACCACATGCTATTCTTGCGCTGCATGACATTCGTGCAACATGTTTTCTTTTTCTCCCTCTTTATTTTTTCCTTTCTTCTCTTTTTTTTTCTCTTCTATTTCTTTTTTTTTTTTTACAGTCAATGGATTTCTACTTTCTTTCTATATTTATTCATGCAAAAAAATGTCTTTTTTGACAACATTATTTTAACAGGTCTGAAAGAAGTCCATTTGACTCCTGAATTTTAGTTTAGTTATTTTAAAAAGAAGTGTACTTACTGTCATCCTCTAGTTCTTATTAGGGTCCCCTAAGAATAGTGATATTACTGTCTAGTTTAACTGCAAATAAAACTCAGCTATTTCTTAATTTTAATATGCTGGGCATGTCAAGAGAGAAATAGACTATTCTGGCACCTCAGATCTAGTTCTATCCACTAAAAATCAAATCAGCAACACCACTGCTGTGAAAAATAAACAAATGAAGCACTTCCGGTGGCAAAGAGCTCAAGAGGAAAAATGGAATTGACCCCTAAAAGGTAAATATCTGTTTCACCAAAAAGAGGTTTACATCCGGAACTCCAGGCAGACAGAAAGAAGGTCCTTGCTAAGAATCTCTTACACACAGCCTTGAAAAGAGCAATAAGGTGCAGAGCATACTACCTGAGAGAATATAGAATAGAATAGAATAGAATAGAATAGAATAGAATAGAATAGAATAGAATAGAATAGAATAGAATAGACCAGACCAGACCAGACCAGACCAGGTTGAAAAAGACCTTCAAGATCATCAAGTCCAACCTGTCAGCCAACACCATCTAATCAGCTCAACTGTGGCACCAAGTGCATCATCCAGTCTCTTCTTAAACATCTCCAGTGATGGTGACTCCACCACCTCCCTGGGCAGCACATTCCAATGGCAAATCACTCTTTCTGTGAAGAATTTCTTCCTAACATCCAACCTAAACCTCCCCTGGTGCATCTTGAGACTGTGTCCTCTTGTTCTGGTGCTGGTTGCCTGAGAGAAGAGACCAATCCCCAAAAGGCTAAAACCTCCCTTCAGGTAGTTGTAGACAGCAATAAGGTCTCCCCTGAGCCTCCACTTCTCCAGGATAAGCAACCCCAGCTCCCCCAGCCTCTCCTCGTAGGGCTTGCGCTCCAGACATCTCACCAGCCTCATTGCCTTTCTCTGGACACATTCCAGCAAGTCAACATCTTTCCTAAACTGAGGGGCCCAGAACTGGACACAGTACTCGAGGTGTGGCCTAACCAGCGCTGAGTACAGGGGCAGACTGACTTCCCTGCTCCTGTTGGCTATACTATTTCTGGTACAGACCAGGATGCCATTGGCCCTCTTGGCCATCTGGACACACTGCTTGCTCATGTTCATCCATCTGTCAACCAGTACCCTCAGGTCCCTCTCTGCCTGGATGCTCTCCAGTCACTCTGACCCCAACCTGTAGCACTGCATGGGGTTGTTGTGACCAACGTGCAGAACCCGGCACTTGGATGTGTTAAATCTCATGCCATTGGACTCCGCCCATCTGTCCGGCCTGTCGAGGTCCCTCTACAGAGCTCTCCTATCCTCTAACAGATCAACACCTGCCCCCAGCTTGGTGTCATCTGCAAATTTACTGATGATGGACTCAATCCCCTCATCGAGATCATCAATAAAGATATTAAACCGGATGGGTCCCAGCACTGATCCCTGGGGGACACCACTAGTGACTGGCTGCCAGCTGGATGTGGCACTATTTGCCACCACGCTCTGGGCTTGGCCCTCCAGCCGGTTCCTAACCCAGCGCAGAGTGCTGCTCTCCAAGCCATGGGCTGCCAGCTTGGCCAGGAGTTTGCTGTGGGGGACAGTGTCAAAGGCCTTGCTGAAGTCCAGGTAGACCACATCCACAGCCTGCCCCACATCCACCAGGCGGGTCACGTGATCATAGAAGGAGATCAGGTTGGTCAGGCAGGATCTGCCCTTCCTAAATCCATGCTGGCTAGTCCTGATCCCTTATCCATGTTGTAAGTGCTGTGTGATTGCACTCAAGATGACCTGCTGCATAATGTTTCCTGGCACTGAGGTCACGCTGACAGGTCTGTAATTCTGTAATATTTTTTTCAGCGGGAAGCTCTCTCGGGAGCACACCGAGACCACCAGCCTTGGAAGGCACTCACTGCTTTCCTTTTCAGGCGATGGGAAGCGCCAGGACCTCCATACACTCTAAGAACCTTCTAGACTGCCTCCTCTCTGCTGTGTTGCGTTCCCAGCAGATACCAGGCAGGTTAAAATCGCCCATAAGAACAAGGTCTGGTGATCTTGAGACAGTCTCTAGCTGCCTATAAAATAATTCATCAAGCTCTTCATCCTGGTTGGTTGGTCTATAACAGACTCCAACCAGGATATCAGCCTTGTCGGCCTTCCCTTTAGTCTTCGTCTATAGGCACTCAACCTGATCATCCTTAATCTCTAGTTCCATAGCATCTAGAGCCTCCCTGATGTACAGGGCCACCCCACTACCCCTTCTCCCTTGCCTGTCTCTCCTGAAGAGCCTGTAGCCATGAGTTACAGTGCTCCAGACATGTGAGTTATCCCACCACATTTCTGTGATGGCAACTATATCATAACTTTCCTGTTGTAACAAGGCTTCCACTTCCTCTTGTTTGTTACCCATTCTGCGTGCATTAGTGTACATGCACTTCAGCTGTTCTGCTGGTTTATGAGATACTCAGCATAGACATGCCTGGGAGTCTGCAGTTGAAAATAGATAAGATCCAAAGTCCTAATTATATAGGTGTACAGTAATTATGCATTGGGCATGTGTGTCTTTGGTCCTCAGACACCAGACTGAACGGTTTAGCTGTTGGCATCCCTTTAACTGCTGTGTCTGTGCTGTAGACACCTAAAGCCCATGTACTTACTGCTTCTCATACAGGACACATGATCTAAGCCTCTATTACAGGAAGTAATTTAAGTCATGGAACATGTGTCAGCCCTCTGAATGAGTGATCAATGGATTCCTTGCAACCTGAGCCCAGAGACTTACAAAACTGTATTTTAAGATGGCACTACCTGGCACCTTCAAGCCACAATCTTTTCTTTGTTTTGCCCTTTGCCAACACCTTTCAGTAGAATTGACAAAACTATGCACTGTTCAGTGGATAAAGAACTGGCTTGATGGCCACACCCAAAGGGTGGCTGTCAATGGGGCCATGTCCAAGCAGAGGCCAGTGGCAAGTGGAGTCCCTCAGGGATCAGTACTGGGACCAGTATTGTTTAGCATCTTTGCTGGTGACATAGACAGTGGCATCGAGTGCACCCACAGCAGGTTTGCTGATGATGCCAAGCTGTGTGGTGCAGCAGACACAGTGGAGGGAAGGGATGCCATCCAGAAGGACCTTGACAGGCTCGAGAGGTGGGCCCATGACAAACTCATGAAGTTCAAGACCAAGTGCAGGGTCCTGCATTTGGGTTAGGGCAATCCCAATCACCAATATAGGCTGGGCAGTGACTGGCTTGAGAGCAGCCCTGAAGAAAAGGACTTTTGGGTGCTGGTGGATGAGAAGCTCAACATGAGCCAGCAGTGTGCACTTGCTGCCCAGAAAGCAAATCACATCCCAGGCTGCATCAAGAGAAGCATATCCAGCAGGTCGAGGGAGGTGATTCTCCCACTCTGCTCTCGTGAGATCCCCTTTGGAGTACTGTGGCCAGTTCTGGAGTCCCTAATACAGGAAGGATCTCGAGGTACTGGTACATGTCCAGAGAAGGGGCATGAGGATGATCAAAGGGCTGAAGCACCTCTCCTATGAAAACAGACTGAGGGATTTGGTGCTATTCAGTCTGGAGAAGAGAAGGATCCAAAGAGATCTCATTGTGGCCTTCGAGTATCTGAAGTGGGCCTAAAAGAAAGCTGGTGAGGGACATTTTATTGTGTCAGGTAGCGATAGAACTAAGGGGAATGAAAAAAAAACCCAGAAATGGGTAGATTCAGATTGGATATTAGGAACCCTGAGGGTGATGAGACCCTGGAACAGATTGCCCAGGGAGGTGGTAGAAACCCCATCCCTGGAGATTTTTAAGGCCAGGCTGGAGGTGGGTGTGGGCAACCTGACCTAGTGCAAGGTGTCCCTGCCCATGGCAGAGGGGTTGGAAATAGATGATCCTTGAGGTCCCTTCCAACCCTAAAAATTCTATGATTCTGAGCTTATAAACCACTGACCCACTGACCAATATCTTCATACAGCCAAGCAGTATGAGATACATCTGTAGGGATGTGACACCTCACATGTGGCATAAGAGCAGAGAGCAGATAGTGGTACAGGTTGTAGGACACAGGAGAGACAGAGAGCTGAAGAGTCTGTTGCTGTAATGGGGATGAGCATGATTCCCATGGTGATTCTCTCTGCTAGGCTGAACCCAGCAACATCTGCTGGGTCATACCTTCCCACAGCCAAGGATGCAGTTTACACAGCTCCTTTCTACCAATAGAGCCCAAATGATAACCAGATGGCACTGACAACTGTGGCCTGACAACTGTGCTTGAATTGCCAAAGGAGTGCACAGAGCTCATAAGCCACAATTTGTCAACTCATCCTTTCTATCCCATTAGACTGCCTTCAATTTTGGAGAGGGAAAGAAGACATAGATCGTCCTCTGCATAACCTCACTCCTCACTTAAATGCATACTGTGAGTAACTAGTAAAATGTACCACATAACTTGACCGCCTCACAACAAACCACAGTCAAGATAACACTACAAAGGTAAAACCATGAAAATGAACTTCCTGGATTTCACATAATCCAAGCTGCAAATTAGCACCAGAGGGGAAGAAAAAGACTCAATATTCATTTCTTCTAATTCAGGGGGAAAACATGCAAGGGGTCACTCATACAGGGTAAGTAATTGAGTCCTAATTGCACGATTGCTTCATCATTTGTCACAATGTTTATGGCTTGTGAACTGTAGACTCAAGCAGAAACATTAGTGAGCTGAAAAGATTAAGTACATCTAGCCAGTTTTTACAAGACTTTCTAGAAAGAAAGCAATTTCTCTACTGTTTGGATTCCTACCAGCCAAACATTAGAGTGATTTATTTCCCCTTCCCTCTACGTTTGGCTTGGAAAATTGCCACATTCACTCTGAAGACAAAGCACAGCAGTTCTGCAAAGGCAAGAGAAAGTGCATTTCAAGTTCTCCGAGGACAGCTGATGTAGAAGTTCTTCCAAACTGGAGCGTAGATTGTCACCAAATATTTCTTTGTCTTCTGGCCCCAAAAAGTTTTTGTTCTCTCTTCAGCTTCCTCAAGTTGTTCAATCTAATGACTTTTATGTGTAGTGAAATGTGAAGAAAAAGCACTGAAATCAGGAAAAAAAAAAAAAGAAAGAGTTAATGCATGTTGAAGTCTATAGTAAGTCAAGTGAGCAAAAAGGTGTCCTCTGATCTCTCAGGGGATCCCTGTCATCCTACCTATATTTATTTTCACTGTTGATATTTTTCACAAAGAAACAAGTGCAGCATTTTCTGGCCACTGTGCATCCTGTGCATAAATAGGTAGTGTTTCAGAAGACAATGTTAAAATACTGATATTTGTAATGATGACAGGAAGCCAGATACTGAAGTCCAGATGAGAGTATGCATGTCTGTGACAGAATCACAAGACCAACAGCTGATTCAATGGAAAAACAATTTCATTTTAAAACTCAATATATACTGTTCTTCATTTGTCGGAATTGAGTACTGTCCACCTACTTTCTCTTTTTTTATCACGCTGTGTTGCATGAAGCACCACACCTAGCACTTTTTGCAAATCATCTTTATGTGTGTCTTTAGTGCAGATTTCAGGAGGTGGCCTAATATCCATCATTCAAACTACTTTCCTAACGAGCGCCCTTTGTAGGTTTTGTATGACACTCTGGCTGTGAAATGTACTGGGCATCTCATGCAACAGTTGATCTGAAGCTATGTGAGTGTGAAGGAAAAACAGAGTGAGGAGGGGACAAGTGTGTGGGTGCCAGCAAGCACTCTCTTAGCTTTTGGGAGAAAAGGACTGCTTTTGTTACAGTTTTGCGGTGTTTATCGCAATCGAAATGATTGCTGATGTTCTGCAAGCTACCCTCAGTTCAAGTCCCTGTCCAGTGATTGACATTCATGATGCCAAAGCTAAATTTCAGCTTTCAGTCACAAGCAAAAATAAAGCAGAAAGCAATAAAAGCCCAGAACTGCTCCTTTTAGCTACAGAAGTCCCATTTCCCATTATCACAGACTGTGTTTGAAGAAAAAAAAAAAACCTCTGCTGTTTTAGCCAGTTTGCTATTTTTGCTGATGTGTGACTGGACATTTCTGAATTGTGGCTTCAGCACCTTAGCCTCCCTGTATATTCTGAACTGCAGACATCTATATTCCTGTGACTGAAATACCAGGAGAAATGTAATGGATTTCCAATTTCCTCTCCTCTTGCAAACACGAACGCTGTCAGCTGCTTTTCACAAGAGCTGATGAGACAACCAGCAATCAGGATTTCTATTTTCATCTCCTCGGGACTTAACTCTTAAACTACACAGCAGTAGCTTGCCTCTGCTTTCCTGCACAGGACTCAGGGCATTATTCTTGCAGATGCTTTTTCAAATAAGCAAATACAAACCCCCAAACCAGTCTGTTGTTTATGAAGACAACTTGCCCTGTGAGAATTGTAGGAGGTAGCATCCTTTCACAGATGAACAAAACCAAACAGGTTTCTCAGTCAAGGACACTGACTGGCAGTTTGATCCCTGCACCCTTATAAGACTCAATCTAATTGATTACATCTGCAGAGGGCAACTGATAGAGACTCCCCTGTCTGGAGAATGACATCACCAGCAGCTTTGTCAACTCCCTTTGCATTAGCTAAGGCAATGTTTTCTTAAGAACTTTGCATTCATGATAAGGTTATTTTTATTCTGTATTGGCCAAGTCATAAAATATATAAAAGAAATTAAGAGCAAAAAGCCCTTTATAAATGCTAAATGGATTGTTTTTTGAAAAATCCTTCAACCTATGGTAGATGTTCTTGTCATCATATTTAAATACTATTGATCTATTTGGATTTATAATGATAAGAACATCTGCCCTCCCTCCCCCCCCCCCCCCAGGTTCTGTTCCTGTGCTAGTGGATATTCTTATCCACTTTGAAAACAATATTACATCAACCCATGTAAATTAAGGAGCATCACTTTCAAACTTTCAGGCTTCACAGAGGTTCCCTGAAGATATCCCACTCAGGTAGTGTAGCAGGACCTCAGGTGACCCTAACTGTCACACAAAAGGGATCAGAGTCTATATTCTTGCTTTTTCTCCTTTCCACAAAACTAAAGCTTGTGTCAATCTACCTCGCTTGTCACATCAATATATATCTGTGCAGAGCAGGCTTCAAAGTGCCTTCTTATTATTGCTCTCAAGGCTGTCAGCTGGCCTCTAGTTATGTTATATTTATAATAGGTTTAAATATGAGGACAGTGGCGCTCAAAGAATTCAACATTCGATAAAGTGCCATGCCATTTTATAACACATGTCAATAGCTTTGTTTTTAAGGAAGATTGTTGTGTGCTGGATTATATAAATAAAAGGCTAAATATTTCATTTGAAAGGTGCTTCTTGCTAAACCATCTTTCTGTGTGGTGATCAAACTGCTTATTTAGAGGCTCAGACACTGTTTATTTAGAGGCATTTCAAATTGCTACAAGCCGCTAAGTAGTGATAAGTGGAGTTTGACTAATCTGTTATTTGGTTCTGATAAATTCCAGTGCTCTGTGTTTCCAGAGATGGTCAGACCCAGAAGCCTTCAAATTCAATATTATCTTTTTTTTAAAAAAAGTATTTTCTGACAGCACCCCACTGGAAAATCCAGCATGGATTGTCCTGCCTGCACAGAGGAGCTACACAACTGTGACAGTCTCCTGCCTGCTCTTCTGACAGAACAGATAGAAACTCAAAGCTCAGCATAAGCCAACCCAGAAAGCAGCAGTGTGGTGGGGAATAATTTCATAGGCAGCTCCACCAAAAAAATATCAGTGTTGCTACTTGATATGAGCATATCTGGCAGAATCAGGCCCAGCAAAACTTGCAAATACTGTAGCTGGCTGCTTAGTTATTCTCTTCTTGAAGTAGACTTCTAAAAAAAAAACAAAAAAAACCCCACACAACACCTTTATTGCACCACCCTGATCAGCTGTCAAGAAAACACACAATTGACTTATGAAAGAGAATGGACTTATTCTCTGGCAAGAAGGAAATCCACTCAAGATTTTCAGTGTCCGTGTAACACACACACCTCAAAACGAGGATGCCATGAAAAGAAAATTGAAACTGTCCTATATTCACAAGTCAGCAACTGACAAAGTGACTTTTCTCCTTAGGTTTATATATTATCAGTCAAGCCCAGTGGTCACCAATGTCAGCTGAACAGTGCCGATTGTCATTGTTAATGACCGTTATTTCAAGTGCGATAAAAAAAGACTATTATTTCACTCATTAATTCTGCTAATTCATCAGCACTACATACTTGCATCAAAAGGTGGGAAAGCTTTTCTCAGATGCCAAAACATTAATTCTTAAAAGGCATAGTTTTACATGTGTGACAAGTTCTCACAATTTTAGGAGATTAGTCCCATGGCTACAGACAGATAAGCCTGTATCTTGCTGCTGGCAAGACTAGGCTGAAAGGTTGTATGCTTTCACGACATAGCCTGGG
This sequence comes from Picus viridis, assembly GCA_033816785.1. Lineage (NCBI taxonomy): Eukaryota > Metazoa > Chordata > Aves > Piciformes > Picidae > Picus > Picus viridis. Next base: position 28,059,904 of record CM066578.1, on the reverse strand, counting down.
GATTGCTGAGCACTGGCTGATCTCCTTAAAAGCAGAAGAACAGAATTCACTATATCTCGCTAGCTGAAAGAAAAAAGGGGTTTCTAGGCCAGTGGTTTTGCTCCTGCAGGCATAGATGGAGGTGGGCAAGAGTCATCACCTTCCTAAGCTGCTTGCTTTTGTAGCAGGCACCATAAGGTCCTGTGAGATTTGTACCTGTTTCCCTTCCCCACAGACGCTGCTGGGCAACAACATGCTTCAATTCCGACCTTCAGATTTCTCATAGTTGTCGACCTTCGTAGGTCAGTCCTGATTCAAATCAGCAGAAAGCATCATGGGAATACCAGATCTGCACAACAAAACTCCTTCTGGAGGGCAAAGGAGATAAAGTTTGTTGCCTTGACAGTCTCACATACACACAAAAGAAGGCACAAGAGCAGCATTTGTTGCCAGACCATGCAGTTACTGATTTTAGACTCATAACTCACACAATGCTTCTATGCCAGTGTGGGCTGTAATCCTGCCACAGACTATAGATTGAAGAGATGTCATACCTGGGCAGAGCTTGGGCTGGACATCTCTAAGATGGTGCCAGCATGACTCAGGAAGAAACTGGCAAGATTTTATCAGTTAACCCTGCTCCCTTTGAGACAGCACCATGTACCCATCATGGTTGGAACTTTAATGTCCTACAGGAGGTGCTATTTTCTGAGAGAAATTGAAAAAAGTTGGTTTAAAATTCTTTTCAAGGCCACTTTCTGATAAGAGTTTAATCATATTTCTTAGTAAGTTTTCTGTTCTTGCTAAGTTCTCATTCATAACATTGTATATGTAATTCCTCATTTCTCATCCATGATTCCTGAATGCTTACAGTCACAGTTCTTGTTTTACACAAGCATAAATAATTTTGAATGAATAACACTCTGAAGAACATAAGTTGATAAATGATGTCATTATCTGTCAAGCTATTGCCATTTACATTTGTGTGCATTTTCAGAGGTTTTGCAGCATTCATTTAAAAGATGTAGAATATAACCTTGTGGACCATGATGGATTGTATTTTGCAAATATGTACTTAGGAAGGTTTTAATTATTGCATGTGGTGTATATATTTGCATGCAATCTGCATAATGTGATTTAACTGCCTATCATGCAGGCATTATCTTGGGGAATCTTTATGGTGAAGATTCTTAACGTGTTTGGCACGTGCAACTCTCTGTAGATGCAGTTGCTGGGTTTATGCAGGAATGGTTTTCACATTCTCAAGGCTGTGCAATGAGGCATATGGGAGAAAAATCAGCAACCATGCATATATGCTCTAAGGCAACAGCTGACTTTTCAAAAGGTGTAGACATACTTTCACCCCAGACTGACAAGTAGAATGAATCCTTGTTCTGCATGTTTGGAATTCACAACATGAGGCATCCTTAAAGCACAATGTCTTTTCCAGATGAAAGCGTGAGCGTGGAGAGGAGATGCACAATTCTAAACACACACACACACACAACTAGGAAGCCTTAATCTTAGCATTGTGCCTCATATAATGCGCTCCTGGGCTCCAATATGTGCAGCCAAAGCCAAGATTTTTAACATCTTATTAAATATACACAAATCTGAAAATAGATAAATTTATCTTTGCTTCTCTGTATAAGTTTCTGGGAATATTTACTAGACCCTTGCTGCTGTGCTGCAAATCAACATGTAAGACAACTCCGCTGAAGAATGCGTGTGGATAGTAGGAGGTAGTTCCTGCCGTGGAGAGTTCAGCTGTAGTCCCCTTTCAGGAAGGATGATAGAAAGAAGTATTCTTGTTAAGACTTCCATCCTGTCTAGCACAAAGGGGAATATAGTGCTTGCTAACTCTACTCCAGTCCACTACAAACTACTCAAGTCTGGATCTAAAGGACTGGAAAGAGAGATATCATATACAGGAAGCTAACAGGCTGGACAGGAACAGGTATATGTAAAGAAAAGAGAACAGGGAAACACACTGCTCTTTCTGCTCCGTGCCACTCCAGCACAGCTTGCTGGATGCTTGGGTGTGAATTTGTTTTACTTCCTACTAGAATAATCTATAGGTGTCTTTCTTAACTATAAGAACAAAATGAAAAACATTTCCTTTCCTTTCTCCTTGCTTTGTTGATGTGCTGAGGAACAGGAAAATAGAGAAACATCTTAGAATCACTTTTCCACCTCCATTTTTATACAAACTTCATTTAGCTCAAAAATACCTTGAATTCCAGCCCTCAGATTTCTCCAAGATTTGACTTTCATAGGGTAGTCCAGTAGTAGACTTCAGTGGTTTATATTCTTATGTGACTGAAGCCATCCCTTACTGTAACCATTTTCAGGTGATCATAGACGCACAGCATAAGTCGAAAAACACCTTTCAGATCATAGAACCATAGAATCACAGAATCCATAAGGTTAGAAGAGACCTCAAAGATCATCAAGTCCAACCTGTCACGCAAGACTTCACGACTACTAAACCATGGCACCAAGTACCACATCCAATCCCCTCTTGAACACCTCCAGGGATGGTGACTCCACCACCTGCCTGGGCAGCACATTCCAATGGCCAATCACTCTTTCCATGAAGAACTTCTTCCTAACATCCAGCCTACACCTCCCCTGGCACAGCTTGAGACTGTGTCCTCTTGTTCTGATGCTGGTTGCCTGGGAGAAGAGACCAATCCCAGCTCCCTCAAGCCTCTCCTTGTAGGGCTTGTGCTCAAGGCCTCTCCCCAGCCTTGTTGCCCTTCTCTGGACACATTCAAGAGTCTCAATGTCCTTCTTAAACTGAGGGGTCCAGAACTGGACACAGGACTCAAGGTGTGGCCTAACCAGAGCAGAGTACAGGGGCACAATGACTTCCCTGCTCCTGCTGGCCACACTATTCTTGATGCAGGCCAGGGTCCCATTGGCCTTCTTAGCCACCTGGGCACTCTGCTGGCTCATGTTCAGCCAGCTATCAACCAGTACCCCCTGGTCCCTTTCTGTTTGGCTGGTCTCCAGCCAGTCTGACCCCAGCCTGCAGCACTGCATGGGGTTGTTGTGGCCAAGGTGCAGCACCCGGTGGTTGGACCTGTTGAATGCCATCATGTTGGACTCTGCCCATCTGTGCAGACTGTCAAGGTTCCTCTACATCAAGTAAAACTATTATCTAACTCTAATAAGCTGAACCATATCTCTTAGCATGACATCTATGTGCCTTTTAAACTCATCTAGGGGTGGGGATTCAACCACCTACCTGGGGATCCTATTACAGGGTTTGACAATGGGAATCAAATTCTGAATGTGCAAATCTAAAGAGGACATCCTACCTTGCATTAGGTTTCTACTACTGATTTGCATGTATCTTATTTCCATACCTGTACAAGATTTCTGGAATTCTATTTCAACACATGCTCAAAACCTGAACCTTCACACACGTACTTATGCAGGAACTGTTTATTACTTTGACAGCCCTTCAATGAAACTGTCTGCAGAGGAACCAGTAGCCATAGATATAAGTCCACTATCCCTTACATACCAGAGCATACTAATGTAGGCTTCAAAACATCAATGGAAATAAAATAGAAACCAAAAGTGAAATATTATTAAATTCATGATAAGATCACAAAATTTGTGAAGCTGCTAGATAAACTTAACATGTATTAGAAGAATATTTCCACAAAAGGGTTTTTTGTTTCTACCAAAGCTATTTTAAATTTGGGCATATCTGCCATTCCTTCTTTTTCCACTTTATGTGGCTACTTGAACATTCATATTCTTATGAATATTCATGAATAAGGTAATTACCACTCAAATATTTGTATTTTTTCATTTGAAATTACGTATTAATATGGAAGACATCTGATACATACTATGCTAGTGGATTGCCTAAAGATCTAAATACTTCCAGTGGGAGAATCAAGTAATAATTTCAGGCTTTCATAGAATAAATAAAGAAAAATCATGAGGCTTCAATAACCTACTAATAAAACATTGTATGGTGTCTGCAAGAAACAGTTTAGGAAACACTTGTGAAACAAAAAAAACCCCAATGAATAATTTGAATAATGGATTCACCTGAAAATTATATAATAATAATAATAAAACAATACACCAGGTTGGAAGAGACCTTCAAGATCATCGCGTCCAACCCATCAACCAATCCAACCCACCCAACAACTAGACCATACAGCCAAGCACCCCATCAAGTCTTCTCCTGAACACCTCCAATGAAGGTGACTCCACCACCTCCACAGGTAGCCGATTCCAATGGGCAATCACTCTCTCCGTGTAGAACTTCCTCCTAACATCCAGCCTAAACCTGCCCTGGCGCAGCCTGAGACTGTGTCCTCTTGTTCTGGTGCTGGCTGCCTGGGAGAAGAGGCCAACCTCTGCCTGGCTACAACCTCCCTTCAGGTAGTTGTAGAGAGCAATAAGGTCACCCCTCAGTCTCCTCCTCTCCAGGCTAAGCAACCCCAGCTCCCTCAGCCTCTCCTCATAGGGCTTGTGTTCCAAACCCCTCACCAGCTTTGTTGCCCTTCTCTGGACATGTTCCAGCAAGTCAACATCCTTCCTAAACTGAGGGGCCCAGAACTGGACACAGGACTCAAGGTGTGGCCTAACCAATGCAGTGTACAGGGGCAGAATGACCTCCCTGCTCCTGCTGGCCACACTGTTCTTGATGCAGGCCAGGATGCCATTGGCCTTCTTGGCTGCCTGGGCACACTGCAGGCTCATGTTCAGCCCACAATTAAGTACAATTAAGCAATCTTTTCACAGCTACTGAACATTAAAAGAGGGGTAATGCCTTGAATACTTTTATCACTCTTCCACTTTGTTCAGGCAATACAGTTGTATTTGACTGAAAGCAATTGTTACAGATTATTTTAAAAATAGGTACCAGTATTACTGGTTTACTCTTCTGCAATAAATGCTGTCTTAAAGTCATAAAAGAATATTCATCTAGCTACCTAGATATGGAACAAGAAATTTAAGTACAATCATCTGCCTGCCTAAACCAAAATTATTTCAACCTCACTCAGCTAGCCTCTGCGCTTTAAGTGCATCTACCTTATCAAGAAGAGCTACAGTAGGACACAGCAGCTGTTTAGCCATTTAGGTGTCGACTAACTAACCTGTATTAAATCAAAATATGTCCAGAATACAGGTATGGCTATCTTTTCTCATATCAGATGTTTTCCTGATGGAGATCCCTTTTAATGCTCATCTTTCCCATGAGTGGGTGAAGGCTTTGCTTATGATGTAGAGGCTCTGCTTTTACCCTATATTTCTGCAGTAACACAATAAATTAGGTTGGAAGGAACCCCTGAAGATCTTATGGCTTAAAAATCCTTCAAGTACTCCATCTTCTACCTGACATTGCTTTCAAGTCATTAGAGAAAGCATGAGTTGTGTAAATAGGGAGACAACAAAACTCTTGCTATAAATTTATGTTTTTATTTAGGAGGCAAAACCACCTCTTATGTTTTACTGTTCTATCATCCCCAGAACAAAGTGTTGCTAGGACCAAATGTTATTAATTAGTGATGATGCCACAACTTACTAATGGAAGACATGAAAAGAAAGAAAATTACTCTTTTTGTATGAGAGACATTACTATTTTTGGTATGAGTTATCTTCATATGCACACTGGAAACTACATTTGAATCTTTACTGAAATACAATGAAGTAGAAGGATGTCATGTCGTTTACAAAGAATTAGCTGTGAAAGATACATTGTATTAATGGGAACAACATAATTTTGGCAGAAGAGCAGAAAATTGCCTGGAAGATTGACCCAGTAGAAAGAATGAAATCACTACAACAAGGATATTTATTTCCTTTGTTGCATTATCACGTTTAACAGTGCTAAAAGACACATGAACTGCAGTATAATGTAATTGCATGCACACGTGGTGAAAAATAAGCTTTTTACGTAAATACATCTGTTTAACTAAATTAGTACTTGATCCAGTCTTGGTCAAGGATATGCTTGAACTGCCTAAAACGTAAGTGCTAGAACACCTCTCGCCAAGAACTCATTATGACTTGGAAACTATATTTTTGCACAGAGAATAGATGTGAAACTGGAACTATGTCAAGATGATGGAACTAAAATATCACTCCAAAAAAGACAGCCTTCTGTCATATTAGAGTCATGTATATATATATATATTATATATGTTTGCCATGTAACCCTGCCAGTCAAAAAAAGTCCCAACAACAAAACAACAACAGAAAGAAAAGAATGGATTCTGGGGGAAAACGTAATGCGATCAGCAGACAATGAAAGTAATGTTTGCTAGGTCAGTTTTTATCACCTTTGTGGGGAAGTCTCTACCTCAGGACTGAAAATCCATAGGAATCAATGAATTCCATCTTAAGATTACATTTTCTAGTATTCAAAAAGAGGAGAAGCATGTTTTTGTTACGTGCTTGTCTAATCAATGGCCAGAAATATCAAGGATTACTTTACAGGGGAGGATTGACATTGAACTGATTGATGGGAATTGGTTTAATAAGATAACCTTTTTAAATGGTATAGTCAGGAAATCCTTAGAGAATGACAAACCAGTGTCAATTTGACAGCATTCTCTGCAGAAATCTCTTTTTTCCTCTTAAAAGAAAATTAAAGTAATGAAGCTGAATAGAGACAAATCATGTGTGTGGGGCGTTCTTTTTGTTTGATTGGTTTTTGTTGTTGGTTTGTTTGTTTGTTTTAATAATGCCAGAGTCTAATTAATCAGGTCTATTTTGTTTTTGTTGTTGTTATTGAAATGTAAGCTTATTTAAAGCCAGTGAGCCTGTTCAGCAATAATAGAAAGAAATACTGTGGAATCTTTCTCCTCTCTGACACCACCTTTACCATGCACCATGTCATCAACAAACCAATCAATATTAGTTGCTTTACTTTACAAAGAACTTTCTATTTTCACATTTACCAAAAGGAAAAAGAAAATCAGGAAAAATTACTGCTTTTTACTGCCTCAGAAACCGAGGTGAGGAAAGCTTCCTGTCATACAACAGTAGCTTGGTCTGTGTCTATGCTAATGCATAGCACTGAAAGACACAATGCTTCATCCTTAGGAGCACTGCAGTTTTGAAGTGTTTGCTGTTAGCTCTACATATCTTATTCAAGTAGATGGTCCCTGTGATTTCTACATTACAAATAACCCAAATATTTGATGAGCACAGGCTATAAAATTCTAAGACATTTATAATATACAATGTTTTCTAAGACTTTTCAGAGTCTTCATGGCTTATGTATTTAACTCTTTGAGGATTTCTTTGAAATTGTAAGAACTGAGCAATTTTTTAAAATATTAAATAGAAGTTAATATTCTGATACACGCCCTCAGGAACTAGAATTGAATAAAAAAACAAAATAATCCATATATCACCCCCAAAAAAGAAAAGGTTACTCCTCTCATGAAGGACAGAGAAGCATACCTAATAAGCTAGGGCTGAGAGAAACCACAGGATTTCATTCCACACTTTGCTTAAGTTAATTTTCTGGAAGATCTATTCACAAATAGTGGAAAATATTCACTCAAGATACACCTTCTGCTCTGTACTGCACTGAAACTATAAAATCATTTGAAATCCATCTTAGCTTAGCATCTTCAAAGTTTCTTGAGTGCTGGTCCTACAGACTCACCACAGTTTAGCAACCCAGAACAACATCGGGTTGTCTTTAGTGTGTTACTAAAGGCCAAGTTATTAAATTTTTTTTTATGGCAACTCCTCTCAGGGCTGCATCTGAAACAGCCACTGCTGTCTTGACATTACAGAAAGACAATGGCCTCTGACACCCTGAGAATGTCTGGGATAAAGAGTAATGTTATTTATTTGCCCAAGTTGAAAAGAAAGTACAATGTTTTTCTGTTTCTTGGTTAGAAACAAGACATCTGAGATCCAACATCTGAAAATGATGGTGGAAAATAAAAGGAAACAGAATACTCTTAGTGATTGTTATTACTCTTCAAAACACTGGGACTTGCTCACTGCTGCATTATGATTTTATATTGTAATTTATTTACATGCAAACCATAAATCTGAATCTTTCTTTTTGCAGCTTAACAGTTTACATCCTTGACATAATTTTGCCATTTCTACATTTGATTTCTTTGTCATGTATCAGCAGTTACATTTGCCATATCCTTCAATAATCTTTGGCGCCTGTGCCTCATCTTCATTTCTCTTGAGACAAATTTACACAGCAGCTAGTTTAGTAATTTTAAACTCATTATTTTTTATCTTTATTCATGAGTTTACTTCCTGCTACTGATTTTTTTTCCTTGTTGTAATTGTATAAGCCTCTCCAGTTTCTCTCAACATACCAGCTATCTCTTTCTATACATGCTGTAATTTCCTTTCTTCACACATTGTTCCCATTTGGCTTACTGTCATATCTTTCCATTTGGCAGCAAACAAGAACACTCAAATATCCAGACTGAATAAATCATATTCTTCATTATGCACATCATGTTATTGATATTCATTTCTTATATACATTTTGAAATAATTGCTCTTGTAATTTATACTGCAGGCTCCTAGGAGAAAGAAACCTCTCTTTGGAATTTCAGTATTTAATTTTAAATAATGCAAATCAGAACCCATGAGGGGATGGGAATGCTGAACATACGTCATAGAAGCATTCCATGCTTTAAGTAAATTTGTAAATACTTTTGAGAAGACCTAACTTTTTTTGTATTGCTATTTCTGTACTTCTGTATATGTTTATGTGTATGTTTGGATGTATATTTCTATGCACCTGTACCTAGCCAAAAAAAAAAAAAAAAAAAAAAAAAAGAGAAGATATCTACTTACTGCAGCAACTTCTTTCAGAATAGTAGCCCCTATGCGTTCCAGCTACAGAGAGTTCTCACCATTCAGCTCTGCTCTTACACTGCCAAGCCCAAGGCGCATACTGGGTATCTCCAACACACAATACACCCCAACCAAAGCTGCAGATTTTAACTGTGCTCAGTTCTCATCCCTGTTAACTCTAAGTGTGCATTAAACTCATGCATGCAAGAGGGTCTGGGTTCATGGGGAAAGGGTGTTGTGTTTTGAGCCCATGCAGCGACAAAGCAACCACACCTCTGTTTGCTCATTCCTAGCCCAGTCTGGTGGAATGGGGAGGAGAAAATACAACAAAGGTCTTGAGGGTGAAGGTACAAGATAAGGAGGGCTTACTAACCAATTACAGTCATGGGCAAAAGACAAACTCGACTTGGGGAAACAAAACCAATTTCATTCAAATAAAATAACCTTCAATTCACCAACTGATTCAGAGTAGGATAGTGATATCTATCCTAGAACAGATATTAAACAAACACAATTTCCCCCAACATCTCCCTTCTTCCTGGGTACAGCTCTGCTACCTCATCCCCTATAGTGGCACAGCAGGGCAGGGAACAGGGATTGCGTGTGTCTCAATACATCCTGTGTTATTTCTGTTTCTCCTTCCTCCTCAGGGGAAAAGCTCCTCACAGTCCTCCCCTACAACAACATGGCATCCCTACTATGGGAGACAGTACCCCACAAACTTCTCTAACTGACATGAGTCCCTTCTGTGGCCTGCAGCGCTCCCAGCAATGAACATCTCCAGTGCAGGACTTCCTCAGAGTTATGACCTTCTTCAGGATCAGTCCCTTGCTCCAGCATTCAACTGCCTCCATGGACTGTGGATTCTTCTCCACCTTTAATCTCTAAAGGCTGCAAAGGCTCAGCTTGCTGTCACACTACAGTCTGAAGAGGAAAGACCGCTCCAGCATGCCTCACCTCATCCTTCTTTCTCACTGACTGGGGTGTCCCATGATTGTCTCTCATCCTACACCTCTCCAAAATAAAAGAGCACCTGAAACTAAAGGGGAAAAGCTGTTGAGCAATGTCTTTTAATTTGTTATCACAGAGGCACTGATTGGCTTGGCCTTGGCTAGAAATGGGTTCAACTTGGAGCTAAGGAAGCTTCTCAAAGCCCTAGCAGTAGCCCCCTCCTCTGCCACAAAATCTCCCTAGGCACAAACCCAACACACCAAGTAGCAGCCATGTATGGTAGCTACAGAAATGTTGTTAGGACATGCAGGCATAGGGCACTGGTTACATCAGCATCTCCAGCTCCGATAAGGCTGGCTTCTAGGCAGATGTGTGTAGCCAGGAGGCTGAATCAGTGGAATTTCTATATATTATGGGCTTGGTCTACAGTGTCTTAGCAGTGTCTTTTGGTATGTAAGCTGGTTATCTGGTATGGCTTTTGTCTGGGTTATTCTTGAGTGTGTGGGCCCAAGGTCTTCCAGTAACATTCCCAGTCCTGCTGCTTCTCAAATTTGACCTTGCTCCCAAGGTCTGGTTAAGTGACTTTGAGGGTACTTGTAGAGACTTTGTAACAGGAGGACGTTTGTGGACTAGGGTATTATAGCAGAATATGAAACAGGGCTTCAAATGGCTGAATTGGAAACCATTTGGCAACAAATATTTTGGCTCAAAATCCATTTTTAATTTACAATATGCAGCAGCCAGCATGAGATTCAGAGGCTGTATTCCCAGAAAATGTAATGTAGAAGATTCACAGTCCTTTACGGTAGGTGTACACCAGCTATCAATTCTGTTCATTCAGAAATCTCTAAACCAGAAATAGAAACCCCGAGATACACTCAGCCATTTAGTTGACAAGTTACAAAGGATATTAGAAGAGTCCACTGAATGTATACTCTTAACACTGAAAGAAAATGTGTTTGTGTTTAGATCTAAGATAATTAAGTAGATTGTTAATTTGTTTTTATTGCCCCCCATGAAATGGCACATGATATTCTTAAATATACCTGCCTTGCTCTTACCAGTCTCTCCAAATAAGAGGAGTTTAAGGCAAGCCACTTGCAATGCAATATGCAGTATACTGTAGTTTCAAAGGCTTCTTTTGGCTTAAGACATACTCCTGAGAATTTTCACTTGACAGAACTGAATCTACTGAAATGTATAATGGATGATGTTCTGAGTTGTGAGAGAACAGCAGAACATCACAAAAGAACTAAAAAGTGCATTTGACAGGACTATGAAATAAAACCCAAATTATACAACAAACATGAAGCTTCAGGCTCCAGAAAATATTTGAAGAGGCTAAAGAAAATGGTACAAAGGCGGCAATCAATTCCAAGCTGTTCCAGGCTTCAAAGATCAAAAGTTCAAGGAGTATGTGAAGTGGGAGAAATCATGAAATCATTTATAAAGAGCAAGTAATGGTACTCAAGCATGGACAGAAACTTTCAAAGATTATAGGGTTAGTGTTCCTGTCTTCAACTATTTTGTTACCTGTACACACATCTGGGCATTTTCAGATGCTTTGGAAAACAGTTGAAAGATTAAATGCTTACAGATGAACATCTTAGATCAAAAACTCTCTGTTCATTTGTGGAGATGAAGCAAGTAGGTGAAAAAATTTTCATATATTCACTTAGGGAAAATTTGCAATGGCAGGAAACAGGCACAAAATTTGTGCCTACAGCAAAGGTGACACTGGTTAAATATAACTGCAAATAAGGTGGATTTTTTTTTCAGTTACAATCGCAATATTTGAAAATCTAGTATAAATGAGGAACCATACTGACAGAGACACTCTCAAGATTAATTCTCAGAAATAATAGAGTATTACTGCACATGGGAATAGTAAAAAAAAAGTCCATCTCAGAAACTATGCTGTTGAATCATTTGTGTTACCATAAGGCTACATGGAGAAATTTGTATCAGAATTTTTCATGGGAAGAATTGCATCTTGTGGCAGTTTAGGCTGTGTGCCTCCTGTTACTGCCCCATAAATTACACCTCTGGTGTCCTGAGTGTCCAACCCAGTAAGGCGGACACAGGAAACAGCGTATTTCTACCCATAAATCCTGCACCCTATCCATCTGCAAAGTCATTCTCTTCCTCTTCCCTCTCTGCTCCCGTGGGAGATGCTCCCTATCGGGTAATGGTGGGGGAGTATCTCAATGCCTCTTAGACCTTTCTAGGCCTAATACCAAGAGGAAAAGGGGGGGGGGATGTGGGGCAGTCTCAGACCTAGCCAGCCTGAGACTAGCCTAGTGGGGGCAGAGAGGGGAAGAAAGAGCCCTGTGGGTTTTGGGTAGACCCTCAGGTTGGGAGAAGGGAAGCTTTGGGGGCCTTTTGGTGTGCTGTAAGGGACTCTCTACACTTTGGGATATTTTTGCCACTATGATTTACAATTTCTGTAAAACACCAATTGCTTTTCCATTTACATTTTTCATCACTTCCCAATCCATTTGTGTGTCATTCTTTGGTCCCTCTTGGGGCAATAGAGGGTCAGGCCAGCCCCAAACCAGGACAAATCTGTACTTGTCAGGCATATCCTAGAAATTGTTACATCTGATCATGGTCTACTACCCAATGGGCAGAACTATTGCACAGGATTATGTATTTCAACATGTGACATACCAAGTTCCAGACATCTTAAAATGAATTATATGTTGGAAAGTAGCATCAATACAGAAAAATCTACCTGAACACAAAAATCAAGATCAGAAGTGCAATGGAAGATAGATTTATTTTGAATGCAAAATAGGAGCAGTATGACAGGAATTCCAGGCTATTAAAGGTATGGAAGCCTGGAGGTACAGACTGTATGCATAAGGGCATCTGTCAGATGCAAAGAGGCAGTGGCTTGGGAAACTGTGCTTTATCTATCTTATGCAAACTTGGGAATATGATTTTATGGGAAGCTTGAAGCCATTACAGTGTTTTCTGGCAAAACAAATGAATGAACAAACTAAAAACCAACCAACCAACAACAACAAAAAAAAAAAGTTGGAGGGGAGAGGTGGCAGAAACTGTCTTAAAGCAAACCAAACTTCAAATAGAACTGTACACAGATCTGCTAGAGGATTACAGAGTGATAGAAAATGCATTAAAGTCTGAAGTGCTCTTAGAAGACCAACAAAAATGTGTTGGGCCCTACTAAAATAGTTCAATGTTTTCCTCATGGCCTCCATAAAAGAAGATTTAGGGTGAGAACAGTTCCTGTTTCTAAAAAAGAAAGGAAACACTAGAAATTTATGTACTGGCCCTCTGAGAGTAAAATAGCAGAGAACAAAGTGTATAGCCCAAGACAGTTAAACTGAAGTTCTGAGAAGAAGGCATGTTTGTACTGTGATAGTGAAAATTCACTGGAAGTGTAACTGATAATGGAGTGGTGACAAACACATGTTTCATCAATTATCAGATGGCTTTTAGTTACCAATTGCAAGCTGAGACAGATTTCACCCTGTATGTGCTTCTTTTCTGCTCTGGTCCAGCACATAGAGAAAGTTTAAGCACTTCCATATAATTTTTTCTTCAGGATGAAGTAGATGAGCTGTGTTCACACAACACTAAAAGTGGGAGAGATGATTTAAGAAACCCTTTTTTGCTGCTTTCCTGTGATTAGTGATTACTCCTTGCCTGCTAAGTTCTGTACTTGTCCTCTATCTTCTAAATGCAGCACACTCAAACAGCAACCATGAACACACATGCCAGCATGGATTAAATATGTAATATCAGCATGTAATTTTGCCTACAGCTATAGCTCCAGAGACACTTGGATGTTGCCTTGCTCTCCAGAAGCTAGAACAATTACAGCTGCACTGATTATCTCCTTCACTGGATACCTTAGCCAAGCTACACTAATGTAACACATTGGCAGGGATCAGACAGCTGTGAAAATGTGACATTGCCTGGGTTCAAACAATTCTGCAATAATTATACAGCGAGTTCTTATTTTAAAAAATGATAGGAAATGAAGAGGTTCCATGATCTGTGCAACCATTTCAACTCTGTATGCAGCATGTAAGCTGAAATATCACCTCGCCAAGGGTAGAGTCACTGAGGAGCAGCTAAAACTCAAGAGCCACAGAAAAATGCAGTAGAAGAAATTGTATCTGGCCTTATATCCACCTACAAAATTCTGTTTGTTTTAACTTTAGACCTTCAAAAGCTCCTTGAGACCAAGGTAAAACAATATACTAGGATGATATTAGTCCCTGGTATTCATCTGCATTCAGCATTAACCTGCTGTCTAGTCTGTCTCTGCTCAAGACAGCTGCGAGCCAAGGGACAACTCAATGCAGCAAGTTGATATTACAAGACAGGTCCTGATGATGGTAGCTGCTGCTAGTGTGCTCATTGGGGCTGTTTAGGCATTTAAAACTCCTTCTTATGTGAACATAAGCATAGCATTTCCTTTAGGGAGTATACATGCTTAGGTTATATAGGAGGCAATGTGTTAATACGTGTAGAAGAGCAGATACAACTACACTGTCTTGAGAGAATGTTTACATTATGAAGAAATACACTGGTTCTTGAAATAAAAGAGAAAAAACCCAAACAAAAATAAAAACCTGTGATAAACCCAGCAAGACCTTAGAATATGGAAGCATGTAAAATCTTAAAAATCCAAAAGAAGAGCCCACATCAGTGTAACTTGTGCCATCATGAAAAATAACAGCTAAGCATACAAAAAGGAAAAGAGGGAGAAAAAGGTTTTTATTGGGCTGTGTCAAAAATCCACCCAGTCTTCATAAAGGATCAGTGTTAAAAATACCACCCCGTGGAGGTTGAAAATAGCAGAATATCCTTATAGGAATAAGTGTCCTACTTTTCAGAGAGTGACCTGCAGGATGAATTACTAAAATCTTAGCATAGGAACCTAAAGATTAGAAAGACAATGCAGATATAAGTGAGTATGTACTGGACTAAGGATCTTAAAATACATGACTGAGGAAAGTCATAGAGTAAATCACAATCCATTTAGTAAGTTTGGTAAGATGTCAAAGGCCAGCAACAACAAGTATAATATCTATAATGTAGTGCTATATTTAAAGCTAGATGACTGATACAGCAAATTAAGAGAATGTAACTGTATTCCAGCATTTTTATTCCCTTTCAAAATGGAATTCAAAGTTAGTTTGGCCCACTTAAAAAGATCCAGTGAAGGCTGCAGCACCATGTAAAAGGGAGCAAATTAAAACAAAAAAGACAAATAGGTTACTGGATTCAAACCAAATTAATTTCATTTTGTGAATGCATAGTATAGAGTCATTCCATAGTTGGAGTTCCAAACCTTTCACATTATAGTCTAAGGTGTGTTTTTATTTTCTCTCTAGAATGAGTCAACTTAGTCAGCTAATACTCAGCCTTGTTCTCTCCTTCAGCTGGATCTTCCAGAGCTTGTGGAGTTTGCATCTGGAAAAGCT
Organism: Picus viridis; assembly: GCA_033816785.1. Classification (NCBI taxonomy): domain Eukaryota; kingdom Metazoa; phylum Chordata; class Aves; order Piciformes; family Picidae; genus Picus; species Picus viridis. The sequence goes on along the minus strand of CM066578.1, from coordinate 28,044,689 downwards.
TGCCTAACCCACTTATGCTGCTTTTCAAGGGACAGTGCTGACTTCACTGTCTCAAAGGTGTCTATGTTTCTATCAAAAAAACAAAACTATTTTCTAGAGCCTGACAGGAGTTTGGAAAGACTAATAAATTCCTAATTATTGTGTTAAGGAAGGAGAGTCTTGCACTTATAACCTGAAAAAAAACCACAGGTTGTAACCATCTAATGAGTAAATCTGAAATTAAGAAGTTACATTATGTCTTCTTAGCAAGAATTCTAAGGGAAGATAAAAGCATTTCCTGAGAGAAAATTGCAATGTGTAATTGCTGTGCCCTGCCCTGTCCTAGGAAGCACTATAGTAGGTTATGAAGTATTGCATATATACTTCATCTAGTCACTGAAATGTGAAACTGAATAGAAAGCATGCATGAAGAGCTTCCTCACAGATAACATTGAAACATTCTGGAGTAAGCACTGAAAGCATGCATGTTACCAGTTGTGTGTTTAGCTAAATGAATTTAAAATGCATAGAGCACCCACACAAATTTTTCCAGGATGCTGGGGCACCATATGATTATTCATTTATTCTTCTTTAAATGGAGCTAAATTCCCAGAAAGCAAGTGTGTGAGATCTTGCTAGAGACAGCTTCAGTGTTCTTTCCACTCCCTCCTTTCATGTATTCCAGGATACACTCTCACAACAGAGCCTTTTCTCAAAAGCTGTAGTAACCACTTTGCTGAGTGATGAGGGAAATCACTACCATTTTCAAGACTGGACTAATTTATAATCAAGGATAAAATCCTGTCTGACACTTCCAAGGACCAAGAAGAACACAGCTGATACACATGGCAGTTCACTAAAATCTCTGGTAGCCATATGACACAACTTAACCACTGCAAAAACCATTAACCATTGAAAGCTCAATTATTCAAGCAGGTTGTCATGGTGGGCCCATGACAAACTCATGAGGTTCAACAAGACCGAGTGCAAGGTCCTGCATCGCGATTGGGGCAATCCCAAACATCGATATAGGCTGGGCAGTGACTGGCTTGAGAGCAGCCCTGAAGAAAAGGACTTTTGGGTGCTGGTGGATGAGAAGCTCAACATGAGCCAGCAGTGTGCACTTGCCACCCAGAAAGCCAGTCACATCCTGGGCTGCATCAAGAGAAGCATAGCCAGCAGGTCGAGGGAGGTGATTCTCCCACTCTGCTCTGGTGAGATCCCCATCTGGAGTACTGTGTCCAGTTCTGGAGCCCCTATTACAGGAGGCATCTGGAGGTGCTGGTACATGTCCAGAGAAGAGGCATGAGGATGATCAAAGGGCTGAAGCACCTCTCCTTTGAGAACAGACTGGGGGAGTTGCGGCTGTTCAGTCTGGAGGAGAGAAGGCTCTGAGGAGACCTTATTAGGGCCTTCCAGTATCTGAAGGGGGCTACAAGAATGCTGATGAGGGACTTTTTAGGGTGTCAGGTAGTGATAGAACTAGGGGGAATGGAAAAAGCCTAGAAATGGGTAGATTCAGATTGGGTGTTAGGAAGAAGGTCTTCACCACGAGGGTGATGAGACCCTGTAACAGATTGCCCAGGGAGGTGGTAGAAACCCCATCCCTGGAGGTTTTTAAGACCAGGTTAGATGTGGCTCTGAGCAACCTGATCTAGTGTGAGGGGTCCCTGCCCATGGCAGTGGGTTTGGAACTAGATGATCCTTGAGGTCCCTTCCAACTCTAACAATTCTATGATTGAGTGGTTCATTGTATTAAAATCTACTGAAATGACACAGACCTTGAAATCTAGGTCTTAAAATCTCATTGCAAAAAACTGAACTTTCCAGAGTCTGTTACTGTAAGTTCGATTGAAAATCATAGAATCATAAAATAATTTGGGTTGGAAGGGACCTCCAAAGGTCATCTAGTCTGATGCCCCTGCAGTAAGCAGGGACATCCTCCACTAGGTTGCTCAGAGCCTTGTCCAGCCTGACCTAGAAGATCTCCAGGGATGGGGCCTCAACTACCTCCCTGGGCAACCTGTTCCCGTGCTCCACCACCCTCAGGGTACAGAACTTGTTCCTAACATCCAATCCAAATCTATTCTTCTCTAATTTCAAAACCATTGCCCCTTGTCCTGTCACTACAAGCCTTTGCAAACAGTCCTTCTCCAGCCTTCTTGAAGGCCCCATTCAGGTACTGGAAAACCCCTTTAGGTCTCCACAGAGCCTCCTCTTCTCTGGGCTGAAGTCCAGCTCCCTCATCCTGTCCTCGCAGAAGAGGTGTTCCATCCCTCTTTGTGGTCTTCCTCCATTAGGCCTATGTCCTTTCTCTGTTGAGGGATCCAGAGATGGACACAGTACTCCAGGTGAGGTCTTACCAGAACAGAGTAAAGTGAAGCATCATCTCTCTTGACCTATAGCAGAAGAGTAGGGGGTTTTTTGGCACGTTCAGATTATAATCTGAATTGCAGACATGTGCAAATAACATATCAGTTATACTTACTAACCAATTCCAACTTGATAAGGACAAAGATGTATAACAGATATTTAAGATGAATTATTTTGGCAAGCTGTAATCAAAACTCAATTGCAGATATATTTTCTAAATTGTTTGGGTTTAGAAAAAAAGCAGTTTCTAGCTGTAAGCTGCTAACACAGCACAGCTGAGAAACAGTTTCAGAAAACAAACCCACCCCACACCACAGAGCAAGCATCTGCAGGTCTAAGGTGAAGAAATCCAGTTAATTATTTTGAGCACCCCTGCTAGAGGCCTGTTTGTAGTATTAGTAATCTTCTAAGGTCAATTTAAGGTTTCATATGAAACCAAAGTAAACTTTTTAAATTTATGCCAATGTCTTAAGACAGTTAAGTGCTGCCAAGATTTTCAGATACAGATACTTCGTATAAACAGGCTATTGTACACAGCGTGATCACAAAGACCACTTAAAGGCAAAATTGCCGAGATCTGACCTTTATAAAACCCAGAGGTGTTAAACTGGCTCACAGCATCATTTTTAACCACCAGGGGCCTTGCTTTGCACCTCTTTGTATTATACAGAATAGTGAAACAGAATTTGTAGATTCAAGGTTAGCAAAATATGGTTAGATGAGTAACATATGAAGAGGAAATTATGGTAGAGGGAAATGCTAGAGGAAAACCTTATATATCTTTAGAGATGAGTAATGTTATTTCTGTTTTAATCTTATAAAACTGTGGGACGCTCATAGCTTAACACAATGAAAGCTTGCCATCCAAATCCATCATAATAAAACCTTGATGTGACAGAGCTAAAGAAATTATGACATTAATGTTATTTTTAATGCTGCCTTGCTGAATCTGATATCATTGTGCGGGAGCAAAGGAGAATGACATATCAAAATACAACCTTCCCAGCAAGCTGCCAAGTACATCAGCGATCTCAGAAGCTGAGACACATCCAACCGATTTCAAGCCCAGGAAACATAAAGGATGCAAACAAATGCCAATAACACTGGATTATAAAAATAATGGACTACAGCTATATAAAAAAATGCTTCCTATAAGTGTTGCAGCCACTGCTGGACATGTGCAAAGTGCATAGTGCATAATTATTTAACTGCCCAATTGCATGCTGCATTGCAAAACATTGCATGTTTCATTGCAAAACAATAACATTCTGCGTGTGCCAAGAACAGCATCCTCACATTGGTACCCTTTGAATGGAACATGCTGCAGAAGCCACCTCCTTGACATGCTGACACCTCTCACTGGGAAAAAGTTTAGCTGGGTTTCACTGGTTAAGGGATTGCGAACAAAGAGTATAAAAGGCAGCAACTCTGGGCAATAGTTATTGGGGGGTTAGGGACTTAGGTAGGAACGGCTTTGTTTACAGCTGCTAGGGACTTCTGCTTCTGTTAGTTCATGACTTCTGCCTAAGGCTTTGATGTAGGGATGCTGCTAGGGATATGCTCAGGAATTGTTAGCTGCTTTGTCTGTTAAGGGCTTCCAGGACTGCTTCTGTAAGTGGGACTCAGACTCTGTAATGCTGGGCATTCTACAACACAGCAATAAAGAACTTCTGGGACGAATTCATATATTCTCTGCTTTCTGCATTTCTGGAATCTCATAGCTATATGGCAATGGGGTTTGTGCCTTCATTTGTCAGCCAAAGGCACCTTGTTATAAGGGGTCTACAACTACATTCGGCTCCCCTTGACCACGGGAGTGATGATAAGCAGTGGAAAACAAGAAATTGGCCATCACATTAAGAACTGAAGGAAAGAAGAATCCAAAGAAGAAAGATTATTTTGTCTCATAATGAAATATTTTCAATTTACAGGGGAAAAAAAAATCCCATGTCTTTTATGTTCCAGGTCATTTGATGCTCTTTTCAATAAGGGTTTAGGAAAAAAGTCTTCCCTGCTCAGTACGCTTGTCTGACTACGCGTGCCTGAGGTTTTCATGCCATGTGCTGTGTCTATAGATATACAGTAGCCAGTATGTATGAAGATAGTTAATGAGCGGAATATTAACGTAAAACAACATTTGCTGTAATCACAACAAAGTTTTTCTGACTGTACACTTCAAAGAGCTTCCTGTCTGCACCTACTAAACCTACCCATTCACATTTACATCAGTATTAGGCTTAGGAAGCAAGCTTTATTTAACTCCTTGCTTTTTTTTTCCCCAAGCTCTTATTTCTGACACTCTCCTAAAGGTCAAGTTAATTTTCTCTCTGGAGAAGACTCCCAGTGATGGATTCAGTCAATATGGTTTTATTTTGAGCAACCTTAAATGAAAAATCTAGCAAAATGTCCAGATAAGGAAATGGAATAAAAATTAGAAAATAAACCTGTCAGAGTTAATATGAGAGCACTCTACTAAATTGTCCACCACTGAAGAACACATATTGTTTAAATTATTTCACACTTTTTAATCTCACTGGTAACAGCTTTTAGAAAACATTTTTTCCCTTGCTAGCACATCCCAAACATTAACTAAAACTTGGGATCTTATCTCTGTTTATTACTAAAATTGCCTGTTACTTCCTAGGGTAAGATTTTGTTTACAGTAAACTGTAATTTGGAAAAATATCTATGTGGATGAAATTTCTCTTTGCCCAAGGCTCTCCATTTTGTTTGTACTTCTTTTTAATGTTATCCAGAACAGTTTCTTAATTTGTACTATAGTAGCTGCACAAAAAGAGTTTTATCTTTGCAAAGTCATCTCTGAGTGACTTCTGAAAAGCTCCTGCAAAGCCCACCTTTAATCTTGTGTGGATATACAGTATTTTTCTTAGGCAGCTGTCTGAAAACTTGCCTGTAGCCAATGCTTTTGAAGTCTTTCAAGTGGGCAGGGGGAAGAGAATGACTCTTGTCTAACCTCCTGCTCAAAACAGGGTTAGCTCTGAGGTCAGATCATACTTAAGCCCTCAGTAAGAAGTGTTGAGATCAGGTTCAGAGCAGAAAAATTAAACAGAAGACCTCCATGGCAGCTTGTAAAAGCTTCTTAGTCGTAAGTGTCACCTCCAAAAGTGTCACTGTTATTTACCTAGATGTTATCTCTGATTCTATGGTTTGCTGGTATTATATCTCCTTCTCCCACAAAAAGTATTTAGATACAGTACTCAAATCCCACTCTGAAAAAGGAAAAAAAAAAAATGCATTTTTTCAGTTGTCTAAACCTTAGATACAGATCATCCTCCCAGTTCTCAGATTTTTGCAGCATACCAAAATGACAAGAATTTTAATATGAGGTTAGCTGTTTAAAATATTTTCTTCCCATTTCAGGCTAATATTTTTAGGAATTTTTATTTATTACTGATTTTTTCTTTTCTTTTTAAAGAAGATTAAATTTAAGGGTAATTCCTCTCAGATACCATAGACGGAAGTTTCATTTAGAGGAAATCTGAATTGAAATAATTTAGTATTTCACAGAGAAAATGTTTCAGTTAGAAAAGTAGAAAAGTGCTTACTTTGACATCTTTAAAGCAAATGCTACTTAATGATGTGCATCAAACCTGCACAAAGATCTACACATTTTTGGTTCCCCCAAAATACCAACATGACTTATGTGTTTTTCACATTTGCATAGCTACAGAATACAAAGAATTTCTTACAATGACTTTACCTTCACAATATCCCTGCAAGGGGTTTAGTTATTGCTTCATGATAGAATCTGAGCTGAAGCATAAGAGAGTAAGATACTAAGTAGAGTCCAACAGGGAAACCCAGTATCTGATCTTTCAGAATACCTAGAATTTTTAGTTTATTTTTTTTTAATAACTGTCTGTATGTGTTTCAAATTATTTTCATTACCATTGAATGCATTCAGCACTTCTGCAAACCACACTCCATGGATTCAAAGCCAAACTGCAAAAAAATCTTATTTTAATGAGTTGGTCAGCATCACACAGAAATGTGATGACAGTGTGATATTGTGGTAGACGTAAGCAATTATTTCAAAATAGTCATAGATGGTGGCATTGAACTGTCTTAAACAAGAGAATTTATCTTCTTGTCCTATTTTTCTTTATTTTGTTTACTACATCAGTGATGTTTCAACATTCCCTGAGGCAGAGTGTTCCAAACAGCAGTTGTCCTCTGACATATCCTTGCCTGTACCCAGAGAGGTTTGCATCATATACCGAACAAGTAGTGTCTTATGGAGAAGCTGCTTGTGATTAAGTAGTTAAATAGTGCTTCAATGTATTCTTAAACTCTGAGAGATTTACTTCATAACTTCAGGAACAAACTCCTGAAGTAGCTTTCTCTGTGTGCACCTCTGTGTATGTACCTCTGTGTGTGCTTATGCACATGTGCATCATGGACGTCCTCTTCTTCCAGTTATTTCCATTCTTTTTAAGAAAGTATTTCCCTGCAACTCCTTGTGACAGAACATAATAAACTGTGTATTATCTCCCATATCAGGAAAGAGCACAGCTTTTAGGGATGCATGCATTTTTTTTTTCCTTCCTGTGCACTTAAGTTCCAGATCCTTTTCATGCTTTCATTATTTTTACACAGATAAGCATAAGAAGAAATCAGGCCACGTATATGCAGGCCAGCTTAAGTCAGTATAGGACACTGCATATGCAGATTTTGTCCCATATTTCATAATCATTTGGCAAACAACATAAGTTTTGGTATTTCAGAAAATTTAAACAGAAAGGTCTTATACTATGAAAATGTCTATCAGCATAAAATAATAACCTTTCCTTGCTCAATTTTTTGCATCAATGAAATGCCTCCAGAGGTGTTGACAGATACTGATGTTCTTGGGGGAAGGTGTAGGTAGTAGTTAATCCCTACCTTAATGGATATCATCTGTCCACTGGCTATCAAGAAGGAAGTGTTTGGTTTTGTTATTCACAAGAGGACAGATTGTTCCAGGCTATCATTATTAACTAGCATTAATTCAATCTTATATAATGTCAAGTGTTACCTCCTAAGGATTAATTCCGTCCTTGAATACATTGCTTGTCTACAGTCATGTGTTCCCTAAAGGAAGATAGATTCTACCCAAATGCAGGTTTTCTTGGTGTCTAGCAGTGCTTCACATCACTGAAATAAAATGGCAGCTAAGAGATTTATGAGGTGAATGCTTATAGCTCCTTGTTATCTAAGGGCTTCTAGTATTCTCAGCTCAATTTGCCTGTTTTATTTCTTTGTTTATATCATCAGACACCTTAAAAACTCTCAATACCATAGAGCTTAAGAAAAGTTCAGTTCCGACAGCCACAGATGACAAGAAAAAGTAAGCTTGGAAAGTATAAACTAAATGAAAGGGGGAAATGATACTATGCAAAAATAAAAAGCAGGTCTTAAACTCAGGAGATTTATTTGTGTGTTATGAGTCAGATACCAAAATTCTCAAGGAAGCTTTTTTCCGCCCCCTGAAAATATACTCAGTTTAAGAAATGTTTGTTTTAATTATCCATGTGAGAAACAGAGGAAAGAAAGTATTGCTTTGGGTATAGCAATTAGGGCAAGAATAGTGTCAGATTTTGTGTTTCCTTCTTTCCATCCTGCTTTTTATTGTTGAATTTTGATTCTCATTTAAAAAGTAAACAGCAATTTCCTTCAAAGTGCAGCAAGGGACGAAAAAGAAGCACCATTTAATCCTTTATGTAGGTTATAGTCTTTTTTATCAACTTTAGAGTTGATAATGTGATGGGGGTCTCTCTCTTTCCAACTCCCATGAGTAATAATGAGCAGATTCTTCTTTTTAATGAGACACATGCATTGCAACAGTCCAAGAGATTAATTAGGAAGTGTGTTTTGAAATTTTTCTATACTGTCTGCTGATGTCTTACCACTATTTTCTGCTGCTTTGTTTGTCCTTAATGAGTAATTTCTTTTTTTCTGAATGAGTAAAATGATTGTTTTAATAAATGACTGCAAAGTAGATATTACAATTTTACAAACTCATTAAAAAAATTAATAAGTATCAATGTCCGTAAGTATTTTTCATTTCTCTGTATTGACTGCCACAGGCTGTTTGCATAACTCCTGTGCTATGTTATTCCACCTCCTTAGCACAAGTGTAAAGCTCCCAAGCTTAAGCCATAGTAATATTGTGAGAACAAAATCAAATTCTGGCCACTTTCATCAATACAGGGATATTTAAGGAAGGGATCCAACAGGAAATTACAACGGACAAATAAATACCTTTCACATGTTTATGACTATGATAAAGAAACTGATTTCCAGGTGAAATGTATGATTGCATTAAAATAAATTTTAAAAATCCACCACAGATAATTTATTACCTTTTTTGTTGTTGTTGTTCATTATCAACCAAAGTTAAAAAAAAAATTTCAGAGTGCTTTCTGAATGCTTAATGGTGACTGTGTCAACTTTCAGGCATGATAATCAGCATCGGAATTTCTTTTACTTTTTCCTAAGCAAAAACATTGACACACTCTGACAGCACATTTAATACCTAAGAGTGACAATATGCTTGTCAAAAAATTATTTTAGGAAACATTTCATGCAGATAAAAATCAGAGAAGTTTATGCCCATCAAGGTGAAACACTTACAGACCCCTCAAAACAAAGCTTAGGATTTCTCACTGAACTCTTCTTTTTCTAATGGTAATGGCCACAAACTCAGTCTCACTAACAAGAGTACCTTTACTCTACCCTAGCTCACTAGCCATATCTAGAAGTATTGTGTCCAGTTCTGGACTCCCCAGTTCAAGGACAGGTCTTACAAAGGCAATTAGGGGCATGGAGCACCTGGGAAACCTGAGGCTTCATAGCCTGGAGAAGCCTGAGAGGAGATCATAGCAATATTTATTAATATCTAAAGGGCAGGTGACAAGAGGATAGGGTCAGACTATTTTCAGAGGTGCTCAGCCACAGGGAAAGGAGAAATAGACACAAACTGGAACACAGGAAGTTCCAACAAAACATAACAAAAATCTTTGTTCCTTTGAGGGTGCCAGGACCCTGGAACAAGCTGCTTGGAGAGGTTGCAGAGTCTGCCTCTCTGGAGACTTTCAAAACTTAGGGGAGCCTGCTTTATCAGGGGTTGGACTAGACAATCTTTAGAGGTTGCTTCCAACCCCTACCATTCCATGATTCTGTGAAAATCCAGAAATTAGAATAGCTTATTTTCTAATAAATGGAGCTCCTCCTATGTTTATTATTCAGTCCACAGAGATAAATTTTCAAAATAGCACATGGAAAATAAAGAGAAATTAAGCTATCATACTCCTCTTAAAGTCAGCAAGAGCCAAAGAGCACTTTGGCACCTTAGGCACTTTGAAAAAGTCAGTGTGAGAATCAATTGACTGGGCAGTACTGCTAATAGGCAAAGGATCTGGATTTCAAGGTTATTGATACAGCAGGAGACCTCACAACACTAAATTACAGTGGGTAAAATCAGGGATCATCCAGTGCAACAGCCATCCCACAAAATTAGCCTTCAGGATGATTTCCCAGAATATAAACTCTGTCACTCAGCAATCAAATGGCTAAAACTTGTAGTGCTGTTTATAGTCCCTGTGGTGGTCTTGGTGAGCCAGATTCAATTTATCAAATGGGATAAGGGTACAGAATTCTCTAGCTGATGAAAATTATTTCTGGATAATACCAGTACTGAGATATATTTATTGCTAGTTATAACTTTCTTTGTCTGAGGAAAGACTAAACTGAAAATGAAGTCCCAGGAACAATTACAAAGTGATTTCCAAGGAGGCCTTACCCTTGCAAGCTTTTGTTACAAGAAAAACTGGAAATTACTTTCTATGCATAAGAGATACAAGACTGCAGCATCATCTTCTGCTTGAATTTGGACATGTTGAAAACTGAGGTGGACCTACAGTTGTAAGGAGATTGCTTCTCACTTGGAGTACTCTCATTGTATATGCTGGCAAACACTATGATGCATACGGAATACATAACAGTGAGCAGTAATGATGCTGGAGAGCAGCTAGAAAATAAACCTTGTGCAAGGTCTGAAAGTGCTATAGACGAAAAATAACACATCTGGGTGAACTTCTGCAACATAAAGAGAATTATGCCTGGTCTTTCTGACCCACAAAGAATTTAGTCTGTTACCTGCTTTAGCATATTAATCATAGAAATGCTGTAATATATGAAATATGTTCTTAAAGAGCCATTTTCTAGGCTATTCTCATGAAAAGAGAATTAGATATAGCTCTTGGAGAGATTTTCTTCCCAATATGTACAAGTCATCAACTTTAAAAATTGACGAGCAACAGCCCATATTTGAGGATATCTTAACTGGACATTAACATATACCCAGGATCAAATTCTAAAGAGTATGAAGATAGGAGACTGTATTCAGAGTTCACATGAGTTTTTCTGTTGGACTGAGAAAGATCTGAATCTTCCTCAGAAACTAGAAGCAACCTCGATTAATAAAAACTGATCCTCAGATAGCTGATGGTAAAGTGCATGGAATGAGGTAAAAGAAATCAACACCAAGGAAAACTGGAAAGGAAGGTAAATATAGCATAATTTAACAATAACTAGAGTTTAAAAAGTAAATATTAAATGTTCCCTCTTTAACAACTGTTGAATCAAAAAGAAAAGCTGAGTGCCACAATGGAAAAAAAGACCTGTGCTGAATCATGGTATGTCACAGTTGCAATTGGTATCCTATCCTACAAATTTAAGCGTCAGCACATGTGTATATTTCTAAGGAATTCTGCTGCACAATTTGCCTCAAGGAGAGTTAGTTATTACCACAGGAAATGTTTACATTTTTCCAGCTATGAATATTAAGATATCTTTGCATTTAATTGAGACATTTTGATGATGAATATTTGTTACTTCTAGTATTGGTTTAATCCTTGAGAAAAACATCCACATGGACAGACCTTTATGACTCTGCAGAGACTCATTGATCTCAGTGTTTTCTCCACAGACCTGTTCAGTAGATCACTATTGCAAGTTCCTATCTGTGTTCAGCAGAATTTCTAAGATCACACTTACTTACTCATGAAGACACTCAGATTTAGGCATGTACTCAAGTCCATCCAGAATCAATATGGCTTAAATGGCTTACTGACTGTGGGTAGACATTTCAATTGGGACATTGTCTGCATAAGTCAGCACATCTCTTTTCTGTAGCTAGGAATATGGAATATTTATTGTGACTCATACTACTATTTAGTTGGTTAAAAAATGGTCAGATTACATTTGACCTATTTATTTCTATTCTTACCTTTAAAAAAATACTGGAAACATAAGTGTAATACAGTATTTCTGTGTGGTTTTCTGCATGACTTCAGTATGACAAAGTTTGCTGTTGCATTGATGTGTTGAACAAGTCTGACAGAAACAAATTAAAAGACACCCCATCTATTTTCACTGTCTACTTTGACAAGCACACTGTCTCTCAAATTTTCTTCAGAGAAATTTACATGTATATAATTTAAAAAAAAAAACAAACAAATAAATCTAAATCAGAATTTTTAAAGCTCATCCAATAGTGACACACCCCGCTTTTAAACTAGAACAACTGTTCTGAGAGCAACAGAACACCCAAGGCTGGAAATGCAGTACAATTTTGACTGTTAATCTGAAAGCATTTCCTTTGACTAGCTGAATAATGAATCAAAAAAACAAAAAAATTAAAAGTTAAATTTCTCATTTTTACACTTTTGAAAAGCTTTCTAGAAAAAAAAAAGGCACCCATAGAATATCCTTAAGATAATGTATGTGCTGCCAAAAATACAGGTTGAAAGAAGATATTAGTATTTCTCTAAGGGGAGGGAAGATTCACGAACTATCACAACATTTAATTTGTGATTTAGGTATTTTTAATGCAGTTTTGCAGCCAATGGATAAGGATGCTGCATAAATTTGCAAAATAGAAAGGCCTTCATAAAGACAGGTTTAAAAACAACACATAAGTTTTCATAGCAAATAATTCACAAACTACTAAAACCAAAAGTGTCTGAGTTTAACAGGTTTAATTAAATTGCAATGCAAAGTAAAACAATTGTCTGTTTTTCACAATACATATCAGAAGCAATTATACTCCTTTATGCAGTGAGATAGCTAGCTGAAGTGACTGCAAAAATCTGTTGCACCAGTCACAGCACAAAAAAAGGCTAAAAACTTCCCAGTGAAATAATTACCAGACTTCTAAAAAACCTGTGTCAGTATTTCAATGTCTTTTTAACTCATTGGAAATTGTTAGCATTTTGATTGTTTTGATGGTATGTTGGCTGCAGTACTACAACAGCCTGATGTAGTATTTGGAATAGCTGAAATAGCTGGGGAAAAACAAACAAACATACGACAAGACCCATAACTAGTTAAAGCAGATTGAAGGTTCTCACCTTCTCCTACTTGTGGTGTAACAAACTAGCATGATAGTCACATCTGAGCAAGACAAGTGGTCTGTACAACAGACACTTACTAGCAGCCAGAAGGAACCCCCACCAGCATCTCATAATATGTTGCTGTGTGGGTATTTGCAATTGCTGCTTTCCCTTCTGCAGAACAGTAACTTTGCAAGAAATGTGTGCAAAAAAATTGTTGTAACGTTGAAAAAAAAAAAGTTTAGGTTAGTAGATTCGCACTTATGCATTAAGACAGTGACCATCAATGTCTGCTAAACAAGGAACAGCATGCAGACTTTGCAAAGGACACCATTCACATGATTGCCCTCTTACAGTGGGAGAAGCTGTTCCTTACTGCAGGTGGTTCCCATACAGCTCCTTTACAAAACCTTGGAGCATGCAAGGTGCCTAGACTGGCTGCAGGGGAAAAATGTGGGACACAGAAATGCAAGGCGAAATGTTAAGAGATGGTTGGAGTCTACAAGCACTTATACCTCTCGGGAGTCAGCGTGATTCACAGAGTTCCTTTGGTTTTGGTATGCAATATCTGTGTGTTTAGGATGACCTCAGGTTTGCTACTTCCACTCTCAAATTTGTGGTAAACAAGTGAATTTAAGGAGAAAAAAAATAATCCTCCTTTAGTGACCCGAATGTGTTCTTCAACATTAACAGGATGCTCCACTATGAATGTCACTGCAAAAGAGACATTTTGTGGCAACAAAAAAAATGCTGCTCGCTAGAATAGTTGGTCTTCTATATATCTGTTATTACAACTTTATTTTATTTTGGGGGCTGAAATTAGAGGGTTCATTGCTGTTCAGAGCTTAGTGCAAATCGAGCAGCCCTCCTATACTGTAAACATAGGTTGCTTGGCAACTGCTTTTAAAAAGTGTTATTTGCTTCAAAGAGACAACCTGTTATTTCTTGCCTTTTAAAACAAAAACATAAAAGAATAAAATAAAATAAAAAAGGTAATAAGGGGGAAAAAAAAAGAGTAATTACTTCACAAGCTGATAGTGTAAATGGATTCTTTACAAGCACACAGTGGTGATATGCAAGGTCTTCCTTGTTACCAGTGTATCATTTCCAACAGAGAACCTGCAGCAAAGAGGTAGTTTTCTACAAGAAATGCAGTCAAGTGGAAAGGACATCTCACACCAGCTCAGAAAAATAAATTATGCAAGCAAGGTTTCTTGGGGAGGGGGTGGAGGGGGTGTTGGATTTTAGAAAACAACATCAAACCAGCTCAAAATTTTACTTTCTAAAAGTGCTTACAAGCAGCTTCTTTAGGAAATGCTGTAACTCCCCAACTGCATACACCCACCCCGATGATTAATCCCCAGTTTAGAAGAGACTGTGAAGAGGCAGTGTGGTCCGCCCCACTCAAATACCCAGGGCACACAGACCTCACAGTACAGCCATCTCAATTCCATGTGCCTCCCATCTGGCATATGCAGGGCTCTCTACAGCACTACAAGAGACAGGATCACAGAACTCCCTGAGGAGAGCACCTCCTTCCTGGAAGATTTTCACACCTTCTCATGCATGCTTTGTATCCACTCCTTGTTTACAGATCCGCTTCTACACAGCAAAACCATCTCCAGCATAAGCAGAGTAGAAAAGATTTTTTTTTCTCCTTTCCTCCTCAAAGCATTACTCTGGTGATAGCCCCAACCTTGCCACAGCAGACACAAGCAGTATGCAAGTACAACATTTAAAGGAGCAGCATCTGCCAGCTGTACATCTAATGCCAGTATCCATCCATGATGTCTGTGACAAAGCCTTGTCTGACAACACCAGTAACAGTCCTAGGTCGATTGATTTAAAGTATAGTAGACGAACAATTCTGGCTTCTGGCTTCTCATTAAATAACCCAAAGATTGTAGCTACATGGGGTTTGGCATATGTAGTGTTCCAGAAATAATGGAAAAATACTAAAATGCAAGCATAATTCAAAATACTTCTATTAACGTGATCTTTCATCTTTGTTCATTTTCAGTTATCTTTAGCCTTTTCTATAAATATTAATTCCTTGGAGGTCATATAGATTCTTACTTCAGCGAACAAAATATCTGACAAGGTTATGTCCTAATTGTACTCAGCATCAAGAAGAAAACTTCTAAGGCAAAAAGAGGTATCTTATTAGTAATATCATTAAACTCAAGATTTATTTATTTTTTAGTAAAACTCTACTTCTTTCTAGATCTTCCTACTAGAAGTAAAATGCCAAATGCAGAACAGGACTTGTGTAACATTACAAAGATGCCTGTATAAGATTAGGGCACTTAGTTGCCATAGGAAGCCTATATTCAGAATGTCACCCCTCCCAATTCAAGAATCTGAAGTGGTATCTAGGATAGCACCATGGACAGATGTTATTACTGCAGTAGTTGTTTAGTTTGGGGGTTTAACTTGCACTATTTACAGAGTTCAACTTGTGGAATACTCTTACAATACAAAGCACCAGGTTGGAAAAGACCTTCAAGATCATCGCGTCCAACCCATCAACCAATCCAACCCACCCAACAACTAAACCATGCAGCCAAGCACCCCATCAAGTCACAAAATGCTCACTGAGTAAGTGAGATTTGCTGTGAAGCCTGGTAATCACAGATGGGTATCAGACTCCCTTCTAACTATTTCACTTTGTAAAAACATCTACAAAAAATACTAATCTCAGTAGCAGAAAGTGAGAGGCTGGGCCTGTAGGACAAAATATTCAGCTTTTTACATTGACAAATTTCATCCCCAAGAGGAAAAAAAATGTCCCAGTACTAGAACAGTGGAGAACTTGCATCCTTCTTCTAACATATATAGAAGCAGTCTAGTTAACTAGACAACTGATCAAATGAATGGATTATAAGCAGCCTTATCAGCTCATCCTAGCTAACTTTGTTAATGTTATCTAAATTCCCACTTTACTCAACCTGAAATCAAATTTAGCTCAAACTTAAATCAAACTTCAATTAATTTTGGGTTGACTGAAACTGCTTTTTCTTGTGCACTGTTCACTGCTTATAATTTGTTGATCCCTAGAGGAAACTGTTAAGAGTTAATCACTACCACTGATGCTTTGCACCAGGCCATCATGATTTTGACAAGTCAAAACCTAATTTTAAGTCGCTGATGTCAGTGTTGCTAGCACTACTGTTGCAATAGTAACTTCCCAGACATTTAATAGGAATCCCAATGACTCTTTGGTTTGAGAAGAGTGAATTTTTTTTGACAGCAAGGCACATGGAAACACATTACTGAGTTTGAAAAGACCCTGCTATTGTGTCTGCTGCTGCTGAAGAATTTGTGAAACCTGCATCTTAGTCCTATCCCTTGTGCTCATGCTCAATAAAATGATACCTGAAACTGAAGCCTAGAAAAAACAAATAAGCAATGAGTGCTCCAGACACAGATGGCACACATCCATAAGTTCCTTCATCTCCATCTGCCTCCCTTTTCCCCTTTAAAAAGTGATGTCTTAAAACTGCTTTGTCTGAATTCTTCGTGGTTTAGTTTTCACGAGAGAACAAGCATTATGCTGCATCATAGCAGATAGCTTGCAGAAAAGAGGAATGATGAAGGGATCATAAAGTGCCTTAAATAGCACATATTTGAAGACTTGTTTGATATGCACAGTTAAGGTTGCAACTTATGACCAGAATTTGCAGTTCATGAAACACATTTCTTTTGGAGGAAAATCTACATAGGCATCAGTCCAATTCAGACTACAGATATTAAACATTTCAAAAGAAAGTGCTTAAAGTACACATGTCCTCAACTAGCTTCAACTTCAAAGGAGAAGAATTGCCAGGGAAAGTAATTTGTATGCTTAAGTAAATGCATTAGAAAGTTTTAAAATTGCAGAATACAGCTCTTAAATATACAAGCAAGTCGATGAAATATGCAGCAGGTTAATGCTAACAGATGACTAATATTAAACAAGAATAACCTACAGGCAGAAAAATTTCTCCATTAAAACAGCAGCCCCTTTAGTTAGTCTTCTGAAAGATTAAGTTGCTTGAAACCACTACCTGGAAATCATTGTGCATAGTCTGATATACGTATCAGACCTGAAAGGTGGTTGTAGCCAGGAGGGGGTGGTCTCTTCTCCCAAGCAACCAGCACCAGAACAAGAGGACACAGTCTCAAGGTGCACCAGGGCAGGTTTAGACTGAACATTAAGAAGAAATTCTTCACAGAAAGAGTGATTTGCCATTGGAATGGGCTGCCCAGGGAGGTGGTGGAGTCACCATCACTGGAGATGTTTAAGAAGAGACTGGATGATGCACTTGGTGCCATGGTTTAGTAGTCATGAGGTCTTGGCTGACAGGCTGGACCTGATGATCTTTGAGGTCTCTTCCAGCCTTATTGATTCTATGATTCTCTTTTTTTTTTTTTTAATATATATAGACATAGATAGGTGTAAATCAGTGTAGGGAGGCCAAGACTCAATTAGACCTGTCTGAATACTTTGCATCATCAAGTATACCAGTTACATTGCACCAGAGAAAATCTGAATTCAGGTGGTGGACCTGTATATGTTTCAAGTCCAAAGCTGAGCCACTGCAGCACTGGTCACTTTGTATGTAGATTTATCCTGTTTTAAATACATGTATTTTTCTCCATGTGAGAAAGCAATTCTAAATATAGTGCCTTAAACATCTTGCAGGTTTTTTGACAATCACCGAAACAGATCCTGATTCCCAAACCACATTTTGAGATGACATTTTAGAATAAAATTTGCTCTGTAGATGGGAACTAAGAAGCACTCACCTCAGAAAGCAGGTTACGTGAAATGTCTATTTTTGGTCTTATTCCAAAGTAAAAGAAAAAGCATATTTTTTTCATATACATTAAACCAGTTCTTAAACAAATGGCCTTAGAGATTTGCCTTCACATTTTGTATAAAAAAATGTCAAGAATGTCCAAGAGCACTACCAAAGAGAAATTAATGGACAATAATTTTATTGGACAATTAATGGACAATAATATAATTTTACTCCAGAGGGGTGAGATTTTTCTTTATTTTGACTTGTCATTCAGAAATAATTTTCTACATCTCTCTACAGAAAAATGTTACATGACAACAAGTCAAGATGGATAGCCACAAATACATGGGCCCCTGATGGAATGCACCCACGAGTGCTGAAGGAACTGGCTAAGCTTCTCTCCATCTTTTTTGAAGGTTCATGGAAAACAGGGGAGGTGTCTGCAGATTGGAGGAAAGGCAATGTCACTCTAACCTTTCAAAAGGGCAAGAAGCAGCTCTTGGGAAAGTACAGGATAGTCAGTCTCGGCACCATCCCTGGAAAGGAAATGGAACAGCTCTTTCTGGAGGTCACCTCTAAGCACATGGAGGAAAAGAAAATTATCACTAGTAGTCATCATGAGTTCACAAATAGGAAGGCAAGCTTGACCAACCTGACAACTTTTGATCATGGTGTGACCAGCTGGGTAAATGAAGGGAGAGCAGGGGATGATGTCGACCTCAAATATGGCAAGGCTTTTGACAGCATCTCCCATAACACCCTCATAGGTAAGCTTAGGAAGTGTGAGTTAGATGCGTGGACAGTGAGGTGGATTGAGAACTGGCTGAATGACACAGCACAGAGCATTGTAATCAACAGTGCAGAGCCTAATAGGAGACCTGTAGCTAGTGCTGTTCCCCAGTGGTCAGTACTGGAAACAGTCTTGTTCAACACTCCCCAATGACCTGGATGAAGGGACAGTGAGTGTACTCTCAGAAAGTTTTCTGATGATACAAAACTGGGAAGAGTAGCTGACACACCAGAAGGTTGTGCTGCCTTTCAGCAAGACCTGGACAGGCTGAAGAGCTGGGCTGAGGTGACCCTCACAAAAGTTCAGCAAGGGCAAGTGTAGAGTCCTACAGCTGTGAAGGAATAACCCTGTGTGTCAGTACAGGTTAGAGTCTAACCTGCTGGAAAGCAACTCTGGAGAGAAGGATCTGGAAGTGCTGGTGGACAACAATTTCACCATGAGCCAGCAGTGTGTTAGTCTGGGATGCATAAGGAAGTGTGGGGCCAGCAGGTAGTGGGAGGTTCTCCTCTACCTCTACTCTGCCCTGGTGAGATTACACCTTGAGTATTGTGTCCAGTTCTGGGCTCCACAGTTCAAGAGGGACAGGTGACTACTAGAGGGAGACTCACTCTGGAGATTCAAAACCCACAACCCACATGTACGTGTTTCTGTGCAACCTGATCAAGGTGTATCTGCATTAGCAGGAGGGTTGGACTAGATGATCTCCAGAGTTTCCTTCCAACCCTTACGATTCTATAATTCTGTAACAGGCAAGAGCGTCATTCCTCTTGGCATACTGATAAAGCTGTTTGTGCAGGCAGTGCCAGAAACCTGAGTTCATGCTCAGTCTAAAAGATCCGAAAGGCTTCCTTCTCAGGTGTGTCTCAAGCTTCCTGGCTTGCTTATTCATTTCACTTTTTTTTAAAATGAAGAATGAATCAATCTCTTAAACCTTTTCAGCACAGAATATTGCTATTGCATGTTCACTAAAGCAGAAAGAGAAAAATCAGAACAATTATGGGACTCTATATACCATGAGGTTTTGGACACATTTTTAGAAGGAGGAAAACGTGTCTGGATGTGAGATTGTGGAGTTTTTCAGTCTCATAACTCATTCAACCAACAGCAACAGTAAAATTACAAAATAGCATCTTTGATAAAGTTACTTCAATATGCATTACATGTCAGCTCCAAAACATTAACATTTTTGTAAAATTAGTAATTACCTGCAGCTTGCTTAGCCTTATAACCAGAGGCATATCTATTGACAAGCACATTCTGCACTACTCCAGCAATTCCATTTGAGGTTTAAATAAAGAACTTGTCTTTTGATACTGTTTTGAATTTGGATAACATTCAGAATTTACATTAGAGATTTTTTTAGTGGAGTTCTTTCCCTGACAGTAAGCTGGCAGTTGAATTTTTTGTCTTTCCAGTAACAGCCTGTAGAGAACATAGATTTGTACTTCAGGTAATAACAAGCATTACCTTTACACAATGGGAAAATACATATATTGAAAAATATGCTTAAGTCAAGACAATGTATAAGTTATGAACTGAGGTTGACATGGTTTCAAAACACTGGTAATCATTTTTTGCTGATACAAAAATATCTTGACTTGAGGGATAAATGAAGAGAAGGCTGACTGAAGCCTGAGCTAATCAGACCCTTTGACATGGAGCCAGCCCCACTTGTGTGTCCTGAAAACATATGCTAATAGAAGTGGTTTCCAGCCTCCTACCCTAGTGTTCCATCAGGCCACAGAAGGATGGCGACACAGCAGCACTGCTTCCACCCCAGACAGGGACTTCTATCTGATAGATCACACTGGGTAACACCCCTGAAAGTTTCCCTTGTTACTGTCTCTTTGGTTGCCTGTTCTCTTCTGCAGTCCTTTCCAGATCAGAAACTTTCCCCACTTTTCTAGCATGAAACAAGCTATGTGGATCCTCTCCAGCCTTCCCATAGCAAAGTGAACGGCAATATGTTTGAGTGAAAACATTTAGATAAGGAAAGTGTCTTTAATGGGTACTTAAAATTTAAATAAAAATTAAATACTTGGCAAGGCACAGGCTTTGGATGAACCTGAAGCATCTTTCACAGTTGCTGCTCATTTCCTATTCCTTCCTGGAACAGAAGTGGCTGAAGTGCTCAGAGAAACAGAATTTCTCCCTTCTCAGATGCATGTTGTAAAGCTAACTGATGGAAATGCTGTTGGGTGATACTGCTAAAGGTCTTTACTAGCTTTCCTTAACTGTGTCTGTTGCCTTTTAAGGATTCAAGAGCATCCTGCTTCTCGTTTCAAGGATTTCTTCTGTTGACAGGAACATTTACATGAGAATACAGAACAGGCACTAACTACTATGTTGATGTGCATGTAACAGTCAAATTATGCTAAATTAGGATAAATGCCACTGACATACAGGGGCATAACAATCATGAAAGCTTCTGCACTAACAAGTTAGACTACTTTTAAATATATTTCAGTAAATATTCAAACAGTCTGTTCAACATTAAGAGTTTTTGTTATGCTTGTACATTTACAGAAAGGAAAATGATCATTTATTTAAACTATTATGACAGGAGAAATCTGATAAATCTTATACACAGTTCCAAAGGAGACAGGTTTGTGAGTAGGCTGAAAACTTTATTCCAGAGGTGAGAGAGTTATTTCTCACTCTGCAATCCTGCAAACACACCTGTACATAGGAACACTAGGACATGAGTGAAACTTAATAAGAACAGATCAACTACTTATAAAATACTGATAAAAAAACTATTTATAGTCAAGATTTTTTATAGCTGAATCTCAAACATGTAAGACACAGGAATGATCTGCAAATCTCACAGCAACAGACAGTTCCTGTTTCTGGCCAGATTGGAACTGGTATGTAAAGTTCAGGAAGCAGTGAAAGGAAGACTTGTCCAATATTTTTGGATGGCTATAAAAGGAACTGGAACAATATATATACAGCATACTAGAAACTATTTGATCTAACAGTGGTGGCTGAAATGCTTCTGAAGGGTGGTGGCACAGATACCGATAGCATTCTTAGGAGGGTGGATGAAGTCACCCAGCAAATGACATTTTAAATTATTTCCAGCTAGTAATTAATTGCTTGAGATCAAAGAGATATAAAGTTTTGTCCAAGCATTCATGAATTGATACACACTGTCATAACACAAAGGGTTTCTATGAGAGCATTGAATAAGTCAAAATCAACTCAGTGAACAGATGTGTCTTAGAAAGATAAGAGTGTGAAAAGAGCCATTCACCGAGACCGAAAACATTAAATACAGAACGGCATGGCCCACTGGTGCCATGGGAAATAGTAAAACTCCCACAACTCTTCAATACCTAAAAAATTCAAGAAGTGGGAGATAAATGACAGGTGTCCATGAAACAACTTGGGAAGCCTCAAGGGACTGAGGGATAAACACAACAAGAACAGAAGGCAGGAAAAGCCAGGAAATTAAGGCCAAAAGTGGAAGCAAGGAAGGACAACTGGGCAGACACATTGCAGCTGCTAGAAGAAAGCCTATGTATCACCTTGCATTACAGCTGGTAGAAAGTTCCTTCTCTGGGAGAGTCCACGGAAATACAAAAAGACAACTGCAGAGTTCATGTTTCTCCTTCCACATGATGAGAGAAACCAGAGCTCTGAGTCACAGAGACCAAATGTCTGCCCAGATAGGAGCCACATATATATTCAATTACAGTCACCAGAGTACTACTGATCAATTAACAAATTAATTTTCTATAAATGAATACACAAATTAATAATAGACTTTGATCATAAACACCATGTTTTTTCTTAATAGATTTATGGAAGAAGCTGAGAAAAAGATGGTAATTTTTAAGATTCAGAGGTATAAGCATATGGTAGTGAATAAGTCCTCCCAGAAGAACTGCAGCTGTGTTAGTTTCTGCTTCAAAATGAAGGCCTGCAGATATCTAGGTTGTTGGAAATCCTATCAGACAGCTATGCAGCTCTTCTATACAAATTCAGTAGAAAAATATACAATCATCTTGATGATAAATTAATAAAATATGAAAAACATTGTTCTAAACTTTTACCATCTCTCTGCACTTGTCAACTGATCTATGGAGAATAAAAGAGAACAGTAGTTTCAACCCCCATAAGACAACAGCTCCTTCCCAAATTTAAAGATAAATTCTTTTCTTTCAAGGGTAGCCAACAGAGTATCAAGCAGCAACTGGTGTATACAGTGTTGGGCTTGCTCCATGCTACAGTTTATAACTAAGTTTTAGTTATAAACAGAATTTTCCAGAGTATTCAGACAGCCCAAGAGGGGTGGACTCCTCAGAGTCCTTATTATTGCAGTAGTTTTAGGCTGTACCTTGAAACATTCCACAGATCTTGAACAGAAACCGATAGAATATAAATAAACCACACTGGATGTGAAAAGGAAAATAATGATTAAGTCTAAATAATCCCATTGGACACATAACAGACAAAGGTTAGATCTGTAAACTAACTTTCTCTCTTTTTGCTTCCTTCACTCTAGCAGATACTAGCTGTGGCTTCTGCTGGCTTTGCTGACCTTGGCTGCATTGCTTTATTGTGGCTGAGTATTGACAAACAACTCTCTGCTCTTCTCTCTCCTCTATCGTGTACGGGAGGGAAGGGAGCAGGGAGGGGGAAGAGAGTAATAGTTCCCTGGTCTGTCCAGGGGGTTCTTGTGTTTATAAATTGCACGTAAGTGTAAATGTTGTATATTTTGTACATAGTCGTTGCATTTCATTTCTAGATTGTAGTTTTGCTTGTAAATACAGCTTCTTTCATTTCCACTGAGCTGGTCTGGCAATTTTATGTTGGGGGAGTTTTCAACCTACCACAATTATAATAAGAATAAATCTATGTTACTCAATTGGTCTAAATAGCTTATATTGTGTGGTACAAGCCTGCTATTGCTTTCTCATGCTGCTCCAGTGTGGACTTTGGGCTTTGCTATTCTCCCTCTGACCTTGTGACTTCTCTATTTTGACATCTGTAAGGTATAGGGCAGGGAGAGGGAGCATGTTTGCTTGTATAGCCTTCTGAGGCCCTTTGTCCCCAGGAGGTGATAAAAGAGCTGAGTTAAGATAATGGGGGGAGGATGTGTGCACACGCTGTGCTGTTGTTAAGGTGTGTGTATATGTGTAAATATACTTTTGTACATGTTTCTTGCCTTTTATACTTTGAAATTTAGTTTCTTTTGTAAATACAATTCCATTTTTACTTCCAAATTCTGAGTGTGGTGAATTTGCTCTTTGGGGCAGATTTAAAAAAAAAGAAAAAGTTGTTGAGGTGATCCAGTCCAACCCATAACAGCCAGCTAGGTGCTGGTGTGACAATGACTCAGATTGAGTCATTGGCACGTTATTTTCAGCAAAAGAAGTACATCTAGCACCACTGAAACTTTTTCAAGTTGACTACCAACATAAAAAAATATTTTCAGTAATTATCTACACTGTACATCCTTGAAAAGAACAGAGTTTGGCAACAAAGACATTTCTTCCTCTTTCAAATTATTGCATGTGGTTATTATTTTGACCAGTCAGGTATGAGTCCTTTTCTTCTTTGTAGTAAATTGTTAAAGAAGGAGGGAGCATTATTCATACTAGCAATTAGATGATTCAATGTTTATTTGTATCCAGTATTTGCAATGAGGAGATATGCATTTTAGCTGGTTGTTGAGTAATGACATCATTACTGGCCCATTACAGTTGCTATAGAAACAACTGGATTCTTTCACAGACCAGGCAACTGAAAAGCTTTAGAGATCTGCTTGTTTCTAGTTTTGATAAATGGCTTGCTGGACAAAGTGTAAATTCCTAATACTTATTACTTTCTGGAGAAATATTGAGGAGTCTGTTATCCGTACCCTAAGAAGAGGGGATTTGATAAAATCACTACTAAATGATTTCTTTTCCTGCAGTCCAACCCATATAAACACCAGCTATGGAAGGACTTATTCTGAAGTCAGAGTACCCTTACATCTGGGCATCCCAGGGATGGCTTAAATGAGAAAGTCCAAGCCCGACACATTTTCATTTAGATGTTATTGGCTGCACACACACACTTTTCTGTTGCTTACAGAGCCAAACCACAATTCCAAGCCAACATGTGAGCATGCATTTCACATGAAAATACTTGAGCGCGCCTTATGGATTTGACTGCCACCTTGCCCTGAATTTCTATAAAGCTCAGACTGGATATTCACTGGGACTATACTCTCTGAGCTGCTATATCTCTTTGAGTAGGCAACATTTGATATCTGCAGTTCAGGAGAGAAGATACAATAAAGAAACTACAAGACGTGGGTTGACCCCTTTTAAGATACGTTCATAAGTGAAAGCACACTTTCATGCTCGCACAGTTCAGTGTAGAAAATATCAGCACAGTTGTGAGAGAAGGCAATTATACAGAGAATTTCAGAATTTAATTTTTAGCTATGTATGTTCGAAATTCAGAACCACAAAAATTATGTGAAAAATATTTTTATAATTTCTCTTAAGGAAAACAATATTATACAAAAATCAGTTGTTTCATTTTGGTTTTGTATTTTGTAGTAAACATTTACTTAAGATTTGTTTAAAAGACTCCATGGCTTCACAGAAGGTCTCAAGTGTCATTTCACCATTGTGAGTCTCTCCAAAAACATTTCAGAAACACATTAATTAAAACCAATGCAAGCAACTTAAATTCCACACATTGTACTGGATGCTACACAATCTCACAACAGATGTATTGGTTGTCTTCCAGCCTCAGAGTATGAAAGCTTAATTTGTGTGTACATGGAGGCATGTTACTTCTATGTCTATACGTGAGGTAGGTGTCAAATCTGATATTGCAGACAAAGTTTAATCAAAAATCTGGTCTCTGCAGGCAACAGAGACTAGAGAAAGCAGCATGTGTCTGCTTTAGGGAGACTGGACTGATTTTTAGATTGTGTTGACTTGCTCTTCAGTAGCTGTTGTGGAATCTTGGGCATATGACATACACCGACACCTAAACACCGGACACTTCAGATGTCTTAATCTGTAGATACAGCTCAGCAATGTATGTGAACAAAATAAAGGGGGCAGTTATAAAGGCAATAGAAGCAAACAAGTGCTAGGCTTGGCTATTATTTCTTCCTTCCACACTAAAGCTTTATGTTTTCAACTTGAAAAGAAAAACTTGGTTTTGAGTACATAAAACTCCAAGCGACTGCTACTACACAAAAGTCTGTAAGAGCAGAGTCTTAGCATGGCCTCCTACAAAGGAAGGAATATAATGTCATAGGTGGCTTTGCAGGGTAAATGGTCTAACTCAACTGCTTTTAAAGAAATCTTTGTCTTTCAATGAATGAGCTACTGGAGAACCTTCTCATCCTTATATTTTCCCCAGCAAGTCTGACCAACTTAATTTAACATCAGATATATCCATTTACACCCACAGCAAGATTCTGTTTAAAAAGAAACACAGTAGAAAAAAACACCACACATTTCAAACTCTGATGCTGTAAAAGTACTGAAACTCACTGTTTTTCTAGAACAAATGGGAAACAGACTTGCCAAGTGCATAGCTCACCTCCAAGGATGGAATACAGACATCGGCCTTTGTCTGCTCCAGAAATATTTGCTGAATCCATATGAAACATTACATGCAACCACCTTGCACATCTGCACTAGTTTTATTAAGCTCAGAAATCTCAAAAGGAAAGGCTACATTTCCTTTTGTATTACCAGGTTTAAACACTTGAATTTCAGACTAAACAAACAGCATCCTATTTCTTCAATTGCTGAGCAACTAGAAAGCAGCTTATCAATATTTTAAATGGACAAAATGTATTACAGAATGATTTGCATGCCTGTGTTAGTCCTTAGTGGTTTATTAAGTACTGCAAAGATTTAAACCATTCTGCAAAATCAATCAGGTAATTATTTCCCTTGCTTAAGGAGATTATATGTGTTTTTATTCAAATGAAAAATATCCTGTATTCTGTTGATTATGTGTTATTCTTGCACCAGTGAAAGTTGCATGAACATTTCTACAGAAGTCATCATGCCAACTTCAGTAATGAAGTGCTCAGCTAGCAGGGGTGGGATGCTTTTGGGTATGTTCTGGGATCTCTCTCTTTGTCATGGTGTTGTGGGTTTGGGGTTTTTTTTCCATTTAAGCTTTCCACCATGTTTTGCAATCCGTTTTGTCTGAGTCTCTTTTGTCTGTGGTGAGAGAATTGGTCTCTCAACCCACCACATCTTGGCAACATATAGCCATAAAGTGACTTCTTCCACTTCCTGCTCTTTACATTGCCTTTTATCTATGTTCATCTCTGTTTTCATTGTTTATATTGAAAAAAAAAAAAATCAAAGCAAGCCCATAACAAGCAAGGTCTGTGATTTCACTATTTATGAACAATGCACAGATGCCACAGGAGTCAAAAAGAGAAGCTGTGATTTATATACCCACCAGGTTGCTTAGCAAAGTAGCAACTTTTCCATTACAGGCTGCATGGCTGCAGAAAAGATTTAAGGAAGATACAGTCCCTATGGAAAGGAAAGCCATAGGTCATCAGTTAAGAATAGCTTATTCTAAATCAAATGAAAGCTTCATTTGTGGGGGAGTCAGGTTAAAAAAGACAGTGTGTTCACTGTCAAAGGCTCTGAATTGGATCAAATTGTTCCTCAGTCTATTCACACTACTTGAAAAAAAATTAGTCTATCTTAACATTTCAGAATTGTCCTTTATGACATGGTATTTCACAGAAGGTGATCTTATTAAAAGTGAATAGGAAGCTAAAAATACTGAAAGGAAAAGTCCTTCACATTCAAGACAGTCATGTCTTGCATATATGAACTTCCAAAGAAACTGCTGTTATGGTGTCACAGTAAGGGCTGGGCTGGCCCCTAGATGTTTGAGAAATGCTCTATTAACCACTCTCCTTTCCCAAAGGGGAAAAGGAAGTGAAAAAGGAAAAGAGACTTATGGCTTGGAAAAGAAATCCAAAACTTCTTTAATGAAAGAATAACAAGGAAAGTGTATGTATACCACAATCAATATCAAACTCAATCCCTTGATGGCAGTTATGTCCCTGTCACCACTAATGCTGTGTGCAGGCATTGAGGAAAGCCCGAACTGGACTCGGCAGTAGGTGGGAACTGGTTTCAAGAATACACATGTCGGGATTGAAGGAAGAATGGACAGAGTCCTCCTTGGACACCAGCCACTAAAGAAGAGAGCCCGACTTGTGTGATCCCTCAACTTTATATTGAATGTGACATATATGGAGTGGAAAAGCTCACTGGTCAGGTTAGGTTCACCTGTTCTGTCTGCTCCTCGCCACAGGTGCAACCTCTTATGTCACACGAACAAGGGACACAACATTTATCTTTGTTTCTATAGGAGTGAGTGTAAGCAAGAGTGTTTCTGCATAGCCTTTTTTGGTAGTAACTACAAACATCAAGTGCTATCATTTTTAAAAGAGGACACTGTCTGCAAAAACCCGATGCTCCAGAAAGTGCACTTACTTAGAAGAGACTGAGCTGGAAGATAAAGTCACTGAACACAATTGGTTCTGTTCCAGCTCCACCAAGCACATATGGCAACAAAATGCATTCATAGTTCAAAGACTGGCAGATGCTTAGTGTTTATTTTCCAAGACAAGTAGACCCAAAAATTTCTTCCAATAAATGGTTAAAACTCTTCCAAGAGCAGTAAGAAAAATACAGTTTTCTGATCTCATTTAAGTTGCTCACATTTGTGAGCAGAATTTCTATATTGTTTTTGATTCTCTATTTGGCACAGTTTCTGAAATTTCACTGCAGGGGATTCAGGCATTAAAGTAATGAATTATCAGATGCAACACAAACACAGATACCTTGCAGGCACAAATATGCAACTTTATGTAAAAAAAGGATGGTACTTATGAAAACTAGTCCTCAGCTTAAAATAACATCAGTTTTAGCCCAGAATGGAAAAATCCTTTTGATATGATAAATCAAAAGTATCCTCTACATGGTCTCTAAAATACATAACATACAGGAGGGAGTCATCATTTTCATATTACATTCATCTATCACACTCATTTGTGTCTTGAATATGAACAGCAATATGCCAAAAATATTGTTATCATTTAACCCCTAAACTGAAGAACGCTGAGCATTTTATTGCTTATAGCTGTACCAAGAGCACATACTGACATTAATACTAAGATATTGTGCTCATTTTCACCACACAAAATTAAAAGCCACATCCCACTGATACACTCCACGTGATGATCTTAGACAATACCCATCTGTCCTGAGCAGAGGGCATCCAGTGCTGTTTGGCTGAAACTACACTGTGCAATTTTCAAGACAGTCTAAAAGGCTGGTGCCATCTAGTTCATTATCTTTTCTCAATGTGTGAGAGCAATTGTAAGCATAAAGTACAAAATCCAGCATCTGAATTCTACTGAGACAGAGCAGGGCCAGAATTAAATCTGTGAGGGGCATCTATTATGTCCTCTTAAGCTGGTTAAAAAGAAAAGAGAAGAAAAAAAAGGAAAAGAGATCCCAAAATAGTCATCTACCCTCTTCACAGGACCAAACACCCTTGTGTTGCTTTCAGCATACGCTAATCAAGCTACTCTTACTGAAAGCATTATCAGTGCCATGAGAAGTAATCTCATGTACATGTTTCAACCAGACTGTGCAGGCCATTTTAATTCAATAAAAATATGCCTTACTTCACTGACATATTACTAAACCAGATTAGATCAAGCAGTTAATGTGAATTTGCTTCATAGCCTACTCTAGTAATGGAAATACTGAGAAAACTGGCAAAAAACCATAGGTTTGTGGTACTTGGCAAGATAATGCAGTATGTGAAGGCAATGCATCTTCAGAGAAAACAAACAAGTCACAGGCATTTCATCACTTTCAGAATCCATTAGTTCAAAGGAATAATTCCAGTTCCTGTATATAGGCTTAGTACTGCAGGGTGTCTGTATGAGTTTCAGTCAGTTTTCTAGTAGATTCTTATTAAGTATTTAAGTACATGCCATAATCATCTGCTATTTAGTGAAATCCTTAACTAGAATTCTCTAACACAAGCCCTCTTGCTTTATTTAAGTAATATTTTAACTTTATTATGCTATAGCATGTAGATGCCATTTCTGAGAAGTTAGCAAATTTCAGTTTTGTCCAAGCTAATATTTTCTCTTCGAAAGTAATTGTCCATGGACAGGGCTGTTACTGTATTTGATTTCATTTTGTGGCAGTCTGTATGACCTCAGATGAAACAGACCTTACCACAGTCTTTAAATACTAACCATAAAAAGAAAAAGTCTTCAGCATCTTTTAAGAGTTAAAAGCCAAGATCAGTATCAACTTTTGCGCGCAACCACAATGCTGGAAAGTTGAAGGAACAGTATACTCTATTTGTAATGCTTTTAAAGAACAATCTCACTAATCTTTTCTTCTGCCCGTGTTACACCAGAATTCACTGCATTTTTCAGATCATAGAATCAATAAGGTAGGAAAAGACCTCAGAGATCATCAAGTCCAACTTATCACCCAACATCTCATGGCTAACTAAACCATGGCTTCAAGTGCCATGTCCAATCCTTTTTTGAACACCTCCAGGGACAGTGACTCCACCACCTCCCTGGGCAGCACATTCCAATGGCAAATCACTCTCTGTGAAGAACTTTCTCCTTACCTCAAGCCTAAAATTCCCCTGGCACAGCTTGATCATGCAGCAATCGACTCTTTTCCTAATGGTTATTCAATACTAAGTCATTTACACCAATTTATTTCAGAAGCACCACAACAAACAAAGCACTGATTCCTTTTTGGTTTCTGCATTTGTGCATAGCTCGACAACGTATAACCATAGCCTCCTCTAGCCCCTTCTTTTCTATGACCTCAGACTCCCATTCATGCTAATTGCCAGGCCAGGGAAGAGGTGCTGCTTGGTGAACCAGGAAGTAGAAGCGATAGCTCTAATAGGTCTCAAACTAAAGGACACCGATTTGGGATTTCTCCTCTGCACAGATGCTGGCAAGACTGGTACAAACTTGAATCCTGAACAACTTTACTTGCCTGCCAAATCTCTTTGAAATTGGCCAAGAAGCTCAATACCTATTCTAGGCTGCCTGATAGGCATGCAGATGGTCTGATCATATAGGGTGTTTTTTCTTGTAGAGTCTAGGGTATGAAAAAGACTGAATTTCAGCTGAACTCATTCTCTTTCACATTCATTATGTGATTGTCCATGAAGAAGAACTACTGCAAGCTTGCAAAAGCAATCATTCCTGCTAATGAAATATCTGAGATTCTTAAGATTCCCTAGAACACAGTCTGCTGCTTTTTAGATTATTATAACAGAAAAACAGATGATAGATGTCTACTTGTCTATTTGCATCTCTCTCATCATTATTCAGAATTGAAATCTTTTAAAGAATTACTTTAGATAGTATTTTTTATTACTGACTGATGGTACATTTCTTGCCAGCACCAGATGCTTCAATACCAAGATGATTCAGAATTGAATATCTATATTTTGTCCTCTCTATCACTTTTTCTCCTTTAATGACAAAGTGGAGTTTTTAATTGAAATCAAACATATAATGACTGGGAAACCATTACACATTGATGTGAGAGACAAAGTAGTATTAATGCTTTTAAAGAATTTCTTTTTAAACATAAATAAGCAAAAATAAACAATACCTATAACAACTGGATAGTTTATAGAACTAGTGACAAGATGTGAAGATCTCTATCAGTATTCAGGTTTAGCTTTCTATATAAAGTAGCAACCTGCTGAGATAGTCACCTTACCAATACGAGTGAGTGTCTTATTATGATTGCATGGTGGTTATTAATATTTAATAGTTGGAATAATAAAAATAAATTCATTAATAAAAAGCTCATGGAAAATATTAATAAAATCTATTTACTGGTCCAAAGAGACAAAGTTAGTTTTCCCCAGAGCATCTTTCATAGTCCTGTGCTTTGCAGTGATGTAGCTGGGCGCTGATAACACACCAGTGCTTTGGCTACTGCTTGGCCAAGCACCAAAGTTGTGCTTTTCCAACATTCCAACCTCCCCAAAATAAGGCTGAGGGATAGTCAAGATCTTGGGAGGGATCACTGCCAGCTGATCCAAACTGACCAAAGCAGTATTTCATGCCATATAATGTCAGTTCAGATATAAAAGCCAAAGGAAAGAAGGAAGCTTGGGGAGCATTTGTTAATGGTGTATTTTCCTCCAGATCAACTGCTATGTGTATTGAAGCCCTGCTTCCTGGGCAGCAGCTGAACATCATCTGTTGAGGGAAAGCAAAATCAGAATTTTTGTTTGCTCTTGCTTCTGCACTCACCCTTTGTTTTTGCCCTATTAAACTGCTTCTATCTTGACCTATAGGCCTCTCCCCTGTCCATCTAAGAGGAGGAGTAATAGAACACCCTTGGTGGGCATTTGGCCACCAGCCAGAGCCATACCACCACAATCTCATGACAGAACACAAGGAGGAAGAAAGACAGAAATGAGGACATTCAGGGTAATCAGTAGGTCAGAAATTCTAAACCTATCTCTAGAGATGCCAAGCAATTATGAAATCTCTCCTGAATGGCTAAAATTGCAACCAGTATGACTCTGGTTAAATGAAAATAAGAAAAAAAGTCATGGCTTTCCATCTCAAGGTAAAAGAGAATTATTCAGAAGTATTTCTGAGCCAGCCATATGCACCTACCAAACTTATCTTTTGGCTCCAGCAGTGCATCAAAGGGGACTGCATTGTGCCCTGCAGAGAATCCTAACATTGGGGCAAGGTAACCTTGCTTGGGAAATATGTCCATCACACCACCCCCCACCCCCCCCAAAAAAAAAACAAACAAAAAAACAAACACACACAAATCTTAACAGCCACAACAGTAAAAAGCAAATGTTTGGCATTTTCCAGATTTTGACTGGTGACACTGTAACAGTGGGGCCCCCTCAGAAAGTGTTGCTGCTAACTGCTGAGAAACAATGACACTGATAATATGCTCTCTTTTCTATAAATATTGCCCTTGGTTCCTCAAAATGCAGGGTTGCCATTTACATGTGTTGCAGCCAAGGTTCAGTTTCTCCTGTAGGTTAGAAGACTATTTAATTACCTAATTTTATGGCAGCAAATCATTGATTCATGTCTGCCTCTCTATCAAAATACATCTGCCTTTCATCTAGTGATATTAATTACATCAAGTACTCAGAGTCTATGCTGTTGTAAATTAAAAATACATCATCTCATTTTCTAATACAAACAATAGATTCAGATATTACTCATACTTAAAATGAAGAAGTTAGGACACTGTTCTGCTTAACAATTTGCAATGTGTATTCATACCACAACCAATAACCAGTGTGAAGTCAGGCTACTTTTCTATTGCTACAAATATGAAAGCAGTTCACAAGAACAACCAACCATGGATCTAGGTCCTGTTTTCTCTCTACAGCAGCCTGAAGATTATTTCTGACATTCATTCCCTTTAAGAAACTTTAAATACTATACTCTAGAAGCCAGTATAAGATGTTCAATACTTTTCAACTAAAATTAAATTGAAGGAAAGTTTGATACACATCAGCAACAGGTTCTAGCTCTGCAGGCTTGCAAGTTTCAGGAGCATTCTGGCTTTTGACATAAGAGAATTTGATTGTTCTGTGCAGCCAAACAGAAACTACAACCCAGAAAGGAGTCCAGAGATACCAAAGCAGTTGCCCAGGACCCCAGAAATACAGAGTTCTCAAGGGAACTCCATTCTGAATTTCTGGGAGAATAGCCTCCAATACTGTTGTCCATTACTATGAACCTTATCTTTCTGTCCCCTGGACCAGTAGTCTCCACCACAACAGTACCAGGAATCTCACTGGAGACTTCAGACTTTGCTTTCTCTGCAAGTCTCATCTTCAGCTTTTTTTCAGGGATTGTTAAGTACAACTCCATCTCCTAGATCTTCGCAAACAAAATATTCCCATCTCACTGCTAAATATAAAGTTATTCAGACAAAAATACCAGAACAGCATGAACTTACCTTCTGTTTATGTGTCGCAGTAGGGTGCTGCCGGCACCCACAGCAACGGGGATAGAATTCAAGCAGGGGGGTAGGGAGCACCCAGGTCAAGCGCTCCTGCCTGTAGCAGCAAGCCCATGAGACTGACGACTGTCTTCATCGTAGCTCACATTCATTGCTCTCCTCTTGGTGTGGCTGCAGAGGACTGGCTAATCGACCTCCTCTTCTTACTGGCTGGTGATACTTACTTACTATGGTAGCGCAGCTGACCCTTATCTCATCTATTAGAGTTACTTGTTAAGCCATCAACAGGTGGCTTCCATTTCATCTCTCCTTGCAGTTTCTCATCTTAAATCATTCAGTCTGGGGGACACAGTCCCCCACATTTATGTATTACTAAAGATCTTGTGCACTACTTCTAAGAAAGAAAAAATGTAAATCACACACTAAACACTTTTCAAACACTAAACTTGTTTTGTGAAGGGGGAAGAAAATTTGGGGATGAATAAAACTGGAGCAATGCTAAATGTCCATCTTCTCACTTCCAAAGGTATTCTATTGACACTGGCTAACAAATATTTTGGTTTACAGACATGCCCTTCTCCTTTCAAATCATCATCAGTTTTCTTGGCCACAAGCAGGCACTTGAAAGGGAGCTCTCTGTTTAGAGAATGTTCATTCTGTGCTCTCCTCCTGCTCATAATTTTGAGTATTGATGAGACAAGGAAGCACTTAAG
Source organism: Picus viridis (assembly GCA_033816785.1). Taxonomy (NCBI): domain Eukaryota; kingdom Metazoa; phylum Chordata; class Aves; order Piciformes; family Picidae; genus Picus; species Picus viridis. The sequence goes on along the minus strand of CM066578.1, from coordinate 28,010,624 downwards.
TCACATACCTTACACTCTACATCCTAGGGCTGGTTTAAGACAGAAGTCAGATTAAGACAGATTTGTGTCATTACAGAAAACTCCCTTTTGCCATTTTGACCATGGCATTAGCCACACTTTTGACCCCACAGACCTCTGGTATTTTGTAAATACCTTTGTCAAAGGTCACAAAGCTCCTTAAGGATGAAGGGAAAGGTAACCTTAAGTAAGGATTTTGAAGGCAGGTCACTATCCTATTGGGAACTAATGTAAATATATGATAGATTTGATGTGTTCAGAGTATCACATGCTGCCAAGAAAGTTTCCCATGCTCCTAAGGGCTTGATCTTGTGTGATTATATTATGCATGTGTAGTTCACATTAAAAAAAAAAAAAAAAAAAGTGAGAGGTTTATGTATTGTATTGTATATTACTATCATTACCCATGACAACTGAATTGAGACTCAGACTGCTGAAAATGGTGGAAGATTTTGGTTTGTGGAGTCACCATCAGCAAGGATTTCAAGAGAATTGCTGAAACTACACAGAAATGGATGAACAACACATCTGCTGCAAATTATGCTTTTGGGGAAATCAAAATTATTCAATTTGGAAAGTAAACAGGGTTAAATATTATGACAATTTATTTTGGCATCCTCTAGAAGAAATAGTGTCAAAATTTCCAAAATAAGAACACTCTGACTTTTTATTTTAAATAGCATATTTGTTTTGAAATTGAAAATATTGCTCTGGATCTAACAAAAATGTTTCAGGTTGGCAAATAATTTTTTCCTTCTTGCTGAAAAATGATAACAAGCTATTAAAGCCATTAGAAGTTCCTTCAGCTTGTTATAAGCATTGTCTTAGCCACTAAACTTTCAGAGATGATGAAATGTGTCACTCCTACAGCTCTGGGGAAAGAACAGGAAAAAAAGCAACTGGAGATGCATATATTTTTCCTTGCCTAGACTACTACCCACTCCGGCATAAACTGACTTTACGTTGCAAATCCAAGATAAGCAGATACCTACACAGCACTACACAGCTGTTTCTCACTCCATGCATTTTTCTGTATCATTTAGCTCCCCATATACTCCATAATGGTCAATAGATGAGGGCACCTTCAAGAGGGATTAGCTCCTTCATGAGGTGATTTCCATTACCCAGCAAGGCCCCTTCTAGTTATCTGTCTGAAAATTTGTAGCAGTTTCACTTAAATGAGTCACAGAACTTAATATAAAGTCACATATAAAAATGGAATAATGCAGTCAATGCAATAGGTGATGGCTTATTACGTTAGACTCAATTTATTCTAGCTTTCCTTATGGTGCACACTTAGGCATTAACGATGTATGAAGCTTGTTTTAGAAGCCAGGAGCGGAGAGCTAGAGAATCTGGACAGGTAAGGGGCAGGTACATGAAGCTCTGCTCGTCTGGGAACACAAAAAGTGATTTGAGGTTAACAGTAAATTTGAATCTAGTAAAATACTTGATAAGGAACCAGCAACTCAGACATAAAGCCTGGTTCTGCAGTGGGAACTGAAATCTCTAAGTAACATAATCCAGATATTACATGGAGTACTGAATACTACAAGTGGCTCATGAAAATAGTTTTCTAATCCAAGGACTCTGTCTTAAGGAAAACTCCTATTTTAAAGAGATGGAGAGCTAGATTCTGTACTACAACTTTTATTGGCTCAAGACAGGAAAAGGAGTGCAAATGGGAGGTAGCTCTCCATCACTTTGTAATATCTGGGTTTGGAGCACTGTCAGAAACCGAAACTTTACTCAGCATACCCATACGGTCTGAAAGAACCACAGGACTTTGATACAGAAACATGAGATACCTCCATGAGATGTCAAAACATGGCGTAAGTAGGTAAAGTTAGTTATAACACAGCAGCAAGTCTATTTTTGAAACACTAAAAATAATCTGCAAAATAATCTTCTTCTGCTTGATATTTGGTCTTTCCTGTACATTTTCCTGTAATTTTTGTTAAGTATTAAGATATTATCACTACTTGTCAGTGTCCAGCAAACTCAGTTGTGAGCAAAGGTCCCCTCTCTGTGTATTGCACTGCACATACCTAAATGACTGTCCCTTCTTCAAACCATTTGTAATCTTCAGAACCTTAAAAAAAGTGCATTTAGTTAGAAAGACATAAGGATGAACATGCTTTTATGTCTGATATAAATTGTGCAAATGATCCCAGGTGGACTCGTGTTCCTTTTTCCATCAGGAAGAATTGATTCAATTAAAAAAAACAGCACATGTAAAGTGCACAGGAGATAACCTTTTATATTCAGAGTAATGTGTAGAATTTACAGACACTGCTGAGTTTGTGGAATTAAATAGCTTTGACAGCTTTAAACAAGACTCAAATGTTAATAAACAAGCACAACCATCTGTAATTTCCATGCCAAGGATGGAAATTACAAGGTATGTCAATTAACTGCTTTGAAACAAATCAACTAGTTAGTAGAAGCTCCCAGGAGACACATTTCTTCACAAAGAAGAGAGAAGAAAAAAAAGAAGAAGAAGATAAAAAGTAAAATATCTTGATTCAAATCTCAATCCCTGGATGCTCACTACTCACAGAAGCACAATCCTACAGCATGTGACATTTTTCTTTTTTAACAAGTAAGCACTTATCAGCAAGTTATTCTCATTTCACATTCACTTTAACAGCAGTGCTGTCCAGAGGGTTAGTCATTGTTTACAGCTCCATGAAAGCAGAACTCAGTTCTTGGTGTTTTGCTGGAGAGCTTCAGTATCAACAGAAGCATTCTCATATTGAATACTAATGGGCTAACAGTTCACTACTTTCTCCTGGTTGGAGTGGTCATTCTGCTTTCATTCCACTTGTGTAATTCATAGAGACTTGTTTCATACATCTTAACACTTTTGGCCTAGATCAGAATAAATAATCATTGCCTCAAACCAGAACTCTATCATTCGGTTTCTTACATCCAGACTCTTATAACACATCCATTCCCACTTCCCCATTCTACTGGCCTCCCTACAGCATACATTTTCTTTCTCACGTTTTAGAACGACCTCTTCTCTTAGCTTTTTACTTTTCCTGCTTCTAAATTCTGCCTGCATCTCTTATCCTGCTGGAGTAGCAGAAATCAGTCATACTTGGACAAAAAAGCTTTTGAGAGACATTACTGTGCTCTATTATCCTCTAGTTCTATTCTTATGCTTAAAGAGACAATAGTGAATTTCATGCGAAGACTTTAAACTCACCATTCCCATTCTGGGTTCATTTAACATACAGTACAATCACAATGCTTAGACAAATTCATTTGAAATGCATGCAGATAAATGCATCTCATTTCTTACTCTAGGTACACTGTAAATCAGTCTGGGCACTGGCCTTAGCACTGATGCTTTGAAGAGGCTTCAGCATCTGCTTTGTTTGCTTACATTATTTTGTTTCTCAGCTAGCCCTCACATTTACTGAGTTTGGAACTCTGAAAATTATTAACTGCCAGCCTTTAAAGCTGGAAGACTTGCCTAGTTTTTCTTCTTTATACAGTTGCCTGTCTTCAGGATTTAGTTTTAAAAATTTTATAACATTCCAGGCCAGTATTTCAGATCTGTAAAGGCAGCAGTAGTTAATGTGACAACAAATGCTTCATGATGTTTTTTTGATGGCAATAGTGATGCAAAGTCCCATTAAGGACAGATGACAAAATAAAAGGGCTGGTTTGTCATAGATGTGCAGCGACTTTCTAGGTGGTGGTGGTATGCTTGGTTTTGACTACTGTCACACATCCAGAAATAAAAAGAGGATGCATCATTCTTAAATTGTTAGCTTTATTTAATCATGGATTTGGATGATACTTCCAAAAATGGGTGTAGAGACTGGATCTGCCAACGTAACAGGACCAAACAGATATGCAGAAGAGCTGTGAAATTAACCTGTTCCCAGCATCTCTGTAATGTGTGTAGAATTTTCAAGTCAACATTTTGCTTATCTCCATTTCTGATTAAGAAAACACTAAAATTCCTCCCACCTTTACAGAAATGAAATTATGCCAACAGTGCAGACTTACTAAAAGAAAAATAACATTTTAAAAGTGTGCCCTAGAAGGGTGCTGAAGAGTTCAGTATGTCGACTGGCAAGAAAGTCTTGAGACTCAGGTAAATGTAGACAGGAAGATCAAGAAAGGATCAATGAAAAGGCAAGGAACAAATGAAAAATCTGAAGTACTGGGTCCAGTTCTGGGCTGCCCAGTTCAAGAGAAACAAGGAACTACTCAAGAGAGTCCAGCAGAAGCTATGAAGATGGTGAGGAGCATCTCTGTGAGGATAAAGGGCTGGAAGCCCTGGGGCTGTTGAGCCTGAGAAGACCAGCCCCAGAGGGCATCTGAACAATGCTCAGCAAAAGATAAAGGGTGGGGGGCAAGAGGGTGAAGCCAGATTCTTGTCAGTGTTGCCCAATGGCAAGGCACAATGGACTCAAACTGGAACCCAGGAGATTCCACCTGAACACGAGAAGAAACTTTGTTGTTAGGGTGTTGGAGGCCTGGAGCAGGCTGCCCAGAGAGGTTATGGAGTCTGCTTCTCTGGAGAGCTTCCAAACCCACCTGGACATTGTGATTCTTGGCAGCCTGCTGTATGTTCCCCTGCATGAGCAGGAGGGCTGGACTGGATGATCTCCAGAGGTCCCTTCTAAGCCCCAGCAAATACAACACAACAAGAAGGTAGATAAAAGTAGTATATTCAGAGGTATATTAGAGGAAATGTAGAGAAAATCTAGAGACTTCTCACTTGAAATAGCAACTTATAATGATTGAGCCTGTTGCGAGAAACCAACAAAAACTGGAGTCACACTCAGGTTGTCATTTCTACATACAGAAGTGCTTAAATCTGACCTATTACTCGGTGTTCTTAATCCTTATGTTAACATGTAAGAGTTGATATTCAGCCTCTTCTTGGCAATGCCTTCTTTAGACTGAAACCAAATAATTTAGTCTCATTTAGTAACGCAGAAAAATAACACGTTCCCTTTCTACTACACTAAATAGCAGTCGTGTATTTTTCTAATTTGTATTGCAGCCCTCCAGTTGTTGAGGAAAATAGGGCCAGGAGGTAAAAACTTAAACTTACTCCCCACAGAATGAATAAAGAATGAATAAATACCAAGCTATCAGCATGGAAAATAACTGTATGAGCCCTAGGTACCAAAGCTTACCCACGAATAGCTCATAATGAATAATACATACAGTATAAACTCAGAAAAAATAAGTGTCAGGTTAGTTATCAAGCTTTGGAACAATATTTTTTTTTTAATTATTTTTTTTTTCAATTCTCCTGATCTGAGGCACAAACAACAGAACTAAGATTCAGCTAGTAATAACTGAAGTGAAATGTGAATAAGAGCTAGCCATTTCAGCAGTCCTTCCATCATGGAGTTGCTGAACAGCCATTAGTAATATGAAAGAGACAGCTCTGACTCTTGGTAGGATCTGACACCATGGGTCAGTTGCCATGATTTCAGTGTCAGTTCACCTTGAGAAACATTATACATTTAGCTGTCAGATTACAATGTTTGCATGATCTAAAGCTTCCACAGTGCCTGTTCATACAAATGCTTCATGGCTAGCCTCCCTTTAGATAAATTCATCTCCTCAGACTGCTGAATGTTGAGATCATTTTCCGGCCTTGGAAAGGTACCAGGGATTCTCCAGCAAGGTCATTAGGTTGTGGGTGTTTACGAAAGGAAAAGGAAAAATGAATGAAAATCAGGTAGTCTATGGAAACAGATGGTCTTTCCCCACAACATTGTACACTATTTATTTTGCCTTCTCTGATCAATAAGTCAAAGACTTCAACAAGCATTAAATTGCATTTTCAGAGCAACAGATGGCTGTTATTCACAGGAGCTCTAAATTGCTTCAGTCAGGGCTCCCCAGGACTAAATAGAAAGGTATTTAAATTGAAACCTAAATTATTTTTACCATGATGTGCTTGTCAAAGCATGAATTGTTTTATGACTAAAGCCCAGGCAATTCTGATAACCCAAAATCAATAACTTACCCCTAATAGCAATACTTTCTAGTAATCCAAGGACTGGAACTGATATTAACTGTGACTTCTATACTGGAACAGGAAAAATAATTTCTATACCATGACTTGACAGGAAATATAAAAATAATTGTTCTTAAATAACAGAATGAGTGAAGTATTCAAGGAAAGTTTTCACTTCAGTTTATTCTTCTTGGAGGAAAAAAAAACAACCAGTGATTAACTTGCTCATTAGAATTAAGAAAATAATTTTTTTTTAAAAAGAAAATTATGGAGGTTTATCTTTTGAGAGGCAGATTCCTCATACTTTTACTGGAATTGCATTAAATTTCTAACTGAGCTCTGAAAAACACCAGAAGTAAACTGCAGAAATTCTCAACTTTGGAGTACTAGAGCCTTATTTTAACTGTTGTCAGTAGAAATACAAGCTGCTGCTTCCTGACCATTTATGAAGAATTCAGCCACATGCAAACATGCCTGGAAAAGTCTAACCCTAAGTAAATTAGGCAAGCCTTTCAAAGTAGCATCATTCAATATGATTCATGTGTGTAAAAATATGACATATTCTTCCAGGTGAGCAGCAGCCATCCAGCTACCGGTTTCTGCAGATATGACAAAATATAGGCTGCCTAATAAATAATCAGTCGACAATACATAGCACTGCACAATAACTCAATGATTCTAGCATTCAAATTAATTCATAAACAACAAGCTGACATTAACTGTTGTACTTTTTTTAATATTGGAAGGCTTTGCAGGAAAATAAAGGTAGATTATTGCCTGCAAGGTTGCTCCTTCCTCACATTTCTTTGGACATTACCAGCTTAGATATACTTTCCCTGTAGAATTCATGTCAAAACAATTCTAAACACTGAAAGAAATCTTGGCTTTCGTTTGCTAAGTAAGAAGCATCAACTGCCTTAGAATCACAGAAGTTTTAACAGATATCAAAAAAATTTTATTAAACAATACTTCCACTTTACCCTTCCCTGCCTATCCAGGTTTTGTTGAAGTGTTGGACTTATTGAATATTCATATTAAAAATCCATACAAAGACACAAATTCCTCTGAATAATTGAGAGCAAAACCTGTGCATAAATCCAATAAATTATCACAGTACCACTAAGGTTGGAAGAGACCTTGAAGATCATCAAGTCCAACCTGTCACTACAGGTCCCATGACTAGACCATGGCACGAAGTGCCACATCACAGTATCACAGTATCACAGTATCACCAAGGTTGGAAGAGACCTCAAAGATCATCGAGTCCAACCTGTCACCACAGACCTCATGACTAGACCATGGCACCAAGTGCCACGTCCAATCCCCTCTTGAACACCTCCAGGGATGGTGACTCCACCACCTCCCTGGGCAGCCCATTCCAATGGCAAACAACTCTCTCAGTGAAGAACTTTCTCCTCACCTCGAGCCTAAACTTCTCCTGGCGCAGCTTGAGACTGTGTCCCCTTGTTCTGGTGCTGGTTGCCAGAGAGAAGAGGCCAACCCCTTCCTGGCTACAACCACCTTTCAGGTAGTTGTAGAGAGCAATGACCATTGTCCAAGAACAAAAGATACTCAAAGCTGCATCAAATTAAGTATCTTCTGTGTGTTTTTTCTTACCACAGTAAGTCTACAAGCACTCAAGTACAGTTCTATTCTATTCTATTCTATTCTATTCTATTCTATTCTATTCTATTCTATTCTATTCTATTCTATTAATATTAAACATCCTATTTCATATCTGCATGGCCTATACACTTGATCTTTTCAAGAAGTTCTTGGATACATGGTCATAAGGACAAGAAATTAAAGTTCATAAGGGAAAAATCAATCCAGAAAGAAGAGTGTGATGAAGGATTTAGGCTTTTCCCTACATATTCAAGCTACTGGAGACTAAGTGTTTAGTGCCTGTCTATATAGGACTTCTCTTGAACAGGAACTAATGTGCAGGTGGAACATGCCTCATACTAGTTAATGACGTGATCTCTTTCCTCTAAAATGGATTCACTTTAGCAAACAGCATGCTGAAAACTGTGTTAAAGTCTTCTGTGGAGAACTAGGAAAAAATAAGAGATCATGGTTGAAATTTACTAATGTCTATTTATTTTAATTTTATAAAGTGTACTATGACATTATGAGTTACAAAAAAGTTTTAATAAAATTGAGTAATATTTACAAAAAATATCAATATCTCACCTACAACTTTTTGAAAATATCACCTTCATTAGAAGTATCTAAGGGTGAAACCAAATGAAAGAGGTGGGTTTGATTATAATCAAAGCCTAGTTTAGCTCATGTCCCATAGAGGGGAGAAGAAAATGGGGGGAAAAAGAATGACCACTAATACTTAAACCTCATTCTACCATAAAAAAAAAAAAAAAGTATATTTCTTGTATTTTCTTGTCTCTCTCTCTGAATAAACATTGTTCCTGCTGTTAAGATCAGAATGGAAGTGTTCTCCAGCTAAGTAAACCTTAACTAGTATCTAATTCCTCATCACTATCATAGAATCATAGAATCAATAAGGTTGGAAAAGACCTCAGAGATCATCAGGTCCAACCTATCACCCAACATCTTATGACTAACTAAACCATGGCTTCAAGTGCCACGTCCAATCATTTTTTTAACACCTCCAGGGACACTGACTCCACCACCTCCCTGGGCAGCACATTCCAATGTCCAATAACTCTTTCTGTGAAGAACTTTCTCCTCATCTCAAGCCTAAACTTCCCCTGGTGCAGCTTGAGACTGTGCCCTCTTGTTCTGGTGCTGGTTGCCTGAGAGAAGAGACCAACCCCCACCTGGCTACAACCTCCTTTCAAGTAGTTGTAGAGAGCAATAAGGTCTCCCTGAGCCTCTTCTTCTCCAGGCTAAACAACCACAGCTCCCTCAGCCTCTCCTCATAGGGCTTGTGCTCTAGACCTCTCCCCAGCCTCATTGCCCTTCTCTGGACACGTTCAAGTGTCTCAATGTCCTTCCTAAATGGAGGAGCCCAGAAATGGACACAGGACTCAAGGTGTGGCCTAACCAGTGTTGAGTAAAGGGGCACAATGACTTCCATGCTCCTGCTGGTCACACTATTTCTGATGCAGGCCAGGATGCCATTGGCCCTCTTGGCCACCTGGGCACACTGCTTGCTCATGTTTAGGCAGCTGTCAACCAGTACCCCCAGGTCCCTTTCTGCCTGGCTGCCCTCCAGCCACTCCAACCCCAGCAAGTAACAGGCATGAAATGGCTATTAATGAGCATTAAATGTAAACTACAGAGAAACTCAAATAAAGGGCAGTTGTGCGTTACTATATACCTATTTAATTGGCACATGACATGTAACTCCACTTTAACATGGATTGATTAGATTTTAGGATAGAGGGCAAAACAAACCCTACCTGTTCATAACCTTCTTGTATCATGTAATGCTGTTTTCATCCACACTGATTATAAATTCTCATCATATTTCATGGGTGCTCGACTGCAACTACAAATTGAATAAGGAATATAAATTTGTAGAGACTGACATGTTAAGGTTTCAGACTTTAAAATTAGCAACAGATCCTATTACCAACCTTGATAATGTTCAGGAAATGGTTCCTGTTGTCAAGTGGGACTATTTCTACTGACAGTATTTTGCTTAATTGCTAATTTCACAGTTAGAATTGTAAAGTGATGAACATTGATCATGAATGATTTCAGCACTTCATGGAATCTACTTGAATTTTAGTTCAGCAATTTGAATCCAAACCCAGCTAAACCTCTGATTATATCTAAACATTAGCTTAGAGCATTAAGAGCATCAGGCTCATTAGTCCTTCTGAGCGTCTTTGGCCATAGAGATACCAGACAGATAAAACAGTTCTCTTCCTGCTGTAAACAGCAGGAAAAGTAAACTTTTGCCACTTAAATATATTCTTGTTTGTCAGTATGCTATGCTAGCAATTTGGGTTCTATCATATCCCTTCGATAATGCTGGTTTTCTTAATGCCACATTTCTTAACACCACATTTCCAGCCATAGCAAGTCAGCATAAGACTATCACGAGCAATGATGCGTGATATCTACTATTTTTGCCAGATTTACAGGGCCCAAACCTATCTGAGCTAATCTAGGCCAGCACAAGACAGTTTTTCTTCCCTTACTGACAACATACTGTGGCTCTCACCAATTTCTTTGTAAATTCTGTGTACTTAATTAGAAATAGCTAATCATACTTTTTTTGTGAATCTGGTTAAATGCAGTGGGCCTGCAAAGCACTTCAGCTACTTTGAGAGTCTCTGGACATTTTTTATTGATTCTTTATAAAGATGGGGCAGGCCCTGTGGGAACTGAAAACACTGTGCATTGAGGACAGCATACAGCATCTTTTTTGCAGTTAGTCTGATTTAAGAGAACAGTAACATCCTTCAAAGGTCATCTTGCGTATGAAAAATATCCTAAACTAGCAGCAGAATATTCTCAGTCAATTGTAACTAATGCATGAGCTGCTGGCAACAAGGACTCATGAGGGAAGAAAAGGCAGGCAGTCTTTTTAGTCAGGTATGTGATACTTCTATTTGTGATATCAGTATCACAGTATGACCAAGGTTGGAAGAGACCTCGAAGATCATCGAGTCCAACCTGTCACCACAGACCTCATGACTAGACCATGGCACCAAGTGCCACATCCAGTCCCCTCTTGAACACCTCCAGGGACTGCGACTCCACCACCTCCCCGGGCAGCCCATTCCAATGGCGAATGACTCTCTCGGTGAAGAACTTTCTCCTCACCTCGAGCCTAAACCTCCCCTGGCGCAGCTTGAGACTGAAAGAGAAACCCATGTCATCTGCAGTGTTAGTCTTGGTCAGTAGCCAAGTGCCCACCACTTGCCAACTACCCCCACCCAATGGAACAAGAGTAGAAATTAGGATGAAAAAATCTCATGGGTCAGAATTAAGATTAGCATCAAAAACTCAGTGTAATAATGTCAATTAATTATTAATTAAAATAGCTTTGACAGTGAGAGGGGGAAAAAAAAGACAAATCAAAACAAGACCTTTCTTCATGGTGGTCTACTTCCCTTGGAAATTTACAAGATCATCCTTGCCTTCATGCTTGACAGACGCCACCTCCAGTTATTTAAGATTGCTGCTTCACACAATTTCTCTCTCTATTCCTTGATTCTAGCAAGATATCTCTTCTTCTGAGCTTCTCTAACTTCTAATTCCTATCTGTCTCAGTATCAGAGCATGTGACTAACCAGGCAGCGATCTACTTCCATGGCTGGCAGATAGAATCTTCCTACATATCTCAGTTTGCTCAGGAACCAGGTGATTTCCACCTATAGAGTGACTTCTCTCACCTCTTTCTCCTGTTTCCATGTTGAAGGGTCAGTGTCCTGATCACACTCTTGTTCCTTACTAATTGATGCTATGGACCTGTCAATATGTACTTCCAGTTTTTCGTTTTTGACCACCAGGGGGATTATTGTCGATAGGGTTTGGGTCCCTGTCTCAACCACCGTGTCCTGAGATACAGAGGCCCTACTTCCTCTGGTCTGATGTAGCTGAACAGAGGCTCATTAGTCAGTGCTAGGAACTGACGGGTCTCATTTGGGTAAGCAATGGACATTTCTGTCAAGTGATACACTAATTTAATGGGATTATATTGCTGTTCATTCATAACATGTCAGGCTTTGGAAGTTAATAACCATGCTACATACCTACGTTCCCACACACTCTGCCACCCAGGGACTGACCACATCAGAGAATATTTCTTTCAACTCACCAACAAGTCATTTATGCTTCCACCATGTGAAACCAAGTTCCACATAACCAACATTGGATACTAGGGTCAAACACCCCACACTGACAACTTCTTGTCAATATTTTAGAAAGTATGAAGTTAAATGCCGAACCCACCATTGTTATTAGCTTGTCTGTTATTAGCAGGGCTGTCAGGGACAGTTTCATCATACTATGCATCCTGAAAGCTGCCACCTTATGCTGAAAAGTTTTTATTGGTTATAGAAAAAATTTACTTGCACTGAGCCCACTGTAGAATGTCTAGCCATGTCATCACTGTCAAGTGATCAAACTCTCACGTGAGAGTACTCTATCTACATTTAATTCACAGTTCTGCGACAGAGCACATCAGCAATGTTAATGGTGACCATAAAACATTGGAAAGCCTACAAAAGTAATGCAGTATGTAGCCCATTCCCAAGTGCTATATTGAAAAACACTAATACATTCCTTCTTCCTTAAGTTCCTCATATGCTTACACAAACCATTTTGTGTAGGAGTTTGAGAGACTGTCAAATGGCAAATGTAACATTTTAATTTCCAACTATTTATCTCACACATCTTTTCTCCAATGATCTCAAAGTGACTTTTAAAACTGGGGATTTTGTTTGCACCTGTCACAGATTTCTACACAGATACTGGAAAGTTACACACCTTGTCTTGATGCATCATCTCGGGGGACATATAGGAGATTCATCTAATTGATGCTTATTAAGTACTATGAAACCCAGCAGCCCGCATAAATATAATTAGACACATGATGCTGAGCATCCTTCTGCATAATTTATTCACATCAAAAATAATTTCTGCTAAAAGAGCAACCACCTGAATTCCCTTGAGTTGTATAATTTATTTTCTTTGCATAATTTTTGCCTTTTGTTACTATTCCAATCATTGGTTTTATACAAAGCCATGATCAACTTCTGCCTTCTCCCTTCCCTTTGATTATTAGCCACTTTTTAAAGCTTTATCATCCTTAATAAATTTTCTTACTGAACTCTCCACTGCATTTGAACACCATATGGAAAATATCTACCATTTTCCCCCAGGCAGGATTGTAACCTGTTTTCCTGTCCTAATCCCAGTTTCTCTCCAGCTTCAGAAATAGAAATCCCTTTTCATCTCACCAATACAACAGAATCCCACTTCCAGTAGAAAGGATGCTGAACTTTAGTTAGCTCTAGTTGAATCTCCAGTCTCAATTTGGGAACACTTGCATAGATATGGTATAGATAGGTTCCTAACTCCAAGCCTGGGAAGAATATGTTCATCCTCAAAAAGACCTCAATAGCTGTTGACCTAGGCCTGGTTCATGAAGTCAAGTTTAGTTCCCAGGTCTCTGATACCTTGAATCTAATTAAGCTAAGTTGTCCCTGCCTGTTTTGATCAGTAGTGGTACTGAAGATACAGAAGCCTTGAAGAGAGCTATTTAGCCAGGTTTCCCTTCATAAAAGTTTCATCTTTACAGGGAGTCAGAGCAAAAGTACAGGGTTGATACAGCATTGATGATAAACCTGGGGTTAAATTAAAGGCTTCGTTTAGCTCATTACTGGAAAAAAAAAAAAAAAACAAAAAAACCCCACACCAAACACTAAACCATAACCCAAAGCCAACAACAAAATGTGACAAAACAAAATTAAAAAACCCACCTTGATTTCACTTTCACTCCCACTTCTCTCCATTAAAAGAATATTCTTAAAAGGATTATCATTTTTTTTTGCTTAGCTGGGTACTTGAATAGAAATGACTAAACGGCATGTCGGAGCAACGCTAATGTGTGGCTTGGTTCCTGTTTTTGTAAAGATGACCAAATCCTCATCATTTCAGTTTCACTGCAACATTTGCTTGTGAATACTTTTTTTTTTTTTAATGACAAATCTAGCAAAATCACTTAATTAGAACAATTCAAAGAAAATGTCTTCTCTTCTAGTTCTACAAGCACATGAAACATGTGCAAATCCTATAATACTTTTTATTTTAACCAGCTGTTGAGCACAATCCAGACTATGCAAAGCAATAGCCAGCTTGTTTTACAATTGTAACAGCCTGCTCAACCCTAAAAAGGAAGTCTCTCATACTCAATTACTAGCATAAAAGAAAGGGATGTGACAGCCTACCTAAAACCCAAATTGTGATGTGCAGAGAAATTCCATTATTGGCATTTCATTAGGGCAAGTGTTTCTGACCAGAAAAAAAAAAAAAAAAAAAAGCTCGGAGCAACACTGCTGAGCAGATTCTGAGACAAACTATTGAACTGCACAGAGTAGCATAATGCTCCTTAAAGGCTTGTAGTCAAAATTGCAAGGTGAAAAATTCCACGTATCCATGGAGTAGGAGATCACTTAAAAGGCCTAAAAGGAAACTGGGGTTTGTACCCAAGTACCTGGGTTTGGTGCTTAGTATACATGACACTGATTTCCTGGCTCCCTGTACAGAGAGCATCAAGAAGGAGCACCAAAAAAATCAGGTGAACAATGAGACACCTCTACAGAGTGACATGAATAAAACCAGAATTGCATGAAACTGCAGAGAACGTACAAGATGACTAGGAATGCTATCACCCCATTGTAATTATAGTTTGTTTCTTCTATTCACTGAAAAAAACATACTAATGCTGAAATGTATTATTATTCTTTTCAAATTATGCATATTGAATGATGATAAAAAGCTCATACAGAAATCTAGATTATAATGCCATTTTCAATACTGCCTTATTGTTTCATTTCAACACTGGTGGTTTTCCAAATGTGCTATAGCTACACAACCTTCTTGAGGTAGTCTCTGCTTGTTAGGAAGAAGTTCTTCATAGAACAAGTGATTGGCCATTGGAATGTGCTGCCCAGTGAGGTGATGGAGTCACCATCACTGGAGCTGTTTAAGGAGAGTCTGGGTGGGGCGCTTGGTGCCATGGTTTAGTTGATTAGCTGGTGTTGGATGATAGGTTGGACTTGATGATCTTGAAGGTCTTTTCCAACCTGGTTAATTCTATTCTATTCTGTTCTGTTCTGTTCTATTCTATTCTATTCTATTCTATTCTATTCTATTCTATTCTATTCTATTCTAAATAGATGGCAATCAGAGACTGCAACAGAGAAAAGATGAAAGGAGGGCCACTGGTAGCTAATCTGGCCTAAGTAATCATCTGAAAGCTATCTGACTTAGAGAAATTATAATTGTGGGGTTTGAGGAGCAATACAATCAGGGAAAGACTGATATTATAGCACACAGCAAAAGAAGAACATCCTAGTAATGACAATGACAGATTCAAGAAAGTGAGGGACAGAAAGATGTCTGATATATCAGAATAACAGCTGAATAAAAAGACCACAGAAGTTAAAGAGGTATGGAAGCAACTACCAAAGGCCTTAAAGGAATAGGTAACAACAGATAAGAAAGAGTAAATAGAAGGATTAAATATATTATCAATTTAATAAAGACAGAAAATGTCAGTCTTCTTCATTTGAACATGATTCAGAACAAGATTTGAACTAGAAGAAAAAAAGTAATAATTCTCCTTTCAATAAAGACAGCCTTTGCATGTCCAATACACATCTGCAGTTACTCTGGTAATATAAAATCACACAAGTATACTTGTTTTAAAAACAAGTGTGTGTAATATCGGTGCTCTAGCTTTCAACAGAAAAGATCAGAACAAAGTATACAACTGAGAATGCCATGTTGTAATCATAAGACTGGAAAAAGTAAATTGAAACCACTCAGTAACTTGGTTTCAAATTATCAGGAGACATCTTCAGTAAAACACATGAAATTGTCACATCACACAGATCACATTCTCAATTCATCACTCCCTACTTGGTTCTAAGACCTATGTATGGAATGTTCCCCCGGAGCATGCAAAAGCACAAAAGTACTAATGTCATATCCATAAAGATCTAGTTATTAACATTCACTTCAGAAAAGGTTAACACCATCAATTAAGTTGGCATACATCTTCATGTGCCTTTCCTGATATTCACTCTACCATCTTGCCATTTCTTTTAATTCATTAGACAAGCAAATATGGAAGCTGCAGGTAGTCTTAGTTGCACAGATCTGAAATGAAATGACTACTTGAAGGACAAGGAGGAGAGGACAGGCAGAAAGA
This sequence comes from Picus viridis, assembly GCA_033816785.1. NCBI lineage: Eukaryota > Metazoa > Chordata > Aves > Piciformes > Picidae > Picus > Picus viridis. The sequence goes on along the minus strand of CM066578.1, from coordinate 27,994,728 downwards.
TCATACTCAGCCTTACCTTCCAATTAGCAGGAACTCCCCAAGCACTCCTAAGCGCCTCATGGCGATGAGTATTCCCCTGACTGTCATTCCCTCGCAGAAGCAAACCACCACTCTAGCCTTGGGTAACCTTTCTCGCAGCTTGCGCAGCAGACGATCAAAGCTCTTTTCCCCAGCGTTGCTGTAGATCTTGTCAGAGTGTGCAATGCAGAGACCTTCTTGGGCAGCCAGCTCTTTGAAGGCTTCCATTCCACTTTCCCCATAATTTCCTGTTTAAAAAAAAAAAAAGAAAAGAGAAGAGAAGAGAAGAGAAGAGAAGAGAAGAGAAGAGAAGAGAAGAGAAGAGAAGAGAAGAGAAGAGAAGAGAAGAGAAGAGAAGAGAAGAGAAGAGAAAAGAAAAGAAAAGAAAAGAAAAAAAGAAAAGAAAAGAAAAAGAAAAGAAAAGAAAAGAAAAGAAAAGAAAAGAAAAGAAAAGAAAAGAAAAGAAAAGAAAAGAAAAGAAAAGAAAAGAAAAGAAAAGAAAAGAAAAGAAAAGAAAAGAAAAGAAAAGAAAAGAAAAGAAAAGAAAAGAAAAGAAAAAAAAAAAAAAAGGTTATTCTATCAAAGGTTTCTTCTATCTTTTGGCTGCTGAGTTTTTTTTTGCATAAGGATTTCAATTTTTAGCTAACTATTTTCTCAGCCCTAATCTTAGATCAACGCTTTTTGAGAAATTCTAAGCTCTTATTAACTTAGAGCCAAATGTCTAAATAGTGCCCCTTAAAATAAAAATATAAAAAAATTTAAAATTTTTTAAAAAAAGGGTCTGAACTGATTGATGTTTATTTTAGTTTTAAAGAGCAAAGCCTCAAGAAAATGATTGCTGGGGAGAAAAAAAAATGAAGAAAGTTATAGGCTTCTACAATGCCTCTTACAGTATAGAGTGACAATATTTGCAAACTGCCATACTGCATCTTCCTTATCCTACAAAAAAGGCCAAATCAAACCAACATGACATGCTAAAAACAAAATTCTATCATGCATTTAACCAATTAATACAATACAATACAATACAATACAATACAATACAATACAATACAGTACACCAGGTTGGAAGAGACCTTCAAGATCATCGCGTCCAACCCATCAACCAATCCAACCCACCCAACAACTAAACCATGCAGCCAAGCATTAAGGGGAGCTGTGAAGGGAAACAGTTTTCCTCAAAAAAAAACTTTAACTGGCTTTAGCAGAAGGAAGAGCAAAGGAAACTCATTGAAGTGAGCACGTCCAGTGGAGCAACAAGATTTCTATTTATCAATAGGCCCTAAATGACCTGAGTTTCTTTTCTTACGTTGATTTATCAGTGGATATTAAGGGGGGGGGAAGCATAGGTCGGTAGAAAAGGAGACAAAGACAGGCCAGACAGCAAGAATAAAGTTTTATTAATATTTCTATGGTAAAAAAATAAAAATTAAAAAAATCACCATTGTGTTACTCCAGGAGAACAGTCACAGCAAGGAGACAAAATAATGTTATTCCAAGGCTTTCTGCACCACATGCATCCATGCTTGTAAAAGTGAATGAAAGATGAAAGCAAATTTAAAACACACTGATCTGGTAGCATTTTTGAAAGCCACTTACGCTAATGTGACTGATTAAAATTTAGCTTGATGTTTCTCTTGGAATAGGAGATTTTCTGCCTGTACAAACTTCAGAAATAACTCCTAACATAGAAATACTTGCACTTTGTGGTCCAGACAATATCAAAGCTGATTTGCAAAGTCCTGTTGCTTTTCTATTTATACATTTAGAAAGACAAATTAACAGCTTTACAAAACTAAAACTGCCTTCAGCTATGGAGAGAGGTGAAATATCAACTTCTCTTTGAATATTTTATGCTTGCCAGGAGCACAGGATTTATGATGAACATCAATGAGGCAAAAGGATCAGATTAATTTAAAAGAGCAATTTATAATCCATTGACAGTAACAATAACGGTTCAAAAAGAGAAGCATTAATTTTATGCTATCCACATCCATAATATTTGCTTAATTTGAGTGGGTATGCTGATCACTTCTAGACTCAGACCTTTTCAAGCAAGGGGTGACTGAAGAAGTCCATCTTCCCACTCCACAGCAGTAGTTTGAAATAGCAAATTGTAAAGAGGAAGATTTCTGCACCAGCCTAACTTCCTCCACACATGAAAAAAAAACAACCAAACAAAATTGCTACCACCATAGAGAAAACTCAGCAAAAGACAGCTCAATCATTCTTCACAGATACAGAACTGCATTTTGTGGACTGTCTGATGCAGATCAAGTATGCCATGCAGACACACTGTAATAGTCACAGTCATACTGGAATGCAGCCAGACTTTTTAGGTCTAGCGTGTCAAAAATCTAACTCAAGTTCTTCAGCCTTTTTCACTGAACTGCTCTAGTTTCTCACATGTTTGCAGCACAGTGAAATGGCCTCTATTCCTATCTGATTCAACACCAGATTTGTCTGTGAGCCAGGCATACTTCAAAGCAGGAGTAACACCATGGTCCTGCATGGCTGCAGAAAGGGGAGAAGAGAGGAAGGTCTGTGCTTAATGGGAACACACCACCAACAGCCCCCACTGTGGTCTCAGCCTTGCAGCCCTGTTCTGTGACTCTGTACTTTGATTCATTTTGTGGCCTCATATGCCGAGAGGGACACAGGTGGAGACGTTTTCACATATTCATAGGCCACAACCTGCAATCACCAAGGGATTTACCGCAGGACCTGAAACTGAGCAGTTTGGGCCATATTATTTTTATGACTTGGCTCAGGTCCCAAACTGCAGAAGGACAGCCTCATTGCCAACTTGCCATTAGCAAGCACTTCATACTTCAGAAATAAATTAGGTTATATTTCAAAATTTCATGTGGAACTTTATGCAGCATAGGCTCATTTGAAACCACTAGGATTGTTCTTCAAGATGTTCATACATGTTTAGGAAACATATATTAGAAAATAAAATCAGTAGGCTTCTTACTTATATATTAAGGTAGGATGAGATTTCCTAAAGTCTACATTTAGCCCATATCTGCAAAAAAAATTTATCAATTTCCTTATCACTCAATAACCCCTCCCTAGCAGAGAAGGGGAAAGAGGAAAAGGAGAGAAGATCCATGGCTGAAACCAGAACAAATTGAATGAGATAGCCAAGTGAATAACAATATCAACACCAGATATGTGAAGTTATACTCAGTTTAGCAAAAGTACAGGGTTACAATATCCAGAAAGGCAGTCTTTAAGATCAGGAAGCACAACAGGAGGCTCTAGCAACCAACTCTTCTCTCCTTAGCAAATTTCCTCCTTTACATTGAGTATGATTGGTCATTGTATGGGATACATCTGTGAACCAACTCAAGTCAGCTGTCCTGGCAGATTGGAAACTGATGATGATCTGCACCCCACAGCTGACCTGTGATTTTGTCCCATCAAAATCAGGACACTCATATATCAGTACAGCACTAATTCTGCTGTAATTCAAGTTAATGATTTAAAGAAATAAAAATGTAAATCCACTTAGAATTGTTTATCTCAACTTTAATTTTGATGGAATAGCAATTATCTCAAACAGAGTCATACCTCTACTAACAGTACAACAGCCTACCAAAATATGGCCTAAGAAGAAATCAGATTGTTGCCTGTAAATTCAATAAACATGATAAAGAGCATAAAAGGGAAAAAAATAATTATTAGGATAAAGAACTGTGATGCAAGATGAAATAAAAAACCAAGGTAGAACCAATGTGAAACTGAAAATAAAAGCTTTCAAACCCTTACATAAAAGCAGTGGAAGTGCTTTTCAATAGCAGCACAAAGAAAGAAATTTGATGTTAGGCTAGAGCTTACTTGGCTCACAAGAGCGTTATGTAATGTAGATGTGTGCAGCAGCCAGAGACAACACTTGAAGACCTAGGAGGTCCTCTCAAAATCTGTTTGCCATGCTCCTAAAGCAAGACAGCATATTGTGTACCTTCCCACTGCCTGGGAAAGGATCAAGGAGAAAAAAACCCATGTGAACAGATGTTGAGATACATTGTTCAATGCACTCAGCAACCAGGGTATGCACAAAGAGAATGTATGGAACATTAAAAAACAATTCTTCCTGTGCAACTGCCAAGAACATACCCATCTGTACTAGCCCAGTAGGCACATTCATTTCAATCCAACGTTTAGCATGCAACAGCTGAGAACAAAAACATGCAATAAAAGAAATCTGTGCAAGATGGTAGTCAGTGAAGAATTACAACAGAGCTGTGGGCTGAGGACATTTGTTCCTTGAAAGAGCCATTGAAGAAAGATTCAATTGTATCTGCAACTGCATTTGGTTACCAGGATCAACTGTGAAAAGCAAATGTATTTATTATTGTGAGGCTACAAGCAACTGATTTTCTTTCTGATGTATACCCAAAACTAAGTGAGTCAGTAATATAGTTTAAGCCCCACAATACTTTGCTAATTTTTAACTATTTTTTAAACTCTATTTAGCTTGTACCCTATTCAGAGAACCAGATATTTTCCTCAATTCTTCAGGAGATTCTGTACAGCAGTATAAGGGTAAACTCTAACCCCTTCATGGCTGCAATTCTACTAAGAGGATTTTAATGCCACTCCTTTCAGTGCCAAGATAGTTTTGTTTCACCTAGATAAGACTCTTCCTGGAAAGGACCCAGGAAGATGCTGTTGCTATTCTCATTCAGTGAATTCCATGCATCAAATATCTTAACAGAAACATTAAGATGCTGTAGTAAAAATCAAAGATGTCACATTGATCAACAGAAGACAGAAAAAGTAGCAAAAATTTAGTCTCATAAATCACTCTGCTAAGACACTAGCATTACATTTGTGCCACAGCTGTATCAGAGGAAGTATCATTACTGGTTTGTATTAACACTTGAGCAGTGTGGGAAGCCAAACCCATGAGCTCCATCTAAAAGGTTTACAAGCTTTGTTACAGTTGTTTGCCAAACTTAACCCCATTCTCTTTGCAAAGAGAACTATTTATTTTTCATTTATGAAACAAAGTAGAAATGTAGTCTCAGCAGCAAGCTGCTTATGAGAATCCTAGTGATTGCCTCCGTATGGGATGCTCAGAGTGGCTGCGTAGGTCTTCCCAAGCCACATGACAGCCATATGCTGTGTTCTCCTAGAGCTTATAACCAAAACACTGTGTTTCACATAAAATCAATGTTTGATTTCATTCAGTGATAAGGATTATTTGTGGGACAGCTTTTGGAAATATGAACCATCCACATTTCTGCTGTAGAGAACATCATCTTGAAAGATAGGCTAGCATCTGTTTTAAAAAAACATGTGAAGAGAAAGAAAACCATAACACTGAAGAAGACTGAGACTGTTCTCTCCCATTCTGCTTTCAGTGTCAAAAAGAAAGACCAATTGCTTTTTTAGAGACACACCCTGAAATTCACAAAAAAACAACCGCAGAGGTCTGTCCCTGGAAGAATATTCCAGTGCATTTAAATAGCAAAAACAGGGAACAAGAAATACCTCACCTGCCTGGGCTATAAGCAATAGCTTCATGTGAGGTCGCCTATTCCTTGCCATCAGAGACTTGCTGCATGTATTCCTCTAAACAGTAGCAGTAACCACAATCTAGATAAAAGGTGAACATGAGAACTCATATGTCCTGCAAGCACACAGCAAAGGCAGTGCATCAATGAGACAACCACAAAACCTAGCTTCACCACAGAGTGCTACAGAAGCAAGTCATACTACAGGAAGGTCCCCCTTTTCGCAAATAAAGAATGAGTGAGAAGCTGTTCCCTATCCACCTCTTTCGTCTCTCAACATTATGATCTCTTTGTTCGCATCTCACAGGCTTCCAGATACATTGCTGAAGGTATGAATCTTGTTCTAGTGTTCAGTGTTGATCCACTGTAAAACATCTCTTTACACCAGCTATTTAAGTGGAGTTTTGGCAAAGAGAAAAGATGACAACAGGAGGACTGCATGATATAAGAGCAAAAAATACAGAGCAGAGCAAGGGCATGATCTGATTATTAAGTTACTTCTTCATATGTTGCAAAACCCACTTTGCAAAAATCAGTGATAATTTTAAATATTACAGTAACTGTACAGTTGTCAAATACAAGTCTTGGAAGGCTGAACAGAAAAAGAGAAAAGAAAAAGAAAAGAGTGGCATTTTTCTCTCCTGTAACATCCTAGTTTCCCTATGCCACAAGTGCATCCTTGAATAGGGTCTGTTAATAAGGAAATGATTGTATTGCTTCATTTTAATATTATTTCTTATCAGATGAACTGCATTATATAATCAAGTCCATAGTCCTAGCCTATGTCAAGCAAAATTCAAAAGTTTAACCATGAGATTTAAACTGCTACATTAGTAACAGGTTGAGAACATAAGCATAATCAGCTCAGAGGATAAGCAGTCACTTTCTAAACTAATAATTCAACCACTTATGTCCATTTGTCCAAACCTCTGGAAGAATTAAAAATAAAAGCAAAAGCCTACATTTATTACCTGAATAGAGCAGACTGAAAAAAAAATATGCAGAAATGGACCTACCCCTGTGTGTTATTTTGGTGTATCCCAAACATAAACACTATACTCATTGAAAGCAGCTGTGTTGGCTCACAGCTTTCAGGACCAATGAACTGACACCATCTCTCCTCTGCCAGACTTTTCTGACACTGTGAAAAAGGCAATGATCAAATACCTCCATGCTTCCCCATAACATCTTTTTCAGGGCTAAAATCACGCCAGTGTCAGCACGGGATGCATTTTATTAATTAACAATTATTCCAAATAGGATTTGTGTTTCCCTTTTTCAGTGAACCCTCTTCACTTAATATTCATTTTGCCACCTAAAGCCCTTTACAGCAGTTTCTTTTCAGCCTTCAGATAGCTTTCCCAACATAATTTTCTGTCTTCATTGAATATATCTCACCTCAGGTGTTATTAAAAGACTGTTTCAAAGTAGGCAAGTTAGGCTATGGGAGCACTTTCCAAGCTCTAAAGGAATAGTCATTTTACAGTATGAAATTTTGCATGGACACAGGCTCCAGTTCTGTTAGCAGTTAAGACAATACGGTGGAAAAAATACCAAAAGAGAAAAAATCACTAGTCCTAAAATCCTGGTTTAACTGCAAAGATTAAATGAAAAACTACCACTTATTTTAGTCTACCTCATCTGTAGATAAATGAACACAAAATTAATTGGTCTACAAAAGAAAAAAAAAAAGAGAGAAAAAATGCTGAAGTAGCTATTTCAAGTTATCTAAGTACAATGCCCTTGATGCAGAGAGAAATAAGTTCTACCAACACTGACCCTTAAGAGCAGAATAACAGAGACTGAACATCGCTGATACCACAGGCATTCCTTTCCTGCATGCCTGCCTGATGGTTTACCACTCCCTGTTGCTTAGATCAGGTCTAGCTACCTAGTTCCTCAGTTCCAAAGCTACTTTTAGCCTGCTACCACCTGAAGGTATCACAGACCTCCTTACCATCAACAGTTCACCTCTCAGGTTAATTTACAGCTCATTGTTACTGGTTTGTTGGGTTTTTTTACTATCTTGTAGTTATGGAGGACCACTCATTGTTAAAAACGGAAGTAGCACTGTACACACACTGGCTTCTTGTAACGATCTTAGTAAAGTTCTCTGGGTTCACCAAAGATTTGTGAACAGATGCTCTCTAGCCTTACAAAAGCCAGAGGGATGTGTTGAATGAATAAAATGAGTCATATTTAGTACACTACAGAGCATCTGCCAAGTAGAAAGTGAGCTACTGAGATCAGACTAGTCTTTTTGTTTTCTGGTAAAATAAAAACAGAAAACAAAAGGGTAAATTGACATGATTGTTAAAGACATTAAACAATACACTATTCCTACCATAATCCAACTTTTCTGAGAAATGAAACTCTATGTCAAATAACAAAACCCCCATATTATTTCATTATATGCCAGGTTATTTTTTGTCATACACATTTTTTCAACAGCTCACCATAGTAATGTACTATCTTGGTAAAGGAGACCCAAAAATAAAACTCCACAACTGAATACAGTGGTGACATTTAAGCCTTCATCCTGAATGAGGCAGGTACATCATCTTGAACAACTAATTGATATTCTTGTCAGAAATAGAAGCACAGGTGAAGTCAGTTCTGAAGTAATGAGAGTGTTAGTGCTAAATGAAAAATCCCTAATAAGAGAAATGCAAAAAAACCGATTTTATCACAACTTTTTTTTTTTTTTTCCCCCTAAATGTATTTAAAGACTACACCAATTGCTTATTTATTATGTGTCTAACAAAGAGGTTTAGAGTTTTATATTCTAATAGAACTACTCCAGCTCCAACCCTGGCTGCTACACAGTATTCCTAACAAATGTCCTAGCTAAACTTAATCTTTCTGCTTATGACGTATCAATAAGGAACTTTCAATTTTTTTCAGAATGCATAAAAAATAATCTAATTATGCCTAACATTAGCTCTTGGCTATTTCTATTGGTTGACATTGGTTGAAGAAGGGGTCACAGATTTTGTCACAGATTTTATTGTTTCTTGATTAGGCTGGAGAAAATAACTGTAAGAATAAAGTTTCAACACTCTCCTATGAATTATTTCTGTTTTTTTTTAAAAAGCTTGTTGTGAATATTATAGGTAGCAAAATCACTTACAAAAATACAGAAAGAATGCCCAGAAGGGACATAAAAGTAGAATAATATTTGTTTTTATTGTGAGCAGGTGTGTCAAAAAGAAGGCATACTGTATATGCTCACACGTTGGTAATTAAGCAGTTAGTTGTATCACATTTCAAGCACACGCATTTTTGGGAAATCAAAAGGCAGGCACACAAGTACCATATCATGAATGAAAGCTTGAGGATAATGGAATGAATGGAAATTTTAAAAAGCATTTTTGCTGGTTATCTGGTTTCTGAACCTGAGGGCATGGGGTGATCAGTTTCTAAACTTTCCCTAGAATTTTGAGAGTTAAAAATAGCTATTTTATCTTTGTGAACCAAGATATTCACAAATTATATGTTTTCATGAGCTGAGACTTAGAAGGCCACAAAGACTGTGAACACTTCCTGATAATCTACATAATCAATGGCATTTAGAAATTAAATGAATTTAAAAATGTATTTTCTACTCATTTTCTCCTTAAAGACAAGTTAGCGTTCAAACTTATTACCACCCAAGCCCTTGATTTCAGTGGCTAAACTATCAGATGTTTACTGATTTCTATCAGGGCCAAATGAACTACTACATTTCTTACTGCCTTTTAATATGTGTCATGGAAACAAATATCCCCAAGCTACTGACCTGAACTATAAATTCAGAGATAAATGTTTATGGTTCTTAGGACAATTTTGTCTTATGTATGATTTTTAGACACTAATACTTTCTGTTTATGTGAGCAATAGCTCCAGATGGAAATTATATCAGGTTTGGAATAACATGTAAGCAATACATTACAGTCTTCTATCTAAAAACCTGTACCAAATCATAGCTTACCCATCAGCAGAGAAACTATTCATCTAAATGAAATAAACTGGGTTTTGTTGCAAATTAAAAGATAGGTGTTTTGATGTATGCTGCATCAAATAGGCTGGGGTCAGAGTGGCTGGAGAGCTCCCAAACAGAGAGGGACCTGGGGGTGCTGATCGACAGCCACATAAAAATGAGCCAGCAGTGTGCCCAGGTGGCCAAGAAGGCCAACGGCATCCTGGCCTGCATTGGGAATGGTGTGGCCAGCAGGAGCAGGGAGGTCATTGTGCCCCTGTACTCTGCTTTGGTTAGGCCGCACCTTGAGTACTGTGTCCAGTTCTGGGCCCCTCAGTTTAAGAAGGACATCGAGACACTTGAACGTGTCCAGAGAAGGGCAACAAGGCTGGGGAGAGGCCTTGAGCACAAGCCCTATGAGGAGAGGCTGAGGGAGCTGGGGTTGTTTAGCCTGGAGAAGAGGAGGCTCAGGGGCGACCTCATTGCTCTCTACAACTACCTGAAAGGTGGTTGTAGCCAGGAAGGGGTTGGCCTCTTCTCCCTAGCAACCAGCACCAGAACAAGGGGACACAGTCTCAAGCTGCACCAGGGGAAGTTTAGGCTGGAGGTGAGGAGAAAGTTCTTCACCGAGAGAGTTGTTCGCCATTGGAATGGGCTGCCCGGGGAGGTGGTGGAGTCACCATCCCTGGAGGTGGTCAAGAGGAGATTGGACGTGGCACTTGGTGCCATGGTCTAGTCATGGGGTCTGTGGTGACAGGTTGGACTCGATGATCTTCGAGGTCTCTTCCAACCTTAGTGATACTGCGATACTGCGATACTGTGAAGTCCCTGGATATTGTAATCTTAGCATGCAGGGGAAAAAATTATGTGATTTTTAGAAAGAACTATGTTTTAATTTAATGTTTAAGAAAGATAGTGGCTGCTTTCCCTATTGTGACCAGTTCAGGCTGTGCCTTTAAGAAAGGGACACTTTCTGAACACTCTGGCCAAATGTTTTGATATATGAATGAAAAACAACGATATGCTAATCCAATTTCATTGGTGGAACCCGGCTGTAGGTTCTTGTTTAGTCTTTCAGTCAGGGGGGCAGTCAGTGGTCTTCTTCTTCTTCTCCCTGTACTGTGAGCTGGCCTGCTTTTCTCCCTGAAGCAACAGCTTGCTACGCAGGAACGATTCTTGCTAACCAGATAAGAAAAACTAACTTTGCATTCGCTTTGAGCTTTAACAAAGTTTTCCCCTTTAATTACCTTCCTTTCTCTCTCTCTCTCTAACCCTTTTGGGAAAAAGGGGTGGTAGGGAGGGAGAAGGGAGCGGCAGGCCGAACCCCCTGGCCGCAGGGTTGGGGGTTGGGGAAAGGTTTCCTGTATTACATACATTGCTGTATATTTCTGTATATATTGTAAATATTGTATATTTTTGTACATATTCATTGCATTCCATATCTGCTTGTAAAATACAGCTTTCATCTGCTTCTCCAGCTGAGTTAGCTGTGGAATTCTTTTGTGTGTGGGGGGGGGAACCTTCCTACTCCACCACATATTTTTAATTGGCGGTCCAACGTGCGGCTTGTGGATAATTGCTGTCCAGAAGCTGGGCGAAAAGGTTGCTTGATTTATTGCCTGCTCGAGTCGGAGTTGCAAACATGAAAGTGTTTTGGCTTTTAGAGCGTTTGGTCTTTTCAGTTTGTTCGGTACTGGTCTACAAGTACTTCATGGGAATGATTTTCGATCGCTTAGGCAGATACTTGATGTATAGATTGTATTTATGGTTTAAATATAAGATTCAGCTTCTTTACGACCGGTGCCTGGGATTCTTCTGGCTTAACAGATACGGGAATGTGACCTCTAGCACTCTGCCCATAGAGATAAAGGAGTTTAAGATCCCGGTAGGCGAAAAGGTTGTTTTAAGTGATGGCTGGGATCCAAAGGTGATTTATTTTATGTGTGCAATCCCGCTGTTGGTGATAAGTAATGTGTTCTTGTTATATGCTCTGTATCGGGAAAAGAAAAAAGTTTCGAAAGCGTGCTTTGTAATTAAGCGTAGATCGAAACGCAGAAAGCGCAGCTCTAACTCTACCCCAGAGGTATCTAGTGATGAGGAAAATGCAGAATCTGTATCAGTTAACGACAAGGCTAAAAAGTCCATCGGAAAGGCTGCTCTGAACGGTGCTGTTGGTGGCTCTGGCAATCAGCCAGCGGCAGCGGCAGCTCCTAACATGGCTTCCACGCCCTCGGCAGCCATTAATGGGGCAAAGCCATTTCCTCCTTCTTCTTTGACAGGACCGGAAGTGTCCTCCACAGCAGCTGATTCGTCTCAAAACCTGTCAGCTTCTATTAAGCCAGCTGTAAATCCAAACACAGCTCCAGTTAAGCAGGTAGCTGTTTTAAAAACGAGAGGTGGAAAGGGCAAAGCTGATCCAGATGCTGATGGGGGAGAGCAGCAGGATCCTGGTGAGGGAATTTCTGCTCAAAGAGACCCTGCTGAGATGGAGGAAAAGGTTTGTCTTAAAGATATAGCTGAGTTATTGAGATCATCACTGGATGGAGATGCAGGGCAAATTGCTGATAGCAGAACAACCAAAGGTGGTACTCCTGACCTTAAGCAGATTCTTAGGAGAGTGACAGTAAGATTATTGGGACAAGAACTTCAGGAAGATGAGGCAGAGGAGGAGTCAGATGACATTGAGAGCTGTTCGTCACCGAGGGAGGAATTGAGGAATGTGCGTAAAGATTATATCAGAGCAGAGAAGGAGCCAATTCTAGCTTGGCTTGGTAGATGCTATGATACAGGTGCTCCAGCTCTGGTGGTTGGAGACAAGTCAGCAGCTCAACTAGGAACTCTCTCAAAGGATAATGGAATAGATAGACATCTAGGCAGGACTCTCGGTAAGGTTACTCTCTGGATATGCCTTTAAATGGCAACTCTCATGAGGTATCCTTCCCGAGATGATCTTCCATGGAATGCTAAACCCTGGACTACCATAGATGAGGGAATCAAGTGTCTGAGAGAATTTGCTGTTAGAGACGTACTCTATGGTGGCCATGAGACTCTGAATCCTGATGAAATTCCTGTAGGAACTGGTCTTGCTAAAAAGCTCATCAAACTTGCTCCTCCTAATTATGCAAATATTCTGGCAAGCAGAATTGTGGCAAGAAATTATGGTGGAGCTTCTCCTACGGTTGGCCAATTCACTGATCAGATGAGACAATTGGAGGATAGCATGACACGTGTTTCTTTGGTTTCAGCCATTGAAACTCTGTCTGGTGAAATAAAGAACTGCATGAAAGAGCTGAAGGATGAATTTAAAAATACATTCTCCCAATTGGCACAAAGAGATAATTCCAATTCTTCCTCCAGATGGATACAGGTTTCCTCTGTGAGGAATAGATGTCCTCCAAGGATGTCATTCCAAAACAGGTCATTCCAAAACAGGTCATTCCAAAACAGATCCAACCAAAACAGACCACCAAGGCAATCACATGCGAGTATCTGGATAACTCTGCGTGATCAGTTTGGTGAGAACATGAACAGATGGGATGGTCAACCAACTGCTAATCTTTTCAGGAGACTGAGGGAACTGCAAAGTGGCAGAACCCGAGGTAGCAATACCAGAAGGGTAGCTGTTACTTCCACAGTTCCCCAGGACAACTCTAATAGCTCCAACAGTGGCTCCAGTTCTAACACCGTGCCATGTGCTCATTGCACATGTGGGCATGTTCCCCATAACTAGGGGTGCCCTGCCTCCCGCCAGGGGGAGGAGAGGGGTAACAGAGACAACAGAATCTATTGGGATGTGTACATCCAGTGGCCTGGCACTTCACAATTTCAGAAGTACAGGGCCTTGGTTGACACAGGGGCTCAGTGCACCATAATGCCATCAAATTATCAGGGATCAGAAGCTATAACTATTCTGGGAGTCACTGGTGGATCTCAAGAGTTAACTAAGGTGGAGGTTGATATAAGTTTAACTGGTAAACAGTGGAGGAAGCATACAGTTGTGACTGGACCTGACACACCTTGTATTCTGGGAATTGATTTTCTGAGAGAAGGGCGTTTCAAAGACCCTAGAGGTTACAAATGGGCTTTTGGAGTAGCATCTGTAGAAACTGATGGACAAAAGCTGAAGCTGTCTGTTAGACCTGAGCTTTCTGATGAATCTGCAGTTGTGGGACAACACAAGGTTCAGGACATTAAATTGCCGGTTGCTTCTCAGACTGTGCATCACAGACAATACAGAACCAACCGTGACTCTTTGTTGCCCATTCAGAATCTGATTCATCAGTTGGAGAGTCAGAAAGTCATCAGCAAAACTCATTCACCTTTCAACAGTCCAGTGTGGCCTGTGTGAAAGCCGAATGGAGACTGGCGTCTGACAGTCGACTACCGAGCCCTGAATGAAGTAACTCCGCCTATGAGTGCAGCAGTACCAGACATGATGGAACTCCAATATGAGCTGGAATCCAAAGAGGCCAAATGGTATGCTACCATAGACATTGCTAATGCTTTCTTCTCTATTCCCATAGCAGAGGAATGCAGGCCTCAGTTTGCTTTCACCTGGAGAGGAATCCAGTACACTTTCAACAGGTTGCCAATGGGCTGGATCCACAGCTCTTGCATCTGTCATGCAGTGATCCATGATGCTCTGGAGGAAGGTGGTGCTCCAGAACACATCCAGTTCATCGACGATATCATCGTCTGGGGTAAAACTGCTGAGGAAGTCTTCAAGAAAGGTAACAAAATCATTGACATTCTTCTGAATGCAGGTTTCGCCATCAAGCGAGACAAGGTGAAAGGACCTACCAGAGAGATCCAGTTTCTGGGAGTGCGGTGGCAGGATGGACGCCGACACATTCCAGTGGATGTGGTATACAGGGTCTCTACCATGGCAAATCCCATGAACAAGCAAGAAATTCTGCGTTTCTTGGGGATAGTGGGATTCTGGAGACTGCACATTCCTGGTTACAGTCAGATTGTGAAACCTCTGTATGATGTGACTCGAAAGAGAAACCATTTCCACTGGGGAACCTTCCTACCCCACCACACCTATAAGTCCATTAAAGATTTCAATGAGAATAAATATAATTTCCCAATATTACCTGAACTGTCTACCCTCACTTACACAGTGCTTTTGACTATTATGATTAATCATCTCTAATCAATTGTACCATCACAGCTGGAAAGTCAGAGAATGGCTTAGGTTGGAAGGGACCTCTACTCCAAAATCCCTGCCATGGGCAGGGATTTTGGAGTAGAGGTCCCTTCCAACCTAAGCCATTCTCCCTGCCAGGGGCAGGGATGCGTAGATCGAAACGAAGAAAGCACAGCTCTAACTCTACCCCAGAGATATCTAGTGATGAGGAGAATGCAGAATCTGTATCACTATAATAACATATTAAACATATTAAACAACTCTGCCTCTTGGATTGATAAAAGGAAAAAGAAAGTTTAAAAGGTTTGGATGCTGAGTCTAAGAATTTAAGAATAAGGCCTCTGAAAAGAGAACTGGAATGCACAAACAAAACCAAAAAAAGCTTTGGAACATAAGTGTTTTGTTTTTACATAATTGACATTTTTAAATAGACTGAGTTCAAATTTATAAACATTTTCTCAGTAACATCCCCCTTCCAAAAAGCATTTAGTCAAAATATTTCAAATCACCCTAAATCATGACTTCATAGATGGTGACTTGAATACTCACAGTGATGCTTTAGAAGAATTACAGCAGCAGAAATCCTAAATACATAGCAGAAATCTTTATAGGATTAGAGACTGACAAAAATAAATTCAAAACAAAACACATAGGCTGCATCGCAGGGGTGATGCCTCGGACAGCCTGAGTCCTCTCACACCTGCACCCAGGAGCACTTCCAGATCACCTCTCTTGATCAGAGGAAAGGAGGCTTTAGGGGCAAGACACCCTTGCAGCACCCTTGATCCAATTCTTCACACATCATGTATCCTTGGGGAAATTTATGCAACACTGCTAGGCAGACATGTAAAACAACAGACTCAAGGCAGAAAACAAGGACACTCTCTGGATTGAGAAATAGAAGACGACAATGCATGAAGAAAGAATGATTTTTTTACTGGTTTTTTATTCCCAGACATTGCAATTTTGCATTCTCCACATCCACAACCTTGTGGCTTACTGATCGGTCCTGAGGAATGATGTCAGGTACTCACAAGTTGTATGGTTATTCAAAGGGGTTCAGCAGTCTCCTGTCCTCAGCTCTAGCATGAACTCTAGCTTGTCAACGCAGCATGACTTCAGCTGCTTGGTCCCCAAATGAAAGCTCCTTGAAAAATGTGCTGGTGAAGGGAATAGCTCTATGCAGACAAGACAAAGCAGCGCAGGGATGCAGGCCTCACAAGGCAGGAAACTGTGCCCTGGCAGACAGGGCTGCTCCAGATCCCAGACATGGCTGATGGCAAGTCAGGCATCTCTGCTAGGCCATGTCTGATTTACTGGCATGAGAACTCAGGTTGAGAGAGTAAGGCAAGGAGAGAGAGCGCACACAGGGAGGTAGCTGACTCCAGAAGGCAAGGTGGCATGTGGGAAACGAGAGGAGAAAGGCCAAGGCTGTGCAATGTTGAGAACATTCAAATGCAGCATGTACTGGCAGCAAGACCAGTGTGCTTAATCACTTCACTGTATACAAGCACTCCAGGAACACTGCAAGTAAGCAATCACTGTCAAAGCAGTCTGTGAGATGGCAGACTATGAGGAAGATTGGATTGGTCTACCAGCCTTGGTTTTGGCACTTTGCTAACAGCATAGCAGCAAGGCTTTCAGCCTCAACAGCAGCCAAAGGGTGGTATCAATGTGGCTAGTTCCGATCTCACAGAGGTTGGAGCCAGGAAGAATCACCTGAAGCTGTACAGATGTGATCTTCTTGGTAAAAACATTGTGGGCAACTCTTCAGCCAATCTATGTGGTTGCTCCAGTGCTGTGAGACAGTGCAGCCCTTCCATGTACCAGGGTTTTTGATAAGGGTCTCCATAAAGTGTTTAGAGGACCAATGGGAGTTTTCAGTGTGTTCTACATTTCTGCCTTGATTGAATGAATAAATTATTACATGGACAGCTCTTGATCTTGTGACAGCAGTTGTGGTAGTTCTGATCTGTGCACTAAAATACCCCACATACTTCTCTCCAGTAGCAAGAAGATCTGCTTTAGACAAAGAGGACTATAGTAGTTCAACAGATGTACTTTTACATCAGGAGTGTTAGAAAATCAGTCCCTGGAGTCCTGACTGAGCATTATGGGGTCATGATCCAAAAGCACAAGACACTACAAATGCCAATTTGGTGTTGCGTAACCTAGCATTAGTAACATGCCTCTGGCATGAAATGATACAATATTCTGGGACAAGATGTAAGCAACATAGAGTGAGAAGATACTGAATCCTTCAGATGCATAGAATGTTCTCAGGCCAAATACAATCTACTTGTACCCAATCTAAACACAACTGAATTGGTGATGATACCAAAACACAGCAGATCCCAAAATAAACAGATTTTCAATTTCTAATTATAATGGACAATTGAATTGTTTGTTTGGGGGTTGGGGTTTTGTTTGTTTGTGGGGTTTTTTTTGTGGATGGCCTGCAAAGTCCATTTTTCTTTTCATTAATTTAATTGCCATAAACTTCAGAAACGTGATATTAAGATGGCCTACTGTTAAAAGAACAAAATAAAACAGTGAGGCTATTTATGACATCAGCCTCATAAAAGGTGCATGAAAGTGTTCAATAGCTGGAGACATGAAGTGCATTTTCGTAGAGAAAAAGTCAACAATGCAGAAGTCATTGCAAATTGTCTATGCCACCAAGGTTTCACATAAACTCTCTTCTACAAAGTATTTCTGTCACCTAAATGAAGACCTGGCAGTCTTCTGTGTGAGTACCACATAATCTCCTCTCCTTAAAGGTAAGAAAATAATGTTTGATGGTTGTTAGCACAGGTCCAGGATTTCACCAAGAGAAGACAGAAAACCTTGATGCTTTCCACAGTGTTGTAGAAAGAAGCTAATGATTCCTCTTAACAAATAACAAAGACATACCAGTGGCATATCACTTTGAATGGCACTGATTTCCCTTTATTAATTTGAAATGTTTTCTTTCTTGCACTACTTTTCATGCAACTGAATAGTTTGTTTATATGGTTTGCATGCACTTCAATATTTGAGAAGTTCATCATGATACAGCAATCCTACAGGGCACCTTTAAGTAAATGAGATTTCCCTTAGCCTGTTTTGACGAGTCCTTTCCTATTAGATGCCGTGACTAGATTGGATTAAACAAGTGGTGTTCTGTATGTGGCTGTATTGAAAAACAACATCACAGCTGCTTGGAATAGGGAAGTACAAGTATCTGTGAGTCTGCACTACATGAAAGCAGATGTGCAGGGACTGGGCAAATCCTACTCATGGGTGAGGGGAGCAGCACATGAAGTGTTTAGCTGTTTCATTATCAGCAAGATAACTCTGTTTCTAAGATGCTGGTGTATTGTTCACCATTTGTGTGTTCAATAAATAGTGAACAAATGGGGGTTTTAAATATTGTCTGAATGCAATTTTTTCTCTCTCTCCATTGAAACTGTTAGGAGCCTCAGAGGGTAATATTGAAATTAGCCACTGTTCATTTTCCTTAGTTCCATCAGGATCCAGTCCATGGCTTCTTGGTCAAACAAACAAAAATATCAATGCAGAAGGGAGAAAAGACTGATACTAATAAATAAAATCATACTCAAGCTGTTGTCACAGATTTCAGCATGTTTCCTTTGTGAATTCAGCTCAAACCCCCTAGAATGCTTACCCAGAGAGATAAGGTGATAAGAGCTTGCTCATGTATGCAATTGTGAGGGACTAAATCTTGTCTCTCTTGATGTGACTCAACAAAGATAAAATCACCTTTGTTGCTTGCCCAGAAAATAGCTGATGTGTATTGGGCACATACACACTGGCCACTGGATAACGACTCTCTGGAATGTGCATAGAAAAGATCATCTCTACCCATCAACTACCCCAGAAAGGGAGGACGTTGCAAAGGATAAAGATTGCTCACCAGACTGCAGCTGCCCTGGAAATCATGGGTAGAGGCCACTGCTATCAATACTCTCTGGAATATGCATATTCACCACCTGGACACATCCCTAAAAAACTGTATGAAAGATCTGAGCAACTACTGCCTCAGGAGATGGAAAAGACCTGGACAATGCTGCTCTGAAGAAAAACAAAGAAAATAGCAGGAGATACAAGGACAGAGACATCACCATGTAGCCTGAAAGAAACAGACCAGGAGGAACCCTCTTGCCATGTCCTAAGTTCCGCCTGCTGCAACTCATGGAGCTGAAGAGGCTGCTCAGAGAAGGGCTTGGACTTGGTCTTTGGGATCTCTCCCTCCCCTGCTCCGCTGGAGGACAGTGCAGCCAACAAGGATGACCTCTCTTCCATGCCAAAGCTGCAGCAGCCTTCCTCCACAGACCCAACATCTCCTCCACGCCAAAGCGGCAGCACCCTTCCTCCACAGACCTAAACAGTCTTGGGGGGTGAGGGTGTGGTAATATAATTCCTTCACTCTTCTCTCTCCCTCTTCGCTCTATTTTTCTCTCTCTCTCCTTCTGATCCACTTTATTCTGCTAATAAATAGCCTCACTGCTGATATTTTGGCCTCGTTTGTGCCTTTAATTTCATAACATGAGAATATTCAAAAGAACTGAGTCTCTTTCCTTCTCTGGACGGAGACAGCAATGTGCACAGCTTCCATGAGCAATGCAAAGCAATGCATTTCAAGGTGTTATTCTCCCATATGGATACAGAGAAAGTGGCAAGCCTGCCAAAGACTGGCTGACCCCAACTATTCTGATAATGTGATGGCCTCTCTTCTGCTGTCACTCCAGCCCCCACAAGGGTAGGTAGTCGTGGTTTTATTGCATCTGAGAGGGTGAGTAGAAATGTAGAAGGCTGCTCTTGAAATGTCAGCCTGATTACAGGAATTACTGGGACAGCTGTGAACAAGCTCATTTCTGCAAAATCTGTGGCCACAGAGTCTCAACATCATAGTCAGAATTTGTATGAACATATACATCTTTTGGACATTTAGTAGGCATTTCTACAGTCCTCCCTCCTTCATAACAACAATTAGGTTTTGTGTTTTATGGGTATGAGATATTTGAGCTAAGATTATGTTGATTCTTGAAAGCATATCCCATTTTGCTATGGTATTTTCAAAGGAACTACAATCTTATCATATACATCTGTCCAGGTTTTAATATAATCAGCAAAGCATATGGTTATGCATATTAACATACTAGGAGAAGACACTTTGGGCAGACTTCAGTTTTCAGCTTTGATAACCTGGCTATTTATATGCTGCTGGAAAGCATTCCAAATGATACAGTGATGGCCAAAACCTGCTTTGTTTTGAGGGTGCAGATTTCACTGACTGAATCAGGATTTAAGTGCATACACTAGTGCTAACCCAGAAACTTAGGAATTATACATTTGATATTTTTCAAAATGCTGTTGCAGTTTGATGCAGAGAAAGGCCAAGGGATGAAAGTTGTGTAAGTTTGGAGATTTTAATATATATCACCAACACCTGTCTTCTAACTTTTGCCTTTCTTGGTTCCAACATTCCTCTACATATTCTTTGGGCGCTAAATGTTTACACAGAGGCGAGGAGACACCGTTGCCAGAATACTTACAGCAGTACAGAGCCCTGTTTCAAAGCAAAAAAGCATTGTTGACAAAGCATGGCCATAGGCTTTTGGGAGCTTATGAGATAAACTGATTATCACTTCTGAGATAAACTAATTTTAAAAAAACTCAGTATACAGAGCAGGAGAATCTAAGAGTGATACAAAAAGCCCAAAAGTCATTACTGAATCATCAAGTACATCTTATCCATAAGTGAAACAGCTGAGTCTAAATTACCAAGGAATCAGAAAAAACAAATGGCCTTGCAAGGAGCCTTTGAAGTCTTCCAAAGGTCAGTTGGAGTGAAAGGCCTATCATTGCATTCTCTACTCTGACCCCTGCAAAGATTTTCTTTTGGCTGATGAGTATTTTTTTTGCATAAGGATTTCAACTTTTAACTATTTTCTCAGCCCTAATCTTAGGTCAATGCTTTTTGAGAAATTCCAAGCTCTTATTAACTTAGAGCCAAATGTCTAAATAGTGCCCCTTAAAATAAAAATATTTTCTAAATTTTTTTTTTTTTTTTTTTAAAAAAGGTCTGAACTGATTAATGTTTATTTTATTTTTAAAGAGCAAAGCCTCAAGAAAATGATTGCTGGGGAGAAAAAAAAAAAGGAAGAAAGTTATAGGCTTCTACAATGCCTCTTACAGTATAGAGTGACAATATTTGCAAACTGTCTTACTGCATCTTCCTTACCCTACAAAAAGGCCAAATCAAACCAACATGACATGCTAAAAACAAAATGAAGGTATTAGAAAGTATAGAAAGCAAACAAAACAGGATCTTATAAAAAAGTGTAAATCACTAGATTCTGCTAGAGGTAAATTTAACTTCTTATATAAAGACAGCATTTTTAAGACATCATCTGACACCTTAGTGCAACTATTAAAAGAGGACAGACAAACATTATTTACTAAATTAATATACAGGAATCTTCTGAAATAATTTATTGCCCAGGAATCTGCAGCCAAAGGAACTGTATCTGATTACTCTTTTTTCCATCCTCTCTGTTCTTTGCACCCTGAGATTATTCATCATTCAGCTGTGGGCAAAAAAGCACACTCAATAGCTTTGTAACCATGTGTGGTGGCATACTGCTAATACATCTGTCCATGGAGAATTGTCTCTCTTCACAGAAGCATTCATTGGCCTCTTTAGTAGTGCTGTGGCTTTGTGGCTTTTTGCCCAGTACTGCTTGCTAAAAGTAGTTGTGGTTGATGCTTTCCTTGGAATCACTTTCACTGAGTGAGTGCTAGAGAGACATTATAACACCTAAATCCCACTCAGGAACAGCAGGACCTTTACCAAGACTTAAACCTTGCTGCAATGAGTTTCACTTGGCACTTCTCGGACACAACTTAGAGCCTATCTCAATAACCAGCAAACAGAGATGACTAAAAACTGTATCTGAAATACACTGCTGAGATGTCACTGCAACTGCCAGCATTCCTTCCAGCCCTGCATCCCAAACACAACCGTAAATGTAGTCTTACAAGAAGGCAACTTGCATTACTTTCCGTAAGTCTATACATAAGTCCACAACATTCCATCTCCTGTCAAATCCCTTCAAGTTTTAATAAAGTAATATTTGCATTTCCCATTAAAAAAAAAATCCAGACAATACAGATTTCCTTGGCAGTGTTACCCACATCACTTCTAAGAAGTTACTGGGTTTACTGTCTTTGTAGGCAGTAATTTTTTATGAAGAACAGGACTGTAATGAATTTCAAATTTCTTTCAACCTCTTGTTACAGTTGATAAATACTCTCTCATAAGTACTGCTGCTCGGCTCACATGTTGCCTGTATTCTACCATATCTAAAGAAAGGCAGACAGAATGCTCTCTTGTTTTCTTAACATTTCTTGAGATCTCTGCAATCTGCTTTTGTCTTGACAACTTAATCTGAGTGGATAAAGTGGGTTTTTTTGTTCCCTCCTAAGTAATGCTAATCCATATTAGCAGAAATTAATGAACACAAACCAGTATATCAATCAAACCTATCCAAAGCATTTCTGTATGCTCATTTATGTACATAAAACACGAGGGAGATGATCGATTTTGTTTCTTACCTATGGAGTGCTGCAGAAAAAAGTATTATTTAATAATATTATTTAACCACAAATGAGCATTTTTCTTTTTTGTTTTTTAATACAACTGAAATCTGTCACAACTGGGAAGATACTCTTCCCTTGAGATATCCTTGAGAATCAGCTTTCTTCAAGAATAAAATCCAACTGCAGACACAGCTAAAAGCATGACTCCAAGTGTTGACTGGGCGAATTTTATGAGCAAGCATCATCAGAGATGTGCCTTCGTCTGAACGTACGTGGCAACAGACAACTGCTATGCAGGATGTTCTACCACTGGAGATGACTCAAAGTTTGTCAAAATCATGAGCAGAAGGGAGGAGGGGCCCTGGGATGAAGGGCTTGGTGAAAATTCTGGAGCAGCAGGTAGGTGTTCCTGGCAGTTCCCAAGATGTGGAGGCCGGGAGCCCTGACCACTCCTCCTGGGAGCTGTTACTGCCTCGGCTCCAGTTGTCACTGTTTCATATGTAATCTCTTGCTCTGCCTGCCTCACAGCACAGACAAACTGGGCAGCAGAGCTGTGCCTTGGTCTCCTCTTCCAGTAAGCTCTCCCAGCCACATTCTTTGCTTAGATCTGAATTGGCCTTCTTGTCTTGGGAAAAAAAAAAAAAAAAAAAAAAGAAAATTTTGCCATTTGGCTGCAGTCAGTGGTATGGAAGTCCAAAAAGTAACAGGGAAACGGAAGCTGGGAACTTCAGAAAATAAATGAAAGAAAGGACACTGATAAAGGATAATGATGATGGTCAGAGCTAGAAGGGATTCTGCAGACAGAAAGAATTATTTAATAAGATTTTATGTTCTACATTTTGGGAAAGAGACAGATAATGTATACATACCAGAAGATGTTCACGGTGTTGATGGTGATGATGGATGGTAATTTCCCTTCCCAGTTCAGAAGGAAATCAATTGGGAGCTCCAAAAGGCAGGCTTTTTAAAATGGATGTGTTCACATAACTTCTGACAGAAGTTGCTGATGAGCTCTCTGAACTACTAGAAATTATTTTCAGTAGCTGTCAGAAGTTGTAAAGTGCCGGAGGACTGCAACAAAGGCAGTGTTGTGCAATACTTTAAAAGGGTAAGTGAGTTAACCTGAGTAATTACAGCTCTGTCAGCTTGACATCCATTTTGGACAGAATAGCTTAGGAGCTGACGTGGAACTCCAGTAGGGGAAAAAAAAATAAGGGAATGGGGCAATATATCAGGTGCCAATCATTATGTGTATGTGGAAACAAGATCTTTCAAATTTAGTTACACAAATATATTTTATCAGTGGATTTACAAGGCTGGTTATGAATAACGTCAATGCAATACCGTTAGATTTCCACAGAATGTCTGCCTTCAACTTGCCTGACATTTTGGCTATGAATATGGAATTATAAGAACTAGTATTGCATATATAAAATTGATTAGTATCTGGCTGGTGTGTTTCAACATATACTTGCAGTGAAGGAACACTCATTGAATGGGTATCTGTTTATTATGTCCCATAAGAAACTGTTCTTAGATTTTACTACTTAACATTAAACGGTGACCTGAAAAAACAAAAAATACAAAAATATTACCAATAATGTTTGCAGATGACAGAAAGATTGGAAGACAAATTATTAATGCTGCATGATCTAGGTAATTCAGTAAACTGAGCAAAGACAAGGACATAGGCAGTTAAAAACACGTACAAATTTAAACTCTAAGGAACTAAAAATGCTGCACATACAGGATTTTGGATTCCATCATGGGAGGCAATGCCTGGCTTAGGGATTATAACAGGTAAGCACTGAAGGTGAGGCTATGGCTAAAAATAATAGAATTGGATTTTATTTATGAAAGTAAGAGTGATACTGTAGTAGCAGAGAGATCATACTACCTTAATTCTACTTCACAGCATTATGACTGCTTCTGCAGTGATATCCAGCACTATAAGTTATTGCAAATGTTTCAAAGAGTAGCCATCAAGATCATGAAAGACAGGAAGATGCGACTCAACTATCCAAGGGCTCAAACTTTGATAAGAAAAAAAATAACTCTCCAATGCAAAAACCAAGAGCAATGTGCTAAGCAGCTTTTAATTGTAGAAGGAATGAAATTCTGTAAAATCATTCCAAGAGAACTGTAAGTATTAAAGAACTTACCAGGATGGATTTTAAAATGGCTTAAGTGTATACATGCAATTAAACTATATGAAGAGTCCATCAAAACGATGCTTGAAGAATTGTGTGGGTTTGAGTTGGACTCTATCTGCTCAAGTGGCACTAAAGGTGGACCTCTGTCTGTACTCTGCAGTTGTAAAATATGTTGGAGTTTTTTTCTATCCTCATAATATTGGCATGGAGTGGGGAGGAGTGAGTGAGTGGCTATGTGAGTGGTTGGATGTTGGCCAGGATCGGCCCACTACTTGGAACAATGAACACAGAAAAAGTTCTTGTGAAATACAGCAGAGTAACATTTGATAGTAATGCTTCACAAAATGGCATTCTCCTCTTCTCACAGGAAAAGGTGATGCAGAATCTCTTCCAGATGGCATGATCAGTGTGATAACATGTACAATGAAAATCACCACCATGCTTCTCTGCTTGGCTCTTACAAAGAGTGCCATAGAACAAAGTATTTTTTAAACACTGAAATAATTTATTTTCAATTGTCCAAAGAACTTTTCCTCATAATAAATACAAGAAGTAATCACCTGTCCCTACAGCTTCAGCTGCAACCAATTACCATTTCAAGCTCAGTTAGGATTAAAGTAAAATGTCACTTGTTTATTTTCTTCATGTAACTGTGAAACGTATTTGATTCTCTCTTGTCTCCTGGATATATCCCTAATTACCAATGAAGCAGAACTCTTTAGTGCATGAAGAACTTAAAAGCTCTGAATAAAATCAAAGTTCCAGAAATTAAGACTACAACATCTGTGCTTGCAGGTGTGCAACATCCCCACCCTCTTGTTCATTAAAATGTATGCCTTTGCCTGTTGGTATGGCGAGCATCCTTTCCCCTTTATTCTAAATAACAATAGCCTTTGTCACAACAAAGATAATTAGTAGTAGCATAAAACCAAGTTTCCCTGAGACTGAAATTCAAATGTACATTACCATGAAGCAATTTTTAATAAATATTTACTTTTTTAGACTCTATACCTGAAGTCTTTCTACACAGAAAAAAAAGACAAACTGAAGAATTAGTATTCCTGTTAGTAAGATGTACAGGCGTTCCTTCAGCTCCCCTGCTTTATAAGCCTCTTTCTTCAGAAACATATACATTTTCCTCCTATGCATGTACATTTGCACTGAAATTGTGTAATAATTATACCCAAAAATTCTTCCTGCAGAAATCAGTGGCAAACCTTCCACTGACATCAATGGAATCAAGTTGAAAGTGGATTCTGATTTTAGAGCACTACTGAAAAAGAGTAACTTGGCAATAAGGGTAATATTTTTCCAGAATGCAATACCTTCTGAAAATAGTAAACAGACAACTGAGCTCCTTAGAAATTGCTCTAAGACCCAGGCTTGGAAGAGAGATCATACAATCACAGAATATTAGGGTTTGGAAGGGATCTCACAAGATCATGCAGTGCAGCCACCCTGCCAGAGCAGGATCTCCTAGAGTAGGTCACACAGGAACACATCCAAGCAGGTTTTGAATGTCTCCAGTGAAGGAGACCCCACAACCTCTCTGGGCAGCTCATTCCAGTGTTCTACAGGCCTCACAGTGAAAAAGTTATTCCTTATTTTCACATGAAACCTTCTATGCTCCAGCTTGCACCTGTTGCCCCTGGTCCTATCATTGGGCATCTCTGAGAAGAGCCTGGCTCCATCCTCCTGACACTCACCCTTCACATATTTATAAACTTTAATGAGGTCACCTCTCAGTCTTTCCTCCAGGTTAAAGAGACCCAGCTCCCTCAGCATTTCCTCATAAGGCAGATGTTCCATTTCCTTCATCATTTTTGTGGCTCTGTGTTGGACTCTTTCAAGCAGTTTCCTGTCCTTCTTGAACTGAGGGGCCCAGAACTGGACACAATATTCCAGATGTGGCCTCACGAAGGCAGAATAGAGGGGAGGACAACCTCTCTCCACCTGCTAACCACTTCTAATACACCCCAGGATACCCTTGGCCTTCTTGGCAACTAGCTCACATTGCTGGCTCGTGGTCATCTTTCTATTCACTATGACCCCCAGGTGCCTCTCCTCTGTGCTGCTCTCCAACAAGTCTGTCCTCAGCCTATGGAAAGAACAGCATGGAGTTGTTCTTTCCCCAGGAAGCTGCAATACAGAACGGTACAGACTGCGATTATTAGGGGATGGTATGATGAGAGAGAGGCAGAGTCAGGTAGAAGTTTCTTATAGTATATTTCCCCTTCTGGAAGGTGTAGATTTGGTGAAATCAAATGACAATAGAAGAATCTTTTCACTTCCACAGATTTCTCCCCAAAACAAGGCAGCCTGGTGCTGTCTTGAGGCAGCTCCCAGTCACTTTCTGTGTTCTGCTGGCTACAAAATGAAACCTGCCTATTAAACAATAGAAGCATGCATAGTGCCTATTCTGAATACAAATTGCAATCTGCTATTTTAAAACCATTTCTGTTTCACAAAATACTGTGTATTTTTAAATTTAAGTTAATATGAGTTAGAAGCTAGACAATTTAGGACAGTTTTCTTGGAAGCTGAAGTTCATACTAGTATAAGGAGGCTGGCAACACCAAAAGCTAGCAGCACCAGTAAGTTAGCAACCTTTTACTTTAGAAGTCTTTGTGTGATAGAGACACAGAAGTAGTTTCCTTCTTTTTAGTCTTTGCATGTTATTTTCCTGCACGTATTATGACAAAAAAAACCTAGCAGCTGTCTGAGCTTTTGAATTTAAACACGTACAAATCAGCAGTCTAAAAGTGTTCATTAAAAGACAGAGAGGAAAAAATCTGGGTGACATTTGCCTTAGTGCAATCCAGTTTCTGGCATATGAGTAATAAAGCAAAACAAATAAAATATTTTAAAATAAATCTGAATTATTGCATGGATAAACTTGATGAAGTTTCAGCATTTAGTTAGCTGTCTACTTACCTTGATCCTCTCTTTACAGCACTCCACTTGAAATTTGTAAAGACAGCAGCAACTAACTTTGCCTCTCTTCAAAGCAGCACATCCAAAATCCTGTTTTGTTTTTTTTTTCTTTAGCAGGCTGTGGCCTTGCTTTAGTCTGTTCTCGCCTCAGTTTTCATAATCCTCTGATAGCCCTAGTTCTAAGCTCTTTGGTTACCTTTCTAGCCTAACCCAATACACAGACCTTTACAAGGTTTATAAATGTTCATTTTGTCAGCAGAAAGCCTGTGTCTCAGGTTGAAGTAAAACAGGACCAAGTCTGTTCAGCGAGTTTACTCTTCAGGTCTTCTAAGCAACAGCACTTTCTGAAGTTAACAGCATGTTTTCACAGTGTCTGCTTCTAGCAGAGATAATGCTCCATCTTTTTATTTTGTACCATGGATTGTTATGCAAGCCAAGGTAACTGCTAAATCCTGAGTACCACATTGCAGGTGCAAAATGTAAAAGGCCACATCTGCAGGAAGGAGCAGACAG
Organism: Picus viridis; assembly: GCA_033816785.1. Classification (NCBI taxonomy): domain Eukaryota; kingdom Metazoa; phylum Chordata; class Aves; order Piciformes; family Picidae; genus Picus; species Picus viridis. The sequence goes on along the minus strand of CM066578.1, from coordinate 27,966,873 downwards.
GACAGGTGACCCTAAACTGACCAGCAAGGTATTCCATTACAAATATGTTATATTCAGTATAAAGCTGAGGGGTCACAAGGGTCAAGCTCTCTTCTTCAATGTCTGGCATCTGAGGAAGATTCTGTCTATTCTACCTTTGCTCTCAATCTGTGCCTTCCTGAATCCAGCTCCTGAATCCAGTTTCAATCTGCCACTGAGTCCAGTCTGAGACTTTCCCAGTGCCTGTCTGCAGCATCAGTGGTGACGGTGACATAATTGTCATCTAAAGGTTGGGTTTGTTATTGGGCTTTGTATATATTTGTATATATTTCATTTTATTCTTATTATTTTCATTAAACTAAATATTTTGTTTTATTTTCCAATGCATGGCTCTCTCATTCCCTTTCTTTGTTGCTTTTCCTTGTTAGGAAGGGAGAGGGGTTAATAGAGTGTCTGCCACTCATTTATTGTCCAGCCCAGCCCTGACCCTTACAGTTTGCCTTCAATGTAAAATAAGGACATCATGACAAACTTTGTAAGGCACTGGACACTGCTGTGATGTGAGCAATCCCCAGAAACATTGTTCTGTAAGTGTATCATTAATTCTTGTCCTCTGTAATGCAAATGCTTAAAGTTAAGCTAATGCTCACATGCCTTTTATTATCAAGTAAGAGTATTCTGCAGCTTAAAGAATCTTTCCATACAGTCAGATACATGGCCAAACTTCATAGCTTCCAGTGACTTTATTAAAGCTGAATCATAGTTGTGAAAGTAAGCACAGAGCATTTTATTATTCATATGTCCTCAGGATATTAACTATAAAAAACGGTGATGTGACTTTGGATATTTGTGGTACCAGGATATTTCTGCTTCACACTTCACCGGCAGCACCACAGCTATAACGGAAGCAGAATACATTATTTTACATATATTTGAACTCAGTAGAAAAAGCTCAAGTAGGTGTGACAAGAACAATGTGTTTTCAGACATTACTATACTCTGAATTGCCTTGTAAAAGGACATTGAGACATTTGTTGCATGAAGGGACAGCATCTATAACTGTATGACGGCTGAAAATACCAATGCCCATATTTTCTCTGTTAAAACAAATATTCACAAAATTCACCACTGAATTCCTTTCTAGAAAAACTCTAGGTTAAAAATGTTAATTTTCTAGCTATCAGCATCTTGTTTTCTTGTGTAGTAGGGTTTGTTGTTGGGTTGTTTTTTTTAATTTCTTTTGCATGGGCTGTCAGATGAATCGCATCATTTTAGGTACAAAGTAGTATTCTAATTACTGAGACTCTAGAACAATGTCACTGCATTCTTTTAGAAAACTTGCTGTTTTCTTCAGTCACAGGGGCCAACATTTATGTCACACTTAAGAGAATAAGTGTTGCATAAAATCCACATGAAACTGAAAATTTCACCCCAAGCAAACAAAAATATTAAGGGCTCTGTAAACCAGTAAAATTCATAACAAGTAGCTTCTGGCAAGGGAACTAATACAGACTTAAAATAATGCATGTAAACTGCAACAGCGAACAGAATCTGATGGAGGGGATTATTTTGTCCTGAGTTTCTCTTCCTTTACAATCAGTATCAACAACACAGGATGCCACAAATTTTCTGAGGCAGCTGAGCAGATGTGCAAACACATGAAGTTAAGCTATGGTTTGTAGGGGAAGTGTTGCAGTTTGGGCTGGGTGCCCCCCTGCTTCCTGTGTCCAGAGGTCCAGCCCAGTGGGTGGACACAGGAAATTGGGTATTTCTACCATAATTCTCTGCACCACTATAAGATCTAATGCGAGGTCTAAGCACCTCCTCTTTCTTCCTCGCCGTCGCCCGGTAATGGGGGAGTTGTTGTCTCCCGGCCATGGGCCTGGCTAGGCCCAAGGCCACGGGGGATGGGCAGTCTCAGATCTGGCCAGCTGAGACTAGCCTAGCAGTGGGGAGGAGGGGGGAAGAAGGAGCCCTGGGGGTCTTGGATGTACCCCCAGGTGGGGATGGGATTATCTTGGGACTGTTTGGGATTTCTTTTGTCACTCTGCTTTTGGCTTTCTGTAAAGATTCACTGCTTTTCCTTTAAACTTTCCATCACTTTTGCAATCCGTTTTGTTTTGAGTTGTTTTATTCTGCCCGTGGTGGGGAGGGTTTGGAGGGGGGCTGCCTAACCCATCACAGGAAGATTTGCCTTTGCTTGAATTAGGGAAGGTTATGTTTGGTCTCTGACTTAGAAAAGAACGTAAACATCTTGTAACTGAAGGGAGAAACTTGGCAGAATTTGTTTGGATGTGTTAGAATATTGTTTTGTTATATTAACTTACTGTATGCCTTAATTACATGCACACCAGTAGAAAATAACCAATTAAGATGTGACACCTGTGTCTTCTGATAGAGCGTATAACCTTGCTGCGCAACGTTATAAACGTCTTCACCTGCTAACATCTTGGCCTGGAAGCTGTGTTTGTAGTGCCTTCAGGGTGATCAAACACCAAAACCCTATTACAACAACTGTTTAAATAGAAGTTTTTTCCCCCTGCCTGATTATATACTCAAAACTATCCATAAATTAACAAGATTTAATGCCAAAACCAACTGCCAGCTCTTCATATTTGACCACCTGTATAATACCAACCCATACATTGACTCCAAATCCCACTGTACTGGGCCCAGTGCCTTGAATTTTGAATAAAACTGAACTGGAACATCTGCAGTAAATTTTGATTAGACAGCATCAAGTCTGAAAATGTATCACTTTCCTCAGTCATTTGTCCCAGTGGTTAATCACCATCACAAGTAAAAATGTTTGTCTTTTCTTTCTAATTTGGAATTGGTTGGCTTACCAGCAATTGGCGCTTGCTATGCATTTAAACATTAAGATACAGAGCCTTGTATTTCCTATTGTTTTTGTGTGCTTGGAGGAAATTAAACATTTTTTGATAAATCAAGCTGCATGTCTTTTCAACAAACTAGTCAGATTAAGTTCATTTAGATTCCTGCTATGAGGTTTTCTTTTTCAGCGCTCAAATGACTTAGAGTTTTACTCCAAACTCTTTGCAGTGTTTTAACTTTCTTCTTAAAACACTGACAGCAGAAATGAACAAAGAATAGCAAAATTAATAGAAACAATCCTTTGATGACATTAGCTTTTTGTGTTTTGGCTTGTTTGGCTGCTTTTTATGCAGCTCCTCTATAGCCGTATAGCATATTCGGGACTTCTTCAGGAACACAATCCTCCTATGTAAATTGCATACGTGCTTTATGCCTGTATTTATGGTTGACATTTTGCTGTATTAGCATGCCTTTTCTCAGATTTGGCCTAATTTACCTTTCCTTTTGTCCCCATTTACTGCCATTTCATAAATCTGCATATCTTGTCAGCAGTTATGCATTGTATATCATTGATGAAGGCAGTGAGGCATTTGTCAAGCTCTGTGCAATGCAGTAGACATAATCTCATTTCATGGTCACCCTTTACTTGCTGAGGTCAGTGTGCTGAGTTTTAATTTATGCAACATCTGTTTTCCTGAGAATGCATAGTGCTTTTTAAAATAAAGATACCCTGTAATACTATTTCAGTGCCTGCAGAAATCCAAGATATTTCATCTGCACTTTCATCTGCAGCAACCAGGTTTTCACTTTCACCAGGGAATAATATCAGGTTTGTTCGAGAAGACCTGTTTTCCATAGAGTAACACTGATTGCTTTTAATTTAATTACAATTTTTTGTCAGCTGAATCATTGTCATTATTTTTCTGGGAATTGCTCTCTTGGTAGCCAGAGCTGTCTGGCAGAGCTCATTTGCCTTTTACATTCGGATTTTTGGCATAATTCGATACTGTCCTTTTTTGTGGTTCCATAATATATAGAAACCAATATTCATAGCTTCACTTGACTTCATAACATCAGTTTTGAACATTACTGTCCTCATGCTGCAGAGTCAGACTTTTACTACAACCTTATCCTCTGATTTTGCAGTATACCAACACTGAAGAACACCATCACATATATGGTTAGGGGCATGTGTTTAACAGAATATTAGCCACCTCCTTCTGAGGTCAGTGACAATTTCAGAAGAATCTCCGGGAAACCCTTCCTGTCATTCTTGTAGTTTCTCTTGCAGGTTGGCCCATTGCCTTAAACCATTCTGAACAGTTATGTAGGAGAGGATTTTAACTTTCCAGTTTCTCAAATCATCCTATCAGTTTTAGCAACGCTGATAATACAGCCTTCCTTTATAGCACTGCCAATACTGTTTCACATATTGGCTGCACAGGCGAGACACTGAGACTGCAAGACGTGAGTTTCCAGTCAGAGAAATATGCTCGTGCTAGGAGGATCATCATCTTTCAGTACCCTGCTTGATGATCTACATGCCAAACTACCATTTACTAAAGCCTCTCCAAAGCACCATGCGTGGGGGGAAAAGCTTATAGGAATAAGTATGAAAGGTTTTCTCATTGCCTGATAATTAATTACAAATTTATCTTTTATATTCTACTCCATACAGGAGAAGACATTCAATGAACACTGGAGCCTGGCCAGACATTTTAAGAAAGCATTTATGAACACTTACTCAGATTTCAAATAGCTGTTACTTAAGCAGTATTTGTGCCTTGTTCTTCTTGTTTAAATAAATGTTTGGGAGCTTAGCAGCCTGTACAAATCCATCTGTATCCACAGATGAATAAGGATGAAAATTCCTGGTCAGGCAACTGCAAACTGTGACTGCATTTAAGAAAAATGAAAGTTTGCTCTTCAAAGAATTTGCAAAGAGAAACAAGAGTTAAATTCACTGGGGAATTTGTATGGGAAGAAGTGAACCAGATTCAGCCTTCAATTTGGAAGGAAAAAACACATGTATTAATATCCAGTATCTGTGCAAATGCAACAAACACAATTTGCCATCACACAATTTTCTATTGCTTTTGATTAAGTAGGAAATCTTTCTAGCTGTGGGATTCACAAGCCCTGTGGATTCTTTGTGCTTTCTGAGGAATGTCAACTCCATAACCTACAAAGATAATGTCGGATAGCCAGGCTCAGCCCCATTCAGGATCCATTGGGCCACCATCTATCCTCAGTGAGCACCACATCAAGAGCTTTACAACTACACTTGCTCTCTGCATTAGCACAGAATATGATCTTCTCTTCTTTCCCTACCAGAACTGCAAAATACTGATCATTACACCATTTCTATCAAGTTTCAAAGGGGCTTATAAATCATTGCTGATAGGTAATATATCTCAAATATACTTTCAGAAATTTATTTTCTTACAAATATGTAAGGGAGAATACAAGTGAAAATTGTTCAAATGGAGGACCATGACATTCTCTAACAAACACTATGATTTTTCAGTAAACTCTGTCACACTGGTATTTGATAGACAAAAGCCATCCAGGTGGTGGCACATCACAAGAGGAAAGGACAGCTTGTGATGCACAGTACTATTCATTAAAAAACACCCCCGTGTCACAAAGCATCACTAATATGCTCAGGGTCTGTATGTAGCACTGTCAGACTGTAGGTTAGGTAATGGAAAATGGAGGTAAATCTTACAGACTGTGATTTATTTTTCATATGTGTTACTCATCTCTTCATTGAACTCAAAAAAGGAAGCAGCAATTCAACTTAGTCCTCAACAATACACCAGGCCTTTCTAACACCTAGCTATCAAAAAAAAAAAGTCTGTAATTGTGACTGTACTTTAGTCACATTTGGACAGAAAAAGCTGCGTGTGAAAAAAAAAAATCAGTAACAATAATATTTAATTTAAACCAAAAAAAAAATTATAGAAAAATGACAAAACTATTTTCAAGGACATTAAAAGGAGCAGCCAAAAGAGTGAAATACTAGCAGATTACATGAAGACTACTTAGAAAAAGATGAGGGTGAAAGACAAACCTCCAAAAGGATCAAAATAGCAGAAAAAGTACATTTCCTAAGGCTATTAAAACAAAACAAAATAAACCAAACCAAAACAAAATAAAATACCCAAATACTTTAAAAAGTCTGAGTTGCGTCCTAATGAGCGAAAGAGAACAGAGTATACTTTAACAAATTAAATACAAAACCACAATGAAACCATTTTGAAGCATAAAGACATAGAATCTAATCACTAACTATTCGTCAAAAATTTCAGAAATGGGAAACTTGCCTGATATTCAGTGATACTCAGTGATATAAAAAGAACACTCAGGGAAGATAAAACCATAACAGAAAAGTTAAATTAATTCCCTCAGTCTGCACTGCCTGTGGAGGCAAATGGGATGGTTCTCACAAAAAGGTCATTCTTTAGGTAGGATAAGACAGAACCATTGTCTCAGTGTCAGTAAAATGTATTTTACAACAAACCCATAAGATGGAATTTAACAAATTGCTACTATCAGTTAATCTGTTGTGGTATGTTGCAACCATTTAAACTGACCCAAGTACCAAAACAGATGAGAGCAGTAAAGTGGAAAAACAAATTTTATATTTTCATATAGCAGTTTTCATTTTTTAAAAAGAGTTTATACAGAGTACAGAGGCATAGAGAGTAAGCCATGAAGAACAGACAGTAAGCCATGAAGAACAGACATGACATTTCTGTAGATTTAAGATAGTTCTGCACAAAGCTAATTGGTAGGAACCATAACAAAACCACTATTCGTGCCCAAAGAAATAAATATGCCACGTTAGGGAAAAACCAACATAGCTTTTGCAGAGAAAAAACACCATACCTTAGTTTATTAAGCATCTTTATGCTTCACTAGGGTCCATGAACATCCTGTTTGTGGGCACCCTTTGTCCTGGACAAGAAATGGGTCCACAGCCCAACAGGCAGCAATGGCTACGACAGTTTCAAAGATGACAAGACTGCCATCACAGCCAACTTTGTGCTGCATTGATAGGTAAGCCAGATCTAGACACTGTTTTTCAAGATGTACACTACTAGTAATAATAATAATAGTAATATTACCATTTGGGATAAGAGCCAGTGTGAAGATTTACCCAGCAAAATTGAGCTGGTTACCGAATGGATGGCATTTACTTGCTTCACACCTCTCTCTACCCATCGCTGGTTGATATCCCTTAGCACCCCTTAGATAACTTCAGGTAAAGGGATGGTTTCTTTAGGTGAATGCAGTTTGTGTCTGGTCAGTTTCCCCTGCAGCTCAGGTGTTAATTACTGCCATCTGTGACAATGGCTTATGCTGTGAACACCTGCCACCCAGAAAATATACTGAAAACCCTGCTTTGTTTCACATGGGTCAATGATCACCAGTTAGTAACGGCCTTGATCAGTATTTTTCTGGGTTACATGTGGCAGATGCAATGCTTCTGGTCTCCCTCTACAGTTACCAGCTCACTGAAGCATCAGACCCCCGAAGGATCTTTCTCAATTAGTAACACTACTTCTAGTTACATGATTTCACTTCATATAAGTTTTGCTTTTCAGTCTGAGAAAGCTAAGCATAAGCACCTTCATATTACAAACAATATGTTCAAGGGAATATTTTAGAGGCATTTTAACAAAGATTTTTGAGAAAACCAAAGTCATGTAAACTTTTTTTAAAAGTTTGCAATGACTCAAGAATCCCACAGGAGTTTAGAAGGATCATGGGTCACACAAATCTGAAAGCAAAGGCATAATGTAGGGGAAAAAAATGAAGTAAAGCTCAAATTAATTCATGGTATTGACTGACAAATATGAACTCTGGCAATATTGCTGAGAAGGCAGGTACAGAAATTGGATGAGTCTTTTGAGTTGATTTAACTCATGCAGCTGGCAGCTGCATAGCTGAAAAGCTAGGTTATTTGTGAACTTAGGAGTGCTGCAAAGTAATACGTTTTCAAGAAGGAATTTGTCTTGATCTCCATGGTGTTTGTCACCCACAATAGTTCTGTCAACCTGAATCAATATAAATGTTTCTACCAGCACCTTCTAATAAATACAATTAATGCAGCTGATTTGGGGAATATTTTAGTCCACACTTATTTTCAAAATAATTTCTGACCTTCTTGGGACATCTCTCTCTTTTTTTCCTATCATAAAGCTTCTGAAGATGGTTACTGAAGCTAGTCAAATGGAGGGAAAAGTAGTTCGCGATATGCATTTGTGAACACACATCTTAGGCACAATTCAAAAGACTTCATAAGGTTAACCTCTAAAAGCATTGTTATGATTCTTGGTGCCAGTAGAAATATTTGCAAACTTAAAAATTTCAAGCATCGAATTTGAGTTGCTTTTCTCTCTTGTATGATAATTTTATCAGAAAGTATCAATCATTGAGAGGCATCATGGAATTACTGCTAGAACATTTTAATAACAGCTGTAGAAACACTTTGTAAGGAATTAAACACAATTGTATGAAAACTATTCCTTTGAACTATTGGATGGTTATTGCCCTACCTATCTGTAAACAGAAGTATTGTCCAGCACCTCTAAAGCCACTTTATTGAGTGCTACTGAAAGAACTTGTTCCCTGTGAAATTTGCAATAAAGTGGAAGATTCCCTCCCTTCTGACCTCTTTCAAACATATATAACCATGCTTATGATTTTCCTGTACATTGGGAGTGTGCAGCAGTGAAGTTATCAAAAATCATTGTGAAGACAATCTACCTACCATCTACTTTGATCTGAAAGTCTTTTCAGTGGTCCCATCTGCTTCACCATAGTCCATTTTAAGCCATATATTCTAGCAAAGGGAACAGCCTGGCAACACAAATCTGACAATGACAGCAATGTGCTCTTGTAGCCAAGAAGGCCTTTGCCATTCTGGGGTGTATTAGAAGGGGTGTGGTCAGGAAGTCAAGAGAGTTTCTCCTCCCCATCTGCTCTGCCCTGGTGAGGCCACATCTGGAATATTGTGTCCAGTTCTGGGCCCCTCAGTTCAAGAAGGAGTCCAGGCTTGAAAGAGTCTAGTGTGAAGCTACAAAAATGATTAAGGGAGTGAAACATCTTCCCTATCAGGAGAGACTGAGGGATCTGGGCTCTTTAGTTTGGAAAGGAGAAGACTGAGGGGTGACCTCATTAATATTTATAAATACATAAAGGGTGAGTGCCAAGAGGATGGAGTCAGACTCTTCTCAGTGATGCCAAATGACAGGACAAGGGTCAATGGGTTGAAGTTGAGGCATAGGAAGTTCCATGGAAATATGAGGAAAACATTTTTCACTGTGAGGGTTACAGAACACCAGAAGAGGCTGCCCAGAGCGGTTGTGGAATCTCCTTCTCTGGAGATATTCAAAACTCACCTGGATGCATTCCTGTGTGATCTGGTGTAGGTGATCCTGCTCCGGCAGGAGGGTTGAACTAAATGATCTTTCAAGGTCCCTTCCAACCCCTAACATTCTGTGATTCTGTGAAAACTGCTCAAGACCAGAAACATTTCAGTGCCCTTATTAAAACTAATCCAAAAACAATCAAAATTTGGGGCAATTACATTAATCATTCCCTTTCCAAAGGTGTTTCTACAAAGTCTGCATGTTTATTTCTTGGAAGGAAAATTTTGCTTAGAAAGGCATATTTGTACACTGAAATGTAAGAATAGTCCATTAGCACAAATGGCACCTGAACAGATCCATGCTACACATTCAATTTTTTATTTGCTTATTCACAAGTGTTGCATTTGGAAGATTAGGTGATAAAAAGTCTTCTTATATCATCATCTCCTGCTTCATGTATAAGAGGAACACCTAAAAGAGAGGGATTTAGTGGAGACTCTGCACTGATCACTAACCAGTGCGCAGGTGTTCTGTGGGGTTTGGAAGTTGTTCTAGCAGACAGCAATCTCGCAGCTGCTCTGCATTTTCTGGAGACAACCTTATTAATCTCTGTGCCTCCAGCATCAAAACAATGCAAATGTGGTACCCATCATCTCATCATATCTTGCTTCATCCTGGGGGGCAGCCTAATGTCTGTTCTCTGGGCAAGGAAGGAAGTGTCCCCTTGTAATTCTTCACAGTTTTATCAAATAGCCAGTCACTGCCTGGTAAATTGAGAATACCACTCAGATTATTTCACAAAGACCAGAATACCTCTCTTGGAAGGTAACCCTTAGCAAGCAGAGTTCCTTCTGTCCTTAGCATACTGTAGATTGTGCCCAGCTTAACACATGTGTTTTTGATGTCTTTGATTTCTATACGAAGTCTTGGCTTAGAGACATTCCCTTATGTGCATTTCCAGCTATGAATTACTTCCAAGCCAAGAATCCCAACACTGAATTACCTTTGAAGAATTCTTAAAATCATAAAAACATAATAGCCTTGAAAATGCCTTGCAGCTACTACACAGTAACACAACCTTCCAGTGGCAGATGCACAGATTTCTCACATCGTTTAGTGATTGCTGCCCACTCTGGAAAAAAAAGCACTCTCATGATGTGCAACTATGCTCAACTGTAACACATAACAAAATAACCAAACATAGTAACTCCCTTTTCTTTGTTCTTGACTGTGAAGTTGCATGTGTCAATTTAAATCTAAAATGAGCCACATGCTAAGTGAGCCTTTGAAAAGAGATTTCATTTGCTGAGAATTTTCTGTTCAAGTGCAATGTTTCTACATGTTAATAAACAATAGTGTAAAAAAACCTCACCTTAAAACAAGCATGGCATACCTCCATGCAACTTTATGTACTGTATATAGTTAAATGTCTCCACCACTAATTAACACTAATTAGTGTATTCACACACAAAGAAGAAACTTCCATGTCAAATGCAAAGTATGATATTGGGTACCACTTAAAGACATCATGCTACATATTGGGTGATTTTATTATCTTCATTCTCATGATGTGTAGGCTTCATGTTGAGAAAGGTGGGTGCCAATTTGGGGTTTTATTTCTGACTTTCTTTAAAGGTATAGTTGTGTAGACCAGCATTGGTTTGGACAATCAAATAACTCCAGCAATAGTATGAGTAGAGGAAGCATAAACAGAAGAGTTGAATGGTTTAGACTGAGAAAGGGCTCATTACCTCTGGACTTCTTCTGAGACCCTGCCATGAGCCAGTGTAGGCTGAGGAGCATGACTAGCTGTCACAGGTAATCAAGCAGCTCAGTGGTCTCATTGCATCCCCTTGTGGTTAGGTGGCTGCAAGAGCTGAGGATTGTCCACCCCCATGAGAACAAAGGGTTGGGTAGGAACTAAGCAGCTTTTCTGCTCTGAAGAGGTGATCAGACTGAATCTGGGGAACTTGGGAAGTGAAACAATTAACTTCTACCTGTTGTCAATCTGTGTATTTTCTAGACACGTGTCCATTTCTCCCAGTTCCTGCCAAAGTGATTATTCAACCTATGATACCCTAGAATTTCTCCCAGCACATTTTGCAGCCCACTGTAAAGACAGCGTAGAGGCCTATGAGTAAGTGTGTAGGAGGAATGTTTCTAACTACACTTTATCCCCATATTTCCAAACATAGCATGGATGGAGCAGCTCCTATTCACTCAGACGATTCTTCAGAGTGGCTTTGTGTTGTCTGCAACGAATGATCCCACTTTTAACAAACCATTTAGCAGATCTTTCACAGTGAATGCATGGGATTTAAAAAGATAGAAATGTAACAATTTACACCAAGTTTCATGAAGACTAATTTCACTTTAAGAAAAAAAAAAAATAGGAGGGGGTTTTGGAAGTTTGCTATATATTTTGAGTGGAATTTGTATCTTGAATCTAACAATAAAGTTATGGCACATACAGAATAATACTAATTTTAAAAAGTAAATATGAATCTCAAGCTGCATAATCTGCAAAGTCCTTGTGACATTTCCTAAGAGGAGACTGTTGCCTTGTGGGGCAGAACTGAGACACTGTTTTCAAAAGTATCACTTCAAAGTCTATAAAAATATCTTGCAACAAGCATTTTCCATCAGTCAGTAGCATATTCATAAAAACAGATATTTATTTAAAATTTCTCACAAGCAATGACTGAAATGACTACTTATAATGATTGTTTTAAAATGAACGAACAAACAACCTTCATAAGCTGCCTTTTGCAAAAGAAGTAAGTCTCACTCATGTTAATGAGTGAGCCTGCAGGAGCGAGCGCCCAGGTCCCTTGAGGCAGCTTTTCAGGCACTGAGTTAGCACAGCTCTCTGAAGTGCCATGAGGGGATTGATGGTGATTTATGTCAACAAAAAAAAAATACTCTTTTCATGTTTATTTTTCACCCTGACTTTCCACAAGATCTAACCATGTCTGTCAGAAACAGAGAATCTTAATGGCTCATGTCCAGCTCTTGCTAGGAATTTGTTTTCTCATCCAACTGCAAATATCAGGTCATTGCTTTCTGCTCTTACTAACCACCACGCACCACACTTTCACTGTTTAGGTGTCCAGTTTAATTCAATTCACCTTTGAATTGTGTATGTCCAACTCTCCCCTATAATATAAATATATTATTTATTCATCATAGTATATATTGTTAACTATTTTTACTTAGTCATCTCTGTGAGAATGAGAGATGTGGAGTCAGTTCAGTAACTGGAAGGAATCATAAATAGCATCCATACGAGAGACAATCAGATAAACAGCATATCTGGAAAACTGTAGCAAGAAGGTGCTCAGGTTTGCAATCTTGCACTTAAAAATCCGGGTTTGAGGCTCATTACTGGATTATAGGAATGTCATACTAATATATCACAATAAATTGCTCTCTCTCAAACACAATTACTTCTGTTGCCCACCTAGCTAGGCCATAAACCAAGGTCTCCTTCCTAAAATATCCTTTCTTTTGATATTTGAAGTTAATAAAACCTGTTGACTATGAATAGGTTGTACAGAGAAATCCTTTTTTACTAATATTCGAGATGTACAAAAACATTCTTGCCCAGACCTGCTGACAAACTATCCACTATCCTTTCTTTCCCATGGGATGTGGCTTTGCAGATGCTACTCGGACTGCAAAGGGATTTTCACTTTTCCTTCCTCTGTGATCACAATCCCAGAACGCGCATCAGCGCCAGCAGCTAATCTAGCAGTCCTTGCCGGTAGTGGCTGTTTTGCCAGCAGCCTTCCGTGGTGGTAGTGGCTGTACGTGTAAGACCTGCGCATCAGCCCCCCAGGGGCAGCCTCCGGACTCCACCACGGCGCCGCCAGCGCCGCTGCCACCTCCGAGTCTAGATGCTCGCATCTGTTAACTTTTATTTAGAAATACACGAAGCACTCCGTATGAGAACGAGGACTGGGGACGGGACTACCGGGAAGACGCACGATTTCTTGCAGGCTTTCCTGCGCTGCTGAAACCCCTCCCGTTGTCCGCAACCGCGGCGGCGCCCGGGCGTACTCCTCTGCGCCAGGGAAACAACCCCCACCCTCAGCACTTTCCTCTTTTCACCTGACGGGGTCCCCGGGGCAGAGGCCGGTGCTCTCTCGGAGAGTCTGCCGGCTTCCCCGGGGTCCCAGTGGGTAACCCAGCACCGGTGCATCTCTGCTGAGCCCCCGCGGAGGGCGCAGAGCGCCGGGGCCGGCCGGGGAGCTCCCGCGGAAGGTTGTGAGCTGCCCCATACCTACCTTCTGTGTGGACGGCGGAGACATAGGTCCAGTTGTATCGTTTGACGATGTCGAGCATGGCCCTGGCTTGCAGGGTGTCAGAGGGGACCACCCTGAGGAAGTATTTGTACAGCGTTTTGTCGCTCAGGTCGATGCTGGTGGCAGAGTAAGCGATCTGGGGGATGTCGAAGAGCTGGAGTAGATTTTGGACTTGGATAGCAACCGAGCTGGAGCCAGGGCCGATGACCCCCGCGATGGGCTTTTTCACTCTGCTCGGGGGCTGGGGCTGAGAGTCGGAGATGCAGCGGGTGCCCCCGTCCCTGTCGTCCCTGATGGAGATGAGGGAGTCCCGTATGAACTCGATGCTCTGCTCCAGGGCCACAGAGGAGTGCCAGCAGGAATCTCGGATCTCACTGCCCAGGGTAATGTTAGGTAGCAGGACAGGGTCGGCGTTAATTTTATCCAAAGTGTGAAACATGGCTTCGACTCTCTGGATGCCGTATTGCTCCCGGATTTCCCCACACTTCCTCTCAGGCACTTTCTCAGCCGGGGGCTGGTGATGGACAGAGAAGAGGGCGCCGATGATGACATCCCCGTCCATCCGAGCCACCGACCGCTGCGAGGAGCCTGCGGAGAGAAGCACCTTCCTCCCGGCACTCCTGGGCAGTACATCCATCTCCAGGAGCAGAGCAGGGAAAAACACCAGCAGCACTCCAATCATTTTGTTGCACGATGTCATCCAGACCCAGGTTACGAATTTCATGGGCTCCTCTTGCCTGCACATGGTTTAAGGACATGAAGGAAATGACATCCACGTCCCTCCTCCAATGATCAAGTTGTTCCAAATACCATCACAGCGAAGTCTTACAGCATTGCTCTCAAAGGTGACAAGGCAGCTGTCATACTAGTGACTTTTAACCTGGTGGTATAGAAAAAGGAAATAAACAGGCTAATCAGGAAATAGATATCAGACCAGAGCTCAGTAAAGCAGTCCGGTCAATGCTCAGGGAAATTTGCTTCATGAGCCTCTCAATAGGAAGTTTCAAAAGGGATTTAAATATGTCTTTATCTGCCTTGACATAAGATCACTCATACTCACATATGTTCAGTTTATACAATCCTTTTCCTGTCCACCTTTCCCTCTGCCCACGGGAAGTTTTGAAAGTTTCACGAGGTACTTAGCTCATGGGAGAAGCATCCTAGCTTGGCCCCAGCGGCCCCAGCCCTGAAAGCGGGCTGACAAGTAATTTTCTTCTTGCCTTCTGACCACCTTCTTTCTCAGCTCAGGAATTTCATTTCCCAATACAGAAAGGAGGGTGAGAAGAGAGGGCGAACTACCTGTCCTGCCGGCGACGGGAAATGTCATTTAAAGGTCAGCGAAGGTAGGCAGAAAGGAACCAGTTTACAGTTCTGATTAACTTTTCCGTGTGTAGAGGGCAAAACTCTAATTCAGCTTGGGTCACACATGTAAACGGATGAAAATACATATTAGTTACTAAGGCAACCGCGGGCGAAGTCCTTGATGTACCTTGCCGGCACGCCTGCCTTGTACGCAGGCTTCGGGAGGGGAACGGCGGCGAGCCTAGCCTTGGAGGCTAGAAACGCAGTTTGGAAGGGGAGCAGACGACGCGGCTGCCACGCCGCCGGAGATCCGGGAGTGCAACGAGGCCGGTCCGGTCCCTGTTGCACCGCGGCCCCGTCAGCACTCGGGACAGCTCCTGGCCGCCGCCCCTGCCCGCCCCAACCCAGGCCCTTTGTCCCTCCGCTCCGTCGGGCCCCGCTTTCGGCAGCTCGCTGCCCCGCTGTGCTGTCAAGCCCTCTGTGGTGGACCCTCTGTCCCGCTGTCCCGACCTCGTCACTGACGGCTCGGCTGCCCGCGGGCACCGCTGGGCGCTTCCCCGCAAACTTCTGCCTTCGGCCCGGGGCCGCTGCGGCAGTTTCTCCGCACGCACACTCGCACACAGGTTCGCACACGCTCACTCACACACACACCCCGACGCCCGGAGACCAGCCGCGGCACACAGAGCCCCAGACTGGCCGCCGTCCCCAGTCCCTTCCCGGCGGCGGTCAAGGCAGCCGGGGCCGCGGCGGGGCTGGCCGCCGAAAGGTGCAGTGAGCTGGAGACAGTCAAGCGGACGGCGATGCTAGGAGCAGAGCCACCGTCCTGGCTGTGTCTCCGCACACGCAGGCAAGCACAGCCGCCTGGAGTAGGCTCTCCCATGCAGCCACGGATCCCGTCTCCCCATGGCCTTTTGCCTGCCCCGCCTGCCCCACAGGCACCCCCACAGCTGAGCCCCGCGGTCCGTTTGGAGGGCTACCCCCGAGACGTACCTGGCCGGGTGCGGCAGTAGCTCTCAGCCTGCTCGGAGCAGGCATTGGCGGCTCTCCGGCTGCCCCGAGCTGGCGCGCTGGCGGCGGGGCGACGGCTGTGGGCTGGGCGCTGGTGCCCTCTGTCTTCAGCACCGCTCCACCGCAAGGAAAAAAAACAGGTCATCCCGGGCTCATCCATTATCTCATACTGAAGGATCAGTCATTTTCTCCCCCTCCTTAATTTCTTCGGCTATTGTCTTGTAAGCGAGCAAGCAATCATCACCCGGAGCACGCTGCGGCTGCAGGGAGGTGTTTGTTCTCACCTCCCGCATCTCTTAATTCATTATCTTCTTGCCCCAATTAACAAGGGGGAGAGCAAAAGCAAGAGATAGCTGCTGGAAGGGGCCTCAGACTATGCTCGTGAGACCCGAGATAGTGAAATGTGACGGTTTCGCTATTAAAATATTATTTATTTATATATATATATATATATATTAAAAACCATACAAACAAAAACACCCCACAAACGCTGCAACAAGATAAATCACCTGTAAGGATAAAGGCATTGAGATTACAGTTTTCAGGTCAAGATGAATCTAAATGAAGCATGTGAGAGGCATGTCAGATTAAAATAAAACCAAACTGAATAATCATAATTCAGACGACCTGCTTGCATTCCTAACACAGGTCTCGGGTGTTTTACTCGACTGTATGAAAGTTAAAGTTAGATTACCTCCCCACTGGGACCTCTATAGATATTTGCCCTACTTTTGAAAGAAAGAGGCAAGGACAGACATTTAACTATTGCTCATTCAGTGAAGGGATTGCAATGAATGCTGCCTCAGGGGTGCCTTCACCCTGTGACAATATTTGTGCTTTTTTTAACTGTCATACAACTAGTTGTTTGCCTGTGTTGTGTATTTATCCTCATGGAACACTCAGCCCAGGGCTGAGGATGGAGGGGTGCCTGTTCTCTGCTACTGGGCATGCAGCTCCCCTGGAGCCTTGCAGACCCAGTTCATGGCAGCACTGCCAAGCAGCAGACCTGGAGGGGACCTCGAGGGTCATCCAGATGTGTACATGAGGGGAGAACAAATTCCCCTTCATCCATGTTTTAGTAATTAAACTTTAGTCTCTACCCTTGGCACAACAAACCTGCAACATGTCAGCAAATGATCCCACGGTTAAGGGAAAAGTTTGTTCCACTGGCAGAGGAAGCATTTGAAAATGCTCGCATTTGTTCCTCCCAAAATTTAACACCCTGAAGCCTTCATCCCCTCCAACTTGGCACCCACAGGCAGCAAGTCTTTCTGCTGAGGCTCATGCATGGCTGTCACACAGAGCTGTTCTTCCTCCTGTGATGGTCTGAGTTTTGCTGGGATTGGAGAGCAGGTCCCCAGGTCCTGATGTCTAGCCATGACCTCAACTGCTGCCTGTCCACTCCCTGCTGCAGCAGGTGGGAGTAAGTGAGAGCTGGCAAAGGGCTGGGACTCATGAAAAGACCCAGGATGTCAAGAGGCTCTTGGAAGAAGGGCAAGAGAAAGAGAGCAATGGGACTACCAGGGCTTCAATCTTCCCCAGTGATCACAGTGGAAACAAAGGCTTCCCCCATAGAGAAATAGCACCCCAAAGAGGCCACAGTCATTCTGCTGCCTTCTGCCCCTGCCCTCTATAACATGAGCCTGCTCTCAACACAGATCTAACAGTTCTTAGCTCTGAAACAGCCCATGACTGCATTTTTTGCAGAGATACAAGCCTTCATCAGACAAGCAGATGACCGGGGCAAGAATAAAGCAGGGGCTGGAGCTGGCTTACAAGCAATATTTACTTTCCATGGGAAAGTACCTCATGTTAAACATTTTTCCTTCCTGGAATGGAGGAAAAGTGAACAATTTTCAGTCTCCCATGAAGCACAATTTAAAAATCACTTGGAGGTTGATTGAAATATTCTATTTTGATGGCATCAAAAGTGTTTTGTTCTATTTTCCATTATTTTTACTTCAGATGAAATCAATCATCAGCTAAAAATGGAAGTTTCATTCCAGTATTTCTTCAAAAGACATTTTTTTCTGCAACAGGCACACTCCAGTTAAACATTTCCATTTTATCAAAAATTACCTCTTTCATCAGAAAATCTTCAATTTCTAAGTTCTGGCCAGTTTTTATGAGAGAGGCCAGTGTACTGTAGAAAACAACTTGAAGGCAGGGGTAGTTTGGAGTAGCAAAGATCAAAGTTTGGAAAGCTGTTTTACTGAGATCCCACTTTTTATTTTCCCATAGTGGGGAGTTTGGAGTTACTCCCTCCTCTACTTCCTACCAAGACAGAAAAGTCGTATTTGCTGTCTAGTTGTGCAAACTCTCCATTTAAACCTAAAATCTGTGTGGATGAATGCTGCTAAAACGATACAATTTTTTTTCTGCCTTGGAAACAAGTAGAAACCTCATGTGCTCCTGTCTGAAGTCAGATAAAACACGTACCAGCTATTCTACAAATTATTAGTAGTCCTTTCTATTCTGCTCACTCAGATGCCTTTCTTCATGATTTACAAAAGGCAATTACCATACAAAACCAGTGTGCATGCAGCGCATGCATAGGTAGTCTTCTGTAGTAGGTACTAAAATGTTTGCTCATGAACTAGGATTTAGAGTCATCTCATCCTCTAGCAGGTTCACTCAGTCGAAACAGAGGGGGTAAATCTTCCTAATATATTCAATATATTTGCTCATTTTCTCATAGCAATACAAACGTTTCTCATAGATTTTAATACAAAACACGTGCCAGCTACAAAGTTGTTCTCACCTCCTTTCTTGTATTTAAGCTCTTAGGTCACCCTATCTGTTTAGAAGCAAGCAGTATTTTTAACAGTTTTGATTACTTACACTTACTTGTGGCCATTGCTAGGAAATGAACATTCATGGATCGATGTCAGTATATATGGAACTTCATAAAGATCCGATTCTCAGCTCTTCCTTGTATTAGTAGAGCCATTAAAATTAAATAGGATTAGCCCATGAAATCTGTGGCTTACTTTGGCAAACTTAGAAACCAGCAGTAGCTTGTACACACACATATGATTATATGGGTTTACTCTTCTCTGCCCTTTTTCTGACAGGCATAGACACCCCTTGACCACAAGGATCCCCAGAAATTTGAAAGCTTCCATTTCTAGTCATCAAAAAGCCTCTCATGCCTGTCTCAGGCCACAGTATCTTGAGCATATTTTAACGGCTTAGGAAATTTCACTTCCTTTTAGAACAACCAAAATCTCTCCTCAGAGAGATTTAGTCAGGAGGGAACTGTTTGTCTGGTTATGATGTCTTTCAATGTCTTTCAAATAACTGTGAGATACAAACCAATGCAAAACTCGGCATTCAGGGATGTCCTGTAAATTTTTTACACTCTCTGAGGTTTCTAGACTGCATCAAGTGGTGAACAGACTAGATTTATTCTGACATTCAGCAGTTTCCATCTCTGGCTAGCAGAACTGTTAATAAACTAAGACTAATTCTTTCTGTATTTTAAAATAAGTAACTGATTGCTTTTATAACACTATATCAAAAGCCTCTCGGCAGAAGTGCTTTGTGACAACTGTTAAGGAGAGAGACAGGAAGACACTGCTCCAGGCTCTGGCCTCTCCTCAAGGGAAAATTACCTCACAAATGGCTTCTTTAACACAAATCCATACTGTCCAAGCAATGGCATGCAACGTCTGAAAGCACCTGCTTTCTCTTCAGTGCAAAAGAGGACACACATCAAATCATGGAGATTTCCTTGCATCTGCTGTTGTGAAACTGAACGACAAATTTTGGTGCACTAATGGCTATAAAGACTCTCCCGAAGAGTGAAAAAGAAGCCAGCCAAATATCTCGTTTGCTAAACAATGTGACTATTTGGTCAAACATTCCATTTCTGTGTTTATTTATTTATTAACTGAAAAAAATGTACTTAGGGTGCCCTCTAGGCCAAAATGCTCCACAATATTTACAACATGCTCTTACACACACCAATTCCATCCAGCTCAATTAATTTTGATAAAACTCCCTCGCCCTGAAATCACCTGATTTCCCTGAAATCATCTGCTAAGAAACAACCTGAGCAAATAGATAAATCTGTGTTGAGACTTGCATACTAACAAGCTTATATGCTACATCGGGCCAAAGAGAAAAGTGAATATCAAAGTCAAACATCCACAATTTCCAAGCTTCAGACTCAATTTAACCACAGACTTCTAATTTAATTTGGAAATGTCAGTCTGAATCACTCTGGCTGAACTTGCCAGACAGGGACTTACCTAAGTGTGAAAAAAGAAACAGTATCTTGGATATATGGGATTTAATACAGATTAACTAGATAGGTCTACTTCATTACACTCTAACTAACAGGACAATGAGTTTAGCTATAAGTCATTGTACCTCATAGAGAAAGATTTGGTACTCTGTGGGAAATACAGCAGCTAAAGCATCTGCTAGCTGGAATTTTACAGTGATTTTCAAGGACAGCTCTGTGTAAAGCCAGGATCTGCAGGAATCCAGTTTGGTACCATAGAAAACTAGCAACATCTGCATGTGGAAAGGAAGTCCTTGCCATGTAGCTGAGGGAAAGGTATACCTACTCCCTCCTGACATCTCAGTCTTTAGGCTGGAGCTCTGGGTCTGTAATCTCTTACACTACAAATTCCAGTTACAAAGGAACAAATAACTCAGAATGTCAAATGACTGTACTATGAAGCAACACATCTTTGCACCTCTTAGAGGGAAACCTGCAAGCATGTATTCACTTGGGAATACACTGAATTCACTGAATAAAATGGCTCTGTATTTACTGACCATTATTTATATCCTTTGTTTGACCACATGTGACCCTTCTCTATATTTTGTAAAACAAAAAGAAGGGGGGAAATCATATTAGCAATCCCAAATATTGGAGACCAAAAAGGATAGCAGTTCTTCCAAAATTTTCCCAATGTTCCAAAATAGGAATACTTAAAATATAACTAAAAAAAATCAATGGAAGTTTTACAAATATTAGCTTGGCAGTCAAACTATGTAGAACAAAGATAAGACATTTTAAAGAACATTTTCAATGACTACCAAAAAAAGAAAAACAAACCCAAAACAAAACAACAAACACCAAAACAAACACCCAAAAAATCCACCCAACCCCCCCCCCAAAAAGGAACAAAAAAATCCCCACAAATTAATGGATCAAAAGTGTAACTTGTGCTGAATACTCCAGAATGTTACTTTTCTCATTCACAGTATGTTGCTGTTTGTGTAAGAGGACCATAGAATCACAGAATGGAACAGGTTGGAAGGGATCTCTGAGGATCATCTAGTCCAACCCTGCTGTTAAAGCATGTTTGCCAAGAGCAGGTTGCACTGGAGCACATCCAGAAGGATGTTGAAAGACTAAAGAGGTAGGGACTTCACAGTGTCTCCGCAGTGATTTAATTTTCTACCTTGGACTTTTCACATGCATTTACATTTGTTGAGGATGGATGGAAAGGATGCCTTAGAATCACTGCCATGGTTGTTTTTTCTTCATTTTGCTCTCCCTACAGATGGGTGTAAGCAAACCCAGAGGTGTCAGCTAGGGAACAGTTAGTTTTGCAATCACGATTTCAGTATTTTTTCTAACTGTAGGCAGAATGACAGAATAGCATATCATTGCATAATTAAAAGAATGAAAGGTGCATATTTCAAAGAAGTTTAAAAGAAAAGATGCATCTCAAAGTGGATCTGTAGTTTGAGATATGTTGAGCTGCAGAGATGTGTATGAGTTCAAGGGGAATGAATATCATGGCTTTGCCCTCTTCCGTATTTTATTGGTCTTGCTGGGATTGCATAGTGTATAAGCACTATGGACTGTGCAAAGTGACCAAACAGGTGCATAGACCAGAGGAAACTTGGTCTCAATTCATAGTATGCTGAACACGAGACAAAGAGGTATCGGCAATGCCTGCCTGTAAATACCTGTAGAAAAATACTGCACCCAGAAAAAGAGAGCAGCTATGTATTTTTACAATACCAATTACATATTTGTATTTGTGCAGTTCATGGTCTTTTCATGCTTTGGTTCTGAACCCTATGCTTCAGTCAAGAAAACATGACATGAAATACTAGGTAATACTTCACAATGCATAGTTAGTACTTAAACATACGGAGCGAGAATTTGATACTCTGAAATGGCATGAGGATATGGCATATAAACATTGCTCCTTCAACTATTTGCAAATGGCTTGATGTATTTGTTCAAAAAATTGATAAAAAAAAGCACCACACTAACAAAATTGGAGGGTAGTGCAGATCATTAAAAAAAAATAAATAGTTGTCACTAAGAATTTGTATGTGATCTGACATCTTTTGTACTGTGATAAAACAAGAACAATATTTGAACACATACAATTCTTTTAAGTATTTATTTATAGTCCTCATGAAGAATTGCCTTTGTAACAGAATTTTAACAAAGACTTTATCATTTTAGCTTTCTCTCCAGGTAAAGCATTTAATTACTTCAGGAGCTATTAGAATCCTCTCATTCTTTATACCTCTCTTTCTTCTCACTTCTCTGACAGCATGCTATGTGGTTTTGGTGACACATGAATTGCTGTTTTTTTCCTCTGATTTCCTTCTGTTGAAGTGGCTGCACTGTCTCACTGTCATTTCAGAGATGTGCCTGGCTTCTCAGCCACTAGCTGTAACTGGCTGGTCCTTAGGGTGTTTCAAATTCCAGTTTCTCTAGAATTGGACTTTCTTGCTTTTGTCCAGCTATGCAACTCTATGACTTAACACTGGATTCATCACATAAATTGCCCTTATTAAGGTAGGAAAACAAACATCAAGCATAACACAACCACTGATGATGAAATGGTCCAGCTGACCCAGCAGCTTGAATTCATTGACTATGAATGCTGATCCACAGTAAATGTATTCAAATGTTTTTTTGTCTTGCATTTCCATCAGCTAGTTGACTTTTGCACTCATTCTTCAGCTAGGTAATGCTTCATTTATATCTCCAGTCCACTTATGATCAATGGCTCATATTTGGCTCATGCATTAGATCACAGAGCTTCAAATATTGTACTTGCATGTTTGCTTTCCTGTGTATCTTCTTAATATGCTGCTATAGAATTTTTTGGGTTTTGCTGAAAAACTTATAAGACACTAATAGATCTTGATTTTCTATGAACATTAGAGTAACAAGGCTCTGAAATACCAGACCCTCTCATATGCTTTGTTTCTTTAAAAAATCTTTCTTACTATCTGTAGCCATGGTATGGAACTGAAAATGATCAAAGGGAAGACCAGAAGCAGTGAACAAAACCTAAAGAGAAGAACCTTACATAGTCTTACTTAAAGAACACTTTTAGCTTGGTTGTATGAGGAAATAAAGTCAGTGTGTTTACTGTGTCTAGTGCTTCCACAGCCTACCTGACAAAATAACAAAACCTACTCAGTCTGCAACTGGAGAAAAAAAATTACTGAAATTTGAATAAAAATCTCAAAAATAACAATATTCATTTAAGTTTTTGAAGGCTGGTAGTTGAGTAGAAGTTTTAGATCTATGCAAACACCCACACTGGGACAGAGGCAGGTGAAGTAACCAGCAGTGGCAATCAAGGTCCCAGCCAGTACAGCTCTGGGTCAGCAGTGGAATGAGGTATCCCTGTCATGGGAAGGTACTCAGGAGAGGTGATATTCAGAGGTGGAGGATGAAGTGATCATTAAGCAGACTGATTATCTGTGCATAATTACTGAGGTTGGGTAGGAAAGCAGGGTCCTTATGGAACCACTAATCCCCTCATTTGTGTAAATGTCATGTATTGATTATTAATTGTAGCTCACAAGGTGATTCTTGAAACTTGATTAGCAACGAATGGATGAAGGGACAGGAAGAATACATAGCTGAGGTGCTGTGTTGTTATACTGTAAACATAGGCGACCAACATTTGATTCACTAAATTAAAAAAACTTGTTTAAAGGAAAAATTCTAAATAGTAGCTATTGTATTCTTCAGAGAATATCCACATGTTCATTATGATGAGTTTAAAATAAGGTGTCTTTGTGGTTTTCCAATTATCTGTATTAGACTGTGAACAGACATACTAATTTCATGGTATAGCCTTTTGTTTTTAGTCTACAGGACATTTTCTTGATAACCATAGCATGTGCTTGTTTTTCTACCATATGTTTGGTTTGTTTTCCTTTTTCTTGGCAACAGCTTCTAAAAAGATTTTTTTTTTCATCTTCACTGCCCTTTTTTTCTTGTTATTGTAAACTGTAAGTCCCCAATAGATTACCCAAACCAGCCCAATTGATTTGACAGCTGCTGTCACTACAGTAATAGACAGGCATTGATTTTCATGCCTTTATTTAAATTCGACAGACATTTGCTAGCACTGCATATAAGCGTTTTAATTCCTATTGTCTTTCTGATTCCTAAATGGTACCTGCACTCAGTTGTTTTTGTGTGGTTATTTTTTCCCCCCTTGTGCTTAAATCTCAGGAAACTGGCTTTTTCAAATCTATTATTAGGTCTCTCAGCCTAATTGAACATCTTATGCCCTAGCTGTCTTTTATTTTTTCTAAATTCCAACCACTGTCAAGAGAGGAAGCAAATCTGCACATCGGTCTTTCTTATTACTCTCCTTTACTAGGCAATGTAGCATGCGTCATTCGAGTAATTTCTACAACATTTGCAGCCTGTTTCCTGGATCATCTTAATATTTGAAAGTTCAGTCTAGATGTCCATAAAAATCTTTCCCATTTGCTTTCATTTATGGATACATGGAGGTAAACATGTTTACAATACAGTCTCAAAGGCTATTTGGATATATGCTAAACTCCACCCTCATTCAACACAGCTTCTACATTTGTGGCCGTACAGTTTTCATTTTAAAAACTGAGGAGGAATTCAGGGATATGTGGTGAGCAGACTGCCTTAAGCTTCAGTTGTCTAGTTCATTTTTAATTTTGTTTATTCATTCCTAATGCAGTAAAAGCCTTATGAATAAATAAATTTAAAAGCTCTGCACTGGAAACATTCAGAGGAACTACCATTCTATGAAGGGAGCACCACACACGTTTCCATGCCTCACAGTTATGCCTTTCAACCACATATATATTTTCTCATTCAAGCTCCCCACAGCTTTGTTGCTGCAAAGAAGACTTGGCGCTGCAGGAACAGAGTTAACATTGGCTCCTTGAGGTTGCAGGAGTGTCAAAGAGCTCTAAGGGGTGTTAGAAAAGAGCCTCTTAACATTTCATGGTTGTAAACTATACTTTTTAGGATGCTGAGGTGAAACTGTCTTATCTCTTTGCCCATTTTAACTGTCTTGGTTGGGGATATGAAATGTGGGTGAGAGGAAGCTGTTATTCAGTTTAATGCTACTTTTAATTTCATAGTGCAGATAATGTATTCAGAAACCTTTGAAGGCAATCTGCATTCAGTGCTGTTAAAGAGTATCACATCTTTATATAGTTTATGGAATAATTTTGATTAGATGCAGTTCTTACTCTGTGGACAGAAGTGCATAATAACTATGATAATTATCATAACTGTGCATCAGAAATTGATATACGGGAGAAAACTATTTGTCTAGCATATAATACTTGAGGGGTTTGAGATAGGGAAGAGTCTGCATTTGAATAAACAGTAAAGACCACTTTAGAACAGTTTGTCCTTTACGTTACTTTACATGACATATATTTTAATGCTCACTCAAAGCTATCTTTCTCCAAACATAAATTTCACCAAAATCCCTCAGAAATGCAAGGCACAAATAGTGAAAAATCAGCTCAGTTCCGCAGAAAATCACCTGGTTGTGCAGAAGCAGATGTGGAAGGTGTGTGTTGCCTGGGAAAGGTGACACCAAAAAGTCAAACCACACCAAACTATCATTGGGCAAACAAAACCCAAACTTGAACTATTTCAGTGGGGCCCAATCAGGCAGAACTGGAATATGTGACTGCTTCAGCAGGCTCCTCCTAGGAAAGCTCTCAAGTTGCAAGAAACTGGGAAAAAAATCCACAAGGGTTTGCTTGGTGTGGATGCTACCCCTTTTTCCCCATCTCAAACAATGGTGTTTATTTGGCTTAAGAACATGGAGTAAAATTCTGAAACAACACCATTAACTGCAGAGAATTCTTCCAGAATTAGCAGGGTAGCAAAACAAAGCAGCATCCAGGGTTAAATCACTTCCAATGGATAATAGGCAGTATATGGCTGGTTTTCTGAAAATAACCTAGCCTTTCTTGTGTTACTAGCAATGTCTGTCTTCAGGTCCTCTGGCCAAGTCTTCATTAACAATGCACTGACCTGTGGGGTAGTATTGAGCACAGGAATCTCACCTGATCTTTCTCTTCTCAGTGGACCACACCAGCAGCTGTTCACAGTACTGCCTATTTCAAAGCATTTGGGTTGAAATTGGATTTTGTGGATATTTCCCACTGGGTTAATCTTTTCTGAAAGAATGACAAGTTCTGCTTCCAAGTAGAGAAGAAATGTGAAACTATCCTTGGCCTGTGGCAGAAGCATCCTCATTGCTCCCTTTGTGAAGTTGATGTTGTAGAGCTGCCTTGGGGCCAGTGACAACTAGGGCAGGTCCTGGTGGCCAGAGCCCAGCCAGGGGCAGGGCAGCTAGAGGTAGAGATCCAAGCAGAATGGCCAGGCAGGAATAATTAGAGATGGTGGTGATCCCAGGGCCCCAAAAGAAATACATTGACTCATGTTTTAGGCAGGAGCCAGAACTGTTGCAATTTGTTATAAGCCATAAACAAGATGCTTTCTAAGCCAGAAGATTCCTTGTTTTGCTGATATCTCTACACACATCACCATAGTATTGTTATTTATGTCCCATAGCATCTTAATCATTTTTCATTTTCCATCTGTGCTGCAAACCCAGGACTTCATCTATTAGAAACATCTGCAGGTCCATAAGTATCCTAGGAGACTATTTTTTGCAACATTTTTGTATTCTGTTCCTATTGCCTAGAGAAACAATCTGAAGTTAATGAAAAGTAATACAACATTGGACAAAAGGGAAAAGATTTATTTTTCTGTTATCCTGTTACTTTCACAGCAATTTTTCAAATAAAAGCCTGTTCTCCCATCTCTTTGCAACTCCCAATTACTTCCTCAATTACAAAAGTTTATTTTTGCTCAAGTAGAGTTGCAAGGTGCAACATTTCATTGTTTTATTGTGTGACAAGGTGGTTTGTTTGTTTTCCCCCGAGATTGTGTTCAGCGGTGTAGTCATTTCTGATGACTCATTTCCCCGGTCAGGGAGGACGGATGCTACCAACCCCAACTACGAAGTATCACTGGTCCTGTGGTACAAAGATGGGACACCATATAGGAAAATGCCTTGGAACAAAAAAAGTCAAAAAGAAAACTGCTCAGAGCACTGAAAGAAGGAAGGAGGCTGGGTTTAAGCATGTTTTTTAATTGACATTTGTGTCTGAACAGATCATGCACCCATCCTAGGTGAGAGTACAATAGACATGGGATTATGTTTTTGTTATTGTTTTACAGCTAGACCACAATCCATGCAGTTGAGTTTGGTTGGATGGGGAAAGGCAAAGTAGGGACTAATGAAAATATCTATGATATTGGAGATGAAAGAAAAATATTTAAATGTAATTACAAAATTCTGTAATTGGAAAAGACAACTAGAAGTATCAAAATAAAGTACTTAAATTGATTGCACCTCTTGTGCTAGTTATAAACCACAAACTAGAGCTGCTCATTTACTCAGGCTGTTACACTAGTCCCTGTTAAGTCAGGCTTCCTGTGGTACCATGTAGAAAACCAAGACCAAATACATATTTGGGACCCCAAAGCAACTTCTTATTGCTTATTGCTCATTGCATTTATAAGTTTTGGGCCAAAGACATGCAAAAAACCCAGTTTGATTAACAACAGTATATATTATTGGAAGTATAATGACATTTATATCTAGAGAAAATATCCTTTCTCATTAGTTAAGGTTGCTGCCTTATTGAGTTAACACCACAGGCTAAAGTAAAAAGTCATCTCTGGGATGCTTCATGCTTCTCCCCATTTGAGAGTTGCTTCAGAGATCAACAGTGCCCCAAATTGCTGGGGGTCTAGAGGCTTAACATCACACAATCACAGAATGCTAGGGGTTGGAAGGGGGTTGGAAGGGACCTTGAAAGATCATGTAGTCCAACCATCCTGACAGAGCAGAACCACATAGACCAGGTCACACAGGAGTGCATCTAGGCCAGTTTTGAATGTTTCCAGAGAAGGAGACTCCACAACCTCCCTGGGCAGCCTGATCCAGTGATCTGTCACACAGTGAAAATGTTTGTCCTTATGTTTACTTGGAACCTCCTATGCTCCAGCTTGCACCCGTTGTCCCTAGTCCTGTCATTGAACATCACTGAGAGGAGCCTGACCCCATCCTCCTGACACTTGCTCTTCACATATTTACAGACATGAATGAGGTCACCCCTCAGTCTCCTCTCCTCTGAGATAAAGAGACCCAGCTCCCTCAGACTTTCCTCATAAGGGAGATGTTCACCTTGGTGGCTCTGTGCTGGACTCTTTCAAACAGTTCCCTGTCCTTCTTGAACTAAGGAGCCCAAAACTGGACACAATATTCCAGATGTGACCTCACCAGGTCAGAGTAAAAGGGGAGAAGAACCTCTCTCAGCCTACTAACCACACCCCTTCTAATACACCCCAGGATGAAAGCAGCATCAGCCTTGTTCTACCACACTTAGGCTTCTCTTGTTCCAGAGTTACTGTGCCTTTCAGAGAAAAGTTATGAAGGGCCAGATCCCATTGCATTAGCAGCACCAGGCAGACATTTCTGCTGCCCAGCCAACAACTGCCTTACTGCACTTCCTTCGTGGCACAGTGCTGCACAGTACTTAATTACTTCATATACTGCAGACAGAAATATCATTATGTCTTCTACCACAAATACTGTCTGGTATTAACAACATCCAGATGAAGTGTAAGCACCCTGAAGCACCGTGGAGTTAGCTGAGAGCTGTGCACTAACCCTTCAGCTGTTTTGTGCCCTGTGCAGTCCACAATTCAGCACTGCCTGTTCCCTCAGCCCAGAACAAATGCTGGGCAGGGCAGAGTACACATCCCACTCTTATGTAAAACCAGGTGCTTTCTCTGAGTCAGTGTAATAGCCCAAGTGGGCTTGAAGGTGAATTTTGGAGAGATAATGAAATATAACACTTCTCTAAAGAGACTGGTTTTTAATCTGCCATGAAGCTACATCCATCTTTGTGAACTAATTTTAACATCGGCCTCTGATAAACTTGACAAAAAGCATCTTTGAAGGTAGATTGTCACCTGTGCTAAATAAATACATTGGTTTCTGGCCTGAGTACTGCAGATCTTTCTGCACTTCTCATTTTATAAATCAAGGAAATGACATCCCTGATGAAGTTTTTTTTTTTTTAACAGAAAGTACAAAGAGCGCTTCTCATTTCTTTACAAGGAAAGTGGCCAAAAGAGAATTATCCCAGAAGGCCGTACATTCTTGTTTAATTTTCAATGGCTTTTTTATTCATAGTGCAGACCAGACATGATAATTTTGCATGAAGTTTTGACTGGCTTAATTTTTACATTAGAGTCAGCTATGAATTTAACTCTTCTCTTGCCAGAGTGTGAAAATCAAGGTTTTTCACTGTCAGAAAGGTATCGCTATTAGATACCATCTGAAATATCTCTCTGTTGTGTCCTTCCTAATGGCTCTCCTTCAAACCACTGTGCCATGTCTTACCTTATAAGCATCTATGTTCTGAGCCTACATTTTCCAAATACTGATTTTATAACAAGCATTTTATTTATTTACTTCCAGCTTTATTAGTGAGTTTGCTTTATCTCATAGACTGCAAACATGTCCTTTACACATTTTTGTTACACATACTAAATAAATAAATTGGTTATAAAAGTAGTAGTAGTAAAGCAATGAAAACACCTTATTTAGGTGCATATTTAAATGACTTCAAGAACTGGATTCCAAATCCTACACAGCAACTCTAGGCAATGTCCTAGATGCAATGACATGGTTATTTTTTTTTCTGCTCTATATTTAGATAGTCTTTTTAACTGCCCTGTTCTCTTGGAAAAAGGGAGATGGGCTTAACTCCCACCAGTGACTGATCAGCTGCTACTGTCAGTCCTGAGGTCAGGTGTACCACCTGGTTTTCACAGAACCAGCACGTAGCTCAGCTGAGCAGCAGATGGACATGGGTGTATAAGAATTGTGCAGGCACGTGAGCTGAGACAGATGGCCTGAGGAGTGTTATTCCATGGGGTGCAGATAGATTCCTCCAGGAGCTGCTGTGTTAAGAGGCAGAAGGGCACAAGTGCTACACTGAACTCTGCTATTTTGAAAAATTAGAACTGAAGCCCTGAAAAAGTGAAAAAAAGAGAGGCCTGTCATGCCATGGCTCCATGGCACTTTATAAATCAAACACTAAGGGAGTTTGGTAGAGCTGAACCGATGAACCTAATTTCCTACCACGGCACAGAATAATGACCAGTTTATTAACATTTGGGAAACACTGGAGTCATGTTATGCCTCCACTGGGATCCATCTTTTCATTGCTATCAGATGGTGACTTTTATACATGGAACTCAAAAAAGTTTTCTTACTAGTTAACTGATTAACACAGGGCTGGTATGCCACCTCATTTGTGGAGGTACACAGATCAACATTTAACTCTTCAGCATAACATGCAGTCACAGAATCACAGACTGTTAGAGATTGGAAGGGACCTCCATATATCATTGAGTCCAGCCCCCTGCCAAAGCAGGATCAGCTAGGGTAGTCTGCACAGGAATGCATCCAGGCAGGTTTTCAGTCTCCAGAGAAGGGGACACCACAACCTCCCTGGGCAGCCTGTTCCAGTACTCTGTCACCCTCACTGTAAAGAAGTTTCTCCTCATACTGAGGTGAAACCTTCTATGTTCAAGTTTGTATCCATTGTTCCTTATCACAGTGCCCACCAAAAAAAAGGTAGGCCCCCTCCACTTGACACCCACTCTTCAGATATTTATAAACATTGATCAGATCCCCTCTCAGTCTTCTCAAGACTAAACAGCCCCAGGTTTCTCAGACTCTCTCCATAGGGCAGATGCTCAAATTGCCTAATCATCCTTGTGGCTCTCAATCAGGCCCTCTCAGCAGCTCCACGTCTCTCTTGAATTGGGGAGCCCAAAACTGGACAAAATACTCCTGGTGCAGTCTCACCAAGGCAGAGCAGAAGGGGAGAAGAACCTTCCTAGACTTGCTGGACACACTTTTCTTGATGCACCCCAGGATACCATTGGCTCTCTTGGCCACAAGGGCACATTGCTGTCCCATGGAGAACTTGCTGTCCACTAGGACTCCAAGGACTTTCTCCATGGAGCTGCCTTCCAGGAGGGCAACCCCTAACCTGTATTGGTGCCTGTTGTTATTCCTCCTCAGATGCAGGACCCTGCACTTGTCCTGATTGAACTTAATGAGATTTACCTTCACCCAGCTCTCCAGCCTGTCCAGATCTCATTGGATGGCAGCACAGCCTAACGGGGTGTCATGGAATCACAGAATTGTCAGGGTTGGAAGAGACCTCAAGGATCATCTAGTTCCAACCCCCTGCCATGGGCAGGGACACCTCACACTAGATCAGGTTGCTCAGAACCCCATCCAGCCTGGTCTTAAAAACTTCCAGAGATGGGGCTTCTACCACGTCCCTGGCAACCGGTTCCAAAGTCTCACTACCCTCATGGTGAAGAACTTCTTCCTGACATCTAATCTGAATCTACCCACTTCAAGTTTTGCTCCCTTCCCCCTAGTCCTGTCACTACCCAACATCCTAAAAAGTCCCTCATCAGTCTTCCTGTAGGCCCCCTTCAGATAATGGAAGGCCACAGTAAGGTCTTGCGGTGGTTTTAGGCTATGCCGGACTGAATAGCCAGAACTCTCTCAGACTGTCCCCATAGAAGAGGTGCTCCAGCCCTCTGATCATCCTCATGGCCTTTCTTTGGACATGTGTTGGCCACCGCCCCAGTTTTGTATCACTGGTGAACTTGCTGAGGGTACACTCAATCCCCTCATCCAGGTTGTGGTTTTCAATGCACCTCACAGATCAACCATCTATGCCACATTTCCTGATCTTTTCTATGAGGATCTTATGGGAGACAGTATCAAAAGCCTTACTGAAGTCAAGGTATATGACATCCACAGATCTCCCTTTGTCTATCCATTTGGTCATGGTTTCATAGAAGGCTATCAGATTAGTCAAGCAGGATCTCCCTTTGGTAAATCAATGTTGGCTGCTCCTGATAACTCTCTTTTCTTCCACATGGTTAGAGATAACCACCAGAATGAGCTGCTCCATCATCTTTCCAGGAAGGGAGGTGAGGCTGACTGGTCTGTAGTTGCCTGGGTCTTCCTTCTTGCCTTTTTTGAAGACTGGAGTCACACTCACTTTCTTCCAGTCATCAGGCACCTCTCCTGCTCTCCATTACTTTTCAAAAAGGATGGAGTGGGGCTCAACAACAGCATCAGCATCTCTCTCAGCACTCATGGATGCACCCCTTGAGTGCCCATGGATTTGTGTGTTTTCAGTTTTCATGTGTTTGGTACACGTGATCTCTAACCCAGTCCTGACTGAGTAGTGGACTGTCCTCCTCCCTCCAGTTCTGCTCCCTTGCTTTCAGAGACTGGGGTTCCTGAGGGCTGATCTTAGGTGTAAAGACTAAGGCAAAGAAGACATTCAGCAATTCTGCCACCTCTGCACCATCAGATATATCTCCCATATTGTTCACTAGGGAACACACCTTTTCCCTGCTCTTCCTTTTGTCATTGATGTATCTGAAAAAGCTCTTTCTGTTTTCTTTCACCTCCCTGGCAAGACTCAGTTCCAAGAACGCCCTGGCCTTTCTTATTGCATCTCTACATTCTCTGACAATATTTCTATAATCCTCACAATTGACCAGACCTTCTTAACACATACTGCAATCCACCTTTTTCTTTTTGAGCTTCTCCAAGAGCTTCCTGATTATCCATGCAGGTCTCCTGCCTACCTTACTTGAATTATTATTTTTTTTTGTCGAGCTTGTAAGAGGTAATGTTTGAATATGAACCAGCTCTTTTGGGTTCCCCTTCCTTCTAGAGCCCCAGCCTACTGGATACATCTAAGCAGAGTTTTGAAGAGGGAAAAGTTAGCCCTCTTAAAGTTAGTAGCTGAATTTTTACTTATCGCCCTGCTTCTTTGTCTAGTGATATTAAACTTTAACATGTCATGGTCACTACAGCCAAGATTGCCCCCAGCCTTAAGATCTACAACCAGGCTGTCTCTGTTTGCTAATACAAAGTCCAGCATCATGCTTCCCCTTGTTGGTTGTTCAACTACCTGCAGCAGAGAGTTGTCAACAGTCATTGTAGTGCAGGGAATATAGCCTATCTACTCTCAGTTTTATTCTTTTGCTGCAACTGCTTGCATACCCTGTCCCCAGAACCAATCTGCAGAGAAATACAATTTTGATTTTCTTTCATCTAGTTGCCTTTGCACCTAAACTATTGATAGAAAGGACCCTACAATATTGCATTGGTTGATATGCTGTTTTCTCTTCTCCATCCTCCCTTACAAAAGAAACACTTTGCAAAGTAGCATGTCTCCTACTTTTGCTTGGTTACTCTTTCTGGGATTTAAGAGTTGCTGCTGAGAGCAAAGGGAAATTTTTATCCATAAGCAAGAGAGGTTATGTTTTCAAATGTGGTCAAACCCCCACACTGTCTCATTTTATGTTATATTCTCTTCTCTTTATATAGTTCCTTTCTTTTTTTGTTAAATTAAACGGCAATTCTATTCTTTCATACATTCAAGTCCTTTAGAACAGGAGGGAAATTACTAGGTACTAATCACCACGATCCTTAGTCATTAACTGCTGAATAGAAATGGGCATTCTTCCACCTGCTCTTGACCCTTATTTCAAAACACAGCTCATTTATCCTGAGAACTGAGGAAGGTATTTTCTACAGAATGAGGATGAGAAGGGAAAAAAAAAGAGGCTCATTATGCAGAACAGACACCCTCCTGGTGCCATTGTATTTTCCCCTCTTCTAAAAGCAGAAAATTTCCTTTTTTTGCTTATTAATTTTTATGACATCCAGATAATAAATTTCACTTCCACAAATGTTTTACATCAAAAGTCCTAAAGCCTCACCATCACTATTGAAGAATGCACAAATCCCAACCCTGGAGAGGAAGTCATTAAATACAGAATGTGCATTACAGAACTACAGAAGTTAACTAAAAGACAAGGACTTAAGAGATTCACAGCCTTTAGCCTGTGAACAGAGCTTGATGAAAACCGGAGCGTTTTCTGCTATACGAATTTTGGAGTGTATGCTGTTGGAGCAGTTTCTAATAATGGGTGAGTGATTGGGCTATCGTTTGTCATGTGTTTCTCTTCCATTCTTTTCCTGCAGGAGAGTATGTGATGCAATTCTTTGGTTCAGCCAGTTTTGTCTGCTCTTTTTCATACTGCCATATACTTACATTGTAGAACTCTGAGTCAAAGTAGTGCTGTTTAGGCTTTTAGTAGGAGGGGGATAGTGTTTTGATGGTCACCAGTTCCTAGGTAAACTAGGGTAAGGGCTAGGTAAGATCACTGCTAGAACATTACATCTGCAATGTGTTTTTCAGTTTGATGGAGATTGGGGAAATTTCTCTAGATGATTCATCAGCTACTGGATTCAGAATTGGATGAAGCCTGTGCCAAAAGTTTAGTGCTCCTTCAAAAATTCAGAGTATTCTCTCTTATAAAGAGCTTTTTTGGGGCTCACAATTCTGAACTGGAAAACTGAGTTGTTGTCAGGGCTGATTTGCCACATTTAAGCTGGATTTACGCATTTATAATGAAGTAGGATACCACAATGTTCCTTGCTGGATTTATTGTCATTAGTAGATTCCAGACCATTTATAAAGCTGTTTCCTATTGCTAACCTGAGGATCAGATTTGACAGCAACTACAGATTCTTATATGAAGCCTTTTAGGCTACACCTGTGCAGCCTCTGTAAGACATGCCAGTGGGCATAAGCTAATTCTTGGGCAAGCAGCACAGTCCATATTGTATGTAAAGTATTTTGGAAGGAGCTGTGCCCAGTCTGTATTGAAGCAGGACAAACCTTGACAAGAATCTAGAATCCTTTTGGTTACAGACTGCAGGCAAGGGGTATTGTTCCGCCTGTCAGACTTCTCTTTTCTTTCCCATTTCCCATTGTTGGTAGAGCCCAGAGTTCATAAAGTGGAGAAGGATGAGTAGCAGTCACTGGTGGGCCTCACAGCATCAGGTTGTCAATAGCTGGTTCAGGACATTTGCATGCAGAGTCCCACATTTGATGTCCCACAGGGGTGGAATCCATGCTGCCCCAGACTGACAACATACTGCTTTTATGACTCACTTACCTCAGTAACCATGGTGGGTTCTGGCTGCCTTGACTCCTATAATTTACAATACAATACAATACAATACAATACACCAGGTTGGAAGAGACCTTCAAGATCATCGTGTCCAACCCATCAAACAATCCAACCCACCTAAACAACTAAACCATGCAGCCAAGCACCCCATCAACTCTCCTCCTGAACACCTCCAATGAAGGTGACTCCACCACCTCCATGGGTAGCCGATTCCAATGGGCAATCACTCTCTCTGTGTAGAACTTCTTCCTAACATCCAGCCTAAACCTGCCCTGGTGCAGCCTGAGACTGTGTCCTCTTGTTCTGGTACTGGCTGCCTGGGAGAAGAGACCAACCTCTGCCTGGCTACAACCTCCCTTCAGGTAGTTGTAGAGAGCAATAAGGTCACCCCTCAGTCTCCTCTTCTGCAGGCTAAGCAACCCCAGCTCCCTCAGCCTTTCCTCATAGGGCTTGTGTTCCACACCCCTCACCAACTTCGTTGCCCTTCTCTGGACAGGCTCCAGCAAGACAACATCCTTCCTAAACTGAGGGGCCCAGAACTGGACACAGTACTCAAGGTGCGGCCTAACCAGTGCAGTGTACAGGGGCAGAATGACCTCTCTGCTCCTGCTGGCCACACTGTTCCTGATGCAGGCCAGGATGCCATTGGCCTTCTTGGCTGCCTGGGTACACTGCAGGGTCATGTGCAGCCTACAATCAACCAGTACCCCCAGGTCCCTCTCTGCCTGGCCGTACTGGTTGATTTGAAAGAACCAGTTCAGGATGGGAAAATCTGATGTTTGCATCTTGCAGAGTAAACCTGGGAGTTATCCTTTAAAGTGAGCTGCCTACCCAGGCATATGGCTACATGCCCGGAGGTAAGAGTGAAACATGGTAGCTTCCTAATTTCCTATGGAAGCACATTACCAGCTACATCCCAAAAGGCATATACAGAAATAAATGCTTCTATTAAAAAGAAAAAAAAATAATAAAAGGAGGCTCTTTTAGCAAGACCTCAGAAGACAAGTCTCCCAAGGCAACTCCAAACCACCAGCCTAGCAGGCTGTGATGCAAATACCCAGTGTGCCAGGACACAGCACACCCAGAGGCATGGGTCACTGAGGGTGTGATCATAGGATGATGACTCATAGTGAGCCCCCAGGGTGGTCCAGGTCTGGTCTTAAGCTTTTTGAATTGATAGAACCTTCTACACAAGTTAAACTAGCAGTTTTGCTATCTCCCCAACATTTTTTTCATACAGTTGATGGAAAAATTGCTAGCAGTAAAGCTGTGTCTGCAGCACCAACAAATTCTCATGAGTATCAGCATCCTCAGGGCAAGACCACCTCTGACTGTCCCTGCTGGTCCCCCAAGGCACCCCTATGGCCCAGGACTCCACATCAGCACTGGGTGCTGTCAGCTTCTGCCCCAGTAATACCACTGAATGTCCAGTCTCCATCTTTCACAGCCCAGCCCTGAGCCCCATCAAGACATGGACACAGCCAGAAACCTTCCCATAAAACAAGTTTGCTCACTCTTCAATCCCTGAGGTGCTGTTATTCCCTTAACAGTGCACACTTAGTGTCTTCCCTTTTGTTTCAGTTCTGTAGCTATGCACAGAACATTGTAATGCAGGACTGAGTGATGATTTTAAAGTAAATATTCATAGAAGAATGTCAAATGTTCACATAGCAAACAAAACATTGTGAATTAAAATAGACAAACCATCACAGTGTAA
This sequence comes from Picus viridis, assembly GCA_033816785.1. NCBI lineage: Eukaryota > Metazoa > Chordata > Aves > Piciformes > Picidae > Picus > Picus viridis. The sequence continues at coordinate 27,929,919 of CM066578.1, read as the reverse complement.
GGACCAATGGTCTGAAAACTCCCTTCACTAAGATACACCATGGTTTTGAGCAGTTCCACTGAACTCATACAGGCCTTATCCTTCCAAAAGGGCTGAAAATGCTAGAACATGAAACACAGACAAGTAATGAATTAATTGGTAAAGACTAACAAGTGGTTGAAAGGATTGCTGTAAGAATGAAACAACCCACAGCTTATTGTAAATGGCTGTCCAATTTGTGTATTTACAGCTGCTCTAAGTCCACAAGTGTTGTGGTAGGTTGAAATTTCACTTCCAACTTTGCCAGACCAGCTCAGGTGGAAACAAATGAAAGCTGTATTTACAGGCAAAACTACAATCTACAATGGGATACAATGAATATGTACTAAATATACAGTATTTACAGATATTTACAATTAATAAACAGCACAAGAACCCCCTGGTCAAGGACCAGGGGAAGTTACTAGCTTCTCCTTTTCTGCCCCCCACCCTCCAGCCCCCTGTACAAAGAAGAGAGAAAGAAGAAAAGAAAGTTGCTGTTAGACTTAACCAAAACAATGCAGCCAATGGAATTGGATTGTGGTAGTTTTAGGCTATGCCTTTCAAATTTTTCACAGTTGGGTGTAAAAAAAGGAAAACTAAGAAAGGCAGCCTAAAACTACCACACGTGTGTATCTGCATGTTTCACAAGATGATGTTTTTGTAGTTTCTACTGAAGTGATATTTGCTGTTAAAAATGCAATTGACTTTCTTGCAGTACAAAGTGTCCTGAAATCCACTCTATAAATGATTTGACACGACTTAATGGAGCTCTACAGACCTCTGTTCTCTCAACGTTTCACCTCATAGATTGCATTAAGGTTACCACCATCATCACTACCTTCAAAAATAATTTCTTGGTGTCTTTTTCCCATGTATCATTCACCACAGAAACAAGACAGCATCTCTTCAGGTCCATGATTAAGTTTCTGTACCAGACTTATAAACAATTAAAGCACCAAAATGTTTTCATTAGGGTCCCAAGAGGACTTAGAATCATAGAATCATAGAATCAGTCAGGGTTGGAAGGGACCACAAGGATCATCCAGTTCCAACCCCCCTGCCATGGGCAGGGACACCCTACACTACATCAGGCTGGACAGAGCCTCGTCCAGCATGGTTTTAAAACACCTCCAGGGATGGGGCCTCAACCACCTCCCTGGATAACCCATTCCAGGGCTTCACCACTCTCATGGGGAAGAACTTCCTTCTCACATCTAGCCTGAATCTCCCCATTTCCAGCTTCATTCCATTCCCCCTAGTCCTATCACTACCTGAGATCCTGAGAAGTCCCTCCCCAGCCTTCCTGTAGGCCCCCTTCAGATACTGGAAGGCCACAATGAGGTCACCTCAGAGCCTTCTCTTCTCCAGACTGAACAGCCCCAACTCCTTCAGTCTGTCCTCATAGGAGAGGTGCTCCAGCCCTCTGATCATCCTCGTGGCCCTTCTCTGGACACCTTCCGGCACGTCCACATCCCTCCTGTAATAGGGGCTCCAGAACTGGACGCAGTACTCCAGGTGGGGTCTCACCAGAGCTGAGTAGAGGGGAAGAAGCACCTCCCTTGACCTGCTGGCCACACTTCTCCTGATGCAGCCCAGGATCTGATTGGCTTTCCGGGCTGCAAGTGCACATTGAGAGCTCCTGTTGAGCTTCTCGTCCACCAGCACCCCCAAGTCTCTCTCCTCAGGGCTGCTCTCCAGCCAGTCACTGCCCAGCCTGTATTTGTGCCTGGGATTGCCTCGACCCAGATGCAGGACCCTGCACTTGGTCTTGTTGAAGCTCATGAGGTTGGCTTGTGCCCACCTCTCCAGCCTGTCCAGGTCCCTCTGGATGGCATCCCTTCCCTCCAGCGTGTCCACTGCACCACACAGCTTGGTGTCATCAGCAAACTTGCTGAGGGTGCACTCGATGCCACTGTCCATGTCACCCACAAAGATGTTGAACAAGACTGGTCCCAGGACTGATCCCTGAGGGACTCCACTTGTCACTGGCCTCCACTGGGACATGGACCCGTTGACAGCCACTCTTTGGGTGCGGCCATCAAGCCAGTTCTTTATCCATCTAGTGGTCCATCCATCAAACCCATGTGTCACCAGCTTGGAGATCAGGAGGTGGTGCGGGACAGTGTCGAAGGCTTTGCTGAAGTCCAGGTAAACGACATCAGTTGCTCGCCCCTCATCTATTAATGCTGTCACCTGCTCATAGAAGGCCACCAGGTTTGTCAGGCAGGATTTGCCCTTGGCAAAGCCATGCTGACTGTTCCCAATCACCTCTTCACTATTCTTCTGAGTCATTAGTGCCTTCAGGAGGATCTGCTCCATGATCTTTCCGGGCACAGAGGTGAGACTGACTGGCCTGTAGTTCCCCGGTTCCTCCTTCTTGCCCTTTTTGAAAATGGGAGTAATGTTTCCCCTTTTCCAGTCTGTGGGGACTTCCCCAGTCTGCCATGACTTCTGGAATATAATAGAGAGGGGCTTGGCAACCTCATCTGCCAGTTCTCTCAGCACCCGTGGGTGTATCCCGTCGGGTCCCGTGGACTTGAACACTTTCAGGTTCTTCAGGTGCTCACAAACCTGATCTTCACTTACGATGGGCAGTTCTTCCTCCCCGTCCCTGGCATCATCTTCCATGACACCAGGAGTGTGGCTGGAGGCCCTTGCAGTGAAGACTGAGGTAAAATTATTGAGTACCTCAGCCTTTTCCACATCACTTGTGACTAATTCACCACTTTCTTTTCTGAGGGGGCACACACCTTCTCTAGTCTTCTTCTTGCCATTAACATACCTATAGAAATTCTTAGTGCTCCCTTTAACCTCCCTGGCTAGATTCAATTCAAACTCTGCTTTGGCTTTCCTAACCAGGCCTCTTGCTGCTCAGGCAGCTTCCTTATATACCCCCTGTTCTATCTGTCCTTCCCTCCACTTCCTGTAGAGTTTCTTTTTAAGTGATAGTGTGTCCAGTAGCTCCTTGTTCATCCAGGCAGGCCTCCCAGCACTCTTTCCTGCTTTTCTCCTTGTAGGTATACATAGCTCCTGGACACAGAGGAGGTGGTCCTTGAATACTGACCAGCTGTCCTGGGTCCCTCTTCCCTCCAGGGCTTCGTCCCACGACACTTTGGCTAGCAGATCCCTGCAGCGATCGAAGTCTGCACACCTAAAGTCTAGGGTTGTAAGCTTAGAATACGTCCTCCTGATTGCCCTGAGGATCTTAAATTCAACTGCGTCATGGTCACTGCAGCCAAGGCCATCTCTGAGCCTCACATTTGTTACCAGCCCTTCCCTGTTGGTGAGAACAAGGTCCAGCATAGCACCTTTTCTTGTTGGTTCCTCTACCATTTGGAGAAGGAAGTTGTCTTCTATGCAGTCCAGGAACATCCTGGATTGCTGGTGCCTTGCTGTGTTGTCCCTCCAGCAGATGTCAGGGTGGTTGAAATCCCCCATGAGGGCCAGGGCTTGTGACCTGGAAGCCACTTCTGTTTGCCTGTGGAGGGCCTCATCTGCTTGGTTCTGCTGGTCAGGTGGCTTGTAGGAGACCCGCACAGTAATATCTCCTTCCCCTGTCTTGCCTTTAATTCTAACCCATAAACTCTCAACCAACTCATCATGCCTCCCCAGGTGGAGTTCTGCTGATTCCAGCTGGTTATTGACATAGAGGGCAACACCTCCTCCTCTCCTTCCCCGCCTATCCTTCCTAAAAAGCTTATACCCGTCTATCCCTACATTCCAGTCATGGGAATCATCCCACCAAGTTTCGGTGATGCCCACTATGTCATGGCATCCCAACAGCACGGTGGCCCTTAACTCGTCTTGTTTGTTGCCCAAGCTGCGTGCATTTGCATAGAAGGACTTCAGCTGGGCTGGCCCTGTTGTCCTCTTGTGCCAACTCCCCTTGGTTTCCACAGGGTGTCCTGGTGCATCATTCGTGGCTTGCCTCAGGGCAGCAAGTTGAGAGCCCTTACCAGCTCTCCATCCCTCTGCCTCAGGTGATCTGCCCCACTGTTTGTCACAGGCCAGCAGGCGATTATTAACTCCTCCCCCTTCAAATCTAGTTTAAAGCCCTGTCTATGAGCCCTGCCAATTCCTGCCCCAGGATCCTTTTCCCCCTCTGGGACAAGTGTGTCACATAAGTTGTTTTCAGCTCTGCTGCCTTGAAAACCAAACCATGATTGTAGAACCCAAAGCCCTGTCGATGGCACCAGCCCCGGAGCCATGAATTGACCTGTTGGCTCTTCCTCAATGTTCCCTCATCCATCACTGACATTAGACGGGTAGCAGAGAACACAACTTGAGATCCTGATCCCTTTAGCAGGTGCCCTAAGGTTCTGAAATCTCTTTTAATTGACCCTGAGCCTCGCATTGTTGCATTGTCACTACCCACCTGAAAGACCAGCAGTGGGTAGTAGTCTGAAGGACTCACGAGTTTGGGAATTTTGCCTACTATGTCCTTTACTTGGGCACCAGGGAGGCAGCAGATCTCCCTATGAAATGGGTCTGGTCTGCATATTGGGCCCTCTGCTGCCTTCAGTAGGGAGTCTCCAGTAACAATGACCCTACGAGGTTGAAGGATGAAGATGCCGTAAAGACCTTTCTTTGATACTGTGAAAAAAAGTTGATGGCTGTAGTGAATTTCCTGAGAAAGCACATATACATATGCTAGGAACTGGGCACAGCAGTCTTAACAACTAGTGAGTCCACAGCTAGGACATTCTGGGTTATGGCTGGTCTTCATTTTGAACTTAAAGCCTTTTTATTTCTATGCCTCTGTTTTCACCTTTCTACCTTCACCCCTCAAATGAACACCTCTTCTAGATGCCTGAAACACCTCTTTAACCCAATGTAAGGTTTTAGCCTACCCAATACGCTCTAGCCTCACTCTTCACGGGCACAACACAGCCCATTCCACTCCATATCTACCTCACTACACTAGAAGGCTTTACCCAGGGCAGAAAGATGAACCTACAGGACTGCAAGCAGGGACACGACCCCGTCAAGCCGTCCCCGCCCGCAGCCACTAAAGCCACAGCCACGGCCGCCGCGGCTCTTTAAGCTTCGCCCCGATAAAGACGAGCAGCTTTTGCCCGCCCCTTGCCCAGGGTACCGAGCGCGTCTGCCGAGGCTTTTTCCGCCGGCGCGAGGGGCGGGGAGAGCTGTCATCTCCCTCACGTGCTATTGGCCGCCGGCCGGTCCAGGGCGGGTGCGCGCGCATCCTCCGTGCCCGCTCCGCCCCCCGGCGGCCGTGGGGTCCTTCCGACGTCGCCAGCAGCCGCGGGGGTCGTGAGCCCTCGCGCTCTCACTCTTTGCCGTCGGTAGAGGGTCTGCTCTGAGTGGAGCAGGAGCCGCGCTGGGAGGGCAGCCGTAGCGGCCTTACCTCTTCGGTATGTTGTTGGCTGTTGGCTCTGCTCACCCCTGCGGCTCCAGGGGCCGCAGCGGGGACTGTCCGCTGGGCTCAGGGGGCGGTGGGCCAGTCAGCCTGCCTGCCGGTTCTTCGTGCACGCCTGGTGATCTCCCGGCCATGGCGCGGCTGGGCGGCCTTGCTGCGGCCGCCTGTAGGAGGACATAGTGGCCGCGGCAGGGCTGGGCGGCCCAGGGGCCTGGACAAGTGCCTGTGGTTAGTGGTGGGTGCTCTGGCCTGGCTGGTTGTTTGTCGCCTTGGCCTCAAGGGCCGCGCAATAACCGGGGGTTTTGGCGGTGGGCAGGCTAGCCGCAGCCTCTTCCAGCGTCTCCGGTAGCAGGTGTCGGTGGTAGCTGAGTACGCTCCTCCACTGTTAGCGCCTCCTTTCCGAGTTTCCAGTAACTTTCTTCATTAGGGACAGCGAGACCTGCCTGTGTTCTGGCAACGGGACGGGCGGAGGGCCGTCGCCTGGGGATCACAGCCGCGAGCTGCTTGGCGTAGTGCTTGTGCACCGCTGAAGCGCAGCTGCTACACAGGCCGCGGGGGTAGCGCTGGTCTCCATACCTCTACAGCTTGCTTTCCGTGCTTCTGTTTGCGGGTTTGTTACATCCCGTTGTACACGCACTCGTCTCCTGGCCACAGGAGTTATAAACGGTTTTACTCAGAGCAGTTCCCTCTAGCTTTGTTCGTCGGAGTGTGATGCTGAAGTTCACGTGTTACATGCAGAGTGGGTGATGGAGGAATACTTCGTTCTTTGGTGTAAGCTCAATGCAGTGATGCTTGCCTTTAGGGGTTGCTTAATTTACTGTCATGACACTCTGTATGCCTGAGCATCACTTAAAAAAACCCTCTCATCTCCTTTCCTAATTCTGTTGTGTCTGAAACTGAAACACAAGATTTTTATATTCCTGAATGTTTCTTTTGACTTTCATTAATTAAAAAAATCAGAGTTTTTTTTTTTTTGTTGGGGTTTTTGTTTTGTTTTTCATAAGAACCTTCAAAACTATTCAGAATTAAGAATTTTGCATCATTCCAGCATAAACCACTTTGCAGGATACTGCATTTAGTAGCTTAGACTATTTGCCTCTCAATTTCCTACTTTTCTTTAAAATATATATTCAGAAACTGAATAGACATGGATATCTAAATATTTTCCTGGTTTTGCTGACAAAGATAGTGCTGTAATGTGAAGTCATAAATCTATTGCTGTGTTCAAGCTCCTTATAAAAACTAGTATTTAGGGGGGAGGGGGAGCAAAAAGTTCACTACTTGTTTGGGTATTTAAGTATGAGCATGTTTTGAGTATGTAGCTACTAGTTTCCCAGGTGGGTTTGATACTTCATAATCTGCTTCTCTGGATGTATTATATGTGTACTTTATTTTCTAGCATTTTATCCACAAAATCTGTTCACTGCCCAGGTTCAGTCAAGGAATTGCATGTGTATCGACTTAGTTTTGCAGTTAGTCAAAATTAGTAAGGTGATGCATTTAATTTGTTGATTGATCCCAATGGAATGAACAATAGGATAAGTAGGGTCTCCTCTGCAAGCAATTTGTATATCCAGATACCAAGATGCACAGCTTCCTGGGAAAATGTATCCAGTGCTAGTAGGAAGGTCATTAGGAACTTCTAAGGACAGAGCTTGATAGCTTAGGCTCTAAACCATGTTTTACGTATTGTCAGACTCGACTAGCCTTGTGTCAAGTTTACTTAGTTTCATCTCAATGTAGATTTTGAAAGGAAGGGTGTGTGTTTCTTTTCCCCACACCTGCCCCAAAATCTCCTGTACTTCCTGCCCTGTAGTTTGTGGAGTTTATTTTGCCATCTCCTTCCACTTCCACTTTTCAGGAATTTTACTGGTTGTCATTTTTTAGGTGTCCCACAACATTCTGAGTAATAACTGAAATGTAACATTTTTATGAATCTTTGTGGCTGTCTGGTGAAATGGTTATGATGTAGTACAAGGCAGATGCTTCATATACAGCTTTGTGTAACAGCACAGGGACAGGGGAGGCTCTGTAAAACTAAGTCTCTTTTGAACAATTAATTTTCTTAATGCATATGTCTGTGTCCAAACCTTTTGCAGTGAAATTTTGGGGTGGGCATTTGATTTTGTTATACTTATTGCTGAGTTATTTTATTTCATCTTGCAGGGACTGAAAATAGTGTTGAGAAAGCAACATAATGAGTAGTCGTCGGAAACGTGCACCTCCATCAAAACTGGATGAGGAGAAGAAGAAAAAGCTCTGCTGGGATATGCATGAAGACCGGAGAAATGAGATGGTAACATTAGATGATGAATTGAGTAATGAGGGCCACGTTCCAGGTCCTAGCTCTTCTTCTGCATCCTTCATTGTTATAAATGACGATAGCACTGATGAAGATCTCATTCAAAAAGAAGGCAGTGGTTTAAAATCTGTCAAGTTTTTGACAGTTAATGATGAAGAGGACTCTTACTCCGCTTTGACTCCTGTGTCAGTACAGCTAAATATTACAGTCTTGCCATACCGTGCAGATGGGTCCTGGAAAGCCTTGTTGGGAGAATTTGCCCTTCATCTTCCATCTGAGCAAATTCTAACTGATGGATTCCATGAAAGGGGCTTTACTTTAACAAGAGGAGATTCTGATGATCAGCTGCAGGTCTGTGTTCATGAAAAAGGTGAAGAAGAGTACAGTAATGAAACAAAAGAATACATGGGTTCTTATGAACAATGTATTTTGGTGGAACCAACTTTAGGTGGTGAAATATTGGAAGGCTTGAGATGGCTGCAAAAGAAAAAGATAATTGGACTTTATCAAAGGCCTAGAGAGGCTCAAGCTTTAAAGGTATGGGTTCATATATTTGTTATGCTTTTTAAAAGTTACTTTTTTGTTTTGTAATATAAAAGCCTCTGAACAGTGAAGTCTGTCAGCTCCTGTGTATTTTTATAATGCAACGAAGACAAGTAGTTTCCACATGCTTTTTGTAAATGTTTTCATTGTGATTTAAAAAAATGTTACTGTTGCACTGTTACTAATACACTACCCAAAGAAATCACACAAGTTTTTAGCTGCAATATACAAAACCGTCTATGTGGTGATTTTAGTATATTTCTTGTGTCTGTTTACATCTGCTGATTTTCAGAGCTTTGTGTCTTTCATACCTTTCTGTTTATAATATTCTTCTCATTCTAGCAACTTAATGAATAACTGTGTAACCATTTCACAGGTTGGAATTTACCTTCTGGAAGCTGGGCTAAGTAAACCAGAGTTTCTCAGTGATGGAGGTGGAAGGCCGAAAAAAAGCTAATCAGCTGATTCAAAAACTCATGGAAAAGTTCTATAGTTTTTTAATTCCAGGTAAAATGATTCAGTTTAATGCTGATTAATTAATTTTTTTTGGCTAATATTTCGTTTAGTATTTTTAAATGTAAGGGAAAATAAGAAGTTATTCCTACCATCTAGAGCAACTTTCAAGATAATATTAACTAATTCTCTCCGTATTATTAGCTGATTAATTATTGATCCTATGTTAATCAGTTTTGGTCAAATTACAGGTAGAATATTCCTTATCTAGAGATAAGGAACTGAGGCACCTAGAAGCTTGAGTTCTTACCTTTTTGTGAATAAATACAATTTTCACTGATTTGTCTGGGTTGTTTGAACAGGGCTGCAGTAGCTTGAACAAGTTACACAGGAGCTATTTAAAAGAACCAGGCTTTCAGTTTTGAAAGCCTTTCTTCCTAATTTGGTGCTTAACACAACTGTGGCAGTAGAATTTCTGTTTGATTTATACTGTAAAGCAGTTATGATGTAAACTACTACATAATGCACTTTTATGACAGTTTTAAGAACATATCACTGCAATTTATAATACAAACGTTGTCACCATTTGGGAGCTGAAGATGTATTTACAACATTATACTCAGTACTTACACAGATTTTTAAGGTGATCAATGATCACTTTATAGTGTGATGACTTAGGAAACTCTTAAAAAACCCACCCATCATCTTGTCCCTGAGTGTAGGTTATATTCATAATGTTAGTTGAAGACTGACATGGAAACAGTGACTGTCTCATACTGGGTTTCAGTGATTTTGCTGAAGCAATAGGAGACTAGAACCTCCTGTATAACTGTACTTAAATTCATAAGAGTTAATTAGAAGTTAGACAACTTGCTGAAGAGAAACTAAAAGGAAGAGCTAATAGAATAAATTCTGACATTCATGCTTTCTGCAAAGACCCAGCGTGCAACTGTTAGAAAAGACTTGAGATACATGAAGAGAAGGGCCAGTATAAGTATGTGGGGAAGGGAAGATACAGGAAGTCGTACTTCAAAAATCTGCAGTAATTTGGCTGAAGCAAATTTGTGAGTTTAGCTTTAAAAACACAATAAAGCAGATCCAAAAGGGAAGCCTGGAGAGTAAACAGTTTAGGGTATGGAAATGTATAATCATAAGTTAAAAATGTATTAGGAAAAATATATTGTCATAAATGCATTAGAAGTAGAATTCATAGAGTTGACATCACTAAAGCATATGAAAGAGTGCTCAAATATGGTAATGCTAGAGCAGGAAGCACAGTTTTCTGAATATCTTCTCACTGGGGAAAGTGATTCTTTATGGACAAAGTGAACAATGATTTTTTTTTATTATTTTTTAAATTATTGTTTTAGATGAATAATAATTTTCTGCTGGGACACAGAGCATTTGTTCTCAGTACACTCAAAGACAGACTTTTATGGACTATGTGGTTCAGTGTATCTTACAAGTGATGCCCAGAAGTAATATAGCTTCTGAAAGGCAAGACATCCCCCTCAAAGTTACTGGAGCAAGAATGTGGACCTGAGTGACTGGGTTGTTACCCCTTTACCTTACCTTTTCAGAAGACATGTGGCCGTCTCAGGTTCATAAGACCTTTGTTGCCAACTGTTAATTTTTTTGACTGTTGTTCAGTATATACCTTTTGATATGGCATAAAACAAAAGTATAGTATTGGTTTTATGCTAATGAATGCCATCTAAATGATATAAGCAAGCCAGAGGCTGTGGAAATAGAAATAAACCTTAATGTACTTGTACCATTAATACCCTTGTGGATGGTGTTGAGACATTGTGGAAAGAATCATGGAATTAATAAGGTTGGAAAAGACTTCAGAGATCATCAGGTTCAACCTGTTACCTAATACCTAACACCTCCTGACTGACTCAACCATGTCTTCAAGTACCACATCCAGTCTTTTTTTGAACACCTCCAGGGATGGTGACTCCATCACCTCCCTGGGCATCACATTCCAGTGGCCAATTACTCTTTTTATGAAGAACTTTCTCCTCACCTCCAGCGTAAACTTCCCCTGGCACAGCTTGAGACTGTGTCCTCTTGTTCTGGTGCTGGTTGCCTGGGAGGAGAGACCAACCCCCACATGTCTACAACCTCCTTTCAAGTAGGTGTAGAGAGCAATAAGGTCTCTTCTGAGCTTCCTCTTCTCCAGGCTAAGCAACCCCAGCTCCCTCAGCCTCTCCTCATAGGGCTTGTGCTCTAAAGCCTTCCCCAGCTTTGTTGCCCTTTTCTGGACACATTTGAGCAACTCAACATCTTTCTTGAATTGAGGGGCCCAGAACTGGACACAGTACTCAAGGTGTGGTCTAACCTGTGCTGAGTACAGGGGCAGACTGACTTCCCTGCTCCTGCTGGCCACACTACTCCGGATGCAGGCCAGGATGCCATTGGCCTTCTTGGCCGCCTGGGCACACTGCTGGCTCGTGTTCAGCCTACTATCAACCAGTACCCCTGGGTCCCTTTCTGCCTGGCTGCTCTCCAGCCACTCTGTTCCCCAGCCTGTAGTGCTGCATGGGGTTGTTGTGGCCAATGTGTAGAACCTGGCACTTGAACTTGTTAAATGCCATTATGTGGGACTCTGCCCATCTGTCCAGCCTCTCAAGGTCCCTCTGCAGAGCTCTCCTGTCATCTAATAGATAAACACCTGCCCCCAACTTGGTGTCGTCTCCAAACTTACTAATGATGGACTCAATCCCCTCATCCAGATCATCCGTAAAGATATTGAATAGGATCCGGCCCAGCACTGATCCCTGGGGGGCACCACTGGTGACTGGCTGCCTGCTGGATGTGGCACCATTCACCACCACTCTCTGGGCTTGGCCCTCCAGCCAGTTCCTAACCCAGTGCAGAGTGCTGCTGTCCAAGCCACGGGCTGACAGGTTGGCCAAGAGTTTGCTGTCAGGAACAGTGTCAAAGGCCTTGCTGAAGTCCAGGTAGACCACATCCACAGCCTGCCCCACATCCATCAGGCGGGTCACCTGATCATAGAAGGAGATCAGGTTGGTCAGTCAGAACCTGCCCTTCCTAAATCCATGCTGGGTAGGCCTGATCCCTTGGCCATCCTGCAGGTGTGCTGTGATTACCCCCAAGATGACCTGTTCCATAATCTTTCCTGGCACTGAGGTCAGGCTGACAGGCCTGAAGTTTGCAAGTTCCTCCATCCGACCCTTCTTGTGGATGGGCATCACATTGGCCAGTTTCTAGTCATCTGGGACCTCTCCAGTGAGCCAGGACTGGTGGAAAATGATGAAGAGAGGCTTGGCCAGTTCATCTGCCAGCTCTCTCAGCACCCTAGGATGGATTCCATCTGGTCCCATGGACTTGTGAGTAACCAAGTGGCTCAGCAAGTCCCTAACTACTTCCTCATGGTTTACAGGGGGACTATACTGCTCCCTGACCCCATCTACCAGTTCGAGGCCAGTTATCCTGAAGTCCTCCTGCCTTACTGTTGAAAATAGAGGCAAAGAAGGTATTTAGTGCCTCAGCCTTTTCCTTATTTTTAGTTACAATGTTCCCCTCCAGGTCCAATGAAGAGTGGAGGTTCTTCTTGCCTCTCTTTTCAGCATTAATATATTTATAAAAATGCTTTTTATTGTCTTTCACAGAGGTGGCCAGCTTGAATTCTAACTGGGCTTTTGCCTCTCTAATTTTTCTCCAACATGATCTTACAATATTCTTAAATGTAACATGAGTTGCCTCCTCCCCTTTCCAAAGGCGATAGATCCTCTTTTTTTTTGTCCTTGATTCCTTCAAGAGCTGCTTGCCCATCCAGGCTGGTTGGCTTCCCTGGCGGCTCATCTTTTGGCACATGGGCACAGCCTGTTCCTGTGCTTTCAAGAGCTCCTGTTTGAAGTAGGTCCAACCATCCTGGACCCCTTTGTTCTTAAGGGCTGCTGCCCAGGGTACTCTTCAAATTAGTTGCTTGAACAAGCTGAAGTCTGCCCTGTGGAAGTCCAAAGTGAGGGTTCTGTTGTTGCTTCTCCTTATTTCCCTGCATATTGAAAACTCCACTATCTCATGGTCGCTGCACCCTAGACAGTTTCCTACCATCACATCTCCCACCAGCCCTTCTCTATTTGAGAACAGCAGGTCAAGCAGGACTTGACCCCTGGTAAGCTCCCATAACAGCTACGTCAAGAAGCTGTCCTCCATATATCCTAAGAGCCTTCTGGACTGCCTGCCTCCTCTCTGCTAAGTTCCCAGCAGATGTCTGACAGGTTAAAGTTGGCCACAAGGACAAGGTCTGGTGGTCTTGAGACAGCCTCTAGCTGCTTATAGAATACTTCATTAACTTCTTCATCCTGGTTGGGTGGTCTGTAACAGACTCCAACCAGGATGTCAGTTTTGTTAGCCTTCCCTCTGATTTTAACCCTTAGGCATTCAATCCTTTGCATCCTCTACCTCAAGTTCTGAGGCATCAAGAGGTTCCCTAATATACAGGGCTACCCTTCCTTCCTCTTCTCCCTCGCCTAAGAGCTCATAACCATCCAGTGCAGTACTCCAGTTGTGTGAATTGTCTCACCATGTTTCTGTAATGGCAACTGCATCATAATTTTCCTGGTGAACCAAGACTTCCAGTTCCTCTTGTTTGTTACCCATACTGCGTGCAGAATTCCATCTTAAGTTAAACCAAATATAAGATAGATGCAAACGAGTTGCAAAATATTTAATATGCAGAAGCTTCATGATTTTCAAACATTCATTGGAGAGTTAACCAATTTTATGAGACATTTGTTTACAAAGATGGATTTTTATTCATTTTAATAAATAGTTTTATAATAGCTTGTGTATTTTATTTGCTGTGCAATGCTACATGTTATGTCTTGTTGCTTCAGGGAGCACACATGCATAAATCACTTGTAGAGCTAGCTAGCTGCTTTCTCAGTATGGAAAAAAACCATAGTATTTACTCATTTATCTTACCTAAAAAAAAAAAAAAAAAAAATAAGAAAATGTCTGTTTAACTGCTGTGGTGGTTTTTTTCCTAGTGAATGCTGAGTTCACAGTGTTTTGGTGTTTGTTTTCTCATCATGTCTTGTTGTGTGCCATATGTTCCATGACATGGAGCATATGGCATACTGATGGCATGTCAAGAGCATGTACCATACACCATTTTCATTCAACTTTTGCTCAAAGAAGAGGATTTTTTTCTGTGTGGTATTTTTAATGCTAAATGTAAAGCAACAAGTTTTCCATTAATCTAGAATAAAGAGAGGGAAAATTCAATTTCTTTGATGTAGGTGTTCTCATACTGCAATTTGGAAACTGCGTGTTGTAGTTTTAGGCTATGCCTTTAAAAATTTTTTACAGATCTTGAACAGAAAGTAGTAGAATGTAAATAAATCACTACTGAGTGTAAAAAAGGAAAACAATGATTCTAAACCATCCTATTGGAAAGATACAGGACTTAAACTAATTGTACCAAAACAGCTTCTGTTTCTTCCCGCCTCTTTGCTCTGAGAGATACTAACTTGCTTCTGCTTGACCTTGGCTGCATTGTTTTGGCTAAGTCTAACAGCTCTCTGCTCCTTGTCCTTTTTTTTTTTTTCTTTTGTATGGGGGGGTAGGGGTTGCAGGGAGGGAGAAACTAGTAGCTTCCCGTGGTCTTTGTCTGGAGGATCCTTGTGCTGTTTACTAATTGTAGATACCTGTAAATATTGTAAATACTGTATATTTTGTACATATTCATTGCATTCTGCGGTAGGTTGTAGTTTTGCTTACAGATACAGCTTTCATTGGCTTCCAACTGAGCTAGTCTGGCAAATTTAATTTTGGGGCGGGTTTCAACCCACCACACTGCACTACAGCTAAAATGGAAAGGTCCTACTGAAGATGCAGTAGCCAAAATTCAGTTCAGTCACTGAAGGAATTAAGTAGAATACTTGATTATAAAGCATCAGGAAATGTTTATAGTACAATAGCATCTGTTACTCAGAGGTAAGAAATACTAAGGCGAAAGCTTTGTAATTGAATTACATTTTTAAATGGCTGAAAGCATAATTAAATATTCATAGATTGATAGAATGGTTTGGTTTGGAAGGGACCTTAAAGAGTTATCTAATTCCGATCCCTGTGGCATTGGCAGGGAGACCTTCCACTAGACCAGGTAGCTCAAGGCTTCATCTGACCTGGCCTTGAACACTTCCAGGGAGGGGCATCTATGGCTTTCCTGGGCAACCTGTTCCAGTGTCTCAGCACCCTCACTGTAAAACATTTCTTCCTAATATCTAGTCTAAATCTGCCCGCTTGAGCTTCAACCCATCATCGTTCAATAAGTAACAGAGAGGTAAACTTCCTTAGCATCCTTTTAAATACCCCTATGGTACATGGAACCATTTAATAAGGAAAAAAAAAATCTCTGAGAGAATGAAAAAAATGAGAAGGGTATGGGCAAAACATATCCAATTGTGCGAAAAATATTCTATTTGAAGTATTTTGTGATCTTTGCTCCCGTGAAAAATTCTGGGTGAATTTCTAATAGAGAAGTCAATTTAGTATGCTCTGAAATGTGAGCTGTAGAACCTATTACTTTAGCAAGTATGATGGTAAGTGTCACTACAGATTGTTAAGGGTTGTTCTCAAACCAGGACATAGATCAACTTAATTGTTCAAAGTTATACTCTGTAATTACTCTTAATTTCTCATTTTTTTCCATGAAGTGGGGAATGTGTGTGAGAGGATCCCTTCGTACAATTTCTGTAGTATATTAAAGCTATATGCTCTGCTTGGTGCTTTTTGTTTAGCTGGAACATTAATAACCCCATATGTTCACTCTGGTTGCCTTCTTTACATGTACAGTTTTTTTTTTGAATTTATGGAAACTTCATGTCTCTCAGAATTTTCCCTTGTGAAGTACTGGGATTGTTCTATTGACTGAAAAGGATCAGGGGAGGGCCCTGATGACTGTCATGCGACAGGCACATAACTTCCGGCTGATTGTTTTGGAAACCATTCTTCACCTTCACCATTCATTTGAATGAAAGAAAGCTTTTGTTTTCTATGGAATAGAGTCTTAATAATCTCCAAACATTATTTTGAGGTAGGCCTATCTGGCATTTGTGCCAAGTACATCTCTTTTTTAGCAGGAGGCATTATAATTATAATTTAATTGTCCCTGCCATGAGATGTTTTTTCTTTTATTAGTGTATTAGACTTTTTAATATACCCTAAGGTCACTTTGTGCTGAAAATGCTGGAATGAACTTGCTTCTAAATTTGGGTTGGTTTGTTGGTTTGTTTTTTTCGGTTGGGTTTTTAAGAGAATAATTCTTCAAGAGGGCTTTATCTCCACTACCAGCTAGGGCTAGCATCTTTCTTTGAACTGTAGAATTGTACATCTGGTGCTGATGTTTCTAATTTTAATCCTTGGAGTCGTCTTCTTCATCAGTTTCCTACCTTTGAATTTTTAATTATTTGTTTTACACTGCTTGAAGTCTGTGAAAAATACATAAGCACAAGGCCTTCTTTTCTAGAGGGTAGAAAGGAAGGCTAGGCCTTCTGTCCTAGAGGGTACATGTCTTAAGAAGGAATTTTAATTTCTAAAGTGTGACTTGTCTGAGTTTTGCAATGAGGCAAGTGATGAGAATTTAGCATTGTCCTACTGCTACAATTTTCTTATCCAGATGGATAAGGTCACTGTAGCGAATCTCCTGGGTTCTTTTTAATCAAGAAGGGCTTTGTTTAATGAAAAATGTACAAATCCTTGACAACCCACTGTGTTTTTTCCCTTTCTGTAAGATCACTGAGCCATGTTAAAATTTAAAATGTGAATTATGTGTGATTCTGTATCAGTGGAAATATTTAGTAGAAGGTCTTATTTAATAAAGTCTGGTCATTCTATCCCTATATTATAAAGGAAGAGGTTTGGTGGTTGTATATACTTCTGTGATTGCCATAGCATGTTGATCTCAAGTTTTAGGGAAGTAGTGCTCATTGTCTCCTACTGCTGCCAGTTGAGTCAGGTGCAGTCATGACATACATTTCAATGTTGTTTTGCTTTGTTTGCTTTCATGTATTAACTAAATATGTTGCAGTAAAATTTACTGAAACGTTGACCGAAATTTACTGTTAACACGTGTCTTGGATGACTTGGTATATGCAGATGAGCTGGAGGAAGATGAGGAAGAATCTGACATGGAACTAGAGCGACAAAATATTGAAGAGCTTTATGACTTTGTAAGGCATACCCATCAGCAGGATATCCACTTACTGAGAGAGGATGTGCAGCATCCTGCATTAATTCCTATTCTGAGGCAATACCAAAGTGAGGCTGTGAACTGGATGCTTCACCAAGAGAACCACACAAACACTCCACGTGATGGCAAGTATATGAGTCTGGAACACTTGCATTATTGAGGATAGTGATATTGTATTTTCAGCAGTAATATTTTCTTGCTATTTGATTAGAACCTTTGTGTATGTGGTGGAGTAGGAAGGTTCCCCTCACACACAAAAGAATCCACAGCTAACTCAGCGGAGAAGCAGATGAAAGCTATATTTTACAAGCAGAAAATAGAATGCAATGGATATGTACAAAAACATACAATATTTACAATATATACAGAAATATACAGCAATGTATGTAATACAGGAGACCTTTCCCCAACCCCCCTGCAGCCAGGGGGTTCGGCCTGTCCCTCCCTTCTCCCTCCCTACCTCCCCTTTTTCCCAAAAGGGTTAGAGAGAAAGAGAAAGGAAGGGAATTAAAAGGGAAAAACTTTGTTAAGCTCAAAAAGCGAATGCAAGAGTTAGTTTTCTTATCTGGTTAGCAAAATCGTCCCTGCGTCCCTGCTTCAGAGAGAAAAGCAGGCCAGCCCACAGTACAGGGAGAAGAAGAAGACACACTGCCTGCCCCCAGACTGAATAGACTAAACTAGAACATACAGCTGGATTCTACCAATGAAATTGGTTTAGCATATCTTTGTTTTCATTCAAATACCGAAACATTCAGCCAGAGTGTTCAGAAAGTGTCCTTTTCTTAAAGGCACAGCCTAAACCGGTCACAGTTAATTACTTCATTACCGTTTTTAGAAAAGCTGCTGTTTGGGTAGTACACTAAGTGATGAACTAAACTTTGCTGAACAGCAGCTGATGTATCTTGCTGGTCATGAAGCACTGCTTTTTGTCTATAAATGTCACAGTAAGGCAGTTCTAAGTAGTGTGCTGTTCATAGCAAAACCTCGTAATAGTAACATCAACTCTTTCTCCATAGAAAATGCACTGCACTTCTTATGGAGGGAGGTCAGCGCTCTGGATGGAGTAAAAATCTACTATAATCCATTTACTGGCTGGTATGTTTTTTATAGTCATCTCTTTCTGAGTGTTCTTCAAGTTGTACATTTTGAAAGCCTCACTGACATCTTTTACATGCAGGATAGAAAATAGTCCATAACTGTCACTTTTCCATTAGCAACTAGAGTTAAAACAGTGTTATCTTCAAATTAAATTGAAGAAAGAGAGAAAGGAAAAAAAAAGTGGCAAACTGGAATAGTTGATGCACAGGTAAGTACCTAAATCCTTAAGTCTTAAAGGTTTGATTTTTGTCTTGTTTTAAAAAAATGTAGTGCAAATTTGTGCTTTAAAGATTAACATTTTAAAAACTGAGAGCATTGGAGGCTTCAACCTTCTGGTCCAGTGTTTTTCAAATTTAAAGGAAGGAGGCTTTTTCTTAATGTTGGGTGTTGCATTACTAGTCATGTTGCATTTTTCTCATTAATTGGTTAGAATAGAACTTGCCCTTTTTTAAAATTACTTTATATAGCTTTCAGATCTTTAACATGTAAGTATGAATCCTTTTTTTCTTGACTCTAATGATACGCTAAAGTTAGCAAGGCAAGGCCTGTTAGGAGGGGGAAAAAAATGCAAAAACATCTACATCTGGTGCGTGTATTCATTTGCGAGGCTTTGTATACCCGAAAAACTTGCTAGCTTTTGTCGATCTCAGTTTATCTAATCAAAGATAATGTCTCACCTTACAGACTTTCACTTGCTGAGGCTGTGCTGTGTATCCCTGAACACATTGTTCTTTGTTACACCATTCTGTAGTTACTGACTTTCATTTGCCAATGTACTTGGATTTTAGTGTTATCCGTGAATATCCAAGTGCTGGACCTCAGTGGCCTGGAGGTATTTTGGCAGATGAGATGGGTCTTGGAAAAACAGTGGAAGTGTTGGCTCTCATTCTGACTCATACCCGACCAGACATTAAACAAGATGATCTGGCATTACCTGAGGTAAGAAAAACAGGTTAAGATTTAGTATGAAGAAAATACTTTTTCAGAATTACTGGAAATGCACTTCTTCTCTTGAGTTTATTGCTTTCTGTTTTTTAGAAGATGGATTAAAGTACAGTGGAAGTTTTTGCTTTGTGTGATACTTGGTAGCATAGATAATGGAATAGTTTGCCAGAGAAGTAATTGATAGTTTGCCATTGTTTGGAGGATGTTAGTAGGCAACCATGCTGTTAATAGGCTTCTGGTAGTTGACATGCACTACAGCAGTTTACAGATACATAATTCAGTAAACTATGTTGGAAATCATTCTCCACTTCATTGTATTGATGAGTATCAAACATCCATTAGAGATGCAGTCCATGCTAAACCAGGGATGATTTAAACTCAGTGAATGAATGAAGATTTCTGCTCCCCTCTATTTCATATAAGAGCTGATTTAGCAGCAACTTTCTATCTTTTTACTTTCCTTTTCATGTATCCTGAGGAAATGTAGCACATTAATTAAAACCAAACATTTTCTCTGAAGGGAAAGAACCTTTATCCTTTAGTAAACTCATACCACTTCTGTGGGTTCCATCCTTTTGAATTCATGACAGTCCATTTCAATATATATCTATACATAATGATCTTGTATTTTATCAGGTGCTTCTAATTTTATCATTTAAAAAGACCCTATTCTCAGAGAATAAGTTTCTTCTTGAATGTATCAGAGGGTCAGCATAAGGAGTGTAAGAGAAAAGTATTAACACTGAAGCATCTGGACATCAACTGGCAACAATAGGTTTTGGACTATAGCACATAGCTTTATGGAGCGCTGATGTTATGAAACGTTCAGATAGGAGTATCTGGGACAGACATCTTAGCTGATATTTTCGGATCTTTGGGAACAGAATTATATGATATTTGCCTGTGGTTAAAAGGCAGTATTCCCGTCATCCAGAAGGCACTTCGTCATCTGTATTTGTCTCATCTTCAACTATAAAATGTCTGATGTGCTGAAAAAAAGAAGTTAATGAAGTTCAGAATTACTGTGAAGAGACATGAGCTAATAACTATTAAATGTTGTCTGCACTAGGGTAAACTTGTAAACTACTTTGTTCCACCTCAACCTTTAGAAGGAAATAAAAAGAAAATACCAAGGGAAATGGAGCTTAAATTGAAGGAAAAAATACAATATCCCAGTAAGTATTTCTGATAACTTTTTTCAGTGCATTTTTCTTTTCTCATGTCTTATTTTGGCCACTGATCCTGACTTCAAGGCTACTCTTTAGCAGAATGAAGTGATTATTTTGGAGAGCACTGTGATAGAGAATTGTATGCTGCAAAGAAGTGATAGACATTTTAAAGCTTCCAGATCAGTGCTCTGTCCCACAGAGCTCCGTGTAACTAAAGGTGGTTGTAAGACAGTTTACGCATTCAGCTGAAATACACTGCTTTTTTCAAGCTCAGTGAGAGTAACTTATTTCTGTTGCTACTCAATATTGCCTTAGAATCACTGAAAAATTGTGATTTTTAAGGGTGCCTCAAGTAAAGCATTGTCGAAACTGCTGCCTGTTTTTTTAATGTATTTTTTAGATGAACACAGTGTTTAGAGTTCCCTTGATAGGTATTCTCTAAGGTAACTTCCACTTTGTGAGTTGTAAAGTCTTTTTTGCTTTGATTCATGTATAGGCTTACGAGTAATGATATTAGCAGCTGTAAAGGAAATGAATGTGAAGAAAGGAGCATCTATTATTGCAATATTTAAGTACATCAGTGCTATGTATAGGTATGACATACAGAGAAATAGACGACTTCTCAAAAGGACTCTAGAAAAACTAATTGCAGAGCAAGTAGTAGAGCAAGTCAGAGGACATGGTCTCGCTGGATCTTTCAAGCTGGGAAAGAATTACAAGGAACAGAAGAGGAGAGAAAAAACCAAAGAGAAGGTAAAACACTTCAAAAATGTTGGAAACACATGACTTAGTGCTGTGTTGTCTGCATACACTATTTCAGTGATATGGGCTTATTGATAAAATTGACAAAAACTACAATATTTTCTTTAATGAATAAAGAAGCTAAAGCATAAATATCACATTTGGGGTTAAAGTATTAACTACATCTATCCTAGATCCTTTAAAATAATGTGCAGGCTGACAGGTCTGGAATTCTGTTTTAAATGCTGGTAAACATAAACTAAATCTTGATATGTTTATGCATTAAAGGAAAAAAAAAGGTGAAGAGGAAGTCTGACATTATTTGTTAATTTTACTTTGTAGATAGCAAGGACTTCAGAAAGCATTCAGAAGAAGCAGCTGAATGATGCTAAAACTCAAACCAAAGAATCAAGAAATAGTGATGTCACTTCTGAAAATGTCTTAAAAACCCCGTTACAGGTGGATATCACCATGGAAGAACATGATTACTGTACAACTAGCAAAAGTAACACGAAATCTGAATTGAATCATGAGAACTCTGTAAAAGATGATAATGTTCAGCAGGAAGCTGTAGTCTCAAGGTCTCCTGATTCGCATGGCAGCCTTCTTGTCTCCAGTGACACGAGCAGTCAGGACAATTTTGGTGTTGCTAAAACTACAGCTGATGTCTGTCAGGAAATCCCACGTGACCAGTCCTCACGTTCCCAAGAACATGCCAGTAGTAGTGTACAACATAGCAGTTCTGTATTTCCATTTAACACCTCTGAGTATCGTTTTGAATGCATCTGTGGTGAGCTTGGATTGGCTGACTATAAAGCTCGTGTGCAGTGCCTGAAATGTTACTTATGGCAGCATGCAGAATGTGTAAACTACAAAGAGGAAAACCTAAAGATCAAACCTTTCTACTGTCCCCATTGTCTTGTGGCAATGAAACCAGTTCCTACAGGAGCAACTCTGATAATTTCTCCAAGTTCTATTTGTCATCAGTGGGTAGATGAGATCAACAGGCATGTAAGATCATCATCTCTTCGAGTTCTGGTAAGGTTATATGGTTTCATAATCTGGAGAGTTTTATCAAGGCTTGAGGCTTCATGTCTGACACTGCATCACACAAATTTGGAGGTTTCTTTGTCCTTTGTCTCAGCATTCTACATTGCTGGCTATTGGACCTGTGCTTTGGTACCACATGGTGTGTTTGTGTCTTAGACTGCTTGTATTTGGTTCCTCATTTGTTCCTTACTAGCCAGTCACTAGGAGGCGATGTGGGGGATAGATATTTTTGTGAAATGGAAGCAAATTTTGACCAATTGCAGCAACAGGTGATTTATGAGAGGGAAGGCTGTTTGCACTTGGGGCTTGGGTTTTTGTTTGTTTGGGGGTTTTGTCATTTTGTTTTTTGAAAAAAATTAACCATGGAACCTAGAAAGGCCTAACTATAGGTGTGTCTTGCTGTAATTGTGCACCCAAGCAGCTCTTCCATGATTCATAGCTTCTCATCTTATTCCAGATAAAAACAAATGTTTCAGAAGTAGAGAGTGTACTTTTGAATTTCTGGTTCTCAGGCTTCATGAAAAAAGTCTTGGGCTTTTATGTTTACTAAGAATAACCCAGTTACAACTTAGACATTGTCTCTATAACATCCGTCACATTTCATGGGATGTTGCCTATCTGCAGACCTTGTATTTTCCTTTTACTTGATTTCTAAATAGTTCCATGACTAAAAGAAAACTTAATTATGCTATGGTAATACAGGATTATCTTTTTTACTATAGTTCTCATACAATTCAAAATTAGTCATTGTCTCCTATTTGACATAATCGTGTCCTTCATATTTTTGGTAGACAAGAACATTTGTAACGGTAAAGTATTTTGAGAACCCTTATGTTTTAAATGACAGTAGTAGCTGATTGATAAAGAGCAGAAACTTTATATTCAGGAACATATCTAATACCTTTAGCTGTCCTGCATAAATGTCCAATGTGTAAATGAATTCTAGGCCTCCACTAAGCCCTTTGTATGAGTTTCAGTAATACAACAATGAAAGATGTAAAACTTGCACAGCTTCTGTGGTACCTAGTCCAAGGTAAATACCAGCTTTCAAAACTGTCGGAAGTAAATTTACATTGTAGCAGTAAAATAGCTTAAATACTGAATGTCAGTTCTTTAAACTGTGTATAAACTTCCATTCCAAGACGCTATTTTTGTTTGTTTTTTTTTTCCCTGATGGTTGTAAGTCATCCAGACTTGCTTTCCATGTTGGTTCAAAATGAAAATTTGTTGTTTGGTTGGTTGGTTTTATTTTCTGTAAAGTTAAAAATAGTGCAGGTATTTCAAAGAACCAGTTTCTCACGTTAACAGGTTTTGCATTGCATATGAAGGGTGATTTTTGTTTTTCCGGTGACTTACAACTCATGGGAAATTCTAATGGTTTTATGTCATAGAACAAGAAATTAATATTTATCAGTAGGTCTTGCTTTGTGGCAGGCTGTCTTCTTTCTTGCTGCTGTGAAAACAACAAATCCTTGGCCAAGTTATAAACTGTTCATAAATACTTGGAAGATATTATTAGACTTGAACAGCTATTTTTTCTTCTAACCAATTGCTTCAGTAAGCATGCTCTTTTAAAAAAAAAAAAAATAAAAATCTTGCTCACCTCTCCCTCTTCAGTTCATGTGCACTGACTTGGTTGCACAGTCTCTTGTAAAGGAAGATTATTACTGGAAGGAAAAATACAATGACAGTGAAATTAACAGTGAAATCATGGGTTGATCATCAAGGGGTAAAAAGAGGGGGAAAATCAACTGAGGTTTTATAGGCACCTTAATTTTGGCATTTTTTACTATTAGTTGGTGAATTCAGGGAACATTAAAGTTTGTGATGATATGAGGGATTGAAAAGATTGTGATTTTTCTTAAATGATAAAAATGTTTGAAGATAGTTGCAGATAAGAATGGACCGCCTTGGTTAGTGTTGATGATTTATCATGAACTTGCAGAATTAGAGAAGAATAGAAAGATGCTAGCTGTTTGAAGATCAGACTAGAATATAGATTTTTTTTTTTCTGAAAAAGACAGAAATTATGTTGTATCTTTCAGATGAAAGCCTTACCTATTTTAATGTTGTGACTAATATTAATAGCTAAGTGATATGAGGTAGCTGATTATAGCATTTGTGAAGTAATCAGTGAATGCCTGTGAGTTTGAAATAGATTCCTTAGGTAAACTGAGAGCAAGAGAAAAAGTTTGCATGAGAAAGAAAAGAGGAGGATTGATATACAGCTCTTGTAATTATTACTTTTAGTAGCTAAGAATCCTGGATATTAGAAAATGCTCATTATAAAAATATATTGTGTTATACCACAAGTTAGTTGAAATTTTAACTTGTTTTGATATTGTAAGTATAATAAGACTCATAATATGCACTGTATTTTCTTTAGATACAGAATGCTGCTGCAGGGAAGCATATAGTAAAATGTTTGATTTTAGCTTGCCAATCTTTTTATTTGTACTGCTGTATGTTTCTGAGGGGATTATGCTTAAAATGAAAAGGAGGATAAGAAAAATATTTCTGATATTAGAACAAATACCAATATGAAAGGTTTATAATAATATTCTGTTGGTGTACGGGAATTGTTTCTTACTAAGGTAGTATTTCTATTTCATGAGTCTCTGTAAAAATCCTTTTTTGTAGATAAAATAATACCCAGAGTATAATTTCTGTTTTTCAGAAATGTTTTGCCCTGTACATCTCTCTTTGCCTAATGCTTGGGGCAGTAGGGAGAAAGGTAATAAACCTGTGGTAAAGAGGAGGACAGCACACATAACACTGACATGATGTTTTTCTGTACAACATTAAAGAATACTTAATCATAAAACTTTTACAACAAATAGCTTACAGCAAATACTTGTAATCTTTTTTTTCCCCTTTGTAAAGTTATGAATACTGAGACACTGATGTAAATTTCTTTTTTTACATATAGATCGCATCTATTACTTGTGTTACTTTCATGGATTTCCTACTATACTATTGCTACTATATGAATACAGGTTTTATTAATTATTTCATATTACATGAGGAAGCATTCTAAAAGTATGCACATAGTAAGCTGTACTGGTATTTTTGTATTTTTACTGGTGTCTCTTTAATAGTATTCTTTGCTGTTGTGCTATCGATTTTGAATGTGTAGGTGTATCAAGGTGTGAAGAAGCATGGCTTTTTGCAGCCACACATGTTGGCAGAGCAGGATGTGGTCATTACCACGTACGATGTCCTCCGCACTGAGCTGAACTATGTAGATATACCCCACAGTAACAGTGAAGATGGGCGCCGTTTCAGGAACCAGAAGCGGTATATGGCCATCCCAAGCCCCTTAGTAGCAGTGGAATGGTGGAGGATCTGCCTTGATGAAGCACAAATGGTTGAGTGCACTACTGCAAAGGTATGACATTCCCAGTCATGCATTATTTAACTTGAAAAGGTTTTAGCCAGCTTATTGTAAATGATAAAAGAGACTCCCCTTCTCCCTCTCTTAATGTTAAGTAGACATTTTTTCTTTAGAAGTGAATTTTCTGGTGGAGGTATTTACTGTTAAATGGTTCTCTTGTTGAAATTTTGGCAAACTGTGAAGTATATCCGGCTCAAAAAATACTTACAATCTACACTGACAGTTTAAGGAACTAGTTCACCATGTTGTATATGGTGTATAATAGTTTCTAACAAGACACTAGCCTATTCAGAGGTATAGATACATCCTTTGGGTCTAGGAGCTAAAATAGTCATCAACATGTCTGTAGACTCTAGGGCTGTAGTCTGCAGTGGGAGATTATTTTAATTAGTATTTTTCCAGTCTTTTTTCCCCCAAACAAAAATAGTACTTATATAATGGCTTATACACTTTTGTTATTTTACATACAGTTTTCTATTGCTAAATACTTGCCTTTTCCAAACCTTTAACACACTTGATTAGTTGGAACTGTGTGTGACTTTCATCAGCTTTCATTAACTTCAAAAATACTCACTAACTTTTAGAATATATTATACCAATGGTGCTTACAAGTCTGCTAATCTTACAAACTGAAAAGATACTCAGACTTCTTAAAATTAAGGTCCTTGTGTTTTCAGACTGTGTTTCATCCTATCTGGTTTTCCTTTCCTACCACTGATTGTGTCTTCATTCATTAGGCTGCTGAAATGGCACTCCGTTTAAGTGGAATCAATCGTTGGTGTGTTAGTGGCACTCCTGTGCAGCGAGGATTAGAAGGTGAGATTTGGGGTGGGTTTTTTGTAGCAATTTTGTCTGTGGTTTTTCTGTGTGTTGATAGTCGGGTAGTGGTTTGAAGCAGTTGAAATGTCTGCAAGTTTTAATCTGACTTTGTAAGCCATAAACTTTAACCATGGTATAAAGCCATCAATAAATTTATCAATGTAAGAATCACAGAACTGAAATCTTATGTCCTCAAGTTAAGATAAATGCTTTTTGGAGTAGAGAAGTTTTATGACCGACAGTTGACTCCAAGTCTGCTCTTCAGTGCTCACTTAGCTGAGTGCAAGTATTAACCCTTCTCTAGTGCACCTGAAGATAGCCTCCTCTGGCTACAGCATCCTTCGAACTGTCAAATACAGTGATCAAGCTTTATTTGCTTTATGCATAGCCCTGTATGGATTACTGTGGGCATCAACTGCCATGATTATGAATTCTAAAAATGGTACTAAAGCTTACTGAACTCATATTAAGTCCTTATGTAAGTACATAATGAATTGAGATGCATGGTGTAGGGAGCTGTATTTTAGCAGGTGTCATTTATCTTGTCTCTTTTGTGAGGTGCTCAGGTTCTGTAGGCAGGCTTCAGGCAAAGATAGGAAAAAAGAAAAAGAACTGACTTCTCTTTAATTGATTTAGAAATATGTGCTACACATGGAAGCAGTGAGTTTGAAAGTGGAAAAATCAGTGTGCTTATGTGTATTTGTGAACTGTTGTTCAAACACTAAACTATTATTAAATATTGTAGATTAATTCATTATGTAATTATGAATTATATAATGATGCAACCTGATCTAGCTGAGGATGCCTCTGCTTACTGCAGAGGGGTTGGACTAGATGACCTTTGGAGGTCCTTTCCAACCCAGACCACTCTGTGATTCTGTGAATTAAATTTATAAATGAGCTTACTAGTTGTGGGAATATGTAGTTAATAAAATAAGCACTATGGAAGAAAGTGCTTGACTTGACCATCATGATTAACTTGTTCAAGTTTTTGTGTGATAATGTTGATTTAATACAAATCTGAAATGTCATGTTGCCTATAATACATGTTGACCAGGCACTCAGGAGGCTATACTGAGGAAACCCCTGTCATATAGCGGATGAAACCTGCTTAGTAATCTCAATATGTGCTGCTGCTGCTGTAAGAAAATGGCATAGAACCTCTGGGTAAACAGTTGCCTGCTGCATAGAAATGATTCCCGGGATTTTTCTTCCTTTGATCTGTATTTGGAGAACATTTTATGGCTTTCAGCTGAATACCAAAGTTACCGTAAAGAACAGAATAGAAGAATAAAGAATGTAGCCATTAGATCTTAAAGAACTGTGCCTAAGATATAATCATGTATTTCTGTTTCTACATTGTCTACATGCAGTATTTAAATGTGCTTCTGTATTTCTCCAGTAAGACTAGACACAAGCTTGAAGTGAGAGCATCTTTAAATTTCAACCCCCAAAATGATGGGTTTCTGAGTTGGATACAATTAACAATCAACAACAAAAATGTGTTCTGTTAATTTCTTCTGCTGTAGTAGAAAGTGAAAGCTCCTTTCAGGTTGGTGGGCAACAGACAGTTGGTACACAGCAGGCTGTGAAGTAATGTTACGGAGCAATATTGCTTTACAAAACCTGGCAAAGCCAGGTAACTATGTGCAATCGTGGGGTTTTGCCTCTCACCCTCTGCTAGGAGTAGGCTTAAATTAATCTTTCTGTTCTGCTAAACTTGAAATTAGTTTCTCATAAATAGTTATATTTCAGCAAGTTCTAGGAAAACCGACAACTAGCTAGAGAAGAGAACCCCCACCTTCCCCCACCCAACTCCCTGCATCGAATTAGCTATTTCGGTGAGGGAATGACTGTAAAATGAGTGGAAAAGGTTACCTTTCTCTGAAAGTTAATTATTTTTTTTTCCTGAGATAGATGAAATTGTAAAACAGAAACACTGTACTAAACTACTTTCTTGTCTTTACAGATCTGTATGGATTAGTCCTTTTTCTTGGAGTTGATCCTTACTGGGTAAAACATTGGTGGGACCAGCTTTTATATCGACCTTACTGTAGGAAAAATCCTCAGCCTCTGTACAGTCTAATTGCAAAGATAATGTGGAGATCAGCAAAGAAGGACGTGATTGACCAAGTAAATAAGAGTTTTGGGGTTTAAAATCACTAAGCAACATTTACCAACAGATGTATTTGCAAATTTTTTTTTTTTTTTTAATTGCAGATTCAAATCCCCCCTCAGACAGAAAATGTACACTGGCTTCACTTTTCTCCTGTGGAGAGACACTTCTATCATCGCCAGCATGAGGTGTGCTGCCAAGATGCATTGGCAAAACTCAGGAAGATTTCAGACTGGACTCTTAAGCTTAGTAGCCTAGATAGAAGGACTGTGACTTCTATTCTGTACCCTTTGCTGCGGCTGAGGCAGGCCTGCTGTCATCCACAAGCTGTTCGAGGAGAGTTCTTGCCGTTACAGAAAAGGTGAATTTCTGTCACTTTCTAAATGGCTTGCTTTATTCAAAGCAAAGCTCTAATTGTCCCTAACAGTGAAAGATCTAGTACAGTTCTCAAACAAGACTAATTTTATACTTCTTTAGTTAAACCTGTAACTATGCCACACTAAGCTGTCTGACCTCAGGAGCTGAATAGGATGGAGTAAGGCATTTAGTGTAGTTTTTCTGTTTAAGAACACTGAGTACTATGTTGCTATGAGGCAGTTGTTTCTGCAGTAATATTTTAACCATACCATGCTTATGTATACTAGGGTGTTGCAGGGTAACATACTGAGTGTGAAACAGTTTTAAATAAGCCTACTGATTTTCTTTTGTCTTTTAAAAATCCTCATGTTTATGAATGAGAACAACAGTCAAAATGATTGAACAGAATGGGAATAAGTCTTTAATTCAAAGAAAATGTGGACTTTGTAAATGTAGATCCAAATTTGAAGGCTATTGAAATGCTTTCTCTCTCTCTCTCTCTCTTTCTCTCTCTCTCTCTCTCTCTCTCTTCTCCCCCCCACCCCCGGGCCTGCTTTCAAAATAGTTTTCCTCACAAACACCCTGCAAATACCAGCTTGGTCTCAGTCATTGTTAGAACAAAACCATGTTGCTATCACTCTTTGCAAAATATGGTTGCTACTTTTTTTGGTCAGTTAGAGCATGTGAAAGAATGTGCAATTTCTATTCCAGACTCTCAGAACACTGGGTTGGTTATTTTTTAAACTGCAGGTATGGAAAATCTTAACCTTTTTACACTAATGGTGTTATTTCTACAATTTCCTGGTGGTGTTCATCCATTCTATTTAGTCTCTTTCTGTCCCTTCATGAAGTTTTGTGTCCTAGTCTTTCCCCTTTCTTATACAGGGCACCCGTAGCTCCTAAGCAGCTGTAACTGACTTTGCACCTACTTCAGCAGGGACCAGTGGCAGGCACTATGCTGCAGCGCCTTCTAACAGTCTGCTAGTGTGAAAGCAAGGACTCAAACGTGGAAGAAATCATTATTCCCACTGGCCCATATAAAATTATTTGCACTAAAATGACCCAGTGAAATACAAATGAAATGTGTTAACTGAGCTGAGTATGCTGAGGACAGCTTAGTACTGTGTTGGTCTGGATGGAATAGTTGCAGAGTAACTGTGGTTGCTTCTGGCTTCCTGGGGTCAGTGGTTTCATCCTGGTGGTGTCTGGTTTTGGTCATATGTAAGAGTATAATGAAGAAATTCTGTGCTGGGAACTTCAATGAATAAGAGAAATTTACTGAAACAAAGTTGATGCTGGAGCATATGGTTAACAGGAACTGACCTGAAACAAGAATGAGTTTGGAGCACATTCTGTGCTAGATTTAATTTATTTTTTTTTCTTTTTCCTACTTGGGTAGTGAAGGCAGTAAATGAAAACATCTACTCAGCAAAAATACAGCCCTATCAGGGAGTTTCCTAGGCTCCCCTAGGTAGACTGAGTAAACCTCCTCACTTTTTTTTTTGGTCTAAATTGGTAATCCTAGGCTGTGTATCAAATTGCATGCTTTATATGTACATCCTTTGCTTTTATGTTGGTTTTTTTTAATTGTTGTTTGTTTGTTGTGTTTTTTTCTTTTAACTGCTAATGGCTTTGAAAATGAAAGGTAAGTAGTAATAGCAGAAGTATTGGAGTATGAGTGGCAAGTGCTATATGTGTTTGCAGTACTCTGCAGAATTCAGCTAATTATAAGTAATGTTTATATTGATTTAAAGCCTGCTCTAGTGTGCAGTGTATACTCAAGGAACAGTTTCTGCAAATGGAACTGTTGCAAGGAGGATAAAATAAAGGCCTAGTCAAAGATACCCTACCAGCATTCATTGGGCTTAGACTGTTTAGAAGTTATTTCACCTCTACTCCACAGCAGTAAACATGAAATAGTAAATGCTTCTCCTGAAGGTGAATGAGGGTAATGAGCAGAGATTCAGGAAGAGGATAGGTCTGATCTCACAACTGGTCAAAGAAGCAGCCTCTGGTCAAGTGTTGTAGACTGTTGTTGCCACTCTTGCCTGGATTCTTTACCGCTTGGCCTTACTCTAAGCTATCTTTCATGCTTTATTCTGTTGTTTCTTATCTTGCTTCTTCCTCTTACCTCTCCATTTCCTGTATTTTTATACTAAACTAATTCTCTTCTGACTAAATTGTTCTCATGAATTACAAATGTTACAAACAAATGTAAGAAAGTCTAAAATGATACTTGCTAATCTTCACTGTCCTCAATTCACACATTTTCATCTTTACCTTGACAGCTCATGTATTTGCAGTGTTTGAATTGGTAGCAAAGGGGATAAATGTAGTCTTTTGTACCTGTTTTAATTTGAACAGCTTGTATCAAAATGAAATCTATTTTTGCCTGTTTCTAGTTCACCACTGTAGCAGATGGAACAAAGTATTCTGCCTTGTGAAAGATTATTTTCCCTAATTCTAATTTTCCTCTCATTTCTTACTACTTTTTATTTTTAGAAGGTGTCAACCTCTTGACATAAGTCAGGGTAAAGCTCTAGCTGGGGGGAAACCTGACAACCGGGGTTAATTTAATAAGTCAATAAATCTCAATTAAACATTTGCACAGTGTGTTGGATGTACGTAACAATCTTCCATGTTCCACAGCATGACAGTTTTCATTCTGTAGTACTGTGGGTTTACTTCAAATCTGAGCCATTTCATCTCCATTTCAGCACCATGACCATGGAGGAACTGTTAACCTCTCTGCAGAAAAAGTGTCGAACTGAATGTGAGGAAGCTCACCGACAGTTGGTGTGTGCTCTTAATGGCTTAGCTGGTATCCATATCATTAAAGGTAAGACTGGGTGGTTACAGCATACTCTTTACTCTTTTTAGTAGGCTAATTAGGGTTTAGATGCCACCGTATAAAACCTTATTTATTTGTTTTATAATTCAGGGGAATAGCCATAGTGTGTAACAAAAGCATTCATTCTACGTGAGGGAGAAAAGAATTGGTGTTGTTTGGTGCATCTTTGACAAGTATTTTGGCTATTTTGTTTTGTATTCTTTCTTGATTCTATCATCTATTTGTACTGGGAGGATAAAATAAGTCAACTTGTGTAACTGTACTTAATCTGGTTTTGCTTTAGCAGTAGCACTTTCTGGGCTTCCTTTGAGGTCCCTGCTGTGTAAACTGCTGCTTTGACTGTGGAATCCCTTCGCTGCTGCCTGTTATACAGCTCCATCAGTGTAGTTTTTGTCTTATTTAGGAGGAGATAAAGCTTTGAATGGCACTAAACAAAATAATAATGAATGAAAATGATTGAGTTGTGAATGTGGAAGAAAATGCCTCTTTGCCAAGTAATAAGTTTTCTGAAGTTGACAAACTGCTTGAATTTTTCCAGCTCATACTGAAGTCTATTTTCAAAGCAGAGAACAAGCAAACTGCCTGTTCTGTTTTTAATTTGCTTATAGAAAGACTAGTCTGTAGTTAGTATGTTTGAAATGTGTTGTGATGACTGCAGGGTGGAGATCTAGTTTTTCACATAGAAGTAAGTGCTTAAAAAGACTTCTGTACAGTGGAAATACTTCTGAAATACACTGATAGCAAAGACTGTGTCTGGCCTGTCTTGAAAAGCAGGCTGGCAAAAATTACATCTGGGGGGGGAAAAAAAAACCACCAGGTTTTAGGCAGAGTTCTGGTCAATAACTTCCAATTTCCCTAGCCTCACTGTTGCACTCGCTACATAAGCAAGGAGGAGGCACACCTTGTATAGATACTAATAGGAAACGAACGTGTTTATAATTGAGATCTTAGAGGTCTTATTGTTACCAGTGGGAAAAAAGTAATAATGACTTTGACTTGTTTCTACTGTTTTTTCATGCTTTTATGCACACCTTTCCACTGTCCTCCTGGGTCCTGAGGTCAGTGGTTTCATCCTGGGATGTCTGCTATGGGTGGTTATATACCACCTGGAGTTTTTTGTCAGGAGGAATGAGATGTTTGTGGTGACAGTTTCTTCTTTCTCACTCAAGGATCCAATTAGGGTCATTTTTATGTTTGCTAGCACACTTTCACACTTTTCTTCATTTGTCTGCACTCCATGTTAACACCAAATTTAGTGTACGTGATGGCGTTTATGAATGTTACATGCTATTTCTTTGTTCTCTTTGTTGTCCCTAAAACCAGTTTTGTCCAGCTGTAGGTCTGCATTTCTGTGGGTGAGTTGTTTGTAGCCATGTCTTCCTTATTCACTGCCAAGCCTGTGCACCATTTTTTAGCATCCCATGGCTGTACTCTACACTGCATCCTATGTGTTTACTTTCCAAGGCCTCTGCTATTGTTACTAGGCCTGTATTTCTCTACATTGTGTTAGCTGTAAATATCTCATTCTACATGGAGTAACTGCTTGTTACTGCTATCTGCAGAAAGCTGTGATTGTACCACACTAAGATAAACAAAAGTTTAAAGAAAAAAACCACCAACAAAAACAAAACACAAGGGAAAAAATCATCCACAGATATTTAGTGAAGTAGAGAAATTGCTGTCACAGCTAAGCCAAGTCCAGGCAGGTCAAGAAGAATTCAAAGGAGACCTGACATGCCTCAAGCTTGAGGCCTAGCAGTTTCAGCACATAGCTTCTGGCTGTTGCTAGTGATGACAATACTCTATTGCAGGCATACACACTTAAAACTGGCAACTGTTTCAATACAAGAAGCAGCAAATCTTGTTGAAATAGGGTTGCTATGCTTCCAGATATGTAAGGAGATAATTTTTGGTTTACTCTAGTATCTGTCTTTATGCATTTCATGTCTGTATCTTCTCCGTGTTTTAAGAATAAGTAACTTTGTGTCAGTTGGGAAAAGAGAATTATTATTTTTTTGCTGCTTTTCCATATGCAACTTCTTTTTTAATTTATTGAAATATATATAGTCTATTTTATGAAAAGTGGTTGTGATGTTAGCAGCTTACATCAATATTTATGCTCCTTGCATGTATTTAGTCATTTCTGCTTTTCTGAAGCAAGATACAGCTTTCATTGTTGTCACTGAAAGAGCAAATAACATGTTTGTGGTGCAAATCTAATAATGCGTCACTGCAGTGAGTTGTAGAGTGGGGTTTTTTTTCTTAGAGTAATTTGAGAATTTTTTGACTTGGGCAACTGTGAATACATATTTTAAGATCAAGAAGCCTACAGATCTTGCAGTCATGAAAGATATTTAATTTGGAAACTAGTCTAGTCTTTGTAGAATATAATACTCTGTCTTTTTCCCATTTCCTGTTTTTTTTTGGCAGTAGGGGGTGGCCTGGCATGAATAGGGAAGATTTGCTTGAAGACAAGGAGATATGCAGCCTCTCTGAAAACATCTCAGTATGTTATGCTGGCCAGTCATGGATGCTTATGTATTTAAAAACCAACACAGTATGTTTATGTTTCTGTTACACTTTTTTTTTTTTAAAGGAGAATATGCGTTGGCTGCTGAGCTGTACAGAGAAGTGTTACGATCATCTGAAGAGCACAAAGAAAAGCTCAAAACAGATTCATTGCAAGTGAGTGAGAATTCAAATATAAAGGAGACATAGTGGAGAACTAGAATACTTCTATTTCATTCCACAGGCCAGTCTTTTCTTTCTCCCAGTGGTGTGCTGAATGATTCTTTCAGCTTGCTGTCCCTATCACAGTCTTTGAAAAAAAAAATCTGTCTGGTGACCTTTCAAAAAAAGCTACTGTGTTTCTCAGCTTTTACTTGTGAGTGAACTCCACCTGCTGTTCTGCAACAAAGATAACAAGCTGAATTCCTAGACATGTGTATGTGACTGCTCACATTAATGGCACTATATTACATCTTACAAATACAGAATGCTGGGTTATCATTGGGAATGATACTAATGTTCCAAATGATAAAGAATAATAAAATTGTCGCATTGCATAAGATGTTCTCTGAAAGGAATTCAAAACATGGAGAAGAATCAAAATCAATTTTCTTTTCAGGCAATATGTTAATACATTTTGAATATTTTATTAGAATTATTAATGTATCTTGTTGATAAAAAAGCAGTGTTTTTTGGAGTAACATCTTTTTATTTATTTTTCCAAGAAATATTAGTTCTAAATTAACCAAATTTCTTTTTAGCATAATAAAGTATTCAGAATGTTAGAGGTAAACAAGAAACGATCTGTTGTATATTTATTTACTTTGCTTGCTTCACTGATTAAGTTATTAATTGATTATTGTGTGATCATCTTATGGTTCTGTTGCACTTCTCTTTTGTGACTTCCCAGAGGCATTCTTCTATTAGCATATCTATATTAGCATACATTTGTTTAATTAACAATATTGTTATGAGCAGTTTAACTGTTCTACTGCATTATGGAATCAAATATGCACTGCCTTAATACCGCCTTGTGAATAAAACTCCATTTCTGATGAGTATTTCCTGGTTGTGAAGGCTTGTCTCTTTTAAGAGAATGGTAAACCATTGCTGGCCAGTGCTCTTCAGTGGCTGAGATAGTAATAGGTGCAAAGGTGAATCCAGGAGGTAAGAAAGGCACAAGTTCATGATACTGGAGGCTATATTAGTATGAGTTTATGGGAGATGTGCAGGAAGCATAATATTAGGGTTCTGGTTTGGAATATGCAGGATGAACCTAGGAAAGGGGAATAGATTTGCCATGTATTAACAATCAAGTTATTTTTGTTTATTATTAGGGAAAATAATGTTATTCAGTCATCATTTATTTTAGAAACTTATAAACTGTAAAAACATATTGAAGCTCTTGGGACCTGTTTTTTCTCCTTACACTTGATTTTGCTTTAAGTAGGCTACGTGAAAGGTCTCCTTATAATATTGTGAAAGATATATACAGAAGAGTGTGCTCTGAGATAACAAATTTGTTTTCTGCAATGTTCAGGGGCTGATTTGATAGGGAGGGTGAGTTTGGAAGAGAGCCTGATGACTTGTATGGAACTTGCCTGCTGATTTGCTTTTGAGGTATTTTATTTGCTACCTCAGTAAAATGGGGGAAAATATTTATTTTCTATATAAGATGCTTCCAGATGTAGCAGAGACAAAATTAATTTGGATTGAATACTAATTTCTTACTGCAAGCTTTCATTGCTGTTTAAGCTTTTCCTGTCACAGATATTGCAATGTATTTTTTATGATTGTTGTTGACTTTGTGTAATTTAGAGACTTCATTCTACACACAATTTGATGGAATTGTTATTGGCAAAGCACCCAGGAATTCCCCCGACTTTGCGTGATAGCCGACTTGCAGAAGAGGTCAGTTTTCATTTAAAGACATTTTGAAGAGTGCCTTTGTATTTTTCAGCCTTCATTTTTTTCCCTAACAAAAAAGAAATCAAATAGCTTTCAAGTTAACTACATACATTTCCTTTCAGGCTCATAAACCTAAGAGTTGTTTAGTTTGTGAGATTAAATCAGATATGTCCAGTGTAATGGTACTGTTCTGAATGCTTGGTGGTCTCTGTTATGTATAAGCTAGTAATGTCTAATGCATCTTCTCAAGTATGTCTTGAAGCTGGTTTTCTACTTCTCTTTTTGGTCCTGTGTGTGGTATTGACATATTCTCTGAAACCTTCTTGAGAAGGTCCTGATTTACAGTTTCCTTCACAGCCTAAATTTTGCCAGTGGCATTTGTCCAGGCTCTTCCTGTATTACTTACATTGTACTCATATATCCTAAAGCAACTGATTCACCCCTGTCACTTTTGTACTGCCTAAACATCTGGAGAGGCTGACCAAGTGAGCAAGTCACTGTGTGCTGGTTATGGTGTGTGTAAGCCTGTTGAACTGTACCCTTAAGTAGGGAAATACCTAGCAAGGTATCTGGCATCACTATTCCTCACTGGTTTCTCATAGTGGACATATAAACCACATTTGCAAAAGAACATCATTACTGAGGCGTCCTTTGTGTTGCAAACATGAATCTCCACCTCAGAGAAGAGTCAATACTGATTTCTGACCAGGTATCTCAGGGCTTTATCCAACTGGACCATTAAAACCTCCAATGAAAACTTTCTCAACTATCTGAGCAACCTGTTCCAAGTCTTCATAATCCTAATAGGTGAGGGGGGGGCTGGGGGGGGAGAGTGGGGGGCGAAATTAAGATAGAACTTCCCATTCCAATTTATAGCCACTGTCCCTTGTTCACTTGCCATGTAGTTCAGTAAAGTTCCTGGCTCACAATTCTTGGTGATGGCTTTCTGATTGCTGGAGTGCTGATATTTTGTATGCTCTAAACCTCCCTTCTCCAAGATGGGCATACCCAGTTTGTTCAGTCTCCCCAGTTCTGTGATAGTGATCAGTATCTGTCTTATTATTTTGATAACTTGTGATATTTCATCATTTTAATGCAAATACTTTGCATAGGTAGCTTTTTTTCCCCCCCTGTTTTAATGAGACTTACTCTCTTAAATATTTGAAGAATTTTCTACCAGCCTTTATGGAAATGTTCCCCTTGCTTTTTCAGTGTCCTGTAACTCCAGCAAGTTTTTTATTACTTTCTTCTGACATTATTGTGAAAACAACAATCAAAAAAATTGTATTTTGCTTATAAATGTGAAGCAGAGGTTGGTTTTCTTAGCTGTCTTTTGCCAGTAGCTCAACCAAATGCCTAAGAGTCCTGTCCACTGCTCATAAACTGGACTCCGTCTGTAACAATTGTATAATTGCCTTGATAATAGCAAACAAAAAGAAGAAAGACTTAAACACACTCTAAAATGCACAAAGTAAAGATGTTTAATGAAATCAGAATGTAATGGTGAAGCCATGTATGTATGTATATTACTTGTAAGAAATGTAAGTTATATGTTCATCGATTTTTAAAATATCTTATAAAATTATATTGGTTGTACTGTGGCAATGCCTACAGAGGAGTTTTCACTGTCAGAAGTGAAAATTTAAAATTTAAGCCTTTCTTTTAACTTTATGGATAAGTTTTATATGCAAGTAATTTAAATTGTCCTGTTCTCGGGTTGTTCCAGGATCTTTTTATTGTTTGCCAATTCGACACAATATGTTTTAATGTTCAAAGAAGTAAAAATCAGGCATTAAGTTTGAGTAGCTTTCTGTAATGGCAGTGCATTCCTGTCGTGTTGTTTGGGCTTATCCAAAAGCAAAATTGCATAGTTAGCATCTTTGTTGCCATTTGTCTTCTCAAATGTGTTGAGTTTTGGTTTGTTTTGGTTTTAGTTGCTAATAAACGCTAGATTCTAGAAGAAAAAATGATTGTGAAATACTGCTTATGAATCAAATTGGGTAGCACATAGGTAGCTAACCATTTTAAAACATTACGGGAGCTGGAGTTTTTACCTTTTCAATTACACCTCATAAAAATGATTTGTGCTTCATTTATGCTCTTGTTTCCATACAGGCAGAACAACTTCGACAACATTACATGAGTAAGTCCAATGCAGAAGTTGCAGAAGCCCATCAGGCTTTGCAGCCAGTTTTTCAGACTATTCGGGAGCTCCAGAGAAAGGCAGGTACCTTCTACATATTTAGTGTCTGAATTTTGAGATTTGGTTGGGGTTTGTTGGTTGTTTGGGGGTTTTTTGTGGTGTTGGTATGGGTTTTTTTAAAGATAATTTTTATCTGTTTATCCAGAACTCTAGCTTTTTATTATATCTGATAGTTCTAGTTTAACACCATACTAGAAATTTATATTAACTGTGTTTTTCCCATAATTTTAGGTAAATAAGTTTTGGCCTTGAAACATTTTTCTGTTGTACCAAGTTGTATTGCAGTTACTTTCAAAGGAGCTGATCTTGGACATGCATTTAGTTATTGTGCTTAAGCCTTAATTGTGTTTAATCAATATGTAATTCAGGTTTCATGTAACTGATGATGCCTGACTTGAAATGCTGCTTGTCACTTGCCCCTGTTTCTTTATTATTTCTTTACTATTGTGCAGATGGCACCTGAGGAAGTAAACTTCTGCATCTTCTTTCACCTTTTAAAATTAATTAGGTCACTTCAGTGTAAATCTATTAATTTTACAGAGAGCTTGCTTTTGCTGATTAAATGATCCTTTCATCTCCTTTTGAGGCAGAGAATGAGGAAACTTTGAGAATACAGTATCTCTATGAGGTTACTCTGTGTAGGTGGCCTCAGTGAATCTATCTTCATAGAAGCGATTTGAAGGTGTGGAAGTAGGTGGGAATGTAGAAAAGTTCTCAATTGTACATTCACTTAAACAGGAAAGGGGATATTTTTCACACATACTCTTATCTTACACTTTCCATGGAATTTACTAGTCTGTGTTTTAGTGTGTGTTAAAGAGCTGCATAATCCTCTGCTGTAATGAGTAAATTGGTTTGTTGAATGTTCATGGATAAATGTGTTCTTTTGCCTACAGATACATTCAGGTTCTCCTTGGTGGTTGGATGTCATCCAGACAGCAATACAGTATGCTATTGATGAGGAACTCGTTCAGCGTGTGCGAAACGAAATAACCTGCAACTACAAACAGCAGACTAATAAACTCTCCATGGCAGAGAAGTAAGAGAATAGCTAAAATAGGCTAATGAATACAGTTAAGTCTGCTCAAGTCCTTTTATGAGTTTATGCTAACAGTTTCAATTAAATAACAGGCATTTTTGCTTCTAAGTATCTGGGCTGCAATTTAAGTTTCAAGAGCAGTACCCTACAAAGTGTAAATAGATAGAAGACTTGGAGAGAAAAGCAGGACAGTTACAGTTTTCTCCTTGAGAAGTGTTCTTTTGAATGTTCCTTTGTATTATCTAGTGTGGTTTTACAGTCTTCTGTACTCATGCAGCTGCCGAGCAAGAGAGTTTCAAAGTTTAATGCATTAAAATTGAGTAACTGTTAAAAGAAACTTATTTAAATGGAAAGTCAGCAGACAATATCATAACATCCTTGTGTAACACCATAAAATAGCATCACCTTTTTTCTGAAAAACGAGATTTGGTTTGACTTCATGTTGGAGACAACAGTACAATTGTTCCAGTGTGCAGTCACAGAATAATGGATTAGAAAGGGTATTTGAAGGTCACCTAGACCAGCCCCCAGCTTATAGATCCAGACCTGTACTCGTAGATTCAGCCTGACAGGTTGCAAAGGGACATGCCCTTTTAAGATTAGGGTATCTCCATGAAGAAGATTTCCTGATGTCTATGTGAAGCCCATACTTGGTGGAATTGGAAGGATTTTTTATTTTGTTTTTTCATCTAGTTAGTATTTCCTGTGTTGAATCTTGCGCCCTTTATCATGTCCTTTCATCATGTATCTTTGAGAAAACTGGCTTCATCATCTCTGCACCTTCCAGTTAAGTAGATATAGAAAGCAATAAGGTCTTCCCTGAGCAATCTCATTTTAAGGCTGAATAAACTCTTTTCTCCCAGCCTCCTCTTGTACATTTTATGCTCCAGCTCCTGAAGTTCGTCACAGAAAAGTGAGGTATAAGGAGAGCATTCTTATTTTTTAACTTTAGGCAGTTTTCTCCAGATAATGTGAATAGTCTTATGCTCTTAAATACAGTCTTTATGAATTATATTTTAGTTACATTTATATAAGTGTGTGTGTGTATATATATATATATATTGCAGGCATGACATATGTATGGTATCACAGTATCACGAAGCTTGGAAGAGACCTCAAAGATCATCAAGTCCAACCTGTCACCACAGACCTCATGACTAGACCATGGCACCAAGTGCCATGTCCAGTCCCCTCTTGAACACCTCCAGGGACGGTGACTCCACCACCTCCCTGGGCAACCCATTCCAATGGCATGGAACACCCACGGGCTGGTTCAGCTGGCTGTCTTGACTGTGGCTTCTCCTAGCTTCTTGTGACAAAATTTACCCTATCCTACCCTATCCAAGACAATCAGGAAACACTTTTGAGGGGGTGGTGGGTGTGACCAAGCATTTGCACAGGTTGCCCAGAAAGGTTGTGGAGTGTCCACCCTTGAATATACTCAAAAGCCATCTGGGCATGGTTCTAAGTGATGCTGATTGAGAAGAGGGTTTGGACAAGACAACTTCCAGAAGCCACTTCCAACCTCAACCAGTCTTTGAGTCTGGATATGAATGTTTCATTGTTGATCAAAATAAATTTGAGGGAAGGATTGTTTGCATGTTTATGCTGAGCTCAAATATATGCATCTGTCTACATGCTTTCCCAAAACATACTGGAATTTTTTTTTTTGCATTTTTTTCCTTTTATCATTTGAAATTAACTGTTCATAGAATTGTTTGGGTTTTTTTTATTATTACTGTTGCTTACATGATATATAACTTCGGAAAATCTGTCTCAACAGGTTCCTAACAAAATAGGTGCAAAAATTTATTTCCTTTTAAAATTTGTTTTGGCATATGCAATAAACTTCAAATACATCATCTTACAAAGTGGAAGCAATAGGTGCTAATCTCTAGCTATTAGAGATAGTGTCTCACATCATTACCTGCATTAACTTTCTCACAGGAAAAACTGTATAGGTAGTGCTTAACTGGTGTTTGTATTCACATTCCAATCCTCCTAGCCTGCAAATACTAGGCATCATCTCTGGGAATAAAATGGAATAATTTCCAGCAGCATTACATGTAGTCATATTGAGCATGTCACAGAATGTTAGAGGTTGGAAGGGACCTTCAGAGGTTATTAAGTCCAACCCCTGCCAAAAGCAGGATCACTTAGGGTAGGCCACACAGAAATGCATCCAGGCAGGTTTTGAAAGTCTCCACAACTTCGCTGGGCAGCTGGTTCCAGTGCTCCATCACCCTTATTGCAAAGAAGCTTCTCCTCATGTTGAGGTGAAACCTTCTCTGTTCAAGTTTGTATTCCATTTGCTTGTAACATGAGCTTTGTGTGTTGTCCTAGATTGTTAGCTATTTCTCTTTTACTTCAAAATACTGAATGACATTTGAATTTGGTGACTGAGTGTGCAATTAGTTCCCTTT
This sequence comes from Picus viridis, assembly GCA_033816785.1. Taxonomy (NCBI): domain Eukaryota; kingdom Metazoa; phylum Chordata; class Aves; order Piciformes; family Picidae; genus Picus; species Picus viridis. The sequence continues at coordinate 27,888,375 of CM066578.1, read as the reverse complement.
TTCTTTAAATCAGATTCCGTGACTGCAGGGGCCTTCAATATCTGCTCACAATCCAGCTGGAAGAAGTGAAGAAGTTTCAGAAGATTGTAAGAGAAGCAGTGAAAAACTTAGAAGGCCCTCCCTCAAAGCAGGTTATTGAGGCTGCCACTATCTGCCATTTGCGACCTGTTAGACTTCCGCTTAACAAGTATGTCTTGAAAGTAGAAAATACACTTTAGAAGTATAATGCTAAATTTTTAATTATTTATTCTGTACTCAGGATTTGTATACACACAGGTATCACAGATCAGTGTGTTAGAATCATGGCCCTGTTTTGTTGTACTCTGAGACTGTTACAGTGGATGTACATAAGACTGTTAAATTGTCCTTTTTTTAAAGGGCTTAGTAAGCTTTATATGTTGGAATAGGCAATGAGAGGAATTACTTTGGGTTTTGTTGAAATTCTGAGTGCTTCTGTTTTCAATATTCTCTATTGCAGCTGTGTCTTTTGTAAGGCTGATGAGTTGTTCACAGAATACGAGTCGAAGCTCTTTTCTCATACGTAAGTTCATAGCTTTATAAGCTTCTCACCAGAAAAAAATAAAATGGATTGTTTTGTATTTTCTACTTGAAGTTTTCTGAAGTAACATTATGAACAAGTCATAGCAACGTCTTGCTGGTGGCCTCTAACAGTATTATTAGGTTTAATTGTCTTTGTAGATTTAATTTTAAAAAGTTGTGTGAGTACAGGCCACTTTCCCCAAACTGCTGTAATATGACTGTACATTTGAAGTGCAGTATGAAAGTATTCAGCAAGTGTATGTATAAATACAAGTGTGCTAATTAAATATATATTCCTGTTTGTGCAAATATTTGCAGCCTGATTGCAAGTGCTATAGTACCATACTTGTTCATACCTTTTTTTATTTTAAATTTTTCGTAATTCATAAAGTAGCTGGATTTGACTAAAGCCACAATGGGAGAGGAGATTTCAGTCATGAATGCAGCTGTGAGCTGAACGAAGGGTTGCACCAGCACGTAGTACTAGAGAATTCTGCATAATGGAGAGTAGTGAGACACAGATTACAGCCCTCTGCATGCTTTCTCTTTGACTTTTATCTCTTGTATTCCTCACAATATCAATATTATATTTAACATTCTTGAGGTCACTGAGAAAACCTTTTGAAAAGTCTTTGCCACTGTGAGCTGTGTTACCTAGTGATTGGTGAATCACTAGGAAATGTTAGTGTGATTCTGAATTAGCATTATGCATCATGGAGGGAACTGGCAAGCTGAGCAGTGGTGCAATACACAGCAAATTTTGCATCAGACTTCAACCGCAGTCCTTGCTTATTTAAGAAATCAAAATTGCAAGTATTTTTAAATTAAGTTGATGTCATTAATTAAGATGGCATTAATCAATAACTACTGAAAGCTTATTAAGATTTGTAGGCCTTTAGAAAAGCTATTGATGATTTCAAGCCAAGAAAATGGCATGTACAGTGATTTTATTGCTGGTACTGAAGTCACTGTTAAAAGCAAGCTTTTGGGATTTCAAGTAATAAGCTTTATATTTGTTTGATATGCTATATCCTTTAAGGAAATATTAGAAGGCTAAAATATATAATGCTTAAGTAGAAATGGATGTGGAAGTACAAAATCAATGCTAAATGTCATGTTGGGCTTGTTTTTAAGTGTTAAAGGCCAAATGGCAATATTTGAAGAGATGATAGAAGATGAAGAAGGGCTTGTTGATGACCGTTTGCCAACCACAAGCAGAGGACTGTGGGCAACCAGTGAAACTGAGCGTGCCTTGAAAGCTATCCTCTCCTTTGCCAAAGCTCACCGAATGGATGCTAAACTAACTGAAGAAGGCAGCGTATTTCTGGAACTCTTTGAAGCATGGAAAAAGGAATATAAGGTACAGTAAAAGAGATGGTGATGGAAATAGTTACATAGTTTGTTCAATGTAATGTAAATTAATTTAAGCTGAATGTGAACAAATCTAAGTGGCCCAGGGTGGTTGTGGAGTCTCCTTCTCTGGAGACTTTCAAAACCCACCGGGATGTGTCCCTTTGCAGACTCCAGGTTCAGTAGGACACGTTCAATACATTAATGCCAGGTTTATTGACTCATTTGTAATATTTTTTTTTAATGGCCTGCCGTCAAAAGAAACTTCTGTTTATTGAAGAGTTTCCATCTGTGATCTTTCTCCAAGGCCTTCTGTTTCATGATTTTAGGAAACTATCACTTAACATACATTTTCCTAGGAGATTTTGAAAAAGCAAAGATCCCTCTTGCAGAAATATGCTGTCCAGGAATTTAAACATTTGTTATTAGCTTTAGCCCGTGTAAGAAGAGAAGATATTTTAGAGAGTGGATTTCTTCAGCTATCTTAGATTAATTAATGGAATTGAGTCTCTCTGTTTTTCAGCAAACTTGGTTACTGGTTACCTGTTTTCCTCAAATTAGTGCTACTTAGGAGTAAGTCTTGATCTAGAGTGGTCTTAAAAACAATTACTGGGTTACAGTGTAACACAGTGCAAAACATTTTTAAATAAAATGACATCTCAATTAGCTTTCAGGTGTCTGATAGTTATAAACACCTAAGAAAGTTGTGTTGCCCAGGGAGGTGGTGGAGTCACCATCCCTGGAGGTGTTCAAGAGGGGATTGGGCGTGGCACTTAGCGCCATGGTCTAGTCATGGGGTCTGTGGTGACAGATTGGACTCGATGGTCTTCAAGGTCTCTTCCAACCTTAGTGATACTGTGATATTCTATTCTATTCCTATTCTATTCTAACTAGCCTAATCCCCAGCAACTGGGTGTTTAGAAATATCTTTGCTGTTTGTTGATTTCTGATTTTTCAGTTGTAATTTTTGACATTTGCCACAAGGTCTTGAAATTTCAGTAGTAGAGCAAAAAAAAGCTTGGGAATAAAGTATTTTGCAGTGTTATCAATAATTTTTAGATTAATGTCTGTTTATAATATACTTCCAGTTATAGCAAATTCTTTTATAGAAAGCAAGCAACTTCTTGGAAGAACTGAATATGTTTTTATCTTCACCTTGTGATTGCCTGTGCCTTGATCAAGACCAATGAAACTGTTAACATTTCTTTAAAACGTACTTCACTTTCGAGAGCAGTCTTAGTAATATAATAGGTAGCTGTTTAAAATTGCTCAAATAATTTTTCCTTATTTTATTCAGCATTTGCTTAGCCTTGGTAGGACATTTTGTTTCTGAAGTTTTAGTTGCATTAGTTATTGCAATAGTAACAGAAGAAAAGAGAGACAGCTGTTAATAGTTGCTCATAAAGAGAGGCTGGAAAACACGACCTCTATACTCATTGTTTTCATTTGTAATTTGTTGTTCTGGCTGAATTACTGTGAGGAAATACTATCTCTTACTCCGAAAAGATTTTCACGTTATACGTTGTATGGCAGAGTCATATAAAGGGAGCTCAGCTCAGTTCTGCTAGAAATTGGTTTGGGCTTTTCTTACAGCTGCTTCATGAATATTGGATGGTACTCAGGGATCACGTGTCTGCTATTGATGAACTGGCAATGGCTACAGAGCGGCTGAGAGTGCGTCATCCTGATGAGCCAAAACCAAATCCACCAGTTCTCCACATCATAGAACCACATGAGGTAAAGTACTGGGCAAGAAAAAAATGTTTTGAATTTTTTTTTCCATTTTTGGAAAAACCTGAGTCCTACAAAACTAAGTTTGTATCTAGGTCTCTCTATGAGCTCTATAATATGCCTTTGTTTCAATTACATAAAGATTTATATGGAATAGACAGTTCCTGTCTATTTCTACATTTAATGTGTGGGCCTTTTTGAGCTTGTAACTCTTATTTTGATATATTTTTGTCAGCCTTCTGACTCTTAGGAGTGGCACATTTCCAAAAGAGTGCTGTCTTTCCAGTAGCAGGTGAATACCTCTGGGACCTTTCTCTACAATTACCCGTTTTTCTAAGCTGGTGGGAAATTAAGTTGACCTGATTTATCACTCATATTGCTACTTCTTACAAGGACCTAAGAGACAAATCTGTTTTCAGTATCTTGACATTTCTGAGCCATGTTTGAGACATGTTCATGAACACAGAAAAAGGCTTCTCTAATTTAACCTCTTATTTTTTCATTTCTTTTTGCACCAATGCACATATGAGATGTTTTCAATATAAACATGTTGTGTTCTGTTGGTTTTTTTCAGAGTTTCAGTGCTAGATAAAACTACTTATTTTTGTTATGTAGGGGAAATAGATATTTAATAAATTTATCAAAGCAATTTTTAAAATTAAGTACTTCATTTAAGAATTGTTGAACAAAGTCTGAGATTTATGCAGGGATTTGCAGCCATAAAAGATACGCCCTTTATTTCAGCCTTCATCCGTCAGGTGGTTGCCTCTTCTGCAGTATTAATAACTGCACCAGTACCAACTGGCAGTTAATAGAGGAAGAAGTCAGTTTGATGTTTCTGGCTTTGTATAGGTTAAATGAAAAGTGAAGGCTTCTAAGAAGTATAAACAAAGTAATTAATTAGTCCTTACACATTGTTTTTGGAACCTGTATTAGAGTCTAGGATCTATTTAGTTGTAAGGAGATAGATGATAAATTTATTTAGAAGTTTCTTTCAAATTTTATTCACTTATTTTAAGTTGTTATTTGGTCTCTGGAAAGAATAAATAATGCAGACAAAGCAATTTGTATAACCTCAGCCCATTCACAGTACTGCGTTCATACTGGCTACAAGAAAGGAACGGATAATCAGTTGAGCCTGGGGAGAAGTGCCTTGTAAATTTACAGCATGAACCATTCTTCTGTCTTGAGTAAATTATTCAGTTTAATTTTACCAAAAAATGAACTTAATACTTTTAAAAAAACTTAACTATTTACTTTTTACTCTTCTCTTTAATATGTATTTAATACTGTTTCCATAGGTAGAGCAAAATCGGGTGAAGCTTTTGAATGACAAGGCAGTTGCCAAATCTCAGCTTCAAAAGAAATTAGGACAACTTCTGTATCTCACTAATCTGGAGAAAGTAAGATTTACAATTCCTTAGTCTTTACCAGTGATGCACTCCATTCACCTAGTGGAAGAAACATACCATTACCATTACTTTTATTTAAAGCTTATATTTCAAAGAAAATGTATTTTTGGCTTAGATTCATTACATGTTGGAATTCAGTGTATTTTTGTTTGGTTCCTGCATAGCCATGAAAGTCTTTATTACATTATGTATTTTGACTGCTTAATTACACAGTTATGAAACTATTAACTAGTTTTAGATGGTTAAAATTTTCATTAGAGCTAACTGGGCCGTGTCTAGTAGAAGCCTTGTAAAATTTTGTGCCCCTCATGTACAAAGAGTTTACATTCTTATAAAGAAGGACAAGCAAGTCCATAGGTTAAAAAGATGTAAAAAAAATCAGACTAATACCTTGTATGTTATGTTATTCTAGTAAGAGTATTCAAGTAAATACAATTATGCTTAAAAAACATAGTTAAGCATGATTAAGTATATTTAAGCATATTTATAACAACATGAAGCTGGTAGAAAATACGAGGAGTTTCTTGTTTGAAGCTTATCTTGTGCCAGGAGTTTTCAAAGCCATAGTACAAATGCAGATACTATCTGAAGGACAGCAGTATGACCAGTACTCCTTTTAGTTACTGTAATTATATATTTTTTTTAACTCAAATTATTTATTCATGAATGATATTTTTAAATTTGTTCATACAGCGGGTTTTTTAAGGACTTCCTTATTCATTTTTTTCTAGAAGCTTGTTATAAACATAGAGTAACTTTTTATTTATTGAAACACAAAGCTGTTGTTTTTTTTTCCTACTTTGTAGTCTCAGGATAAAACTACTGGGGGATTAACCCAGAACCATGTCCAATCTGTGCACGTCAGCTAGGAAAGCAGGTAAGATATTTAGTCATCATCTTTTGGTTTTAGAACACCATTACCTTAATCTGAAGCAGTTCTGTGTCAAATTTTAAACATCTGAATAAGACTTTCCTGTAATGTACCAACCAGTCTCTCACCTGAAATAAAATCTTGTTTAAAAGCAAGCAACTCCAATGTCTGTAGCTGCTGATATTAATTCTTAGGTGTTTCCATGGAAGTGTTCCAAAAATGTGTGTTGCTGATTGTTTATGACTTTGAAGTTTTGCTTTAATGCTTTGTCAGAAATTTTTTTTTTTTTCATTTATAAGCTAATAGAACAAAGAAAGAAATAAGCTTCTGTATTTTACTGTAACTGCTCTTATTACTAGTATTATTTTATTTCTTCTAGACTTTAAAGAAGTTGATATTAGCTATTTAAATGGTAGTGAAACCCAATAGAAAATGACTGGCAGTCAAGATTTCTTTCCCCAACACTTAAACTGCTGAACTGCTAGAGTTGAAATTTTAAATGGGACTTGTGATTTGTATCATAAAGTACAAAGCCACAGTTTATATGTTACTTATCAGGCTTTAGGTGAAAATATGACAGGACTCCTCAGGAAAACTAAACTTGCTCTTTTTTCAGGGTGGGTGCTTTAGAGTATGTTAGTGTTACAGACATGCATAAGCATGGGCTGGTGTCCTGCTACATTTTCAAAATCTCCTCTGCACTCTTCTTCTGAGAGTGATACAGGTGTTAACAGAGAACACTTGTTTGCCCTGTTACCTGCTATTGTACTTCAAGTCTGAGCTGGAGGAGCTCGTTGAAAGGAAAAACAATCTTTAACATTGGCCTGGACTGCCGCTTCAGATGATAGTAGTCATAATGTTGCAAAGATCTTTTAAAATCTTTTCCATGCTGTTTCTGCATGATTTAAAGAACCTTGCAAAGCCTACAATATCTTTTGTTTGATAATTTAGTCAATTCCCTCTGCTCCTTGGACCCATGACAACTGCTTTATTTTTTCCTCCTGGAATGGCCTGTGGAGCAGACTAGTACAGAGTAAGACACTATTTCTAGGTGCAGCAACACTGTTGCACGAGCTGCTTCTCTGTTAGAGTATCACAACACGCACAGATGTTCAAGGCCTGCAAAAGAACTGCTTCAGCAATGCAATTTTTTGGTCCTAATGCTTTCTGTCAAAAAATCCCACAAACAACCAACAATGAAAAACCCCACTTCTCTGTTTGGAATCTGTCTTAAATCCAAAGGTGTTATCCAGGACTTAAAAATAGCCGAAAATTAAAGCACTTCTTTCAGGATTTTTTAAATAAAGACCGATCTAGTATGAAAGTAGAGAAAAAGAAGGCCAGTACGAATATTTGTCTGCAAATACTTAATTTGTGTGCATAGTCTATGTATTAAGAATCATAATTCATAGAACTAAAAGATTGTAATGTCCTTTCTTAGTTTTAAAAATTGGAAAAAAACAAAAAACAAACAAAAACAACCAAAAAATGCAGAGAAGTTCTGTGGGTCATAAATCTTTCCGTGCTGGAAAATCTCCCAAAGCCTGGCTTTACAGCAGCTGGAGCTGTGAAACTTCTAAAATTCTATAGGTTTAATCAGATGGAAAGGATGTTTCAATGAAAATGTGATTTACCATGTATTAGTATTCTGCTTTTCTTTTGCATTCATCCCAAACTGATACTGTTCTGTTTTGTTTTTAATTTCCTGCATAGTGGGCAGTGCTGACCTGTGGGCATTGTTTTTGTAACGAGTGCATAGCAATCATCATAGAACAGTACAGCGTCGGCACCCGTCGGAGCTCGATTAAATGTGCCATTTGCAGGCAGACAACGTCTCATAAAGAAATATCCTATGTCTTCACTGCAGAAACTGCAAATCAGGAGGATGATATTCCTGTAAAGGTACATTGGTTGTATGAGTTTTGTGGCCCAAACTTACAGTAGTGAGTATTTGCTGTGTTTTGCGGCATACTGCATTTAGGCAGACAAATCTACCCTATATTTTATAAGTACGTTTACTTTTATAAGTGGTTTTGTTCATCATAGGTGTAGTTCTTTTTCTTTTGTATTGGACGTGATGTATGTGGGCCTTTCTTGTAGTGTAGTCAATGTTTTTGCATCCTTCTTCAAGTATAAAATACATATTTTCCTGTCAAGTAAGAGGTTTGGGGAGTTTATTTGTTAGGGATTTAATTTGTTAGGTTTAGGGTTGTTTTGTTTTACCTTACCCATTTAATAACTTCTTGAAATTTTGGAAACAAAGCATGGAAAATAGAGGATTCTGGACTAAAGTACAAAGGTAAAAGGCTAATATTGGTAATATTTTTATTTAGATGATACTCCTATTTTTGTTTACAATACTATTATAACACAGCTGGACATACCAGAGTTTTAATCTGGTTGGCATAGTAAAAAGTAATAATAAAATGTGCTGGTAAAGACATCCATGCAAGCATCACTAAACATTGTGGGGTATACCAGGGCGGGTGGCCTGCCCTGCAGGTAATGCTGCCACATTCACCTTAGTTGTATTAACCATTTTATGAATACGTGCTTCCTAACTCGAATTGCTTGATTGGAAGTAGTTCACAGTATGAGGCACCAGGGGGAGTAAATAGGCTGTATTTTTGAAGCGGTTGTATTAGGACCTTGCTTCATATAATCTCTTTAAAAATATGTTTCTTCAGAGTTTAGAGCTATCACCCTGTTTCTAACAGGAAATTTTCAAATCTGGCTCACAAATTACATTAAAAGATGAATGGAATTATTGAATTTCATAAACAAAACCCAGAAGAGGGGTGGCTGTAGCTGTGAGGGTACAGTCTCAAGTGGGGTCAGCTCTGCAGGTCTGTGCACGGTGCTGACAGCCTGGTTGCAGAGGCAAGGCAGTGGTGTGGCTGAGGTCTGTTTCCAACAGCAGGTTGCTTTGGGAGCTCCTCTGCAAGCCTGTTTCTTCTACATTTCCTTGGAACTGGTCAGGCATTAGAACGTGCTGCCCAGAGAGGTGTGGAGTCACTGTCCCTGGAGGTGTTCAAGAAATGTGTGGACATGGCACTTTGGCACATGGTTTAATGGCCATGGTGGTCTTAGGTTCAAGGTTGGACTCAATAATCTTGGAATTCTCTTCCAACCAAAAGGATTTGTATTCCCAACTGTCATCTGAGACACGAATTGTTTGTTGGGGAGTAGTTTTGATTCTAATGTGTTCTGTTCTGTAATTAATTAGAACTAGCAAATCTGTTTATAAATGCTTGTGGATATTCAACCAAATGGCAAACTCAAGGTGTATAGGTCACGAGTGGGGTAACTCCTTTCTTTTTAAAGACTGAAAACCAAGGACCAAGTAGCAGGTTTCATCTCTCTGTAAATATTGAGAACAATATTGACTTTTTCCATCTGCTGTAAACCAAAGCTTTAGTCTGTTAGCTCAATGATGAGTATAATATCATTTGTCTAATATAATGAGAACCGAGCACACTTAGTTATCTTCTTTTAAAAACAGAGCAAAAAGATCTGCAACCACTTTGATCATTGTGCTGTTTTTCTGTTCGCTATAGCTCCCCTTACTGACCTTGTACAAAGTTTGGTTTGTAATACCTAAGTCACAGTAAGTCTGAAGCATGGGAAAATCGAACAAAAAGGCTAAAGCTACTATTTCTTAGAGCAGGGAAAAATAGAACCTATGGTAAGGTCCAGAAAAAGCCTCTGAGGAAAAGACAGTCAGAGGAGATTAGTTAGAATGGACAGCACTGAAACAGAGATGAATAGTATCAGAAAGCACATAGATGACCCTGGATTATATAGGAAATACCTGAAGATAGTCTCTGATCTCCAACCCGTAAGTGGTTACAATTGCAGAGAGATACCGTAGGGCTCAGACACATCATTCTTCTTTGCAGATCATAACACCTACTGCCATGAGCATTATTATTATAGCAGCATTTGCTGTCTGCAGAAAGTCTTTTGCACATATTTCTGGAGCATTCATTTAGCTCCATAATGTATGAATGATCAAGCAGCCCAGCATTGGCGCCCAAATTGTGCTTGGACTGCTGACATCCTTGCACACCAATTCTGCAAGCAGCATAACTTCAGTAAATTTGATCTGTCATTGTAGCAAGCCAACATAGTTAATTCAATGTTCAGAGGACAGGTGCAGACAGAAATAAAACAATATTTGTCCAGCTGGATCTAGTGCAGTTTGAAATTACTATGCATGTAAGAACAAGTAAGAAATTAAATAAGAGCTTCTTAAAAACCATTGCTTAATACAAAATGCATACTGAAGGAAATAGAGGGAGATACTAAATACTTCTTGGAATCCTCTTCTTGACCTAAGGGGAAAGAGAAAAGTACAGGATTCCAAGTGGACAAGAAGTAGAATACAGTATTAGAGTCATTAAGTACTGAAATACCTCTGAGTTCAGAATATGAAGATATTTTCATTGCAGTGCACAATCCTTCAAAAATTTTATTATATTTACCTTTTTCTTATGATTTTAAATATATTTAACAAGCTTCACAGTACTGAGCATGTTTGGTGTTGCCAGACACAAAAGCACAGAAAGAGTGTTCATGTAGGTTTTTTTCACTGCCAGTTTTCAAGAGTTATGAAGTGAAGGAAAATTAATTATGCATTTGGAAGATTCTTTAGTGACTGTGCCACTAAATTAAACCTCAGGAGGTCTAGCTGGCATGTTTGGCACAGCTGCAGTGCTTGGGCTATCCATTCTGCCTCGCAGCAGAACCAGAGAGGTGTGTGATACTTGCTGTGATACACTGCTGATCCTATGCTATAGCAGGGCATTATCAGGCAGGTATAAAAGCAGTTCAGTGCTACTAACCTGTCCTTTCTCCAGATTGCTGACTTTTTAATTTCTGTAAGTATATAAGAGTCTTAATATAATGTAATAAAGCAACAAATGGGGAAGAAACTGTTCAATATCTTACTTCACTAATGCTCTTCTTCAACTTCTCAAAGGGAAGTCACTCTACCAAAGTGGAAGCAGTGGTCCGAACACTGAAGAAAATTCAATTTAAAGATCCAGGGGCTAAATCCTTAGTTTTCTCAACGGTAATAATAGCAATTTTCTGTCTTGTCTTTGTGTGTGTGAGCTTAAAGCAGTCATAATACTTTCAGGAATTAGTTTAACTACCAAAATGTTGAGTCACTCTGTACAGCCACTTACTGTTTTGAGAATTTGTAGGGCAATTCATGTAGCTGGGACATGAGTAATGATTGTAGTCAGGAGATGCAGAATTCCTTAAAGGAAAAAGAGATTTATATGGGAGCATTAGAGATTCTAGATATTTTAAACTGTAATGTGCAGATATTTTTGATACATTATAAAACTGACTCTGTGATGGGTACTAATTTCTTTTATTCTGGATGATCTTTTAATGATATTTCTTAGTTGGTTTTATGAAAGATTTGGTTCTTGATACACAAATACTTTTTAAATTTTGTTTTGTTTTCCACTTAATCTTTTTCCTTCTCATTCTTTTTAATAATTTGAAAGATCTTTTTATCTACTCTTTCTTAGGAAGTTCTCACTAGTGTTTGTAATGTGTTATTTTTATTGTGCTGTGTTCTGTTTTATTGCCTTTTTCTTTACAGTGGCAAGATGTGTTGGACATAATTTCAAAAGCTTTGTATGACAACAACATGATTTTTTCTCAGATCAATGGAATTAGTAAATTTCAGGTACATAAAGGATATTTTTCTTAGTGTTGTTTTCAGTGGGGAAAATTACAGTTCCTAGAAGTTAATTTGATCCTTTCATTGCTTCATTTGTGAAACTGAAAGTGCAGCAAAGTTGTTTGGCAGAAGCTTTGATTTCTAATTCTAAAAAATCATAATCACAAAAAGCCACAATTTAAAGCCTTTGGAGGTAAACAGAATATTCACTTTTGAGAAAGAAATGTTGATATGGCTGTTAAGGATGAGATACTGGTCAGTGTTTCAAGAAGTTCTTGCCTTCCCGATACCCGTCTGGGATGTTCTGGGATGAGAAGTCTTGGATCAGTCACGCCGCAAGGTTGTCACTGTGGCCTGTAGTAAAAGCTATAATTTCTTGAAAATGTAGAGGGGGTCCCCAGTATCTTTACTGAACAACTTTTGTCATACTGCTGTGTTTACCTTTTAGGAAAATCTCTCTGCATTTAAATATGATCCAAACATTAACATTTTGCTGCTGCCTCTTCACACTGGATCTAATGGACTAAACATCATCGAAGCAACTCATGTTCTGCTTGTGGAACCCATTCTGAATCCAGCACATGAGCTACAGGCTATTGGCAGAGTGCATCGTATTGGCCAAACGAAGTAAGAGTTAAAATTGTGTTGGGTGGTTTAGATGTGGTCCGGAATAGAACTATGTATTGTAATCAGAATAAATCAAGTTCATTAAAATTCTCAATGTTGAAGGTGAGAATATTGATAGTATTCCAAGTTTTAAAGGTGATCATATACTTAACAGAAATAGTAGGTTTGTTTTTTTTTTTTAAAAAAGGTTGCTGAAAGGTTTGGTTTAGGGAATTTTGTGCTACAAGGTTAAGATGCAGAAGCAAATTGTGTTTAGGCATTTAGGGAGAGTATAGGCTCTTGAGTCCAAAATCTTGAAAAACATGCACTATTTTATGGGTGCCATTGATGCCTTAGTTTTTAACTTCAAAGTTCTGCTTATAGTCATGTCCAGAAGTGTCCTTGCTTTTCATGTCTGAGTAACTCAACATTCCTGTCATATGTAGCTAACTTTGGGCACAGCCCTTCCAAGTTTCCTTGCCAGGTTCCTTCTAGATGACCATTTCTAGCTTCAGGTTAGGAGCTACATAAGTTGTTGGTGTTTTTGGCCACTGTTTTTGTTCCTGCTGTTTTATGTTCCAAAAAATTGTTTATAGTACACACTTGAACTGATTAGCTTTTAAATCACAGTTCTACTCCCACCTCCATCCAAATCTTTTTGAAGACAATGAGTTTACATGTCTTTGCTTTGTTCAGTGGTTTAGATATTGCATGGATAGTCCTGAACACTTAACAAAGGTTTTGGAACAGATGTGTACATTTTTCCTTAGGTTTCATGCCACTTGAAAAAATAATTGAAAATCCCTGTACATAAAGAAGAAAAAGGACTAGAGTCAATTCTGGAATCGTATCATTCTAGAATAATGGTGGTGGTTGTGTTCTGGAAGTGAAGGCAAAGCATGAGGGCATGAATAAACATTATGGCAAATAATGTTTATGAACAGGTGGATATTTGGGTGTGTTGGTAAAGATTTTGAATTGACTGTGAGGGCATAGGATTACAGCAGCCTGCTTTATAATTTTACATGATTCTGGTACAAAAGTTTGGGAAAAAAACTTGTAAAAAAGCCAGCAAGGTTGTGAGCTGTACTTCTTAAGAATAAGCCTTCAGCAAGGCTTGTTTGAAAAAGGGCTGTGTTCAAGTACAGTGAGTGTAAGGGAATATTCCTCATTTCACTGGTGCAAGTATTAACAGTTCAGATGAGTTCTTATTTACATTTCTTTGACAAGACCTTTGCCTATGAATCAAAAAGTAGTCCCTCAACATTCCTTTGTGTAATACTACCTGCTGAAGTTTCAGCTTCAGATCTGAGAACCATGCACTTTAAAGGATTCATATTTTGAAAAATGTTTATGTTGAGGAGCCTGGAGTAATTTCTCACTTTTATCTTGGAAGCTGACTTTTCTCCATTTCACCCTCTTGTGTCTGACTTTTTTTTTTTTTATTGCAGCTATGAAATTTTATTTCATAAGTATGAAACTTTATTTCATAAACGGAATTCTCCTTTTGTTTTATACTTAATGACATTTTGGGGTTTATGCTTTACCACTGCTGACAATGTTATGCTTACTATGATTGCTGACTTGAAAAAGTATGTTGTGGGGGGTGGTTTGCCATGTTCAAGAACAGTATCTTTAAAACTTTGCAGACAAACTTTAATTATCCATTGCACTGAGCTCTGCCTCTTGCACTGGCTATTGGCAGTGGCAATATAACCAGTGGGCCAAAGTAATTTCTTTAGACATGATAGGCACTTGAGGACTCATCGTCTATTAGGGCCACAGAAAGCAGAACTTAGCCCAGCGTCTGCTTTAGCATTTTATTTAATACAGCTTATATCCATTTGCTATTCAGCCAAGGGGAAGCATGTGCTTTGCAAGGCAGTAAAGATCCTTAAACGTTTATCGGTGGAAGTTGTTAATAGCCTTGTAAGTCATCTTTATTAAGATAGAGGCTTTTTTTTTCAGCACTCTTACAGTAATTAGTATGAGAGAGAAATGTGATCTTGAACTTAGACAGTAACAACAAAGTTTCTGCTCACTTCTGGTCTTGTTTTCTTTTCTTTTTTTAAACACATTCAGATCTACCATTGTTCATAGGTTCCTGATAAAAGCAACAATAGAAGAGAGAATGCAGACTATGCTGAAAACTGTCGATAGAAGGTATGTGTGGGATTTTTTTAAAAACATCATTATTGCTCTGAAAATGAAAAGGTGATTCTCAACTGTACTTTATTACAGTTGTATATGCATAACTTCCATATAAACTCTTCTCCTTGATCTTTTAAACTGGTTTCAGTAACTTGAAGCTTAAAGGTATTTTCATACCCCGGAGAGTATTTTGGTTATATTTTGTATATTATATTTCATAAGAACCCAATTAATAAACCACATGTTTTTATCTTTTCAGTTTACCTATTTCTGTTATAATGAAAGTATTGCAATTGGCAGTGTAATACTAAGACTGCCACTGGAATAACAGCATATGTTATAAGCTCTAATGCAGGGCACTAACTCTTTCTTTCATTATTTTTCACTTCTACAAACCTAGTCTGTCAGCGCTGTGTGTCACTGGTTGGTTTTGCAGTCAGTGCGAAAGTTGTTCAGAAAGCTAGCCCGTAAGTTAGTCTTCTGTGTAAATACAGAAAGCAGTTTTCACTGCATTTGCTTTTTCACAATCTATAAGCAAGGGTGAAATGGGAGTGGAACAAAAGTGGTATTTACATTTTGTATACAGAAAGTATAAGAGGTTTGCATCTCTTGAACTATATTGCATACACATAACAAATCTAGAAGGAGGCCTTAAAAAGTTGAAGGAAATCAGTTATTCTTCCTTTTTTGTCTGTTGCAAATGGCAAGATTCAAACTTTACATGCATGTGTTTGATTGTAGGTACAAAATATTTCAGCTTTAGCTTTGAAAGGATGATTCAATGAGTTTCCATGTCCATAAATAGTACTACTTTTGCATATCAAATTCAGAAAAACATACAGTGGTTGAATGCAATCCAATGAGGGCCAGTGATTTGGAAGCAATATCAAACCTTCTGTTTGGAAGCTGAAGTCAATCCCCAAGAGGGCAAAGTGAACTTATCTCATGTCCTCCTGCCTCTGCAGTGCTTGATGTTGAGAACTTGTTAGCAATACTAGATGGACTTTGTATCTTGCTCAGAACATGCAGAAGAGCAGCTAATCAGTGTGTGTATATTCCCTGATAGAAAGTGTGTTTTCTTGCTGCGCTTCAAAGCCAAACAATGTGGTGTCTTCAGTGCATACAGCTTGTTACTTATGTTGCATCCAACTCTTTCCCACAGCCACTCAAGCTCTTCCATGAAGCAGTCAGAAGCCTCAGTTCTGACAGTGGCAGATTTGGCTGACCTTTTTACAGAGGAAACCGAAGAACTTGAGTAAATGTATTGGTTTGGCCTAATGACATCAGAAAGTACCTGACCTAATAAGTACATGTATATAATCCACTTAATCTATCATTCCTGTAAACATACCTAACATTTGTCTATAACAGAGCTATTGGAAATGGAAGTCTTAATTGTTACTGTTTCATTCTGTGGTGAAGTTCTTTGCAGCACACACTTCTGATAGCACTGGAGAAAACTTGCACTTTGCACATTATACAAAAATACAGATTTTATTCCCAAAGAGTGTTTGAGCTATATGCTAAAACTGCTATCTTGGACCCTTGGCTGAGAGGATTTTTACCATCAGGTGTGATTGGCTAGTAGCTCAGTCCAAGAGCAAAAACTATGTGGGTGGGTGGGAGGGAAAGGGAAGCAGGGGAAAAAAAAGAAAAATCAACACACTAATTACTAATATAATTTTTTTTACTGTACAAAGAATTGTTAGAAAGGATGACTGTAAATTAATATTCTTCTAGAAAGGGCTTGTTAGCACTTAATGCAGAGTTATTGAACATCTTATTGATAACACTTTAAATGTCTAATCTTTAATTGGATAATTTGTATTAGGCTTTTAGATACTCCTAAAAACTTGTGACAATTAAGGATTTTGTTGTTAATGCTTACTCACTGCAAAACAATGATGATTAAATTATGATTTTTGTATGTGTGTTGGTCTGGCAATCAGTTACATTCTCGAACTTGCTGTATGTGTTTTCACTTATTTTTGAATCCATAACTAATTTAGTGCTTTGTTTAAAAAAAAAAAAAAAAGGAAAAATAGTAGTAATGCATTTGTTACAATTTTAAAAAAGAAATTAATTGGTCAAGTTGCTGATTTCTTTGTAACCATTTGGTGCTTGTGTACATTTTTTCCACACAGTTTCTTTTTTTGTCTGGTTCTCCCCTTATAGATGCAGCTATCTAAATATTCAAAACATGAACGTTAGGTTGGCAGTCTAATTATTGGGTACCCAGTTCAAGTATAATCAGTGGAAAGAGATGAAACTTTTCTGAAACTGCCTTCTTTGATATGTGAGATCACTCTGCCTCATTTTTGCTGGCAGTAGAGAGTTTAGAAAACAGATGTAGGCTAACTTTTAGACAACTGAAAGTAGGCAAGCTAAATTTCAAGCCTTCTGGCATAGGTTATGAATACCCTGGACCACATCCAAAAGACTACAAAACTGGTAAAGGGTCTAGCATACAAGCCTTTTAAGTAGGGAAATGAGGTTGTTCAGCCTGGAAAAAAGGAGGCTGAGGAGAGACCTTATGACTACAGCTACCTGAAAGAAGATTGTAGTGAGGTAGGAGTCAGTCTGTTGTCCTACTGCTTGTTACTTGTGAGAAGAGGAAGCAGCCTCAAGTCGTGCTAGGGGAGTTTTAGTTTGGATATTATGAAACACTTCTTTACCATAAGGTATGTAAAGCACTAGAATGGGCTGCCCAGGGAAGTGGTGGGGTCACCATCCCTGCAGGTATTTAAGAGGCATGTAGGTAATGGTGCTTAGGGCCATGGCTTAGTGGTGACCTAGCAGTATTGGGTAGACAACTGGACCTGATGATCTTAAGGTTTCTCTTCCAACCAAAACAATTCTGTGATTTTGTGTAACATCATTTTTGAAGGTATTACAGAAGCAATGTCAGTTACAAAGTTATGATAAACATATGTTATATGCTTAGAGACTGGACAAATGTATATGCATAAGCAACAGGCTAATTCCCTCAAATTACAGCATTTACTTTTGCAGTATACGATGTTTTTTGTATGTTTTAGAAAACTTATTTGAGCTTGAAACTAAAAGGAGTCCTTTAAGAAATCTTATCTTAGAATTTTTACACTAATGATGTCAGCTAAATAGATTTGCCATATGGTTACTGAACTTGAGTTCTGCTTTCAGTCATACTGCATTTGAGTTGCATTGTTTGGGTATTAATCCCATCTTCATGGCAGACAAGTTTTCCACTGCCTGAGGACAAATGCAAATAGAATTTACATGAATAATGTTGAACCAAGAAGTGGAGAGTTTGGTATTTATAACCTGTTGTCCCTCTGAACCAATTAGGTACTTTGTTCTAGAGACTGAGTACATTTGCAGACAATGTATCTTTATTTTCCCATATCTGTCATATGTATCAGTCTTATTTATACATTTTTCTTCTGTTGATTACTAGGTTTTTTTCAGATTACAGTTTGGAACAGGAGAAATAGAATAGATTGTTTATTTGTTTCATGAGATTGCCCAAATGGTTTGCAGAGAGACCATGGCATCTCCATCCTTGAACATGCTGAAAACTCAAATGACCAACCTGGACAACCTGATCCAGCTTCAAAACTGGCTCTGCTCTTAGTGGTGTGTCCGACCAGATGACCTCCATGGATTCCTTCCAGCCTAAGTTGTTCTATAATGTACTGGAGGCCAGGCTGTACAGACACTGCAGAAACTCTGAGGGCAGCAACATTCCAGTTTTCTCATGGTCCTCAGAGAATTGTAATGTATGACATAATGTGACTGAGCAAGGAGTTGCTGTTCACTCAGAGAAATACCTATGTTAAAAATTATGGAAGCACATCGTGTTTACATTCACAACACCCATACTAGATATAATAACACTAGAATAATTATACAATGATTATAGAATTATAATTACTACATCATCATCATAAGAGAATAATAACTAGACATGGGAATAATAGTTGTTTGTGAATACCAAGACAGAGAAGCCAACTGCAAAACACCTGGCTGTGAGAGGTTTGCCAATTTGCAAGTTTTTGGATTATTTATGCAAAGATGTGGGTTTATGGTTTATTTACAAATATGTAGGGTTTGGATTCCTAATCAAAAGTGTATCTTCTCATCAAACAGTGCACAAGTCTCTAGCCATGACTTTTTTCTTTTATCGTTTTTTTTTTTTCCTTTTCCTGCTCACATATCAGTGTGGAATGCCAGATACCTGCTTCTATCTGCTTTTTCCCAACTGCTGTGGAGCACCAAGGTCTAGAGCTCTGGAAGTTTAACATTAAAATGTGTACACTAGTGTTAAAACACCTCTTGAAATTAGAAGATGAAACCACTGGAGTATATAGCCTGTGTCAGTAGTAAATTGTGTTCTTCAAGTTTCACATAATACTAAGCACAGGGACTAAATGTAAGGAATCATTTTGAACAGGAACCCAGAATTTCATTTACTGTTTTTTTTGCCATCCTTTGCAACATTTATTAGTTTGTCATGACAAAGGTTTTCTTCCAGGTATCATAAAACACCTAGTGAGGTGAACTTTTTTTTTTTTCCCCCACCCTTAAGGGTGCAGCTTGTACATCTGCAGTGCTTATCACAGCACAATACATCTCTTTTCATGGTGCTGCCATGATTTTGCTCTCAGAACATTCTTGATAGGCTTTTTGTGAGTGTTCCAATATCACCTTTTTTGCCAATATCTTTAGAAGTATTCAAGTCATCTGTCAGCACATCTGCTTCACAAGTAACTGTGCTTCAGTACAAATGTGAGTGGGATCCTACAGAAAACAACTGCGTGATTGTTTCTGGTTAAAACCATAATTGGACATACTTTTTGACACAAATGGTGCTCTTGGTTTTTCCCTGCCTTTTTGCAATCCTTGGGACTGCATTAGGTTTTCCAGGAGTCCCAGAGTTACTCATTTAATTAGCAACTGCTCTTCAGTTAAATTGGAGGGGGTGGGGAGGGGAAAGTCTGTATTGGTTAAGCTTCTATTGGCCGATGCAGGAAAAATTTAACCTGAAATTTATTGTTCTGCCTGGGTAAGGGATTGGATGAGTTTCTAAAGGGCAGGTAGCTATAAATGAAGCTTAATCTAAAGACTTCCTACTTTAAATCTTTATAAGGTTTTCTATCATCTGAAAGGCTAGTTGCAGAGATACTGTACTTCTGCTGTTCTTCCTTGTTTGGTTGCCTGAAACATGTAAGGTATTTACAAGATTATATACTGTAAATATAGGCTAAAGTAATTTAGTGGAGAGAAAAAAGGAGGTCCAAGACATCCCTGTCTTGCTGTTTGTGTCTTTCTTTCTCTCTTTGCTATCCTGCACTACCCCTACCCTCCACTCTCCCCCAGTTTACTCCGTTTGTTGCAAAGAATATTTGTTTAGTGGAAGTAGAGTAAAAGAGCATACTCCATAAAATGGCTACAGTGAAAACAGCTTCTTGCATCAGAGAGAAGATGTTGGGGGTAGAGGGAATTTTATCCTGGTATACATTCTTTTTGTACCTGTGATGTCTTCATTTATCCATATTATTCACCACTGTAAAAGATTATGTACAATTTCAGTATGTTAATTTCTATTTTTCTGGGTTTGTATTGTACAGCTGACCTATAAAAAGGACCTGGTAATCTAGAATTGGTGAGGCTTATGAGTTTTCGTAGTGAAGTCTACAGGTTTTGTATTCATAAATTGCACCTGAATCACATTATCACAAGCCCTGGTGTGTTCACTGTCCTATCTGTTCTTTAGAGGCAAAGGTAACTATTGAATCACTCTAGTACTGAAGTCCAAATAGTCATTCTACATACTCTCCAGTCATATGCTATGTAAAGAGGAGAGTTAGTTGAATTTGGAGCTTTCAAATGTAGTTAGGGAATTAGGTTTCAAGTTGGGCTTTACACATTCAGCATTTCATCTTGGACAACAAAATAATTGCTAGTAAAATTGCATATTGTTAGAGAGACACTGCTCTTCTAGGTGCTTCATATGCATTTATATTAAAAAAAATTAGCTTTGGGGTACATTGATAAGATGGAGAATACATTTTATGGAGAATAGAAAAAGCCATTCTATTTGACTTTTTTTTTCTTCTCATTCTCCCACTGTGGCTTTTTTTTTTTTTTTCTCCTTCCCTCCCTGCAGTTGACTTGGTTTGTGTTCTGGAGTGTAAGCTTTGATGCAACACTGGAACAAATGGTGAAGGAATAGAGGGCAGGCTTCACCGAAGTGATGAGTGCCTACTTTCACATTGTCAAACCAGAGGTTTACTTAAGGACTGTGAAAGTCAGCTAAGTATTTTTGTGTAATTTCCCAGCATTAGTGTATTGGGCCATGGAACAAAGCAGCTGTTTCCTGCTCACAAAGGAATATTTGTTCACAAAATGACAAATACTGGTACTAATTCTTCCTTATCCCATGTCTCTTAGCGCACATTTATATTACAAGTATGTAATCAGCAGCTGTAAGCAGTGGAAATTTGTTTCTATTCCAACTTCTCTCAATATACTGGAAAGTAAACCAAAGTAGTGCAGATGTAAAGCTAGCAGCTCCTTCTGCAATATTTTCTTTGATATGGGGCACTTTAAAAAAAATAAGATGTATATATACACTCTTGATTCTGCAGCAGACACAGTGATACAGGTAAAAGATCTTCCATAGTGTACTACCATTCTCTTCAATGCATGCCACCTTCATTGCTCAAACCTTCGACTACCTCCGACAGCACGCTGTGTGTCTGGCCCGCACAGGCAGGGGACCAGCAGCAGGGAAAGGGCACGCACGTGTTCTTTCTCTGATAGTTTTCTACGAAGTTTTAATAAAGCAATGTAAGATTTTTGTGGAAATTATTATACTGTGCCAACTGCTGCCACCATCATTAGTCTTGAAAGAAGAGATTGCACCATCCAGCTTCTCTTACAGAGGTGGAAAGGCCAGAGAATTTCACCACTAGCCAGAAAAGAGATTGAGAAACTGAGTTCTGGTGATCTGTGCATATCTGCCACTGCTGCTGTTGCACATGCTACAGTGGAGCTAGAACCTGTACTGGATTAACTTGGAAGAGGTGGGGAGGAGGCTGGGGGCAAAATCTGAAGAACAGTTGTAAAATTTTCCTCTGGATGACCTGTTTTTCCTGTGGAATAAATCACTGAGTAATGAACAAAAGGATGAAAGTGTAACTTGTTTGTCGAAGTGCAGTGGCACATTTTGCATGATTGTGATTTGAGATTGTAGTAATTTTTGGCCTGGGGTGAGAACATACAGGAGGTTGCAGTGGTTGCACAAATGGGAATATTGAAACCTTTTCCCCTGGGATCCCCCTGGTTTTTATGTGACTTAAGAAAAGTCATAGGACTCCCTAGCCACATGTATGCTGTGGATTTACGAAGAAAACCGGTACAGACTCATAAAGCTATAATTGCATGGGTCTCCCTGATATAAAATGGCAGGTTTTGCTTGATAAGACTGCTGTAAAGGCATAAGTCTCTCTGAAGGGGCAAGACAGTGGACTCTGTAATTGCCACTTGGGAAATTTTGCACCTAGTGCACTTTCATCTCAGCAAAGATGAAAGGCAGTAGGTCTGCACCAGTTCTAGTGTGCAGGGAACATGGTCCTGGGAAGTCTTGCCAGAGGTCTGAGCTTGCTGTGTCAGAAGGCGTTTTTGAAAACCTGCTTTTGCCTACTGTAATCATCAGGCATCTTGTAAGCAGAGGGTTTTCTGTCAAGTTTCTACAGTTCTTGACATACGCTGCCTTCATTGGCCAGCTGCCCCTCTTCAAAAGGACTTTTTTTCTTGTGGAGCATCTCTCTTTTCTTATTACCCTTTACCAAATAGGAGTGCTTCTGAATTGTTTACAGCTTGTGTTAAAAGCTTCAAAGAAGAATTGAAAGATGTTAAATAAAGTTGGTGGTAGACAAAGTGAATGACCTGAGGGGAGCTGTATTTCTGCCTAGTAAAGGGTACACTATGCTGCTGCTGCAACACAGGAGAAAAATGTGTGAGTATGGGTATGGCAGAGAGTGGATCCATCCCTGTCTTGGGGGAATCAGTTCTAAAATAGGTAGAACGTGCTTTCTGAACTGTTCTCCACTGACTACACTTTAAGAATCCTATTGTTGGGCACAGGATGCCACCTGGCCGTTTTTTGAGTCACTTGATTCTGTGGAGAGATTTTAAATCCACAAACCATCCACTTGGACTTAAAGTCTGGAGGGATTTCTTCAGCTTCTGTTGAACTGAAAAAAACTCCACCTTTTACTCCCACCAGAGAAAGCATTTGGCATTGCAAAGATACAGAGGTCTTCAAAGATATCCTGACTTTGGACCGCAGAAGGAAGTTTGATACTCTGCTTTGTAACAAGTTGCTTCCTAGTTTAGTAGCTGCTTCTGTGCTGATTTCTTTAGAGTCAACAGATGGCACTGACATGAGAGAGGGTAAGTTGTGTATTTTTCTTGAAGAAAATGCTGTCATTGATTACTGGAAAAGGGTATTTCCATGGAAATCTGCAGCAACACAGAAACCTTGTAAGCCAGATTCGTAACGTGCTGGTGTAATTGTCAGCTTTAAAAATTAACCTTAAATCAGAATCCATCCCAGTTTTGTAACAGCAGTAGACCATAGTTCCTTGCTGTCGCACTTGTGCAGTATCACAAGTGTCACAACAAAATTTCTTTCATAACCTCTTAATTAGTTTTCTACTGTAACTTTGTTGCTTACAGGATAGCTAGAACCTTTGTGATATTTTTAAATCTAAATAGGTAGAGATTTTTAACTGGTCGGTTGTCTTGGTGTCAGCTGCACCAGCTCCTCATTTATTGATTTTATTATTTGTTCACTGTAATAATGTTTGACACAACTTGCAAATTAATCCAGAGAGATGTCTTTGATTTGCATTTATTTATTTTTCAAATACTGTTTTAATAATCAAATTACTATAAAGTTTATCATCCACTTTGATAGAAAAATGTGTTCTTTTTTTTTTTTTATTTATATATATATATATAAACAAATACTTGGTCAGGCATTTGCAAGCAATTTGATGTCCTCTAATTATCAATTTCAGTATGGAAACAGAATAGTAGAATAGTGAAACTAATCAGCTTTTGTAGTGCCAGGTTATTGACATTTAGAAAGCAAGCCACAGAAGAGCTGTTGTCAGTTGTATTCCAGAACTGTTTCCTTGCATTATACAGATGTTGTATTTTCAATGAAATAATTTATCTAGAAAGTAGCAAAATTCATTTTTTGTATTTGAAAATCACCAGAGATGGATAAACTTACAAAATAATGCCCCTTGGTCTGTGAGTAACAGCAGTAGCCTTCCCTTTGCATTCACAGTTTACTGTCAGAAATACATCATACTGCCTCTTGAGGTTTGCAGCTATTTCAGAGTCTTTGTCAACACAAATGTTTGTCTTATGCTGCTACTGAGATAATACCAATTGTAGTATTCATTAAATATCCTTTTCTTTCTTTCTGGTTTGTGGCAAAAGAGCTGGTGCTTCTTCTGAGAGACAGTACTTAATAGTTTGTATTCCTGTTCCTCAGTATGTAACTGATAGATGTCTGATAGATGCTACCTGTTAAATAGTATCAATTAATAGGATTTCTCTGCCTGTGTAAATAATTGTTGTTCCAAACTACAATTACCGTATGTGTAGAAGTCCAGGGGTCCATAATTATTCTTTTAAGTGTGATTGGTTGAGCCCAGCTCCAAAGCTGCTGCCTTCTGGAAACAGCTAACAGTTCTCTACAGCATTTCTTTACTGTAGTCTGCTGCTCCATAGAGGCTGAGCCTGTGACATCTCCTCAATAAAGTCATCTGTGGGATCAGTTGTATCATATTTTCCTTCCTAGAACTGTACATCAGGCCTGGTCAATCCCAGTATACACAGAACAATTTTTAACAGTGTGATATAATTAGGAGACCTCTGGCTCACTGCTGTATTGCAGTCCATCTGTTAACTGTTTCTAATTCCTTTCAATGTTTGAAAAGGACGAGGAAACAAATATTTGTTTGGTTAGTTATATCTAGAGAGATTCTAAAGAATGAAAAAAATGGCTGCTCTGTTTCAAAACCCCAAACTTCCTCACAAAGCATGAGGAATTATATTGAAAACAAGGGATCTTAACTTCAAGTCAGCACTCTGCAGGTTCTTATTTTTCTGGGCACTGTATAAATGTTTGGAATTGAAGCCAAGGTCCAAATCTGAAATGGGAGGATTTTTTTTGTTGGGGTAAATGGCCTGTGGACCAATTATACATGGAGGGAGAGAGAAGCTGTAACTGAAAAGGTTGTGAAGGGACTTGCCCAAAGCCAGATGGTGGGAGAGGGAAGCCCTGGCCCCTGTGTCCTCCAGGGGAAGCCACATATGCCCACCTGAGCCCACAGCATGCTTGTGTTGGGGTACCTGTATCTCACAGAGCTGTTGGCACAGTAAGTGTTGGAGCCGTTCAGCGTAAGCTGTTGCTCACGGTGCCCTTTGGCACACGACGAGATCCTGTGCCTGCTGTTCTTGTGGTATTGTATACTGATGGAACTCCACAAAGGCTCTTGTGGCATGTTCGCAACGTGCCCTGCTCCTGGCTGTCATGTGCAGGCAAAGCAAGATTGTCTTCCATGTCCCCCACACCTCGGCTGACAGCTTTCAACAGCTGTCCTGCACTGAGCAGCTAGCCAGTCTTCCTCAAGATATACCAGTTCCAGCAATAATGTGGAAGAAAATGTGACCTTGGAAAAAACACATCTGTTAACAGTTCAGAGCCTTTTATAACCTGTTATGCTGCAATATTTGTGCTGTTTTGACTGTTGTTCTATGGAAAGGCATCACCGCAACCAAAACTGCTTCATGTAGTCGTTGGGGTTGTTGCTCATCTGCTATACTCTGGAATAAAAAAGTAGCAAAGAAGTGCATTGGAGGAAGACAGTAAGGGTCCTTGGGGTCCAATTATTGAAAGATGATCTCACAGAAAGTCCAAGTCGGGACACATGGTGTCAAAAGGACAGTAGCTGATGTGAGTGACACACAGACATTGAATAAGAAGTGCAATGATGTCACTATCTTATGACATCTGTATCAACACTTGCATGAAGGGAGTGGGGAGGATCCTTTTTTGGTGTGATCTATTTAAATACTGTAATATAATGTACATGGTAAGAAACAAAATGCAGGATTTCAATGGATCACCCTGAAAATGGTGATCCAAAAAACCTCCATTTCACATGGAGGTTTTGCTGCAAAGGAGTTAGAAGATCCCTCTGGCTTTGGGAGCCTTGCTGGCCAGACTTCAGGCAGGTGGAGATGCATTATTCATAAGCATAGGACTGAAGGCTGAGAAGGAACCTGGGCAGTGAACCCCTCCTGGCTGCTTGTGCTAGGGATATTTCCCTGTCCCAGTTCCAAAACCCAGATCAGGAAGCCCTTGGTTTGAGGAATGTGGGTGCATGGTGGTGATGACTGGGAGCTGTAATCCTCATCCAAGGAGGCAGAGAACAGGGATTTGTGAAGCAGAACCACAATGAGAAAAGTGGGACTACATGGGTAATACTTTGGATGGCACACACATGCAAAAACAGAATTCATTGCTACATCTGATTTCCCTTTGCATAGTTATCCATGGTATTATGAATAAGGAAGATGGTGTGTTAATAGAAGTTGTTAGGTGATCCTGTGGTAGGGAAAATCTGGACCTGTGGCAGAGCTAAAAGCTAAATAGAAGTCACAGCTTGAGGGAAAGGTCAAAAGTTAAGATGTGTCACTATTTCCAATAAGATGTTTAAAGAAGTTGGTTTCTTTGGGTGAGTATGAGTATCTGGGGACATGTTTTGCTGTCAGTCAGTCCACTGCTGGACTCCGGAGCTTTGTGAGGTTTTCTGTGCCCCTGCTAGTGCAACTGAGAATAAACTTTGGCTCTGGTTACATCCATCTAGAGCAAGCTGCAGCTTGCCTTATCCACAGAAGAATTCCTATGGACTTCTTAAAGTTTTTCAGAAAGAGTTGAGACATCTGAATTTGGTACAGTAATACTTAACATTGGGATGTTGCTGTAAACACTGGGATGTTTACAGAAATGAGAGACAAATCAGACCCCTGTTAACTATTTCACAGGAGCATAGAGTTTCTTCCAAGAAAAATACCTGAGCACTTTAGGGCAGCCTCTGCTCCCAGTATTCTCTTCTGCACGAAAACTTATATTCAGGAAGATTAACTTCCCTGGGTTCCTGTATAAAACTGCCAGCTTGAGAATCAAATCCTTCTCACAGTTTCTAATTGCACTAATTCCCTCAAGTGTCAGTACACCAATGTGTGCTTACCAGCCATCCCACGTCCCTTGTGAGCTCCAGCCTCAGTCTACCCTAAGCCAGGACATGCATCCTTTGGTAATTAAATGCTTGGCCTGTTCCAAGTCAACAGTAAGTGAGCTACTGTGAAAATGGGAGATGAAGATGATGAATATTTAGAAAACATGAGCTGTCTTTAGTTACCCTTCCTTTGTACCAACATCTACATTCTGGAGACTTTTTGAGTCTGTGATTGCATTTCTGTTCCTCAGTTAGATCTGTTCTTAAATATAAATCATCCATTTAAAGCAGAAACTAATTTTGTGACTGCTGCAGCTCATGATCACACCAGCATGTAAGTTTTCAATGAATAGCCACCATAGCAATTACTACACAAAAACCTTCCATAATATGCTTCAGTTACAGTAAGAACTGGTCCAAAGCCATCAGGAACCATCTGCATTATGGTAGGGGCATTTACAGCTCTCTTTGTGTCAGAGATTAGCTGGCAGCAAGAGGGAACTGCTGTGCCTTATGTGAATTGGTCAAATTAATGCTAAACTTGGTGACCCAGTGGTGAATAGAGAGCTGGGACTCTCCCTGTACAAATTCTGCAAGCACAAGAAACAATCTTCCCTTCATTTGGCAAAATGCCAGAGGTTTTATAAACAGCTGCAAAGATTAGTAGCAAATGCAAGGTTTTCCTCACCCTAGCCAGTATAATTTAACTGGCATGATTACTTTTTAGAGATCTTAGCACCAGTCTTGAGCCTGAAATTTTTCCTGAGTTTTGTCCCTTGTTTACCAGAGGGGGAAGGATGACAGTACTTGCTGGTGCTGTTTTGAGCAACTCTACCACCATGGTTTCACTTGACTGGGAGCTGAGCCCCAGTGGACAAGTCATAGTCAAGTAAAAATCTCCTGAGGCTGGAGATCACCTCTTCCACATCACCAGCAGGGCAAAGCTGAGTATTATCTGTGTATTCCTAATGCAGTACTCGGTATTTCTGTGTAACTCTTCCAGGAGACTTCATATGTGCACTAAAGGGTGGGAAAGACACAGTAAGATCTTCCTCTGTCAGATCATTTTTCAGTTTGGGGGCTGCTGTTCCCACATTGCCAACAGGAGGAGTGTACTCCTGTATGTTACTACTTCAGTGCTTCAGGAAGTATTTTTCAGATGAGGTCCCCTGGTACTTGGCTGTGAGTTGCCTTGCTGGTGCTTTACTTATAATACAGGGTGAGCATAGCATGGGAAGTGGATGTTTCAAGGCTGTTGCATACTGATGTGGAACGGGGCCGAGCCATCATTTGGTGCCAGATTAGACACTTCCAGAACCAGGTTACAGCAGTCTTACTGGGCAGTTCATCAACATTAGAGTTTCATACTGAATACTCTCCAGTACCAGAGTTTGTCATAAACATTGCACTCTTCTCCATCTCATCCAAAGATGCCAGTACTTACATGCTTTCTTCTTTGTATGTACCCAAGTCAGACTTTGCACAGGAAATGACTGTGTGAGTACACACTACCTTCAGCTCTGAGCGGTCATTACAAGGCAGAACCTGAATACTGAGATACACTATCTCTAATATGAATGTCACATTAGGATTTGTTTCTTGCACCATTTACTGAGATATACACAGAAGGGTTCTGCATCTGACAGGAAAAGTAAAGGATGGTCCTTCCTGTTCCCATCTGTTTTCCAGACACTGTATCCTTGTGCTAGGTACAGGTGCAAGGGAAAAGATGCTCCAGCTCTTGCATACAAGATGGATCTGTACAAGCCAGTTTTTCGTTCCCCAGAATCTCTGTTTAGGAGTACTAATGAAACTGACAATAAACACCTTGGGTTACATTTAACAGATTTATCTGGTTTTGTTCTTTAACACTTCTCAGGTTGCTGTACTTGTTCCTTCATTTGAATTTGAGGGCCACAGGACAGCTGAGCTGTTCCTTGATTGGCTGCTGGTCTCAAACTTAACTTTGCACTATGGCTGTGAGGCCCTTTGGTAAGCTCAAAGAGAGGAAGCTGTGGCATTACATGTAGTGGAGCTTATGGTAGGCTTGGTTTCATGCTGTCTTCCCTCAGAGTGTTGTTCTTCTCAAGAGGGGATTGGCATCAGAGGTTTGCATTGCTACTATTTAATATGATGTCATATCATAGAATCAGTCAGGGTTGGAAGGGACCACAAGGATCATCCAGTTCCAACACCCCTGCCATGGGCAGGGACACCCTACACTAGATCACGCTGGCCAGAGCCTCGTCCAGCCTGGGCTTAAACACCTCCAGGGATTGGGCCTCAACCACCTCCCTGGATAACCCATTCCAGGCCTTCACCACTCTCATGGGGAAGAACTTCTTCCTCACATCTAGCCTGAATCTCCCCACCTCCAGCTTCATTCCATTCCCCCTAGTCCTATCACTACCTGAGATCCTGAGAAGTCCCTCCCCAGCCTTCCTGTAGGCCCCCTTCAGATACTGGAAGGCCACAATGAGGTCACCTCGGAGCTTTCTCTTCTCCAGACTAACAGCCCCAACTCCTTCAGTCTGTCCTCATAGGAGAGGTGCTCCAGCCCTCTGATCATCCTCGTGGCCCTTCTCTGGACACGCTCCAGCACGTCCACATCCCTCCTGTAATAGGGGCTCCAGAACTGGACGCAGTACTCCAGGTGGGGTCTCACCAGAGCTGAGTAGAGGGGGAGAAGCACCTCCCTTGACCTGCTGGCCACACTTCTCCTGATGCAGCCCAGGATCTGATTGGCTTTCCGGGCTGCAAGTGCACACTGAGAGCTCATGTTGAGCTTCTCGTCCACCAGCACCCCCAAGTCTCTCTCCTCAGGGCTGCTCTCCAGCCAGTCACTGCCCAGCCTGTATTTGTGCCTGGGATTGCCTCGACCCAGATGCAGGACCCTGCACTTGGTTTTGTTGAAGCTCATGAGGTTGGCTTGTGCCCACCTCTCCAGCCTGTCCAGGTCCCTCTGGATGGCATCCCTTCCCTCCAGCGTGTCCACTGCACCACACAGCTTGGTGTCATCAGCAAACTTGCTGAGGGTGCACTCGATGCCACTGTCCATGTCACCCACAAAGATGTTGAACAAGACAGGTCCCAGGACTGATCCCTGAGGGACTCCGCTTGTCACTGGCCTCCACTGGGACATGGACCCGTTGACAGCCACTCTCTGGGTGCGGCCATCAAGCCAGTTCTTTATCTATCTAGTGGTCCATCCATCAAACCCATGTGTCGCCAGCTTGGAGACCAGGAGGTGGTGCGGGACATTTATTAAGGAACTTGCTGCTGGATGGCTTGGGTAAGGAACAAGAAGGCAATAGGCTCTAAAAATTGATTAAATTATTTCTTACAGAAAGTTTTCCAAGCTTGCACTCTATTTCACAGCTCAAAAATTAGCCTAAATTGAATAAAAAAGATAAACAATTGTTTTCATGATGAAAGTAATTTGTTATCATGTATTAAAGATTTATTGTATCTGTTGCTACCAGTGGGAAAGGCACTGAGCTGGTTCCTCATTTTAGTGATCATTAACCACCATGGTGTGGTAAGGTGTAAGGCAGTAATTACTATTTTTCTAATATATTGTGGTAGTGATTTTTGACATAGGGAACATTAAAGCAGTGAGCATGGTAAGACCTGATGGAGATGGTCTGAGTTACCCACTCAAGCAACTGGCGATGAAAGCTTCCAAACTAAGCTTTGTCTCCCAAGATATCCATCTCCACTGCATTAGTTTCCTTGGCAAGGACTGCCAAGAGATTGGCATAACAGATCCATAGAGAGATCCTTATGAGCTGCTACCTGATTTCCTCAAGGGATGCATATTACACAAGTGCTAAGAGCTGGGCTTTCAGCTATGCAGCATAATGCCAAACACTTCATACAAGTCCACACTTGGGGTAAGAAATTGATCCAGATATGATCCAAAAAGTAGACATCTCTTCCTAGAGCCAAATTATGATAAATTCAGATGTCTCGTTAGACATCTTCATGTCAAAGGAAAGATCAGAAATTATGAACCAGTTTCTCTTTAATTCTTTCTAATTTTTCCCTTCTTTGAGCAGTAAAGAAAATAGAAATTGGTGGTTGTAGCACAAAGAGACAATTCTAGGCTACCAACATGGTGAAAGACCAGAACGTGTTAGAATAAAAGTGACAAAATAGCATCCATTCCATCATTTTCCTGAGTTCAGCTGCAAACCTCTTTATCTTAATGCTGTCTGATCATTGCAAAGACTTCACACAACACAGTGAGACCTGTTTCCCATCTGGCATTAATCAGCAGAGTCCCAGAGAAGTCAGATGAGGAAGACCTTCCCTAATGGTTCTTTCCAGAATCAGTGAGGAGAGATTATTCCTGTCAATCAGTTATAGATTTCTGAAACATTGAGGAGAAACAAACAGACCTTCATCACTGCCCCTTCCAGCAGTAGCTGGGAATCCTCCCACATTCACTGTGAATTTTGATGGATGGCATACTAAAAAAAGTATCAGGAGTCTTTCAATATAAGACAGTCTGCAAGGAAACCTTGGTCCTATTGTAGCTTTATTAATATTTCTTAAAGACTAAAGGTTTGCTTTGCAGTTGACAGTAGGCTGAACATGAGCCAGCAGTGTGCACAGGTGGCCAAGAAGGCCAATGGCATCCTGGCCTGCATCAGGAGTAGTGTGGCCAGCAGGAGCAGGGAAGTCAGTCTGCCCCTGTACTCAGCACTGGTTAGGCCACACCTTAAGTACTGTGTCCAGTTCTGGGCCCCACAATTCAAGAAAGATGTTGAGTTGCTGGAAGGTGTCCAGAGAAGGGCAACAAAGCTGGTGAGGGGTTTGGAGTACAAGCCCTGTGAGGAGAGGCTGAGGGAGCTGGGCTTGCTTAGCCTGGAGAAGAGGAGGCTCAGGGCAGACCTTATTGCCATCTAGAATTACCTGAAGGGAGGTTTTAGCCAGGTAGGGGTTGGTCTCTTCTCCCAGACAACCTGTGACAGAATGAGAGGACACAGTCTCAAGCTGCACCAGGGGAGGTTTAGGCTGGATGTTAGGAAGATGTTCTTCCCAGAAAGAGTGTTTGGCCATTGGAATGGGCTGCCCAGGGAAGTGGTGGAGTCACTGCCCCTGGAAGTGTTTAAAATAAGACTGGATGAGGAACTTAGTGCCATGGTTTAGTTAATTAGATGGTGTTGGGTGATAAGTTGGACTTGATGATATTGAAGGTCTTTTCCAACCTGGTTAATTTTGTGATTATATGATTCTGCAAATATTTACTCTATTTTCTCTTGCTGTCACATAAACAGATAGATTGTTTACATCACAAGTGATAGAAAATTACACACAATTCAGCTTGTCATGTGAAAATCATTTTTTGTGCTTTCTACTCCAGCTGAACATGAATGTGATGGTGGGTCAAAGACTTCTGCTTTCCCACACTACTACTTATTCTGTTGAGCTGCAAGAGACTTGCGTTTCTGTTTGTTGACTGTAGGGCACAGTGACTTGTATACCAGGGTCAAAGAAGAGAGAATGTGGAAAAGAACTAAAGAGAGTAAAATCAGACTCTTCTTTGCACGCATTTTACTGGAGTGGGACAGCAAACACCTATATGGTGCTTTCTGTCTCTACCTGATGTTCACTATTGTGCTCTTATCTAGTGATGGGCATTTTATTACTCCCTAGCACTGTTACAAAACATAGCTGAAAAATGAAATTTTGTGTGGTGAGAAGAGAGGCAAAAATACACATGAAGTTGGATTTTGCAATGTGCTCCAGTAAAGACAAAGGAGAATTGAATTATGA
Organism: Picus viridis; assembly: GCA_033816785.1. Taxonomy (NCBI): domain Eukaryota; kingdom Metazoa; phylum Chordata; class Aves; order Piciformes; family Picidae; genus Picus; species Picus viridis. The sequence continues at coordinate 27,855,927 of CM066578.1, read as the reverse complement.
AAATATTGAAATATTTTCCCTTAGCATTTTAATGACTTATTTCACATTGGAAAACTAAAACAATAAAAAATATTCCAGTGCCTTCAGAAAGAAATATATTAGTTGGCTTTAAAAATCACATTTCTCATTTTCAATTAACCTAAGGGGAAAAGAGAACATCTGAATGGATTAAAAATGTTGTTGCTTGCTGTTCTGCTTGTTTTATTGTATACAAAAAAAGCCATTTCATTTCTATCCAGACAATTTTTGTGTTTGCTTTCTTTCTCAAGATTGGTAATTTTTTAAATAAAAGGCTTTATTTGTCCAAACATGCTGACAACATTTAAGTTATCAGACATGCCAGCTCTTATGTAAGAAAAATGTGGTTTGCAGCACAAACCAAACAATAAAAGAGGAGCAAGGTTTATAGTGGAGGTCCCTCAGTCAAGCTCAGCGGGTTTTATTATGACTGACATCCAGCTCAGATGATCCAGGCAGATGGTTAGAGACAAGAGATTCATGCCTCACTATTCAACAGCAAAACACTGCAAGAAAAATTCTCAGTGCTCCTGCTGGCATTCCTCCAGAACTATGTACAGAGCCTACATGGGACCTCTACTCAGCTACCAAAGAAATTCTGCTCCATCCGTGCAGCTCCTAGGCATCAGCTGTGCATCCTGCACATCTGCAAGCTGAAGTTCTCTATGCCATGGCTGAAAGTTTCATTCTAAGAAAAGACCCAAGCACCCATTTCAAGATTTTGGACCTAAGTTCTTTCTGCCGTAGTGCGCAGCTAAAATTAATAGCTCCTTGTTTATTTTATCCTTTAGAAATGCAATGGTCTACTTTAGAGCCTGGAATATGTCTATATAAGGTAATGGCCATTTGGCTACAACATGAGCTGATGCTAACATGTATCAAGCTGCTAAAAATGATCATTTCATGTCAGATCTCCAGTTTACACCTGAATGACCCCAAATGCCATGGCACCAAAAAGAGTAATGTTTGTGTGTTCAGCATTAAAACTGATTTAACAGACTGTGCAGACAGCGCAGCAACAGCTTACTTTTGAAAAGGAACATTTTTCCTCCTAAATGCCAAGTTTATTTCTTATGGTGGTGCAGCTGCAATGGCTTAAACTACACAACAGTACATGCTGCTGCTGCCCTGTACTATTTTCTTATTGCAAATTTTCTTTGCAAGACAGACACTAATCAAAAAGATGACATTGCTCAAAGTTCATGGGAATAGATCTTTTCTAGACAAGAACAAAAACCTGCTATATGTGCTGTTTCAGAACATACATTAAAGAAAGAATCTCAGAGCTACAAAAAGGCCAAATTCAGAAGCTATACCATAGAGGTACCTAAAGAGAAAAAAAGTAGACAAGGTGCAGCAGCATTCTCCACTTACATTCCTTGGATTAATAGCCATAATTTGCAATGTGAATTAATGAAACATGGGAAAAGAAAAAGAAAAAAAAAGAAAAAGAAAAAGAAAAAGAAAAAAAAGAAAAAGAAAAAAAAAAGAAAAAGAAAAAGAAAAAGAAAAAGAAAAAGAAAAAGAAAAAGAAAAAGAAAAAGAAAAAGAAAAAGAAAAAAAAAAAAAAAAAGAAAAAAAGAAAAAGAAAAAAAGAAAAAAAGAAAAAGAAAAAGAAAAAACCCACCCAAAACCCAACCAAAACCCAAACAGAATAAAGAGATATGCTGATTGCAGAAAATAAGAGAAAAGTGCTTTCCCAGAATCCAGGGCACTCTGCATGTACAAGGAAGAGGCATTTGAGACTGCCTGAGTTTTAGATTTCAAACACTGAGTTCACCAAGAAGGTGACATATGCTTTTGGCTCCATTGCCTCACATCTGGCACCAACAGTTATTTTGAAATTACTTTAATGAATGCTCATTTTCTCCTCATAAGATGTAGCACTTTGGGAACTAGCAAAGTCTGGCTCCTTAGGGATTTATGCATTGCCTCCTACCTCCACTTTGCTGCTGTAGTACCAGATGCTCTCAACACCTCCACCACAAAATTTTGTCTCTTTTCAGGTTTTCTGGAGAGTCTACCTTCTTCCAAGCATTTGGAGAATCTGCCCCAGAGCCCCTGGGCAGGAAGAGGCCCTGCAGACCATCAGATCCCAGGTTCTGTTGAGAGCTGGTGCTTGTCCAGGTTCTGCACGTTGGCCACACCCACCCCATACAATGCTACAGGCTGGGGTCAGAGTGGCTGGAGAGCGGCCAGGCAGAAAGGGACCTGGGGGTACTGGTTGATAGTAGGCTGAACATGAGCCAGCAGTGTGCACAGGTGGCCAAGAAGGCCAATGGCATCCTGGCCTGCATCAGAAGTAGTGTGGCCAGCAGGAGCAGGGAGGTCATTCTGCCCCTGTACACTGCACTGGTTAGGCCACACCTTGAGTCCTGTGTCCAGTTCTGGGCCCCACAATTCAAGAAAGATGTTGAGTTGCTGGAAGGTGTCCAGAGAAGGGCAACAAAGCTGGTGAGGGGTTTGAAGCACAAGCCCTATGAGGAGAGGCTGAGGGAGCTGGGCTTGCTTAGCCCAGAGAAGAGGAAGCTCAGAGGAGACCTTATTGCCATCTACAACTACCTGAAGGGAGGTTGTAGCCAGGTGGGGGTTGGTGTCTTCTCCCAGGCAGCCAGCACCAGAACAAGAGTACACAGTCTCAAGCTGCACCAAGGAGGTTTAGGCTGGATGTTAGGAAGAAATTCTTTACAGAGAGAGTGATTTGCCATTGGATTGTGCTGCCCAGGGAGGTGGTGGAGTCACCATCACTGGAGGTGTTTAAGAGGAGACTGGATAAGGCACTTAGTGCCATGGTTTAGTTGATTATGTAGTGTTGGATGATAGGTTGCACTGGATGACCTCAAATGTCTTTTCCAACCTGGTCTATTCTATTCTATTCTATTCTATTCTATTCTATTCTATTCTATTCTATTCTATTCTATTCTATTCTATTCTATTCTATTTGATTCGATTCTACTAGATTCTATTCTACTCGATTCTATTCTATTCTGTTCTAGTCAATTCTATTCTATTCTCATCAAGCCAAGCCTGGAGTGTTCCCTCACCTGGGCAACGGCACAGTGATACCCCTAGCTCTCCCTCATTTCCCTTTTGATCCCACCAGGCCCTCCACACATTTGCCACCCACCTCACCGTGGTCTGTGGTCAGGTGAGAGGCATCCTAGGGCTGGTGTGCCATGTGTTTATTGGGCCAATATTCCTACGGGGCTGACAGCAACCCCGATTCAGGGTGGAAAGGTAAGGGAGAGATGTGGCTCTTCTCCATGACATCACTGACAAGGTTTCCCTTCTTCAGCTGTGTGCTGCTTTACAAAAGAGCAACACCAAGCCTGAAGCATGTGCCTAAGCCCTCCCCTTAAACTACCTCGTTCCAAAATCCAGTCTCTGTTTGCAGAGCCATTGCCAGTCTGTGCGTTAAGGCTGGGAACAGAGCAGCTGGTGTAGTGCCTGACTCAGGGGAGAAGACATCTCTCTTTGTGTCTTAGCTCTAGCAAAATAAACTCTATTATTATTGAAGATGATTGCTTTTAATGGATCTGTGTGGTACACAATGATAGAAATGTTCCCATTAAGAAAGTTTGTACAAACTGCAACGTCTGACGAATCTCCTTGTCTCCTAATATTTCTTTATTAACTTTCAGACTTCTGATGATGCACATATTGTCTTCAGGAACACAACACAGAGTAACTTCTCCAAAAGGTTCTTGAGAACCTTTACCAATGTTACATTTGCTTGCCAGTGTGGTATCGGTTACACGGCACAAAAGCCTGATGGACAGAACAAAATCAGTTGTTGACATCAGGTAATTTTATTTTTCCTACTAACTGCAGCTAATAAACTATTCTGTTTAAAGACTGTCTAAGAGCATCAGTGAAATTAAGTCTAGGGATGCTCCTTGTTTTATAGGAGTGCTTTTCCAGGACTCCTGTAATAAAAAAAATAATGTCTTTCTAATATCTAACCTATATCTACTCTCTTTTACTTTAAATCTGTTACCCCTTGTCCTATCTCTACATTCCCTGATGAAGAGTCCCTCATCATCTTTCCTGTAGGCCTCCTTTAGGTACTAGAAGGTTGCAATAAGGTCTACCTTGAGCTTTCTCTTCTGCAGGCTGAACAAATCCACCTCTCAACCTGTACTCATAAGGGAGGTGCTCCAGCTGTCTATAATCGTCTTATCATCCTCTGGACCAGCTTGAGCTGGTCCATGTCTTTCTTACGCTGGGGTCCACAGAGTTGAATCAACCAGCCCGTATTTGTGCTTGGCATTGCCCTGACCCAGATGCATGACTTTGCATTTGGCCTTAGGTTCACACAGACCTACCTCTCAAGCCTGTCAAAGTCCCTCTGGATGGCACCCATTCCCTCCAGCATGCCAACTACACCACACAGGTGGGGGCTGTCAGCAAACTTGCTGAGGGTACACAATGGTTAATGCACTGGGGTTTTAGCTTCAGTTCTGGTCTCTCTCCAAGCCATGCAGCCCTACAAATTTTCAGTACAGTTAGTGGTATACTGTACATCAAAGTCTTGCAGTCAGAAAGCGCTTGAGCTAATGCCTTAGTTTGCTGCAGGGATTGTTACAAACACCTACAAGCAGCTGATCAGATGTGTCCCCCTGGGGAAGGACAGACAGCTTAAAGCCTCTCTCACATCCTGAAATGCACACAAACGCTGCCTGCTTCTGAGTCACAAGCACTAGCTGGCCTGGATTAGGCATTTCAGACACAAGACTGACTCATAGACTCACAGGACCATACGCTTCTCCTTTTTGAGGTAATATAGTGCCCTGTGGTTTTGGGTGGGGAATTTCTGGGTCACATGCTGGACAATGTGCAGGAAGCTTCTGCATAGCCCATGCATGGTGTGCTGGGGGCACCTGGCTGTGTCAGACCTACCCTGCACCTACAGTGTTGAGAGAATGTGCTTGTGTGGACCAAGAGCTTTGGGAGCACCAGAGCCAAGCACCTTACAGTGCCTGCACAGAGCAGCTACACCTGGAATATTGTGTCCGGTTCTGGGCTCCCCAGTTTGAGAGGGACAGGGATCTACTCAAGAGAGTGCAATGGAGAGCTATCAGGATGATTAAGGGACTGGAGAATGTGCTGAGAGATCTGGGGCTTTTTAGTCTGGAGAAGACTGAGAGGGGATTTAATAATTGTTTATAAATATCTGAGGGCTGGGTGTCAAGAGGGAGGGGACAGGCTATTCTCAGTTGCACCCTGTGACAGGACAAGGGGTAATGGATATAAACTACAGTACAAGAGGTTCCACCTCAACATGAGGAGGAATTTCTTCACTGTGAGGGTCACAGAGACCTGGAACAGGCTCCCCAGAGGGGTTGTGGAGTCTACTTCTCTGGAGACTTTCAAGACCCATCTGGATGCATTCCTGTGCAACCTGCACTAGATTCTATGGTCCTGCTCTGGCAGGGGGTTGGACTCGATGATTTCCAGAGGTCCCTTCCAACCCCTAACATCCTGTGACCCTGTGACCTAAGTATAATACCCATGTTCATATATTAATAAAAATGTTAAAACATGAAACCTCAAATCCAAAATATTCTGATTCAGGATGGCATCTTGTTCCCTGGAGTTACAGTTTGCTTACTTTATGATACAATTCTCCTCTATAGACAAAATTTTCTGGCTAAGCTGCAATTTTTTGGAATATGGAAGGTATCATGAAATATGCAACATGGACAGAAAATCCAGAATATAGGGTAGTGGATCTACACCTCCCATTAGGAATCAGTATTGGCAAGAAACAAAATGGAAAAAATATCTTGCCAATATTTTTCCATTATTTTTTTTTTCCTTTTGCAACCAACAAATTGCCCCAACAATAATACTCCCCTTTTTTCCATTGATTGAGAGCTTACACTATCAGGTTCTTCTCTAAAATACAATAAATGTATGCAATGACATAAAAACATGTCTTAACATAAAGCCAAACATTTGTAACAAGTCACACACAAAGACTGATTGCAGCTGAAAAGAACCATGTTTCACCTGAACACTTGTTTTTTGACAGGCATGAAAACACTTCTGAGGTCTTTGTTCACTCCTAGTGTTAAATGACATCAATCTCAGCAGTACAGCCTCAGGAATGACATCAGAGAGATGACTTGCTCCAGCCTCTGCTGCAGCCCCTGTGGCTGCCCAAACCTAAGGTAGTGCTAGGTGCCTGGGAGGGATCTCCAAGCATCAGGCAAACATCAGGCAAGAAATGTTGCAATAATACACTTGAGACAAGTCATGGTATGACATCTGATTGCCAACACTATAAGGATGTTGTACCACATAGGCCACTTCCCCTATCCATCTTTTATATAGATATCCCCCATCTCAAAGTCTGACATGCCACTGCTTAATTTACCCTAGGTGATCCTTTTCACAGACAAGTGCTAGAACTTCATTCCTTTTGAATGCTCCACTTGAAAGGTCAGACTTACAAAGGTACACTTGCCTCCATCTGAGGCTGAGCTGGCATGTATTTAGATGCCTTCCTATTCTTAAAACAAGATTTTGTGACTCAGGCCTTAGGAATTTTCTACTTTTGTTTCCCCATTTTACTCTAGTGCTCACAAAAGAAAGCAGATAAATGAATAAGAAAAATATTCTTCACTTTTTCTATCCCCTGGCATGTCTGGAAAAATTAAAAATGCCTAAAAAGCTATGTGAAATTTTAAATTATTATTTTTAAATTAAATAGGGATTTTTTTTTATGAATAGTGGAATGGTGTTAGCAATTTTTCTAAAGAGCCTTCTGATCAAGAAACCACTTTATTATTAAAATTCACCAATTCTCACCTCTGCTTTTCTCAATCCGATCTTGATCCCATTAGTTCCAATATTGATTATGTCGTGGGATGCATGAATATTGAATCTAGCTACTGGATTCTGCTGTCTAGTTAAATCTCTTCAATGTCTGATACAATCAGTTCCACAGCCTAAGTTTTGTGGTCTTCGGATCTAACTGCATTGTATCTTTTATTTTACACAGTTGCCCATAAGTTGCCAAAGATGAAACCCTGTCTATACTGGTGAGTGGAGGAGCAGAAGCAACGTTGAGGATCCATATGTTCACATTAGTTGATGTCTCTAACAGCTACACTTTTGTGCACTGCAAAAGTCAGATTTATTACAAAACTGCAGCTGTTTGCAAGCCTCTAAGTTCTGCATGTGCAATGTGAGGATAAAGATGAAGTTATACTTGGGCCAGCCTAAAACATTGAGTGCAGTTTCCTAACATGGGAGTTTCTGAGTTCCAAGTGCCATAATTTAGCTGGTGCTTAGCTCTGAGCAGTGTTCAACCACCAGGCTTCAGTATCAATTCTTACTGCAAGCCTGTGCAGTGACTCAGCAGAAATTAAACGGAGGTGCAATCAGTAAAGCTTCTTATTTTAGCTTTACACTTACAGCTAGATAACAAATTATTTAACCATGATTAAAGAGGCAAAAGTCCCATCAAAATTAGTTTCTGCTTTGCCTGCATTATTTGAACTGATACTTTGTATGCTTTCTAGAGCAGCCTCTCCAGTGTTGTGCATAGATAAAAAGATCTGTAGTGTGGTAGTTTACAGCTTAAATTACACACTTCTAGACCCGAAAGACAATGAATAGCAAAGAATTTGTCTCTCTGATCAGTGTAATGTAGTACCAGAGAGCATGCGATATTACTTGTTCCTAGAGGCGTTACAACTAGGTGACATTTACAAGTATTCATCTAATGAATTACGGGCTCTTGAAATAGAAGAAGAGTTTTATAATGGGAGCATTATAATACTCCATCCAGAAGAACACATTCTGTCATGCTGTGGAATCCTATAGCATCATGATAATAGTGAGAAGATTTATTATTCAAAACCCAGAGGGGAAGCATTTTGTAGATCAGAAGAGAAAATACTATATCATATTCTCACTGCTTATGAGATATTATAGTACAAAATGCAATGTCTACTTGATAGGTTTCAGGTGGCCATTAATGGCAGCTGACTCACGACAACAAGGTTTTATGAACCACTTTGTTTCTTTAAAGATATGTCTAAAATACCACCATGCTGACATTAAACAAGGGAAGAAATCAAAGCAGAAAGCAGCATATTTTGGAAATGGACTCAAAACCAGATGCTAGGTTTGAAAGTCACAAGATTACTAATGCACTTGACAAGCAAAATCTGACAAAAACAATAGCAGAGTTTGCATCTGCTTCCAGAAATTAATGCCATTTACTGATTTAGACCTTTTTACCTAAGTTGTTCACACAATAGCACGGACTTCCTTTAAAAGACAAAATCCAAAAGCTTTAGCAACATGTGGTCCTATTAAATCACTACCTAGTTTATCTTGTGATTCAAAACATCAGCAATCCAATGTCATCATATTAAGAAAATACTTCTGAAGGGCATAAATAAGTCATTTACTGTTGTATGCAAATGATTTTATTTTCCCCAATAGGACCTAACTTAGCCTCATCTAGTGCCAAGGAAAAGAAGGAAATTATGGTGCCATAAGAAACAGGGCATACTGACCATTGCTAAAGTGAGAAACAGAGACACCTCAGGATATATCTGCAGAGTAAGTCTTGATTTGATCGTAGTGGGTTATCCAGTAGTGGTTGTTTTAAAGTGACTTCTATTTCCTTTTTTGTGTCTTAGTACGAATGACAGTTCCATTGCATTTACTCACCCATATTAATAAAACTAATGGGGGACTATAATAGAGCCTTAAAAATGTATGGTCAACCATGGTTCTTCAAAGTGTGGAGCCCAGTAACATCAGCATCTATTTGCTGTTAGTGGACTCCATTTTTGTGGAATAACTTAGATTTTTACAACACGTATTTTTTAGGGTTTGGAACAAATTGACACTGAGTTCTTAGTCTAACATATGGGCATTGGCCTTCCAATATGTAAAATCTTTAAATTTGAGATGATCCAGTCCCCTGCTTTTAGGCAAGAAAATGTGCTGCCGTAGCAAAATCTTATGGCTACAAATGAAGTCCTGCCTATTGACTCCTACAGACCTTTCTTTGGCATTGCAAAATATCTTTAACTGGTACATTCCCAAACCTCCAGCACATGTGTTTACGAAGGAGAAGAGATAGCTAAAGCCCTAGTAACTTCCCTGCACAGCTGTGACTGGAAGGAATTATGGGCTGGGAGCCCAATCAGTGAAGCAAGGTTTTATTTTCGTCTCTGCAGCTGACCTGGATGTTTAGTTCTGGGTATGTTGCAAGGGTGTGAAAGGGGTAGAATTTCTGAATCCTGATCTGTTTTGTTATGGATGGTGAAAGTTCTTCCTTAATCCTCAGTCTTGTTTTTGAAATTTACTCTTTTTGGAAAACTGGACCAGGACAATGCTATGCATATCAAGATCTTTCGCCAGATGACTGAGCACTTGGGATTTCTCTTCCCTGTTCCAATGAAGATGCTGAGAGATTCACTAGCATTGCTCAGTGGAGTTCCCCTACATCACTTGCTAGATTTTGATCACTACATATAGGGCTTGGACATAAGGAAGGCTTTGTCCTCAGAAAAGGGAGTGTGCAGGATGTCAGATTTGTCCTGTAATTGCAGGCAGAAGCAGTTAGTGTGAAGGTGTGGCCCTATTTTCTCTTTGCAGAGAGTCTTAGTTGAATTAGCCTGCTTGGAAGACAGACTGGGATCAGAGAAATTACAATAAAAGGCCGAGTTTACAAATAGCTTAAAAATATACTGTCACTGTACATAATTTTTCCAACTTACTTCTAAATCTGAGCACTCATAGTAATGTTGCTTTCCTGGTTGCACCCTTTCTACCAGAATTGTTCTCTTCAGGATCACATTGACAGCCTGGTGTCTTTCATTGCCATCCCCAAACTGCCTCTGCTTTATCTGCTCATGATACATCTATCAATTTGCCATGAAAAGCCAACAGTGTACTATCCATTCTTCAAAATAGTCACAGTAGTTGTCCTTGCATGCCAGTTATCAAAACTTAATCTGTAACTCAGATTTTTTTTGAATGTGCAAATTTGTTCCATATGAGAGTAAGCTCTCAGAGTATTTCTATATAATATATAGAAAGTCTACATCAGTCTATATATAATATTATATAAACAGAAATATAAGTTAAAATAATCAGATATAATTTTTCTTGTGATATCTGAAAATACTAGGGACGACCAAGAAATGGAAATCTTTCCAGGTCACAACATAAAAAGGTATGTTTCAAGCCTGAGCTCAATTCCTCCAGTATTTTATAGGATGGCTTTTATCATCCTAATATTTTGCATTACTACGTACAAGTAACCTCTCCCATCTTGGATGTTGCTGGCTACAGCTCTGAGACAAGTACAGTTGGAGAAGTCAGTAGACCCCCCACATTTATAGGAAGTTCAAACCCCATTAACTTACTTTCATTGGTTTTGTCGCAGGCTCTATCCCCTGTATAACTAAAAGCACATGTGATGAAGAATTAACTCTCAGACTGCTAGTACCTATTTGTGAATGACACTCCTGAAAAAGCTCACACCTTTTTGTGAGAACTGTATTAAAATGCAGAGGCAGAAAGTGTACTCTGGCATAGCTATACTTGCTCAAGCTGCCCTGTGTTGTCTATAGCTCCAGGTCTTTGTCTGCAGGTTCAGGCCACTCTTGACCTCAGATGACTTTGAACAAACTTGTCTACAAAAAACATTAGAGTTCCACTACAGGTCTGCTGAGTAGCAGATACTCGTGCTTTGGCTGCAGGATAAGCTGTGTCTTGTGTCTCTAGAGTACATGATGTATTGTTTTGTATGCATAGGTGTCAGAGCCCTCTCTTGATAGAATATAGCTTCTACGTAGGGCCTCGTCGAGCTGGTCAACTTGCTCCTTCCCCTGCTGAGTTTGTTTCTAAGCAAGCACTTTTGGAAATGGATTGACAATTTTTAGAGCAGCATATACAGACCTGACAATCTGCCACTTCTTTTATCAGAATTACACTAACCATGGTGGAATGACCAGAAGTAAACAAGACTCCATTCCCCACTCACTTGGTCTCTTACAGTCCCATTAGGCAAAAGCTAATGGACAAAAGCTAATTAGGCAAAAGACAACGGGAAGCAACTCCAACTAAGTGATTCACAAAGTGGTTCATTAGAATCAAAGGTTCACATAGCTTGGTACAAATCACCACTATACTTTTACCATAAAAAATGTGACACTGCTTTGAATTTGGATTACTACGCTGAGGAGGTTAAAAATGTAGTACTGCAATACAAAAAATTGTAAAGGTACTCATGCACACGTGTCATGGAGGGGCTCAAACCACTTGCCAGAACACTTTTTTTGATCAGCACATAGGTGCACTGCCCAACCAGACGTTCCTGGATAATTAATAAATACACTGCTTCTTGATCAGTCCCAACGACCAGCAGCTAGTGTGATAAAAACTAGATAAAAGCTAGAAGTTTTAAGGCACATATAGTTGATAGGTTACTGCAGGACTAGCTAGCTCTAATTGCATTCTGGTTAGTCCTAACTCTCCTTCCCTTCTATCATGACGCTGCCAAAGCCAGAAATAAGCTATGGGGTTGCACAGCATGCAGCAATGTGTATATGATATTTTGACCCTTGCTTCCCCTTGCAGCCCTCCATGACACTCCCAAGTTCGATCATCTGATGCAGGCTTATCACTTGACCTTCAGCTCCTTTTCCCCTCAGATAAAACACTGAGGTTGCATTTATCATATTACCAATTCAGTTTCATAAGTGAAAAATGAATCAATCACGTGAGTCACAACTAACTAGGATTTTACTTTTAAAACCCAGTAACTCTCAAAAAGCACCTTTATTTCTGAAAAAAAAAAAATAATGATGATGCAGCTAGGCATCACTGAGAAGTGAAATGTCACAGTATGGCAAGGCTGCCCAGTAAGAATATCCCAAAATATACGGAATAAATAAAAATAGTTATAAAAATTGCTGAAGTGTAGCTCTATACAAAGAACTTGTTCCTGAAAGAACATAACCAAATAAAGATGTTACATCATCATTTTTATTTAATGTGGAACCCTATCTTGATCACTTCTGTGCTATTAAGCCCAAGAGCTACAATGATCCTCCTGAGTCCTACAGCTTCCACGCCAAACTTGCCATGAGCTCAGAGAAGTCTCCTTGATGCTGCCATGATGATGCCAGCTATTCACACAGATCCTTGCAAATGTGGAGTCAGAGGGCCCAGTTATTCCCTCATCCCACTATTCCAAATCAGATGAAGCACCATAAAATTCCCTATGATTACACTGCTATAAAACTTAGGCCATATAAGGAAGAATTCATTTCTCGAATGCCTTCAGTAAACTATTCTAGCACCAATTCACACTCTGTCCTATATTAACTGCTTCCTCAGAGCTTCAGGTGCAGAACCCCTTCTCCAGGTTAAATAAACTGGTACATATTGTTCACTGGTACACAAGTCTCACTTTTGTATCAAAAAGGGGTGTTTTTGTGTGAAGCCAATGAATGACTTCTGGGAGTCCCAGGACAGCAATTCAAATCATTAATGGGATAAAGTTTCAAAGATTGTAATGACGTATTGAAGAATTCACTAATATATGCACTCCTGAGATCCATAGACAAGTTTTTATGAAAAAGCACTTTTTTTCCCCTTCCACTCTGAAAGCGAACACTGATCCTTACTATCTTGCTACTTCATAGGCCTATAACCAACAAGGGAGTCCAGTTTGGCAGGATTAAAACTTTATTGACTTGAAGGTATTTATAGTCCAGTACCTGGGTCATGGCACCAAGTAAACAAAATAAGTTTGGCACCCAACCACCATGGCTTGCATGGCTGTAAATAGGTAGGCAGGTAATTATGCTGGCATTGAGACATTGAACCTGATGTTAGGGTAGGTTTTCCTACCAAAAGCCTCATCACATTAAAGATGCAATATGACAAAACACCACCAAATTTACATGAACTTCTCTAGCAGTTTCTTTTCTAATCCATGATCCAGATGTTCTAAAAGACCAAATGCTGTTGTCAAAAAGCTTTATGAAAGACAATCTCATTACTATGCTACTTCAAGCATCTAGGCTATTTACAGGCTTTTTAATGAGAGAAGAGGTACTTTTTTAGAGAGGAAAGGCTTTACTTGGAAAGCTCCAAGTGTAAAGGCATTAAATTAAGTATCAGATCTCTTGATGGGCCTAGGCTTAAAACACAAACCCAGGAGGTGAAAAAGCTCTTCTGAGGCCTCTGTTGTATGGAAACGTCCTGCTCTCATAGCTGTATAGTGCAAACTGCATATGTAGCCTTGTGGAGAGATCTCAGCTGTTTTATTTTTTACAGACTTAAATATGAATGCTCACACATCAGTAAACCCACTTGCAAACGCATTTTGAAAGCATCTATAGTTTCTTCCCTCATCAGTAAATTTGCAGATGACACCAAGCTGGGGGCAGCAGTTGATTTGCTGGAGGGCAGAGAGGCTTTGCAGAGGGACCTTGACAGGCTGGACAGATGGGCAGAGTCCAATGGCATGAGATTTAACACATCCAAGTGCCGGATTCTGCACATTGGCCACAACAACCCCAGGCAGTGCTACAGGCTGGGGTCAGAGTGGCTGGAGAGTGGCCAGGCAGAGAGGGACCTGGGGGTACTGGTTGATTGTAGGCTGAACATGAGCCTGCAGTGTGCCCAGGCAGCCAAGAAGGCTAATGGCATCCTGGCTTGCATCAGGAACAGTGTGGCCAGCAGGAGCAGGGAGGTCATTGTGCCCCTGTACACTGCACTGGTTAGGCCGCACCTTGAGTACTGTGTCCAGTTCTGGGCCCCTCAGTTTAGGAAGGATGTTGACTTGCTGGAACGTGTCCAGAGAAGGGCAACAAAGCTGGTGAGGGGTTTGGAACACAAGCCCTATGAGGAAAGGCTGAGGGAGCTGGGGTTGCTTAGCCTGGAGAAGAGGAGACTGAGGGGTGACCTTATTGCTCTCTACAACTACCTGAAGGGAGGTTGTAGCCAGGCAGAGGTTGGCCTCTTCTCCCAGGCAGCCAGCACCAGAACAAGAGGACACAGTCTCAGGCTGCGCCAGGGCAGGTTTAGGCTGGATGTTAGGAAGAAGTTCTACACGGAGAGAGTGATTGCCCATTGGAATCGGCTACCCGTGGAGGTGGTGGAGTCACCTTCACTGGAGGTGTTCAGGAGAAGACTTGATGGGGTGCTTGGCTGTATGGTCTAGTTGTTGGGTGGGTTGGATTGTTTGATGGGTTGGACGCGATGATCTTGAAGGTCTCTTCCAACCTGGTGTATTGTATTGTATTGTATTGTATTGTATTGTATTTCCAGACAAACACCGGTCACTGAAAAACTAGTTTGAAACTAGGAATTACTTAAATAATTCACATTTATTACAAAGTGACAGCAAACATGTTGCACATTCTACAACCTTAGGATCAAATGTGGTTTATTTCACATATAGTTATTGGCTTGCAGGAGACTGGCTTACAGGAGACTGGCTTACAGGAGACTGGCTTACAGGAGACAGACCTCAGCGACTGCCTTGGCATTTGCTTCAGACAAGGTGAAAGACCCAAATTACACTGCCTCAGGAATCAATTTACACTTCACTTCTGTTGACTTCAGTGACAGTGTCATGTACAGAACAATACCAGAACAGACATGGATACTCATTTTCCATTTATGAGAAACCAGAATGAAGTTTCATTTATTTTGGACTTAAGCCAGTAGAAAATAGCCTCTCCAGTTGTTCACCCACTAAATCCTCAAAGACATTCTAGCTTGTAGGTCAATGGTGCTAAGCCAAATTATATGATTACAACTTGCCTGATTACCTTAAATAGCAGTTTGTGAGAACAGTGATGATTGTCAGGTGGGGTAAAAGGGAACAGCTCAGAGACTGTGAGCAAATATATGCATCAGAGAAGCAGCAGACTCTTCCCTGAATGACCAAATGACCAGAGGAGTCTCATCTGAGGCATGTGAAAAGAAGTCCAAACCACAGAAATTAATTCTCCTTACTTAAAAGAAGCAATTAAAGTAAGAAGCCTCGCCTCTGTCATAGCAGCCCAGTTCCAGCAGGCAGGCAGACAGAAACAAAAGCACTGTAACATTCTCTGCAATACCTTTGCAGCACATTGATCTCAGCCAGAGTGTAGTCCACTGTTGTGAGAACAAGCAGAAGAAAAAAACCTCCACCTGTCCCACAGAAGACATTGCCAGTAAGAGACAGCTGCAAAACCCAGTAACTGTCTATATGGATTTTGCCCAGCAATTTGTATAATTGCCTGCTAAGCAGATGAAATTATTTTGTTTGGCTTCTCTGAGTCATGAAGCAAATCTCTACCATCTTATGGAGTTAACTTGGCTAGATGATTATGTCCAAATCCTATACTCAAATCTATGAAGGAACAAGAATGATCAAAGATATAATGTAAGGGTGGAACAAACCTGACAGCATTTATTATAGGGAGAGCTGGCAACAATGCCTCATATTAAGGTCACTTTGCGCTTTGTCTTGCACACCTAACATGAAAATAATAGCTTACATCTTTCTTTCATTATTTTATTTTCAGAGTTAGAAAAGGTAAGAACCTTCTAAGATGCTAAACATCCAAACTTGCAACAATCACATCTTTTATTTGTTTCCCACCAAATCTGGGTTAAGTGCTGAGAGATTTAATTTGGCTTGCCCTTAAACATCTACAATCTCAAACAGGACTCCACACAAATAGTAGGAAATTAAGGCCTTTGGAAATTGGGTGCAGACAAAGTTTTCAACTAGAAAGAAAGAATACTATTTCTTATGAACTAATAAACTTATCTGCCCATTCTGTATATTCTGTGGCCATAGGTTTGTATTTGTTGCTTTTCTCTCAAGACCACGTCAGCCCTTTAAGACTGTTACACACTGAAAAATTCCTGCTTGGTTACAGCCTCTTAAATAGTTAGCTTCCACAGTCTGACCCGAAGAACTTGCAAAGGCAGGCCCAACATCCTACTCCAGGCACAAGTTCAAGTTTCTGGGGGAAAAAACCCACGTTGTGCTCCGTGAACTAGAAGCCTTGACGGTGACCGTAAGCCGAACACACCCAAAGAAAAGCGTTAGACAGGCACTGCCAACAACGCGGAAAAGTGTATTTTGAAGCGCTGATATGGTAACTGTAGCAAGGCTCAGTGCCCTGGTGTCTGGCAGGGCGCTAAGTGAGCCACAAGGGCTGTTCAGATGCAAAGCAGCAGCAGGGCTCGCTAAGTCCTCCACTCAGGCCTCGCCCTGCCCTCTCCACTGCACGCAGCGCCGGCCCACACGGGCCCACGGAAGTTTCACATACAGTAACCCACTACCAAGAGATGCTGGTCCTCAGGCCGGTTAGACAAGGTAGGACAGGGCATGCAGGACACAAGTCTCAGCCCCTCCGGAGGGCACATCTCCCCGCAGGGCGGGGCAGGCCGGACCGAGCATCAGGCTCCCTCGACCGACAGCAACTGTCCGGCCCAACAACCACCAGGTCAGGAGCGCGGGCAATAACCCAGACTCGCAGCCTCCCGAAGACGTACTCCCGCCCCTTCACTTCCAGCGCCGCGCATGCACGGAAACAAGACCGGTGCGAAGGAAACATCCGGGCATTCCACCCGTCCCGCAGAGGAAGCGCCGCGCCGGCGCCGCGCTATCCGCTTGCTGCACCGCCCCTTCGGCACCGCCGGGAAGGCCGCGCCCGCCGCCCCGCCCCGCGCTCCCTCCTGCCCTGGTGCGCGCGTCCGTTGGGGGCGCGGCTGGCAGCGGGGCCGCGCCTGGCAGCGGGGCCGCGCGGGAGCCCGGCGGGTGGCGAGGCGAGGCGAGGCGAGGGGAGGGGAGGCGAGGCCACACCAGGCCGGGAGAGGCGAGGCGAGGCTAAGCGGGCGCCGCGGTGGCGAGGGGCCGGCGGGGAAAAGGGCGAGGCGCAGTGCAGTCTCCCGCACCTCCTCCGCGCCCTCCTGCCTGCTGAGCGACTGGGACGGGTGAGCCGCTGCTGTGTGCGACTGGCGGGGCGAGCCGAGGCCTGCGCGCCCGGCGGGACTGCGTCCCGCTCCTGGCCAGTGGCGGCTGCCTGGCAGCCTGGTGGTAAACAAATGGCGGGCCCGGCAGGGGGGAGCGCCTGGGGTTGCGGCGGGGCGGGGGTGGCCGGGGCCCACCACCGTCTCGGTCGCGATCTGCCTGCCGGCTCTGACAGGTCCCGGCTGGGAGGTAGGGGCAGCGCTAATCGCAGTCTCCGAAGGAGGCCGCGGGGGATTGGGTGTGCGTGTTCGTCCCCCCGACTCCCGCAGGGCACAGAGTGCTGAGTGTGTGCTGGTAGTAACGTGCAGCCGTCCTGGGCCCGCGACTGGCCCCCAGCAGGCCCGCGAGTGGCGGCGGCGGTGCGAGCCCAGCCGCTGCCGCTTCCCCTTTCCCCGCAGCACTGCTACCGCTATCCGGGCTGTCGCGATAGCACGTGGGGAAGGGTAGGGCTCCGGGATCTGGCTGTCCGCAGTCGGAGAGTCTCCTTTCTGCATGGAAGGAGAGGGAAAGGGAGTATGTAATCCAGAGGTATTGCTGAAATCCTTCTCTAATCCCTCGTGTTCGTGTATTTCGAGTAGCTGTGCTCAGATCGTGTAAGAGGTGGTGTTTCATCTTCTCTCGGTTCCTTTTTTTGATGGCTATTATTGACGTTCAGTGAAACCTTTTTCTGCTTTATGAAGGTAGAGAAGGTTTGCTAAGTCGTCCCTCCTGTAACCCCACAGGCTAGCCGTGAGAAAGAAGCGTGTAGTGAGATGACAGCATCACGCTGTAGCAGTGCTGTGGCCTCACTTCCAAAAGTTCCAACGCCACTGTTGTTTGCAGCAGGTCTTCTGAATTCTCTGGGGAAAAAACCCTTAGGGTGGAGAGACGAACTTCTTTTGTTCTGTAAAGGTCTGCTGGGATTTGGCTGAGGAGGTTTTCATAATCCGTGTTTCCCTTTGGCTGATTGTGTCGTTAATGTGCCAAAATAAGCGTGTTATTATAGTAATCCAAAACAGGGCCTGTACTGCTGTAGGAACAGCATCACCTTGTTGCTAGCACTTTAGGCAAGTGATCTCTTTTTCTCTAAAATTGATGTGTAGCATTTGATGGTTAAATCCTTTCCCTGGACAGCCACTGCCTTCTGCTGCATGTAACTTGTGCTGTGATGTAAAGGGTTCAGGTTCATAAGTCATTTCTGATAATGCTGTTAGTGATGCTTATTTATGATCTTTCCCTCTCGCAAAAGTACAAAAATACTATTACAAGAACTTTGGTTGGTAAGCAGGTTGGAAGACTAAAAGTCTGGAAGACTAAAAATACACTGTCATCTTTAATCCCTCTTCCGCTCTATACTCATGTAAATATCTGTGAGTAATTCCTCCACAGTGGTCAGGTGTCATCCAGAGAAGAAATAGATTCAGAAAGCAAATTTGAGTTATATTGCAAGCTGGGACTTCTTTGTGAGGTCTCTGTCTTCTCTTTTCCAAAGTTAGAAGCGTTAAGAGATCAGGATAATCCATCAAAATGGGCAAAGGTTACGCGAAAGCAGTATTTTTATTTTACTTCTTGAACGTGTTTATTTTTGTTGATTTTGTTTGGTTGGTTTTTTTTTACTAAATTCTTCTCATTTAATGTCTTAATTTTTGATTATATTTCCCTTGCTTCCTACTTCAATGGTAGAAGTGTAATGAGCAAAATAAATGTTGAGTTTAACTAGCAATATAGTGGTTGTAAACTTCCTGGACAAGATTTCAACACATTTTTGGACAAAAAATTTCTTTACCTTTGGTCCTAAAGAGTGTCTTGTAGTACCTTTGTGAAGAAGAAGACATATGGCTATTAGTCTTCAAGTGGGCTCTGTAGCTGCTGTGTATTTCAGTTTCATAACAAACCTATTCAGTCCAGCTGAACTAAAACCAACAAATTTTCCTTCATGTTGATACACCTGTTTCTTTGCCTCAAATGCTGTTTGCCTCTGGCAATAAGATCCAGTGGAAAAGAGATGGGAGCAGGAAATCATTGTATTGGTGACAGTACTTTTTCAATTTCCTTATCTGCAAAATAAGGATAAAGATAACTAGAGTATTTGTTGGTGAGATAGTTAGATTGTATAAGGAGTAAGTATTCCTGAACAGACCACGGATAAATAAGTAGTTACATTACTGAGGGCTACAGATAAATCCTGTGTAAGCTGAACTGAATGTCTGGGCACAATATCAAATGAAAGAAAGAGACTGAAAAATCTTGTGTTATACACTGGTCTAGAACAGGCCAAGAGAGTTAATGCAGGGAAGTTCTAGATTCTGACTTCCTTTGCAAGCTAATTTTCTAAATGATTTATGAGGTTACACTTCATGTCTTGTTTTAATTTTATTGTAATCTGTTAATGATACTTGAAGCTACAATTCCCTGCAAACCCTTACAGTCTGTGGACTGTCTTTACAATGGAATGCAGCTAACTCTTAGAGTGTAAGGTTTTTTTGCTTTGTAAATACAGCTTCCATTTCCTTCCAATTGAGCTGTGAACAGGAAATTTTAACCCACCACATTCAGTAGACTGTGCTGTTGCTTACCAAAGGCATTTATCTAAGCTCTTCATGTGAAGTCATGATGAAAACCTGATAGAGGTTTGAACTTAAGGCATGAGAATGAGAGGCACAGTGAGATAAAATTCTAATGGGTGTAGTTAAAGCTCTTCATATAAAACTTAAGGTAGTGTTTCAGGCTGTTTTTTGAATAGTGGTACCTGGTACATGGTTGCATAGATATTGAAAGATGTTGAAGTTTGTTAAAGTTTTAAGTTTTGTAGTTGCCTGTATAGAAGCATCTCTAGTACAAACTAGTTTTCCAAAAGTCCTGTGCAACAAAGAAATTTGTTGGAGTGACAAGTTAATTGCAAATGGGATTTTTTAGGGGTGTGCTTTATTGATAGAGCTGTAACGCTCTTACAAAACCTTGTTTTAGCTGAGTCATTATTGTCATTGGCTATGGAATGTGTTTGGATGGGAATGTTTAGCTGGAGTCTTTGGGGGAAATGTTACAGCTTTAAGCCTGCTGACATTTGGAAAAAGCAGTCTTAATGGTATTGGGTATCAGAAATTGATGACTCATTGTGCATCCTAAAACCCTGCACAAACTTGAAGTGCAGTTCTTTGTGTTTTCCAGTTCTTCATTCAAGTCAAAAAGACATTGAAAGAACTGGTGTAGCATGCTCATTATAAAATATATTCCCAGCTTTTTATCATCAACTATTTGAGATAGGTATGTTTTTACTTAGAAAGTAGGGGGTTTAAAACTTGATATTTTATTCCCGTTGGTTGTAAAACCAAGCAGCTTGGAAGGGAAAAAAGCTTAATAGGTACTGCAAAAAGTTACTTTCATTTGATAACAAAGTGAAGTACCTAAAAATAGAATAAGTTAAAGTTGTAATACCATCTCTGTTCTTCTTCTCTTACTCTTTTTATTTTACTTACAAGTTTTCAAAACATTTCAGGACAAGTTCCATCTTTGCTACTTTAGAATTATATGGTGCACTATGGGGAGAGGGACGAGTCTGTTAACTTCTTGTGTGTACTATCTAGTTTTGCTGTGCAGTGGCCAGGTCATTGTCTACTAACAATGGCATGTTTTTAATAGAAAAGATAACCTTTTATGTACAGAGTAGATGTGTCTGGGATCTTAGAGAGAAATTATGTTCACATTCCACTTTCTTTAAGATTGGCTACTTCTGTGAAGGACAACAAAAAATGATTTTATAAATATATTAATGGCAAAAGGAGGGGCAAGGACAACCTCCACTCCTTAGTGGACATGGAGGGGAATATTGTAACAGAAGATGAGGAAAAGGCAGAGGTACTTAACACCTTCTTTGCCTCAATTTTTAATAGCAAGATAGGTTGTCTTCCAGACAGCTGGCCTCCTGAGCAGGCAGATGGAGTTAGGGAGCAGTATAGTTCCCCTGTAATCCAGGAGGAAGTAGTAAGAGACCTGCTCAGCCACTTGGATCCCCACAAGTCCATGGGACCGGATGGGATTCATCCTAGGGTGCTGAGAGAGCTGGCAGATGAGCTGGCCAACGTGGTGCCCATCCACAAGAAGGGCTGGAAGGAGGAGCCAGGGAATTACAGACCTGTCAGCCTGACCTCAGTGCCAGGCAAGATTATGAAACCGGTTATCTTGAGTGCAATCACATAGCACTTGCAGCATGGCCGAGGGATCAGGCCCAGCCAGCATGGATTTAGGAAGGGCAGGTCCTGCCTGACCAACCTGATCTCCTTCTATGATCAGGTAACCTGCCTGGTGGATATGGGGAAGGCTGAGGATGTAGTCTACCTGGACTTCAGCAAGGCCTTTGACACCGTCTCCCACAGCAAACGCCTGGCCAAGCTATCAGCCCATGGCTTGGACAGCAGCACTCTGTGCTGGGTTAGGAACTGTCTGGAAGGCCAAGCCCATAGAGTGGTAGTGAATGGTGCCACATCCAGCTGGCAGCTAGGCACTAGTGGTGTCCCTCAGGGATCAGTGCTGGGCCCCATGTTCTTTAATATGTTTATTGATGATATGGATTAGGGATTGAGTCCATCATCAGTAAATTTGCAGATGACACCAAGCTGGAAGCAGGTGTTGATCCGTTAGAGGGTAGGAGAGCTCTGCAGAGGGACCTTGAGAGGCTGGACAGATGGGCAGAGCACAACGGCATGAGATTTAACACATCCAAGTGCCAGGTTCTATACATTGGCCACAGCAACCCCATGCAATGCTACAGGCTGGGGTCAGTGTCTGGAGAGCAGCCAGGCAGCAAGGGACCTGGGGGTACTGGTTGATAGTAGGCTGAACATGAGCCAGCAGTGTGCCCAGGCAGCCAAGAAGGCCAGTGGCATCCTGGCCTGCATCAGGAATAGCATGGCCAGCAGGAGCAGGGAGGTCATTCTGCCCCTGTACACTGCACTGGTTAGGCCACACCTTGAGTACTGTGTCCAGTTCTAGGCCCCACAATTCAAGAAAGATGTTGAGTTGCTGGAAGGTGTCCAGAGAAGGGCAACAAAGCTGGTGAGGGGTTTGGAGTACAAGCCCTGTGAGGAGAGGCTGAGGGAGCTGGGGTTGCTTAGCCTGGAGAAGAGGAAGCTCAGAGGAGACCTTATTGCCATCTACAACTACCTGAAGGGAGGTTGTAGCCAGGTGGGGGTTGGTGTCTTCTCCCAGGCAGCCAGCACCAGAACAAGAGTACACAGTCTCAAGCTGCACCAAGGGAGGTTTAGGCTGGATGTTAGGAAGAAATTCTTTACAGAGAGAGTGATTTGCCATTGGATTGTGCTGCCCAGGGAGGTGGTGGAGTCACCATCACTGGAAGTATTTAAAAAGAGACTGGATGAGGCACTTAGTGTCATGGTTTAGTTGATTAAATGGTATTGGGTCATAGTTTGGACTCGATGACCTCAAATGTCTTTTCCAACCTGGTTAATTCTGTATTCTGTAAAGTTGTCTGCTTATTCTGCTACGCAAACTGGTTAAACTTGTGTAGTAAGACCTGAAACTATATTAACAAGACTTTTGGCCTAATCTCTGTAAATGTGCAGAGGTCAGGAATTCTGTGGCAACATGTGTGAATTAAAATATTAGGGAAAATTACTGATTTTACATTTCTTTTGAGTGGCTAAAGCTATCTACTGTAATAGAGAAACCATCATTTTTTCCCAGTAGTTATTTTTCTGATTTCTAAGAAATGGCTTATTTTATTTTCCGGGATTTTTGAAGGAGTTGTGAGGTGATATCTGGGATTAAGGATATCATTATTCCTTTGGGTATATCCATCTCTGTTAAGTTTTAGTGATAATCTGTAGATATGAACACATGGAAGAAGCAGCTTGTTAAAGTGCTTTTTAATACTAAGTAACTGCTTGTTACTCGGTTCCCTTGTGTGAAGATAAAGGCTAAACAAAATGCAGTTTATAAAATAATCAAATTTTATTTATTTTTTAAAATTTCTCCAGCTGTTGCAATCTTTAATTCAAGTTTGGGTTGTTGTTGTTTTTTTTTTCTTTTTTTTCTTGAGTGCTTACTGGTAAGCCAACCAAAGAATGAAGTGAAGTAGGTCAGAATAATAAGTTTTAATAATCTCGTCTTGCCTTGACTATAAATAGGTAACCATCTAGTGTGAGTAATAGCTAGCAATAAGGTATAATGACAGAACTTAGTTGCACTTGTAAAGTCTCTTAAAAACATGCTTATTTTTCCATAAAAGCTGCTAAATATTTCAACATTTGTAGTTCCAGATAGTGTAAGCACATGACCTTTGCAGAGGATTGTACATATGGAAAGCAATCTGTGCACCTGAAATGAAACCTTACTTCTAATCTCATTTCTTGCAGAGCCTGCAGCAATCAAGGAGTCGTGCTGAGTTCAAGTTCAGAAGTGCTTTACACATGAAATCTACTGGCTCTGTAGCTGATTCTGCCCTGTCACCATCTCAACAGGTAGAGTGCTTTTGTGCCTGAGCCATGCAGCAAGTGTAGCAGTTCCTGGTGTGGTTGTCCTGTGTCTATGTGTGGCCAAAGGCGTGTTAAGGCCTTTGGGTTTCTTCTTTGGGGAATGTGTCAAGGAGACAAGGATGCATGGTATATCTGTCACAAAAGTACTCTAAGGAAAAACTTGGCGGACTTGGTTATGATTTTTAACACTTGTAGAATTTAATATTGATAGTACAAAGTGTTCCATGATTTCATCCGAGCTTCTGTTCTGAAATGGAAGAAAGCCAGGTGCATCAGCAGAGGGTCCATTTCAGTTAAGTGTTTTGCTTTGGGTCACTGTCCCCTTGAATTCTAATTTTATTTTTTTGGCTGCAGTGGTTTGGGAGGAAGTATCTCACTGAATTCTCTGAATGGGGGGAAGATAGTTTGTCACTAGTGCTGCTGAAAAGAACACAAAATACAGGTTGTCTCCAGTAATAGGATGTTTGAGGCAGGGTGTAGACATGGAAAAGCTTTTCTTTATAAGGTTGACATAAAAAAGTTGAGCATCATTATAATTCTAATGCTCACTAGTTTTACTGTAGTTAGAAGTTTCTTTGTGTTTTGTTCTGGGTTTTTTTTGAGGTATGTGGATAAATTTAAGTTATGCTTCGATATACTCTCAGTGCTAGATCACTTATAAAACTAGAATCCTTCTAAAAGTATGTGTCACCCTGAAGCTTTTTCTAGCAAGAAGAAGCTGTGTTTTGAGCCTGACCTTTTTCTGCCTCTTTTGTGTAATGCATATAAATTGCTGTAGACTAATGGCAATGCTAGAAGTAGCATACTATTTGTGTAGTAGTTTGGGCTTTAATAACTGAAGCTCCTTCTCATGTGTTCAGTGGTTAACAAAAAAAAAACCCTAACAAACTAGGTTCATTCCAATATGTGCGGGCAGGGAAGATGTTATCTTCTTTGTTGTGGTGAATATATGCTTGAGAATGTAGTGAAAACGCGTCTATCCAAGTGTTTCGAATACTGTTTTAATTTCTCTGGTCTGCCTGGTTATAACAGAATCCAGGGTTGTCCTGATGAACTAGGGGATGAGGAGTGCTAATTTGTATCTCACAGGGCTAAGATTTTAAGTGTGGCATCTGAAAGCATTCTACTTCCTAAAAGTATCTCTGATGTGAACTAGTTTGCAGTAGTAGAAAGCGTCACAAAGTTCCTGTCATGAACTTCTCTTTCAAATCAGAAAAATGGTATAGAAAAAGAATGGTTGCCTAGTATATAAAGATATTAAAATATGGCTACATGTACTACATTATTACCTGTGGAAACGAAGCATATACTATTACATTTGTCACCTCTTAGTCATGTTATTTCATGGTAATAACTAGCCATTATAAATGCTGTTTGTTCCTTTGAATTTACCATTTTAAAGAGTAGTTGGAACGTTAAATTAACTTTGCTGTGCGTCCTTGCTTCCTGAATTCACAATGCTACAGAAAGACACTTAGGCAGGATTTGAGGTACCTGGCTCCCTAATATTAGGCTAATGGCTGCAGTTGCTTTTGAGAAGGTTCAGGATGGAGCTATCTAACCTTAGACTTCAGAATCTTGAGGAGAAGTAGAGTTAGAGCATCCTGAAGCAAGTATAGCAACTAGTGGTGGCATTGCCATTCTCCAGTTGAAATGGCGTCAAAGACATCTTGCTAAACCTCCGGTTCATGTTTTTCATTGGTTATTTGAAAACTAATGAATCAAAAAAGATCTCAAACCAACCAACCCTCAAGCTCAAAAAGGGAAGTATAACATGCATAGCATAAGAAATTAATGTGGCTGTGATATTGTAGCAATGGACTGAGTTGTTGGGTTTTAGGTAGAAAAATTATTCTACTATTTGTGCAGGATAGGGATAACAAGACAAGAAAAGCTTACCTTCCAGAAGTCTGCAAAGCTTGTCTAAAGCGTTTGTTAGGTAGACCTGTTAGTCAATGTGAATGATAGTTATTGACCTGTACATGGTAGGATATAGAAAAATAAAATAGCTTGTTCAGTAATTATCAGTAGTACTGCCAATTCTAGTTTTGCAGAATATACTAAAACCCTTTAAAAAAATTATTTTTATAATGCTGCTTTCTAACTCTTGCCCTGTTTTTCCTTACACTTTTTTTTTTTTTTTAAAAACAACCTATCACTCAAATATGTCACTTGGCCATTTCCTCTCTGAAAGTTTCTACATCTTACTAGATGCCTCTTAGCCACTCTTGTAGCCAGACGTGGGTAAGAGATGGATGATTCAGAAATACGGCAGTCTCTTCTACAATCTCTAAAGCAAAAGGGAGATTTTAAGATGATTTGCATTTATTTGCCTGCTTGTGGGTGGATTTGGATGCTCCTGTGAGTTTAAACCTGTAGTTCTACTTGCATCTCTGTCCTTCTACTTCCTTGAACCAGTAATTTAAGAACTCGTTGGCCTGTTCAGTCACATTTGATAGAAGAAAGAGTCTCGATTACAGTTGAGCTTTATAGTTTCGGTGAATAAAAGGTGGCTGACTAATGGAGAGTTCCAATAGCTGCAATAGTTGTGTTTTCCTGTGTTACTGGTACCAAAGAATTCATGGGGACAGTAAGCAGAGCTCTTTATACTTTGTGAAAGAAAGTGAGAGCTGTCACTTGCAGCTGAAGTATTGTGTGATGACTGAAACTCTTGTTATTCTATTTTAATGTTTGTATTACAACAGCAACTGAAAAGCCTGTGGCCGTACCAGCTGGAATTTTAATCCTTTTAATTATGACATATTTTCAGAGCATGTTCTGGCTCATTTGGTCAGCTGACTGTATAGTATGTACAATAACATCAAGTGATTGCACAAATTCTGAGAGCAGTGGTCACCTCGCTGGAACGGGATGTATTTTTAGGTTTCTCTGCTAGTAACAGTCAAGTGTATGTACTTATGCATCTCATATGAACTGAAGCTAGCTGCTGACACTACACTATCAGGAAAGGACAGCTGTTCATTCTTGCTATAGTCATTGATCTAACGCTCTTCTCACTAAATTGTGGCAAGAAATGCAAGTAGTTATAAACACTGTAAATACTATTCGCACATGTATTAATGACAGGTGTTTGCCTTCAGGTCAGCAATGATGCTCTTTGCTAGCTATTTCAGTTTTCTGTATCAGAAGAAATGAAAGCAGTTTGATACAGTCAGCAATAATTTATTTTTTCAAATCTCCCCTTTACTCAGCAATATTTTCTTTACAAGGCACTGCTTGGGAAGAGGATGGTTCTTGTTCCTTATTGTAGTGCCAGTGATATACTGTTATGGTTCTTCAATGGAAGATTATTTGAATGTATATGCTCTTAATCAGTGAATCAGAGGTGCTAAGTTCTGTGGTTCACAAAGTTACCTTGCTAAATAGAGTGAGTTATGACCATTTGTTTAATAACGAATGTGCTAATTCTTGAGGTCTTATCCATTTATTTCACCAGTCATTTGTTTTTTTGCCTTCAGATTTAATTTGCAATTTGATAACTGATTTCAACTAGTTAAGGCTTTTGATATAAGTAGTCCAGAACTCATGACTTCCTGCAACAGCTGTTGAGCCCAGGTATTAAAGATGGAAAAAATGATATTTTTATATGTGTATATATATACATAAATAAAAAGACTTTGTAGTAGACTATAAGCAAAATAAGACATTTTGACTAAATTGAAGGTCTGCAGCAGGTACTGTAAAATCAAGGCTTGTAAGAAGGACACAGAATTTCAGTGAATATCCTGCTGATGATCTGTTGATATTGCAAGTGATTTTAAATTATATATTTAGTTAAGGAGATGGGTGATTTGAATTTTTGAGAGAAATTGCAATTTACGTCAGTACATTTCTTACAGAAAAAGAAAGAATGAGTTACTTCAGCTATTTAAATGATGGCATAAAAACAGTTGCAAGCATCTGTTACAGAGCTAAATTGTCATCTACCTCTTTGTAAAACATGGTATTTTAGTGTCTTCTCTGGCTTTCATATACTGTCTGTTAGTAATATTTGATGTTTTCACTGGGTTTTGTCTCCTTACACACTTTTTGTTTGTGTAAAATCATTAACTTTTGATGAATATTAGCTTACATGTGAAAGGAGTCCAGGAGCCTGAAAAAAACCCCCATGTCAATCATGCCACTCTGGTTTCACAATCTGACTTGTAAAGACCAAGATAGCATGCTAGGGAGGAGGATATTTTACTGTCTTAATAGAATGTTCTTCTGTGTAAGCTCAGATAGGCTATTTAAAGGTAGTATTTAATAATGGTTGACTAATTTAGTGTATGTCTAAACAAATGGTGCAGGCAAACACAAGTTCAGTTTGACTGCATTCTGAGCTGTCTGCATGTGGACCTGCTTTGGCCTAGATGCAGTAGAACAGTGCTAGCTAGCGCAGCAGCATGTGCCGGCTCACACACCTGCCTTCTGCTGTAGAAGTGGCTCACTTCTGCCCATCTGAAGGTGAGCAGGGTACACAGCGTTTTGCAAGGTAGGTAAATATTTTTATTTATTAATTTTTAATTTTAAAACATAATTGCGGGAAACTGATTTTTGCATTCCTGCTCTCAGACTGCTTGTTTTATGGGTGCAGGACTGTGTTTAGATACATGAAGCAGAGCTCTGAAGGCTCTTGTGTTACAAACTAGCAATTGCCTTTTCCAAGGCTGTTTCCCCTTTGTGTGAAATGCTTTAAAATGCACACATAATCCAAGAGCTTCCTTTTGATCTCTGTCCACCTGTTGACTTGAGGAAAACTAGAATTTGGCTTCAGTATTGATGGAAAAACTCAGACATTTTCACTGGTCTAGCGACAGGCAGGCTGCTGTATTTGGCAGGAATTAGAGAGGAGTTTGCTGGAGGAGCTGAGAATAGAGAAATCAAATAATATTCTTTTTATTATTCAATGAATATGTTTCAGCTCCAAGTCAGATAACATCTACTGCAAAATGTGCAAGCTGAAAGCAGGTTGTGTGCCAGAAAGGTCTGCTAAAATGTTTAGCAAGTCAGTCAGTTGCTGAGTTCAATATTGGACTGATGCACTTCACAATTTGTTCAGAATTTACTTGCTACTCAGTGTATAAATACTAAGGTATGGTGGGAAAAATTCAGCTGTGTTTTGCCTGCTAAGTGTAGTACATATGCTTCTTTGTTAGAAGTGTTCAGGAGAGTGGGTGGCTGAAACATTTAAGTTATCCAAATTATGACAGATGGGGGACTGAGGACTGATTGCTACTTAAAGTTGGCATGAATTTCAAAGCATTAAAAAAAATAAAGTGAGTGAAGCATCCCATAGATTTCTATTTAAATGCTTTACATTATTTAAAGTGGAGAGTCTAAATGGCAATTTTGTTTCCTTTGGTCTTCAGTTTGAAAAAAAGGAGCAATACTACACTGTTGTATTTGTACTGTTCAGAGAATTTTTAACTCAAGAAGTTTTAGTTCATTGAACCATATCCTTGGGGTCCTTTCCAATCCGACATTCTGTGAACCTATGAAATGGAAATGTGTAGTCTGAAGACAATGCATGGAAGCATTTAGCTAGTAGAATAAGATAATGAAGCACTTCTATTAATCTCAAATTCTATAAGCATGTTTATTTTTCATGAAAATTACTGGAAGCTATGGAGGTTTTGACACAGTATTTTGAGATTTGGCACTGTGCAAGTCATTCTCTTTTATCTCTGAGCTGTAATGCCTAGTGGTGTCACTTCTGAGAGGGAGTTTATTACGGTGTCAGGGAGAATGTGGTCACTTGCCTGCATTTCAGGTGGTGAGCAGTTCTAGAGTTTATTGAAGTATAGTAGAGAGCTACAGAGTTTACTCTCTTCCTTTCCCCCCCCCATACCACAAGAGAATTACATTGTTTGGTTTGTGTCAGTGTTTTATAATAGATTATGCAATTAATTTTATTTGGACTTCTGTTGCTGTTTGGCCTTGTTATGTGAAGTTGATGTGTTACGCTTACACTTGGAAATGTTAGCATTTTCATCAGGCAGGCCGTAGGATACATTAAAAAAATTACCTTTTTTCAGTTGAACTGGAAGTGTATATATGAGCATGTTGGGCAGTAAAGTTTTACGTAAAAGTTTTCAATGAAATTAAAGGACTTACCTAATGTTTAGCAATTTAATTAACTTGCTACCCTAGTTCAACAATTTCTATGAAAGTAAGGGAGGGGCTATAGGTGAAGAGAAAAAGAAGAGCAATGAGCTATTGTAAAGGACTGCTGTCTGCCAGAAATATGGAGAGTGGGAGAATGGGACACGACAGGGGATAGAGATACTCTGATGGCTGCAGATTGCCATAAACAGAACTGCATGAAAAGGGTGTCAGAAGCTTAGGTAGTAGTGAGCAGCCCAGGGAAATAATTGACTTTTTTTGATTTAGAAAAATTGAGATGAACATGAATCTGGTTTCTGTTATTTCATTTCCCTATTCTGTAGCGTTGTATGCTTAATGATTTTAGGTAGCAGGCCATAGTCAATGATCATGCTTTCTTTTCCATTGAGTCGCTGATTTGCAGTTGACAGAGGGGAAAAAAGCTGTTCCAGAGAGAAAGATTACACAACATTTTTAACCTAAGTTGTGTATGTTATACTTTGTGAATAAATGCATGGATGGTCTTGAACCCTGATACAAATGTGTATCTTAAATTTTCACGTGAACTTTTAAACACCATTTCTTTGAGATAAAGTGTCACATGCTTGTTCTCTTAAAAGGACTACTGATCAGTTCACATTGTGTTAACGTATGTCTCTCTGTACACACAGAAGATGCAAAAATGAAAATAATAGTAAATATTAACAATATTGAGTTAATATTCTATGCTTTTGTCTCCTTTCTCTTTAACTCAGAGTTGGATTTACAGTCATGGAGGAACATCAACAACATTTGCATTGTGTGAATTGTGTCAGCCGTCGATGTATGACCAGACCAGAGCCTGGCATTTCCTGTGATTTGATTGGCTGCCCATTAGTTTGTGGAGCAGTTTTTCACTCCTGTAAAGCTGAGGAACATCGCATGTTATGTCCACTTGAAAGAGTGCCTTGTTTGAATAGTGGCTTTGGATGTCCCTTCATAGTAGCCCGAAATAAAATTGCTGATCACCTAGAAGTTTGTCCTGCAAGTGTGGTATGTTGTACCATGGAGTGGAATAGATGGCCAGTCAGTTATGCAGACCGAAAATCATACGAAAATCTGAGTAAAGATGTTGATGAAGTGGAGCAGCTAGATATGGCTTTAGCCCTTCAAGACCAGCGCATGTTACTAGAATCACTTAAAGTAGCAACTATGATATCAAAGGCAGGTGATCAAATACCAGAATCCAGAGAGCAAACCTCTGTCAACTCAAGTGCCCCGGATACAGTGCATTCAAATGGTTTGATGCCTGTAGATGAAGAGTCCTACGGTGCACTTTATCAAGCTACTGTAGAAACAACACGAAGTTTGGCTGCTGCCCTGGATATCCTGAACACTGCTACAAGGGACATTAATATGCTAAGTTCCACACTTTGCATTTCACCACATGAAGTGAAAGAAGATACTGAGATTAAAGAACAAGCTTCTAATGGCATTATTCAGGATAACAAGTCTGACCATGATTATCCAGATGAAGATAACATGGGAGCAGCTGGGGGTATTAACTTTGAGAGCCTGAATCAAAATTCACAAATGGAGCAAAATGGTTCTAGTGATAATTGTCACGATGACTTAAATCTAAACCTTGAAACTCCTCACCTTTGTGTAATGGCTTTCATGTAGAAAATGAAAGTTCAAAGGTGTTGGACCAGAATGAAGATCTTCCTGTATGTAATGCAAAGCTGTCCAGTGTAGCAAATGGTGAATGTACAGCAACTCACAATGATGAAGCATTACAGCCTTGCAGCTCTTTTCCTGTAACAGCACAACTTAAAGAAGTGGTATCAGCTGATCACCTAGTCAATGGCAATGTTAGCCATGTGCTATTTCCCCATAATGCTAATGAAGAGGAAATGTTAGAGAGACAAGTAGAGCAAGAAAGATTGAGAAACATAGCTGCACTTTTACGATATCGATCATACAGATTCCTTGTTGATGACTATTGGTCTACACCAAAAGAAGACAAAGCTGTTGATACATCAGATCTGGAGATAACAGAAGATCCTATGGGTCTTCAGGGGATTGATTTGATCACTGCAGCTCTGTTGTTTTGCCTAGGAGACTCTCCGGGAGGTAGGGGTATATCAGAAAGTCGTGCTGTTGATGTGTATCGCATTGACATTGGGACCCAAACATTTTCTCTTCCATCTGCTATATTGGCCACAAACACAATGGTGGGGGAAATAGCTTCAGCATCTGCATGTGATCATGCCAACCCACAGCTCTCAAATCCAAGTCCATTCCAGACCCTTGGACTGGATTTGGTATTGGAATATGTGGCAAGATACCAAACAAAACAGCGTTCAATGTTTACATTTGTTTGTGGACAGTTGTTTAGGAGAAATGAATTTTCATCACATTTTAAGAATGTGCATGGTGATATTCATGCTGGCCTTAATGGCTGGATGGAGCAGAGGTGTCCTTTAGCATATTATGGGTGCACATATTCTCAACGAAGGTTTTGTCCTTCAACACAAGGGGCAAAAATTATTCATGACCGCCACTTACGGTCATTTGGAGTCCAGCCTTCTATATCCACAGTATTAGTAGAACCAGCAAAAAGCTGCTTAATTGGACTACACAATGACCATCTGAGTAGTCTACCTTTTGAGGTTCTACAGCACATTGCTAGTTTCCTAGATGGCTTTAGTTTATGTCAGCTTTCAAGAGTGTCACGTTTAATGAGAGATGTGTGTGGAAGCTTGCTTCAAGCACGTGGAATGGTAATACTGCTTTGGGAGAAGAGAAGGTACTCAGATGGACGTTCTTCTTGGCAGATAAAAGAAAAGGTAAGTTATTTTCTATTTTAAAGGGGAAAGTACAAGTATTAAACTGGTGATGTCTCTGCTTTTTCCCTTCATGTTTTCCACGATCAGTATTTTTATTACTGCTTTTTGATACAATATCACTTTAAGAAACAAATTGCTGTATAAAACAACAATTAGTGAAAACTACTAGCAGGTCATCTCATTCTTACCCACTGTTGAAGTAGAAATTGAAGTAGTGGCTCTCTAGCTTTTGCTTGATGTAAATAATCTATGATTTCCCCATGATGTTGAGATACAAAATGATTACTTAATTATTTGCTTTAATATCAATATTTCACGCAAGTGGAAAAGTTGTCTGTGAAGTTTGCTTTTCTTGCCTTTATACTGTTTACAGCAATTGTAATTTTTGCCAGCCTGTTGAGAGCTTATCTATTGCCATGATACTGAGTGCCTTTCAGATGATTTTGGTATAATCCAGTTTTCATCATTTCCCACCCACCCCAGAAATGCAGAGCATCTGCAGCTGTCACTTGAAATTGCCAAAGCTGAGCATTGTCGACACTGATTGTTGTGACTGGTCACGCAATACTTCATCATTTAACTTCTGATTGCATTTACTTTGTAGATGCAAAAAATATTGCCCATCTTTCTTCCCTAGTCTTCAGAGTTGACATGGAATCTGAATCAGCCTGGGACTGACTATACAAAGTTTATTATTGTATGTTTTTGTCATGTTCATTTTTTAGTATGATTTGTAGTATATGGTATATGCAAAACATTACCTTAAAGTATTATAAACCAAATATTTAATATCCTCTTCTGAGTTCAGGTATCTCTTAGAACATTCTGAGCCTAAGTGCAACTTATTTTCTAGGTTTGGCGCTTCAGTACAGCCTTCTGTACTGTGAATGAGTGGAAGTTTGCTGACATCGTAAGCATGGCTGACCACTTGAAGAAATGTAGCTACAATGCTGTAGAGAGAAGAGAGGAGGCTGTTCCGCTGCCATGTATGTGTGTAACACGAGAACTCACTAAAGAAGGACGTTCACTGCGTTCTGTTTTGAAACCAGTACTTTAAATATTGCAACCACTCCAATTGCACATACACTCAAGCACCTGATATAACCTTGGTAATACTACGTGACACTTTATTAATGTACTAAAGATACTTTCTAGCTAAATCTGCTCTGTCACTGTGTATATAAGGTTTGAAGTGACATTTATTTTTTATAATACTGTTTAGCTGGAAAGTAATGAAAGTTGCCTTAATGTTTGAAAAATTCAGAACTTGCTGGACAGGGTAGTTTTATCTAACTTATATAATTTAAGAGCAAAATCGTAGGAGGTGTGTTTTTCTGATTCACTGGTGCCCGTGTTGCTGTTGACTGATAACATTTAAAAAATGGTCTCTAAATGGTATCCACATTTAGACATGAAATGATGAATTGTAGCAAGACAAAATCCCGACCAAATGTACTTTCTGTCTTTTTTTTTTCTCTTTTTTTTTTCTTTTTTCACCAAATTATAATCCCAAATATTTGAACAATGAGGAAAAATTAAAAACTTTCTAGTGGATGTCTCAAACATAACTTTTAAGCACATCCTGTCCCATGAAATCAGTGTTCTAATGCTGTTCCTAGTTAACAGATGATCATCTAGGATCAGCTTTTGGTGTTGTTTTTTTTTTAAGGAATTATCTAAGTGAACTTGAATTTACAGCAGCTAGTTTTAAGTAGTTTCCTTTTGACATGTCAGCAATGATTATTTTTCTTTTGAACTATTAAGTTCTTTCACTTTGGGGAGCAAAAGGTTTAGAGCTAAAAACAGGGAATGCTAGTTTTTACTCTCACACCTACAGTAACATCGATATGAAACTTTTAAAATGTTTTTCCTTGTCCTGCAGTTGGCTGAGGGTTAAATTGCTTGAGCAGTCAGAAATTCAAAGTATGTGATGAACAGTTGTGAATTTATAATGCAGCTAATGAAAGGGCTTTACTTGTTCTACGGTATTGTGAGATGTATTGTCTCCTTTTCTGTTAACTTGTCTATAAAAATGCTACTTTTTTGAGGAGCATTTTAAATTACTGGTATGTAGAGCAAATGTATCATCTTCATAAGATGAGACATGATTTGTTAATTGCATAAGGCGTATCAGAAATGTATGTTCAACCACATCTGTTAAAGAACAGCTCCAATTTGCTTCCAGTCTTCCATAACAAAAGATCATACAAGGCATTTGTGAAC
The DNA here is from genome assembly GCA_033816785.1 of Picus viridis. Lineage (NCBI taxonomy): Eukaryota > Metazoa > Chordata > Aves > Piciformes > Picidae > Picus > Picus viridis. The sequence goes on along the minus strand of CM066578.1, from coordinate 27,821,257 downwards.
AGCAAACACATGCTATGATAAATGGCCTGGTATATAAACTGTAATAACTTGAACTGACTTTCCAACTTATTTATATTAATGTTGGTGTCTCTAGCTTGTTGCACTTAGCAACCGTGCCACTAAGCTAAAACAGAAACAGACCAGACCTTGGAACAAAGAAATACAATACGTACTTCCATTACAGGGGAAAAAAATAAGAGATTATTAAGAAGGAGATGTTTACAAAAATGGCTAAATTTATTACTTGTAATTTCTGTACTGGACAATTGTTTATGGCTGCAGTTCACAGTTTTGTTATCTGTGCATTTCCTATTCTGGGTCCAGTCCAGCTAAACACTCACTGCCTTTTTCTGTCCAGATTGCTACAGGTGCCCAGAAAATAATTAAATCTAGTTCTTCAGTGCCATGAGTTGAAATTACAAGAGCTTAAGCAGAAGTTTTGCCTGGATTTTCAAACTAGACGTTCCCTTCCCACACTCGCTCCTTTTTTTGTTTGTTTCTTTTATTTTGAGAGAAGAAAGATGTAAACCCTCAGCAGAAGTTAGCAATATTTGCAGTAATTTTTAGCTGTTACTGCAGTTATCTGGAAAGGAGAATATGGATTCATGGACAAATCTGACTGTACCAACTGGGTTTAGGGAGGGATTTTAACCCTTCCCATCCCCACCCTGTTCTCTGAATGCATTGAAATGCTCATTACCCACAAATTCTTCAGTATGAGGCAGGAGACAGACTTTCATCAGTTTTGTCTTTTAGCTCTAATGGCTCCTTGCTGCTGCTGTACAGTGTTTAAAAGTAGTAGTGATTGGAATGATCCTAAAAGTTGAGGAGTTCATAGCTAAATCTACTTTAAAACATTTGTCTTGGGTTACTGGTATTTTTAAGACAGCAATGTGGTGGGTTTGGTACTCAGCATTCTTTGTAAGCTACCCAGAACCCTGATAAATATGGTAGGCAGGCACGTTTCTCAGTTGCCTGGAAGAAGAGGGTGTTCAGTTCGAGGAGCTGGTGTTGGTAGAATCTTGCTTGTAGCACAGTGCAGATCTACATCTAAAGTATCATTAGTTGTTGATCTATTAAAATGAATTTTTTTAATACTCAGTGTTCTTTTAATGAAATAACACTATTTCTCAAAACATGCACTTTTGTTTTCAAATGTAGATACAGACTTTTTTTGTTAAATTAGTTTATTTTTTATGAGAATCCAGAGCTATTAAAATATCAATGTTGTAAACAAAATCTCTGCCTTGTAAACTGCTCCAAATGCAGGAATACAAAATAGTTAGGGTAAAACCTGGGTTTTTACACTGCTATGCAGTTTGTAAAACATCTGTGGTGTATAGTCAGTCTGTCAAAGTGTGACTTGCTCACATTTGCCCTTGAATTTTGAAAATGTCATATCCCATTCCCGGTCCATTTTCCTTACAGCATATATAGACATCTGTTCCAGTCTTTCTTTTACTTGATACCACATTGCTACTTTGTTTAACAAAATACTATGTTTTCAATCATTATGCAATATTTTTTTGCAATGTCTGTTGAAATCCTAATAAAACTTTTGGAGTTTCATTTTAGCATGAGTGTATTTGTTTTTTTAAAAGCTAATCACTAGCCTTCTAGTGTTCACACATGGTGCTCAAGGTATGCCTACACCCATTTCGATTGCTTTGATCTATTATGCAGCATAGATTTCCTTCCACAATTAAAGATTTAACTGCATAACACTGAAGGCTCATATTGCACCTTGTAGGTTTGCTGTAATTGCTTTTCCTGAACAGGAAACTGGAAAGATGATCCAACCAATATGATACATGTGCTACTGGTTTGCTAAAAGCGTTTTCATATACCCTCTTGTAAGTAAAGTTTCCTGTAGAAAGTTGTTGCTTAAAATGGTAGTGAAGCAAAACTTTAGGTTAGGGTTTAGAATAATGGTTGCAGTTCAGACTGTTACATGAGATGGCAAAACAGAAACCAGAAACTTCATGGAAACAGAAGACTGCCCAGAAATTCAGTTTTTGCCTTGGCATTTGCTAATATGCTAAATCTTTACAAACAAAGAGGTACCTCTGCTACATAAACCTGGTAATAAATTAAACAGTGTTGGGTAAGGTGGCATGATGTATGGTTTAATTTTAGCAATTACTAACTTGTGGCTATTTTACTTTTTAAACAGACTGCATTAACTTTTTGATTTTGTCTCGCTATAAATGGATTAGGTACTCTGCTGTGTAAGGGAGTTTTTCTTGTCTCACTTAAAAATTTTTAACGTGCTAAGTATTCTAGAGGATTTGTCTGGTTTAGTTTGGTTTTCTTTGAATACTACTGTAAAACTTTCATCATAGGCTCTTACCTGCTGAATGTATTTTGCTAAAATGAGATTCAAGTATAGTGAAGAATCTGATGCAGATTTAAATTCCATCAGAATGTGCAGGTGTTTTTAGTCATCTTCAGATGTGCAAAATATAGTGGTTGTTTTACTGCACTGATGAAAAAATAGCATTCAGATAGTGTTTATAAAAAGTTATGGCATGTAAAGCAGAAACTGTTTGAAGAATGAGATTCTCATGTGGTGAATATTGTAGTAGTAATCCAAACTGGAGATGATAACTCAATGGAGAGGTAGGCTTAAAATAACAAAGGCATCCAGTCCCAGCACAGAGACTCAGCTGAGGGACTGTGTGTGATAGCACTGGGAGTTTCTGACTTGTGCATGCTGCAGCTGTGTTTTACTGATGATTTATCAGTCTTTGTATGATACTAGGAGTTACCCTGCTGCTGCTTCACCTCTAATGTACTTTAACTGTAAAATGTCTCTGAGTGTTGCCTGTATTCCTGAATCAAGTATTAAGTTAAATGCAGTGTTCTCTACTGAATGCAAGGTAAGTGTTCAGTCTAGGTTCTGCATGCTGATGGTGTCTGGGGCAGTATTTGGTAAGAATAATAGAAAAACAAGGTTCTTTGGGTATGGAGGATTCACCTACTTGGTCTCCATCAGTATTTGTCAGAAAAGGGGAACAAAAATTTGTAGGGAATGCAAGGAACAAAATAAGAAGAGTGATAGCATTTATTGTAGCTTGTTAATGGCCTGGTAGTTGACAAAGCATTATTAATCATCTTTAGGTACACTATGTGACAACAAAAGTCCACACCTTTGATGTTTTTGGCAAAGCAAATTCTGCAACTTGTGCAGCAGTGGGTATGTAGGTTGGTTATAGTCTTAGGTAGAAGCAAAATGCATATAAAATAAGCATGTATGATTTTAACAGCACAATACAGGAAATAAAAGCTAGAATTTCATGAAGTGTTAATTCACATAGGGCTAGATAATGAGAACCAATGAGAAAAATGTGATTTCTGCCTTGAAGATACTTCAGTGTTCTGGTGCTTAGTGTCATCCTAAACTCTGCCAAGCTTATTGTAATTTTAATGGAGAGGATTCTGCTGGCAAGATGAAAGTTGGGTTGCATTAGTATTTTCATGTGAATGTGCCAGTGAAGGGTAGGCTGCAGAACTAAACTAATCTGATTATGTGACTGGTCAGCAAACGAACAATCAGTGACCTGGCATGAATATATGTTGGACTTTGTTCACTGGCATTAATGCTTGATTGTTACATGTTGTGTAATCTGAATATTGTGAACTCTTTAGTGTTGTGATTACATACTTGTGTTCCACATGCAATTCTGGAGGCCTTTGCAGCAAACAGGAAATGTGCTGCTTAATGAGATTTGAACTTTGGCTAAGGTAAAATATAACTGTTATGAGCTTTGGCAGCTGTTCATGAGCAACAGCTGTATAGAGGTTCATGTCATGTGTTTCAAGAGTAAGGGATGAGTGGATGCCTTGTTGCATAAGCAAGGTGGCTTTACTTGTAAGCAAGAAGAGTTTTATATGGTACCTGTGCACATGGTTTTTGATATGCAGATGAATAGGATGTTCTTGAATTAACAATGTACTAAGACTAACTTCTCAACAGGTGCAACTGCACACAACACAAAATTGCTTTCATATTTTGTGATGAAACAGGTTTGGTCTAAGTGACCTGTGACAGGGACTTGAGTTAACTGAAGTTGTCAGCTGAAGCCATTCTGGATGAACACAAACATTTGTGTTAAAAGTTCAAAAAGCAAAACAAACAAGAACAAAAACCACACCACCAAACCAAACAAAAACTTAAACCAACCATACACAACCACCAAAACCCCAACCCCATCAAAAAACCTCACCCCAACAAGAAAAAAAATCACAGTGATGGATTTTTGCCCTGTTTCTATACATAAATGGTGTTCACTAATGTTTACTGCAAGTAAATAGAAAACTCAGTTTCATTCAAATGGCATCACACATAGATAGGAAAGTGCATCATTTTAATGAAAAACCAAACCAAAACTCCTTTCCAAAAGCTGTGATTGACAGTGTCACCTTTTTACTGTCCTTTCCAAGTGCAGTCTAAGTTATACCAAATGTGCTAATTTTATCATCCAGATGTTTTTTTTTATTCTCTCACTAGTTCAAGTATGTAAATAAAAATCTTTTTTTATAGTTGATTAATGGGCTGAGGCAGTTTGAAGTACAATATTCTACCACTGATCTTTGTCATGAATGCAGGAGGTCTTTGTTAAGATTCTGATGATTACTGTGTAACTCGGATGCAATGAGATGATCTTTTGGACCCTGTAATGAAGATCAGGGAGAAGGCAATTCTCACACATAGCTATGATCCTCCATACCATCTTGAAACTCCTGTTTTCTAGGAGTCATGCTGAACCTTAAAGAGTCCCACTTTATGTGAGTTCTTATCTGTTTGCTGTTTCAAGTACTGTCCAGGTTTCACAAGCAAAATTGCTCTTATGTTTAATAGGGAGGTTGACACTTAACTTGTCTCTATGCTTGAGTGTTCACATTTTGTGTAATTTGTAACATGCAAGATGGATATTACAGACTAATATTAAACAATATTGACATCATTATCTTTTCAATCCAATGTTGGGCATATCTCTGGATCATTAAAATTGTTTCTGATCATCTAACTACGATACCTGAAGAAAGTCTATTTTTTCCAAGGGGTAAGGAAGAGGCATATTGTAACCAAAAATATGAATGTTGATTCTGGGAGAATCAACAAAACCCTGCCTTGTTTTTAGAACTTATCTTGAGTCCTGCACCTGGATTTAATCCATGGGAAGTTCTTTGGATACTCCTTACCTCCTTTGGAAAGTAAGACATGGGAGGTGAACTCATGCTCAAAATAATGAAGTGGAGGCAAAAGACTAGCAACTTGGTCTACTTTGGCTAAGTTGAAACATTTTCCTTCAGTGCCTAGGTATGACACAATATCTGTGATTCTTGGTTACTGGTTGTGACAATGGGAAGCTCTCTGGAGTTCAGTAAAAGTGCATTTAGTAGTCTTTTCCACATCATAGAATCACAGAATTGTTAGGGTTGGAAGGGACCTCAAGGATCATCCCGTTTCAACCCCCCTGCTGTAGGCAGGGACACCTTACATTAGATCAAGTTGCCAGGAACCACCTCCAGCCTGGCCTTAAAAACCTCCAGGGATGGGGCTTCCACCACCTCTCTGGGCAACCTCCCACCCTCATGGTGAAGGACTTCTTCCTAATATCCGATATTAATCTACCCATTCCTGTTTTTTTTTCTATTCTGACATTCTATATTTTTGCACTCATGTCACAGATATACTCAAAGACCTAGTGTGTTCTGCTTGCAAACTGTTCACTATCACCAGGTTAATCTGATCTTACCTCCTTTACAAGGATATTTTCTGAGCTTGTGACCACCTGTCTCTGTTGAAACTAGCAGCCTTCTGGGATGGCAGGGTGGCTATGGTTTCTGCTGAATTTAGAAAATGCAGCCTTTATGGAGGATTCTATTTCTGCAAGATACCTTCCTTCCCCCAAGTAAATGTAACCCTATCCACATACTTCGCATTCTTCTGTGTGATACTGTTGCTGACAGTGACTTACCTGATGCACCCTAAGGTATCCATAGGCAAGATTGAGTCCTTCCTCCTCGAGCATGCTGGATTTATGTGGCAAGGGTTTGGTAGCAAGGGGCTGAGAGGGGGGAATCTTTGTGCGATGAGACTAGGAGTTGTCCAGCAAGATAAAAGCCAAAGACAAAACCTACTTGGAGAAATTGTGCATGTGTGGATAAAAGACTGTACTGTAGTCACTGGAAGGTTACTTGAGATGCACATCCATGTATGCCTTTATGTAATTTCCAATAGGGCTTGGAAACAGTAAGGAACATGGAAGGGCTTGGGAGGCTGAGCTACAAGGTTCACTGTGTTGATTAGCGTCATATGAGATAATGAACTCGTGTGATTGAGCAAGATAGGTGAACATGACTCTGGCTACATGTAAGATGGAAGGGTCTGACCATGTCATGAAGGTCCTAGATCAGACTAAAAAGTACTTGGTTTTAAATTATTGAATGTGTATGTGTTTATACTGTGAAATAGCAACAATAACACCACTCAAAAGATTATGCTTTTTAATAGGTAACTTTCTTGTTTCCTCTTACTCAAGTGGTTGAACAGTTTTTACTCAGGGTTTTGATCCAGAGTAGGTTTTGAAGACTTAATTAGATTTGTCATCAAGGTTTCAGTGTTAATGATGGAGTAAAGGGAGTTGTGTGGTTTATGCCACTCAGCACTACCATTCAGTTGCAAAGCTGTAATTATGTTTTGTGGGGGAAGCGGGGGAAAGGGCGATGGATTTTATCTGTGTTTTCCTTCTGCTTTGGAATGAGACACAAACTTTTTGGTATGGTTTATGTCAAGAAAGCAAGCATGATGTTTCAAGTAACAGCTGAGTGGTTAGGGCATTTCAGATGTGGATCATCTGGTTTGTCTTGTCTCCAAGTCAAGCAGAGAAGGAACATTCAATAATAAGATGCTGTTTCCCTCATTTTAATCACTGTGAGAGCTGCTTCTGAGTTCTTCTTGCTTTCACCTTTCTCTTCTCATAGCAGAATGAATTAGTCCATTAAATTAAATGTCCCAGAATAACACAGAGAAGACTGTATGAAATAGTTAGCTTGTATACAGGTGTGTTAAACAAGGTTGGACAGAACATCTATATGTGGAATAAAATGTCAGTAAGAAATCTTCAATAGGTGAGGAATATGGGATAATTTATGCTTTGACAGTTAGTCAAGATAAATGGTAACTGGTCTTTAATTTTACTCTGACCCACAGGTATGTTGTTAACAAAAGGGGGTATGAAAAGCACTAAGGGAGAGTTAGGGAACAGCCTGCCTTTGGACTGTTCTCTTTGGACTTTAAGTTACTCTTAATAGACCTGAGTTGGGTGGACAATTTAGTGTTAATTACGGTAGTTCCTAACATCCAGTCTAAATCTGCTCTTCTCTAGATTGAAGCCATTGCCCCTCGTCCTATCACTGCAAGTCTTTGTAAACCGTCTCTCTCCATCACTCATGTAGGCCCCCTTCAGGTACTGGAAGGCTGCTATTAAGTCTCCCCGGAGCCTCTATACTTTTCCAGACTGAACAACCCCAGCTTCCTCTGCCTGTCCTTGTAGCAAAGGTGCTCCAACCCCATGATAATTTTTGTGGCCCTCCTCTGGACCCACTCCATCAGGTCCATATCCTTCCTATTCTGAGGGCTCCAGACCTGGGCACAATACTCCAGGTGAGGTCTCACCAGAGCAAAGTGGCAGAATTCTCTCACTAGTTTGCTTATTTGACTTAGAAACATTTGAGATCCCACAGATTGATTGAGATTGAGATTCCACAGATCTTGAACAGAAAGTAGTAAAACGTAAATAAATCACTATTGGGTGTACAAAGGAAATTAATGATAGTTCTAAACCGTTACCTACCATAAGAATTAGTTTGATAAATAATCTCTCTCTTCTCACTTCTTTGCTCTGGGAGATACTAACTTTGTGCTTCTGCTGGCTTCTACTAGATCTTGGCTGCATTGTTTTGGCTAAGACTAACAAAATACCTCTCTGCTCCTTTCTCTTGTCCCTTTTGTGTACAAGCGGGTAAGGGGAAGCAAGGAGGGAGAAGCTATTAGCAGGCCCCCTGGTCTTTGACCAGAGGGGTCTTTGTGCCGTTTATTAATTGTAAATACCTGTGAATATTGAAAATACTGTGTATTTTGTACATATTCATAGCATTTCACTGCAGATTGTAATTTTGCTTGCAAATACAGTTTTCATTTGCTTCCAACTGAGCTGGTCTGGCAAATTTAATGTTGGGGGGAATTTTCAACCCACCACACACTTGTATGTATTCGTATTCTGGCCCATTATTACTAAATTTACACAAAAGAGGCGTTTGTAGGGAAATGAATGGATTCAGCTGACTTCCATGAACTTTTTAGATTATTCTAATCCAGGTCATATTGACTGATTCTTAAAATATATCTCAGTTCTGGAACACAGTACTAGTTCTCCAAGTCTGAAAGAAGATCTAGGTGATAATGTGCAATCCATCCATCACTCTGGCCAGCTGCTGAGTAACAATTCTGTAGCTTTTGCTTTTATAGTTCTCTGGCTGATGACGTGTCCCTAAAGAAAACTTTGTTATATTTGTAAGAATTTTTGAAAGAGAAGAATTGCAGTGTTTAAAAAAAAAATAAAAAATCCAATTCAGTAGCTGAAGTTTAATTAGCCCCTTCAGATTTTGATTGTATGTGAACTTTAATGAAATCCATAGAGCTTTGTAAAATGCATGGCTGAACAGAAACATGATTAGCCTCTCTGAAAGTCTGTGCAGACCAGACAGTGAACACTCCCTTTTTTCCCAATTTTCTCATATGTTCCTTGCATTATTGTAAAAATAATATCCCACTGTCTGTCCCCAGATACTCCTAATCTGCAGTCATACTAACCTAAATTACACATGTACAGACTATTATGTAATACCTCTATAAATAGGAATTATTTTCATGAAGTCTGAAGTTGAAACTTGCACCAATGATAAGTACTCAAATGTATGGTTTAAAAGCATAGAAAATGAAACATGTATTGCCAGAGGGACTTAATCCTTTCCATCTTGCTAAAATCAATAAAAGGCATTTTTTTCTGTTACCTCTAATAATTAAAAGCTTTAGGCTTTCAAATCAGAATGCTTATGCTAGAGCCACTTTGAATCTTTCTACTATTAATTGAAGGTACTGACTGGTTTTTATTTTATACTTTTTAAATATAAAGAAAGAGACATTTGCCTTATAAGATTTAGTGTTTTAAAAATGTCAGAGAACCTCATTTGGTAAGAGATGGGTTTAACTTTCCCTGCAAAGACATGGATACCAGAATGATATGAATACTGATTTGCGCTATGCTTAAAAATACTGAAAGGAAAAGCATTAGAAGATAAATCTAATTTAATTGTTCCAACAGAATACACCACCTCATCTCAGTAAGTTTGGCAGGCAAACAATAGTAGGCTCAGCTTTTGCAGCACTAAATCTAGAAAGATGTAAGTCTCATGTTTGTTCAGTGTAGGAGCTTTCTAGAGTAAAATAATACTGAAGTTATTCTCCTTCAGATGCTTGCTGTGTTATGAATGTGGATAGGTGTGCAATTGCTATTTCACCTGCAGTGCTTGGTTTTGAGCGTGCTGTAGCCTGGGTTGTTCAACCGGTCACATTTGGCAACAGGCTTGATCTTTTTAAAGCTATTGATGTTGATGACTTTGCCAGACTGTTTACTTCCATCCCACAGTGGGATGGTACATACAGACAAACAAGTGTCTGTAGTTACTGAAGGAACATGCAGATCAATGTGCAAATACTAAATGTGCCTTCTATGTGCATAATCACTTCTTAGAAATACAGTTGAAGGCAACACTATGAATTGTTTTAGCTTATTATTATATGTTGACATTTGAAATGTAATTTGAAAGAAATTAGTGTAGAGCTGAAAATGAGGCAATTCAGAAAACAAAGATAAAGTAAGTGGTCTGTTTTAGTTGAACTGCAGTGTTCATATAGTTGAACCAGTGTTAATAGTGCTTAACAGACTGTTGTTCCTGTTGAGGAAGTGTGCAATGTCATATTCCCTAGGTCAGGACTAACAGTCTCAGCAGTTCTGATTATGGAATTAACAGGTTATCACACCTAGGTATTTTTGAAATGCTGAAGGATACAGCTTATTTTGTATGCCATTTAATGCAGTCAGGGTAGTGAATACTTAATGTATCAGGATCATTGATCACTAAGTCATTTGAAATGTGGATACTTACAAAGGAAATAGAGTAACCTGTTCATCAGGTGCTTCACTGTGTTGCTGTGGTCAATCCAAACTAGGCATCACACCAGTCTAATAGCTCTATTCTTTTTGCCTCCTAAAAATACTAAATTATGTAATAAATTAAAAATACTCATAAATGTATGCAGTGCAAGGAACTGCTTTTTAAACAAGATTAAGCTACTTAGAACTTGAAACATGATATTCTACTACGTGTGTTTATTATCAAGAACTACTACATGCTACAAAGAATCATTGGTTGGCTGGCAGGAACTCAAAGAGGACTTGAGTTCAAACAATTCATATATGCATTTATTTTTTAAAACTTCACTTCAGGATTGATTCTACAAGTTTCACAGACAAGAAATTTGCCATTAATCAAAACCAAATTCTGATAATTAAGGAAATAGTTGTGTTTACCTGGAATGTGAGGTCATGAGTGATATACTCAAGAACTGCTCCATTTTGGCCAAATTAATGCTTGTTACTAATCTATGATTCTGTGAACATTTTTCTGTTGTTGTTTTGTTTATCTCAGAATAATAGGAAAGATTTTTGGCAACAATCTTTTCTATAGCACTAAGACTTCCATAATGAACTTGGCTTGAGAATGTTGTATACATATAAGTGTGCAGATCACTTGATAAACCACGATGGAACCTGTAAGTAGGACGACTAGATCTAGGTGCTGTTTTTCTCTACAAAGAGACTTTGAAGTACATACTGTATTGCAGAGGCTATTGTATTATTTTTTCATTAACATGACTGTCAATTTTTGGCCTCCAAACTCCATTATTCCTTCAAAACAAATGAATTTAAAAACAAGAAGCAGTCAGCTGATGACTTAAGAGTCAGGTAGAGCTCCTGAGTAGCCAGCTGTGGTTTCTGTGTAATCAAGGGAGGGACTGGCTGTGCTAATGGGAAGGCATCTGTGGGAGAACTCGAGCTCAAGTGGAAACAGGTCACTATGGTACACAGCAACATACACACACCAAATTAAGCAGTAGGAGCCCCCTGTCTATGATCTAGCCTCCAAAGTATGTCATACACATCTTCTGTCTCTTGGCTGCAAGCTGTTGCTATGACCTGTGGAAGGTTGCTAAGTTGCAGGCTGTTGACAGGCTCATTCGAAACTGCAGTTCCTATTTTCAAGGGTTTCTTTATGGCTGCATGAAAGCAGTGTTTGTTCCTCAGCAATGATTATTTGTGTCAGGCAAGTGAATTCAATGAAGCTTGCCAAATCAGCTGAAATAGTTTATTTTAAAAAGAAACAAGAAATCTACGGTTGAAAATTTGGTAAATACGTGAAACCAAGAAGATGAAGAAGCAGCAATGTATTTGATACAATGATACTATAACATATTAATGCAAGGAAAGAAGAAAATGAAGTAGATACTGCATACATTATTACATATTTGAGCATTAAATCTGCTTCTTTGTTAGCTGATGATACAACCTCTTATTTTTTGTGTGGGATGGTTCCTATGGTCAGGTAGGAAGCAGGGTGGTTTCTGGATGTGTTGGGATTTTTTGTTTCTGCTGCCACTTTTCTTAGACCTGAAATATGTTGATCTAAAGATAACTCTGAGTTTCAGCCTAAGAAAAAAGCCTTTGTTATTATTTTTAAACATAATTGGAGAAATTGTCACCAGTAAGTTGGATTTCTTGTATTATGAGGAGCACATAAAAACCACTGAGAATTGTCTATTTAAATGAACAATCATCTCTCTCTTTACATTTCATCCTCTGATCCCTTTTCTGTTAGAAGTGCTATGAGTTGAGGGACAACATCCCTCAGTTTATGTTTGCTTACAATTTTTAAAAACAGTAAAGGGCACAAAGCTGTTTAATTATTCTATGGTGAAGGTGTTCTATTTTTAACTTTCTTAAAGCTAAAGCAGTGTGCCCATGTGGCCAGGAAGGTCAATGGCATCCTGGCCTGCATCAAGAATAGTGTGGCCAGCAGGAGCAGGGAAGTCATTGTGCCCCTGTACTCAGCACTGGTTAGGCCACACCTTGAGTACTGTGTCCAGTTCTGGGCCCCTCAATTTAAGAAGGACATTGAGACTCTTGAACATGTCCAGAGAAGGGCAACAAGGCTGGGGAGAGGCCTCGAGCACAAGCCCTACGAGGAGAGGCTGAAAGAGCTGGGATTGTTTAGCCTGGAGAAGGGGAGGCTCAGGGGAAACCTTACTGCTGTCTACAACTACCTGAAGGGTGGTTGTAGCCAGGTGGGGGGTTGGTCTCTTCTCCCAGGCAACCAGCACAAGAGGACACAGTCTCAAGCTGCACCAGGGGAAGTTTAGACTCACGGTGAGGAGAAAGTTCTACACAGAGAGAGTTGTTAGCCATTGGAATGTCCTGCCCAGGGAGGTGGTGGAGTCACTGTCCCTGGAGGTGTTCACGAGAGGTCTGGACATTGGTGCCATGGTCTAGTAGTCACAAGGTCTCGGGTGACAGGTTGGACTTGATGATCTTTGAGGTCTTTTCCAACCTTATTGATTCTATGATTCTATGAAATTCTAGTCAGGTGACCTTTCTGCAAGACTGCCCTCTATTTATTTTTTTAATTGCTGTACCTTACATTCCATCCAGCTCTGGAGCTAGAAAGGTATTCCTTAGGAGTATACTGAGAAGAAACTTTTCTTAACTTTCTTATCCATGTTCATTTCACCAATTAACAAGTTAATTCTCTCACCTTATACACAACAGAAACTGGATTTGTATTGTTCATGAATACCTTAGCAAGTTACATTCTGAAGAGATCAAATTTTGCATAACTTATCTAATACTTAAGTGGTGCTGTGGTATTAAAGACTGTGCCAAATGTGTTTTGCCCTCTAATGCTGTGACTTTCTGAAATACATAAAATATATAAATATTTAAAATACATAAAGCAGAAGAAAGTCTGCAGAGTGAAAACTAAAGAAGAGCTTTTCTTAAAATACTCACAAGCATCTAACATACAGCAACTTTCTATCCGCCAGTAATGTGTTGGGGGGCCTAAGATCACTGAAACTATGTGCAGTTAGAGATGGTACATCAGACTCAAGCATAGTCTGTGTGCTTTTGATTTGGAAGAATTATGTTAAGTCTCCACAAAAAAAGACACATTCTTCTTAAAAATTCAAATCACACATCAATTTGGGCTCAGACTGCACTCACCTAATAGAATGAGGTTTTGGCATTCCACAGAGTCTAGTATTTGGTTTTCCGGTATGCGTTGTCTCAAAATGGCTGAATCACTTTTATTCCCAGAAGTAGGTATCTTAATGAGAAACATGATATACCACTGGTGGTAAAAGGCAGGTTTCAAACAGTGTACCTTGTAATGAGTTGGCATTGGCATGGCAGCCATCTCGTTCTTTGCTCCTGCCTCGCCTATTCCAAAGGACCAACAGCCGCTGCTGGCCTCCTGGTCCTGCCACATGGTCAGGTCTGATCTCCTCTCTGCCGCATCCACGCTTCTTTAAAGGACTCAAATCCACATACATCAAGGCAGATACAAGGCCATCCAAATTTGGGTTTGTATATTTTCTTACTCATCCTCATTCCTTACCCTTGTAAACCCTCCCTGTTATTGCTATATATATATTTTGTTTAAAAATTTACTTCTCCTACTTCCACACTGACTCCAGATTATTTTTTGGTAGATTTACCTCCAGTCTCTTTGGGGGCAGGGGGAGGATTTCTCAGGGCTTTTTTTTTTTTTGCTACCATCTGAGCTCTTAAACTCCAGTTAAGGCTCAAACCACTACAATTGCAATCCTCAAATCTTTATTCCCCTATAGTAGTTTATACAAACCCTCTGATTAAATCCTTGGCCTCTTTTCTGTCCCTTTGTGACAGGCAGAAGAACCATGTTGCTCTGGGTCTGCTTGGGGGCATATTACCCTGATGTAGATGCTCCATAGATGTGCAGCTTGCCTCAAGCATCCCTCCAAGAACTGTGTGGGCACTTTGAAGCAAGAAAGGAGCTGTGTGCCAGGTTTGTCTGTAGTGTTGATATGTGGGCACTGATGAGGGTCATAGAGCATACTGAAAGGGCCCTCTGCTGAAATATGTTGGGACTTTCTCCAGATCCCAAAACATTTGAGGTTGGGGAGAATGCAGAGATGGCTTTATATTTTTATTGGATTTTGAAAAAACAAACCTACCAGAACAGTTATTCCTGTATGTGTTCCGGTAATGTTTACTGCAATGTTATTGTATGTTTATGCTGCCTAGTTACTTCTAAAAATAACAAACTACTTTTTTAAGGAAACAGGCCTTACAAAATCCTGTGCAAAAGGGAAAAAAAAAATCTCCTGCAGTGTTCTACCCTATTATTACAATATAATTTTTCAACATAATTCCTAAAATGGTCAGTCATGGCAGAACTTCTGTGGCTTAGTCTGCACAAAAAGCTGCTACTAAGTATCTGAAAGAGTTCAGAGTTACCACTGCTCTGACACAGCACTGTAAATAATAGCAGCGTTTATCTGCTAAAAGGTTCTTCAATTCCTTACTCTTCTTTCAGTCTTCAGACCACAAAATGAAAAATCTCAGCTTTGCTTTTCTTAGCAGCTGTGCTGTCAAATTAGAACAGAGAAAGTATTAGTTTGTAGTTCTATCAAAATTATCACAAGGACAGGTAGACTTCAGGAAGGTACTGTGTCCAGTTCTGGGCCCCTCAGTTTAGGAAGGATGTTGTCTTGCTGGAGCGTGTCCAGAGAAGGGCAACAAAGTTGGTGAGGGGTTTGGAACACAAGCCCTACGAGGAAAGGCTGAGGGAACTGAGGTTGCTTAGCCTGCAGAAGAGGAGACTGAGGGGTGACCTTATTGCTCTCTACAACTACCTGAAGGGAGGTTGTAGCCAGGCAGAGGTTGGTCTCTTCTCCAGGCAGCCAGTACCAGAACAAGAGGACACAGTCTCAGGCTGTGCCAGGGGAGGTTTAGGCTGGATGTTAGGAAGAAGTTCTATACAGAGAGAGCGATTGCCCATTGGAATCGGCTGCCCGTGGAAGTGGTGGAGTCACCTTCATTGGAGGTGTTCAGGAGGAGACTTGATGGAGTGCTTGGAGACATGATCTAGTTGTTTGATGGGTTGGATGCGATGATCTTGAAGGTCTCTTTCAATCTATTGTATTGTATTGTATTATTGTATTGTTTGGATCCATAGATCACTGTCAGTGTAGATTATTAATCAGCAAAATCAACTTTTATTTAGGAGAGTGGTCTTAAATGATTTGAATTGGCCTAGCTTAGTTCAGTCTCTTTGAAGACATATAGACTGTCTAAATTATTCAGCAGTGAACATTTTACCTAAATCACTAATACATCTACATCATCTTATCACATAAATGTTTTTCTTTTTACAAACAAGACTGTACAGTGTGCTGCCTTCCTCTTGGCTATAATTAGCACAAACATTTGGGAATTGCAGTAACACTTTCTCTGTATCTTTACAAGAAAGAAAATTACCTAAAAAGGGAAGAAAGGCTAGTTGAGGAAGGAGCACAGCTAATATAAACATCACCCAGAAGTTACAATCAGGGACATCTCCCTCCCTCCTCCAACCAGATCCTTTCAGGATTTGTATTTTGTTTTTCAAACTCTGTCTTCACTACAGATTTCCCTACTTGGAAATACTACCATTTGAGATCAGTGTACAGCAGCAACAGATAAAGCTGTGCCAAGCAGAAAACTAGCCCATGGTGTAGAGGTTTGCAATCAGTAAAGAACACGTACACTACAGACACAAGTGACCCCAGCATGGGGGGTATTAAATTAATCTGTAATTTTAGTAGTGTTCTGATAATTGTGTGCCAACTGTATACCTACTATGCACTTTTCAAATAAGAAAACTGTGAAGAAAAACAGGACTTTCACTTGAAAAGTTGAATTTTGGACTACTGTATACTGTCAAACTTCTTAATTAATGTCTGCATTATAATTCTAGCCAGCAATACTTGTTTCCTGAATGTAACAAATGGGTCAAAACTCTTTAGTTCACAAAGATACCAAAAAACCTTTATGCTAGGAAGGGCCTCTATACAAAATCAAAGGGACTTCTATAGCATAAGAAAACCATAAAAATCTTTCCTGATTGGTTAATCATCCACAGCAATAGGATTTGTATCTCAGTAAGTCCCTATGCAGAAGGTTAGGTTTGTGATTCTGCAAAAGTTTAGTGCCCAACAAAAGAAAATGCCTTTAAGCATGTCTAACACAAACATAAATATAATCACAGATCTAATTTCTGGACATTCAGGCTTTTCTTTATAACCCTTTTAGCTGCAGCAGTTAGTCAGAAACTGAAGACAAAACTGTTGATGTTAAATTGGTACACAGCCTTGATGACTCTTCCTGTGAAATCTCCACCACCTACATGCATTTTGAATAATAAATCAGACTTAAAGGCTAATTTGCTGGAAAATACATTAGGCTAAGGCCTAACAGTACAGTTTAGGAGAAATCCCACAAGGCAACTGATTCTTGCAGAGACTGCAATCTCTAGAGCCCCTTCATGGGTATTAATGGAAACATAATCTGTATTCTTCATACAATTCTTCCCATTAGTCCGTTAGAAATACAGTGAGCATCACCCCTGGGATGGTACCAGTGGCAAAAATTGAAGGCTTTAAACCTAATTTGGCACTAAGCATCACTGTGTGGCTAGCTTACTGTTATATCTGAGGTAAATGGTGGCTTCCACTCAGTAGATGTTAAATATATTTCTAGATCCTGAATGGCTGTTAAGGACACAAACAATATTTATTATTACAGTTCAGACAGACCACTAAGATGGTAGTTGGTTCCCACAGGAATGAACAGTTTACAATAGCTTCCAGGTCAGTGGCTGTAAATGATGACTGGTTTATAGGGAGAGTTTTCTAGCTTGAGAATACTGTTGAGGACTGCAAGGGAAGAGCACTGGTTAAGCAGTACTAGGATAAGAGATCTTTTTGGCAAGGGAAACTAGTTTACAGTTAATTCCTTAGGAGGCTCATGGTGACACCTAAAATTAAGTTTAGGGTTATGGCAGTGGCCCAGTAGTGGAAGTACTTCATCAACTCCTACAACCCCAAACAATAACTAAATTAACATTCCCCTCATTGCCTTTACTCCAGATAAAATTCCAGTTTAGGAGATGACAAATCCATAGACTATGCAAATCTATCAGTGACAAAACAACACATTTGCCTTTGCTTATGAGCTCAAAGCCAACCTTTATGGTACTTACAGTTCACCAGTATCAGAGCTAACAATTTTGTCCTGTCTACTGTCCTCGCTCAGTTCACAATTTCATCAATAAAAATTGCTTTTCTCTTCCCACGTCTGAGTCTCAAGTCAATCTCCAGTTCTAGTTTTTTATCCTAGTCTTGCAAGATCTAGCAATAAATCCAGTTTTTCAGCATTTTTTATCTCTCAATGCTAACCCTAATCCAAACTAAGACTTATAAGGAAAGAGCAGGAAGTCGAGCTTGTCACTGTCATCTTAGACCTTAATCTAACACCCAATATTGACAGGGACAAAATAGATTAAGAGAACCTGAGAAAGAAATAGACTGAATTATATTTAAAGCTAGTATTTGGCACATCAGAGCCAAACCCCAAGGTTCGTCTGAAGGTACATGTGTTGCTGGTTTCTCTTTGCATTGAGGCTCAGACATAAGCCAGGAACTAAACTAGCAGTCAGATGTATTGTTGGATCCTGCTGTTTCTTAGCTGTGACTGTGACAGCAAAGAACAGAAGCTATGATCTTAAATAGATGTTGGGTGCTTTTAGGGCTACTGACAAGCTTGAAGTTTTGAGATTCAACCCTGGGAAGGCTTAGGGCTGGGCTGGCCACTGAGCCCTTCCCAAAGGGGAAGAGAAAGAGAGTAAGGGAGAGAGATTTACAGATTTGGAAAGAAAACCAACTTTAATTAAACTAACAACAGTAGAATATATGCAAATACCTACAAACAAAATACATACAAATACTGAACCAAATCCCTATGATGGCAGTTATGTCACTGCCACTACTGATGCTGTGGGCCTGTATCAGCCAAGTCCTAGACTGGACTCAGTGGCAAGTGAACACCAGATTCAGGACCTGGAACTGGATTCAGGAACACAGATCAGGATTGAAGGCAGAATCAACAGAGCCCTTCTTAGATGCTAGTCACTGAAGAAGAGCACTTGATCATTGTGATCGCTTGGCTTTATACTGAATATGACATGTATGGAACAGAACACTTTGCTGTCCAGTTTAGGGTCATCTGTCCTGTCTGGTCCCCCCTGCAGGTGCAGCCTTTTCCTTCCTACACCTTCAATGTGATACGTGAGATTTAGCAGTGACCTTGGTCTGCATACCAATCCTTGGTACTAACTAGAAACATGGAGCATTATCTCTGCTAAAAGCAGACAGTATGCAAAACCATGCAGTTAACTTCAGAAAGGGCCCTTACCTAGGAGAGACTGAGCTGAAAAGTTAAATCACTGAATAGAATTAGTTCTGTTCTAACTCAAACCACAACAGACCCCAGAGTTCATTGCTACATTATGTATTGCTCATAATACTACAATGAAGGTGTATGGTAAGGAGGAAGACATTTGGAAAGTTATGAGATAGGTTATAGGTTACTTGACTGCAAGGCTGGGAAAAACCAAAGATTAAAATATAATGCTCTGTTCATAATAGCAGCAATGCTACAGTGAGAACTGTGCCAGTAGAAACACATGGAAGAGAGCCAAAATTCCGTTAGCTTTGGCTATATCAGGCAAACTGCTGGCATGTCACTTACACAAGTTCAATAAGGATCAGTGAAAATGAGCTAAAGCACTCTTAAATTTGGCAGTACCTGCACTTTGGTGTGTCATCACCCCTGAACGCAAGAAACAAGCAGACATCTTTTGAGGCAGGATTTCTTTTGACTCATTGAAAGGCCTTCATCCCATTCCCAGAACTTGACCTAAATAAAACTACCACTTGCCTGTTTCTGTCTTCAAACGCTTCTGAAATGGGTGTATTCACACAAGGACAGCCTTATAAATGGTTGGACTGCAGCCCTTCTCTTGTCGTTGCCGTGAATATTGCTACATAGGAGCTGCCATATTACATCCAGAAGGGCAAAACAATACCTGCAGTGCCTACAGAAGTTTTATAAAGTTCTCCAACATCCCCAAATATTTCACATTTCTGGTCTCACGACTGGCTGGCTGTCAGCTGAGAAGGCATAAACATCACGGACACTAAAGTGTTATTGGAGGTTAAACCTTGTTTGTAATGCTGCACGTATGACAGGTACTTAGTGATGTGTTCGCCACGCTAAATTAAGCCTGTACTCACCATAGGAATTGCATTAGTTTCGTTTAACGAAGTAGTATTACTCACTTGCTAAATTCGGTATACATAACGTGTAGCCTTTCACAACCTGGGCACACACTATTTACCTGCAGAGATAATTCTCCATGCCAGTCCTAATTTTAGGAGGCTATCTGGGGTAGGTATTGTTTGAACTCCCAGCTGGTATTTTCGCAGGGAAGCCCCGTCAGCTACATGCGTGCAGACAGGCAGGCGAGCACCGAAAACACTCACCGTGGGCAGAGCCCCGGCGGAACGAATCGCTGCCCGGCCCTCAAGAGCCCGTGCCGCTACTGCCATGCCGTGCCGTGCAGCCGCGACCCGCCGGGCGGTTTAACCTCCAATAACAGTGGCCCATGCACAGCGTCCTTCTCCCGGCCCCGGCCGGAAGTAGTGGGCAGAAGCGGACCCCTATCAGCCGCGCGACCTAGCGGGCAGGGCTCCCCTGGAGAGGACACCGGTGCCCGACGCGCTCCACGGCCGCTTCTCGCCATGCTCTTCCGTTTCGGCGTGGTGCTGCCGGCCCGGATGACGGAGGGCGGCGGCGAGCTGCTGCTGGCCGGCTCGCGGCCGGAGCTGGGCCAGTGGGACCCGCAGCGCGCCGTGCCCATGAAGCCAGCGCGCCCGACAGCCCCGCTGCCATCCCAGGAGCCTGCGCTGTGGCTGGCGGAGGTTGTGCTGCCAGACGTGGACACCTCCAGCCCTTTCTGGTACAAATTTCTCCGGCGGCAGGGTGGCGACCTACTCTGGGAAGGTAACGGAAGAACAGGCACGCGGCAGAGGCCCAGCGCGCCTGCCCCACGCTCCCGGGCCACTCAGACGTACTCCCGCTGCCCGGGCCGCGGCGCGGCTGCTGGGCAGGGCCCTGCCTTTGCTCCGCCCTCCCTGGCTGGAGGGAGCGGCAGCCCGCGGGACGCTGGGGGGCTGCCGCGGGCGGTCGCTGTAGTCGCGCTGCGGGGCTGTGGCAGTGGTTGCGGTTGTACAGGCAGGAGCGGCCCGGCGGTGGGCTGCAGTGGGGTCGGCGGGTGGAGGAGCGACTCTGCGGCGACTGGGCAGAGCTCTCCTCTTTGAGGGATTGCATGCCTGGCTGGCGGCTCCAATAGCTTCACCTCTTCCCCGGTACCGCGGAGCATCGTTCGGGAACCGAGAGGGGAGTCCCGGTCAAAGGAGCCATACCCTGAATTTGATGCTGCCGGGCGTTGGCCGCTTTCTATACAGGGAGCCTAAGTCACGTTTGCAGGTAGAGCCTTCTAGGCTGTCGTGACATGGCATCAGCACTCGCTAACAAAAATACCATCTAACTGTCATGGAGGAGAACGAATGCAGAAGGAAGCTGCACTTCTAGGTTTCTAGGTTGCTGAAAATTCTTTGAAACAGTTCCACTGGGATTTTTTGTGGTCTTACTTTTCCCATCCACTATCCTGATGTCTTATCTTTCTTTTCCCAGTTGTAAAGAACTCAGAATTTCCTACTTATGTGTAGGGAAGTGTGATTTGTTACTTTATTTCAGTCATGGAATGAAATGTCGTGATGGCATTTTCAGGCTGGTAAATTTTACTAATTAAAAACAAACAAACAAACTTAAAAATTGGGAAAAGGTCTATCAGAGCTATTTGAGTGTTCTTGCTTCTTTCAGTAGTAATTGCACTGTAATTTTTTCCATATCCTGTGCTAGCGTATTTAAGTATCTTAAAGTGAACACTCATACAATTGTATGCTGAGTCAAATAAAGCTCTAAATAAACCTTCTGTCACTGAGGAATGGATCAGACTTAGTGAATGGATGACAGATGACTAGGTAATTTGTGTTTGGGGTTGGCTTTTTTAACTTATAAAATAGTTTTATAATCCATATACTGAAATAGCATGTTGCAGAGCAGTTGCTCCTTATCCATTTTAGGAATACATATCACACTTTTTTAAACAGTCATTCTGTCATACAGACTAAAACATGTGTCATCATAACTGTTGCACTTTGGGTTTTTCTTTATACTAATAAAAGAATCCATGTTAATAGTACATTCATAGAAGTTTAGATCATGAAGTGTTTTCCACACCATGTAATAGGATTTTTTTATTTGGCAGCTGAAGTGAGTACTATATTTTGCCTGTTTTAACCATGTTTTTATTTTGCAGAAATGTAGGGAATAAAAATCTTTGCATCTGTCCAAGGAAGCAAAATTTGGTCTCTTTTGGAGGTGTCAAGCTGTACATAATATACCAGTGATATCGGTATCCTGAGGTCCTCACCACTCAGAACATAGAAATAATAATAGCATTCCAGTCTATAGAGAATCTGCACTTGTAAGATGACGGTTACTGCCCAGTTGGGAAATAATGATGTCTCAAGGTGTTTGTCAGTACTGGGAGTGCAGATGTACTCTGAGCAATAAAGATTCTCAGTTTTGGCAGTAATGCTGCTGATACAGTTTTAGGATTAACCTGTGTGGGATTTTGTTCTTGTTGTTTTGAATGCTCAGCAGTTTGAACTTCCTGCTTAACTACAGTGATAGAAAGCAAAAGGGCCTATCAGTTAAATGGAGAGGGGGTTTTTAAATTAGGCATTCATATAAACAATTTTTTTCTCAAATGAAATTTACAAGAAGGAACTAAATTTGCTTAAGCCTTGAATTTTATTATTCCCCATGTATTACATGAAGGGAGCTTAATAATGTTTTTCTATCCAATAATTAAGACATTATCTTGCAGTCCTTTTTAATATAATTTGTATTTTGGGGTTTTTTTGAGTTCGAGTCGAGGCATCTGTAACCCAAGAAACATGTGTGTAGTTATGGATATCAGATGTTTACATATATTGGATGTGAAATGATGTGCCACATTTATGAAGATTTCTTCTGATTTGCTGTCAGTGGACTTTGAGAATTTTGCTAGTAATGTGCTTGTTTGCTACAGTACATGTTACATCATGTGATTCAAGTGTGAATGTAGTTCACATATTTTAGTTACAGCCATTCCAATGCAATCCAGAAATGGAAAGCTAAAGTGGGGGTGTTTGTTTCTGTAGGGCAGAAGAGTCAAACTCACAGACCAGTGTTCTCTGGCAGTTGGGTTCTGCCAGGTGATCTGGTAAGAAGCCTTCAGGGAAGGCTTAGTCTGTGGGAGGGTTCCTGGCTTGTTGCTTGTGCCTAAGGGGAAATAGTTCCCCATGAGGAGAATGACGTGGGAGAGTAGACTGCTCCTGAAAGGTCAGATGCTGTCCCAGGGTGATGATGCTAGCATGCATACAGGGCCTGTCACTTAAAGCTATTGGGCTTTTCTACACCCCCCCACCCCCCACCCCCTTTTTTTTTTTTTAAATACCTGCATCCTATGTGTCTCTCTGTGCAATCTGCTTTTGATGTAGATTCTTCAGAACTGAGATTATGCCTCTCTTTAAGCTTGGAAAGTAAAAGTATGCTGTGTCTACTGTCAAAACTAAATAAATACATGTTGAAGCTTATGCTGGAGTGTTGTTTTGGTTTTTTTTTTAATTTATCTTTGAACACATATCTATGCCTTTACCCCCTTTATCCTGGTCTAAATAAACCATAGGTGCTAGAAAATATAAATGTCCTGTAAAAGGACAGTGGAGTTACAAAGGATATGCCCCAAATTGTGTCTTGAGAGAATAGAATTCAGTCTGTTGACACTTTATGTCTTGAGAAGGAGGGAGGCAGGAACAAACAAACAAATAAATAAATAGTATAAACTTACATTCTAAAATGTTTATCCATTTTCACATAGCCATTAGTTTGATGTAGACTGTGCTTGCTTGAAGCTTGACAGTTACAATATTGCCAGTGAAAGCTGAAAAGTGCAATCAGCCTACGCTGTAGTAATTTGTGCAGGTCAGCAGAGGTGTATTCCTTCCAAAACCCCCATCTTTTTTTTTTTTTTTTTTTTTGAAGAGAGAAGAGAAGGTGTCTTGTTTGCACTTACCTGTTGCTGTTGGCCTCTGTGGTCTGTTGTGGGCCCAAAACAATACCACATAGTTTTATTTGGAAACAGTCTGGTTACACAGCGTGTGGTTTAGTATGTTGGCTGTCCAATGTTTCCAGTTCATTTCACTGTGGGTTTGTTAGTTACAGTATAAGCCATCTGATGGATGATGTACATGTCTGATGATAGTTCAAAAAGACTGGTACATTTAGGGAGTAATAAAGGTTTTCATAATATTGTAATACAATGAGTGAAGATACCATCAGTAAAATTTGCACATAGCTTTTAAAAGTAGAGCACTTAATTGGCTGAAAACCATGATAGTAAGACACGATAAAATCCTGTTTTTAGAGTGGCAGTGTGTTGAAACCTTAAAAAACTCAGATCTTGGACTTAGTTCCATGGAAAAAAACCAGTTATTATTTCTTACTTTGAAAGGAGAGATTTTTTAAAGTCTGTATGGGAAAGTAATACCTAGTTGCCATTTGTGTTGGAGAGACTGTAACAGAATGAAAAATATTTGGGGCTACACCATAGTGGAATAAAGCAAAGTGAAAATTATTTCAAGCCATTCTGGAGAAGTACAGTTTTTTACAAGGTTATTTTTCTGTACCTGCAATACATCTCTTTTTCTTTCTTTTCCAAAGCTAATCTAGAGATCTTCAAGTGAGGTAGCAGTTCTATTACTAAAAAAGAAAAACCCCAATCCTGAAGAGTCTATTTCTTCAAGCCTCTCTTAATGCAATGTTATGTGGTGTTGTTCCCACTGGGTGTCGCCATTTTACCTGTGTATAACCCGCAGCTGCCTACCTCCTTGCAGCTACTTGCACGTTCCATCACTATTTAGTGTGATCTGGTCTGCTTTTGAAAGCAATCCAGGGCTTTACTCGCTTCCCCCATCCTGGTTTCGTTCTGAAAGAGGTGGTGACTAGGAAGGAACTGGATGCTGATAGTTGAATAATGGTGCATAATATGCATTTTGTTCATGAAAAGCTATTGCTTCCTGGATAGTGCCTTAACATCTTTCAGGTCCTCTGAAAGAGGTCGATTTTTAATTCTACTGCTCAGTACCTCTTTGTTGAATGGTGAGAAACTTTTGTTTACAAAGTGTGATAGCTCCTGGTGTTTTGTCCCTCAATCCCCTCAAGAAATATACTTCACATGAGTTACAATATAAGTAATTGGTGGCAAGTTTTTCATTGCTTCCTATCTGTGTGTCAGCACTAACCAATTTATGATACTGAGTGTATGTGAGCATACTCCTGGAGATCAATAAAGCAATGGAGTGTTGCCCATAAATCTGCAAAATGAGAAAAGTAAAACTACGTATGTACACATGCATTCCTCTGAATTTAGCAGATTTGTATCTTTCCCCACCTCCCCAGTGATAATCAGGGGCAGTCTCTGGCTGCTGTGAGAGCCTAATTAAAGCATTTGTGGTTGTTTTGGTAAAGTTGTAATAAATGAATTGTTTATGCCAATGCTCTACACTGTTTTTCTCATCTCCCACTTTACCGCCTGCTTTCACTTCCAAGAGACAGCAGCATGCAATATGGGACAATAATTTATTTTCAGTGGCAAGAAGCACTGAGAAGTGATTAGTAACTGGGATGATAACTTTGATCAAGATTTTGCCATGGTTGCTATTCGGTTGTAACATGTTTCCTGCCTATAGCTCAGTAGTCTTCTGGTGTGGTAGAAAGTAACTATCAGTCATTTGCAATACAATGCCATAGAGACTTCTGAAGCAGTTGGGAAGATTGTATTATATTATACATTTTGTTGCTATCAGCTGTTACTCTCTTATCTGCATCTCATTTATAGTTTCCACCATCTGTTTGAGAACGTTATTTTTACATGAGTTGAATTCCCTTTTAGTTGCCTTTCTCACATTTAATCTGCATCATTAGACAGGGTATTTGGTTAAAAATCTCTTAGTATGGTAGCAGTTAACATTGAGAAACACCTGTGAAGAGAGCAATACAACACATATTTGAAAGTTGCCTTTGAAAATTCTTACTTTCTTGTTTTAGATGTAAAAACCCAAAAACATACAAACAAAAAAATCCCACAAAACCCAAAACAAACCAACCAACTAACCAACAAAAGAACCATAAACAAACAAAACTGAGGAGGACTTTCTTGTAAATTCTTTAGTTATAATTCTGGTATCATCAGAAAAAAAGCCAAAACATAACCCAAACTTTCTTAGGAGTAGACTGATGGACCAAAAAACCCCAAAGCAAACATAGAAACAAACAAATAAAGCCTCCAACCTGTATTTTAATAGATTTAAAACTTAGTTCCTTGATTATATGTATCAGCCCTACCAACTGAGAAACTAAAGCAATCTGCTTTAAATCTGGTGGAAAATTAATGTACATGACAAAAAATACCTGATTTTGAATACCTCTTTTGGGATGGCAAATGCAAGGAAACATTTCTGAAAATCAAACCAGTCATGAAGGAGTTAGTGAACTAGGTGTGGCAAATTAACAATTTTGTCATCTTACTATATTGTGTATTTTAAGCAATAAAATCAATTAATCTACTGCTTTCATAATCTAAAGGTAAGACAGTCTATTGGCAGCAGAAAAAGTAACACTGAAAAACTAAGTATGCTTTTATTAATCATAGGAGTAAGGATTAGTACATAACATATAAAATTCAAATGTTATTTGTCAGAGGTGTAAAAACAAAGGGCAGGGGCTTTGCTGAGACTTCAGGAAGGGGGACTTTGGTCTAGGAGCTTTTTGTAGACTCAAACTGTCAAAATACCTCACCTCACTCAGTTGCAGGAGGAATTCATCCTCTCTGACATCTGCTTTCTAACAATCAACAGAAATTCAACCTTGGTGGGATTGAGACAGATCCCATTTAAAGACATCTGAATTCTGTTCAGCCAGTCAGCAGTGAGATTTTCATGACAGAACATGCTGTATAGGGTATGTGAATTTGAGTATTTTAAGTGTAGCGAAGGAAGCTCAGTTAGAGTAATGTCTGATAAGGGCATCATGCAGTAGCACTTTCAGATAACTGAGAGCTGGGTCTGAAACAGGACCTGAGGCTTTTCTTTGTTGTAATGTTGATGTGAAAGATAAAGAAGCTAGCAAATACTTCTAACTCCTGCATTTTGGATTTATTTTGCTTTGTTTCCTTTACTTCCTGTTGTTCCATTACTTTTTTCTTTTTAATCAATGCCTCAAACCCTCCCCATTCCTTTGCCCCCAGAGTGTTGTTAGTCTGTACCATGTTACTAAAACTCATCCAGGGGAATCTCTAGCTATCAACTCAAGATGTTAATTTACCTTGTTAAAGAACCTCATTTAATATTAGAAATATAATTACTAACTATTTAGACATACTTAAAATTTTGACTTGATGTTCAAAGCCTGCTGGCTTATGCAAAATTGATGACAAAGATTTACAAAGTACATCTTTGCTCTTACTGATTTGTAAGTAGATGATCTGAAAATTGCCTGGCTTTTTGCTGTTTGTATTTATTAGTTGTTATTGAAACTTATGTGCTTATACAAGGTCCTCTAAGTACACCTGTGGTTTTTCAAGGATAGCAGTGAACTGGGAAATATGTTAACCTTGCTGGGGTTTAAAGGCTTGGAAGTTTTGCACCTGTGTAGAGTCTGACTATGGCAGGGATGAGATGCACAGCACCTCTACAGCTGTTGCTGTGCCCCTGAATTTCTGCATACCTTCCCTCACACAGGAAAAGGTAGAAAAAAAGTTCAAACTTTGAGCAAGGTATGTAACAAGCAGCTGGGAGAGCTGTGGCTGAGCAGTACACTAAGCAGCTTTGCTGCAAGGAGCTCTGTGGAGATAGTGGAAGAGGTAATCAGTTTTTTAAATTCATTCATGATTTTTTTTGTTCCCTATATTTAATTGTGCTCAGAAATCTAATTGGCTGAGATTTTGCTTGTTATCTTTTAAGATGAAGCTGATAATTTCAGCAGTGTGACACTTCCAGAACATTCCAGAACCTGTGTGCAGTTGTCATCTGCATTGAGATGAGTCTGTACTATGGGCAGATTGTTTGATTATACTTTTTTCATCCTTGCAGTCAAGTTGTAATAAAATAGTAAAAAAGGCTTTTCTTTGCATCAATACTTTATGTGGCTTGATCAAATTTCAGAAGATCCTCTTCTGGTGTCCACTTTTCTTCTTCCAGTCCTTGATCTTTGGACATTTTTTCTTACTTACTGTATCTTTGTCTGGTTTTGCTTTGTTTTGTTCTTGTTTCCATCTTTTACTGGTACCATTTATCAATTAGGTGGCGATCTTTGAGTTTAATCTTTTGTTTGGTGTTTGTTCCTTCATGTGCCACTTTGATGTCCTTCATATACATTAAACCAAGAGCCATATATGCAGTCATGCAGATTTTGAAAGAGCTCTTTATAAGGCTTTATCTAAGTGAAGCTGCTGGTTGCTTTATTCTCCAGCCATTCCCTACCTGCATCAGTAGATTTCACTGTGCTGCTATCTGCAGTAGAGAGCGCATCAGTTGGGGCATGGGTCACAAAAGCAATAAGAAACTTTAATGCCTAGAAACTTGTTCTTAAATTTCTCTTTTAGGTAAGCATTTTTGCTTTGAAAATGCAAAAAGACAGAATTTATGCAGAATTGTTCTGGACCTTACTGAGGGAAATGGAGCACTACCTTATAGCTTGAAATAGGACATGTATAATGGTAGTAAACTCTTTCAAATTCCTTTTGTTCTTTAACTGGGGAAGTGTACATGGTCAGTTAGCAGGAGAATCAGTACTGTTCAGATATTAAATCTACCCTTTTTTGGATTGAATTTTACATGTTTTCAAATGATTCTGTATGTGTGTTCCCAAAATAAAAACTTAAACTGATGTTTTGTCACTTGGAACAATATGAATAATAACAAGATTAAGACAAATATTAATTTAGAAGTGGTTTGGGCTGCAGAAGCATGTTTCCTATTGTGCATTGCCCTTTCTCAAAGGGCAGTTTGTGCTTCTCTGCAAAGATGAGCAGGTGAGGACAGAAATGAAGTGATTTTCTTTGCTTTATTACTGTGGTGGTAGGGCCAAACGGGCCCAGCACAAACCCAGACAGGCCCTGATATGTCTAGACATGGTCCCCATCTCCCCTGTCCTTCCCGGAGAAGTCAGGGTAATGTGGGAAAACGAATAAAGGGACAGGACGTAATGTGCCTGGGTAAACACACTGGGGATAAGAGCACATGTGCTGGCCACTGCTTCTCCCTGACTAGGCCTATGTTTCTGCCTTTTACAGCCACAGCCTGACAGAATCCCTTTTCATTAGGTAACTATTTGCTGGCTACAGTTGCCCTATTGTCCCAATTGAATCTTGGGCAAGATATATAAGCAGGCTGATTTCTAGTTGCCTTAGCCTTGCTTGGACCTGCCTTACCTTTACCTCGCCTGCTTGGACCTGCCTTGCTTGAAGCTGCCTTGTCTCAAGTTGTCCTGTCTTGAGTTGCCTGGTCCAGAGCCTGGGATGGAAGGCAGGAGCCTACTCACTGCAAGCTAGAGAAGCCACGAACCTTAGGAGCCAGAGCCAAGCCTTGTTTCCCCTTGTGTCATAAACTGCCCACTGTCCTGCTGGAGGCAGACCAGCCCCAAGACCGCATGGCATCCCTGCCAGCAACCTGCCAAGCTTGGCACATGAGAGAGCACCCCAGAAAAGCCTCAACAGCTAATGCACAGCAGCAGCACTCCCCAGCTGGGTGGAATCAGCTGTGAGTAATTAATTCATTGCCACTTTGGCTTAACGGTTCTTACTGAGTTTCTCCCCTGTGGTTGAGCACCATTTGCTCCTGGGGATTCTCTCTTTCCCTGATATTCCTCCCAGTTTGCATAAAATTGTTAAAATTGTTATATTTGCCTAGCTACTGTACATTCCCACTGTAAATAAATATTCTAACTGTACATCAAACCTATTTATTAAGTTTTGGGGATTTTTTTCATATTAATAAAAAGTTATTAATATTTTTATTAATGTCCATATTTGACATATCTTAATTATAAATTCATAAATTCCTTAACAGTTACTGGGTGTAGGAGCAGAACAATTGAAATGCTCTTAAAATGCCCTCACATCTTTGAGGGTGTTCAGTGTTTTCTTGACTATATTTATTCTTTTCTTTCACCCAAATAATTGTTTATTTCTTACTAAAAATACCTGGAAGCCTACCCAATTGTCTGGTGTTATGTGCTGTGAGCAGCATCTGAGTTTCAAGACCAGTGCTCTTTGCTCCCTTGCAAATGCTGGGGAGGAACCACACAACTGCTGGGCCTGAGCTGAATGTTTCAATGGGAGTTGTGATGAATTTTCACTGTGGAGACTAGTGGGGATGTGGGGGTTTTCTTCAAAATATCTGGAAGTCTTCATACAAGGTTTGAGTCAGCCTGGGGAGCCTAGTCAGTATAAGAGAACAGATATATTTACATTTTCTTAGGCAGGCTTCCCAGAGTTTGATGGAGTCATGTAACTCTACCACAGATTAAACACAAGGAAGATGAGACTAAAGCATGTTTTGCTGAGACGTACCTCATACCATGAAGCTGATGCACCTTGCTTCAAACGGGGGAACTTGCAGGGAAAGGTTTAACAATGGGTAGAAAAGTAAGAACTGAGGATTATGCAACTAATAATTTCTGCTCATCACCCAAGCTGTGCCCATTTTCCTAGCTGTATACATTCTGTAAATATGTAACTGAACATGTAAGTGATGCTAATTGTTTTATATTTAAAACATATTTTATAATCAGCTACCTTGACCAAAGCGGGTTTCACTGAATGACTGCAAGGTTTGTGTTAAATGACTATGGGCGATAAAATTTGAGAGAATTGAGTCTGTAGCCCTTTTATAGCAGCCCCAAATTCAAAGAGGTCTACATTATTCTTCCAGACTTGTCATCTGGATCTATTTCTGAAACTGTTTCCTTGCATTCTTTTATGGCATCCAAAACATAATGGTTTTCCTGTGACAAACTGTGCAAGCAGAAGCATGGTGTGAACTGATAAAACAATTTTTTGAAACTTTTTTGTTAAATGTGTCTTGTGAAGCAAACTGTGGTGAGAAGCACTTTTGTATCATTTAGATATTACCTGGGTAGTGAGATTCAGATCATTTGTGGTAATTGCCTTCTTTCATGACTCTTGCAAGGGGAACAGAGTATTTATCGTCCTGAACACAGTTCAGTGATCATACCTTTCTCTAAATTAGTATTTCTTGGAGATGGTAGCGCTCTTCCCTTCCTGTCTGAAATGATATCACTGTGTGTGCTGAATATATCTTCAGCAAATATATTAATATATATGTATACACAGATTATATATATATATATATGTTAAATATATTTTCATATACATTCTGTTACACAGACATCGTATTTCAGTAAGGGGGTTGTTAATTCATAGCTCTGTATATAATGTAAAGAGTTGTGCTATTTTCATGAAAAATGTTACAGATGCAAGCTGCTCTTTCTCACCTGAGTATTACAATCAAATGGAAATACCGTGGCTTGGACAGGTGCACTCTGTGCTGGGTTAGGAACTGGCTGGAGGGCAGAGCCCAGAGAGCGATGGTGAATGGTGCCACATCCAGCTGGCAGCCAGTCACTACTGGTGTCCCCCAGGGATCAGTGCTGGGCCTCATCCTGTTTAATATCTTTACGGATGATCTGGATGGGGATTGAGTCCATCATCAGTAAATTTGTAGATGACACCAAGCTGGGGGCAGGTGTTGATCTGTTAGAGGATAGGAGAGCTCTGCAGAGGGACCTTGGCAGGCCGGACAGATGGGTAGAATCCAACGGCATGAGATTTAACACATCTAAGTGCTCGGTTCTACACATTGGCCACAACCCCATGCAGTGCTACAGGCTGGGAACAGAGTGGCTAGTTTGGAGCACAAGCCCTATGAGGAGAGGCTGAGGGAGCTGGACCTGGAGAAGAGGAGGCTCAGGGGAGACCTTATTGCCATCTACAACTCCCTGAAGGGAGGTTGTAGCCAGGTGGGGGTAGGTCTCTTCTCCCAGGCAACCTGTGACAGAATGAGAGGACACAGTCTCAAGCTGCACCAGGGGAGGTTTAGGCTGGATGTTAGGAAGAAGTTCTTCCCAGAAAGAGTGATTGGCCATTGGAATGGGCTGCCCAGGGAAGTGGTGGAGTCACCATCACTGAAAGTGTCTAAAAAGAGACTGGATGAGGCACTTAGTGCCACAGTTTAGTTGATTAGATGGTGTTGGGTGATAGGTTGGACTCAATGATCTCAAAGGTCTTTTCCAACCTGGTTAATTCTGTATCTTATTCCGTACCTTTTGAGATTGTAGTTTGGCAAAGCAAAACCTGTTTAAAGGAACAAATGAAACAAATGTCTTGTGACAATTAACTCTTGGCTCTGCTTTTGTGTGTGACTAGGTAAGAGAATGAATGAGAGTGAAGGCAAAAAGGTTACAAGGCAAGGAAGTTATTGCCATTTAAGAAGGCAGATGATGAAGGAAAAAAGAGTCAAGAATTAAAACTGGAGAAGAAAAACTGACAAATGACAGAAGTACATGCATCTCAAGCAGCAGTAGCTGACAATGGGAAAGCAGAAAGTGTGTAGTGGTGTAACTGATACCATGAAGGCAAAGAAGAGTGAGGCTTTGTTGTCTTGCAGGACTGACTATCACCTCAAAGTAAGAAGAAATTAAGCAGAAAGGAGTGTTTATATGTTGTGGTTGCAAAAATTCATGGAGAAACCCTGGTGAGAGAGGAGGAACAGCTATGAGCAATGAAAGGGCAGTCCTTGAGGGAGTCAGAGTGGGTAAAAGGGCACCTGTGTACAAGGATAGGCAGAGTTTAGAGTAGCAAAAGAGTCAAAGATCCTGAGAATGTGGTTCAACACTGCCAGACTGCAGTGAGGCCTGGTAGCTCTTTGGGGGCTGCAGGGACACCTCATGGTCCTGACAACCACAGGCACCAAGGCAGTCCCAGCCCCAGGTATCTGGTGTCTCACTGGGGATGAGTCTGAGTCTGGGACAGGATGTCTGCCTGTGGGTGGATGAGGATCAAGATCAGACAGCCTTGTGATAGCAGGGCCATGGTGATGCTGTTGTATTTGTTGATGTATACTGCTGCCTTCAAATATTATTTAAAAATGGTCAGTATGTGTGAATAATTGGAAATGTGAGGTAAAAATATAGTTGCAAGATTTGTAGCTTCAGGAGATATATACCGATGCTGGTCACTTTATTTGTGAAAAGCCATGGCCTGCCGTGGTATGTGATGCATAATGGTTCAGCAATAGAGAAAGAGAATGTAGTTTTCTGTCTAGTATTTTCTTTTTGGTACATAATATTCATCATTATGATAAAGCCATGCTGCGTGTTATCTGAAAATAAGGTGATTGTTTGAGCTTTAGTATTAATGTTAGTCTTATTCTCTAATCATTGCATTAATGCATCCCCCAAAATGCTCTTTCTCTAGCAAATTTCCTTAAATGTGGTCATGCATTTACATGCAGTGTGAAACTGAAGGAATTCCTTGGGGCATATTTTTACTCAGAAATGTTCTAATATCTTTAATACTGTATAAGTCCAATGGGCTTACATTAAGAGAAACCATAGGCATGGTCACTTCTAATCTGATCAAAAATTCCTACATGGCAGTTAGTATTATGATAAGCATGTAAAAATTGTATTTGTGTGTGGGTGGGTGTACAAGTA
Organism: Picus viridis; assembly: GCA_033816785.1. Lineage (NCBI taxonomy): Eukaryota > Metazoa > Chordata > Aves > Piciformes > Picidae > Picus > Picus viridis. Next base: position 27,788,027 of record CM066578.1, on the reverse strand, counting down.
CTGATTTTGTGGAGGCTAGATAACCTTTTGATTGATGACACATCCTGGTTCAATTCAAGTTGCTTACTCTGGCATGGTATTAAAAATTGGTTTTCTCTACTAAAGCTCACACTTTTGAAGTAAGAGAAGAAGGGGTAATGGATATTAGATATGGAGGGATAGATGGATAGTGAAAAATCCTAAGAAAAACTTACTTTAGACAAGGCCGTTTTAGGTAATGTTGATCACTTGCCATTGCAGATATGACCATCTCTCTCTGGGTCACTTCAGGCACCTTTTACTGCGTATGAACAGACTCTGAAAGTGGAATGTGCATCTGAAGAGTACAAAATCAGTTTTTTATCAGTTAGCAAACTGATCAGGTAGCATTTAATGAGCTGCTAAACAAGTCATTGATATGCATCCTGTCCCTGGCAGGACACATCAAAGGGTCTTGCTGGCCAGGAATCTATGAGTGAGGTGGAGGAAGACCACCCTTCTCTGCTTCCTGAAACAGGTCTTAGTTCCTGCTGGGTTGCTGTTTGCCACCTGCTTGCTTTTCTTTGGGATTTGCTGCTTTTCATGTTGGTGTTTTCCCTCTTGAATGCTTAAGCTGGTAACAGATCCAGTATCACCAGTCCTACCTTTTTTTGTGTTTTTGCCTTTCTAGTCTTGCATGGCTGTACTCTGTTTTCTGCAGCATCTTTCATGTAACTGGTCATCTTCCTTAGAAATAAACCTGAGGCAAGGTGACTCTGCTGTGCCATGTGAGAGCTAGACCTTAGGCCACAGAAACCTGGACCCCTGAGAGGGAGGTCATACAGCAGACATGTTAAATGCTATGGTCACATAAATGAAATGAATTATTCTTGAAATTTTAAGTTAATTTTTTGGGTGTCTTAAAAAGCTTCTCTTTAATAACTTGCAAAAAAAATTATGTCAATGCTGAACATTTGCTTTGTGACAGCATTTCTGTTACAACTATTTCAGATGCTAATAAGGTGTTAGGAGAAATGCAGTTTGAACAGGCAGCAAACACCACTCGTGGCCTTAAATACTTAATTCATATCTGCAAATCTTTCATAAGATTTTTCCAGATACAGTCTGCAGTTTTCCTTTCTTCTCTTCTAGGTAATGGGCCCCACCATGATCGAGGTTGTGTTTACAACCAGAGCAATGTAGTAGATGGAGTTTACTGCCTCCCAATAGCCCACTGGATTGAAGTCTCTGGACATACTGATGAGATGAAACATACAACTGACTTCTACTTTAATATTGCAGGACATCAAGCTATCCATTACTCCAGGTAAAAGAAACGTGCAGGGCTTGGCTGGTGTCAAGTATTCACACAGAAAATCTGTTTTGACATTATGTCAGCAAACTTTGAATTTCAAGTGGTGAATGACAGTTTGTAAATAATAGTAAGGTTTAACAAAGATTCAACAGTTCTTTGCAATTAAATGTCACTTTTGGCATAATAAGAAGAGACTCTGAGTTCAAGGATACCTGCGCCCTGTGCAGGTATGTTACGTTGTATCACATCTGAAAATTACTAACGTTAATTTATGGATGGATTTATGAGGAGCTATCATTTTCAAATGCTTGTCCTAACACACATGTAAATACACATGTATGTGTTTGGTTTGTGACTATTTGCTGAAGAACATCTCCTGGGAAGCACAAAATAATATATTCCAGCACCAGAACTTTGGGGTCATATGTTATCACTGAATGTGTAGCTGCAACTGCAATTGGTGACAGCTGTTACAGATGACTTCTGCTTCTGTGCATGTGTTTTAAAAAAGTACTAAGACAAGTCATAAAATGTTCGTACTTCCGTGGTGGTCACTTGAGTCCACCAGTGAAACATTCTGGCCTGAATTAGGAGACAATAAAGCTTAAATAGAAGAAGGTACCTACCCTTTAGGACTCCAGGTAAGGCAAAAATTGTCTTTAGAACAGCAGCCTTAGCACTGGTCGTTAACAAAGTTGCATCAAGGAATTTGGAACCATTTGTAAGCTTCCCCCATCTCTAGTCATGAATATGGCAACAAGTTTGTTTATTATGGTTGCATCAGTGTGGGCAGCCCTGCTATGCCATGCACAGCTGGTGTTGGTTAAAGAGCAGTTAATGATCCCTACAGGGTTTGTAATTTTTAAAGAAATTAAACCACATTGAACTTTCATCAGGTCTTAGCATTGCTTTATATTAATTTCCCCAGATTACCTTTTCAGCTGCACCAACCTCACCATCTTGTCTCCTCTTTCTACTCTTTTGTCTCCACCCTCCCAGAAGGTAGAAGAATTGTCTTTTTCATATTAGAGTTGTGGTGTACAAGGGAAAAAAATCCTTCTCTTGGTATCTTTTGGAATAGTATGGATTCATAAACACTCTTAGGTGTATACAGGTATTTGTGTGGCTTGGTACATTTTCCTTGAGACTTCCTTAACCTCTATAATGCTCCTGGCTGACTTTACTGTTATCTGTATCTTAAGCATCCATTTCCAACACCCTATCAGAGAAAAGATCTTGTTTATTCTAAAGCACAGATTTGTCAGTCTCAAATAATCTTTGTTCGGCAGCGGAAGTTTGTGAGAAAGAACAACTGTCAAAAGTGAATATCTAAGTACCAAAGGCCTAAGTACCTCCGTTCCAGAGGCTGCAGTGATCCATTTAGTGCTGCCTTATCTACATGACTATATGTTTCCAAAATCAGGTAAAAAGCTAATGAATATTTGGAGAAAAATTTCTGAGTTGTGTAGTCTTTTCCAGGTGAGGCTCTCCTCTGTTCCCCTCACACACACATACTTTCATTGCAAGGTGACCTTATATGTACATTTTCAGTAAGTAATTCTTATTTCATTGAGCTATATTGAGAGAGCATATCCTGCAACAGTCCTGTCACAATATTGTTTTTAGTACTTTGAAGATATGCAGCCTTAAATGACTTTTTAACTTTTAACAGTTGGGTGCAGAATCACCATTCTTCTGGCTGTAACAAAGCAACCGAAAAATACTGGCTAATTAATTTTTTGAGGGGCAGAGTAGCTGAAGTGAGCAGATAAAAATGCTGTTCTTTTGTAATGGATTTATTGATTTAGAAGAGTACTATGGAGATTTTTATCAACCCTCCCCAAAATAACCCCAACAAAACCAGCAACATAATGCACCCTGTTCAAAACAGATTCAAAGAGCCAGTCCCTTTGCCTGTACAGCTGAAAACTCAGTGTATGATTAGATCGTAACACTATCCAGCTGAGATTACTTTTCCCCATGCTGTAACAGAGGCAGCAATACTGCAAGAAGCTTTATGAGCCCAAATTCTGAGTCCTGCCACCATCTGTAGACTGTTTACAGAATGGTGGCAGCTGGAAAGAGGTGTTTTAGCAATGAAAACTTGAAAGTGAGCCTGTCCTCTACGTTGCTCCACTTAATAGGATTGCTATGCACAAATTAGCTGGAGAGGAAAGTTTATCTCTGTCAAAATGGCCTCCTACATGAGCCCTGGACTGATTTTATTTGCCGTTTATCTAATCACTACAATTTGAAACAGCTGCTCTGAGGTTCACTCCCACCTTGCTTCTTCATAACACGTGCTTCAACTTTAAATGAGCTACAGCAGGATGAGATGAGCCTGCTACCTGCTGTGGCCAAAAATCATTCTGAATAATGTGGAGGCTGATGGCAATGCTCTGAGGAATCAGATTTTTCTTACTTGATATAGATTGTATTCACTCATAAATCAATGAATTTATGTTTAAACTTGTAGTTAGAGAACTCGCTTTCTGTTGGTCATTCAGATTGGAGAGCTTATGATGTGTTTTTCAAGCACAGCAGTATTTGGACTTTTCAAGCGAGAAATGGAGCATGCCTACAGCTACCGTATCATGACTGATACCTCTGTGGTGTTAGTGTTCACATGTTTTGGACATGTAATAACATATATTATTGAAGTCTGATCCAGGAAAAAAATATCAGTTCCTTTCTCTTTGATGTTAGATATTACTGCAGTAAGATGCGTTCAAATTACAGCAGAGTTCTTTTAGGACACAGCAATTTTACAAAGCAAAGTGGAATTACTGTAATCTTTTCCGGGAGAAGATGACTTCAGAAAACTTGTAAATCAGGAGCGTGTTAGCCTCTCTAATTCTGAGAAGAAGGGCCTTGCATATGAGCACATGAGGGAGTGACACCTGAAATTACAAGATCCTTAAAGGATGCATTGGAGGCAGTGATGCTTGATGGCAGAATTAGGTGCTATGGGAGTGAATGTCACTGAGCAGAAAAGCCATCTAGTTACAGTTTTCCATTTTCATACTAATTTTTGGTTTCAGAAGGCACCTCTGTTAAGTAGTGAGCTCCCATATTTTTTTGCCTAGCCATTCAAATACGATGTCTGACTGCCACCTCTTCATTTCAGGGCATATACATTGATGCCATCTATGGTGTCATCTTAATAATAATTTGTGCTTTGAAATTGCTGTCTTCATAGCTGTAATTTTATTCATTGTGTGTGCTTTCTTTGGGTTTTATCTCCTAAAACTGATGAAGAAAAATATTTTTTACATGCTTTGCATGTAAAATGAATCTAAAATGGATTCTGTAAGTGAATGCCTCAGACAGATAACTAATCTCTAACCAAAGTATTGTTACAGCTGCTAAACATTTTAAAGAAGAATACGCAATAAGCTTTAAATATGGAAGACTGTAACTGGGGAGTCACTACATGAGCATAACTGTGGATCCTGACAATTTTTTTCAGGTGTAGTAGAGCATCACAGTACATTAGAGGTTGGAAGGGACCTCAAGAGGTCATCGGGTCTAACCACCCCTGTCAAAGCAGGATCAAAGCAGTAGCTTTTTTGCACTTACATATTAATGCCATTAAATATGAATATGTTGTGTTTCTAGAGTGGGTGGGATGTTTCTGTAACTGGATGTAGACCAAGAAATTGTGAAGTTGAAAAAAAGTGTTGTTGTCATCAGTGTTTATGTACCGAGGTTTTTTCATAAGGCGAAATAAAGCAAAACACGAAAACAAACCCTTGTGCTTGCAAACATTGTAATGCTTTGTAACTTGTTGGAAAGATAGCTTCCTTCAACACTGCCATAGAAATGTAGGTTATAACTTCAGTGTAAAGAAGGGATGATCAGGAGAGTAATATAAAATCTGTGCTCCTGATTCGTACTGAAATATTTATGTAGATAAGTTCATGGGTGAGGAACGATACAGGGCAAAATTCAGGTGCTTCTTGCTTACCTTCTGGAGGCACTAAAGCAGAATTCTGCTGATGAACACTGTAGTCTTTTTGTTTGTAGTAATTCTCCTGTGAGGAACATGAGCATTTATTTGATTGACAGGGCATCTTTAATTGAGGTGAATAACAAGAAACTGGTTGAGTAAATTTTTGCATGAGAATCTCTGGAGAAGGAAAATAATGAAGCTCCTATTAATTTGTTTGGGTTGTACAAGGTGCAGTTATTCCTATTTGAGTGCTAGCACTCCGCTGGTATTGATGGATGTGCAGATATTCTTAAAGACATCCATGATGGGACTTAGCTTGAGATTAAGACCATATACAGCAGTTCAGCTCACTGGTAGTCACCAGTGTTTACTTTAAAATGAATTGGAGAACTGAATTGGTCTCCAAACTTTATTGATGAGGCTGATGTGATCTCTATTGATTTATAATGAGATGTTAAACATCCTATATAGTTGCTTGAATGTTGGTTTCTAGTGTAATTTGAAAACTTCTAGAGTTCACTGCCTGGCTTCCAATTATTGCACTACAGGAACGTAGCTTCTTGTAGCTCATTAGCCATATCCGAGTTCCATCCAGGTGTTCCAGATGCTATAGGATGTCTTAGATGTCAGTGGGAAGCTGTCCTAAGATGATGCATTGAGGATTGCTATGCCTGAAGGAATTTGTTTGTAGATAACCAGGGCCAGGTCTTCATCTTTATTTTTTATCCCATTTCTAGCCTATGCTAATGAATAATGCCCATCTCAGTTCAGTACAGATTCAGAATTACCATTGAATTATGCAACTGGGGGAAAAATACAATAGAGAGTGCTTTTATTTAGCTTGACTAGTAATGGGAAATATTTGCTCTTTTCATAGGTGTGTTGCCGCACAAAATTATTTCCTTACTTCTTAAGAAAAACTTGCATTTCTGTGTCATTCTGGGAGATAAAAACAGAAGGAAGATTTGGAATTCTCCATAAAAAAACCTTGAGGAGTAAATATACTTATTTTTCTGTTTTTCTCTGTGAGATATAACAGGCAAATGTTGATAGTCTAGTAAGAATGAATTTTATATGGGGCACTGTTAGGGAGCAAAAACTATCATTTCTCATTTTTCGTTCTGTTCTACTGTGCCTTCCTGTCCCTCGTCTGTATTTCTTTTGGAGGTCTTGAGCCCTTTTCCCTGCCTCTTTCCTCTGTAACATTCAGGTTGTCAGCGAGGGAGTAAAGTTTTGTCTCCACTGGAAAGCAATTTGCAGGTGTTACTGGCTGTGAGCGAAATTGACTGAGATTGTGAAATCCTGAGCAATTTAGCTCACAGCCGGGGTGACAGGGAAGGGGCAGCATTGCTCTGTCACCAAAAATGATGTTTCAGTTGTCTCCGATACTTGTTTCCTCATAGCTTTTCTCATGCATTTGTTAGGTGCGCTCTCATTGCTGGCATTTCTTAACATAGTTTATCTGAACATAGAGGAAGCTTTTTTTAAAAAGCAAAGATTGAGTACTCAGCCTTACTGCTGTTTTGTTTACCAGTAGGGAACAAATGCAGGTATTTGGTTGCTATTGGAAGAATTTAGCTAAGGGAACTCTGTGGTTTACAACTGCTGAAACCGTCAAACCAGGGATTTCTGTTTGCAGTGTAGACCCTCTTTTGTCTACCCTTCCCATGCTTTTTCCAGGCACAGCTCCTATGTTGGTTAGCCCAGCTAGCCTGCAGGTGATTCTTACAGGACAAAAAAAAAAAGCCTCAAAATGAAAGAGTTTTCAGTCCCCAAATGTGAAAGGTGACACCATCAGATAGTTTATTACCACTGACTGGTAAGGAAAGTTGAATGTAGCTCTAATTTACTTACACTTTGTCTCAGAAACAGAAGTATTTAATTTCCCATGAGTAAATAGAGATTATCAAATCCCTGGTGTATCTTCCCACATATAATTTTCCGTCTGCACTAAAAAAACCCCAACAAACAAACAAAACAAAAAAAGCAAAGAAATTAACTGTGTCTTCCCAGGGATCGTATGAAGAGGCTGAACTGAAAATTTCTTGTTCCCTCCTTTAATGCTTGTACTTTGGGAAACTTATTTTCAGAGAATCATTGCCAATTTATAAGAGATATGGATTTCCTCTTGATTACTTCAAGACACTACAGTGTATTAAAATGAAGCCTCTTTTTTCCTTTGATACCAAAAACTTAATAATAGAAAATATTGTTTTAAGCATTGAAGAAGGAGGAAAAGGACAAATATGCATTTCAGTTTTAATACAGAGTCAAGAAAATGTAAAATATAAGTAAAATCAATAATGAAGTAGAGACTTTCCTTTCCCCCTTTCCCCTCTTCTTTTGAATTTCCCCTTTTTTTCCTCCTTTCCCTTTCCTTCTACCTATTTACCTGCAAAATAATTGAGTGAAGAGCTGCAGGAATTGGATGGTGGCATTCATGAAAAAAATCCATTCACCCACCATGAGCCAGCAGCAAGACTCTCCAGGGCCCTGTCTTTCAGTTCAGGGGCTGGATGCTAGATGCTACATGTACATGTGTGGATGTTGGTGCGCTTTTAGGACCTTTTTAATTTTAAAATCCTGTAGTTTATCTAGCTTCGCCAGGGTTGCTTTTCAAAAGTGTTTGGAACAGTTATATCCAGTGCCTTCACTTCCCCAAAGTGAAGATCTAATAAGGATGATAAGCAGCTTCCCTGAAAAAATAATTACTGCAGTCTTGCTGCCAGCTTGAAGGTTGGCCATGTGAACACGATTCCTAAACACAGTGCTAACTGCTGCTTACATTGCAGAAGACTATTGTTCAGCTCCATGTAATAGTGGGTTGCTTCCATTTTCAGAAAAAAATCTGGAAAAAAAAAGGCAGTTAAAAAAAATAGACAAACACTGGTAATTCTTTTCAATCTTTGGGCTCTAATAAAACCTCCAGCATTGCTTGTTCATAAAATTTAAGTCAAATTATTTCTTTCCCTTTTGACATCTAAGACTTCTTCAAGAGATCATACTAGACTTTGCAGTTTTGTCTTAAGAAGACTTATACAGGCCCTTGTGGGGCCTCTCAGTAGCGCTGTTACATTCTCAGCCCCAACCTTTGAGATGGGCAACTCATCCACCAGGTTTATGAACTTTATGCTTATAATCTAGTTACCAGGTACATTAACTAAACTAATATTTTCTGTCAATTTTATTATGATAGCACCATGCAGCTCTTGTCTCTTTGATTTGATTTTGTTGTGTGAACACATTCTTTTAGATATTTATGCGACTGGCTGTGGTGATGCATTGATTCAGTTTTTCTCAATGTTTCCAAGATGTTGTTGCCCAGCCTGTGGTACTCTATAATGTGTCTATCCCTCTTTAAAATGAAGATGAATGAACTGATGTGAGTTTAGAAATTCTAGATAAATAACTTAATGGGAAGGAATATGGACAGATACAGAGCCTGTGAGGACTGTTGCCTTTGGTTGGTACCACAAGGGATAAAAATGCTTTTTGCTTTGATTGTTGCAGTTCTGAGGGGACTCCAGCATTTCATAGTATCGTAGTGTCAGTCAGGGTTGGAAGGGACCACAAGGATCATCCAGTTCCAACCCCCCTGCCATGGGCAGGGACACCCCACACTACATCAGGCTGGACAGTGCCTCATCCAGCCTGGGCTTAAACACCTCCAGGGATGGGGCCTCAACCACCTCCCTGGACAACTCATTCCAGAGCTTTACCACTCTCATGGTGAAGAACCTCCTCCTCACGTCCAGCCTGAATCTCCCCACCTCCAGCTTCATTTCATTCCCCCTAGTCCTATCACTACCTGATAGCCTGAGAAGTCCCTCTGCAGCCTTCTTGTAGGCCCCCTTCAGATACTGGAAGGCCACAATTAGGTCACTTCGGAGCCTTCTCTTCTCCAGACTGAACAGCCCCAACTCTTTCATACATGTGTATATGCTGCCATGTGGATCCAAAGACACCTTTCAATAAACTGTGTTTCGCATTTACATAATCACAGTGATTATGTGCTTGTTTCTGAAGCATTGGAAAGCTTTTCCATTGGATCTGAAAAGCTGCATTTTGAAAAGTGTTTTCATAATTTATTATTTTCATTATTAGATTTCTAAGCAGCTGCTAAAAAGTAAACTCTGCAAGAAGACTAAAGATAATTTTGCCAACAATTCCTGAAACTTCTTGAGCACTAACTTAAAGTTCATCTGTAGTGGTTTAAGTGAGTTTAGTTAAGATACTTTATCTCAGAGGTGCCAGCAGTGGCATCATTCCCATTGCTAAGTACTGATATTAGAAGTTCTCATTCCTATTGCCAAGAGATTCATGGCTCCTTACAATCTGGCTTTGTTTAGCAGCCTGTTGTTCTTGTGTTTCCCAAGTATTTGTTCTAATTCAAAACAAATGGGAATGTTGTCAACCTATGGGAGACATGTAGGAAGTAACCATTGGCAACCATAGCTGCATGAGACAAGATTCTGTAACTGGAGTGTTTAATCCTCACAAGCCAATGGAAGAGTCTTTTCCAGGTTGCTCAGTGCAAGCCTTGGAACCTGAACCTCATCTCAGGCTGTAGTTTTTGTAATTGACACATTGTTTGCATCAGATAATGGTTTAGATGAATGACAGTATGAGAAGCATCATTCCCTGCAAAGGCAAATTCCTGCTTTCTGCTGCACACATTGTGCTCCTTAGGCATCAGTAGAAGCCTTGTGTGTATGTTTGAAAGTAAAGTCTGACTAAATCCTATAAGGCTTGATCTGGACACCCTGTCCTACAAGGTACTGGTGTGCTTATGAATGATTATTTTCTTATCTTCACAGTAGAATTACATAGTGATATATGAAATAAGAGATTTCATTTTTAATACAGGAAAGATAAAGCACAATTCAGTTTTGGCCATGTATATAAAGTCTTGTATGACCACGTTATTTTAGTTAGCTGTTTAGTTTGATCATACCTAGAGTAGAGATAAAATAGTTTACAGAAATATTTAAGATATAAATTAATTGGTGTTAAGCTTTTTAATAGAATGAGATAAATGAGAAGGGAGAAGAGTTTATAGTGTGTTTTTTTTCCCCCTAGATAGATTCACATGCACTGCAAGTTTAACAAGAGCAATTCCATTGCATTTATTGGAGCATGCACACTTATCCTAAAGACATTAGATAAATTTGATCTATTATAGTGTCAGAAGAACAAAGATGATTTACAATCCCTTTTGCACTTCCATTTCCCAAGGCAGGACAAATTTGGAACATGTTCTAGTCCTGGCATTGAAGAGATCAGCTGTATCAGGGTGGTTTATCAGTGATTCCAGTGACAAGTGGTGTCCCTCAGGGGTCTTGAACATCTGGTCTAGTGAAAGGTGTCCCTGCCCATGGCAGAGGGCTGGAACTAGATAATCTTTAATATGGCTTCCAACCTAACCATTCTATGAATCTGTGAATTCACCTTTGAACTTATGATGCAGTGCCTGTTAATAGGGATACACTTCTTCACAGGAGACACTTCTTGTTAGGAGACCTTTGCATCCTCTTTGCACTATGGAGGAATGGGAATAGCAAATTTGGTTTTGCAAAGCCATTTCAAATACAAAATGATGTAGCACTCTTTTTTTGTTCCTGTTTCAGGGATTTCTTGACATAAAGCATGCCTTCATCACAGACCACAGTTCAAAACACAGATACCTGAGCTACCTGGGAATGAATGAGGGAATTTTCTGCAGGCTGTGTAGCTTTTATGACACTGAAGCTGGAGCAAAATAGTTGGTTTGAAAGGAACTCTGTGCTACCATAGCTTGACTGCTTCCGGTGTCTGATACAGATAGCAGTTAAATGAAGCCTGAAAAAGAGGATATATTACTATTTGTAAAAGACATTCAGGAATTAGTACAAAGGAGGAAGAAAAATTCTTGAAATTGAACCTGCTTTAAGATCAAATGGATATTAATTGCTTCTGAATTAATTTAGAGGGTAAGTTAGGACAAGTTTTCTGACATCAAAGGAATGATGTCTGAATTCTGGCATGACCTTTCAAATAGGGCAGGGGAGGACAAGGAACCTAAATTATTTCAAGAGCTTGATAAATTAATATAGGTAGTGATCCCAGAGCTGGAAATTAAAGTTTATGATTATAGTATCATAGATCATAGGTTCAGAGAGACATCAAAAAGCATCCAGTCCATTTTCTTGCTCTTAGTCTCAATTACGTTTACATCATTCCAGATTTATCCAGCCTGATCTTAAATAGGCAGTAGACTTGGAGATAAAATTAGTATCCTGCCTCTTCATAGCTCTCATATTCTTGGAAATGTCTATCCTTTTTCCCAGTATCACAGAGTAGTCGAGACTTGCACATCTGACTGTTTACATTTTGATATTAGGCCTTGGTTCTTTCAGTCTTTTCTCTGAAGCCTCGTCTTCTGTTTCTCTGATTGTGCTAGTATTCTCTGCTAGGCTCTCCAGATGTTTCATTTCCTTCTTTCCATTATTCCTGATGACGGTCTTCTGGTACTGAATAGAGCAGAAGGATTTTTTGTGACTTTCAGGCATAGTGCTACTGCTTATTTATCCAGGTATTACTGTAATTTTTGCAAAGTGGGCTATGATCTACTTCCCAGTTAACTAGGTGTGTTCATCAAATACATTCCCTGCTATGGCAGGATATAGGATGTTAAAAATGCCCTTGATCTCTGCAGCTGTACTTATGAGATGTTTTTGTGAGTTTCTTCTAATAAAGCTCTTATGCTCCTTCTAAGGGAATGTTTGGGGTTGCTTTGGAAGATAAAATGGGCCATAAACAGAAAGTTTTGTGGATTCACCTAGACTAAACATCTGTTACATGACTGACTTTAATTCTACTCACATGGATTCTTTTTATCCTGTGTCCCCAGTGCATTCAAAGCTAGGGCAATCCATAAAATAAACATAGCCTACAGGCCTCCCCAGAGTCAGAATCCACCAGAAGATTATGAATGAGGAGAGCTGTGCTGTGCTTAGGCTTTAGGATGGTCACCTCTTGTCTTATAACCAGAAGAGTGCACTGTACCACCTGCTGTAAACGCAGATTGGTAGCTGAAGAGGGGTCATCTAAGCCTTTTTGTGCCATCAAGCTGATGCTACTATTCCTCCTCCTAAACATCAGAATGTGGGGGCACTGTACCACTGGAACTGCTTTTAACCAAATGTCTGGGTAACCTTATATTTCAGTTACCAGTTTGATATTCTTACTGGCATTTTGTTTGGGGTCAAGTCTTAATGACTTATTTGCTCTGCATATCAGCAAATGAGGTAGTTTGATGCCACACTGATGCATAAATTTGTGAAAATAGAATAAATAGGATACTATTAATCCTAACACTCAGAATTCAAGGGCTTGAGAAACTTTGCATATTGCTAAGCTGACAAAGTGTTGTTCTAAAGTGATAAACACAGGTGTTTTGTTTTAGTTGCCAAGTCTGCTCCCATGTGAGAGGCTAGATAAGTAGTCCAAATTGCATCTAAGAAGAAAATTTGCCAGAGCTTAATTACTTTTCATCACAGTGCCAAATAATAAGAAAAAACTCACCTTGGAAGTACACTGTAGTCTGTTTAATTCTTCTCATTTAAAGCCCCGAGGTGGAATTCTTAACTTCACAATAATCTGCACTCTTTCATCCGTAAAGCAGAATGAATTTGTAAGTGATGCCTTCTACATGTGGCATTTAGGTTAAAGTAATTTTTGTGTGCAAAAATATAAGTAGCTTTTACAAGGTCTGCAGCTATGTTGTCTCAGTAGGAGGCTGTTCTATCATTAATCACCACTTTTCTCTGATGACTTCTGCTAAGGTCATGGCCATTTAATCTACCTTTATTGACAAGCACAATCTTAGTAAATGTGCCCATTAGACCTTGGTGTTCTGTGAATTAGACCATAGTATCATCAAACCTTGCTGTCCTGCTCTGGCCAGTAGTACTTGTCTGTGTGCTGGGCAATTGAGTGCATCAGACTGTGTTCAGTCAACCCTTCTTAAGTCAAGCACCTTATCACAAAGGGTCTGTCAGCTTGGCTTCTGCAAGGAGACTTCATTAGTAAGCCAGCAACAGAAAGAATTAAGACCATAGCCACTTATCCACATGTTCTGTACTATCTGCAACGAAATACTAGTGTCATAACTCCTCAGTTCTACATTATTATTTCATTGATGAAGAGGTATTTTACTGAAAGATCTCTTTGTCCTTTATTTAAGATAATATAATGAAAACAGAATCCTTGTAGAAGACCAAACCAGCAAGTCCTCTGTTTTGAATCTACCTATGTTGTCAGTATTTTGGAGGAAGATGTAAGAATTAAAAAAAGGATTTAAAAAAATCTGCTATTTTTCTCATATCTTAGTGGTTGCTTTATAGGTAAAACTATATAGAAGTTGAGATTATTTACCTCTTTTATGTAGATAGGGCCAGTTGATTTGCTCCTCCTATGTATTTTACGTAGTCATTCAATTAACTCTTAAATATGCTACAACCTTTGTGTGCCTTCATATGAAAAATATTTTCACAGGAACTAGCTGGTGTCTCCTGTATTTTTGTCTTCATTTTCTGTAATATTTTTGGTACAATAAATAGTTAATATACAAGCATTATTGATTTTTAAAGAAAGGTTACTATACATTTTCTATTATTTTTAGTTAATTTTTATGTACAGGCTAATAGTACCACTTTGACCTCTCTGGAAAGAAATACCAAGCATCACTGAAAGCATGTACTATTTCCCTTTCTAATTGATTGCAGTTAATTTATAATCCAGTGATGTGTGTGAGTGCCTGAGATTAATTATTATAAGATTATTTAATCTCTCCTTGGGTAGGCTCACCTCTTGTGAGAGATCTTAATTCACAAACAGAATTCCATGTTGAATATAGGTTAACAGCATCATGTTGTAAAAGGACAGTCAGGGAACTATAAACAGGAATATAGTCTTTGAGGCATAAGAAGTAACTAATCTTCAATTCTGCTCAGAAATAGAGAGACCTCTTTCCAGCACTGCACATAATGTCTTAAGAAAGATGTTGACCAGCTGGAGAATCCGAAAGCAGATAAACAGCATCAGATGTTTTGACTATATGACGAGCTTTAGTGTGTGTGTGAAGAATACAAGGCTTTGTGGGTTATGATAGTCATTTTCATGTAGGTAAAAGGATTTTGCAGAATAGAAGGGAGTAATCTGTTCTTTGTGTCCATTATGGACACAAGAAGATGCCATCGTGACCTGTGACTGAACTGTTCATATCAGACATCAGGAAAATATTTCTGAAGGCGAGGATGGTCATCAGTGTGCTTTCTACATATCAAACAATATTTGACAGCTTTTAGATATTCCACTGAAGAGCAGAATTTGGTAATTTCAAACTATATTCTATTTGTAAATGCATTTCAGAATATTAGATAATAATCTAGGTAATGTTTCTAGATTGCTCTGACAAAAGTACAGGAATATGTGATTTCTAACAAGTGTGCTTATTAATTTCACTGTCATGGGTTCAGAAGAAGTGAACAATGAAGGCCTAGAAGTGAGATGTTGAATTTTTTAGTACTTCAGGAAACACATGAATGATCCTAAGAAGGTGGTAGAAGGCCCATCCCTGGAGGTTTTTAAGGCCAGGCTGGATATGGCTCTGGGCAACCTGATCTAGTTTGAAGTGTCCCTGCCCACAGCAGGGGGGTTGGAACAAGATGGTTCTTGAGGTCCCTTACAACCCTAACAATTCTATGATTCCAGAAATAAGCTCCAATATGTTGTTAAAAGGATGTCAGTGGCAAAAGAAGGAGCATGTACAGGATGATACTTCTGGGTCACCATAATCCATTGTTATCACCTTTTAAAGTGATGTGCCTTGTCCCAAAGTAGAAGGTAGAGAAAAGAAGAAAGAGCATCTCAGCTACAGATGGTAGGATTTCTTACCTCATTTTGATTATGCCTGAAGATATACTCTTGAAAATCTCTGGTGTCAAATGACAGGGAAAAAGAGAGGTAGGATTTTTTGTTGCCATTCTTCATTCTCCCTGTATTTCACACCAGACATTTGGTCTTTGAACTAGTTTAAATTTGGTTAATAGTAGAAAGTTTCAATGCAAGATTTTCATTCAGAGACATCATAATTTTACATTACAAATTCACCTTATAAAAATTTTCTGAACCAGTTCCTACTCTAGTACCATCAGGAGAGTAAATAAGAATGCATTGTAATTAGAAGCAGACTCCAGTAGTTACAGTGCTTCAAAAAACATCTCTGAGTTGCACTTCAGGCCTACATTCCCCTTGGGCTTCTTTCTTGTAGTTGGTGTCAGGGTAATTGCAATATATCAATACAAAATCCACTCCATATGCATATAAACCTCACAAAATGCTGGGGGTTAATTGGATTGTATATGTTCTTCTGGGAATGCAGAGTAAGTTTTGCTGCAAGTTACATGTAGCTGTAGTTGCATTTTACACCTTTAGGAAATGAAAATCTTAAGGGAGGACACAGTGACTTAATCACTATTTTGTTTGTAGTTTCAGCTAAATTCTCTCACAGACGCTTAGCGGGATCCAAGGAAGACTAGTGCAGACAACTGAAGTGAATTGCAAGTTTTAACATCAGTCTGCATCTTGACCTGGTGCTGATGGATGAATCAATCCATCGCTTGTCTTCTAAAATAATACACTGGTCTTTGGTCAAAACAAATTACAGGGCTGATGGAGCACTCTGTTGTCAATAACCGAAGTGGGCAAAGTCTCCTTTATCCCTCCTGCCTATAGGATGTCGAGGATTGTAGATGTTAAGGTTCAGGGCAATCTTGGCTGTAGTGACCACAACATGTCAGAATTTAATATCATTAGAAAAGAAGCAGAGTGATAAGTAAAATCTCAACCCTGGACTTTAAGAGGGTTAATTTTACCTTCTTCAAAACTTTACTTAGAAATATCCAATGGTCTAGGGGTCTAGAAGGAAGGGGAGCTGGTTCATATTCAAACATAACCTTCTTGGAAAAAAATTCAGTTAAGGGAAAGAGGAGATCTGCATGGATAAGCAGGGAGCAGTGATGGCAGAATTGCTGAATGCGCTCTTTGGAACAGGCTGCCCAGAGAGGCTGTGGAGTCTCCTCTGAAGACTTTCAAAAACCCACCTGAATGCATTCCTGTGCAGACTACCCTAAATGATCCTGCTTTAGGCAGGGTGGTTGGACTCGATGATCTCTGGAGGTCCCTTCCAACCTCTAACATTCTGAGATTCTGTGATTGTACTAATAGATGTTCGGATGAAATGTGGTTCCCAAAGACTTGAATCTTACCCTTTTCTGTAAGAATTGTGACTCCTAAGAAAGACTGGCTGATTTTAGGAGAGATTTTAAGATGCCTGTTCCTAGCACACCAATGATTGAACAAATCTGGATACAGCACCTGTGTTGTCCCAGCTCACAGATCAGTATTTAAAGGAAATTTGAATTTGATGCCCATTTGTCTTTAATCATTATCGATAAAAGTAACCCAGGAGCTTCTTAAGAAACAGCACAGACACCTGTGTCATGGAGGAGGAGCTGAGTGCCTGATGTAGTGACTTGGTAAAATGTGATAGGTCACGCTCCCTGTATGTCAGATCCCTATAGTTACAGTTGCTGGGTGGCTTTGTACTATCTGTGAAAGGCACGTGTGCGTCATGTTTTGGGAACATTTCCTCTGGCTTGAAAATTGCAATCTGCACCATTGAAAAAAAAGTATTAGAATGCTAATCTTTCATTGCCTCAGACTCATTTTGTCCTTAAAGAGACTATTTGCACATGCATTGATTAAGCAGAATGCATTTGGTTTTCAAATGCATTCATAACGAATTGTAATAGTTTAATCAGGGCTGTGCAGGGTCCTGGGGGAAAGCAACCAAGCACAATATATATCTGTTTCATTAAAAAATAATGTAATATGATGACAGATGGAAAATAACTGTACAAATGATTTCATGGTGTC
This sequence comes from Picus viridis, assembly GCA_033816785.1. NCBI lineage: Eukaryota > Metazoa > Chordata > Aves > Piciformes > Picidae > Picus > Picus viridis. The sequence continues at coordinate 27,770,823 of CM066578.1, read as the reverse complement.
CATATTTATTCCCTCATAATGATAAATTGTCCATTTGACAGTTCTGGTTTTTCAGTTCACAAGACAGGATTTAGCGCATCAGCCTTCAGTCTGGGCTCTGTAAATCAAGTACTGAACAGACACCTGCCTAACATTTAGTCATTGTTACCACAAATTCAGTCTTCATTTATTCATTTAATCCCCTAAGGTCTCCTTAAGGTAGATAAACATTTTCTCCATATTAGTGATGGAGAACGGAAGTGTGGGGCAGGCTGTAAGTAACTTCACAGAAAGGAACTTTAAGGAAAAGGCTTTTAGGCAGTCTGCGGGTCTTAATCTCACATGTTAACTACATATTTTTGACATTATTCTGTGTGCTTTCTTAATTGATAAACTGACTGAATCAGTAGTAACATAGCACAGTTTAATCATTGTCAATTACAGATCTCAATTAAATGCTAGTAAGCACTTACTACTATGAAACTGGAATGCAATGCAATTTTTTAAGAGTTGTTTATAGGCATAACTGGTCCTGAATAAACATAAACTTTCCTTATCTCTCTCTAAGATTAAAATTTAAAAAAAGTCCTAAGAAATGCATAGCAGACATTTCACTTTGGATGATCTTGCTTTGTTGTAGATTGGCTTCAGTTTTTTCCCAGTTAATAACATTTGCAAGCACAGAGATATTTTATGTACCTTGTGGATTTCATGGTCAAAATAGAAATTTATACAAACAAAAACCAATGTTAAGTAGATCACTATTAATTTGTGCATGTAAATAATTGTAGAGATCATCAGTTTAATTGCATGCACAGGTTAAAAATCCTTACTTGAAAATAATATTCTGCATCCAGTTCTGGAGCCCCTATTACAAGAGAGATCTGGATATGCTGGAACGTGTCCAGAGAAGGGCCACGAGGATGATCAGAGGGCTGGAGCACCTCTCCTATGAGGACAGACTGAGGCAGTTGGGGCTGTTCAGTCAGGAGAAGAGAAGGCTCCGAGGTGACCTCATTGTGGCCTTCCAGTATCTGAAGGGGGCCTACAAGAAGGCTGCGGAGGGACTTCTCAGGCTATCAGGTAGTGATAGGACTAGGGGGAATGGAATGGAGCTGGAGGTGGGGAGATTCAGGCTGGATGTGAGGAGGAAGTTCTTCCCCATGAGAGTGGTGAAGCCCTGGAATGGGTTGTCCAGGGAGGTGGTTGAGGCCCCATCCCTGGAGGTGTTTAAGCCCAGGCTGGATGAGGCTCTGTCCAGCCTGATCTAGTGTGGGGTGTCCCTGCCCATGGCAGGGGGGTTGGAACTGGATGATCCTTGTGGTCCCTTCCAACCCTGACTGATACTATGATACTATGATATATATGTCAAAATATTTTGAGACATATAATAGTTTTATGATAATTCACAATGGCAACAACCACAGCAATCTTAAAGTTTGTTTTATATAACTACCAGAAATATGAATGTTTATCCGTCCCACACGACTCAAGTTTTCTTGCAAAATTTCTGGCTCTTCAGGCCTTGAGGGAAACCAGACATGTACTGTAATTCTGCATTTGGTTCCCACTAGGCTCCAGAAGAAAAAAATGAGAGAAATATTGCTCATCCATTTTTGAGTTTCCTCACAGAAGAGTAATTTAAGTTGGGTGATTTTTTTTCTGTCTACTTTCCTCATTATAGTGGCAGCTATAAAGCTCTAGGAATTCTCTGTTTTTATCATTACTAAAGTAATTCAGATCTGGATCCCATGAATCTTTTAGGACTCTTTTTTTTGTGCAAATTTCATGAATCTTCAGAGTTTTCTTATTATAATCTGTGATGTTAGTAAGCTGCTTCTGCAAGCGTAGTGATAGATGCCTTGGAGACCTGTGCTAGTAATTATGCTTTGAATTTTTCCTCAGACTGTCTGGCTCGTTGTGGTAGGTTAAGAACTTGGTCCCCAGCATCAAACAGTACCAGCTCAACTGTAATGAAATAAGAAGCTGCTTACTGCATGACATGAAAAGACTACGCTTAGCAGTGCTTGTGTGATGACGATAAGCAGGTTTGAAGCTGGAACACCACTGAACTAGGCAGTTTCCATTTTAAGACATTTAAATCAATCCCACTGCAATGTTTTCTTGATACTAGAATTCTGCCAAACCTCTGGCTGGGAAGTTGCCCTCGACAGCTGGAGCATGTGACTGTCAAGCTGAAGCACGAGCTGGGTGTTACAGCTGTGATGAACTTCCAGACTGAATGGGACATCGTTCAGAATTCCTGGGGCTGCAACCGCTACCCAGAACCCATGAGCCCTGAAATCCTCATGAAACTGTATAAAGAGGAAGGTATTGCCTATGTCTGGATGCCAACCCCAGATATGAGCACTGAAGGTAATGGTCAGGCCACTCTTGCAGTAAATTAATAGTAACAAACCCCTTGAGTTACTAATATTTTATGTTCATGACTGGGTTTTTTACTGTGTAAATTTTGTGTAAAAATATAGCTAACACTCGGGATATAATTGTGTGTTATCACTAACAAATTATTCTTATTATCTCATCAGCAGAGAGGCCATCTATAGTACTTTGTGTCTGGCAGTGTATGTGTGTTTGAGTTTAAAGCCCTCTAACACTGGTAACTGCTTGACTGTTTTTGCTTTCAGCTTGAGTTCAGCCTGTATAATGAAAATACACTGTGGAGGTGGAAGACTGCAGGCTTGCACAATAGAACAGCTTGCCATTCATGCTGGATAAACATAGAGAGAGAGTGCTGTTTGTTCTTCTCTGCTATTTCTTTTTCCCAGCAAATAGTTTTTCTTTGACTATCATATCCCAGTCTGATGAATCTCCATAGAGTCATTTATATAATTATTTTTAATTAATTTAGAACACCCATAGCACCTGATGTGGTAACATAAATTATTGTTATTTTTTATTCCTCCATTAAAAAAATCAATTCAAAATCTTGTTTCCAACCAGCAGGTTGGAAAGTGTGCATGTTTGCAAGTGAGTAGCCTACCAGCAGAAGAGAATGCTTTTGGTAAAGGGAGATACTGCTGCCACAAATAGAGAACTGTCATATCAGTAACAGGACATCAGGGAGGACAGGAGACCTTAAAACAAGGATTTAAAAGGGCTTAGTGTCAGTGCTCGACCCTGCTGTGAGGAAAAGCTAGGTTTTGATGTTTGCAGCTTCAGTTCCCAGGGTTACAGGGAGAAAGGTGTCAGGAAATACAGTATATTCATCCCCTTGAAAGTGAGAAAGGCTGTTCTGTGGTGTCTAACCATATGCTTAGTACTTGATTGTAGTTAAGTTGTGCAGGAAAATACTCTTCCACTTTCCCTCCATCCATTATTATTGATGTGATGGCCTTCATGACAATGTTTTTGAATGCAGCACTATGCAGCTTCACAAACTTCTGGTACTAAAGCATTTAGGTTTTGGCTTGCTAAATTTAATGCTAAGGAAGGTGTGCTATTTGATGTAATTTGCTGTCTTCTCTTAGTCTCTGTGGAAAAAGAATATACCACACACATCCAGTGTTAATCACAATGTATATTTAGGGATGACTTGGAACATTTTGCAGACATTGAGTGGTCTGAATCTATGCTGCAATAAAAACAAAGTTAGGGTACAGGATAATTGGGGGGGTGGTGGTGGGTGTGAAGGAAAAAGAAAAGAAAAAAAAAATCCTAAGTATGTCAGGTTTGCCATTAAGACTCACAGTTCATCCAGGCATTGTCCTAGTTTTGAGCCATGAGCTGCCCAGGGCAAAAGGACAGAAAAGATATTTTACCCCTTCCCAAGGAGTAAAATAAAAATGCTCCACACTGGATTGGAAGTTTAAATGGAAATTCTATTTACAAATATATACAAAAGGTATTCAGGTAAAAGGAATGCATTCACAAATTAGGTTCAGTTTTTCACCTGGGCCTACCAGGCCAAAACCTTCCAGAGCCTTCCAAACCCCTCCATCACACTCACCTTCAGCAGGCCTGGTGGCATAGCTGGAAATTCACAGGAGAAAGCCTCTGCCCCTGAAACCATGAAGATAATGGCTCATGCATGTCCTGAGATGGAGAGAGGAGAGAGAGAGAATTGGCTGTACACTCCCTTAAATAGAGGGATACAGGAAAACTGAATAGAATAACAGATTAAGATATCCTGGGACAAGCTGCCCATCCCCCTGGGACTCTCTAGCCTCTGGGGGACTTTTCTTTATGGTTATACCAAAAAAACTCTTAGTTTCCCTTAACCTACAACAGGTGTACAGATAATCTCAACCAGCAACTTATCTTTCTCAAATGCAAATGAATGTTCCATGTTTTTAACCTTAGGAAGAATACAAATGTTGCCACAAGCTGTTTGCCTCTTGCATGGGCTTCTGGAGAACGGACACACTGTCTATGTTCATTGCAACGCTGGTGTGGGCAGGTCTACAGCTGCTGTCAGTGGCTGGTTGAAGTACGTGATGGGATGGAGCCTGCGGAAAGTGCAGTACTTTTTGGCTTCCAGGAGACCAGCTGTCTACATAGATGAAGAAGCACTGAATCGTGCAGAAGATGATTTCTACCAGAAATTTGGGCATCTTCGTTCCTCATACAAAATACAAGAGTAGAAAAGTAGAAGAAGAAAAGGAAGGTGAAGAGGAATTCCTATATTTGAACCCCAAAGACTTAGAAATCATGAGCCAGACACCTGCCTATCTTCAGATTATAAGATTGTCATAAAAATAATGACAATTTTGTTTTAAAAGTGCTTTTGAGTGTTTTTATTTGGTTTCTTTAAACTGGTATGATTCATGATTTTCCTGCAATTATGAGACCTAGAAAGTGTGAAATGAAAAACTAATATTTTCTTCTAGTTGCCTACAGGAAGTGAGGTTTTAGGGTAGACAATAAGACCTGAGGTTGGCAATATTTCAGTGACGAGAAAGAGAAGGCATTCTCAGAAAAGCAGATACCAAGGCTGACTGGATTAAGGTTCAGGATAGGATGGAGCTGATCATTGTCAAAGTTGCTCATTTACTTTAGATGGAGTGTATATTATTGAAGTGTTTTCTAGTAATTTTGTGAACAAATTGTAATAATGAGAAAGACCAGGAAGAAAGTGATTTTTTGTCTCTGTTTCTTAAACAAAATTTAGTCTGCTTATATAGTTGATATTGAATACTATGATGTACATCTATGTACTTTTATGACACTGGGGTTATGCTGGGATGTGGCTTGAAGAGAAGAAACAGTTCCACTTACTGCAGTCTTACTCAAGTATTTGTTACATTATACTAGGCCATGAGATCTCTAAGTCAAAGATATATTTTGCTCTTCTGGTGCATGCAGTGCTGTACAGTGGGCTCCCTAGGTGCCAGGTCAGTCTAAGCAGTAACCACTGGGCTACTATAGGAACTATGTGGTAAGCCTCTGCACATGATTGACACCACAGCCTCTGTGTTGTTGACCTAGATTAAATTCTTCACTCTCATAAGTCTGTCCTTATGCAAGCAGTGTCTGGATGTCTACAGACACTAGATTTAGCCAACTGAAACTAATACCAGTCTGTTTCCAGGGTGAAGGAACTGCATTCATTCCTCTATATAGGAGCAAAGAGCAACTCTGAGGAGGGTTTCTCAGGAGCTGAGACTCAGTAGGCTATTGTTGGCTTTATGGATGATCCCTAATGCTTTCCAGTGTTTATTACTCCTTTTTGCTAAAATAAGTGGTGGAACCAGCAGATTCTGGCCTTTCTCAGGTAAAACAAATGTGCTCTAGGTTAGTTCAAGAAAGTATTACCTCAGGTACATAGGATTAAGGATGCAAAAACATTAAGAAATGTTATTTCTATAGGTTTATTCTTTAGAGAAATCTCATTTTTCCAGACAGTTTTTTCCTCTAAAGACCCAGTCAGTTCCAGATTGGTTCATCTGGTGTATATTGATTATCTGAATAGTTAATGGAGAAACTATTAGATACGAACTGTTTATGGAGAATGTTCAGAATAATGGAATACAGTATTTTTATCCTATGCTTCAATCATCTTCAAAAGGAAAAATATTTAAGTTATTCTATATATGTGGTTTTCATCATTACTTTGTTTCAGATTTTTTGAAATAACATTGTCTGTTTAACAAATGGATGAGAAAAGTTCTCTGTTAAATAAACATAATGACAGTTCCAGCAGCCCATTTTTTATGTGTTTGGCTCCAAATGTAATGAGTAGCAAAAAGGGTCATGACTGCTATATTTGTATAGGCATAGGACCAGCAAGGCTTTGCCAACAGGGATCCTTCAGGTCACAGGCAGTTCCTTCCTATAGGCGTGACTGGGGTATGATGCAAAGCTGGCTGTAGTTCAGAGCAGCTTATGTGAAGGACTCTTTGCTGGTTTCCGGGTGAAGTGAGGTAGGATGGCTCTTCCCAGGTAGCAAGAGCAATAGAGCAAGAGCTTAATAGCAAATGAACAAGAGCAAAATAGCAAAAGAGTTGTTTACATATGGGTAATATTTATAATTTGCTCGAGGCTTGGATTTAGCTAATAGTCAAACTTGGCCAATACATGATTAGCCAACAGCAGAGCATATGGTCAGAATATGCTCAAACTTGGAAGAAGCACAAACACAGCACAAGCATCCCACAAGGTGGGTGAGTGCACTCGTTTACCCAATAAAGGCAGGTTGGGCTGTTTATCCTGCCCTGTTGACGCCTGGCCCTTTGTTTACTCAGATCTGTCTGAGTACCCACTCCAGAAAGGAGGGGGAAGGGGTATTTGAGCAAAACATGTAAGGACATGTTTTGGCAATATTTGGGGCATAATTCTGGGCATATGCAGCCTTTACCACAATGTGTGCTGCTATGTACCTATTGGGCTCTCATGCAAACGTGCAGAGTTACAGCTGACTGCCCAGGAGTTACCTTGTTTTGACTGAGTTTAATGTAAAATTGTGTGCTTTTGCTACTGAGTGCCTCTCAAAATCATGCACTGAAAGGAGAAGAATGGCATAAGAAACAGAGAGTAGAACCCACTTAAATTTCACATTTCAAGATGTATTTGAAAGCTCAAGCTTGAAATGTGTTTCCAAGTATCCCCAACAGACAGTCAAATGCAACTTGTGATATGTGTTGAGACAAGTACTTATGGTTTAGTTCGTGTTTCACAGCTAACTGTATTTCTCTTTTAAGGTTCTTGGGACTGAACAGTGTCTAACATGGTGCAAATAAGCAGGTGTATGACTAAGTAAGTATAGCTATGCTGTATCAGTTGTTTCCTAATTCTGATTTTTATCAGCAATGGAAGCAGATTGGTGCTTCATTTGTAGGGCAGGAATTCAAATGATAAAGAAGCTGCAGACTCAAGGAAGCCCTAACAAGAGGTTCTTAATTCACTGTTTATTGTCATTTCAGCAGTTTTCACCAGGGCGTCGCTGATTCATGGCTTATTGACATTTTAGTTTCCTTGTCTGCTGAACTACTGAAGCAGATTGGTGCTTCATTTGTAGGGCAGGAATTCAAATGATAAAGAAGCTGCAGACTCAAGGAAGCCCTAACAAGAGGTTCTTAATTCACTGTTTATTGTCATTTCAGCAGTTTTCACCAGGGCGTCGCTGATTCATGGCTTATTGACATTTTAGTTTCCTTGTCTGCTGAACTACTGAGGGATTATATCATATACAGATTGCATTAACAGATAAATTGCATGAAAACAACTTGCCAACATCATGCTAACAAAGAACACAAAGAGATCCCATGGCTTGCAGTCCCTTTGTGCCTATTTGTGGCGCACCTTTTTCCCCTAATTGCCACGTTCCTCACTGAAGGCCACCCTGTTGAGTAACATTCATTCGAAACATTGCTGAATGCAACTAGGAGTTTATGCTAAAGAGATCATTGCAAGAGGCTACAGGAACAGAAAAAGGAATCATACAAAAATACTCCATTTCTCAAGCTGTATAATTACATGATAAATTGCCACCTAGAGATTGTCAGAATTCCAATTTGTAATATGTTTTTATACTGATTGGATCATTAGCTCTTTCCACAGACTAGCCTTTTGATGCAATTGGGATGAAAGGATGAAGGAAGTCTGTTGTTTATATATTTGTATCTTTCCTTATTATTTTAGCCATAGAAGTGCTACAAAATTTAGAGAACAGCTTCTATAGGAAGAATTAGAAACAGACAAACACTAATGGTTATTTTAAAGTGGGCCCAAGAAACCAGAGCTGTATACAAACAATAATGGGAAACAAAAAGAACTATTTTGATGACTCGTCACTGAAGAGCATCAGTTGGGGGAAATGATTTTCAGATAGTATGAGCATCAATATTCTCCCCTGTTACATCCAGGTATTTTTCTGTTAAAGAAGAAAGTAGAAAAATTTTTTTTGCATGCAATGGGAACATTTATAACTCCAGGTACTTAGGAATATCTCGATGTCATTATTAGGCCAAGCAACCGTGTATATTCTTTCCCAGAGCTCTGTATGTGAAAGAGCTAAAACAATCCTTGACCCTAAAGTAGTTTTGTTAACAAGTACAGCACCTGAGGGCTGGGTTGGGCTTTGAGTGGCATAGTTTTGTGAATATTTCTTGTTTTGATGTCAGAAAAGTGCTAATGAGAATCTTCTGTATGACATTTTTAGGTAGGCAGTGCAGCCTGGTGAAGGGAGATTGAGCTACCTGCACAACTGTTGAATACCTTCCTTTTCCCCTTACTCCTCGTGTTATTTCACACTTTGAACTTTGGTCCTTTTGGCACATGTCTGCTCTAGTTGCTTAGGTTGTAAGTTTATGGTCTTCCCTCTGTACAGCACCAAGCACTGTGAAGCTCTTGATGTGGCCAGGACTGGTTGTACTCAGTATACCAGGGTGTACTCTGATGCGGTTCGAAAATATCACATATGGCAACAGGGTTGTATGTGCTGCACAAAAACGTGCAATACAATGTCTCTGCTCTGGGTGGGGCACAGATGATGGGAAAAGGTTGTAGGTTGTGTAGGAGCAGGCAGTAAAATCCTTATTTAAAAAAGAATGCAGAAAGTCCTTTTTGAGTTCTAATTTTTCAAACTCACTGACTTTACTGCTCTGTAATTGAGAAAAAGAAATTTGATTCAAAGTAGACATTTGCCATAACTGTATTACCCAGTTGCTTATTTTATTCTTCAGCATTAAATTGCAATACAAGGGTTTTAAACCAATGATAAAGTTAAAAGGAAAAAATTAATGATTCTTTAAAAAATACACTGGGACTGTGCAACAGTAAACTATGAGGCAGTGTTGAGAAGCATAATAACTACCACAAGAGCATATCTTTGGCAAGCAAGCCCCAACTTCCTGAAGGATAATGAACATCAGCCTGCCCTCAGCTGAAATGAAATTGGATTAATGTAGCAGAGGACAGGATACAGATGACTGTCTCCAGCACTAACTGTTTGCATTCTCAGTGGTAAATCAACACCTCTGCAGTTATTTTTTTTTTTTTTTAAATATTCTGTTAGAAACAGTCATGGTTCATTTTCCACATGTATATAGCTTAAAGGGAGAGGGGCTGTTCTGAGGGAGCAGACTTTGGAATGGTGGAAGTATAGAACAATTAATCATTTTTCTGTTGCTCAGCAGCACAGAGTCACAGAATGTTAGGTGTTGAAAGGCACTTCAAAAGATCCTCTAGTCCAATCCCCATGCCAGAGCAGGATCACCTAGAATATGTCACATAAGAATACATCCAGGTGGGTTTTGAATGTATCCAGAGAAGGAGATTCCAAAGCCTCTCTGGGCAACCTGATCCAGCGTTCTGTAACCTTCACACTGAAAAAGCATTACCTTATGTTCACATAGAACCTCCTGTGCTTCAGCTTACACCTGTTACCCCTTGCTTTATCATTTGACATCACTGAGAAGAGCCTGGCCCCATCCTCATGACACTTCCCCTTCACATATTTATAAGCATTAATGAGGTCACCCCTTAGTTTCCTCCAAGCTAAAGAGACCCAGCTCCCTCAGACTTTCCTCATAAGGGAGATGTTCCACTTAATCATTTTTGTGGCTCTGTGTTAGACTCTTTCAAGCATTCCCTGTCCTTCTTGAACTGGAGGGCCCAGAAACGGACACAATATTCCAGATGTGGCCTCACCAGGGCAGATTAAAGGGGAGGACAACCTCTCTCAACTTACTATCCACTCCCCTTCTAATACACCGCAGGATTCCATTTTGCGTTCTTGGCCACAAGGGCATACTGCTAGCTCATGATAATTCTTCTGTCCACCAGGACTCCTAGGTCCCTTTTCCCTAGGCCAATCTCCAACAGGTCTGTCCCCAGCCTATACTGGTACATGGGACTGTTCTTTCCTAGATGCACTTGTCCTTGTATTTCATTGAAAACACACCACTAACAGCAAAACCAAACATTATAGCTTATTTTCTTCTCAAATTGACAGAAGAAAACATTTTTTTCAAAGACAGTGGCATTACCTTTTATTAGCATAATGGCATGGTTGTGATATAAGCAACTAAAACACATGTTGTTGGGTTGATAACAGTGAGCAGTGAACCTATAGGGCATTCATTCTCAATTAGGCCTATTTTCATTTTGCTCTGCCTTTTCACCTCAAGATACTTCATTCCAGTCTTTACTGGTTTTGAAATAGTTTTGTGGCTAAAAACTTCCATATTTGTAAAGATGAATAATAAGTATATTATTAAACCTTTCTAACATGCCAAGGTTTGTCTGTAAACCAAGGATGGTGACACTATGAACCTTAGCCCTATATAATTAAACTTTTTTGTGCTCAAACGTGTCCTGTTTGGGAGACTGAATCCATAAAGAACAGAGGGTAATGACTGTGATTTGATAATTACTTCAGTGCTGGTGTTGTTATATTTACATAAAGGAAAATAGAAGGTCTGTTTATTCATGAGCTTGTAAAATATTAAAAGATACATCTTTCTTGATTTAGGTGATGTAAGAAAGAAGGATAAAACAGCTGCCAAGGAAAAATTTCTAATGCTGGTCTTTACTTAATGACATTATAATAGAATTTGTTTTGTGGTAATGCAGTTTCAGCAGGGAAATAATTAAGTGAGGCCACCATCCAAGGGTAGCAGCCATGGCTAAGTTTGGCAGCCATCCCAAAGTCAGAAGAACAAATCAAATGCTGAAAATTAGTCCAATCTTTAACATTTCAATCAAACACATAAGGTTAATAAATGAATATAAAGATTATATTTGGAGAAAAGCAAAAATATAGTAAGTACAATGCTAGCTAACATCAAAGTGAAAAAAAAAATGTAGTAGGCTAGCAAACACCACAACTCACTTTAAAACATAATCAATATATTAGATTGAAATATAGTTGGTATTTAAAGTTCACTGACCATTTAAAGGGGTACTACCAAAATATTTAGGCATAAAATCCAGTTACAATACATACCTGTGTAAAGAAAGAAACTGTGGAAGAGGAAACTTTGAAGAACATCAAACGATTTGATACCCTCTCTTGGGCAACTAAGTCATGCAGCATATGTAAGCTGATGAAGCTTTATGAACACAAAAATGGTTGCTGATGGACTGTGGTTTGTCACTCACATAAATCCCTTGCATAGACCTGTGTCATTCTGAAATATCACAGACCACAGAATGTTAAGTCCTGGAAGGGACCTCAAGCCAGAGAAAGGATCACCTATACCAGATCACACTGGAATGGGTCCAGATGGGTCTTGAGTATCTGCAGAGAGAGAGACTCCACAACCCCCCTGGGCAGCCTGTTCCAGTGTTCCGTCACCCTCACAGTGAAAATTTTCTTCCTCATGTTGACATGGAACTTCCCATGCCTCAGCTTCCACCCATTGCCCCTTGTTCTGTCATTGGGCACCACCAAGAAGAGCCTGACTCCATCCTCCTGGCACTTACTCTTTACATATTTATAAACATCAATGAGGTCACCCTTCAGTCTCCTCTTCTGCAAGCTGAAGAGCCCCAGCTCCCTCAGTCTCTCCTTGTAAGGAAGATGTTCCACTCCTTTAATAGTTTTTGTGGCTCTGCACTGGACTCGCTCATGCAGCTCCCTCTCTCTTGAACTGAGGCACCCAGAACTGAACACAATATCCCAGATGAGGCCTCACGAGGACAGAGAAGACCAGGAGGAGAACCTCTGTTGACATACTAGCTACAGCCCTTCTAATACACCCCAGAATGGCTTTGGCCCTCTTGGCCACAAGAGCACACTGCTGGCTCATGGTCAACCTTCCATAACTAGGACCACCAGGTCCTTTTCCCCCTTCACTGCTCTCCAACAGGTCAGACCCCAGCCTATACTGATACATGGCTGGTATGGCTATGCTTTAGAAGAACTAATGGGAAGGGGGGCTTTTAAAATATGCTCAAATGATTGCTCCAGATGGAAGTCTAAACAAACATGTCTTGATAAAGTCTTTCTCTTTGCATGAGTCTTGCTGAAATAGTAAAGCCTCTTAGAGGTTTTTTTGCCCCACAACTACTGTGCTTATAGTTAGAGCACCAGAATGGAAAGTTGTAAGGGTGGGCAGTAGTGACTCTGACATCAGTTAGACTCTGCAGGTGAAATAGATTACTTAATCTCTTAACCTGATTTATTCTGTTTCTTAACATGACGCAAAATATGCTTAACCTCAGTCTCCTAGCAGTAACTAGGTGGGACTGCTGCTCTTCGCAGTGCCTCGGCCCGCAGCGTCTGTGCGGGGACCTGTGAGCACTTGATCAGACACTATTGCAAGTACTTTGCAAATCCATCTTAATATAGTCTAAATGAATGGCTTAATTTTCATTGGGAGTTACTTGTCCATCTCCCAAATATACTTCCATGGCACATGTGTGATTATTCTGGTTTGATGACACTCACAGGGGTTATACAGTCTAAGAATAAGAACCAGGGCTCTGATCTAACCTTCCCCAGTAAGATACCTTACTCACCCGGAAAGAGCAGTCACAATTATTGTAGTTTTCTTTTGGCACTTTCCATCCAAGTGCAGTGGTGGCTTAGGTTTTGGGCTGTTGTTTTATTTGTTTGGTGGGGGGTTGGTTGGTTTGGTCGGGGTTTTGCTTGTTTATTCATTGGTGTGGGGTTTGGTTGGTTGCTTTTGTTGTGTTTTGTTCCCCCCCTCCCCTTTTTTTTTCTTTTAATTTGACTTAATTCAGATAGTAATGCTGCTCTAAGTTTTTACATCTTCCACTCTTCCTAAATGCATTATTCTGGGGTAGCTTTCATGCAAAGGACTACACAATATTCCACAAGTCATTAACTAGATATACTAGACTACCCGAGAAAGATTTAGAAGCCAGAGTAGGAAGCCCCTGAGATGAGGCAGAGCAAGTGGCCAAGTGACCTTCCTTACAGTGGTCTGATGTAACACGGAAAGAAGCAGAGGAGAAAGTGAGGGCTAACAACACTGGCTGAAGATAGAAAGGGGAAGTAGTCCAGGCAGAGCTGTGTGAACTAGGAGTGACTGGGAAACTGAGGCAAAGACGTGGATTGAGCAGGACTTGCTCCCTAGAGGCAGCAATGTGACTGCTACAGTCGCATTGCCACACTTATTTCAGTGCACTTCAAAATATTGTGCGAGTAGCAGGCACAAGCACAGCAACTGAGGCAATGTGACAATGAGACAAAAATACCTCTCAGCACCCAGCAATCACCAAATGCATAAAATATCCACAGAAACAGCAAATCCTGGCAAGTTAATTAGCAAAATCTGCCAAGATCATTATTTTTGAGAGGAAAAAATTTGATTAGGTGTCACTTGATTGCTGGAAACCTGACTCGAGTACACTATGGAAAATGCTGAGCTCTGCCATTTGTGTATTTCTGCTTATGGAACTGAAATCAATAACTTAATTTTGGCTGTAAACTTGGTTTTATATTGCTTTCCTGAATAGCAGTAATTTCAAGGTGTCTTTCAGTGGCACACTGATTTAAAAACAAAGCAAAACCCCAAACCCTCAAAGGATTGTAGCAGGAATGAATATAATCAATATATATCTAGGATAATTTCTGTGCTTTTAATGATGATCATCTTGGTTTATTTGGGTATTGCTGAGCATAGAATGTGCAGTTGTCTTCTTTTGACTCAACTACTGTTCTATATTCCAGACTGAAACATATGCTCAGGTAGTGCAGAAAATATAAAGAGTAGTTAAGTTTGAAACTCCCTGAAATGCTTACGCTTTTGTGTGGATGTGAAGATCCAGGGATCACTCTGTTAAGAATTGTGTTAAAACCCCCACAACCTGTAAAACAAATATTGGTGAGAAATGCAGTAGTTACCAGAATGCTTATCTTGCTATTACCTTTTAATTTGACAAAACATGAGAGAAAAGGATTCGCAGAAAGATGTTAAAGTCAAATAGAAGACATTCTGTCACACACATCAACACATCAACATAACTTTCCTCCCTCTTTTCACCAGTGCATTTGTCAGGCAAATTCTCCTTCCCCTTCTCTGAAAGGCTCTGCTCAGGGGCCGTCTCCTTTAGACAGGAACTGATATAACAAAGCACTTACATCTTGTGGAAATTTAAGTGTGAGAGTAGTCCTGAGGATTTCAAGCTGAAAACTACCGTTGGTGCCTAAGTGCTTTGCTGCATTCTCCAGCCTGATTTTTAGTAAAACAGAGTCTTAACTGGTGCTTTGCTGCAAGCAAAAAGCACCCAGGAAATTCCACAAGTGAGCCCTTAGAAAAGGATAAGTACACTTGCTTGTTACATGACTCTGTGATTCAAACTGGGTAAGATGGTGACATGGAATCACTTTATTTTTTGAGAGAATGAGTGATAATAGATGATTGAACTTCATTACAAACACATATCTGACAACTGTGTTTTGCATGCCTGTAGAGTTGTCTAAGCATTTGTGTTCATGTGCCACACACTTGCCTGGAAAAGAAACAAAATTAAGAGCAAGCCTACCACAGAGCAGAAGAATGAATGAATATATGAGAGTCACATGTAGTGACTGGAAATGGAAATGAGCTCTGCAGTGTCTTGGGAGACCCTGCAGTTTTTAGCAGTATTTCTGTTGTGGTATTTCTGTGAGTGTGATCTTCTCTAGTCTGTACACTTTTCTCTAGCCTCTACAAATTTATTCTTGTACTTTTCTGCTTGCTTTTTAGCCCTATTTCTCTGCCCATTTGAAACAGACTCAAATACTACAGAAATTTATAGGAAAATTCATTGACTTGTGAAATTATTATTCTCTGTGGCATTCCTTACACCCCCTTGTTAACTGCTTTTTCCAGATTTGCCGAACACCAGAGGAGTACTGTACCTGCTTCAGTGCTACAGCTCCTCTTTTCATCTGTTACTTCACAGTTCTTGAACCCAGCTGAGAGAAGCACAGAAATGTGTAATGCTTCTGCATGATCTCAGCCTCAGCTTTGCTGTGGTCACTGAGACAGGACTGGCACAGCATACAGTGCCATACATCTCTCCTTCCCTGAGCCTGGTTCTCTCATGTGAGAGGCAGCTGATGCATGGGTGGAGACCCTGCTGCAGGGGGTGTTTTTATCACCCCAACAAAGTCAGCAGTGGTCATTATGATTATTAAGAGATTAAAATATTGGCCTAGAAAATGAAACTCTAGGCTTAACTCACTCCTCTGCCCAAAATGTTTCAAGGCCATGTCTCCCAGTATTGTGGCCCTAGACGTCACTGAGCTCCTTGTCAGCCATGAGAATTCTGGTCTCCAGATCCTACCATCAACATCTCTGTTGTGCTTTCCCTCTCTCTGACCCAATGAAACTTCCAATCTAGACTGCACTCTGGCAGAACTCTGGCATGACACCAGAGATGAGGATGAGTGGGATCCCACCATACTGCAGCCTAGCCTAGAGCTAATTGATAAAGCAACTTGCAGATTTTATGCTCATTTCCAAAGAAAGTGTTTTTATGAGTAGGTTGTGCCAAAGATATAACAGTAATCAAAAGAAATGGGAGAAGTGGTGGCATATACTCACATCAGCATTTAAGAGAGCCACAGCCTGTAAGTGAGTATTTGTGCTCTGAAGTCTAAACTCTCTAAAGTGTCTACTGTGTTTTAAATCCTGTCCCTGGTGGCTGACGTATACAAGATGCAGAAGCACTCTGTGCTAGCATCACTGGTGTCCCAAAACCTAAGGATGTTTTTGGATCTCAGCTCCTTCTGAAGCTGTCATCTGTTGTGAAAGAGAAAAATGTGTGTATGTGCAATACCTGTTTTATTCAATAAAAAGGAAAAAGAAAAAAGAAAGGAAGAGGGAAGGTTGGGTGATACCTCACCAAATCAGAAATGTTTCCTTTCTTCCCATTCTTAATCCGCACAAGATTCTCAATTATTCTGAATTATAGTTCAGAATGAAAAAAGCCCTTAGGTTTATAATGTAAAGAATTTGATTTATCTGTTGTCTTTTTCTTCCTTTCCCCAAATTCAAAGGAGAAAACTGTATCTTTAGTTGTAGAGCAGTCATAGGAAACAGCAACTTAATGTTGGTTTCTGAAAAACATTTTCTGCTGAGAAAAGAAGAAAAGGAAAGAGAAAGGGCACGTCTTTGCAGCTGTTCCCACACTTTATCTGCTGCCCTCAAACAGCTTGTGTCACAGTGGGGGAATTCTGAACGAGGCTGAAAAACCCTTAGGAAACACATTAATGAAAACAGGTCATACAAATCATGACCTGAAAGTAGATGTCAAGGTGAGGCATAATTTTTTGGTTGCTGTGGGAGCTCATTCCAATCTGGGAGAGCTCTCCTGTGCACAGGCAGGTGCCCTCCTTGTGGGAAGTGCCTGTGTGCCAGAGGAGCAGATTTGAGGGCAGCCTCACATCAGAGACCAGCCTTCACCTCAGAGCTATAAATGATCTTTAAATACCCTCATCCCAAGCTGGTGAGTGCCCACTGCAGTGGAGTTGTGGGTGCTGGTAGCCAAGACTCCTCACCTGGAGTACCTCTTCCCTTTGGGGAGTCAAGTAGAGCAAAGCCAATGAAGGGAGTCCATTGCTTACCAGAGCATGTCCCTGCATTTGTCCACGGTGATTAATGTTAGGCAGGGTTTATAGAAATGTCAATTGTTGCAGCCTGGCACAAAACCAGAGACAGACTAATGCTTAAAAAGCCCACAGGAGCCTTCTTATATGAGCAAGCTTTTGAGAGTCATCACAAAATGTATTGGGGATATTGTGATGGAATCCCGTTCAGCCTCTTGCCAGTGCATTTCAGAGGGCAGCAGAGAAATCCAGCCTCCTGCTGCCTGTCAAACCAGTCCACCAGAGACTTGGAAAGCAAGGCAAAGTACAGCAGAAGAAACTATACAAGCAGCTGTGTGTCTGTGTGGTTTGGCAATGATATCAAAATGTTCCCAGCATCCTCAAGAAAGTAAAGGGGGAAAGGCTCTGTCTCTGGTGTTTGTGGCATTCTAATAAAGAAGACTGTCATACTCATATAAATCTGCTACCTATATATGTGCATCCAAATAGGAAATGTTGTTTCTTGCTTTTTAATTTTTTTCTGTGTCTTCCTAACTGAAAAATATACATGATACAGGGGAAATATAGAAATCCACAGAAGATCCTGGTTTTAATACTACCTTCTGCACTGATTACAGTTTGCCTTTGTCTGGGTTTGTTCTTCTCTACTGTGTCATAATGCTTTTGTACTTGGCAAAACCCAGCCACTTACCCTGCAAATACTCATAATTCCCAAATTTATTTAAATTCAGATATATTCTCTCCAACTTCCCTGAGATATTCCTGAGAGAATAATGCATTCTCATATCACAACATTTCATGTTATAATATTGTAAGTTACCACAGCAAGGGGGATGAACTTCCCCTACAGTTTGCCTAATTTCTCACATATTTTCTGTGATTAACTCTCCAATAGGGAGATCTTGACAAGACAGCCATGGGTCTCTGATAAAATTTTGCAGGAAAACACTTTGCTGTGGGAAGGGCAAATTCTCAGGATACTTACCTAAAAGAGCCTTCATCTTGATCTCACTTGACAGAAAAGACTGTGCCAAGGATACGTGTCCCTGAGGCACCATGTGGTTTGAAAGCAGGTTTCCTCCATCCTTGCTAGCTCTCTCTCCCTGTGGATTTCAGGCCACTGACCTCAGCAACAGAGAATTTGCTTACTTTGTTCCTCTTTGAAATTGAGTAAAAAAATGTACCTGTAGAAATTCATATTTTCTTGTTTGGGGCAAGGACAATTCTTTCAAGTCTGCCTACAGAGCAGGCAGTGCAATGAGCTCCTGTTGCTGGATGGAATGTTTGTAAAGCAGATGAGGATTGTGGGATATGGATACTAAGTCTGCATCAGGTGCTTATGGAAATGTCCAAGCAAACTCCCCACAATCTGAAATATTGTTTCAGTCAATATTTGCCAAACTTGAATTCATCATTCCTAAGCATACTGCCCTTTATTTGTATCAATTTATAGCCAGCTGACAGACGAATGCCAAGCTGTCTGAATGGAGATCTTTGCTGTAATATAAGCACAAAGGGCAGATCTGCAAACCTGATAGGGGAGCAGATCATCACACCATTCATTGCTTCTGGCTTAGCTACAACTGGCAATGTGAAGAGTTGTTCACCACTGTGATCAGGGGATTCATACCCTGCCACAGGTGGATCACAAAGATTAACACATGGAAAAATCATGATATCCTGCTTTGCGGTCCAGGTTAAAAAGTTTCTTTGTTCTCACAGGACTTAGCACTGCTTTGGGTGTGGAACATCTGGTCTGTAACGACTAGAACACATTCATGTGAAACAGATACAGTGTAAAAAGCAAAAAGGACAAAGCTAATAGCACCGCTTTGCCCAAAGTGCTATGGGTTTCAGTGTTGATCTGCACATCAGCACCTTCTTTCATTACTGACTTACGTACAGGACTGGCAGTCCCAGAAGTCCTGTCATAACAGCATCTGTATTCTTTTCTCAAAACATTCTCCAAGTTAACTTGACTTCATCCCTGTCTCCCCTTTCTCCTTCACCTCTCAAGTGTTCCCTTGCTGTGTGTTTACTGAATTTTTAAGACACTGTAGTTCCTATTGGCCTTTGAGAAAAAAACAAACAAACAAACAAAAGCTTCATCCACCCATGAGTTTGAACAGCCTGAGTCATAAGGACTTCATTTTTAAAGGATGTGATGGTTTTAAAGGGTTTTATTTGTGGGGCTGTTGAAGGTGTGTTTTTTTTTCTTCACCTTCATGAGGCTGTTGCTGTTTTCATGTTTTTAAAATGAATTTTCATTTTCATTTCTATTGCTTGGGGAAAATAAAACTGAGCACCCAGGAAGGTGACTTTCCTCATTCAGATTAGATTGGTAGAGTTTCCCATTAAAAAAAAAAAAAAAAAAAAAAGGATAAAAACCATGAAGTACTTGACAGTGCACCCGTATCAGTCTTCCCAGATCTTAATTTCTGGGAGGACGAGGAGTTTCTCAGTGTCCTTTATCAGACTGTCAGGACATTATTTTCCCTTATAAAGTATAGGTTCTGCTTGCATTTCTGTGGCATCTCTCCATCATTTTCCTCCAGTCCTGGCTGACCGGTGAGGTCCCAGATGACTGGAAATTGGCCAATGTGGTCCCCATCCATAAGAAGGGACGGATGGAGGAACCCGGAAACTACAGGCCAGTCAGCCTGACCTCAGTGCCAGGGAAAGTGATGGAACAGATTATCCTGGCGGCAATAACTGCGCACCTGCAGGATGGCCAAGGGCTCAGGTCCAGCCAACATGGATTCAGGAAGGGCAGGTCCTGCCTCTCCAACCTGATCTCCTTCTATGATCAGGTGACCGGCCTGGTGGATGTGGGGAGGCCTGTGGATGTGGTCTACCTGGGCTTCAGCAAGGCCTTTGACACCGTCCCCCACAGCAAACTGCTGGCTAAGCTGTCAGCTCGTGGCTTGGGCAGAAACACTCTGCGCTGGGTTGGGCACTGGCTGGAGGGCCGGGCCCAGAGAGTGGTGGTCAGTGGTGCCACCTTCAGCTGGAGGCCAGTCACCAGTGGCGTCCCCCAGGGATCAGTGCTGGGCCCCATCCTCTTCAATGTCTTCATTGACGATCTGGATGAGGGCATTGAGACAGTCATCAGCAAGTTTGCAGATGACACCAAGTTAGGAGCAGACGTTGGTCAGTTAGAGGGTGGAAGGGCTCTGCAGAGGGACCTCGATCGGCTCGACAGATGGGCAGAGTCCAATGGCATGAGATTGAACACATCCAAGTGCCGGGTTCTGCACATTGGCCATAACAACCCCAGGCAGCGCTACAGGCTGGGGTCAGAGTGGCTGGAGAGCGGCCAGGCAGAGAGGGACCTGGGGGTGCTGGTTGATGGGAAGCTGAACATGAGCCTGCAGTGTGCCCAGGTGGCCAAGAAGGCCAACTGCCTCCTGGCCTGCATTAGGAATAGTGTGGCCAGCAGGAGCAGGGAGGTCATTGTGCCCCTGTACTCTGCTTTGGTTAGACCACACCTTGAGTACTGTGTCCAGTTCTGGGCCCCTCAGTTTAAGAAGGACATCAAGACCCTTGAACGTGTCCAGAGAAGGGCAACAAGGCTGGGGAGAGGCCTTGAGCACAAGCCCTATGAGGAGAGGCTGAGGGAGCTGGGGTTGTTTAGCCTGGAGAAGAGGAGGCTCAGGGGCGACCTCATTGCTCTCTACAACTACCTGAAGGGTGGTTGTAGCCAGGAAGGGGTTGGCCTCTTCTCCCTAGCAACCAGCACCAGAACAAGGGGACACAGTCTCAAGCTGCACCAGGGGAAGTTTAGGCTGGAGGTGAGGAGAAAGTTCTTCACCGAGAGAGTGATTCGTCATTGGAATGGGCTGCCTGGGGAGGTGGTGGAGTTGCCATCCCTGGAGGCGTTCAGGAGGGGACTGGACGTGGCACTTGGTGCCATGGTCTAGTCGTGAGGTTTGGGGTTACAGGTTGGACTCGATGATCTTCGAGGTCTCTTCCAACCTTAGTAATACTGTGATACTGTGATCTTCGATCCTAAAAACCTGACCACACTTCACCTCCTGTCCATCTGGTCTGTCTTCACCATCTATTGAAGTACAGCTGCCACAGTCTCAGGAACCCAAATTGGAAGTGTGTTTCATTGTGTATAACAACACTGTCCCACAGTGAAGGATGGAAGCACAGTAGAAGCCAACAGAAACAGCAGAAGACCTTCAGGTGAAATTATAGCTAAAAATGAATATTCAACTAATATGATTTTATGAAAATAAATCTCACGTCATCTCATCTCTTAACCATTTTAAGCTTATTTGTATTTGGAAGGTATCTAGTCTAACCTGTCACACCCTATAGCTAGTATTTTTGTAAAAAACAACTGATTTCTAGTTGCTTCTGAATTTGCTTAGGTAGGATATGCTTTCTGAGTCTCAAAGGTGCTCATGTCTTGGACGAAAATCAGTGGGTACTGATGGAGCCCAGGTCACATACTTATCCCACCCAAACACAGGCTTCCTAGAAAGTCATGAATGTCAAATGAATGCTTGTTGCAGAAAATTTTGATCATAACTGCAGTGCCCTGATAACACACAAAGGACACATTGGAAAAATGGTTAGGATCAGACCAGCCTCTTCTAGCTAGTAATGGGGTTCAGGACATGAAATCTATTTGTCTACATGAACCTGGAGCAGGTCCAGAGGAAGGCCACAAAAAAATAGGCTGTTGAGCCTGGAGAAGAGAGGGCTCCAGGAATACCTTATTGAAGCCTTTTGAGACTTAGAGGGAGCCTATAAGATGGGGGCAATCTGTTTGACAGGGCCTGTTGCAGCAGGACAAAGTAATGGTTTTAAACTAAAAGAGGGTAGATTCATACTAGCTGTAAGGAAGACATTTTTTACAATGAGGGTGGTGAAACACAGGAACAGGTTTCCCAGAGAGGTGGTAGATGCTTCATCCCTGAGACATTCAAGGTCACGTTGAACAGTAACTTGAGTAACTTGATCTAATTGATGTTCCTGCTCATTGCAGGGAGAGTTGACCTTTAAAGGTTCCTTCCAAGCCAAACACCATTCTATGGTGACCACAGGCATTCAGAGTTTACAGGTGCTATAAACAATGGCACTTGTAATGGCATAATAGCAAGAGTATTCTGAAACTTCAACAACTGGATGGTCGGTGATATAATTCTGTCTAGCTTCTGCATTGCTGTCTGCAAGAAAGCAGGGCACACTTTTGATGTGTTCATTTTTCTTGGATTGAGGCTATTGTCATGGTGAAGGGAGGAAAATAGAGTAGTGGTGTGCTGATGAGCACAGGCAGGACTTCTTGGCAAACAACCCTCAGAGTAAATGGCTTGTTACATGGAAAGGTTTCAGCCTCAATTAGCTGAAATTGTAGGGAAGAATGTTTAGCTAGTAAAAGAGAGTTCGAACAGAAATTTGAAGTCATTGAAATGTTGTTTGTTTAAGGCAAATGAGAGCAGTAAGGTCATTGCTGTAAATAGCTTTTCACCAAGATTATGCTGATTTAATAACATGCCCACATCTCCATGCTGAAGCCATGTGTGTGGCAGTGTGTGCTCTAGAGTCATTAGCACTGACCATTTTTCTAATTATTCCTGAACATGATTTGTAGGTGAGTGGGTCTGCTGAGAAGGTTTAGTATTCATGGTAGCGTTTTCCTTCCCTACCTTCTAGTCATCTTAAAGGAGTCATTTGGTGATGTCTATCACATACAGTTATGTTGGAAACCCATTAATTAATTGATACTAGTTGCTAGTGGTTATGCATTTAATTGCATTTGAAAGAATATAAAATTGAGTAAATAACTTCAGAGTGTTGAGTCTTATTTGGCAAGCTAATACAGCTCATCCTGCCCAATTACGCTGATAAGATTTTAAACTAATTGAGCTCACGGCGTGCCTCTCCATTACCTGGAATTCAGCAGCATACAGAGAAGACTAAAGGGATTCAGGGGATGGTGTGCTTGTAAAACCAGGAATAGTCACCCCTGGTTCTCATTTAGGCATAAATACACAATAATTCACAACTGAACAATACTTTATATAGAGGTTGCCATAGAGATGAGCATTTTGAGAAGCTTGGGATTATTTTTGCTGGCATTTCAGGTTAAAAATAATGACTCAGATTATTCAGGACCTCATTACACAATGGCAGGAGCATATCCTGCAGTCCAGCTGGGTGCTCACCGTGGCACCAGAGTAGCAGAGAGCTCGCCATACTGGATTAAATAATTTGTTCATTCTAACATGACATTTTGCCTTTTGTACTCATATTCTTGAAGAATGTGGAACGCTTCTGTAATGCCTATTGCCTATTCAATTATGCTGTGTGGTGTGCAGGGAAGAAACATCCTTCCAGAGCCCTGAGGGCAATTAGCTTACACCCAGAAGCATGATATTCAATTATGCTTATTATTGCAGCACTCCAAGCAGCAAGAGATGGCTAATGATTGCATGAAATTATCCAACCTTTAAAAAAAAATCTACTCAAAGTTACCAGAACCTTAGATCACGTGCCATCAAAACCCATATGAGGTCCACTAGCAGCAGTAAAACTGAGGGAATGTGACAAATTCACTTGCAAGGCAAAATCTGTCTCTTTGAGCTTCTTGTTTATATTAATGGAATCAGTCCAGAGGGACATTTTGCAGGATGATGTTCCTCCAGAAGCAAATCTATTACTTTCCTCTATTGAAGCTCTTGGCTTTTCGTTTGCTGTACAGAAATGGTTGTTTTTCACGGAAGGTTTTTGGCTGCTGAACTCTCAGTTGCTGTTGCAGCACTTTGAATTCAGAAGTTGCTGGTGACTATATCCATGGTGTGGTGACATCTTCTGTCAGCGACCAGACTCCCAGAAAATGTTCCCATGATAATGAGGAGGAACTGATAAAATCCTTACATACTGTGAAGGATTGTTTTGGAGGATTAGTTATTTTTCCCTGGATAGGAATAGGATGATAAACTAATTCCAGATTAACTCCTTGGAGAAGAAAACTAAGTTCCTGAGTTGGAACAAACTAGACACTGAATCATAGTATCATAGTATCAGTCAGGGTTGGAAGGGACCACAAGGATCATCTAGTTCCAACCCCCCTGCCATGGGCAGGGACACCCCACACTAGATCAGGCTGGACAGAGCCTCATCCAGCCTGGGCTTAAACACCTCCAGGGATGGGGCCTCAACCACCTCCCTGGGCAACCCATTCCAGGGCTTTACCACTCTCAGGGGGAAGAACTTCCTCCTCACGTCTAGCCTGAATCTCCCCACCTCCGGCTTCATTCCATTCCCCCTAGTCCTATCACTCCCTGAGATCCTGAGAAGTCCCTCCCCAGCCTTCCTGTAGGCCCCCTTCAGATACTGGAAGGCCACAATGAGGTCACCTCGGAGCCTTCTCTTCTCCAGACTGAACAGCCCCAACTCCTTCAGTCTGTCCTCATAGGAGAGGTGCTCCAGCCCTCTGCTCATCCTCGTGGCCCTTCTCTGGACACTTTCCAGCTTGTCAACTGACTTATCTTTCAAAACCTGTCTTTTTAAAAACTTTGCAGTAGAGTTTGCACTTGAACAGCTTCCATTGTCATGGAAAACTGGGGACAAGTATCCCCAGCTCCATATAAATTCTGTAGGAATACAGTATAAAAACATTCTCATTGATCAATAGAGACTGGGTACCATATCAGATTACACAAGAAATGAGGTAATAAATAATGAGTATAAATGGTGTGAGTAGTTCTGTGTGGGACACCTATTTAAACCAGACAGATATCTGGGCTGAAAACTTTATGCCCTTCAGAGAAAGTATAAGGGAGACAATGACAAAATGACTCTGCATTTTTGACAAACAAGTGCTGAACTTCATCAAACTGACATTACAAATGGGCTGCAGGTGAAACTTCACAAAACCTTCAGTCTCTGAAGGACATACACTCTGATTAAGATGTATTGAGTCATTACTTATTCAGTAAGAATAAGTTAAGTTCTTCCTGCTAAAAATTCAAGCAAAAAGCTTTATCTTTAAGGCTTAAAGAAATTAACTTCCTTTTGAGTGTAAAACTGTCTGCTAAAACTTAAGGTGGAGGGATAGGCACCTCTTATGACTGCAGATTGTCCAATTTGTTAGTGTTAGGGTGTCAGCTAAAATGCAGTTTCATAATTTTCACCACTACTGATTGGATCAAATTTATGTTCTGTAAATACTTATCTCTCCACTGATGTCCACGGCACCGCCTCTTTATTTAGGCCTGTTTCACATTGACTAACAAATAATTTCATTTTACAGCCTTTATGGAAAAAAAAGACTATTTAAATAAACGGACAGTAAAAAATGGACTAATTAGAGAGTGTCTCTAAAGTGGGCAGTGGTGTTTTGGGCACAGTCTTGGGGTGACGTAATTTGTATTCTTCAGTGATGCTTATAGCCTCCTCATGGATCACAGTGAGTACACAAAAGCAAAATATCACTTTGCCAAACACATTCGATTGTTACAAAATACTTTTTCCCTAATACCTCTATTTTCCTGGAGCAAGTGATAGGAAAAAGTGAAGCTAATCAAGTAAAACTGCTTGAGGATTAAAATATCAAGGTACGTTATCAATTCAAATATTCTTGAATACCTACAGCTGCAACTGTGTAAACTAGAGAAATGGGTGGGTTTACTTCTCTCATTAATCAGAGGAATAAATTGCATCATGATGTTGATGTTTTCCTGGAGCAGAAAACAAATGATTCTGTGAAAGACATACAGGAAATAACACTGAGCTCCCTCAAGTCTTCTGGCAACTGCTGTCAAGAGCCGCAAACATCAGAGGTAAATGAATAATCACCAGCAGAGCAGAACAGCCATTAGACATAATGATAGAAAACTCCCTTTCACCCTCACAGACATCAACCTTGCTGTGCAATTACAAGTTGGCAGAAGAAAACAATTGGCTTTAAAACAAGATAAAGAGCTATGAAAATAACCTAGCTTTTTGCTTCAAGTAAGTGGACTGTGAGTGAATTCATCTGCTGTGATTGGAAAAGGGAACAAATGAGAGCATATTCTTTGGAACACTTCAAAGAAAATTCAATGTAAGGAAAAAAAACCCACACAACTATTTTTAATTCTTGCATCTCAATAAACTGGTCAAGAACTACCCACAATGTCCAGCTCTTCTGCAAGTCTTTCAAAGCAGAGCTAGCAAGACTTCTCAAGAGAGGCTTTAGATTATGTCTGGAGAGGAATGCAGAAATTCGGGGGTGTGGTGTGTATATGTATGACTAGCTGGTGAAGAGCATGAACAAGGGGAAACACTAAAATTTTGTCTTCTACCATGGTGTATAAATTGCTTTGTTGGAGTGCTATTGACTTCTTATACATCACTCATACCAGAGAAGTCATTTCATGTCCTCTGTGTGGCCCAAAATACTTTAAGCACTATTCAGCTTAGTATTTCACAACAAGCTGGTTTTAGTTTGTGAAGGAAGTTGCCAAAGAACATGGAGGATGTTGTTTGGAGGGCAGGTAGTGACTAAAGAATGGACAATTTAGAAAGAGAGCAAGTGTGCTGTGGACAGAGAACTATTGATCTGCTCAGTGTCACAGAACTGAAAGAAGATAATGTGACTGTTGTGTGATTTCCCTGTGGATGCTTTTCTTACTGTGTGAATCTGGGAGTTTGAGATGCAGAACTGTAGGTTTCATTTTTGCTATTGTTCTGAATTTCTGCTAAATTCTAATTTCCACATCCTCAATTCCTCCAACACCAAATGGATAGATGTATTTAACTGATCACCATCTTTAACTGACTCCAGCTAATTCATGCTGAGAAAACTACAAACCATATATTTTGTCACTGATTGAGAAGACTCAGGGCTGCATATTTCAGGTTGGACTCGATGATCTTTGAGGTCTCTTCCAACCTTGGTGATACTGTGATATTCTCTGTGCTCTTGGATGTTTTATTTTTACACAAAAGAAGATAAACTTTTAACTGAAGCTCTCCCCACAAAAATGAGAGTTTCTGGCATTTTAGAACAGAATAAAATATGTTACGTAGGACCCTTCAGAAACAGTTTCTGATTTTGGCCATTCCAAGCTGAAATGATGGTATTTGCATTATTAGATGTTTTAAGGAAAACTGTAAGATAATTTGAAACTTCAGAGATAAAATTTATCATTATAAAACTCCTGCATGAAAAAAAGTTTCCTAAAGAATAAGTACCAGAGAAGAACAAGTCTGTGGGCTCTCAGATGTTAGACTATTCCATAAATTGCAATGAAAAAGAAGCTATTTTTTAAACATTTTAAATGTGGCCACAACAAACCCATGCAGCACTACAGGCTGGGGACAGGGTGGCTGGAGAGCAGCCAGGTAGAAAGGGACCTGGGGCTAATGGTTGACAGTAGGCTGAACATGAGCCAGGAGTGTGCCCAGGTGGCCAAGAAGGCCAATGGCATCCTGGCCTGCATCAGAAATAGTGTGGCCAGCAGGAGCAGGGAAGTCATTCTGCTCCTGTACTCAGCACTGGTGAGTCCACACCTTGCGTACTGTGTCCAGTTCTGGGCCCCTCAATTTAAGAAGGATATAGAGACACTTGAACTTGTCCAGCCAGGGAAGGGCAATGAGGCACTAAGAAGAGAGGATGAGGGAGCTGGGGTTGTTTAGCCTGGAGAAGAGGGGAATCCTTATTGCTTTCTACGAATACCTGAAAGGAAGTTGTAGCCAGGTTGGTCTCTTCTCCCAGGCAACCAATGACAGAATGAGAGGACACAGTCTCAAGCTGCACCAGGGGAAGTTTAGGCTAGAGGTGAGGAGAAAGTTCTTCACAGAAAGAGTAATTGGCCAGTGGAATGGGCTGCTCAGGGAGGTGGTGGAGTCACCATCACTGGAGGTGTTCATAAAAGGATTGGATATGGCACTTGAAGCCATGGTTGAGTTGTCATAAGATGTTAAGTATTATGTAACAGGTTGGACTTGATCTCTGATGTCTTTTCCAACCTGGTCGATTCTATGATTCTATTTTGATCCTCCTTGCTTATTTTAAGCTGCATGCTAATCTTTCTTAAACAGAAAACTTACCATATCATAGAGATAGAAAACATTTGTTCCATGTTGAAACACATCATACAGGGTTTCAGTTCAGAGATAATATTTTTCATCTCAGTTTCAGGAAAAAAAAAAAGTTAGTTCTTGTCTGCTACAGGATTGTCTTATTACTAATAAATTAATTCTTTTGGAACTCAGAGCATTGTACTGTGTTGAAGGTTTAGTTTCGGGTCTATCATAAAATGATTGGTTGACCAGAGTTTTTTCAGTCACTAGTTGCATAGTAATGTATTACTAATGTAGGACATTTGCACAGCTGCACGTCCTAGGAAGTCAACAAGATAGTGTACATAAATGAAGTGAAATATGACACTTGGTTATGTGCAATGGCTTTTTAGGTAATCACCTTCAAGGTTATCTAAGGCTTTAGGTGATTTTACAGTAACCTAAAAATTGTGTTCAAAAGAAGTGTCTGTGTGACACAGATGAAATGAAAAAAATGTAAGAAGTATTTCTGAAGCACTGACAGAACAGACTAAAAACAAACCAAACTTGTTACAGGCAACTGAGTGAAAAATAATCATGCCTGAAATGGTTTTATGTGTTGAATTACATCTTTACCTGATGTTTCTGATGGCTTTGCTAACAAAAAGCTGTTGCCTATCAGGAAAGGGGTCATTTTCATTTCCATTTCATGTCTAAACAGATCGAAACATGGTCTTTGCTAAATGTATGCAATAAGAAGCTGCCAGAGGGAGTGCTGACAAATGTTTTTTGAAGCACTGTCAGTCCTGGTGTGAATGGAATATCTGTGTATCTTCATCTTGATTATGCAAGGTAAAAAACTGATTTATGAATTTCTAAATTATGTATGTGGTTTTATATATGTATATATGCATGATGTAATGTGCATTTGGCCCTTTTGATTAGCTGGACTGTGCTGTCACCCTGGGCACCAGTGCCTGCAAAAGGTGGTAGTTTGTTCCCAGGCTCTGAACAGCCCTAAAGTTATACTTAAGAACTTTTCTGAAAACCATGGTGTGTTGGTTCCTTCAAAGGTCAGTTTCCCTGAGAATGAATATTCCATACATAATACACAATCCCTGTGAATGAATGGGAGTAGAGTTGCATATTTTGCCCAGAGGTGTACATGAAATTAAAGAACAATGTCAAAATAATTAAGACATCCTGAGGAGATACATGTGTACAGCTGTATTTCTGATTATCTACTTTTGTAATCTCCAACTCTGTTTTCCTAAGGAAAGCTCTTAATCAATACATTCTCTCTTTTCTGCATCCTGCTTGAGCCCTGGATGGAATATAGTTTGATCATTTTCCTTATGAATTTCTTGGGTTGCTCACCTTAGTATTTGAACGCGTCATATACTTATGGTCATAACAACTGGGCAAAACTGACTGCTGTTTTCATCCTCCATTTACAACCTGGATACTGAAGTAAAAGGTAGTTTAAGTCAAATTTGCCAGGGCAGCTAGCAACCATGTAAGGCCTTAGCAATGAAGGGCCCCAGAGACACCTGGGAACAAGTTTTCAAGAGTCTTTAGCGCTCTTTGTTTGCTACCCCTCCTGCTGCTGTGCAGCAGCATTACCCACTCCTGTCATCTTTCACATATTGCTTTGTTTCCTGGCTGCTGCAAGAATTTCCTTCCTAATTTTAAGCTGACTGCAAAGGATGCAGTTTGATAACTTCACGTAAATTAAAGTGCTGCTTAGTCCAGGCAATTCTACTGACTCCAGTAATAGTATTGGATTTCATATTTTAATAAACAGGAAAAATAATAAAGAAAGGAATCAGAAGTGTATTTTGTGTTGCAGCTTGGATGTGAAACAACTGTGCATTTTCTAGTAGACAACTCATATTATATTGACTATTAAAACAAATATATCAGATGAAAAGACCTGCACAGGGACTCATATTTGCAGGCAATAAATCAAAGCAGGGACTAAAGAACTGTGCATTCCTGTTTCAAGAAAACACAATGATCATGCAGTCTCAGAGCTTGCTGTTGCATTAAACCCACAAGTTCTGTAAGAATAAGGCATTTCTTGGTTCCAGAATTAATTCTTTTGGTCTTGCTATTTATTTGCATATTTTATGTGCTGAGCTGGGCAGACAGTAAGGGAATGATGAACCAGGAAGGATTTGCCAGCAGGAGCCTTCTGAAGATCAGTTGCTCTACTATTTGGATGTGACACTTCAAGAGCGTAAAGCTTTGGTGTCTTGCTTGACTGGCTATATCCTAAATGAAGGATTGGATACAAACTCTGCAACAGAAACTTGAAATAGGTGGAAAGGGAAGGTCCATGTCTTATTTGACCTGTTTTTTATAAATTCTTCCTAAGCATTTTCTATTTCTCACTGCTAGAGTTGGGGTAATTCACTAAGTGGATTCTTCATCATATAATGAATTAAGAAAGAGGTGAGGTCCAAGTCTTATTTTTAGCTCATCCTAAACTCAAAAGTTACTTCAATCTTTTTATAGCTAAATTAAAAATATTAAAGCAAGTTTCCATATCCCTTATAGCCAAAGTTTTAAATATTTCACCAAAACTACTTGAGTCCAGCGTTAGACCTTTTGACAAGTGTGAAAAGGCATTGACAATGTAATGGCAGAACTGTGTGCCACAATGTCCTTAAGTAACAAAAGGGATTTTGCTTCCCTCCAGACTTGCATGATTGAGTTAAAATTTAATAGGAAATATCTGTCTCATGCTTCAAGACACAGAATTTTTTGTGGCCAACTATGGCTAATGACCGCAGTGATCAAGACAGAATTCTCTATTGAATATGCATCTGTTCTGATGTTCTGCACTGCTAGAAGGGGAAAATTTCTCCTTTTAAACTTTCCTCCTTTTAAACTTTTCTCCTTATAAACTTTTCAGTAGTGTGTCAATGTCTTGGATATCTCAGTGTTAGGTAAAAATGTTTTGCTGTTGTTGTTTTCTAGTCAGGTAGCCCTAGAAGAGAATTGGTTTGGCTGCATTTTAAGAGCTTTGATCAGGTAGGGATCCTAACTTTTTATCTCCATAACTGTAACTCCAGAAAGACCTAGTGTTTTCATTTTTAATGACCATGTAAAATTCAGTGCTGTATGCAACTCAGCCCTGTGAATTTACACTCAGTTCAAATATTTCTCCTTTTTAAAAAAGCAGCTGCAGGTAGGTAAACAGTTCAACATTCAAATGAGAGAAAAGTATCTATTGCTTCCAAGAAAAAAATAAAGTGATTAGCAGGAGGAAATGAGAAAAGGAGGAAGAGAAGGTGAAGAAAGGTTGTTGCATGAAATGGCACTACTTGAAGAGAAGATATAGCAGAATTGCTCTAGGGCTTTATGGGGTTTAGTAGTTTATCATTAGACTGTTCAGGGCTTAAGTCTGCATATTGCTAGGACAGGCTCCTGCCTTAACTACCTTGGCCTGTATTTATGCTCCAGACAGAAGCCTTGGTATGCTCTCTCAGAATCTTTCTGCTTGATGCCAAATAAGATAGCTTGTGTTTCCCTTTGCAGGCCAAGATTAGCCATCCAAAGTCAACATCAGCCTCTGGCATGTGGTAATGCATCATTATGAGGGTTGTTAAACTGCCCATGGAGCTGGCAGCAAGATAGTCATAGCTCCTGATATTATCCAAAGCTATAGAAATATTTTTTCCACTCTAGGAATAAACCATCTGGCTATACACTTTCCCCTCAAACATGGGGAATCCTAGACCAGCTTTGGTGGAAACTACTTTAGAGGAGACATGGCTGAACTTGGCATCTTTGCAATCTTGGGTACTTCCAGATAACATTTGATCTTGATACTTCATGATACATCTTATCCCAGGTGCTGCGTGAGCCTACCAGGGGTAAGGCTATGCTTGACCTCCTCTTCACCAACAGGGAAGGGCTGGTGGGTGATGTGGTGGTCGGAGGGTGTTTAGGCACCAGTGACCACGAGATAATTGAGTTTTCAGTATTCAGCCAAGCCAAGAGGAGGAACAAGAAGACCTCCACTCTGGACTTCCGGAGGGCGGACTTCAGGCTACTCAAGGAACTAACTCAGAAGGTTCCTTGGGAAACAGCCCTTAAAAACAAAGGGGTTCAGGAGAGCTGGACCTACTTCAAGAAAGAACTCTCGAAGGCGCAGGAACAGGCTGTGCCAGTGTGCTGGAAGATGAGCCGCCGGGGCAGACGGCCAGCCTGGTTGGGTAATGAACTTCTAAAGGAACTAAGGGAAAAAAAGAGGGTGTATTATCTTTGGAAAAAAGGGGAGGCAACCCATGGAATGTTTAGGGATGTTGCTAGGTCTTGTAGGAAGAAAATTAGGGAGGCAAAAGCACATTTGGAGCTCAGACTGGCCTCTGCTGTGAAGGACAACAAAAAGTCCTTCTATAAATATATTAATAGCAAGAGGAAGGGCAAGGAGAAGCTCCACTCCTTGGTGGGCATGGAGGGGAATATTGTAACAAAGGATGAGGAAAAGGCAGAGGTGCTTAACACCTTCTTTACCTCAATTTTTACTAGCAGGACAGAATGGCTTCCAGACAGCTGGCCTGCAGAGCTGGCAGAAGGAGCCAGGGAGCAGCATAGTTTTCCCCTGTTCCAGGATGGGATAGTTAGAGATCTTCTCAGCCGCTTGGACCCCCACAAGTCCATGGGACCGGATGGGATCCATCCTAGGGTGCTGAGGGAGCTGGCGGATGAGCTGTCCAGGTCGCTCTCCATCATTTTTCAGCAGTCCTGGCTCACTGGAGAGGTCCCAGAAGACTGGAAGCTGGCCAACGTGGTGCCCATCCATAAGAAGGGCCAGTTGGAAGAGCCGGGGAATTATAGGCCTGTCAGCCTGACCTCAGTGCCAGGCAAGATTATGGAACAGGTCATCTTGAGTGCGATCACACAGCACTTACAGGATGGCCAGGGGCTCAGGCCCAGCCAGCATGGATTTAGGAGGGGCAGGTCCTGTCTGACCAACCTGATCTCCTTCTATGATCAGGTGACCCGCCTGGTGGACGTGGGGAGGCCTGTGGATGTGGTCTACCTGGACCTCAGCAAGGCCTTTGACACCGTCCCCACAGCAAACTCCTGGCCAAGCTGGCAGCCCATGGCTTGGACAGGAGCACACTGCGTTGGGTTAGGAACTGGCTGGAGGGCCGAGCCCAGAGAGTGGTGGTGAATGGTGCCACATCCAGCTGGCGGCCTGTCACTAGTGGTGTGCCCCAAGGATCAGTGCTGGGCCCCATGCTTTTCAACATCTTTATTGATGATCTGGATGAGGGCATTGAGTCCATCATCAGTAAATTTGCAGATGACACCAAGCTGGGGGCAGGAGTTGATCTGCTGGAGGGCAGAGAGGCTTTGCAGAGGGACCTCGACAGGCTGGACAGATGGGCAGAGTCCAATGGCATGAGATTGAACACATCCAAGTGCCGGGTTCTGCACATTGGCCGTAACAACCCCAGGCAGCGCTACAGGCTGGGGTCAGAGTGGCTGGAGAGCGGCCAGGCAGAGAGGGACCTGGGGGTGCTGGTTGATGGGAAGCTGAACATGAGCCAGCAGTGTGCCCAGGCAGCCAAGAGGGCCAACTGCATCCTGGCCTGCATTAGGAATAGTATGGCCAGCAGGAGCAGGGAGGTCATTGTGCCCCTGTACTCTGCTTTGGTTAGACCACACCTTGAGTACTGTGTCCAGTTCTGGGCCCCTCAGTTTAAGAAGGACATTGAGACACTTGAACGTGTCCAGAGAAGGGCAACAAGGCTGGGGAGAGGCCTTGAGCACAAGCCCTATGAGGAGAGGCTGAGGGAGCTGGGGCTGTTTAGCCTGGAGAAGAGGAGGCTCAGGGGCGACCTCATTGCTCTCTACAACTACCTGAAGGGTGGTTGTAGCCAGGAAGGGGTTGGCCTCTTCTCCCTAGCAACCAGCACCAGAACAAGGGGACACAGTCTCAAGCTGCACCAGGGGAAGTTTAGGCTGGAGGTGAGGAGAAAGTTCTTCACCAAGAGAGTGATTCGTCATTGGAATGGGCTGCCTGGGGAGGTGGTGGAGTCTCCGTCCCTGGAGGCGTTCAGGAGGGGACTGGATGTGGCACTTGGTGCCATGGTCTAGTTGTGAGGTTATGGTTACAGGTTGGACTCGATGATCTTCAAGGTCTCTTCCAACCTTGGTAATTCTATTCTATTCTATTCTATTCTATTCTATTCTATTCTTCTATTCTATTCTATTCTATTCTATTCTATTCTATTCTATTCTATGAAATTAATTTTGCTGGGAGACTTCACAGGAGTGCAAGGTTAGACTTCGATCTTGCTTTTCTAAGGTCACATAGACGACTAACATCACACATTAAAACATCACTTTTGTATCTCTGGTTAAGGAAAAAACATCTTGATTATTTCCAGTTATAATATATAGTAATCTATACACTAATATATATTATTTAAATGCTGCATCTATTTATATTTGGAAGATGATGCTAGCAACAGGAATGTCTAGAACTAAAAGAAAAATGATGAAGGGAAATCATACTAAAAATGTAAATCTCATTCCTTCAGGAAAAAGCTTGGTTTGCAAATGTGGGTACTACATAAACTGATGCAAATATTTACCATTTAAATGTGCTATTCTCATAATTCTACATCACCCTGTTCTTAATGCAAAATCACCTTAAATTCTGATAAAAACAATGCCAAATTAACCATGTAATAAATATGTTGGAGAGCATGGTTAAGAAGGTTTTTAATAGCATCCATCACTTATTAAAAAGTCCTATTATACCACAGAAATGCATCATATTCTGAGTTGCATAAGCTCAGTGTGGAATAAGAGACAACAGTGAATATCAATGAGGCTGTTGAAGAAGCCCTTGCACGAACAGTTGTTACATATAAATCTGGGGTCACATTTCAGTAGCAATACAACACAATAATACAATACACCAGGTTGGAAGAGACCTTCAAGATCATCGCGTCCAACCCATCAACCAATCCAACCCACCCAACAACTAAAACATGCAACCAAGCACCCCATCAAGTCTCCTCCTGAACACCTCCAATGAAGGTGACTCCACCACCTCCATGGGTAGCCGATTCCAATGGGCAATCACTCTCTCTGTGTAGAACTTCTTCCTAACATCCAGCCTAAACCTGCCCTGGCGCAGCCTGAGACTGTGTCCTCTTGTTCTGGTGCTGGCTGCCTGGGAGAAGAGGCCAACCTCTGCCTGGCTACAACCTCCCTTCAGGTAGTTGTAGAGAGCAATAAGGTCACCCCTCAGTCTCCTCTTCTCCAGGCTAAGCAACCCCAGCTCCCTCAGCCTTTCCTCATAGGGCTTGTGTTCCAAACCCCTCACCAGCTTTGTTGCCCTCCTCTGGACACGCTCCAGCAAGACAACATCCTTCCTAAACTGAGGGGCCCAGAACTGGACATAGTACTCAAGGTGTGGCCTAACCAGTGCAGTGTACAGGGGCAGAATGACCTCTCTGCTCCTGCTGGTCACACTGTTCCTGATGCAGGCCAGGATGCCATTGGCCTTCTTAGCACAAACAAGATGATCAGGAAGAAAAGGTTGCCTTTTCAGGCATAAAGACAGACATGAGATGTAACATTGAAGTTAGAAATATGTCTATGTCTTTTGCCTGTTAATCATTCAATTTTTAGTTCAGTCATTTAGTGGCTTGTTGAAACCTGTCCTCAGTTATTAAAGAATCTCTGTTTGAAGATGTTTTAACAGCCCAAGGGCTTGCCTTAAATACATACTTAATAAAATTGAAACAGAATATCTGCAACCCACCCTTTTCATACTTAACGTGTACAAAGCACCACTTAAGTAAAAAGAAGCAAAGGGCTGAAGGGTGCTAATGGATCCTTTTGCTGCCATTGCTCTCTGTTTTACACCTATATCAGCCGCATTATGCTTGCTTGCTTGCTCTGCAATATGCCAGAAAGCCATTTCAAAAACCTTGGAGAGAGTATATTTTTGCTATAAAGATCAGGACAGGAATCTGGTGACTGCAGAGGCTTAAGAGGGATGCAGAAACCAGCATTTCTGTGTTCACATTCCAAATGAACAGTGCTTGCTCATGCAGTTGGCAGACTGTGGTCCTGTAGAAAGAAAATGATACATTCTGCTGCCCTCCGTATGGTTCTCTCCAAGAGCGATGTTAAGTAAAGCTTTATACTGCTTCATGCAGCAGTAAATCCACAGCCATCTGCACAATGATAGCTGATATGCAAAGTGAGGATAGCACACACCAAAACTGGGAATGGTGAGATCAATCTGCTCGAATGTGTCCCAGGTCAGCAGATGGGGAACACTTTGGACCCTTTGGACCAGTTAAAAGATGTCACATAGAAAGCCATTGACAAGGTTGGGAACAGCACACAAGTGATTTACTGAGCTTTCATCCCTTGAAGCAATGTTCCCTGTGTTCAAATTAAAGATTGCTTCTCAGGACATGATAGAGATAGATTCGTACCTTTTTCCATTTTGCACCTAGGTAAGACTTCATGCCGTTGCCTTAAATGCTGTAGTTTTCAGACAATGGAACAAGCACTGAGAGAAAATGGGCCCATTATCCCTTTGTTCACAGATGCACCTCAAAAATGCCCAGTCAGGAGGGATTTTCTGTGGCTTCAGAGTTACATAGAAAAATGAATTAAACTAGGTCCTGTAAGGGCTATGAACTTAGATATATTCTTGAAGAATTCAGGGTTTCTCTGTGGGTAATAGGGGTACAAAGGTATGATGCAAACTGCAATCGTGGCAAATTTAGCTTTTATATTTGACATATCTGTGGTGTATTACCAAAGCAGTGATATCACTCAGCCCTGAAGTGGGGTGGCACTGTGCCTAGAAGATACATTCTCTGTGTTCCAGTCTTGCCATTGAGTCTATGTTCAACAGTGACTTATTTTCCTCACAATTTAGCAGGCAAACATTAAAATTTGTCTAAGTTCTTATTGTTTCATGATCTTATCTTTGATTCTTGATATCATTTGCCTTTTCTTTCCCTGCCTTGTATATCTTACTTTCCTTTTCATAGTTCTCTTCTTATCTTCTCCCCTACTAAAGCTCCTGCTACAAGGTTTTTCAACACTACTTTGTCAGTACAATAACTAAGGGAGAAAAATATACTTTCTGGTCATTTTCAGGTGTTTGGCTATTTGTTTGCCCCCTTTTTTTTTTTTTTTTTTTTTTTTTTTTTTTTTTTTTTGGTTTATTTTTCTTTCTTTCCCTGAATCACTTTAACAATGGAAACTAGCGTAACAATGTTATGTACTTCTATTGAACCACAGGAGGAAGATACTATTTTTTCTGAGTTCTATCCAATGGCTCTTTTTCATAGGTAACTGTGGTCTCCCACTACACAGCAGCTCTGATAGCACTTGTATATCTGGGTGTGGCAATCCATCTGTCACAGGAGTGCTGTAGCCAGGACAGTCTTAAGACATAAGTAAGAAGAGTTATATAAGAAGTTCTTGTGAGGGGGGCAGCTGAAATAATTGGATAAAGCAGACAAACTTTGAAGAACAGAAATAGTTCTTCACAAAGGTTGATATGCCCCAAAAATTGATTAATTTCTTTTTCTTTTTGCACCAGTTATTTTACTGAAAGTCACTGCCTCACTCTGCAAGCTTTTTCTTGTTGAAGCAATCTCTGCAGAAATCAGACTTCAGGGGTATTTTGAAAAAACTATCCTGTTGCTATAACAATCCTACCTTAATGCTTCACCCAGTCTGGATATTCACAGAATAAAATGGAGTGATATTTCCAATTGTTTCCTCTCCCAGTATTGTGTTTGCAATGCGGCCTCAAGAGAAACTCGTAACTTACCTAGCTGTTCTGGACTGGGTTGAACAGGTTTCCACCATTCCAGTCAGCAGTATAGCAGCAGTAGGAGGCAGAAATGAACAGAGATTGCAAATGGTGAAAACCCCATTTATCAGTTCTAGTCATTTGACCCAGCTTGTGGAAATACTACACTCTGACTCTAGGTAGCAAATATGAAAAATTGTACTCAGATTGCTTTCTTCCCAAGGCCAGTAAGCACTCTCTGCTCTACACTGAAATCCTGAAGGTTTAGTAACCTATATGATCCCATGTGATACCATGCTTTGGGTGACGGTGGTTTGGTATGAAAATAAAGGAGTGCTTCTTTTGCTGCCTGCTCCCTTCACTTACATCTTCCTTCACTTCTCGGCTATATGTCGTTGAAAAGGCTGAGAGAAAGAATTGAGTTTCAGGAAGGAGGTGATATCTTTTTACTCTGGAGAGACAAACAAATCTTAGGATGTTATTTCCTGAATGTAAACCTCCAGTTATTTGGAAGAACTGCCACAGTATGTGAATAATCTCTTTCATAAGCCAGCATTATCTCAGAAAGCACGCCTTCCTGAAGCTATGAAATATTTTTTTATGTTCCTAATTCTGGAAAAAACATCCCCTGAAGAGAGTATCTCTATATTAAGGTAAGCTTGTAAATTTAAAAAGCAAATAAGGTTTGAGTTTGGAATATAATTGCCAAATGTCCACACTAAATCTGATAACTTGACACAATCGGGGGCTCTAGGAAGGGAATGATAGTGCATAGCTGACAATGGTTTAAAATGTATTGTGAGTGCAACTGAACTTTGCACAGAGGTATATTTGCCATCTCTGCATGTCTATGTATAATCTGTCTTTCACAACACGGAATCAAGGTTCTGCCTACCTATAATAATTAAAGATCTGATGGCAGTTTCTACAATTTTGGTTTTAGCCTTTGTGTTCTGGCTGGGCTCCACTTTAGCTAATCTAACCTGACCGATAGTTTCAGCCACTTGCCCAGACCGCTGGCTCTGTGGTATAGTGAGACAGCCCATGGCATTGCTCTGACCTCCAACAGCAGCCCCAAGATCAGGGTGCTTTACTGTCTCGTAGGAAGGTGTGGGTGTGCAAATGGCCAGAAAGGTACTTCTATCTCAATTTCCTTTTGTTGTTCATCAAGAAACAACTTCTGCCTTTGATAATAGCTATGGTATAGTTAGTGAGGAGGACGGAGGGCAGAGGATATCAAGATACTAACTGGGTTCTGGTTAATGATATGATAAATAGGAATAGTAATCTGTGGAAAAAAGTGAGGTGAATCAACCTATTGCTGTCAAGAGGTGAATAGTTCTTACCCTGAAGGTGTCATCACTAACATAGGCATTGAGAGCAATGCAGAGATGTTGATTGGGAAAAAATGTTCTTTGTGTTTGGTCTTGTCCGTTATTGCTTTGCGATTTTGTTTGTGACACTGAGTCACAGACAAACACCACGGTATTTGGACACTACATGCTCAAAGAATAGGTTATTACAATTTAATCAATGGGGTGGGGTAAGGTCTGGGCTGCTGGCATGGTTCCAACATAATTTAATTTTTACCCAATATTTTTTTTGTTAAGCAGCTTGCACGCTTTCAGACTTCTCAGCAGCTGCCACCAGTCATGGCTGACACAACTGTCCCAAAGGCTGCAGGTGTTGCCTTGACTAGGTCAGTCAGAAGTCCCACTGCATAAATGAACCTGGAGACTTTAAGAGATCCTGGAGTGGCAAGAAACCCACATGGAGACACTCATATCTAGTAAGTAGTTCCTATTAGCAAACCACTTTGTGTTTATCTCCATGTCTTTTTTTCTCCTTTCTTTCCAAAGCTGTTGTAAAGCCATGTTACTGAAGTCAAATAATGATATTTGTTTGGATTATTTTTTGAGAAGTTTTCTGATATTGTGTCCCAATTCCTTGTCATTGTAAGCAGTTTCCATTTATAAAGTACCTATTTGATTTGGGTGATTTATCCATAATAGCCCACAAATACACCTACATCATATACCAGACCTTATTTCTAGTGTGAAGCCTGCTGCCACTTCCTACCTTCTCACTCATTTGTAATCTTCCTCAAGTATTATCTCTGCTGCAGGGGACTAGCTTTAATTTTCATATCCTCATTCCCATTCTATATATTGCCTTTTCCATCAGTGCATCCATCTTTATTGAAAATCTGGGTAAATTGTTCCTCTATTTTTGGGATCACATCTAAATGATCTTTAATCATCAGGACTAGTGGGCAAACTTTGTTTCTTGTTTCCTCCTACTGTATACTTCTGAAGGGCATTTTGTTGTTTGTTATTTTTATCCCTTGCAGAACCTAGCTCAGATCAATTTTTGACAGTTCCTAATTTTTTGCCCTTGCATTTCTTAACCTATGAAATCTGGGTTTACTTACTGATCTGTCCTTTTGCCTTGTTAGCTCTTGTAAGCTTTTTGTTTACATCCTTTTTTTAATATATAATTTTTTTCAATATCCTTTTAATGGTGGATATTTATTTGCATAAATATGGAACTAATTTCCATTATTATTTTTTATTCTTGTTGGGGGTAAAGATTTCTTTTAGCTTTTTAGACATTAGAAAATTCTTTTCTCCTTCCACAGGTCAAGATGCTGTATCATCTCAGTCCAACCAAATTTACTAGTCCATTTCCTTGTCCAAATTTGCTTTTCTGAAATACAAATCCTTATCTAAAGACCTACTTTCATTTATTTTTTGATTGTAAATATAAGCCAAATCAATTTGTGATCAGTCTGCAGTTACTTTCTATTATTCTGTTCCATTAACCATTTCTCTTTTAATGCTCTTTTCACTTACTGAAATCTTACAATGTACCATGTAACTGTATGATGAAGAAATATGTTGGCTAATAGACCCATGAATACCTTGTCATTACTGATTTTGATAGCATTTGTTCTTCAGCCAGTATTTTAGAAACCCAGCCTTCTCATAACACTCCATGTGCTTGCAGTATTCCTCTCTGAAATGGAATTAGAGCCTCCAGTCAGACAATCTGAAAATGCAACCTCTCCACTTATATGAAAAGTTAACCAAAGCCTTGCAGAAACACCATATCTCCGGAAATACTTCTTCTGCTTCCAGTGACCTTACCTACACATCATCCTGTAGTACCAAATGTACACCTGGACTGTGCGTGTTATTAAAGCTATAAAACATACTTCCTTAGAAACCTGCAGAAGGTTTTCTTCCAAGAAGATATTTCATCTGTAGCAGAAGGAAATTTCATTTATAGCAGATGCAAGGTGTTGAATTGATAGAAAACAGACAACACACTGCCTGGGAGGAGGAGAGTTGCATCAGCAATATCAGGGTCTGGTAGTCTTTGTTAATACTCATGTGCGGGTGATTTATGCAACACGTTACAATTAAAGAAACATGCCAAATTGTGCTGTGTTTTTAGACACTGTGAAAACTCACACTGTTCAACAGACAGCATCGTAATTCATTTTGTAATTCTGGCAGCGCTGCTATCCATCATAGGCTTAAACATACAAGGCTGGTTAATAACCTTTTAAATGGACAAATGCTGGCAGATCTAGCTAGATCTGTCTCTGTGAGCTCTGCAGAGAGTTTTTTGGGAGGAGGAGCTCATGTAGGCCCCAGGTCTGGGATGAACCATGACCTTGCTCATCAATTGTGGGGAATTGCTGTGGGTATGTGCAGCCAAACATTCAAGCCAGATACATTGCTCATGCCTTGATTGGTTTAACTTTCCCATAGGTATTTAACTGTGGAACTGAAGATTGTATAAGCAACTTACAGCAAAACAAAGTTATGGATTTTTCAGCACATACTTGTCAGTTAATTGAGTCAGTGTTCTGAAAACATGACTAAAAATAATGGCACAGAAAGAGCTTACTTGAAATGTTGATTAATGCATACACATTTAAGATAATTCTGACTGGATGTTTTTTAGGATTGTAAAAATCTTAAAGTATTTTAAGAAACCCTTTCAGCATAGTATTAAAAGTTTCTGTTGTTTGGTTTTCTTCAAGGTGACAAATTAGAATCCTATAAGTATAGAAAGCCCAGACAACTAATTTTAGGCATGTGAAGACTGCGAAATCTTCCTATGCAAAAGATAGATTTTGAAACAAACTTCATGCATTTTAGTGTAGGAGAAGCTAAATAAGTTGCAAAACTTCAGAGCAGGGTGATAGAAACCTGGCAAAATTCTATCTTTGTGGCCTTGAGGAGAATTTTGTCATTGTGTTGAATAAAAAGAAGCTCAATTAAGCAAATCCAAAATAAAAACACCATTTTACAGCTACCAAAATATCCCCAGAAATGTGCCATCTTTAAGTGTGAAAAAGATTAGAACCCTTTTTGGCCAGGAGGATGAGACAATCCTACTCTTTTTGTGCAGCCATGATGTAGTTAACATAATCTGTTACAGGCATTTTGCAGCATCTAACCTATGATATTAAAAGCTTAAAATTACATTTTGTATGGTATAAGTCCTGTCTGTCTTTGCCATAATCACTCTACTCAGAGCCATAATTTCTTTCTGATGTTTGACACACTCCAGGAAGACCTGGAGATTGCTAGCAAGAGCCTTATGAAGTTCAATAGGGAAAAGTGTAGGATCCCAGGAGTGCATCTCAGACTGGGATCCATGTGGCTGGAGGGCAACCCTGTGGAGTCTTGGAGAATAAAATATTCAGCATGAGTGAACAGTGGGCTGCAGCAGCAAAGACCCACAGGATGCTGGGTTGCATCAATATGTGCATCAACAACAGAGATAAAGAAATGGT
Source organism: Picus viridis (assembly GCA_033816785.1). Classification (NCBI taxonomy): domain Eukaryota; kingdom Metazoa; phylum Chordata; class Aves; order Piciformes; family Picidae; genus Picus; species Picus viridis. Next base: position 27,728,241 of record CM066578.1, on the reverse strand, counting down.
TACAATCTGTTCAGTGCTTGTCAGACCACACCTGGAGTATTGCGTGCAGTGTTGATCTCCAATATACAAAAAATGTGAAGAGAAGCCTTAGGAGTGACCTTACTACCATGTTCCAGTACATAAAGGGTGGCTACCTTATTTACAAGGAGTCACACCAAAAAGACAAATGCTAATGGGTGTAAATTACTTCTGGGGAGATTCTGATTGGACTCCAGAAGAAAATTTTTCACCATGACATCATCTAGATATTGGAATAATCTCCCAAGAGAAGTAGTGGATTCTTCTACATTGGTCAGTTTTAAGACTAAGCTGACAGGATGCTGGGCCATCTTATTTAAACTTTACTATTTCTTAGAAAGGCTGGATCCATGAGGTCCTTTCCAGCCTGTCATTCTATGATTCTATGATACTTTATTTCCTTGTAATTTTTACACTGAGAATGTATTTTCTAAGAAAGAATACATATCTGAGACTACAAAGTGAAGTAAGTGTCATGCAGCAATATTATTGTTAAAATACAGTAACTGGAGATATATTTCCATGAGAGGCAGAACTATGGGTTCATCAGGGCTTGCATTAGTCTTTTTCCTCTGGCTCTTATTGTGGCCAAGTGATCCTGGCTGCCCTGTTCACAAATTCTAGCCAGGCTTCTCATCTGCACTCCTGAAAAGAACCTGTGTTGTTATAGACTGTCTCAAGAGCATTCTGATGCTTCAGGGGAAACTTTCACCTCTTCTAATCTATTATATCTCAGAAACATCTGCAAGAGCTTTCAATGACAAGAAAAGTTAAAGCAGTTACTGTGTTGCACCCTTTCTTGTTGTTCAAGTTTAATATGCTTCGAAGATGATGTGGGGTAAATGACATTTGATTCTTTTAAGGTTCAGTTTCAAATAGACATTGAAGAGCAATTTAAGGGATGAAAGTAATTATTGAGAGCAGCTCACATTTACTTCTGGACACCTGCTTGAAGCCCTTAGTGCTGATTTCAAGTGGGTTAAACCTTTCCCAGAGGATAGTGAGATGCTTGAAGACTGGATTTTTATTTTTTTTAATGAGAAAATAAGCAATAAAATGCAGGTGTAGTGGAAGGAAATTAATTAAAACATATTGTAAATAGTTGCAACAGCAGAGAAAGGACTCTGCTCTCATCAGCATTTTCTTGTTGGCTTATAACATTAAAACAAATTCAAACCACAGTCAAACTTATGACTTTTCATTAGGTTATAGGATGGTTAACTGTGTCACTTCTTTTATCATTGTTCTGGCTGGAGGAGGGCAGGTTTTCTGTGTTACATTCTTTGCTGTATATTTTTGTATATACTGTAAATACTGTATATTGTGTATATATTCATCACATTTCATCCTGCTTGTAAAATATAGCTGGTTCCATCTGCTTCTCCGACTGAGTTAGCCGTGGTTTCTGGGAGCGGCGGGGGGGAGAATTGCACTTACTCTCACCACCACACCAATAATTCCTGGAAGAAAATTAACAATACAGAAAGCAGAGGAGTTACTGAATGTAATCAAGCCCAAAAGTTTCCATCAGTGATTGATTGCTCACTGTGATAATTTGAGACATTATACTTCAAATTATAAGAACAAGTCTGACCAAAGTTTTTCTGCCTCCAGGATTTTTCACGTGAAATAAACCAGAACAGTGTTGTGCGCTTTTATGAGCAGAATGGAATGCCCTCTCTTTCTTGTATGAGACACACCAAATAAGCAGGTGAAAAAACAAACAACCAAGGTCATGAGAAGAAACTCTGTCAAAGAGGCTTGCAGCTCTGATGAATTGAAGATGCTAATCTCGGCCAGTCAAGTGTCAATTCACTGGTTTGCATAGTTGAAACTGACTCCAACATTGGACCTTTCTCAGTAGCATGATAATTGGAAGGGTTATTTGGAAAGTTATGAAAGTGTTTAAAAATTACCAAAACCATTCCATCCAGGGAATACACTTGTGACTAGGTGGGATTTTCACAAGTACCAAGTTATCTAGAAGCATAACTCTAATGGAAAGCCAGTAGGACATGTGTTCCTAATCACATCAGCAATTTGGAAGATTCCAGACTGGAGTTGGGGAAAGGGCTTTTAGCATTGTTCATGTAGCAGTCAGCGTGAAACAGCAATACTTGGTGGAATTTTAGGAACATAACATTTGTCTTCTCTTTAGCTGCTTTGCCACTTAGTTATAATGAAGTGTGTTAAGGTACTTTTGCCTGTATTAGAGTTTATGAAGTCTGTATATCCTTTGAAATGGCTGGGAGCCCAAGATTGTGATATTAGTGCTGTGTCTTACAGGCTTTTTTTAAAAATAGAACCTGCCATCAATTTTTCACAAGGATTTTAGTTACATGAGGGTAAATAGGTGTCTGTCTCTTCCAGTTTTGGAAGCACTGATGCTTAACCTTCTTACAAGAAATTATTCTGTGCTGTTGCAAAGATGTAAAGCTCCCTGCTAAGGTGTGTACCTTCAAAGACAGAGAGCTATTATTATCTTTATCTAATCAGGGTGGTTGTGTAGAGAGACACACATAAAAACTGAGTAGGTCCTTGTTAATGCTGTTTGCATATTCCTTCAAAATACATACCTTCAAAATCACTGAACTTGTCGCCAGCTGCCAATTTTCATCAAGAAAAGCCTCTCATCATGTTCACTGCAAGCATGTCTGAGCTGTGCTCACAGAATTGGCTTTGAGCTCCTCAGTCTCTAGCTGGATCAAACTCTGATCTGAGGATGTCTGTGCTGTTACAACTGCCATTGCTTTCCCATTGCTTCAGGGCTACTGCAGGTCACCTGTAGGGAGTGAGAAGGAGTGCTTTGATGCTTGTTTTTACAGATGAAAGTAGGAAAGGTGATTTGATTTCCAATCACTCACCCTCCTAGAAGTTTCTGAACTGTTCTTACAAATCCAAAGTTTGAAGACGTTTGTCTCGGTGCCTAGGGTGATAAGTGTGGGACAGGGATGCTGTGGAACTTTGTAAGATGAAAATCTCTTGTGCAGTTGCCTGGAATGATAGAGAGTTGATCTTATGTTCTTAATGCCTCTCTTTGCACAGATAGTCTGAGTCCAAGCTATGCTGTTATAGCCCTGGTTTTACTGACATCTGGTAACATGAAAGATGCAAAAGATGTTGTTTTCCAACTTTAAAGTAGCTTGCTAATAACAAAGAACTCTAAAAAAGTTAGGATGAAATTAGTTGATTTGCAAAAACCTCTAATTTTCACCAGCTCTGTTAAGCTATGAGTCTGCTTGTCAGTGCTCCAGGCTAAGGGGCTCTCCAGCTGTGTTTGAGAGTGGCTGGAACTAATAAGTGAGGATGGGGAGTTTCATCCATAGCAAGCTGGGCTTGCAGCATGGGACTCTTTTTTTGATGGATAAAGGGAGGCTATGGAAGAACAACTCTCAAATGGCCCTGCCCTCTTCTGCTGGGTTTCTTCACTGCGTGTGCAGCAGAGGTAAGTGCTTACTTGATTTCACAATAGCAGGTTATGAAGAGTACAGTCACTCCCTAATCACATATGAAAGGGGAATAACCCTCAGGATTAATATATAATATTGAGTGTGACCTGCAATCAATTGTGTGCTCATAAATAACAAGTATGACCTATTAAGGATATTTCCAAACAGTATTAAGTAATTAATTAAGCAGAATATTTGATTACATTGTGTGCAGAAAGATTTTCATAAATTGTATTCATTTTCTATCAAATGCATTATCTATTTAACCAAAGCTCTGGGAAAACAAAGCAAAAATAAAAACACCCACCAACCAACCAACCAAAACCCCACAAAAACAAACCCCACAAGATTTTAAGAGGTTTTTGCAATACAAAGAGCTGTTCAAATCTGTCTTTTTATTTGGTATATGTTACAACTAAAATAGTTTTACTGGTTTATGAGTTTTCAGCTTGCAGTCCCAGCCCTTGAATGCAGCTGTGCAGAGCTGAGAGCACTCTTTTTTTGCTTTATGGTGAAACAGAAATTGTATGGGAGAAAGGAAAGGATTCTGATGCTTTTTCTTCTCTTGCAAAGCAGAGACAAAAGTAGAGAAAGTAGGGAAACACTAACAAAGATTAAATTATCTGTTCCACTCCTACTGCAATATTCTTTCCTTCATTCAATTCACCATTTTAAAAAATGAATTTTAAAATACCATGTTCTCAGTGATAACAGCCATGGATGATTTTTTGGTTTAGAAAAGACCATTATCATTATCTAGCCTGACCTTCTGTATACCACGGGCCACCAAATTTCACCTCTGAATTCCACTGCCTAATTATCTGTCAGAAAAGATAAATCTCGGTTAGAGTTTATTTCTGTGTGGATTGGCAAATCTATCCTGCTCCAACACAGAAATTTCCAAAGACCCTTGCCTGCCACTTAAGTAAATGATGATAAAAATAGATCAGTCTGTTCAAAGGAATTATTTTCTTTCATTCTGAAGCACTGGAGGATATTTTGCTTTTATTCATTTATATGATGAACCAAATACCAGTCATACCCTTATTTCAGTGCACTGTGTTGCTCAGGGATCTTGGCAAATGAATTCACATGATCCCACAGCCCACCGGTGTAGCTGCCCAGAGTCATTTCCTTTAACATGCACAAAGCTGACAAATGAGCCAAAGGTTCAAACTCTGTGCTTATCTCTGTGGAGACATTGACAGGAGATGTTAAGGTCACTTTCCCCCTGGCATAAACTACGCCCTGCTGACTCTGAGAAAGCAGCTGGGTAATGACTCAGGATGTTCAATATATCAGGCAGTATCTGTTCTTCCAGGAATTTGAATTCTGCTGCAGTTTGATTTTGCATTGGCCTATTACTCAAAGACAGATAGAAAAGTGGCTGATGACCCATTACAGATGTGCAGAAGGATCTCTCAGAGGCTGTGGGGGGTTGAAATTCCCCCAACATGAAATTGCCAGACCACATCAGTTGAAAGCAAATGAAGCTATATTTTCAAGCAAAACTACAATCTAAAAGTACAGAATGCAATGAATATGTACAAAATATACAAAATTTACATATATTACAATTTATAAACAACACAAGAACCACCCTGGACAAAACCAGGGGCTTACCAACAGCTTCCCCCTCCCTGCTCTCTTTCTTCCCCCTGTACATGCGACAAGAGAAAGAAGAGCAAAGCGTAGTTTGCTAGTACTTAACCACAACAAAGGGACACAGCCAAGGTCAGCAAGCCAGCAGAAGCACCAGTTAGTATCTGCCAGGGCAAAGGATCCGAAAACAGAGAGAGAGTTAGTGTACACAACTAACTCTACGTTAGATATCAGACCAATGGGATTATTTAGGCCTTATATTTATTTTCCTTTTTACATCCATTGGTGATTTATTTACATTTTGCCATGTTTTGCTCAAGATCTGTGGAAAATCTTTTAGGCACAGCCTAAAATCACCACAAAGACAAGGGGATGATCAACAGTATATTGAATATTGCATTTTATGTATGCCATGGATTCCTGCTAAACTTTGGAGACTCCTGCTCACTTAAAATCCAGAAGGATGTCTTTGGTACTCCAAGAACATTCACTGTTTACTTTATCTTTGTTCAATAATCAAAAAGTAGCACTTAAGAGATGTACTGGGAGTCCCTGAATCAGCCAAGCACATGGATTTTAGCTGCAATCAAAGAAAATGGATCTTGATGCACTGAGATGACAAAGCAGCTCTTCACAGTTCTCTTGAACAATTCTCTTGAATGCAGCAACTTCACTGTGAGATGATTATAATGAAGGTTTTCCCGTATCTATCCAGCTAGCATTTGCCTTTCTGATGTCTTATATGTTGTTTGGATTTGGGGGATTTTTTTAACCTCTTTGGAATCACTAAAAGGTAGGGTATAGTTCTGAAACCTATAGCAGAATGGAGCCAATGACTATTTGATTAATGTGTATCCTAATCAGTAGCTGTTTGCTTACTTCAACAAGATGTTAATTCCTTTCCCAGCTAGAGAATGATTCCCCTTTACATTTTCCCACTCACTCCATACTATTCTAGAGCCTGTGGCTGCTGACTGTTAAATATATTCAGATTTCTTAAAATTTAGAAAGTCCAGAAGTTGCAAACTCTGTGAATATGAACAGGATTTTCTCTGAAACATCTGAACTCCAAGTTCACCACTCTTGGAGAGTTGTAGCTGGAGAAGGACCCAGCCAGTGGGACTGTTTGGTTCTGGATGAGGACTGTGCACTTATTTGGTTGCCTCAGTCAGCTCTAGAGTTGGCCTGTCCTACCAGCCAGTGCCACTGAGAAAATGCAGTCAAGGTTTTCAATCAACTTTTTCATGTAGGCTTAATTTCCCATCAGAAAAAGGGAGGCTTTAATGCTCTGTCAGAAAAGTACTACAGACTCTATGGGACAGTTGGGCTGACTACAATGGAGGTCTACCATGTTCCTCATGTCAGTGAGAGTGGGTTGTCCAGCTAACCCTTATTTTGCTAATACAGATTGCTTATTTTGCCCTCAAGATACTCAGGCTGGGGGTCAGAAATGTAGCTTGAGAGATGTTCTTTACCCAAAAGATGCAAGCATCTGACATTCTTTAGTTTTTCTAAAGCCTTTGGATTAAATATACAATATTAGCATGAAACTTAGCCCAACTAGATGGCTTTCGGTATTGAAATTCTTGGATCCTCCTTTGCTGATGACTGTGTCATAGAAAATGCAATTTAGAATAAAAACAACCTATTCATTTAGCCTTTTTTTTTTTTTGGCAGAAAATTATTTCACTGCAGTAAAATCACAGAAAAAGGAGTTTTAATGATACATCTTTGATTTGGTGGATTGTTCCTTAACCCAGAACCTTATCTGTTATGAAGAAATAGAACCATTGCACTGTGCTGGATTAGAACTTCAGATCTGAATCACCAGTGATATGTGGAATACCCTTATAAATAAAAAAAGAGCAGAGCTCATTTCCTCAAGAAGAAAAACAAAACAAGGCATCAAGTGCAATTTCCCTGCCAAAAAGAGTTCAAAGATTGTGTGATGTGAAAATTTCGGGGAGAGCTATGATCAAATGAAACCTTTGAAATAATGACAACAACAATAAAAATGTTGTTTTAAAATGTATTAGAAAGGACAGCTGAACTAGGAGTTATAACATCCAGGCTCAGAATAGTGTATCAGGCAGGGGAGCCTGAAATGACATATCAGTGTACTTTGAGCACTTAGATTCAAGTTTGTGACCAAGCTTGTTTAAACGTGTCCCCAGGATGGCAATAGCTTTGTACAGGGGACATCAGGGATTTGGCCTTGCTTCTGCCAAAACTGCCATGGGAGCAGCACTGGGGTATAGGAGTCCCTTGAGGGTTCATCTCATGGGGTGGCTGAAAATGTGTCCATGAACGGGACCAGTTCCTGCAGGATTTGTTTCCCTTGCCCATCATGCAACTTGTCCAGCAACAGGAGCAATTAGTTATCAATACATCCTCCCACCACCTTCTTTACCAGCCAGCAATGGGGTGCCTTGGATCTTAAATACAAATGTAACCAAAGAGGCCATAAAATGTCCACTCTACCACAATCAACATATTGTCTGTGCTAAGATACAGTGGTAAGTAGAGGCCCCTGCAGCAAGTGCCATGCCACTTGGCGTGGGCATCTTCCTGCAAGCCCATTTTGAGGGGAGCTTATGGTGAAAATGCGTTAGACTGTGGAGAAGAAAGACTGCACTACAGTCCTATCTGCTGCCATAGGACACTGCCTGAGGGGAGATTTCCCCTTCCTCACCTCAAACCCAGCAGGAATTAACAAATAGTGCCCTTTCAGGTGCAAACCATTTCCCCTTCCTGCTCCCTCCCTTTGACAAACAGCTGTATGAGGCATGGATACACGAAATCAATTCTTTGTCCTCTCCAGAGGGATTCTTACAAGAATTTTAGTCTCCAAATGCCTGACACAGTTAATTTTTGAGAAGGATTTTGAATGGCTTATGAAAAGTCTCCAGTGAAGTTTCCATTTGTGACTGAGTTCATTAAACATGTTACTGAGCTTGCTTACTAATAACAGACCAAACTTAATACCGCAATGAATTTACATGGTGATTTTGGATTGACTTTCCAACATTTGGGTTGCTATTATAACCGATTTTGTTACTCTTAGTTGTTCTTTTTCTGTCTTTTTTTACATGCTTAGTTGCTACGTTTGAAGTTACTTGTGTTAATAGATTACCTGAAATACAGTAAGATCTATTATTTAGGAGGCTACACACATAGGCACACAAACAACTACTGCTTTTGTTCTTCTGGTACACCCATGTAGTAATAGTAATTAATAGTAATAAAAACTCCCCTTACATGGAAGATGCTGAAAAACGTCACCAGTCCTATTACCTGTGACCTTATTGTCTATGAATTGGCATAAATTACTTGAATAAAATAATAGCAATGTGAAAATTAAATGGACACAACTTGTCACACAACTGTTTTGCTAGTGCCTTCCACCATCTGCTGCTTGTGTTTGTAGCTATTCATTAGGTCTCTGAGTTACATTGATTATTTAATTTAATTTGATACTTTGACTTTTAATACATTTTCTTTATCCATTGCATGAACTTTTCTTCCTGCCTCCATTTGGGAAAGAGCAGAAGATCAAGCTTGAGGGAAAATGAAGAATTCTTTCCCTTTTGTTACTTTTGGATTTGTGTCTCAGTCCTTGCAAAAAGTTACACAATGTATTTTGCCTACCATCAGCTTCATGATATCGTGATGCTTGATAAAGAACCTTTGCAATGTAGCTGTGCACACTACCATTCAAATACCATCCTGCTCATTTGCCTGCTGAGCCATGCCATTCAGAGGATGGTTTTATTTATTTATTTATTTGGTGTGGTGTGTTCCTGCATTTTATCCATTTTGTGGATTAAAATACATTTTTGTGGAAACTAGCATGAAATGCTCAACTGGTATTAGAATATAGAGAGGAGTATGCATCTTTTGAGTGTTCTTGGCTCACAGCATTGATGCAGTTCATCTTAAACATTGACTTGGTGCCAAAGTAACTTCCATAGACTTTCTTAAGCAGTGTGATCCCAGACTTTCAATTTCCTAGCTCTACTTAGTTAGAATATTCTAACTATACATACTGAAAATCTTCCACAATGTCTTCCTGGCAATTAGTTGAACGTACTTCACCAAACACACTTGTAATTATTTATGATCTCTCACATGCAAGAGCATGCTGAGGAATATTTCTGTCATTTATGCCTCTTAAGAAGTATTTAGAGACCAAGGAACTACCTCTACGAGCAGGTCTCAGAGTATTCAACTTACTGAAAGAACAAGAACTGCCTACAATGAATACTTCAGTACAAAAAGAATAAACTCACTTTACCCAGTTCTACCTCATTTCATTAAAAGTCTACTCCTCAGCTTTAATCCACTCAAGTCAATTTTTCTGATCTCTTTAAAAATTCTATGGTCCACTATATATGGTCTTGAGATTCTTTTTATAGAAAAGGTAATTATGGCAGCTTTCCAGATGATCAAAATACCACTGTGCCCTCAATTCCCAAGGGCTCTCTCAAAGAATTTATTTTAATTTAGAACAAGATTATAAACGTGACATAATCTTTCTGACTGAAATAGAGTATGTAAATTTGTCTGAGGAAGTCCAGCCCTCCAGCAACTCCCTCTCTGAACCTTGGTCCAAAAGGTTCCAGTAGGTGAGAAAAAACATTCATTTTGATCACACCAAGCAAACTAGCCCAGCTACACACCTAGTGTAACCCGGCTCAGTGCTCATGGGAGCAATGCTGACTTATGCTGCCTAAGGAGACTGTAATATTAATTTTTCTTATCTGTAAAGCCCTTTTCTGAAATAGCATGTGCTGATTGTCTCTACAAGGTAAAATCATGCCAGGAATTGTAAATTAGCCATAGGTAGTGCATTCGATGTAGCGCTTTGGCCTATTGCCTCTTGGTAAGCTATTCAGTTTTTATCGAAGCATATTTTGCTTGAGTATCAGTATTATCTGCATTATCTGCATGCTTTTACCTAATGTGTTTCACTTCTTTAGAGCATTTCAGTTAAGAGTTTTAAAGTAGGTTACAAACACTAATGAATAGAGCTTTCCAGTGCTCCAGTGAGTAAGGTAAGCTGTACCATTGCAGGTCAGGATACCGAGGAATGGCTTTCTGAACAGAGCACATTAAAATTCAGGTCACGGTTCCTGTCTGTCTTCTGGTACCTTAAGCTTTTTCCCCCCTTTCTCCCCAGCAGTGGTGTTGTAAATGAAGTCAGCTTGTCCATGACTACTGGCTTGCATCCCCAGAAGCAGTGGGGCCCCAGACACAGACAGGACTGGGCATCACCCACCTGGGGGTCCAGGTACTCCTGCACAAAGTTGGCCCTCCTGACCTCACACCTCTGCCTGTGGTCATGATCTCACCTTGTCCTTTCATGCCAAGATCTGCCATACCAGGAATTATGACCCTCATCTCTCATGCCAAGCATGCTCTTGTCATGGTCCTTCCAGCTCTACAGCTTTTGGCTTTAGTTCTCCCAGCTCTACTGTTGTCATGGTATCACCTGCACATGGATTCTCTCTCACACCCTGGCAGGCATCCTTTTACACTAAATAATTGTAGCTGTAATACAGAATTAAAGAAAATCACCTCTGAGTGGGAGATCTTTTCAAATCTCTTTTTCAAGACATATTACATCAGAAAAAGGCTCTGCTGAGACCTTCAAGGTAGTATACCTTAAGCATGATGGTTCTGGTGTTGATGGAAATGTCTGTCCTGTTCCACAGGAATTAAACAATGCAGATATCCAACAGCATCTTCTCTCTTCCTTGCCATTTATTCTCTTGAAGCAAGACTAAATACATCCCTTTATTTCAGATAAAGAGAAGCAACAAACCAAGATGCAACTGTCTTCTGAAAGAACTGCCATACTACATAACCACAATGCAGGGAGATGACTTTCAGAGGTTTAATAGTGTGGTACACAGGATGCTAGCTCATTACAAGCTTCCATGGTTACACTGGGAAAACTTGGCACTCCATAAAAATGTTCCTTTCACCTCAGGACAGAAGAATTGTTGCACTAAAAGGGACAGCACAGATCAGCTCTGTCTGTACTCTCAATGTTTTAGCAGATTAAATATTTCAATAGCCTGTTATAATGAACATTGATTAGGTGTGGGGGACTGTGATTTATCTGTGTTCCCATGAGAATCTGGAAAGTCCCCTGGACCCGATGTCTAAGGGTGAGAAACTGTGAGATGAGATAGGAACCACCTGTGCTAGCCTAACGAGTAACTATAGTAGATGAGATAGGAGTCAGCTGTGCTAGCTTAACAAGTATCACTAGCCAGTAAGAGTCTTAAGAAAAGCTTGTTAACCAATCCCATGCAGCCACATCATCAGCCAATCACATGCAGCCACACTAAGAGCAGAGAGATAAATACAAGTTGCTCGAGGGGAGTCTTGGTCTCTCTCCGTACTCTGCTTGCATTTTGTCCTTGTTGTTGCCCAGACTCTAGAGTGACAGGTAAGAACAAAGATGAGCTATCTCAGTGGAAAAAGTTTTATGACAAAAACAACCACATTAGGGTTGTGAAAAAGAAAAGGAATAGATGAAATTTGACACAGTGTCTCGTAAGTAGTACACAGAAAATGAAGCCTATTTAAAAAAAAAAAAAAGAGAGAGTGAGAATGAATGAGGTTTGTTTTGGTTTATGTCTTGTTTTGGTTTTTAAAGTATCTCTGTTTCACATTGTACTACATGCTGGCTCTTCTGTGCCTCTGTTCTTTGTCTGCACACTTCCATGGTGATTTGAACTGGTAGAATTTTAAAGAAAGTGCCTTACATCAGCAACTGATTTTCAAAAGCATAAGTGTCTGCACCAGAACAATGGAAGACCAATCAGATTAGTTCTTCATATAGTTTGTGAAGAAATGGAATGCATCTAAAGAATAACAAGTATTTGAATTTACATATGTGCTGATACTAAGGTTCAGGGAGTCCCTGAGCTGTTTTCCCATCTGCCAATAAAGACACATCTTCCTCTAGTGACCCGCTTCAGATTTTGGACATGCATAGAATGAAGCCTAAACTATCATGACTACTGAATCCTTTGTTTCATGCTCTCTGTAAGAATTCTTCTACAGAGGATTCATATTTATAGAATTGATATAAAAAGAAGTTACCTTTCTGTCCATGATGCTTTGAGGTCTGGCCATGGGACTTCTGTTCTCAACAACAGTATAGCAAGAACAAATTGGCGTCCAGTCAGTCTTGGGGATTGTATCCTTTTTGATAATTAAAATGTGTAGAGACCCAAGCAGTTTGATCCCCACTTCCAGATCCTGAAAGCAGCAAGGCTACCATTTTTGTCTAACTACAGCATGCTACTCTTAATAAAAGCTTCTGTGGGCTGCTCATCAGAGACTGGAACTACAGTGGATGCTTGCTGCTAACCTTTTAGGAGTCTTGCTTTCTTAAACCTCCTCATGTGGGCAACAAGCATAGATACTTAATGATGTCACAAGTTGTAGGTCCCAGTTTTGTACTTCCTAGTGTGTCTGTGAGCTAATCTATGGAAGTGCAATGGATATGAACTCTGTCCTTCATCAAAAAACACTGAAACAACTTCTACAGTTATATATTACATTCGTTCTTTGTCTTAGTTTACTCTCCGGTAAGAGACTCTCTTTACAAAGGCAATAAAATGTTGATATATTCTGTGGTGGTATCTTTAGGAGCCTTGGAGATGACGGTGAAAGCACCATTCCCAAAGAAATTTATGATTCTCTCTGGTTGATTTCAGACAGGAAGGATTAGCCAGTCCTGTCACAACTATAAATGACCATGGAGTACATAGCTGCCTAGTCCAGACAATTCTACAGAATATGGAGCTATATCTACTCTCAGAAATCCAGTCAGTACTTTTTGCACTTCAGTGTAAAGCTCAACTCAGCCATACAAAGCTTCTGTGTCACACAGAAGAGGAGCAGCGTAGTTCAAAAGCATGGTGGCAATTTCCTATGTCCCTTCAATACCAAGGAAATGTTTTAGGTGGAAATGTTCCAAAAGATTATAAAACCTCCCACTGCAGAAAAAGGCTGATGCTTTTCTACCACTGTCACCAGTCTGAAGTACAAATACACGTTTTGTCCACTTAAGACTTTAGTTTTTTGCTACCTTAGAAGTAATTAATGAGCCAGTTTCTGACAAGTGATTTGCTCTGAATATTTTTTGCCTTTTGTGGAAATATTAACATCTGTTTTCATTGTGATGATGTAGTTTGCAGCTTCAGTTCTGTGGGTTGACAGATTAAGAGATTTCTCTTCCTTTCACAACATCTCTGTACTCATTTGCAAACTCTGTCTTTTCTTTTTAATCTTTTCTTCAGATTGAATGTATTCAGGTCTCTGCAACATCCCCATAAGTATTCACAGTCTGAAATGTTCATTATTTCTCTTGCCTCCTCTGATTTATTTTCTCTTGATTGCTGGTGTGTGAGCATTTGGGATTTCCAGGGTAACACTTGCCACATGCTGAATACCAGCTTAATGGGATTTTGGGGGAAATAATGAGAGGTAAAGAAAGAATTGTAAAGTAAGACTGAAAAGAGTTGAGGAGGGACAAAGTGGGGGGAAAAGAAGACAAAATAATTTATTTTTCTTGTATAGGTATGCATTTGTTAAATATATTAAGAGTATGTGGAGAGAAACATAAGTGCCCTTCTTGGGGTGGGTGTCTGAGGGCACTGAGAAATAGTGATGTGTGCACTAGTGAAGGTAGTGACAGAATACTTTGGCTCAGCTGAAGCAACTGTTAGCCTTGCCTACCTTGGCACTGCATGTGACAGTTTCTCACAGCAAGGTGGGGCCCAGGGAATGTTGTGACAGAAAAGGCTGTTTCTGCAGCAAGTCACAGAGGTTTGACTCACGCCCCAGACTGCCACAGGTGATGGCAAAGGAGGATGCATGCAGCATCTAAGTCTTTGTTCTTTTACAGAATCCTTCTCCAAACCATTTTTTAGATTAAGGTTTTTGTTTGTTTGGGTGTGGTGGCTTTTTTTTGTAAGGGACTATGCAGCTCTCTTTGTACTGGATGTACTTCATGTCAATAACTCCTGTTTGTTATGACCCTGGCACTAAGAAACATATCCTGTTGAGACTACCTGATATAACTCTTCAAATGTATTATATTTTCTGCATTATAATGTGTACACACATTATATTGTTCATTATCAGATACAAAGTTTTAAGAACTTCATTCAACTCTTTCGAACTGAGGAAGTTACAGCAATATCTTGTAATCTACTATTTGCCCCAGCCAGCTGTGCTATTTAAAAGTCACCAGTCTCTTGCCAGATTTTCTTTGCTTCTGTTGATCCTCAGGCTCCTTGCCCACCCCTCCACATCTCTGGCCTCTTAGATGGGAGTTTTAGGTAAAGATTTTGCAGCAAGTTTGTCTTGAAAGTCACAACTGCAAACATCTTCTGAGCCTAACAGATGATCAGTGCAGGAGCCAGGAGTGAATCACACTCCTGAGATGTCAAAAAATTTTGTGCTGTAAGTTTCTTTGAACTTCCTGAATGAGTGTATGAAAGGAGAGGTATTGCTAACCATAAAGGATTCTATCTTCAAAGCTTTATCACTACTTGTCATTAGTCATGTTAATTCAAAAGGGGGAAAAAATAAGACCTTTTGACTGATGAAAATACCTTAATATACAGTCAAAACCTTTCTTAGAATATTAAAAAGGTACAAGAGAACTCTCTTCAAACATCAAATTAAACAAGCAGATCCATCCCCACCTGTAATAATCCAAGAGCCCCTCCATATGTAAAGATCCAAAAGCTTTCATGAAAAATTAACCTATTTAAAATATGAAGTACCACATAGAAAAATAAAATCTCAATGCGAGCTTTCTTCATAATAGATTTTGTTGATAGTTATAAAAACTAAAGTCCAAGAATGTGCTGCAAATCTCACATGAAGGCCCTTGAAGGAGGGGAAGGCTTAAGGAAATAAAACCCTTGTTGCCTTGGCATTGCTGGATGGATGCACTCTGCTGAATCAAATGCAGACCTTTGTTATATTTATTACAGGCATTGCATTGCCTCTGTAAGAGCACTCAGTATAGAAAGGAGCACAGACTACTCTGGAAGGTTTTTATCCCACAGAGACTATGATCTTGAAGGGCAAAGGAGTCTAAGCAAAAATTGTAGGAACAATGATTTACATATTTCACAGTATCACAGTATTACCAAGGTTGGAAGAGACCTCAAAGATCATCGAGTCCAACCTGTAACCACAAACCTCCCGACTAGACCATGGCACCAAGTGCCACATCCAGTCCCCTCTTGAACGCCTCCAGGGACGGTGACTCAACCACCTCCCCGGGCAGCCCATTCCAATGGCGAATTTGAGTTTGTTTGTTGTGTTGAGGTTTCTTTTGTTTTGTAAGGGGGGTTTTAACCTATCTTTTGTAATTTCCATCATGCCCTCCCCCCCCCCATTAATGTTGTTTAACATGTCCAATAGGATAGAAAATGATGGTAGGAATGCCAGTCTTACTTATTGCATGATATTCTCTATCTGAATTCATAAAACTTCAGTATAGAAATCTCTGTTAAGAATCAAGACTTGTATGAAGAAAAAGAAGTCTGTTAACATAGTTTATTAATATGCTATCAATAATAGTATTAGATTTGCCAAGGAAAGGAACACTATATAGAGCTTATTTTTCCTTGTACAAAAGGTCTGAGCAGAGAATAAAACACTACTGATCAATAAGTAGAATGACAAATGCCTCCAGATTTGTTATGTCACATTATACTGACAAACACTAATTGAGAGGTGGACTCCCTGTGACAGCTGTCATTTTTTTAAACATAGGTGACAGCTATGTGAATTGAGTACACAGACTTGCCAAGACCCCTTCACATTGAAATCACCTAAAATCAGAACAATGGAAAATTGTTATACTGAGCAGGTGTTTACTGCAGAAAAAGGCAGTCTGAAGCAAGTGGAAAGAGATTAAATCCCCTGGCAAAACTTATCTAAAGTGCAAGTTGTAAATTCCACAAAATCGTTCTGTTATGTCCACTCATACTGAGGCAACTATTGGCTTCTTATTAGGAAGGAACCATTTCACAATCTTGCACAGGAAAAGGAGGGTTGTGGTGTGAATAGAACTGTGATTGAGGTTACTTAAGACAAGTCCACTCCCTTATTTAATTCCTGTGAAAACAGAGAACTGTTTGTGTGCAGGTGATTGAGAACTGACACATATCTGCCCAGCAGGATTCTATTTAATTTCTCACTTGGAGGAACTGGAAGGGAGTAGAGCAGCACAGATGCATGAGTGCACAGGGATTTAGGACTTTAAGTGAGGGTGATTTTAATGAACAAGTATTATCTCTGCGTATTCATATACTTATGTAAACTGTTCTATTTCATATATTTGCATATGGTATAACAATACTAACTTTACATCCTAATTCATTAGATTGTGATACCTTCAAGGCAGAGTTCTTCCTCAAACTGTCATTTTTCTCCATTTTTTTGCCCACATCCCATCTCATTGGTGTGATATGTGTGGAATTATGTCAACAATAAACATTGTTAATACACCTGAGTAACTAGAGGGAATTAAAAGAGTTACTGGACATGGGTTACTGGACATGAGTTACTGTTCTCTACCCAGAAAAACAAGCACTCGGATCACAAAGTGACCCCCTAAGGGTCATACAGATGTGGTGAACACTTTCCCTGTTTGTTCTCTACCAGAAGGCATAAGGAGAAACTCCTAGAAGTCATTTAAATCTAGCTGGAGACCTTTTTTCATAAAGCATAAATAAATCAGATGTAATGACACCAATGAATTAATATCACAAATCCATGTTTTTTGGATTTGCATCAACATAGCATTATGTCAGAGGAAAGCATCACAGATTCTGGGTCACTTAAAGTTATGTATACAGTTGGGGCTACCCAGTTTTATGTATTTCTAGTGTGATTGAGCAGGTCTCTGAGATTTCTGCTACTATTAGTCCAAACCAGTTCTATCCTATTCTTCATTTTACGTAAAAGCCTGAACTAGGCTAAACATTTCTGTTTATGTCCTAGCAAGCATAACAAAGGAGCGCAATGAAAAGTGAAGAAAAGGAGTGTCTGAATCTTCCAGTTAGAGCCAGAAAATTACTTACTTTGTCTTCCTTTTTCATGCAGTTAGAATCTAGGTGTGCGTCACGTGAAGGAAGGATAGTTTGTAGTACAGTGGCTGTCAGTTGGAAGTTATTTAAGATGAGGAATAATATAACGCAATAGTTCTGCTGTTCCCTGTCAAAAATTTTGGCTTATCATTCTCATTACCCACCTGCAATTCACGTGGTATTTTCCGGAGTTTCTTCATCTTCCAGTTATTTCTTGTCAATATCCTGTATCTCCTGCCATCTCCTGGAATACATTCTTCCGTGTGAGCACTTGGAGTAAAATTCAGATAAAAACTGTGGTGGATGCCCCAAGGGGTACATTTTTAACAGCCTGGGACAGATGGTTGTGCAGTTATCCAAATCCCAATTTTCC
The DNA here is from genome assembly GCA_033816785.1 of Picus viridis. Classification (NCBI taxonomy): domain Eukaryota; kingdom Metazoa; phylum Chordata; class Aves; order Piciformes; family Picidae; genus Picus; species Picus viridis. The sequence continues at coordinate 27,710,662 of CM066578.1, read as the reverse complement.
CCCTGCTCTCTATAGTTCCAGAATATTCTTCTGTTGTTGGCTTTTTTTTTCCCCCCAGACTATCTTGCTGAGCACTGCCTTCCAAACCTTTCTGACTACAGAATTTGCAATAATTGAAAAGCAATGTACAGCTTAGCTGGTAGCCAATACTGCAGGTGGTGCTTCTGAAACCCTCATTTACAGAGTCAGGGATGTGAATTTCCATAAGGATATCTGTGCAAGTTCACCTTTTCCTTTTCTAATTAACCCCTGCTTGCATTATACATTACATGGGGATTCATTACCTGTTTTACTTATAAGCCTTTATAAGCTTCTTACGTTGATTAGAAATAAAAGGCGATGGCAGTCGAGAGAAGTTTCAAAGTGTCAATGTTTTTGCTTTGTGAATTTCTATTTTTAAAGCCAAATAGGCAGTGCTTGGGCTTAGTAAAGGTAGAAGCTATAAACCATCATTGCTCCTTCTAACATGCAATAAAATAACTTTTAGTACTGTGCTCTTTGTAAGAAATAATATTCATGACATAAGTGGAAAGCACAGGGGACTCTAAAAGAGTATTTATCTTTACCTATTTTCAGGATCAGAATGACGCTCAGGTGCATTCCAATAGAATAATTAAAGCATAATCTACATTGGAGAAACTCTTTGGAGGACATTCTGTCCAGCCCGTGCTCAAAGCAGGGCTAACTTCAGTGTCAGAGCAGGCTGCACAGGGCTATTCCCAGTCAAGCTTTGAAAACCTCCAAGGATGGAGATATCCAGACTCTCTAGGCAATCTGCTCCTCCATTGAATCACTCTCATTGTGACTCTTTTGCCTTGCATCCTATTGAAATTTCCCTGCTGCTTATAACTGTCACCTCTTGCCTTTCTGAGAGGCAGTCTGATTCTCCATAACTGCCTTCTTTAAGGAGCTGAAGATAGCAGCTCTGTCTTGTTTTGCCTTCTCTTCAAGATAAGCAAACCCACCTGTCCCAGTCTTTCATCTTGCACCGTGTGTTGCAATCTCTAGTCCTCTTCTTGGTCTTCACAACTTTATCAAAATTGATGCAACAAATAAGTAATTCAAAGTAATTATTTTTTTTTTGCAAGTGGCCTCAGTAATGTGAAGAAGAATGTCCTTGTTCTAGCTGGATTAAAATAAAAAGGCAATTATTTCTGCAGGTTTTTTTGTGCAAACATGAATAGAATGTAATTGGGCGTGGAAATACAAGGAGAGGAGGAATCATGAGTGTCACTGTCCCACTAGCCTTTATGTCCTGCTCCCCTGCACTATCCACAGTATCACAGTATCACAGTATTACCAAGGTTGGAAGAGACCTCGAAGATCATCGAGTCCAACCTGTCACCACAGACCTCACAACTAGACCATGGCACCAAGTGCCACATCCAGTCCCCTCTTGAACGCCTCCAGGGACAGCGACTCCACCACCTCCCCAGGCAGCCCATTCCAATGACGAATCACTCTCTCGGTGAAGAACTTTCTTCTCACCTCTAGCCCAAACTTCCCCTGGTGCAGCTTGAGACTGTGTCCCCTTGTTCTGGTGCTGGTTGCTAGGGAAAAGAGGCCAACCCCTTCCTGGCTACAACCACCTTTCAGGTAGTTGTAGAGAGCAATGAGGTTGCCCCTGAGCCTCCTCTTCTCCAGGCTAAACAACCCCAGCTCCCTCAGCCTCTCCTCATAGGGCTTGTGCTCAAGGCCTCTCCCCAGCCTTGTTGCCCTTCTCTGGACACGTTCAAGTGTCTCGATGTCCTTCTTAAACTGAGGGGCCCAGAACTGGACACAGTACTCAAGGTGCGGCCTAACCAAAGCAGAGTACAGGGGCACAATGACCTCCCTGCTCCTGCTGGCCACACCATTCCTAATGCAGGCCAGGAGGCAGTTGGCCTTCTTGGCCACCTGGGCACACTGCAGGCTCATGTTCAGGCAGCTGTCGATCAGCACCCCCAGGTCCCTCTCTGTTTGGGAGCTCTCCAGCCACTCCGACCCCAGCCTGTAGCTCTGCATGGGGTTGTTGTGGCCAAAGTGCAGCACCCGGCACTGGGACTTGTTGAATTCCATCCCATTGGACTCCGCCCATCTGTTGAGCCGATCGAGGTCCCTCTGCAGAGCCCTTCCACCCTCTAACTGACCAACGTCTGCTCCTAACTTGGTGTCATCTGCAAATTTGCCGATGACTGTCTCAATGCCCTCATCCAGATCGTCAATGAAGACATTGAAGAAGATGGGGCCCAGCACTGATCCCTGGGGGACGCCACTGGTGACTGGCCTCCAGCTGGAGGTGGCACCATTGACCACCACTCTCTGGGCCCAGCCCTCCAGCCAGTTCCCAACCCAGCGCAGAGTGTTGCTGCCCAAGCCACGAGATCCCTTAGTAGATATGAAAATAATGAATCTGCACTACAAATTCATTGCAGCTTGCATTATTGAAATATCCCCAAACACAGCTGGAGAGCAATGGAGGATGTGGAGCACTGATTCCAACTGCTGCTTGGTGAAAGATTTTGCAACATGATGCCAGCAGGATTCAGTCCCTCATTAGGGCAATGTCCACCTCCACTGGAGGCTGAAGGCTAGGCTGTCCTGAAACTAGTGGAAATCACTCACTGGATTTACCCAGAGTGAGATGTGCACAAGCTGCTTGCAGTTTCCAGAAATGGTGCTTTATTTAAAACACTGGGCCTGGTTGATCACTCTGGAGATTTAATATGAGTCTTGAATCTAATTCATCGCTTTCAAAACCTTGGAAGTATTGATGGAACTTCTCTGAATTAATAAGCTTTTATTTACCTTTTGTATGCTTTTGGGATAAGAATAGCACCAAATAAACATAATGAAGGGGATAACAACAAAATTTTCACTCTGCTATGATAGTATCAAAATAATAATTTTCAGCGAATGTTGTATAGCAAGAGAAAGAAAACCCAAAGCATAACTCATTTACAGGTTTTGGCTTGAGATTAAAATAGTCTGACACTTTTTGCCATGTTTAAGTGGAAAAGAAGTTGAAAAATATGACTTCAAGGCATGATTTTTTAAAATATTTATATTCTGGAGGTTTTTTGTTTGTAGGGGTTTTGTTTGTTGTTTTTGCTTTGGGGTTGGTTTGTTTACTTGTTTGTTTAGACTGCTTGGTGTAATATTCAAAATTTCATGCCCTATTTTTATTCAAATCCTCTTAGTTTTCTTTTTCCTCACTTTCTTCATCTCTTTTATCTTCTCCCATCCAACTTGGAAACAGAAAGGGGATAGAGGAGGGGAAAACCCAGTATATCCACTTTAATTATATATAAATGTATAAAAATATTCTGCAACCATTTTTAATTTCTTTATCCAAAACTCTTCAACCAGGTCTAGCAGTTTATCTGGAAATTGTCTAAGGTAATTCTATCTTGAACAAGAAGATAGATATCCTCATATCATTCATGCTTCCCTAGGTATGATGCTTGGCAACTAAAAGAAAAATTGTGGCTGAAGAAAGTGCCATATCCTTTCCCACTTCTTGCAGTCATTTATTAGCTGGAACAGAACTTCTTGATTGTTTTTCATTCTTTCTGTTCCCCCCTCCCCAGCCCCTTATCTTTCCCTCTTATTTAAAAGGAATAAAACCAACTGGGCTGGAAACTCTCTCACAGTCTCATAAAATGCCTCTGCATTAAACTGCACATTTTCTTCTGTATTCTGTCAGTTGTTGCAGAATATTTCATATAGCAAAGCTTTGGGGAATGTAAGCCATGATTGCACTCTAGCTCTTGAGGGGCAATGTATTTAAACAAGACTCATACCATGATTCCTGAGGCCTATTTCTAATCTTGTCAATGTCTCATTTTATGACCTTGGGCAAAAGTACTCTGTCCTTCAGGCTACTCATCTGTTACATAAGAACAGAAAACTGAAATACTCTAAGGGTGTTATGAAGGTTAATCAATATCTGTAGACTTCTCTAACATTATCAAAATGGACAGTTTCTCCCAGTGTACATATACCCCATCAACAAAAACTTTCTGTAAGCCTTATCCTGGGGGAGGGAGTAGAGATTATAAGCTACACATTTATTTTCATTTACTATCCTCTGCTTATTGCTTACTGCATGCATGAGTAGGCCAATTTTTCTTCCTCATGTACTTTTGTAAGCAAAGGCAAATAGTGAAGAAATTGTGAGCTGATATTGATCCTCAGAATTCCACTAGGTTACCCACTTTGCCAAAGCTGGGATTTGCCAGCTGTTTTCAGAGCTCTGTCACTCCAGTATAGTGATTCATCTTCTCTCTTATTGTTATGTTCAAGACAGCCCAGTGAGGGAGAAGATACTTCAAACTAGTATGCTCTCAGTATGGGTGGGAGCCCACTGGAAATGCAAGTTTTAAAGGAGAGATGAAGGATGTTTTATGCCATGAGTATTTTAGTCTGTACCCAGTCCAGGGAGGTGACCAAAGATAGGCATTATTTATCTTTCTACTTTGATAAACTTCTCAATACTCATATACATGCAGCAGTTTTTAGGCGCTCATCACTAATGGAAATTTTAAACATTACCTTCCATTGCTACTAGTGTTGAAAAAACATGCTTATTGTTAAACTTCATATGACAATGCTGTTACTTGGAGAAAAGTGTATTCAGTGCCACACAGAGATGTTTACATTTATGTTTTTATTTCTGTTTCTTGACATCTTGGGCATTAAATTTACAAATATGCTAACACTGGTTAGAAGTAAATAAATTCAGTTTGGATAAAATTGTTAGATAACAGTTTAGCTTGAAAGGTGTTTTCCAGATCTAGAATGCTAATAATTCACCATGATTAACTGGAAAGCCTGTGATTTTGGGGCAATTCCGAATAGGTTTGCAGTATTTATGAAACCCAGATATTCCCTATCTCAAGGATTTCATTGCTTTCTCTAAGTCAACACAACAAAACAGCTTATTGAACCGTATAGAATATGTACATATTGATCAACAGGTATTCATCTCCTGGCAGAAGTTTGTATTTACATGATTAGATCCTATGCTAGATGTTAGATATAGAAACAACTTCATTTTTTGCAAATGCTTCAAACCTGACTAAACTAAATGTACAAGTGCTAAACCCCACAAATTACTGCCACCTACTGCTGTATTTCTTCAGGAAATGCTATCGGAATGTAGTTTACAATAGGTCAACATTTGCCAAGAAAGGTAGCTGGAAGGTCCAGGTCCCTTTGCGATGTAGGTAAATTTTCTGTCCTCTTTACTAAAGATGTCTTCCTGCAAATGTGATTGCTGATTCTTTTTGCAGGGGGTCTCAGATCATACCTGTGCTGCTTGACAACCTGCTTCTTTTGAAATTCTTGTTTTGCATCTTCAGGCCACAAAGAACAGTTCCAGTTATTCACACTGTCAGCCTCTATTCTCCTCCAAACATGGAAAGTGTACTATTCCCCACTTTCTAACTATGTGCCCATATGAGGTTGTGAAATTATTTTCTTTGGGATTTACACTCCTCAACAAGTCCCCCAGACTGTCGGTCATTCTTTGTCTGTCTGACCTTCTTCCACATTGATCAAATGCACTTGCCTCATATATTTTCCTTTTTGCTACCTGTCCCTGCAGTTGCTAATGGGGTTACACAGGTTCTCCAGCTAAACCAGTGTACAGAGGGAAATCTTTGGAAAAACAGAAGTCCAAGGGGAGAAATAAATCTCATGAAAAACTAAGTTGCTCCCCACATGTAAAGACTATAACTTAAATCAAGGAAAGCAAATTGAATTATAACAAAGTTTTAATTTAGATAGTTAAGCTACAAACTGAAGAAATCTGAAGGTATGGCAGCCTGAATCATAGAATCAACAAGGTGAAGCTTGCACTTTTCTCTGCCTTTTTTCAAGTGGTGCAGACAGATTGTTTCAGTTCTAAAATATTTCATTGCAACAATGTAAGGATTTATACAATATGCCCCCATACTGCTTCATCTTTTTTAACAATCCCTCTCCAGGCTGAGATGTGGGTCAAAATGTGATTCTAAGTGTTCAGATGAATTACATCAGTAGTGTAATGTAGACAGCTTTTCGATGAATGCTGATTTCAGCTGCTGGTCTGATGATCACATGCATTTCACTCCTTTCAGTAATCCAAGTGATATTTAGTGGGATTTGTAATGGTCTTCATTTAGATACTTTATTAACCAAACAGACTTGCAGGCAGAACCAAATAGGAAGGATTTGGAAACATGAAGAGATACGGAAAAAACATATAAATGGAGTATCTAGGGTTTTATCTAAGGAACATATCAGTTACTGTGCGCAAATTCTTTTCTCTCAAAGATTACAAGACAATTTAAGCCTTTACTTCAGCTGTTCTCATAGCATAATCATTACTTCTTTAAATGAAAAACTACTTCCTTCCCTTTCTTTCTGAGGATCACATCGGAGGGTCTGTGTACATTATGTCACATATTTCCTTCATCTCTTCATCCTCTGCTGAATTATGGTGAGTGGAAAGGAGAAAAGGAAATAAGAAAGCAGAGAGGCTTCTGGCAGAGGCACATGCAAATGAACAAGGAAGGCTATGAATGGGGAAAGAGAAGAAAAAGTAGACAAGAGGGGCCAATAGACTAATTAACCAGATTTGTGGTACCTAGCAAGTTGCTAGCAAGATGACAATGTTGTCTTTTATAAACAGGATCTTTGTTGTGGGATATGTGAAGTCAGAAGCTCCTGTGGTAATACATGTCCAAAAGATGCTTATTTTTCTTACATCACTGTGAATGTGTTTAGCCTGCTGCCCATAGCTTGCCAAGCAGTTCATCTCACTGGCCCTGGACTGGACTAAAAATGTATGTGGTGGGGTAGGAAGGTTCCCCCACACACACTCCATTACCATCTACCCTGAAGACCCTCCTTCATTGTGTCTTTTCCTGTTATCTGAAGTATGTTCATTTGATAGGGCAAATTAAGATGGTAAGTGTACAGCCTCAGTAAAGTGCCACCAAATGCACTCCAAAATGCTGGAGGGTTTTGGTACTACTAGTCAAGAAAACATTGTGTGTAGTAGGGTTCCAAGATGATGGGGACATTAGCTTCAGAAGTGCACTCCAGGCTTGAAATGAAATATTAAATACTCACTCAGTGCAGGTTTGAACCCAATCAGCTCTATGTATCTTATGACAATGGAGCACTGGAGCAGGCTGCCCATAGTGGTTGTGGAGTCTCCTACTCTGGAGACTTTCAAAACCCACCTGGATGCATTCCTGTGCAGACTACCCTAAGTGATCCTGCTTTGGCATGGGGGTTGGACTTGATCTCTGGAGATCCCTTCCAACCTCTAATGTTCTGAGATCCTGTGATAAAGAGCTCCACAACCCTCTTAAGCATTGTCTTTATAAAGCAAGTCAACAACATTCTTTGCATTCCCATTTCAGCTTATCAATTTATTGGCCCTTTATTTCTTTTTTTATGAGACTCTCGTGGTTTACACTCAGCTGGCAGGTGAGCTCTCACAGCTGCTTACATACTGTCCCACATCTCCCACCCCAGTGGGATAGGAAGGAAAATTGAGAGCAAAATTAAAAGCCTCATGGATTGTGATGAGGAGAGTTCAATATAGCAATACAAAGAACAAAGAAACAACAGGAATAGGAGTAACACTAATGAAGTAATTTATAAAGCAAGCTTTACAAAACATGAACCACAGGCCTGCCACTGTGTGCCAGCTCTCCCTTGTATATGGTCAGTATGGTATCAAATACTCCTTTGGCTGGTTCATTTGGCTATCTTCAATTTTGCCCCTCCCAGCTTCTTGTGGAAAAAAATAATAAATTGCTCTATCCTAGACAATCCCAGGACAGAGACATCTTTAATAGAATTTCCTAGACAAAATTCTCTGTTTTGCTACTGATTTTGGGCATTTTATCCAGTATCTTTCATAAGACAATACTGAAGTGAAGTTTGAATCTCCTGCTATTCATGCTGCATTTGATTCTGATTTGAATTAATGGAGATTCTGATTTTAATTAATGGATTGAGCTGTACTTCTATTGTTCTTTTTAATTAAATAGTATTCAGGATATCTTTTGAACATTTCTACTGCATGGCCAGTTTTATTCTCCAAAAGTCTTTCCTCATAATACCTACTGAGCCCTTCCTGAGGGTGGATGACAAGTACAAGGCACAGAACTGGAGGTATAAATGACCCAGTGACATTACTAATTTTATTTTCAATCTCATTCTTATTTATTACTGAGTTGATGTTTGCTTTGGAGTTCCATAAACCATGTTTATTGCAGTAGAAGGGCTTTACAATAAAAGCCCTTTTGCTTGTGAACTGCCAATACAAGAACTTCCTGGGTAACAGAAGATGGTGGAGAAAATCTGTTCATTTAATGCTTCGGCTTTTAGTGACAGACTAACTTCAAAACTTTTTGGCATTCAAAGATGGCAATGGTAAACTGCAGTATGTGTATTCCTTAAGAGTTAGTGACTAGTCATATATTGAAAATTATACATTTATAGTACAATTTATCTTCTGAGGTATTAAAACTTTTAAGATTTAATTTTTTCTATCATTTCAAAGCCATTTGAAAAATATCCATGTAATGCAGTCAGAAGAATTACTCTCCTTCATTTTTTTTCCCTTCGAGTTCAAAGGAGGTTGGACTTCAACTTCTCTAGTGCTCTAGAAAGCTAGAGAAGGAATGATGTCTTATACATGAGAACAAAAATAGTGTGGGATACTATTTCTCCTAGGTTTTGGTTCTGCTGGAATTTTGATTGTGAGAGCTGTTTGTAATCTTTCCTCCTCTTGCCATTAAAATTCATCTACTGTTTTTCTCCACATATGCAGTGACAAACATCTGACTTTCAAATCAGACATCCAGTTCCTATTAGCCCCATAATCAGGGAGAGTGTCGTGGCAGTTGCAGCATCCCACTGCTGAGGATCTTCAGAGGAAAAGGCCCTGCATTCAGATCATAGGCCAGAGAGATGCCAACGAACACCCACATGTTTACCTGACACCTGAATCAGATTATGCTCCTGTAAAAGGTCCCCAGAGAGAGACACATCTCATTAATTATACATGCAAATTGGGATCCAGCAACATCTTATGAAGTTCTGTATTGCAAGCCATGGTTTTCTTATGCTGTCAGCAGCTTTTCAATTCAGCACAGCATCAATCTAATTAAAATGGCCATCAAAGCAGGACTGAACTGCACTAAATGGTTCCCATTAATGTCATATTTAATTTAGTGGTTTGGTGTTGCAGATGTTCATTGCTGTCCTTTGTGAGGTTTTGAACTTCTGGACAAAAGGTTTTATAAATAATATTTACATCTCAAGAAATATAAACACACTTTACATATCTGGTAGCTCCTCTTCTTCACACTTGATATTTTGTAGCTGGGTTGCCAGCTACCCCTTAGTTAGTTCTTCAGAACATCCTGAGAATTTTTGAAGGGGTGAGGGAGCTGCAACAAAGAGGAATAGCATCAGTTTTTGTTGTTTGTTCTCTCTGTTCTTTACAGGACACATCTTTTAGTTTTGTCTGATTGCACAAGTTGGTCTTCCTTTTCGTAGGCATGATGGGATGGCTATGAACCTCCCCACTGACCAGTGGTGTTCTGGCTGCTGTGCACTGACATGAAGAAAGGCTAAATTGCAGTCATTGATAGGAACAGCCTGCTATTTCTGGAGATCAAATGAGATGTGAAGGGAAATTTGAACCTTCAGGCACTGGAGAATTACTTCACTGTGGTCTGTTCCTTCTTAAAGGGTAAAGGAGTAGTCAGAAACAAAAACGGAGCCTGTTACTAAACCTCACACATACACAGAGGAAGCAGAAGGGGGGGAAAGTATTCTAAAATCATATTGTTACCGTTTTTCTTTTCCTTTTTTACAGATACCCATGTTTTGGTTTTCAGAGCTTAGATAAGGAAAATCTTAGATGAGAGAAAAGCTGTGGATGTTTACCTGGGCTTTGGTAAAGCACTTGAGACTGTGACCCACAGTATCCTGGAGAAACTGGCTGCACAGGGCTTGGGTAAGATGGATACTTTTGCTGGGTAAAACACTGGGTGGATGGCTGAGCCCAAAGAGTGGTGGAGTTAAATCCAGTTGGCAGCTGGATAACAGCCTCAAGTTTCACCAGGAGAAGTTTAGACTGGATAACAGGAGAAACATCTTTGATGAGTGGTCAGGCATTGGAAATAGGCTGTCCAGAGGTGGTGGACTCACTGTCTCTGGATGCATTCAAAACATCTGTAGACATGGCACTTCAGGACACATTAAATGGTCCTGGTGGTGTCAGGTCAATGGTTGGGCTTGATGACCTTAGAAGTCTTTTCCAATCCAAATGATTCTAAGAGAAAAAAGTATTTTATTAAACCTCACCCAAACCACAACTCTGTAGTATCAGTGTATATGCTGCCAATGTATACACTGCCTTACTGTAAAACAACATCTCCAGGGATCATGTAGAAACTCTTAACCTTACTGATTTTAGTAAGACAAGAAGCCATGTTTTTTTGTGTGACAAAATTAGAAAAGCACCTCTGTTGAATACTTGAAGTGAAATCGCTATGAAAAAGTTGAAAATTCAGTAAAGTGGAAATATTTGGAATCTCTGGTGATCCAGGAAAGATGTCAATAGTGTACAAAAGTTATAGCCAAGGAGAAATGGATGATTTTGGACAGAATTCTCAGAAACCTTTTTTCATTGCTCAAGAAAATCATATCTTCTTTCACATACCTAATTCCCCCATAAGCAACAATATGAATGAAACTAACATTAGAAAGGTTTCAGTAAGCTGGAGGAATTCCAGTTTTGGAGAGGAATGACATAACCTTTCTTTCATAGTGGCGTGATAGGAGACTATCAACACCAAGTTGATTACTAGAAAGGAGTAGGACCAAATGTTTGAAGGGTATGTACACTGTGTAACAGGAAGAACAAGTCAAGTGATTCAAATGGTTCCCATTTAAAATAAATGGGATGAAACTCAGAAAAGAGATGAATGTTGACATGTAATATTTTACAGTTTCAGGATATTAGAATGTCAGAATGTGTTACTCCAGAAAAATCACCCAGGGTAAGTCTCGTGTTATTATTTAAAACATGACTGGGGAAAAAGTCTTTTAAAAATGACATGTGCATCTCTGGTAGGTGGGGGAGTCTTATTTTAAAGCAAATCAAACTTTTTGGCATGGCTGGGGTTATATAGAATTAGTAGTTCACTGAGACTGTGTGGTGGTAGGGCCAAACGGGCCCAGCACAAATCCAGACAGGTCCTGGTGTGTCTAGACATGCTTCCCCTCTCTCCTTCCCTCCTGCAGGAGCCCAGGGAAATGCAGAAAAATCAGCCTGATTGTGAGGAGTCCCTGCCCATGGTAGGGGTTGGAACTAGATGATCCTTGAGGTCCCTTCCAACCCTAACAATTCTATGATTCTAAATGTTTTCTTTACATGTGCTGTAGGAAGTCCCACAGAAACTGGCCACTGGAAAGACCTCTTGTTGGTCACAGCCGTTCTAGCCCACACCAGTGGTGGGGGAATCTCTGGCTTCTGAAGGCAACAGCACACATGAGTTCGGCAGAGCATTGCCTGCTTCTCTGCAGTAACAGATTCATCAATTGTTACATTTGGCACTATATGCTTGCGGTTTTTTCCTGTGGTGAAGAGAGTTTGAGGTGGAATTCAGATACCTAATGTTCAACTGATACAATGCCCAGCTCCCTTGAGCTTTTTCATTTCCAGAAATGAGGCAAGAGAAGTGATTGCAGCCAACCTCGTTGAACTGCCACTTGTATGCATTTAAACTATGTTACTTATTTATGATACTCATTTTTTTTATAGTCCTGCCTAATTAACCTCACATTGCTGAGTCAAGGTCTTGACAACAGCTCTCTCCAGTTACTTCAGTTGATGTCCCATGGCTGTAAAGTAATTAAGCATTGAGGCCCAAATTGCTAGCATCAGTATGCTAGTGGAGCATGTCTTAGAATGACTGCCTGGCATAAAGCAAAATAATGCACTTCCAGATATAGCTTATTATTGTCACACAAATGGAAAACAGATTCTGGAGACTATGAACACAGTTACTTGAACAAAATGCATGCAGATAACCCAATGCTATTGTCACAAACACACAGTTTTAAAAGCTGACTGGTGAGATGTTTGTATACTGACAATGCACGTGCTGGAAACTGGTGTATGTAAGTGATGCCCACAAACCCCCCTGCCATCAGTTTCCTTTGGGTAGAGAGTATGCAAGGCCATAAGGTTATTTGTTTCATGGAGCTCCTCACAACTAGTGGTAAAACCTGTATATCCTCAGGTTACACTCAGCACTGATAGAGTTCTCCTTGCTACTTTCAATAGCCTAAAACAGGAGTAATTATCTGTAATAAGATACTGTTCTTCTCAAAGTAATTATGGTGTATCATACCAATACATGAAAGTTTTAACAAATGTCTCCCAGAGCACTAGTAAATTTGCAGTCTGATGGGTTTATCCACTGCTGTAAACCTGTGTATAGTTTTACATCTGATTTTTCTATAATTATTATAATTACAAATTATTTTCTACTCAATGATTATGAAACTATTTTCCTTTTTATTTTAAACCTAGAAACTTCTTTATCTCCTTGATTTCAGGTGTGATTCTTAGAGGGAATCTATTTTGTTTGTTTAAACTACTATTGAAATACCTTTGTACTCTTCTTGCTTTGCAGAATGAAGTTCAAAACTGGTGGTCCACTGTAGTAAGGAGAAAGCCTGAATAAGGAGATATAGCAATTTCCTGCAAGCAGACACTCTAGGAAAGTAAGACAGGCTGGAAACTAGGAAAGAGCTGAGGTTTGGATTTGCTGTTGGTTTATTTCTTCCTTTGATAGATGCAAATAAACATTGAAAAAACAGTTTTTGAAACATTCCAGGTTATTCCTGAAATTCAGTTTAACTGTGATGTGCTTTTAAGTCTCATGTAGATCCCTGTTGGTTATGGTCTCTTTTGATCTTGTACAGTTTTAGTTCACTTTTTTGATCTCCTGAGAAATGCATTCTCACAAGGTAACTTCAAAATATCTGAAACACACTGATAGGACTGCAATCCCTCTGTGACCAGTAGCAGGTAAATCTGTCTGACGCAATACATCTGGAAAGAAGAGAAACAACCACTTTCATCTGCCTGATGGTATGTAACAGGACTAATAATTTATGTGGGAAATAGGAGTCTGAGGTTTATTTCCCATGTGTGCCTGCCAGGGTCTCCTGGTAACCTCTGCTCTTCACCCAGAGCAGGACTAGCCAAATTGGTTGAAGATGGGTCACTTTTGTGGCTAGGCTGGGAAATCTGGAGCCAGGAGCTTGAATGAGAAGCCTACAGGATAGGATTTCCCACTAACCTGATGGCTATGTCTCTCACATGAACAAGAATACCCAAGTTATGCTCTCTCTCATTCCCTCATGACCAGAAGATGAGTGGGGGAAAAAAGGCATTATCTGAACCTTGTATAAAATATGGTCAATTCAAAGGGTAATATTTAGAAGATATTGTCTCTTCTGTGACTTTTTTGTTTCACACTAGGAAGTATCAGTAGCAGAAAAGACACTTTGTAAGTAGAGTAGAAATTTGAAGTACAAAGTGAAAATAAAGAGAGAATTGAACTTGTTTCAAGAAAGCTATCTAGCATTACTAGGGAAAATATTTAGGAGAGACTTTCATAGCCAATAGTTAATTTGCCTGAGAACTGAGGGTTTTCATGAGTGAAATAGGTCAGATTAAACTAGCTTTTGAATAAATTATATTAAATTTGTATGTATTCTGCCTCTTAAAATAATAGTTTAAGGTGGATGGAAAAATGTTAAATAAGTAACACTGTGGGAATAACATTTACATTATGACTACATTTAGTTACAGCAAAGATGGAACTTATGCAGAGTTTGAGAATTGACTCAATTCTCAGAGCAGTCAACACAGAATTTAATTTATGAATGAGGGTTGTTTGCAACAATTACTTAAGAAGTCAGAGACATTCACAATGGAGAGTGTGATGAGGGGAGCAGAAAGAAGTGCTTCACAGAGTGGGAAGAGGAGATGGAAAATAGGAGAAAGGCAAGACAGGAATAGGGAAAAAGAGGGGCAAGTAGAGATGAGGGGGAAAGGGTCCTGAGTAGCTAAGTAGGTAATATGGGTAAGCACAGTAGACTCTGTCAAGTCTGCATACAAAAATGCACTGAGACCTTATATTATTTACAAGACATTTCCTAATTGCTCTAATGCTGTACAGAATTCCTCTCTGCACCAGGCAGCTATTGCCCCAGTTAAATGCACATCAGGCAGAGGTGCAGGGGGAACCTCATAGGCTTGTATCTCTTCTGTGATGCAGAGTGAAATGGGAGATGTCCACAAAGGCGATGGAAATGTTTGTCTGGAGAATTCTCTGTTGGGTGACTACAGCTCCCATATGTGGGTGGTAGTACAGCTGCAGTAATGAAGGCTGTAAAGTATCTCCCCATTTAGGAAAGGAAAGAGATTAAAAAAAAAAAAAAAAAAAAAAAAGAAAGTATTATCTTCTTATCTGATCTCAATGTATCTCAAAAAAAAAAGTCAAGCTAGGTGCCTGAAGCCTTTATTGATTCTGCAACAGAGGTGAACTTGCAACAATGACATGCAGAGCAGCAAGCAGGTGGGTGTTTTGCTCTTTTCATAATGCATAATATGGTCTATAGAGCTAGACAACTTGCTCAGCATTTCTGAGGTTTTTGGAGGAGTATGAAACTGACTGCTCAGCCTATTACTAAATCATAAAAATATGCTGATTTTGCTTATTCAGCATGGACTAGGTATGAACTGATTTTTTTCTTTTCTGTTTGTCCACAAAGCTAGGTAGTGATTTAGCCACATATACAGGTAATGAAAGCTTAAAGGGTGCAGTTCTGGTGACATATTCACGGAACTAGAATAACTATTCATGTTTGTGAACATGGATGCCTGCAAATGCATTGTGAAATTCACACACAAAGAGTTAAAATCAATGCCTTACTTTACTGAGTTACAGAACCTCTGTAGGACTTGACAGTGGAAGAGCCTTCATTTTGCTGCATCAAAGAAGGTTGGCTTTGATACTGAAGAGCTACAGTCTGGATTCTGTACATGTGGGTACTTCATGCTCATTAATCCCTTGACCCTTAGCATTTCTGCTGATATGTTAAACATAGCAAAGGATTCAGTGTGGCAGGAACTGATTAAAACCAACCACATATGGTACCAACAACCTACTATGGAAGGTAATTTGTAGTCAGGTGGAACAGGATTTGATGACAGATTTCATGGAGCAGTTAGCCTGAAATACTGAAGTTTGGCTTTAAATATGGAGGATTTCAATAGTAAGTACAATGCATTTATAAATCGTGTTGTTTTTGCAGCTAGTGCTACTGGAGTAGCTTTGCTGCAGCTGTACCTCTGATTTCAGTATCTCATTTAGCTATTAAAAGCAGAGAGGATCACACTGAAAAATACCTCAGGCATCCACCTGAATTTCTGGGTTTTTATGACCTTAATATTGCAAATGCCAGGGCTATTTCCTCAAGTGAAAACATTTAGGGTATTTATGAAGGTCACATTTTGGGTTTAGCCTTTTTCTGAGCAACCTCAGGGTCTTATATCGATATTAAACATTGGAGGTATGAGTTCAGGTTTTATTCTTTTTCCTTTTACATTTGTTCAGTGCAGAGCTCTCTTTACTCTCTCAGTCCTCCAGGACTTCTCAACATAAACTTGTTGGGGCAAAGAGGGATCTTGCTGAAATTGAGTTTTGGGGCACTTGTGAGGAGCTCTAGGCTATTAAACCAAGAAAGTAATTTAAG
Source organism: Picus viridis (assembly GCA_033816785.1). NCBI lineage: Eukaryota > Metazoa > Chordata > Aves > Piciformes > Picidae > Picus > Picus viridis. Next base: position 27,694,828 of record CM066578.1, on the reverse strand, counting down.
CAGTCACATTCTTCCTCTAAGGGCATGCTTTCCACTGAATTACTTTTAGCTATCATACCTTCACACAGCTTTTGCCATCATATTAATTTGTCCAACTTTTCAAGAACTTCCCCCACAATGTTCTTCTTTCAAAATCCAATCCAATGACTCAGATAAAGTTTAAAGCAGTGGATTTAATTTTAGTAGCAAAGTTTCAGTATTAGATTACATGTAGCTATGTGCCTTCCATTCAAGAACTTTTATTCTCTAGGCTAGCAATAGAAATGTTTAGAGCTGGTGCTTATATAACAGCAATGCCAAGTCATGTGTTGTGTGCTCAAGAATGCAGGAGTGGATGCAAATGCTATGGAGATGGATTTGGAAGATTGTGCAGGGCAGAAAGAGACAGACTTGCTGTCTTCTGCAGTTCTGCACATCCTACCCTTTGGGGGGTTGCTCATGAAGTAATCTATCTCTGGAATCACACACACAATCCCCAGAAAGGGACCTGGGAGTACTGGTTGACAGCTGGGCGGAGTCCAATGGGATGGAATTCAACAAGTCCAAGTGCTGGGTGCTGCTCTTTGGCCACAACAACCCCATGCAGAGCTACAGGCTGGGGTCGGAGTGGCTGGAGAGCAGCCAAACAGAGAGGGACCTGGGGATGCTGATCGACAGCTGCCTGAACATGAGCCAGCAGTGTGCCCAGGCGGCCAAGAAGGCCACTGCCAAATGCTGTATCTAGCTGAGCAACAGGTACAGATTTTTATGCTACATGTTCCAAAGCTGAACCCAGACTCTAGCTCAGAACTTAAGCAACAGACACTTCATATAAATACATAGGATTAAAGGCCTGGCCTTATGCCTACACTATTTCTATTGTTTCAGAATATGCAGAGCCATTCAGCATACTAGATGATGGATGTTTTCTCTATCACAGTCACTAACCTTGATTGTATCCTTGGCACTAGCATTATTACCCTCAGAATATCAAAGCCTGTTGTAAACCAGAATATAATAGCCAATATTATATTACTATTTTAACAATTTTTGGACCTTTATGAGATTCTTAAATTGCTGAAATGCAACCACAATCCTAACTCTGACTTCTAGAAGACAGTAGCAATAACTGAGAATTTTTTTTTTGTCTCTGAAAACTCTGAAGCTTCCTGAAGTAAAATAGGCTTTTGTGTATTTAGATTTTTCCAATATTAATTATCTTCCCAACGGTAATCCTTACCCTATCATTGCCAGAGGAACACTAAGATGAAAATATGGCAAAAGTCCTTATCAGAACAAGAACTTCTTCTCACTGTGTAGGCTGCAAACAATCACAGAATCATAGGAGCACAGAACGGTTTGTGTTGGAAAGGTCTGTAAAGATCATCTAGCTCCACCCCCTTGCCATGGGCAGGGACACCTCCTACTAGATCAGGTTGCTCAAGGCTCTATCCAACCTGGCTTTGAACACTTCCAGAGTCAAAGCCTCCACAGCTTCCCTGGGGATCCAGTTCCAGTGCCTCACCACCCTCAAGGTGAGGAATTTCCTCCTAATGTCTAATCTAAATTTAGCTTCTTTCTATTTGAAGCCATTATTTGTCATCTGGCCACTACATACCTTTGCAAAAAGTCCTTCCACAGCTATCCTGGAGGCTGCCTTTATATACTGTAAGGCTGCTAGAAAGTCTCTGGGGAGCCTTTTATTCAGTCTGAACAATCCCAACTCTCAGACTGCCTTCACAGGAGAGGTGCTTCAGCCCTCTGATCATCTTTGTGTCCCTCCTCTAGACCCACTCTAACAGTTCTGTGTCCTTCTTGGGGGCTCCAGAGATGGACACAATCTATGGTGTCTCACAAGTAGAGCAGAAGAATCACTCCCTTGACCTGGTGGCTATGTTTCTTTTGATGCAGCCTAGGATACAGATGGCCAGCTCATGTTGAGCTTCTCATCAACCAGCAGCCCATGAGTCTTTCTGCTCAGGTCTCTTCTCTATCCATTCTCTGCTCAGCCAGTATTTGTGCTTGGGATTTTCTTGACCCAGGTGCAGGATCTTGCGCTTGGCTTTGTTAACTTCATGACATTGTCATTGGCCCATCTCTCAAGCCTGCCAAGGTCCTTCCAGATGGCAACCCTTCCTTCCAGTATGTCCACCTTGCCATACACTTTGGGGTTGCTGGCAAACTTGTTGAGTATACACTCTTTCCCGCTGTCCATGGTGCCAACAAAGATGTTAACACTAGTCCCAGTACCAACTTGCCACTTGTCTCCACATTAAGCTGTTGACCATTACTCTTTGAGTTTGATCATCAAGCCAATTTCTTATACACTGAGTGGTCCACCCGTCAAATCCACGTCTTTCCAATTTAGAGACCAAGATGCCTTGCGGAACAGTGTCAGATTATTTGCACAAGTCCATATGGATGACAACAGCTGCTCTTCCCTTGTCCATCACCAGTGCTTTCCCATCACAGAAGGCCAACTAGTTTGTTCAAGACAGTTTGCCCTTGGTGAAGCCATATTGGTTGCCACTAATCCCCTGCTTGTTTTTCATGTGCCTTAAGCAGAGTTTCCACGAGGATCTGCTCCATGATCTTGATGGGCACAGAGGTGAGACTGAGTGGTCTGTAGCTCCCTGTGTCTTCCTCTTTTCCCTTTTTTGGAAAATGGGTTTTATGCTTCCCCTTTGTCTTTCAGAGAGAACTTCACCAGATTGTCATGACTTTTCAAATATGAGGGAAAGTGGCTTATGTGGCAATGCATCCAACCAACCCACCCCCTCCCCCAGAGTTGGAATGGGGGTGGAGATCAAAAGCATGTGAAAAGGGGTAAGGAAGAAGTTAAGTCCCCCTTTCAAGGCCATGTCAGCTGACACCTGGTCCCCTTTCCCCACCTCACATGTTAGGGGCTAAACCCTGGGCCAGCATAAGCCTGGACAATGCAATACTGATCAGTTTTCTGCCCTTTTTTGCATGTGGAATATGATCTGTGGCATCCATGACACAGGACATTTGGGCCATGAGCTGGTATAAAATGGGTCTGCTAGAGAGCACTAGAAGCTCTAGATTTTCTCCCCCTGTATGTGTGGATCACACATTGCAGTTCCAGAAGGATTTCTCAGAGATACCAAGAGGACTTCTCATAACGGGAACCAGCATTGTGAGTATGTTTGGAATTGGTCTAAGTCTCCAAGGAATACCTTCTCTTGTGAGTAGGGACAACATACTGCTTGTGGATTCAGTCATTTTCCACATACTGATCTTTAAACTATTTCTACCCATTCCTGTAACCTCAGAGATATTTTGCAACTGAGCAGCGAACCTGTAAATAATATTTTACTAATTTTGTGTATAAGTTGTGTGGGTGGTAGGATTTTTAAATTAATAAATAATAAAATGCATTAATAAATAAATAAAAATGCACCCCGTTATTTATAACAGCTTAACAACTTTATCTGCCAGGCTGAGGCAAAAAAGTCATTGAGTACCTCAGTCTTTTCCTTATCCCAGGTGACCAGGTCTCATATTTCCTTCCAGAGAGGACCTGCATCTTCACTAGTCTTTTATCACTGGCATACCTATAGAAGTTTGTAGCCCTTGGTGTCCCTGGCCAGATGTATAGGTTTTAGCTTTCCTGACTGGATCTCTGGATAGTCAGACCACTTTGTATTCCTCCCAGGCTCTGTCCTTGCTTCTACCCTCTGTAGGCCTCCTTTATTTCATGTTGGACAATGTCTTTTTTCATCCATGATGGCCGCATGGTGTTTCCTTCCTGTTTGTTGGGTCACATAATTTCTGGGCTTGGAGGAGCTAATACTTGAGTATTAATGAGCTTTTTGGGCCTCCAGGGCATTATCCCATGTTACTTCTCCTAGCAGATTTCTGAAGAAGCCAAAGTTTGCAGCTTTTAAGTCCAGGGTAGTGAGCTTCCTGGTCAGTCTCCCTGGTGCCCCAAAGGTCCTAAACTCTACTATTTCATGGCCTCTGCAGCCAAGGCTGCCCTTAAGTTTCACATTCCCCACCACTCCCTACATGTTGGTGAGAATAAGGTCCTGCACAGCACCTTTCCTCATTAGCTCCTCAATCACTCTGAACCAACAAAGAAAGCCAAGAATAAAATAGAATTTTTAGACTTTTTGATCTCTTGACTTTAACCCATAAGCCTAAGCTTTGTTATAGACAATGCATGGACATTGATGCTAAAAGAGAATATTAGGTCTTAGTCTGCGGTTCTAATCTTAATTATATGTTGGCTCCAATCCTACAATAAGAATTAACAGCGGGTATTGATCTGCTAACAAACACTACTTCTCTCTGAAAGGACAAGAATCAATCAGTGAAGGAAATGATATTTAAAAAAAGAGAAGATAATATAGTTAAATATCCTGGATATGCACAAGGCTTCTCATTATCATTAGGGGTCTTACAGGATTCAGAAATAAGCAGAGATCCCAATGATCTGAATTTCCTAACTTTAATCCCAAAATCATGCTAGCTGCAATCAGACCCAGAGTAGAAATTGCTGCTTTTAAAACATGCGTGTACATTACACCTTGCCTGCACCACTGCTTCAGTTTCTTCAGACCAGGTTGCTTTGTTCACTTTCTTTGAGCAGAGAGGTCAAATGCTGCCTTGAAGTGTTTAGTAGCATCTGATTTTCTTTTGACAAATGCTTTTGCACCGAGTTTCTCATGTCAGTGAATGTGTTGAACAGAAACTTCGCTACTGACAGCAATGATCGTTTATGTCATTTTGAGCAATGGGGACAAAGAGTGCTGAAAAGAAAGAAAAATCAGTGATTTGCAGGGCTGGGGGATGCCTCCTTATTTGAAAAGCCCTTGCTCAGTAAAACACTCCTTTTATTTCTGGGTTGCAGTTTAAATTACTGCTACTTTTGAAGTATAAACTCATATTCAACCATTGGTTCCTCGGTGCTGCTGTTCAATCAATAATTTAAAACCACTTTGAAAACCTTAATTGAGTCTCAGGGTTAAACAGTCATGATAATTGATGTTGTCACCTGCAAGAAAGAAACTTGCTATGCCATGAGATTTGAGAGCTACCTCAGATTCTTGTCTTTTTCATTTGTGTTTACTGCTTATCTGTATTTGTTTGAGGTTTCAATGGAAATTGTCACAGGGAAATAGAACTCTGGTTATCTGAAAAGCAGGCCTCTGATGCCTCTGTACAAAGTGTTTCAAAAAGAGCTAGAGAACATTCAACACTCTATAGCATGAAGATAGGTTTTGCAAAGATTTGCAAGATTAACTCAATGCAAAAATTTTGAAGCTGTCAGTGATTGACTTTTTTCACTAACTACTACTTCTATCACTAACTACAAAAAAATCTAGGATTCCAACATCACTTTTTCTTTGTATTGATAATTAAAACTAAGCTCCCTTACAGAAGGTCTGTGAAGCTAGATAATCTTCTAAATTGGACACCATTAAAAAAAACACCCAAATGTATAGCAATTCATAAACTTACTTGAAACATGTATGGGGTGCCTTAGGTTGCTTTCACCTCAGTGAAGTCTTTGCATGATGAGTATCATGCATCAAGTTGCTGGGAGAAAGAGAAATACTAATTGCATTTTCTACAGCAAAAGGATAAAATGTAAGTATAGGTATAAATAATATTAAATATTAAACTTAATATGATATTTCTTAATGTCTGCTGTTCTTTTGACAATATAATTTTTAAGAGGAGATACTGATTAGTACAAACCTGACATCTCGAAGTTTTCATGTGATAGTATGTTAGATAATATTTTCCTGTTCAGTGAGAAAGAGATGAAATCAGGAAATCTATATATTTGCTTTGATCTGAGATTCCAGTCTTAGAAACAAGCTTTATAGATTGTGTTCTGTGCCACAGAAAGTAATTTGTCTTTTTGTAGAGCACTTGGTGTCAGAACTGGTACTTTCAATTAAGCAGATATAGAGAAGTCTGATTTTAAACATATGATGTCATAAATCTGTGCTGTGGGAATATCTTTCTAACCCTGGCCCTTCATCTGCTCTGTTTTTTCAAAGCATTTTCCAAATCTTTTTAAAGTTGCAGACAGAGGTTTGTCACTATACCTTATGTCTGCTTTTAAACTAAGAATTAGAAAGCTTGAGGTTGGTAGTGCCCTCTAGGTATCACCTAGACCAACCCTTCTGCTCAAGCAGAGTCATTGAGACCAGGTTGCACAGGGCTGTGTTCACTCAGGTTTTGAGTACCTCCGCAGATACTTTAGGTATTGCACCTACTTCAAGGAAGTTTACAGCAAGTATTGTGGTACCTGCTGCACTGGGTGTCTCACTTGTGGGTTGTGTGCTCTCTCAATCAGAGCAAATGCAAACACTGCCCTTTTCAGACAAAAGCCTAATTTTGGACTCCATCCACCTTATCCTCCTGCCTCCAAAATACACTATTTTTCCTTTCAAGGGCAACTGCAGTCTCTGTCAGCATCAGGTACAGCTCCAGCAAGTAAATGTAAGTGGTGCTTGCATTCAGTTTGTTTGAATCCACAGGACACCCTCAAACCTGAGACTGCTGCCTGTCTGCATTCCTAGCAGAGCTGCAGCAGCCTTCCTTCCTAGTTCTCCAGAGCAGGCTTTTTCACCCCCATTATTGAGGTCTCCCCCTTAAGCAGTCATGAAGAGCCATGATTTGCCTTTGAAGATCTCCCTGTGTTCCTGGTACAAACTGTGGGAGGAACGGAAGAGGACCAGAGAGTATTGTGGGCAGGCTGAATTTGGGCAGACTACAAGAAGAAATATAGATGCCAAGAATCCTGGTATGGAGGTCCATGCTTCCCAGCACAGCATCTTTGCAGCTTTGACCATCTGGAATTTCTTACACAGGCAGGTTCCATCTGTCATCTGCCATCTACTATCTGATGCCCCAGTTCCTTTCCTGAGGTTGATCCCATCTCGTTATAGTTTATTGTTCCTTTTCCTGAACTGTAGAATCTGCACAGCTAACCAGACACTGCACATTCCTACACAGACACCATCCATCCCCTTAGAAATGGTAACATTCACTGCAATTAAAATGTTTCTTGATTCATCAAGAAACAGCAAATGTTATAAACAAAATGTCTGGTGAAATATAACCACATCTAACAGCCCATGTGAACTGTTGTGCAACATGTAGGAGCAATTTCCTCTGTACAGAAATAGTTTTCACAATGATATTTGGCTAAACCTAACATTTATGAAAACACCCCACAGGAGCTTATATGTTGAAATTATATGGGGATCATTACTCTCTCACTAAAAACACCATTCACTTTACCGGCCTCTGTTTACTAGCTTTGGAAACATTAAAGTTGAAATTGACCCTGCAGAGATAAGTGTTATGGCTATGCAAATATCAGCGTTATGTTAATGGGCTCCTCCACAGTGCAACAAAAATTGTGGATAGGCATTTCCAGTACTGTACTAGAAGTTGTTTATTAACATGGAAAGAGGCAGTCCAGGAGCTGTGTACAACATCCTTTTCTCACAGCCACATTCCCAAGCAGTCAGACATCTGCTGTCTTGCCTGCCTGTGGTAATCACTTCTCCTCCCTGCCAAATACTGTGCTGCACTATGCATGACTTTTTAAATGATCTAATGGGCTAATTTGCATTGAAAAAATAATTTTACATGTCAACTAATTTCTGTGTGGTTAATCTGCCCTTCCACAAACAGTGTTATGGAAAGACACAGGTAAGTGCAATCTCTGCCAGTTGTGAACACATCAGAAACGGTATCTAGAGCTGCTAGAGTGTGAGAGTTGGGGGGGGGGGGGTAAGATTGGTGCACATGGTGGGTGCACATTGATGGGTTTGTTATAACAGCAGGTATGCAGGAGTGTTACACTTTATGTGCATAGCTGACAGGCATCAGGGAGTAAAGGAGACTGCTGCTGCTGTGACTTGCTGGGGTGTCTGGGAGAGCTTGAATAGCTACATGGGTCGTTTGAGCAGTAGGAGCCAGGAGATTTGTTTTGCTCCCCAGACTTTTGCCAAACCTGTTTCTTATATCTACCTTGAACATCTTCTAGCTGCTATCACAGCTGGGTGTCTGAGTCCCATCAAGGGCACCTGGGAGATCAGCAAGGCACTGTCCAGATGTAGCAGCTTCTGCCAGCAGCTGAGCAGAACTTAAAGGGCATAAAGCCTGGAGCATAAACTTCCTGTCCCCAGACTTAACTGTCAAATAAAAGGGAAGGGAGAAGGCAGAAAGATATTTCTGCCTCATTTTCCTTACCGTTTTGTATTATGAAACTGTAGATAACCAAAGCACTGTATGAACTGGACATCTTTGAACTAAGCCATTATAAAGTCTTTCCACAGGATGCAATTAAATCTTCTTATTGAGAGCTTTTAACATGTCTAAACAATAAATTGCACTTCCATAAATAACCCCTCCCATCAAAAAACTCCATCTTTGGATGTTCTAGAATATGCCTGTTTCCTACTGGCAGCCCTGAATGACAGCGCATCCACCATCATCACAGACTCTTCTGCTCCTGTGGGACAAGTAGCAGGCTGTAAGGAGGGCTTCCCAAAAAGCTGACAAAGAGTTTGCAATTATGAAACACAATGATTAGAATGTACAAAGTGGTACTTGAGAATCTACGAAGATCTGTCATTGTTGTCTTTATGTTTATGATTTTAAATAGTCTACAGTTGCTCTCTACAAAGCTAAAATTTCAAGTTACTTAGTTGTCTAGTTCTATCAATTGTGTTAAAATGTCTGTGGCTAAAAATTAAAGGGCTATCAGACTGAGAGTATGACATTTTCTGCACTTCCAAATCCTTATAATATGCTATACAGATTGATTTTTATCAAGAACATTAAATTCTTTTGTGTTTTATCAGTCCTTCTGAAAAACAAGCAATGTGTGTGTGGTGAGAGTGGAACTGTTTTATGAAGGCATTGTAGTTTATTTCCAGCCTTCCACATGATCATCAGGATAAATAGGATAATAGGATAAACGCAAATAACTATAAAGTTTTGGGAAAGTGTAGATCTTGTCCTCTTTCTTAGCTTTTAGAGGAAATTCAACATTCCTACACTGAGAAGAGTGGATATGTAAGTATTTTTTTGTTTGTTTGACAGAATGAACTGCTGCTTTTGTTTTCAGATATCCTATGCAAAACAGGTTTCTAGTGTTTCTGACCTCTTGCAATATCTAACAATGCCTGTACATCAAATGAGTGCCTGGCGTCTTGAGCAATCAAGTTTGTAGCAATTTATAGCAACCTCTCCCAGTGAATTAGGTCACTATACAAGTCTTCATTAAGTCCTTCCATTTATTCCTTGAGGGAATGATATACATAGTTCTACAGGTTAAAGCAAGGCCTTAAACAGTACTTCTGTTAGGTTTTGAGCCTTCAGATATAATGCAAAAAGAACTTGTTCTTAGTTTGGCCTGCTCCTTTCTATGAGAGTAATTCATCCCTCATAATACAGTGAAGTCATATGAGAAGTCTGTTAATCAAGATGTTGCATTAAGGCAAACAGCCTCTTAGGAACTCCATCAGTTCCCTGAAGCCCCTTTACCTGTAAGAAGTCCCAATAGCTGTTGCAAAAATGAATATTCTTTCAAAGAATACAAGGTCTTGGAGTCATGCCCAAGGTGTTTTCACACTCTTCACATTTTTTTGAGAGGAAAGAAAATCAGGAGATTCAAAAATGTAGTATGTGTACTCATTTGGAATACAAATTGTTAGCAAAATGTTCTTCCTACCTGTGGAATTGACAACCCTATTTAAAGCCAAAAGAATTTTAAATCATTCTAATGACCTTTATTGGGCCTTTTGCTTCCCATCAGACATGTTTCTATAATTTTGCATGGGGAATATGTAAAAAAGACCCAGCTGTTGTGTGAAAGAACAAAGCTATTAAAATTTTGTCTGCTTAATGTCACCACAAAGCTGTTAGGCATTTTGGATGAGTAATAAATTGATTTTATTTCTTAGACACATAGTGCTGCACCAATGTAGTGACAGAGCTCTGCAAGACCTTCAATGTATTCACTCTTACACTTTGGCAAGGAAGGAAAAGCACCTCATTCCTTTTACACTGCATGGAAGGAGAGAGAAACACCATTGTTCACACAATCACATGAGGACATTGTACCTCAATAAGATTTGAACTGAAATACCCGAGTCCCAATTAACAGCCTAGCTCCTATCCCATCCTTCCCCCATACGACACTTCTTTTTCCAGTCAGCAATACTGTAATGCAATATACACGTAGAAAGAGTATGTTACACAGGGAGAATACCAATGAAATGGAGGTACTGGATTCTTTAGAAATTCTCAAGACTTCTTAAAGATTTGGGGGACATCGTGCAACCTTTGGTATTACCTACTAGTGTTGGTAAAGACACTGTCCCTCTTGTGTTTTGCAACTTATGTGATCAAGAGATCTGTACAAAAGCGATCAATCAACCCTGTTAAGGATTAATTTCCAAACACAGCTGAAAGAGTGGCAGGAACAGATAGTGTGCAAAGGACTGAGTCTCAAAGACAGAAGTGTGAATGTGATTGAAAGGTTCGAGGACTTTCCTGTTGAGCAAAATTGGGAGCAAACAAAGGAGTAACAGGAAGGTTAAAAAGCAGAATATTTTGAGTCAGAGCAGCAGACAGACTGAAGCAGCACAGAAATGTTTCAGTGCGGAGAAAACTCTTGAGACAGCCAGAAGAGCCTTCTATCAGGAGCAAGAATATATTGCAAGAATTAGGAACCCTAGGTAATAAAGCAGACAAAAAACTGGGCTAAGCCCAGCTATTAATGGACAGTAGAAACTTCACTGACTGTACTGGCAGAAGGCAAGTTTGGTGTTGAAAATTCCTTTCGTGGCATGAGTTTAGGTGGATGAAGTCCTCCAGAGGAAGGCAGGAATGAATGGAAAAATTCCTGGAAGGGGAACAAATGTCTCTTGCTCACAAATGCCTCTCTCAGTTCTGTCAGGAGCACCACTGAGGACAGCTTCTGGAATGGAGATTGCTGATTTCCCCAATATGATTCATGGAAAGTGCACATGTAAATTGGTAATGCTTTTTGTCTTTTCCTGTGAGCACAGGTGTTGCACCACCTGCAGTCACACCTTCCAGTTACTGTGCGCATGGGCCTGGAAGAATTCAAACTCACCTATCTCACATTGTTGCCTGCCCACAGCAAAAATTTACCTCAAGGTGTTCTTGCTTTCCAAGCTCTGATGTTGAATCTCCATTTGCATCCATTATTTCCACTGCCTCTAAAACATCTTCCTCCTTGGGTTTTAAAGGCACAATGGTGTCCAACTTCTCCTTCCACTTCCCTCTTCAGTTTTTCCTTTACTAGCCCATTTCCCCTGCTTTTAAGCAAATCTCTTAATCTGTCATTCTTACTCCTGATGTTTTTCCTCATAGTACAAAAATATACGTTCGCTTACTTAGGCTGTCTCATATTTACAGTTAAATTCTGTGTCTCAGAAAATGCCGTCTTTACCTTTCCAATCATTTGGAGATGTCTTGGCTTTTTTAAGTTCATCCAAAGCCACTGCATACATCATTTACTTTGATCTTTTCATAGCATTCAAAGTCTATATTGTTATTCTACAAAGACATTTGTAGAATGGCAAATGTCATTGGTACCTCTGTGCTTGCATATATTTGCATCTAGTGTATGAAGGATGGCAGACGTTAATCCTTAATATGTGTGTAAATACATCTTTCATAATACCTTAGTGCTATTGCTTCTCTTCCTTCAGTACTTGTTCACAATCCCATGTGTCAAGATTAAGCTCAATTTAAGCCTGATAGATGCATCCTGCTGAGGTGTATATTCATATTTTGGAGACAGGGAATATGACATTTTTTGGCTTGTAAAATATCACAGTACTAGCAAATCGCACCATCCACACTGAGGTTGTCTCTCTCTTCTGATTATCTTTAGTGTTTTCCCCAGTGGAAAAAGTCTGAGGACTTTGTTTCCTGGAAATAGCTTCACTCAGTGCACTGAACTTTATACTTACTTTCTCAATGCCTATAAGTCAGAGTTGTAGCATCAGATCTGCAAATGTGTAGTGTTTTGAACAAAATATATACAAGTGAACCAGTCTAACTAGACATCTTATATTACACAGAGGTGTATCTACAGGAGCTACAGAGCTCTTTACCTTCATGTATGGGTACCTTCATGTGAGGAACCTGATATTCTAAAAGTCTCCCTTTGACAAAGAGGCAAGAACAGAGAGATTAACTTCATGTGGTTATAGCTAGTATTTGAGTTATGGTTTTAAACCATTGCTAGAGTCCTACCTTTTCACAGACAAGGTAGTACATTTGATTAAAGAAGGTCCTTACCTCTACATGGTTCCTATTCACTCTGTCAACAGCAGCAAACCACAGTCTGTGTGCACCAGTGGTTGGCAACAATTGCAAAACAGGTTAGGAGACTTTAGAAATATGGATCTAAGACCAAATTCCTTTGTTCTGTGATTCCACTGAAGTTAGCAATTATCACAAAGTATTTGATCTTTGATTTCAACACAAACTGTGCCTGGGCATGAGGGTTTATTGAGAAACTCTATTACACCCTGTCATCCTGCTGTTTCCCTGCTGATTGATGACTACTTTTTGAAAGCTATCAATTTCCTAATTTATCTTCCATTTAATGAGCACTATGCAATTAATGCAAAATGTTAGTATTTTAACTAGTGAGTTGTGCATTGCTAAAACAAACAAACAAAACCACAATAAAACCCTAACTTTGAAAATGTTTCTTGCTTCTTTTTCAGTAGTTTTAATCAGAGAGTAGTGCCAGACTTGTTGACTGCCACTGGAACCTTTCAGGCAATATTGTGTGTTGGTGATTGTGCATGTTCAAGTACATACAAACAAGTGCTGGAGATTTCTCTAAGCATGTGAGTGTTTGCTGACATTGAAGCCGATAACAACAAAAAAGTTCTGTAAGAAAACCAGCAAAATGGTAAGGAATATTTTCAGATGAAAATATGTGGGGGAGGGGGAGAGTTTGTTTATGACACTGCAAAACAGTTTTCATTTGTTGCTTTCCAATTTACATGCAGTTGTCTATTGTGTGTAAATTGACACTACCTGCTTAAACCCTATTTAGAAAAGCACACTGGAACAAGCCATGTAAGGGCTTTCGCTTACTATTTCTCATGTGCAAGCATTTAGAAACCAGACAATTGTTTTGGAGCATCTGCTAAACTCTGTGTAAGCCTCCTAGTTTTATTCCTTTTCCCTGTCTTTTTAGAATGTACATAGTGAGCCATTATCAAGTACCAGGTTAGATAACCACATAAGTGAAATTTCATTTTTCCCTGCATTTTGCCATCTCCACAAGCTATCAGCAGCTGACAGCATGATTAGTAGGTTGTGCACAGTTTTGATTAGCACCAAGTGTATTTTAACAGACAAAACAGAAGCAGTGTGGAAATGTTTGTTGATAAAGCTAACTGGGAATAGAAATTCAGGCACGACTAGAGAGAACATATTCTATTATTAGTCAATTTAAAATTATTAATTCCATACACTATTGTAAAGGTGATTACAAGTAAACTTTGTCCAAACTGAAGTTACTCTGTGATTCCAGAGTATTTGCAATATGGTTGACCCTGTAGACAGGGAAATACCATTGAAAATGCCAAGTAAATGAGAAGCTGAAAGCTCAAAAGGTTTGATGTACTGGTAGTATTATTTTCTGATGTTTTCCCATTATTCTCAATGATACCATATAGAGTTTCTCCCATCTTTGCTCATTCTTTTTAATCTCCCAAGGCCTTTAGTTGTGGCAGGTGAAAGACATTTGAACTCCTTCCGTTTCTGTAGTGTTCTCAGCTCACAAATCTTGGCAACCACTGCAGTGCATTGCTTCTGAGGTCACTGTTAATCCTCAGAGTATTGTCTTGGCTGGGATGCTACAGGACAGGATGCTGATTTCCAGCTTGGTCCTGAGCTTCACAAAATCCAGAACCCTTCTTTTCCAGTCTTTCACATCTGTGATCTGTCAATAGGTGTCTCTAATCAGTTTCTTTCTTCATACACAAAGGGACATCAGTGAGTTCATATTTAAGACTATTTCCAGGTCAATGCCTTTCCCTTACAGATATAGCTAGCATCCATTTCAGAAATATGCAGACCATGTTACAGAGTGACTTGGCAGAAATGGCAAGCAGCAAATACATTGCAAAGCCAGACACAAAATGCTGAGCCAAAGTGTTGGAAAAGAAAGCAAGCCTAGCCCTGATTTGAACTTCACCCCAATTAGAGAAAGGGATTAATCTAGATGACTAACTTGTTTTCATTACTAATTGCTTTATTATTTATTCTATAGTCCTCTAGTTTGGCAGCTAGATAACAAAAGCACCATATGCCCACAGCCTTCAGACCATACAGAAAACTCCGATCACCTTAAAGGCACAATCATGTATGTACCAAAGCAAATAGTCAAGGCTTCCATTCTAGTTTCTGACTTAAATTTAGAGAATTGGTGTGTGTAACTTTTGTGGGCTGCCTCAGACAATTTTTCTGAACTTCTAAATGAATGGCATTTTGTTTATTTGTATTTTGTGGCAGAAACAAGTTATGCTGTTTCCCTTGTCTTAACTTTTGAACAGCACTTTCTTTATCAAAAGGTAACTTATGTCCTTTATTTTCTCTGCAATATAAAAGAATATACTCAGGAAGATTTTCCCTTCCCAGATTAAAACAATTCTCAAAACCTGTCAGCATTTGGATCAATAAATCAATCCTTTTTATCAAGATAAGAACAGAAGGAAAGACATATATAACTTGTGACTTGTTAAACAAAAAGCAAAGTTGAAGAGCATTATTTTAATTGATGCAAAATTGCCAAATGTCACTTTGAAGAAACTAACTTGACATGAGTATCAAAAGAGCTATACCTAGGATGCATAGTTTATCATTGTGTTATAGGGTGGGATATCCTTCATTCAAAAAATTGATTTAGCCAATACTACTACTTCCAGCTCATCCTTCAGTCCTGCTGCAACATGTGGACTTTGGCATGGTGATTCTCTCACTTGCACTGGTGTGAAGTAGGATGGATATCAGCAAAGCCAATGAAAATTTGAAATTCTCAAAGTGAGAGTGAAAGGAAAATTATTCCCTCATTCTTAGCAGCTGATTAGTCTAAACACCCTGGAGAAAAGACAAGAGGCATTTCACACTCTGACAAGCCTGTCATTAATATAGTTCCTGAGGCTGTTAGCACCTCAGTAAAACATTTTCAGCTGTTTATAGCACCAGCATCAATACATTTGAGGGAAAAAAAGGGAAGTTCTTACCTCAGTAAATAAATTGGTTTATTGTGATGTGTTTTCATGTACTTATATGACCTATATAATGGAAAATCTTTCTAGAGGTAAAAGAGAAAACTAAGAAATGAGCCTTTTAAAATCACTAATCAAAATGAAAAACAGCTTCAGTGAAGAAGGTTGAATGCAGGTATTTATTATACCGCATCCTTTGCCTGACTTATGAAGTGACACTGAAGATCTATAATTTTTTTCAATGTCCTTTCAAGACACAACTCAAGTTTGTTTGGAACATAGATCTTCCTTTCCTTCTTACAAAATAGAACAGATATTGGGCCCAAATATTCACCTTCATGATTGCAGCTGGATAGGATTTTTCTAAGGGTCACTCTGCCTGTGGCTGACCATTTTCAGCAGTTTAGCAGGCATTACTCCAGTGGGATGGAGACAGCAAGCAAAAAAGCCATACTGTCCTGAGCAGATCTTTCCAGTCATCTCTCTGTAGCACTGGGTGGTAAATGTACCTGTTCTCTTGCTAGGGAGCAGTATGTGTAAAACAGCCAGAGAGAGGGGCCGCAGGGACACAAAAAGCATAGGGGAAACATAGGTGACAGAAGTGAATGTGCTTTACTGAGGATTTAATTACCAGTTTTGCTCTGAGTAGAAGCCTCAGAATGGATAAAAGATCATTTTATCCAGTGAAATAGTTAAACAATTAGGTAAACTTATTAATCAGAATACTTTTGACTGTCAATGGGAGTAGCTAGCTACAGATTTTGACAATCGGGGACCTCAAGCATTAAAAAAGAAGATTCCTTTGGTGATCACTTGTATCTGCCTTAAATTTTGTCCATTGTTAAATAGCCACAGGGTTTTCTCTGCTTTTCTTCCAGTAACTGAGAGATGCACTGTTATAACCTGGTGCTTTCTATAGAAATAATTAATATATAAATTAATATACAAAAGAGGGAGATTTCAATAAAGCAATTGCATGAATGCTTACCCAGGGTAGTTGCCAGCTCTAAGGAAGTGGTGTGGCTCTCATTGTACCCTTTCTATCCTTTCATGCTACGGTCTTTTAATATTTACTCTTTACTCATGTTCTCTTTTTTGGCATTTTTAAATATAGTTCTGCTGCACATGGTTAGATCTTCATTCCTATTTTCCATGACACAGTAATGGGGGGAACATGGCAGTTTGTTACATGAAAATCTTTGCCAACATCCCGTTTCAAGTATTGCAGTCACTTGCAACCTAGTTTCATCGGCATCTCCATTAAAATCCAGTAAGTCAAATACAATTAAAATAACTTGCTTTGTTCTTGCCAATGCTTTGATTCCCATACTCTTCAAAATGTGAGCAATAATAGCAAAATAAAAATTCCTTCATACTTGATGGAAGGGGAAGTTTGGCATAAAAGGTACAGCCTACATCAGTGACTATTTATTAGTAATCACAGAGAATCCAGAAAGTACAAATAAAGCATATACAACTAAAGGGAAATCTGGGATGAACACCAGTGCACTTTAGATATTACAGTTTTTACCTTCCATTTCTGAGCCTACTGTGTGACTAACATAGCATATCCAGGATATGTTAAACAAGAGTCACAACTCTAAGGTCAGAGAGTGATGGTCTCTATCACTGGATGCAGAGATATTACTAGGTGTTGCTAGAAGGTACTTTGGGTCACACAGACATTCTTCATAGGAATCATAAATGCTGTGTATTCCTTTCCTTCTCTGCTGCCATAGGGCTGAGAGTAGTTTTCTCTGGACCATTTAATTGTCTTGTCACTCTATGCTTGGAGAACTCCTAATTCATGAGACAGTAAATCTGATTTATGGTGCATGATGTCACTCCTGCAAGATGGAAGAATGAAGAGGTGCTTTATATCACAGTAGTATTAAAATTCATGTAGCAAAGTTACCCTGTTCTTACAGAATTTTTTGTCCTCTTGCACTCTGAAGATTGCCTTATGTTTACACAGTGCAAAAGTTTGCCCAAAACCCAGATCAAAAATAGAGTTTTCATGATAAAATGTTTTGTTACTTTCACTTAAGCTTCATGGAAAATTAACAACTATGTCAAAATAGCAGAGTCTTTCCTTCTCTAGGTGTAAGACCATCGTTGTTACTGCTGAAATTTGGGGTGTTCATACAGTCAAAATTTTAAAAGATCTTAGCAAATTATTAGTCTGACAACTCACACGTTACAGACCACAGACTTTCAACCAGAAATTCCTGTCTCAAGCATATAGTTTTTTTATTGAGCTGCAATGCATTGTCTGTAAAACATCTGCATATTTTAATCATCTCCTTCTAGTGCCATGATAATAAGTGCCTAGTACTCAAAAAGGCTTAATAACTAGAGAGCCTCCAAAGCAGATGAGTTTTTTTTTCTCAAAAATTTGTGAGTTTTAGGAATATGAGACTGCAGCTGACCTAGCTTCTGAATAAGCTGTAGCCAGCTGGCAGAACCAGAAAGACATTTCTAGAGTGAATTAACTGATCATTGTAGCTACCAATTTACTGCAGGGATCTGGAAATTACCCTCCCAGAATGCGGAAAGAGTGAGGGCATCTTGCCTGCGATACATCAAAGGTCATTGAGACACATACCCTAAGAACCATAAGGCCTTCTGGAAAAAAAGTGAGGTTTAATAACTCTAGTGAATAATGTATTTTGGATGCAGAGGGTTGAGGCATCAGAGTCACATCAAGATCCAAAAGCAGCCAAAGTTTTGATGTTAATCTGCCAGTGTCTCACTAATGCATGAAGATCCTTCTCAAAGACTTCTGTAACAGTAAAAAGAAGTTACAATTTTAATAAAATGCCATTGTTAACAAAAAAAACAGTCTACTTCCCTTACACTGAAGAAAAGGACTAAGCTGAAGACAGCTGAACTTCAAGTTCCATAATACTTTGCTCCACTTAGCACTTCCACTTTTTGAAGCTGGCATGACTGTGGCATAGTATGAATAACAGCAGCAGGTTCAATTCTATCCATGACAGTACAACTGAGAAAGGATAAGAACATGTAAATGATAGAATGCACACTTTAGAGCTTGAATCTTACCAATTGGGCTAATTTTCTATTTCTTTGACTATAGTAGTATTACTCGTTTGATTCAATTCACCACATGAAGGTGGACAAGTGAAGAAACTACAAGAGAATTCAGAATGTTGCCTTGTCACTTAAATGCCATATTATATCACTAGTGGAGAAAGACTATTTTAAGAATGAAGCTGGATGCTACAAAGGAAAGCAAATAAAACATGCTGTAATTTTATCCTGAGCAGCAGAAATAAAGATGACTCATTTTCAATAGATTTCTGACCTTAATTCCCACTTGTTTCCTTCCTGCCATAATCTCAGCTGTTTAGCAGCAGGTACTACCTCAGCTCTTGCTTCAGTTTATTCCTCCTTCCTATTCTTGTGTTTCTCATAGGGATCAGCAGCCAAACACATCCTTTTTAATAGTCTTATCCATACTGGTAGCTGTTAAGGTCAGACAGTGATTCTGAAAAAATGATCTGTCAATCATTTATAAACAAAATGATCTCTTCCATTTCCTTCTGTTTCTCATCATTGCAAGAAAAACAGAACAGAAAAGTTCAGCATCCAGGGACAAGGATGCATTTTGTGCCTTATTAAGACCCTGAGGCAGAGCTTCTAGTTTTATTTCCTTTTTTTTTTTTTTCTACAAATGAACCAGAAAATTACATGAGAATATAATTTTGCATGTGCATCTCTCTTTTACACCAGTTTAATTCTTCTTTATTCCCCATTGCAGATGATCCTTAATCAGTGTAATCTGTGTAACCTGTTGCTCTTGAAGTGTCACGTACATACTATAATAAGACTGACGTAAGCCCAGAAGTTATATTTGAGGAGCAGATAAAGAAATTACTCATTGTCCTAGAGTATAATAGAATAGAATAAGTAAAAAATGATGAAAAATTCTAATGATAAAATACCTAGAATGATGAATTGGGATCCCAGTTTACAGTTAAACATGTTTCAGGTAATTTCTGGTGACTACCACTTATTGTGTTCAGACACCAGAGTTTAACACAATTTTAAACCACAGCACTTTCATTTAGCATCAGCTGCTCATTGCTTCTGAAATATCTGAATCATTCTGCTCATGTAAAAACCTATCTCATAAAATATGTATGGGCTTTCAATATTAAATTGATGCGTATAGTATCCAATGAAGACTTCAGGTCTGAGAATTTTCATGTTCCTATGTGCTGCACAGCTTGCCTTCCCAGTATGGATGGTCACCTGAGAAACACATCATTGAGCTGAAACAGCAGGAGAAAATACAGCTAAGTCAAATACTTCAGCCAAAGGGACTCCAATTGTGCTTTCCAGAGGTGATTTTAGAAGAGAACAAGGCTGCACATTAGAACTACAATTCAGAGTTCACCCAGAAGAGCAGTAGTTTCAAACCAAAACCACAACCATCACCACCACCAACAAAAGGAAGAAAAACCTTCCCATTGCCATTTTAAAAAAGACCACTTGGGTAACAAGAGCTCAAGACAGAGTAATCATAATGCACAATTCTTTGTTACATCAGCTGAGGACTTGATCCCTGAGTTCTCAAGGTGTTTCAGATATTAAGGAATTTTTTCCCCCCACAATAATGGCTCAGTCGTTCTGGTGGGCAAAATGTCACAACTGCTTTACAGCTGAGAGTTAGTCCTACAATTTGAGTGCTGCCAGGATTATAAGCAGAAAGTTTTATGGAAACTACAGTGCAAGTCCCCTGAAAAACAAACTCAGCCATTTCAGAGCTGGGATGTGCAGCTGGCAGATGCACAAAACTTATATGCCACAGTCATTTTGTCGTTGACCAGTGTGCCTCAACAAATGGTTTTGCCCGATGTTGGATTTCTCCTGTCAACTGCTTTCGCAATATTGTCAGTTCACTGAACCCTAGCTGCTGCATTTTGACTGTGTCTTCACAGACAGAGAATATCACACATACCTCAAGTATGTGGACATGAGAGTGCTCCAAATCTAGAACACATTTTTCAAATATAGGCAGACAATCTTATAGTAGACTCTTCAGATGATCTGCTTGAAAGAGAAGCAATAGTACATTTTCTAAAATTCATCTAAAAATCACAACACTAAGGCCTATCTGAGTATGGTTTTGTGCTTTCTGAAATCTTGTAGTGTGAATAAAGAACAAGAAAGGAGTTATGCATGCCAAGAAGATTTTTTAAAGCATTTTCCTTTGTCCTAGGTTAGTCAAGCAGCCCTGTGACCTTTCGCCTTAGAGTAGGAGGCAGTGTTGTCTATGCTCCATCTATTGTTGACAATACAGAGTTAGTCATTCCGTGTGTTAGTGACAGGTGCAGGAACTCATCTTTTTAGGTGGCAATTTGCTTATAATTAGAAGCCATATTTTTTGAGAATTCAGTTACCTCTCAGTTTTGCTATATTTGAAAACCAATTTCCTTCAAACTTCAAGCACTTTGTTATTGCATAGGAAACAATTCATGTGAACTGTTTCATTTAATGGGGCTTGGAGGAATGAATAATTGCAAGAGTGACACGTTCAGCAGGGAGAGATAAATTCTAATGCAAATCCTTACTCTGCATTCATATAGAGTCTATTCCAAATGCTAAGGCAAATCTTCATTGCAAGATTACCCATTTTTTTTTTTCAAGCGTCTCCTGACATCATTATACAAAAGCCTTATCTTCTCATTGCCTTTAATTATACCAGTGAACTTTAAACCAAGCTAAAATCTGAGCAGAATAATTCAACGATCTGTAGTCTTCTAACATCATCCTACTCTTCCAAGGATAGTATTTTCTGATCTCGCTATGTAAGCTCCAGGCTGGTTTAAAACATCCATTCCCTGCCTGCACTTTGTTATATGTATCTCCTTCCATTTCACACACTTCATCTCACCTCACCTGTAAGTGTTAGATGTCTAGCCATCAAAGTAATCACAAAGGGTTTAATCAGATTGCAGAAAAGAAATACGAACGCAGGAGCTGTACCAGAAGTATGTGACCACCAGACAGCACTCTGAGAAATGGTTTATACAATACAATACACCAGGTTGGAAGAGACCTTCAAGATCATCGCATCCAACCTATCAACCAATCCAACAACTAGACCATGGCACCAAGCACCCCATCAAGGCTCCTCCTGAACACCTCCAATGATGGTGACTCCACCACCTCCCTGGGCAGACCATTCCAATGGGCAATCACTCTCTCTGTATAGAACTTTGTCCTAACATCCAGCCTAAACCTCCCCTGTAGCAGCTTGAGACTGTGTCCTCTTGTTCTGGTGCTGGTTGCCTGGGAGAAGAGACCAACCCTCACCGGTCCACAACTTCCCTTCAGGTAGTTGTAGAGAGCAATAACATCACCCCTGAGTCTCCTCTTCTCCAGGCTAAGCAATCCTAGCTCCCTCAGCATCTCTTCATAGGGCTTGTGTTCCAAACCCCTCACCAACTTTGTCACCCTTCTCTGGACACGTTCCAGCAAGTCAACATCCTTCCTAAACTGAGGGGCCCAGAACTGGACACAGTACTCAAGGTGTGGCTTAACCAGTGCAGTGTACAGGGGCAGAATGACCTCCCTGCTGCTGCTGGCCACACTGTTCCTTACATGCAGCATCAACCAGACAATCATTCTCTTTTGCAGAGCAAAACAAGTTCATTTTCTTGATACCTGCTCGCCTAATAATTCCAATTCATTAAGCAAACTCCACATTTAAGGATCTCCTAGAGATTAATAAGAGTATGTTCAGTGAAGTGCTGCAAACAGATACCAGCTCCAGCCTCGGGGAAGCATAGCTACATTAGCATGGAGTTCCACCAGGGCTCATTATTTTCTTACCAGTTTAATTTAGCTTGAGTACAGCACCACTTCACTTGAACTCCTCTGTTTTTAACTCCATGACTATCTTGGTTGTCTTTCAACATTATTGTACTGCAGACTGTAACTAGACTCTTAAGTCCTGCAATTCTGCTGCCAAACAAGATGTGCTAGAAGATAATTCCACATTTTCATTCCCTTAAGATGTATTCCTCACCCAGTATAAAAACGACTATGTGGGTTTCTCTTCACATGTCTCCACCTTCTCCATTTCTCTTTATCTGCTGCACTGATAGGGCTGTGCTTACTTAGTATACAAAACTGAGTGTCATGATTTGAAAAATATTACAGGTCATTCCCAGGCATGGAATAAGGAAGCCACGATAAGGCAACACGGGATGAATACAATAAGTGGAGATGTTTCAAGAAGGTAAATGTCAGACAAAGAATAATTTAACTGCTTCAAATCACCTACCTTTCTAGTAGATTTCTATGCACTGAGCATATGGAGACCCTCTAGGAATTGAGTCCTGGATGCAAATCACCTTGTGATTGCATCAAGCATTGAGATATGTCTCAATAAAAGATAAGGTCTGCTCACTGAGAGAGCAGATGCCAAGGGGTAGTGGACAGACCCCCTTAGAATATGCAACAAAGAATATGCACATCCTGTCCTGATAAGCCCACAGGATGTGTGAACAGGTGCAGGGCAAAGAGGGAGCAAAGGTCTACCTTGGCACTGGATCCCTGCAGACACAAGACTCCCTAGAGGCAACACCTGGACATATATGCACACTAATGGTGAGGGGCCAGGAGAAAGCTGCGATTAAAAAACTGCATAAAAAAGCTCCAAGTGATGCCTGCTAGAAAAGGAAAGAACTCCTGTAGAAGAGAGAACTCCATTGAAAACACCACATGCTGGAAACATCGCAGGAGTTGGCAACACCCTCTTTAGACCTTCTCCTCAGATCAAGGGCAGCACAAGCTGAAAATGCAGACTCTGGGACCTTTCTCTCTCCTCCTCCAGCCAAAGACAGCTTTCTCTCCCTCTCTTTCTCCATTTTCCCCTTCTCTCTCTACTCCTTTTCTCCCTTCCTCTCTTTTGTTTACTTTGTTCTTTAATAAATAGCCTCACTTTTGATATTTGACCTCATTTGTGCCTCAATTTGATCTGAAACTGGAGCGCACCAAGGCGGGACCAGGGCAGCACACTGTGCGGAGCAGCATGTCCACCTCCTCCCCTGAGCCAGCTTCTCTCTTGTGAGCACCGACTGCTGCAGCAGTGGAGGTTTCACCAAAGGGGGCTACATTGTGAGCTGCTGGCCCTTTACAGTTCCTTTCAGTTCAAAGGAAAAATGAGGGCAAATACAGCAAATGTAATAGCACTGCAGATGCCAGGGTGGTGGCCAGACAATCTATCAATTGTTACTACAGCTGAGCTGGTCTTTAGTCAAATCACAGCACCGGTCAGTTTGTGCATCTCACAATCTCCCTGACAGACTGACTGCAGATCGAACAGGTGACCTCATGTCACCTTTACCATGAGCTAGATAATACTTTTCATCTTGCAGCAGGCTAAATATACATATGAGTGCACATCTGTGACTGCAGAGACAACTTGCTACAGCCACTAAGTCAATCTGTGGTCACTTGTCTGTATCAAATGGTGTATCTACAAAGTAATTTTTTTCCTGGAGCTTATGTTTCTCATATATTTTCTGCACAAACACCTTTGTAAAGATCTTCTGGATATTTAATCAAATTTTAAATGAAAATTTGTTACAATAACATCGATAATATTAGACTAGATCAGTCTAATTTTTAAAGGTATACTTTGATCCTAGCATAAAACCATTGAAACAGAGGGACCTGCAGAGGGACCTCGACAGACTGGACAGATGGGTGGAGCCCGATAGGATGGCATTCAACAAGTCCAAGTGCTGCACTTTGGCCACAACAACCCCATGCAGAGCTACAGGCTGGGGTCAGAGTGGCTGGAGAGCTCCCAAAGAGAGAGGGACCTAGGGGTGCTGATCGACAGCTGCCTGAACATGAGCCAGCAGTGTGCCCAGGTGGCCAAGAAGGCCAACCGCATCCTGGCCTGCATTAGGAATGGTGTGGCCAGCAGGAGCAGGGAGGTCATTGTGCCCCTGTACTCTGCTTTGGTTAGGCCGCACCTTGAGTACTGTGTCCAGTTCTGGGCCCCTCAGTTTAAGAAGGACATCGAGACACTTGAACGTGTCCAGAGAAGGGCAACAAGGCTGGGGAGAGGCCTTGAGCACAAGCCCTATGAGGAGAGACTGAGGGAGCTGGGGTTGTTTAGCCTGGAGAAGAGGAGGCTCAGGGGCGACCTCATTGCTCTCTACAACTACCTGAAAGGTGGTTGCAGCTGGGAAGGGGTTGGTCTCTTCTCCCTGGCAACCAGCACCAGAACAAGGGGACACAGTCTCAAGCTGCACCAGGGGAAGTTTAGGCTGGAGGTGAGGAGAAAGTTCTTCACCGAGAGAGTAGTTTGTCATTGGAATGGGCTGCCCAGGGAGGTGGTGGAGTCACCATCCCTGGAGGTGTTCAAGAGGGGATTAGACATGGCACTTGGTTCCATGGTCTAGTCATGAGGTCTGTGGTGACAGGTTGGACTCGATGATCTTCGAGGTCTCTTCCAACCTTGGTGATAATGTGATATTGTGAAACACGGAGTTAACAATCATCCTTCAAGTGCTGCCCAGAGAGTAACTGTGATCACTGTTCACCTTTTGTTGCTGTATTATTGTCAGTTCATGTCAGTGAGGAAAATCTTACACTAACTTCCTTACAAGAATTTTTTCTATGTAGAAAAGACTGAAACCAGAATTCACACTAAGAACAGTTTCTGCAGAAGAAACATGAATCAACTGTAACTCAAACATAGTGCATATATTACTTTATGTCCTTCTCTTCAGCTATGCAAGAATTTTTGAAGCACAATCCACACAGCGATGGGTTCAAGGATCTTTTTGAACACATCGTGCCTTACAGATGTCTTTTACAGACTAATGGCCTCTTGTGCGATGGAGCACCTACAGCTGTTTCTTGTAGTATTTAAGGTAGATTCACTACTGGAGGATAATGAATGAATGCGTTGTGCCAGATTTTGGCATTCTGTGAGGGAACGATAGGCACAGGACCATGATTTAACTGTTTCTGAAGACCAACAGTGGCTTAAATGCCACGTGCTCTTTCATGAAAGCTTGTAAATTGTAATAATACAGTCCTTGGGACTTTGACATTGTCATTTGTTGCTTTGACTGTAACAGAGATGTTACAAATTAAGCTCCCATGATGTCTCCATGCCTCTAGTGAGAAGTAGGGAAGGAAAGGGGCCAAAAAATTACGTATGAACCTTATGAGAAAATGCTATTTTTTTTTTTTCAAAACACCAGCAAAATAGAGTTTGATGCTGTTCCAGCTAAAATCTGTGGGAGCTCTGTCACTGACATCAATGAGCACGGAATCAAGCAGTTTTCCATGGAGATTAATATGCAAAAACGAGATGTGAGCAGCAAAAAACCTCTGCAGTCCCTCAAGAAAAATACTTTTCTAGCTTTCAAATGCATTTTCCGTTGTTGCTACTTACCTAGATGAGAAAGTGAAAAGCTAAACATCAGAAAGATGATATTGTTTGGTAATCTCTAAAGGATATCATTCTGCTTTCAGTAAGAAAGGCCTGGCTGTTTTCCTCACTCCAGAAAGTCAGATGGTCCCAGAAAGGCTTTGCTTGCAATTGCACTCTGCTCAGACAACAGTATAAACAGCTGAGTGCCAAGTCAGATCAAGAGTTTTAGAAGGCTTGAGACTAGATCCTTTGGCTCTCACTCACAGAAGTGCTGTTCAGATGGAAACTATTCCCATGGGTCAGAAATTCTTTCCCAGTGCTTTTTCGTTAATAATTTTTAAAATGGAACCTTTCTCATAGAATGGCACAGCCAAGTTTAAAAAATTCAGTCAGGAGACGTTAGAGCACTCAGCATGCTTACCTTCTACAGCAAAGCATGCTTAAGCTAGAAAGAGAGGGGCTCTTTTCATAAAATTTGTCAGCCATTGGTCTGAAAAATTGCTTATCATTACACTCATGCTGCAGAAAGGGAAAAGTAGACACAGGAATGGAAGCAATGTTTTCAAGGTTAAACCACAAGAGAGTTACTCTGTTACAGTACTGTGAATGCCATAGCCTGTCTCTGCCCTTCCAGGCTGTCATGCTCTAGCAGAGTTTGCATGCAGCATACCCTAGTCATTAGACATAACTTTGGAATATCTAGTGCACTGAAATAAAGACCCCAGAACAAGAAGAACCAAAAACTGACAAAGCGCTACATTCCAGGAACAGGGGAGGACTGTATGTGTGCATGGTTCCAAAGAAGTCACCATTACTGTACAGGTTAATATATGGCATCTTCCTCTTCACAGCAAAGCCAGCACAGCCCTCAAGTGCAACGTGCAACCATCAAAGTGAGGGTCTAGCACTGATGTCAGTGGAAGATTTGAATATGCAGTGAACACATAAAACCAACACAAAGCAATTGATTATTCAGCTCCAAAACCAGATTTTTAGTGTTTTAATCAAGTTGCAAGTCAAGTTGTATGTCCTATGACTTTGGTGGTTTTCCAGGACAGGTAGTCTATACAGATTTACATGGCACTTTGCCATTGTTCTGACCATTTCTCACATTTTATGTTTCTGTGTATCATCTTGACTTCATCTGGTTTTCTGCTGTCTGCATTCTCAGAAAGGAAGAAATAAAAAGTAATTTCAAGACAACAGAGATAAAAAGACAAGAAGATAAATGTTTACAAGAATAATAGAAGCAGCCTTAAAGAGAGAGGAAGGATAACTTTGGAATCTGTTAAAGAATTCTCTAAATTAATACTTTCTGTAAAATAATGGCATAAATAAGATTGAAAATCTCAGTATGTGAGAACAAGCAGCTAAAGTGGAAGAATTCTTGTTGCCACTAGGCTTAAAATGCCCTTTTTTTTTTTCACCCTTACAGAAGCACAGTGCATTAGTTTTAAAACTCTTGATGACCTAAACAGAGTAATGTAGGAGTTTTTTCCCATCACAAAAAAAGTACGGTTCCTTTGAGCCATTCATAAGGTGAAGGAAAGTGCCTAAGTATCAGTTAGGTCCATTAGCTAGTTTTCCAGGGAAAAACACCAGTGTTTATTATTTTTCCAGCCTCGGGGCTCTCACCTGTAGGGTCTCCCAGGGTTCAACAGTTCCTTCATATCAGCAAGCCCCTGTACAATAGAACCGAACCAGCTGATGAGGAAACATTCGTTATGTCAGTAGCATTCACTCAGCTGTGAATGAAATACAAAATCCACAAAAATCACTACCTGCCAACTGTTCTTCAAGCTCTGGGAACACAGTGGTTCAGGAATAGCAATGTGCTGAACTTAAGTGGAGAGAAGACTAAAGTGAACTTGTGAGAAAGAAGCAAGAATTGCAGAGATCAGTCTTTATGTAGATTTACCCCCTTCTGAAGGGACTTAGACAGTGAACCTCACAAAACTGATTCAGACATTATACTAATTATTAACAGTAAGGCACTGATGATGATTATTACTATTATTGTTGTTGTTATTATCATTATTTCTGGTAATTATTTTTAGTAGCTGTAAACTGAATTTCCTAGTCTGATTGTCTCCACACATAAAATTCTCTGCTTCATAAAAACCTGGGGAGGAAAAAAAATCATATAAGAACAAGAGTATGTCCTGGATTGAGCAGAGCCTGCTGCTGTTATTCATACCACGCTGCAGACATGCCAGCTTCAAAAAATGAATGTGCTAACTGGAGCAAAGTATTATGCGTCTCAAGTTCAGATTGCAACGTGGGAGGCTTCCTGTTCCTGTTGCTACTTCTGGGTTCCAGGTTCTTGGGTGTTGTTCTTTTCCACTGGGATGGTGGTGGGACAGGGAGAAATGGGGGAGTAGTTTTCTGGCTTGGATTTTTAGCTTACTTGCTTCTGCTTGCTGCTGCATTGTGCTGTGCTTTTTCTATAAATAGGCTAAGGTAATTATGCATTTTGTACTATGTTTATCTGATTTTGATCACTAAACTTGATTCTTATCTCATTTTCTTTTGGTCTCAATCCCAAGTTTTTGTATTCTACTTTTCCCTCACTTCTATGTTGGGAAAATAGACAGAGCTCCCTGCTGGTTCGGTTTGATCTGTTTCATTCTAATTCAAACCATTACAGGGTACAACAGTAACTTGTTCTTGTATATCTACATTTCCACAGTGTTGACATTTTAACAAAGTTCTGTGGTCAGTTGCGGTTTTTAATAGTATATGGATACAAGTTTAGATTTCCTTTGTTTTTCATTCTAATTTCTTTTCTGCATATTCACCTAGAGAAGGAACCACAATATTTTTTCATTTCCAATTTTAACAGGACTGTCAGTTAATTCCCTGAGTTTCTTTAGTATCAGAAATGTACCAGTTCTTCTGCCTTTCCAAGATGGTAATTGGGAGTAAAGGGTAAAGCTTTCCTTTGGGTTTGTATTCTCATGAATGTGAGAAGAGGAAAAAAAAAAAAAAAAAGAAAGAAAGAAGAAGGAGGAAAAGAGGAGAAGCAAACAGCAGAATGACTCAACTTACTGAAGATAAATCTTCTGCTAGCATAAATATCGCATGAGTGGGTCAGACCTGCTGTGGTGGGACCACAGTGCACTGGAGAAAAAATGACTAACCCATCACTGAGAGGGGGCCCTTTCATTCCCATGAATGATTCACTAAAGAAAGTAGAATGAAGGATTAGGATGAATAATTTAAACTGGATGAAGCTAGAGCAGTTATCACCTACGCTTACCTGTTTCAGCAGTTATTGTTACAAGACATTAACTTCCTTGAAACATTCAAAGGTAAGAAGATGTCACTATTAAGGTTAGGAGATATTTTGCTGATGCAAGAGAAACAAGCACCAAAAATACTCCCACAAACCTGATGAAATATTAAAGCTAAATTCAGTTAACTTATGCTTCCCAATTTCATTTGCATAACAGCAAGAGAAGGAAAGGATAAAAGTCATATTATTTGGTTTGAATGCATCTGACACTTCATAAAAACACCTTTAAAAACAGATCAACTTGACACTAACTTAGTTGACATGTATTGGATATCTGTACAGAGGACGCATTGGAAAGATACTGTAAGAAACAACACAAGATAAAGTATTACTTGAGGAATTCAAGAAGCATTGGTAAGCTTCTTATTTTTTACTTCCAAACTATAGTTGATTTGGTTAAAAAGAACATGGGCATCTCTTGGCATTATGTTAGTTTTCCTCTGCACAACAGCAACTGAAACAAAAACCCCTATCACAGTATCACAGTATCGCCAAGGTTGGAAGAGACCTCAAAGATCATCGAGTCCAACCTGTCACCACAGACCTCATGACTAGACCATGGAACCAAGTGCCACGTCCAATCCCCTCTTGAACACCTCCAGGGATGGTGACTCCACCACCTCCCCGGGCAGCCCATTCCAATGACGAATCACTCTCTCGGTGAAGAACTTTCTCCTCACCTCCAGCCTAAACTTCCCCTGGAGCAGCTTGAGACTGTGTCCCCTTGTTCTGGTGCTGGTTGCCAGGGAGAAGAAGCCAACCCCTTCCTGGCTACAACCACCTTTCAGGTAGTTGTAGAGAGTAATGAGGTCACCCCTGAGCCTCCTCTTCTCCAGGCTAAACAGCCCCAGCTCCCTCAGCCTCTCCTCATAGGGCTTGTGCTCAAGGCCTCTCCCCAGCCTTGTTGCCCTTCTCTGGACACGTTCAAGTGTCTCAATGTCCTTCCTAAACTGAGGCGCCCAGAACTGGACACAGTACTCAAGGTGTAAAACGAAATAAACCAAACGAAAAAGCCCTAACCTCTCAGCCACAAAGCAAAACCCAATTTCCAGTCCAGACAGGGATCTGAAACCATAAAGAAAACTCTCCACTCAATCTACAGCACATCTAAATTGGTTTAGTAATAGTCAAGAGGTGCCTGTCATATTGCTGTGATCTTGTTGTATAAAATAGCTACATGTCCTCCCTCCATAGTATCAGTAGCAGTAATGTAAAACAATTTTTAAAAGCAATGTTTTATTACACTAAACTATATGTTTTCCTTCTTTTTTCTAATTCCATGTTTTCACTTAATGGATTTTCTTATTGGCTAATTTTATCTTATTTTTACACTTCAACTCTTCATTTCTGCATGTGCATTTAAGAAGTTAAACTTTATTCTGTTTTAATTTAGGAAGTTAAACTTTATTCTGTTTTAAAGAACACCTCTCTTTTTCTCTGTCCTCTGCTATTGGCTTACCATTGTGTTTATTCCAGCTCTTGCCTTCTCTTTCCTTTCCATCATTATTATTTCAGCATTATCTGGCTCTGCTTCTTTGTAAGTTTCACTTATGTCCCACTGTTTGTCAGCCTCACCACAAGCCAAGCTCTCTGGAACATTCATATATTTACACATGTCAGTGCAAGGCAAGGATGTGGGGATTCTTTCCAGGGTTGAAAGGTGAAAAATTTTAATGTGACCAAGGTCACAGATCAGTCTAAGTACTAGGAGTAAAATCCTCTTCCTTCCTTTTTGAGCATGTAAAGTTCTTTTTCATACTGTCTCCCGTGCAGCTAGTTGCTTTGACTAAAGAAGACACCATCATACCTGTAGTATTTAATGATGACAAGTGACCTGAGAAAGGACTAAAATTTATTTCTTTCCTTGAACTCCAAAGTAAAAGGCCTGCTATAGATTTTTCTCCCCTGTAAAACCTCAGCTTTTAATATAACAGACTTTAAAAAAAAAATAATCTGATCTAGACAGTTTATATCTCTGCCAGAGTTCTGCAGGAGCTATGTCATTCCTTCTATGTTGAGTGCAGTACTTAAATAACTCTGAAGTTCAGTAGAAAAACTGTAATTTCCATCCATGAAAGGCTTTTAAAAACCCATCTGATTTATCTGAGGGAACAACGCATGGATTATCAGTTACCTTTTCATGAAACTGTACATAATCTCATGTCTGGAATGAAGAGTATTGTCACAACAGTACTGATAGCTGCTGTACAAACTGCAGTATGCAGAAATATTTTGCATTTTTATTTGTGATGCTGGAGTTCAAAGTGAAATAATGGACATACCGGCTTTTCAGGGGAAAGGTAGCTAGCATAGATTCTGGTGATATATTTTTGATATATATTTTTAAGGATTATCTTTGTCACAGCCTGAAAAATACAGCTTTGAAAAGAAGCCTTCCTTCAGCTCTGTGTTACAATTTTGCCAAGAGACGCTGTTCTGCTGCTTGCCAAGGACCATACAACTCGCTGGGAAACATTACACATACACTCTGCACTGCCAGCTACCCAATGCTCCTAGCAATTTGGTGGCACTGTGTTACAGCAGTACATACTGCGAGAATACTGCAGTACCTATTTATCTGCAGCAGAATGTTGTAGGGTTTGCCACATGTCCTAAAATTACCACTAGCACAAGCACAGACAAAAGTCAAATAATACCTTATTAATACAATCCAGACACAAACTATTCACAAAGATATTTTTTCTCCGGCTCATAAAGAAAAATACAAAATAACTCACATTTAGCTGCTGTTACACTGAATGAGGTCTAAGTGATTTCTCACTCATCTCTCAGCTATCAATCTGTCAAGGAGATTTGTCAGCTTTTCCCCTGGGAATCTAGTTCTTCTGTAGGCCCTTTATCTTGCAGTTTGCCTGTAGAGAAAATCATGGTAGCTTGTAAGCATATTACTTATGTAATACTTCTTGTGTATTTATATACACAAGATTCTCTGAGGGCCCCACTGAGACTAAAATTCCTCCAGTATGCACACTACCAAGCAAGAGTCATTGGAGTATAAATTAGATAGCTAGGACCTCATTTTTTCCCCCCGAGGGATTATCCCCTAGACTTAGGTACTTTTTTCCCCACTTGATAATGCCTCTGAGCATGATGAGATAGAGTGATTCAGATCCAGAACACAAGTGGAATCTCATTACCATGATCCTGGGGCTGACAATCCTACAGTAAACTAGCTAACACATGGGAAAAAATATTAAAACAGAATATTCATCAGTGGTATAAGAAGTAGTGGAGTTTCTTAATTCTTAAAGTGTCCCAGGTTCTTTCCAACTAGAAACTATGAATGGTTTTGATCAATCAATCATGTGTGTGTTTTCGTCTGTGCCCAGGAGTCTTCCACTCCAGACATATTACTTGGAGGGTCATTTTTTGTCATTAACATCCATTTTACTCAAGAACTGCTTGCAAACAAGTCAAGTCTATCTCCCAGTTTCTGTAGATAGGATGTTAAGATTCACCGGAAGACAAAAAGTGTGTCCAAATAAACATTTGACTTCTGAACAAGGAAGCAATGATTACATAACAGACATATATACAAGGGATGAATAAAAAGTAAGTCTTGATTCAGACCAAGAAGATACACATCTGAGCATGATGTATTTTAAACCCAAATCCTCATTCTTATCCTTGTCTTCATTCTTAGATTTTCAAGGCTCAACTGATATTTGCTGATCCCATTTTGTACCGGAAGTTGGGCTAAAGACTTGATGAGGTCTCTGTGACATTAATTATGCTATGAAACAATGCATAAAATAAAAAACATTCAGTCTCTAGAGGAGTTTTTAATTTTGGTTTATAACAGTAACTCTGATCTTCATACGTCCTGGCCCTAGCACTCAACACCGTTCCTCCAGATACACACTCTCACACTTTCCTTAGTTCAATACCCAGTCCCAGTTTGTCTCCATATTCAAAATTACTTTCTGTTTGGCAAAAAAACCAACAACCAACCAAAAAAATAAACCAAACCCCAAAAAAAACCCCAACCAACCAACCAAACAAAACCCTTAAACAACAAACCCCAAACAAACAAAAAACCCACTCCCCAGAAAATTATCAATGACTTTTTAAAGTAATTGCTATGTGAAACTCATAATTAATAAATAATAGTCAAAAGCCCTAATTCTTATTACAGGTACAAAAGAAATGGGACAAAGAAAAAGTGTAACATATTTACATAAAAAAACCCCAAAGTTTTCATTATTCACAATAACTTTTTCAGCAGAGAATTCATGGCCTGAGTTTTTCCACCAAACCCCAATGTTTGGATTGCTTCGTTTGAGCTTTTCACAAGGAACCTGGTTTTCAAAGGGCCAGTTCTTTTCAGTGTGCCCAAATCAGAGGTTATGGAGAGGACTAAGTGTGAGAGACTAAATCTTGTCTCTCTTGATGTGACTCAACAAAGATAAAATCACCTTTGCTGCTTGCCCAGACAATAGCTGATGTGCATTGGGCAGTTGTCACTGGATAACGACTCTGGAAGGTGCACAACAAAAATTGCTCACCAGACTGCAGCTGCCCTAGAAATAAAGGACAGAAGCCACTGCTATCGATACTCTCTGGAATAGACATACCTACATACCAGAAGGAAAACACAGAAGGAAAAGACCTGGACAATGGCGTTGAGAAGGAAAACACGAGAGAAGGAAACGCCCAGGGCAATGCTGCTCTGAAGAAAAATGGAGAGAATACCAGGAGAGAAAAAAATGAGAGAGACATCACCATGTAGCCTGGAAGAAGCAGACCAAGAGGAACCCTCTCTCCATGTCCTAAGTTCTGCCTGCTACAACTCATGGAGCTGAAGAGGCTGCTCAGCAATGACCTCTCCTCTACAGCCAAAGCTGCAGCACACTTCCTCTACAGACCCAAACTGTCTTGGGAGGTGAGGGGTGTAGTAATATAATTCCTTTTCCCTTCCCTCTCCCTCTTCTACCTCTTCTCTCTCTCACTCTGTATTCTCTCTCTCTCCTTCTGATCCATCCACTTTATTTGTGTAATAAATAGTCTAGCTGTTGATATTTTGGCCTTGTTTGTGCCACTAATTTCGTAACACAGGAATATTCAAAAGAACTGAGTCTCTTTCCCTCTCTGGAGCGAGACACCAGGTACTTTTAATAATGGAGCTTTAAAATTCGTAGATGTGCCCAAATTATTAAGGAGCCTCCTGAACCTGGAGTCACTGAACCATAACATTTTGTTTTTAAAGGGTGACCTACCTTTTCTTCTTAAAAGATTTTCAGACATACTGCAGCATAAGTTCATGCCAAGGTAATAGGTCAAGCAACCAGCATTAGGAGTCTAGGTGTTTTTTCCCCAACCTTCTTACTGTTAAATAAGAACTTGGAGAGTCTGGCCACAGTTTCATTGTATCCAGTGATAAATTATTCTGGGCTGTCTATTGAGGATGGATTAAAGTCCTCACATTTCAGCCAAACCTAGGATGCCAGGGAATGGAAGGCATGGAGTGTCTTCCAGGAGAGTGTCATCCTCGCAGAGGATGATTAACCAACCAAAGCATCCTCAAATAAGAAAATATATTGGTATTTGCTCCTGAGAACTTAAAGCAAGGTTGAAAGAATTTACGTGTCTTCATATATTTCTGAAGGGAAAACAAAATCAACACTGGAAACGAATGGCCTGGGAATGAAAAGATGATGAGAAGAGCTGCAGATATGGAAAAATTTTCTGAGGTATTTTGGCATACCAGACCTTCTCCCCAATTCTGATATATAAAGGAAACAGTTCTGAGGAAGCTAGCAAAGGAATCAGATAACCATGAATCCATGAGAACAAGGTGAAGAGGTGATAAATGTAGCTCCAGTGTTTGGAAGGGAATTTCTTTCCTTCCAAATTCCTCCTTTTAAAGCTTTTTATTTACACTTTATGTGACACACTGCCACTCATGAATGAGTTGATTTTACTTTTCCATGAAAAACAGGGAAAATGCTCTACTTCTTAAAATAACTCCTTTTATCATTCAAGGCCATCAGCTTCAATATGAATCAAATAAAATGTCTGATTGCCAAATTCTGCTGTCAGAGAGTTTTTGTTACCCTATAAAAGTCTCTGTAAATAGAGCTGACAAAAACCTGTTAAATATTTAATGGATTTTTGATAATAAAACACACTTCATCTGCCTTAAAATTGTTTAAGGGCTCATGATCAGTCAAACTCAGGTAGCTGTGAGCTCAGAGACTGTGCTCAGTGGTAGAACATCTAATATATATATCCTGGTTTTCATAATAGTCTCTAAATAGATTCAGCAATGCACTTGGTTGCTTAAATATTTATACCTATTTCCCTACAAGCAAGATATAATATGTTTAATTTGAAGGGATAGTCATAAACTTTATCCCCAGCTTCAAGGACCATAGCATTATTACGACCTCCTAAGGTATTGTTAGGCGCTCCATGCTATAATTCTGTAAGCTGTCTTAGCCAGAGAGAGTTGGGACAAAAATTATTCTATTCTGTGAAGTTTCACATGAAGTGCTGTAGAGAGAAGAAAATGAAAAATAAAAGAAAGGAAAGAAAAAGACAGAATAGAGAGAATAAGTAATTGTTACACCTTGAGCATTGTATTTCCATTTCTAGGATCATCTGATTTACTGCTCCAGCTTGTTTTCCTAAAACATGCCTTGAGTTTGTTTCACCTAAAATACACTATAATTCTTATAATGTTGATTTAAGTTCTCTCTTATTATGTGACTACTAATGTACAAAAGCAGGAACCTCACAGCAAAACTCAAGTTGTAGTCATGTCTTAGAGCCATCCCAACACAGCTATAAAACCCACGTGTACAATCCCTGTCCCCATTCATCCAAAGCTGCACCAAGGCATAGAATAGAATCATAGAATAAAATCATAGAATCATTAAGGCTAGAAAAGAACCCTAAGATCACCAAGTCCAGCTTTCAACTCAACACCAACACGCCCACTATACCATGTTCCATAGTGCCACATCTACATATGTTTTTGACCACTCCTCTACCTCCCTGGACAGCCCATTCCAATGGCTGACCCCTCTTTCAGTAAAGAAAATTTTCCTATTATCCAATCTAAACCTTCCCTGGCCCACCTGGAGGCCATTTCCCCACATCCCATCACTAGTTACTTGGGAGAAAAATGAACACACTCCTTACTACAACCTCCTTTCAGGTAGAGACAAATGAGGTGTCCCCTCAGCCTCCTCTTTTCCAGAGTAAACAAACCCAGCTCCCTCAGCTACTCCTCGTAATGCTTGTTCTTTAAATTCTTCACCAGTCTCCACTATAACCAAAGTTACCCAGCTTTCTTGATCAATTCCTGGATTTGTAGCCAGGATTACAACATGCCTTTGCAAGGAGGATGAAGCTGGCCATGGGCAGTTTCAGCCCTTGACACTCAACACTGGACTAGCCACACAGATCTCTGGATGCTGACTCAAGGACAGGATGTTCTGCATAATGTTAATTATTCCTGTTTATTGCCACCTCTGATGTCAGTAATGGCGTGTTAACACAACTACTTAAGTCAGAGCATACCAGTATCTGACCTGAGACTAAGATATCCTGTCTGCTAACATAACAGTCAATCACATCTTCCACCACTTAATTCCCTGACAATTAGTAACTGTTGGCAAATGTTGACCCCATATTAGAATGATTATATTAGCATGATATGGGGGAATAATTCCACTGTTCCTGTGCTATTTAGAGCCTCAGAGATCCTAGTCTCCTTGCTAAGTGCAAACTCACAACCTATAAGAGGCAGCACTTTTTAAAGCTTTTGGGGCTTTTTTGCATCAGTACTCTCTTCAGAACAAGTGGAAATGGAAGGGATTAACCAGTGATATCTGTAGAAAATATGAATAAATAAAACAAAAAAGACATTTTGTCACTAAAGCAACGAGGCTCAGGGGAGACCTTATTGTGCTCTACAACTACCTGAAAGGTGGTTGTAGCCAGGAGGGGGTGGTCTCTTCTCCCAGGCAACCAGCACCAGAACAAGGGGACACAGTCTCAAGCTGCACCAGGGGAAGTTTAGGCTCGAGGTGAGGAGAAAGTTCTTCACAGAGAGTCGTTAGCCATTGGAATGTGCTGCCCAGGGAGGTGGTGGAGTCACCATCCCTGGAGGTGTTCAAGAGTGGATTGGACATGGCGTTTGGTGCCATGGTTTAGTCATGAGGTTTGTGGTGACGGGTTGGACTTGATGATCTTTGAGGTCTCTTCCAACCTTAGTGATTCTGTGTGATTATCTGCATATTTTAAGTTGACGGGAAAGCACTGGCTTAGCATATTACTGCAGAGCATTCTGTGACAAATTTCAAAGAAACAAGATCTGTTTAATTTCTTTTGATTATTTTTAAAGTGAGAGGTTCTTACTGAAGGAAGCAGAAATGACAAATCAATTGATTTACTATCAATTTAAAATGAAATTTAGCTCCCCTTAATAAGTGAAGACAAGTATTCTTTCCCAAAACATTCCCATTATCCTCATTGAGTTATTTTTGGTAACATTTGTTTTTGACCAATTTTCATAAACATAAAACTGGATTTAGAATTTGAAAAAAATAAATAGTTGTATCCACAAAATACCAACCCAACTCTTTTATACAGGGGAACAAAGGGAGGTAAGCTGGTTCCAGAAACAAACAAGTGAACACAAGTGCTTACTCAGAAAATGAACGTGAGTTACATAGTCTTAGAAGTTGGAGAACTCTTTTCTGATACAGCTATTTGAAAAGACTGTACAGTGGCAAAGCACTGCTGATATTCCCAAAAGATTTTTTTCATGAGTAATTTTATGAACTGTGAACTGATTCTGCTGAAGTGAAATCATGAAGGAGAACAACTTTGAAAGTGGTGCCTTGGGAACTACATACGTAAAACCTGTTGTTTGCTAGCAGGGTTTGTGAGCTTAAGTCCCCATGTACATCACTACAGATGGAACTTTGAGAGGATTAAAATACATTAAATGGGGTTTTTTTGGTGTTGTGCTTTTTTTTTTTCTTCAAGCCCTCTTATTTTTATTCCCTTTTCTTCCTCCCCAATATTTATGATGACTGTCTTTACAACTAGATGGAGCTGGCTTGTAACAAGGTCCCTGTGAGCTACGGTTTCAGGCGATTTCTCACTCTAATGTCAAATCTGATAGAGCAATTAAGTTTGATCTAAATTTAACAAACTACTTAGAAATTTAGAGAGATATTTTGGAGCTCCATTGATTCAAGGAAGAAATTTTGAAGGATCCATGACTATCAGTTACCAATTTAAAAAGGACAAACTAGGACAAGGTAAAACCAGCATAAGGAAAGAGGCTGACCTGGATCTCCACCTCGGTTCCTCGAAGACGTGAAGTTATCCTCCATATCCTGGAACACAGTGACAACAGGAATAAGGAAGGGATGTGAGAAACTTTCTTTCTGTGAATATCATGCTCTGGTAGAGATGCCTGCGGCCAGAAGTGCTTGCTGAAATATGTTTGTTCACTGCCTTGTAAAAAATATACAAGCCACTGGTGAATCATTTAGTAATCCTTCAGTGATCGACCTGGGTTTTAAAGAAAATATAAGGCATCCATTATTATACCTGAGTGTTATTTGACAAACGTGTCTTATAAATCAAGAGTTAGAGCAGAAGGTAAAATTTACTCATCTGCCAAAGGCCAGCACAAAGTCAATGTTCCATTTACTTTCTCATAATAAGTTTAAGGAACACTTAATGGTTTCACGCTGGACTTTCCCAAACAGATGAGTTTCAAGACCATTCAAATGGAAAATAATCACCTTAAAAATGAATATTCTAAGAGGGGAAAAGAAGTTTGACATAGTATAATAAAGCCCCCAGATAGTATTACTGAGATAAATGCCTGCAGAGAGTTAGAGGCAGCGTATTTTTTTTGCAGCACCACAGCCAGGAAATTGAACAGCATGGTAGCTTTAAAGCAATGCTGTGTTCCAAGAAGAAACAGCCCTGCATATTTAAACAAGTAAAACCACCTAAACAAGTTAAAATCCTTAGAAATATAATTTTTCTTCAGTAATTCCAGAGGAAATAAAAGATATGTTTGTAAATTCTCTAAATGCCAGCCAGCTGTTTTTGTGATGGTTGCTTAAAGGGGAAACAGGCAGAAATAATGTTGGAATGCTTCCAAGTAGCTTTTATTCTCTAATGCTGTCTGTCCTTTGGACAACTTTGCCCTTGCTCTTGTCCTTGTGTACTCATTTCCAGCAAAGAAAAATGTTGCTGCTCTGAAGTGGTAACATCTTACATCAGTTCCGGATTGGTGTAAAGGATTGTTTCACAAGGTGTCAGACTGACAAAGGATCACAGGCAGTAAAACCCAATCAAGGCTCTGAAGTGGAGCCATAGCACATATAATTTTCTTACTGACTTGGGATTAAATACAAATCAGAGGTTAGAAGGGACCTCTGGTTGATATCTTCATTACTGTCTTTATATGTATATATATGCAAATATGTATACATATGCACATTTGGGGAATCTTTCTGTTTTAGACCCACATCTTGAAATGTGTTACTCTGCGTGCTTGGCAGATTTGTCATCTGCATAGTCATCTATTAAAAGTCATATTTTGAGGGATTGTCATTGGTTCTTGTTTGGTTTTATTGACCATGTTTTCACACTATCATCTTCAATACATTTCTGAATTTTTTATAACAACAGCTCAAACCTATAAATAACAGATCTTTCTCTTCATTCCAAACAGTAACACATTATTCATGAGGGTCTGACTTGTTTCTTTAAAATTTAAGGGAATGCTCCTAGGAAAGGAACTTTTCAGGAAGCTGTGTAAGTACACATGGATGACCACGTGGGACTCTGATGTGAGACTCTGCATAAGAACGGACTTTTAGGTGCCACCAGACTCAGAGCCCTTGCTATGCCATGGAGCTGTCAGAACACTTAACTGCATGAAACAGCAGAGGAAGGCAAACAGCCAGATCAAAAGAAGCTGAGGAGTCTCAGAGCCAAGATGTAGCTGCATAGATGTTTGGCAGCAATTGAAAATGTGAATTGTGAAAGCTGAAAAAATGTAAGTAATTTTGAAACTGTGTCCAAACAAAAGATGGACCAAAGTGGGCTAGAGGCAAAACAGTAGTTAAGTCAGCAGTTTCCAAGATTCACGTGTTACTTTGAAAACTATTATGGATCTGCAAGACAAAATTAGATGCACAAAAGTATACATGTCAGAGGGCCTCATTTTATCACAAGTCTGCAACTTCTTTTACATAGCTTAAGCAGTTACTTCTTGTCAGGGTTTAACCCCAGCCAGCAATCAAGAACCACTCACTCACTCCTTCCCACTCCCAAAGTGACAGGATAGAGAATTGGGAGGGGGGCGGGGAAAGACTTCTAGGTTAAGGCAAGAACACTTTAATCTCTGAAATAATAATGGACAATAACATATGATAACAATAATTATAATTAAAAATAATATAACTAAGAAAAATAAAACCCAAGAAGAGACAAGTGATGCACAATGCAATTATTCACAATACACTGACCAATATCCAATCAATGATCCATCCCCATAGCCAGTTCCCCCCAGATTATATACCAAGACATTCTATGGTATGGAATATCCCTTTGAGTAGTTTGAGTCAGCTCTCCTGGCTGTGCTCTCCCCTCAGTTTCTTATCCTCCTGCACACTAGCAAAACAGGGGCAGTTGGAAAGTTCTTGATTCCTTAGCCACAAATTAAAACATCAGTATATCACCATCATTCATCTCATACTAAATCCAAAACACAGCACTATTCTAGCTACTAAGAGACTTACTAAGGAGAAAATAAATTCCATGTCAGCCCAAACCATGACATGTCTGCATTCTCCTTTTTGCTTATATTCATTTGCAAATAAAATAAAGGAAGAGAAAATAAAACATGAAAATGGAATCTAAAACTTACAGGAAGTATCATAATATCGGAATTCAGAAGCGAATACCTTTGGTGCTGCAAACTACACTGGCCAATAATACCTTCTATCTGATAATACTATACAAAGCCACAACAGTATGACAATTATAAAACAGTCCATGAACCTTGTTAGACTTAATAGCTCACACAATTAAAACCTACAAACCACAGAATGTTAGAGGTTGTAAGGGACCTTCAGAGATCATCGAGTCCAAACTCTCTGCCTAAAGCAGGATCACTTAGGGAAGTCCACACAGGAATGCATCCAGGTGGGTTTTGAAAGTCTCCAGAGAAGAAGACTCCACAACCCCTCCAGGCAGCCTGTTCCAGGGCTCCATCCCCTCACTGTAAAAAAGTTTCTCCTCATGTTCCTCCTATCTTCAAGTTTGTATCCATTGTTCTTTGTCTTATTACTGTGCACCACTGAAAAGAGCTTGGCCCCCTCCACTTGACACCCATCCCTCAGATATCTATGGACACTGATCAGATCCCTTCTCAGTCTTCTCTTCTCAAGACTAAACATCCCCAGGGATCACAGTCTCTTTTCATAGGGGAGGTGCTCAAGTCCCCTAATCATCTTTGTGGCTCTCCATTGGACTCTCTGCAGCAGATCCCTGTCTCTCCTGAATTAGGGAGCCTAAAACTTGACACAGTATTGCAGGTGTGGTCTCATCAGGGCAGAGTAGAGTGTTTATTAGAAAATTTTCCAGACATCTTTATCCTTGACTGACAATGTCATCAATACCAGCCTTCCTGATTAGAAATACCTCAAAAATAGCCCTTTTTGATACCATGTTTTCATATTGTGTTTTTTTTTCAGTCCTTCTGGTAAGAGGAATCTAAAGATGGAAAATAAAAGGAAATCAACATGATCTGTCCATAAAGTATGTGTGATTCATGCTGGCTCCTATGTTTCTGAAACTACTTTGCCCACTATATCAGTCTAGACATCTAGTAACAAATTTTCAACATTCCATTTGCACATTTACAAATATACACATTTGTATCTGGTACAGAGCTATCATTTGATCATTGGTGCAATCAATATATGCACAGCCAAATATTCAGCACATGCACAGGGGACAGTGCCATGCATACACACATGCAAAAGGTCTCCTTTAAAACTATCCAGAACTTTAAAGTAAAAGGAGTGGCAAATAGTGTTTTCCATCGCTGGTTGACTAAGTCAGAGCCTGGTGTTCCATAATTTGCTGCCAATATCCTAGTGCAACAAAACCCCCGTTTCTGTTCCCCAACTCAGCAAGCTATATACTACATTCATAAACAGTGTAGGTGAGAGTCCATAGGTCTGATGAAGTATATTAATAGGAGAAAAGTCACCTTGAAAAAGTCTGCAGAACTCATGGTCTTATAGCAGAGCAAGCTGCTGACAGTTTTTCCTAAACACATCATGCTCAGAGCATGGCCTCACAGATAATGTTTCAGTACTTGAAAGTCAGGACAAGACAGTTTAAAGACAGCAAACATTCTGCCAGCATGGCACTGCAGGCAACATTACTGAATACAGAACCTAAGAGAAGTAAGAGTTTTGTTTACAGCACTATTTTCTGAAAGATTTCCCAGGGTGGACCACAGATACAACTCCTATCTTACAAATAAAGAGAAATCTCTCCACATTTTAGAAAACAGCAGAACCAAAGCTCAATCATTCTTACAAAGGAACAACATCCTATCTAGGAGATCAACTCACAAAATATACAGTATTTACAATATTATACAGATATTTACAATTAGCAAATAACACGAAACCCCCCTGGTCAAAAAGCCGCTGCTTCTTCCCCCCATCTCCCTACTCCTCTGTTCAAAAGGGACGAGAGAGAGGAGCAGAGAAGTTAGACTTAGCCAAGGCCAGCCAATAAGCCAGAGATCAGAAGAGAAGAGAATAGGGAAGAATTGTTATGGTACAGCTCCTCTTATTCCAGATATTTGCCCAATGGATTTGTTTAAAATAATCTTTTGTTTTTCTTTTTACACCCAATTGTGACTTATTTATATTTTTCTACTTTTCTGCTCAGAATATGTAACTAAATTTTAAAGGCATAGCCTAAAACCACCACATATGTGTTACATATGTTACACATATGTAACACAAATGTGTTACTTTATCATATTTTTTCCACATGCAACATATCTGAGGGTCTCATGCTTTTGATTGTGACCTTGTAGCCCAACACAATAGCCTTAAGTTAAATGTGGAACCTGATGCATTGTGCCTGTTCTGTTTCATTCCTCTCTTGCTTTGGGATGAAAACCATTCCAGGTAGCTGAACCACCTGTGATGTCTAACACATTT
Organism: Picus viridis; assembly: GCA_033816785.1. NCBI lineage: Eukaryota > Metazoa > Chordata > Aves > Piciformes > Picidae > Picus > Picus viridis. Next base: position 27,651,580 of record CM066578.1, on the reverse strand, counting down.
CTAAAAGTGTAGACATCTCTCAGCAGACCTCAGACTCATCGCAGACACTATCATAAGCCTTCTGGAGCTAGAGTTGCATTTCAACAAGCACAGCTTCACTTGGAACTTTGAAGGTGAACGAAGTAAAATCCTGAGGTCTAAAGGAAAGTTCCTTCCCCAAAATAGGTGGCTTGCCCTTCATGAAAGCTGGAACGTTACCAGGGTGCAGCTTGGATGAAGCAGAAGCCCTCCATTCATGTTTTGTTCTCACCCAGCTGACAGTGACACTAATTTCAAGAGAATTGTTGTCAGATGTAGCTATTAATATAGTGTATATTTAAACACTGGTTTGTATCCAAGAGCAGCTTTTGACTCTTTGACAGGTACTTCCTGGCATGTGTTGCTATACTACAAGAGATGCTATCTATCTATAATAATAATGTACATTTACTTAGCAAGAAAAACCTCATCAAAAAAAGTGAGCTGAATAAAAAAAAATTAACCTCACAATAATGTAACAGAGGCTATTATTAATTATAGTATGCTAATTCAATTAGCCCTAAACTATGAAGAAATGTGGCCTTTAACATCAAAATAAATTATAATCTAATCATACCAATATACTACATGAAATAAGGTCATAAATATTAGGAAATTAAAAAATAGGAAAACTTTCCTGGGGAATAAAAATCCTGCACATTTGTAGATGTAGGACACCTGCTTTGTTTTTATTTATTGCACAAACTGGCTTTGTTGCAAAAATAGCAGTTATCATTTTATTTGGTGACATCTTTTTTGGCAACATCTGATAAGCAATGTGCAAGAAGTAAGCATTTGATTTTAAAACACCCCAGACTTTTACTGAAAAACTGTCTTCATGCCATGACATTTTATAGTATATATACAAATGATTATCATTTGAGATGTAACATCTCATTTCACAGTATCACAATATTACCAAGGTTGGAAGAGACCTCAAAGATCATCGAGTCCAACCTGTCACCATAGACCTCACGACTAGACCATGGCACCAAGTGCCACATCCAGTCCCCTCTTGAACGCCTCCAGGGACGGCAACTCAACCACCTCCCCAGGCAGCCCATTCCAACAACGAATCACTCTCTCGGTGAAGAACTTTCTTCTCACCTCAAGCCTAAACTTCGCCTGGTGCAGCTTGAGACTGTGTCCCCTTGTTCTGGTGCTGGTTGCTAGGGAGAAGAGACCAACCCCTTCCTGGCTACCACCACCTTTCAGGTAGTTGCAGAGAGCAATGAGGTCGCCCCTGAGCCTCCTCTTCTCCAGGCTAAACAGCCCCAGCTCCCTCAGTCTCTCCTCATAGGGCTTGTGCTCAAGGCCTCTCCCCAGCCTTGTTGCCCTTCTCTGGACACGTTCAAGTGTCTCGATGTCCTTCTTAAACTGAGGCGCCCAGAACTGGACACAGGACTCAAGGTGTGGCCTAACCAAAGCAGAGTACAGGGGCACAATGACCTCCCTGCTCCTGCTGGCCACACTATTCCTAATGCACGCCAGGATGCGGTTGGCCTTCTTGGCCACCTGGGCACACTGCTGGCTCATGTTCAGGCAGCTGTCGATCAGCACCCCCAGGTCCCTCTCTGTTTGGGAGCTCTCCAGCCACTCCGACCCCAGCCTGTAGCTCTGCATGGGGTTGTTGTGGCCAAAGTGCAGCACCCGGCACTGGGACTTGTTGAATTCCATCCCATTGGACTCCGCCCATCTGTCGAGCCGATCGAGGTCCCTCTGCAGAGCCCTTCCACCCTCTAACTGACCAACATCTGCTCCTAACTTGGTGTCATCTGCAAACTTGCTGATGACTGTCTCAATGCCCTCATCCAGATCGTCAATGAAGACATTGAAGAGGATGGGGCCCAGCACTGATCCCTGGGGGATGCCACTGGTGACTGGCCTCCAGCTGCAGGTGGCACCACTGACCACCACTCTCTGGGCCCGGCCCTCCAGCCAGTTCCCAACCCAGCACAGAGTGTTGCTGCCCAAGCCATGAGCTGACAGCTTAGCCAGCAGTTTGCTGTGGGGGACGGTGTCAAAGGCCTTGCTGAAGCCCAGGTAGACTACATGCACAGGCCTCCCCACATCCACCAGGCGGGTCACCTGATCATAGAAGGAGATCAGGTTGGAGAGGCAGGACCTGCCCTTCCTGAATCCATGTTGGCTGGACCTGAGCCCTTGGCCATCCTGCAGGTGTGCAGTTATTGCCACCAGGAACAGGGGAACTGAACCTTGAAAAGCCATAGAATCACACAGGGTCAGAGTAGGAGTCTTTGAGAGGTAAACTTTGAATTTAGGAGCTACTGCTCAATTCTCTATTCTCACTTTCCACCAAATAATAAAAAACTTTAAAACATTTTGCCATGTCACAAAAAAGCCACAAATTCCAACCAAATTCTCAAAATCCATCCTTGTTTTAGTTTGGAATAGGAACACATTGCAAAGTTTTAGAGGTTAGAGATTTAAAATAATGAAGAAAACTTTCCTGAGCCATGGTTGCAGAAACAGAATTTTACTCTACCTTTAAAATTCCTTTCTCTACTATATACAATTACAATTCTTACTATGAGCTGAAAGTTCTTGTCCTTATATGAGTAAGTAGTATCATTAAAAAAACCCTGTTTACCAACTGCCTCACAATTTACTGCCTCTGCAGTTCAACATTTACAGACTTCTTGATTTTCCTCAAACTAGACATTAACAGTGGAAGACAAGGAGAAAGAGTTACAGTGGAGACAAGAGACTTCAGTCGGCACTTGCTAACAATGCATTCCTGCCCTTGCTTCAGGAGTCAGCCTTAAATGTTAACAACAGACTTGCTGAACTAACGGGATTTTTTTTGCCTTTGTTCAAAAGCTGACTTTGTTAGGTTACACTAAGGACAAGTCACTTGCCCTAAATCATGGCTTGGACCGTATGTGCAGGAATTTTCCACTGAATGTTTTTCTTGTAGTGAGCACTCTATATGGAGATTATATACTCAAACAATTGCTTAAAATGGCAGATTTATTTTTATATCCAAACTAAGGATGCCAGTAGCTAATTAAGTCTGATTTTGATGGAGAGGTACTCGATAAAATGTATCAAGAGAATGCCAAACACAGAAATACCCAAAGCCTGTGCTGATGTTGCAACACAAAATGATATGATAACAGAATGTGTTTGAGCCAAGTCTGTAGAGGGAGTACTGTGAGATAACAGGAGGAAACCGAAATCACACCATATTCACAAGATGTGTTAGCTGTTAAATAAAGGCATTATATTCAACATCTCCCATCTGGATGTCAGAATTGTAGGCATAAACGATTTAAAGTACTTTACATAGCACATTCCACATGTTTACCTAGGAGTGATATGGGCCTTTTTTATTCAAAAAAAAAAAAAAAAACAAAAAAAACCACCAAAACAAAACAAAAAAACAAAAAAACCACTCCAGCAACAGCTTGAATAAGGATTTCATTGCAGCTGTTTTAAAGACTGTATTTATGCAAAAATAACTGTGTTCTTTTTGATTTTTTGCTGTCACAGAATCACAGAATGTTAGGGGTTGGAAGCGACCTCAAAATATCATCCAGTCCTGCCAGAGCAGGGTCACCTATACCAGCTCACACAGTAACGCATCCAGGCAGGTCTGGAATATCTCCAGAGAGGGAGACAACCCCCTGGGCAGCCTGTCCAGTGTTCTGTAACCCACACAGTGGAGAATTTTTTTCCTAATGTGTACAGGGAACTTCCTACATCTCAACTTCCACCCATTCCTCCTTGTCCTGTCATTGGGTATCACCGAGAAGAGCCTGACTCCATCCTCTTGGCACTCACCTTTTACACATTTATGAGCATTAATGAGTTCTCTGCTTCTTCAAGGTAAAGAGCCCCAGCTCCCTCAGTCTCTCCTCATAAGGAAGATGTTTCACTCCCTTTATCATTTTTGTATCTCTGTGCTGGACTCTCTCAAGAAGTTCCCTGTCCTTCATGAACTGAGGGGCCCAGAACTGGACACAGTATTCCAGATGTGGCCTCACCAGGGCAGAGTAGAGGGGGAGAAGAACTTCTCTCGACCTACTAGCCACACCCCTTCTAATACACCCCAGAATGGCACTGGCTGCCTTGGCTACAAGAGCACATTGCTGGCTCATGGTCAAGCTTCCATCCACTAGGAACCCCAGGTTCTTTTCCCTTTCACTGCTCTCCAACAGGTCTGTCCCCATCCAATACTGGTACATGGGGTTACTCCTTCCCAGGTGCAAGACTCCTTACTTGCCCTTGGTGAACTTCATCAAATTTCTCCCTGCCCAGCTCTACAGTCTGTCTAAGTCTTACTGAATGGCAGCACAACCCTCTGGTGTGTCAGCCACTGCACCCAGTTTTGTGTCATCAGCAAACTTCCTGACAGTGCCCTCAAACAAGCTAATCCTACAGATATATTCAGGACTAAGCAGCAAAGAATTTCATTAACTTCCAGTTCTGTGGATCCCATTCTCCTATGGGATTCTGCAATGCAAGCCCTGTGTCTATGAAAATTAAAACCCAAAGTTAAAATCCCAAAACTGGAATATGTTTGTGGTTCTCCACAATAAGGATGTTGCCCTGATAAATGATCATCAGATAATCTACCTTCTCCCCCAAACCAAGATGTTGATAGGAACCCAGTAATATTCTTTATTTTGTCAGATGTTTTTAAGAATTCCTCATATAAATGAGTTCTTTATATAAAATACCATAATGAAATTCTGCTCTCATTGAAACAAAAGGCATGGCATCAAGTGACAAACTGGCCCAGATGATACAAAAGGAGAGGGAGCCTTTCAATCCAGCAGCCTGCAATATTGAATTTCACAGTTGTGTCTAAGAAAAGGCAAATATTTCCTGAGGGAAAGAAAAACCATGAAATAGATGTGCATGCTGTAAACAATTTATTGTAAGGACAATGGGCATTTTACCCTTGACTCTGAGAGAACAATGAATTCACAGAGAAATCATCCAAGAAGAGCAATGCTCAGACATGGAAGCATGCAAATTCAAGCTAAGTCAGTATTGATAAACCCATCTGTTTGCTCAGCACAGGTGTTAAAATTTGCATGCTGTATACATTGTCATTGGGAGCCTGAGCATACAGAATTTGAGAAACATAAGTCATATACAGAATTTACATGTTAAAATCATATGATATACCTCACCAGAACACTGCTACTGTGCTGTCACCATGTCTGCTCTTACAATCTATATCCTGCTCAGTATAAACTGTAAATATACAAAATTCATGACTGCATGTCCATGAGAAATTGCTATAGCGTGGAAGTCATTTGAATGGCTAGTCAGAAAGTCAGACTGTTACAGTAAATGGTAACACTTCTGATATGCTTTGTCATGAACTAACCTTCAGGCATTTACCTACAGCAATGAATTAGACATCCAAATAAAATACAGTTTTCTTCATGTCAGAGAGGGGTATCAAAACACAGGCAACTATACATTTTTCTCCTTCAGTAACACGAGTCCTTCATATTTGCATTTTCCTGATGCATATCACAACATATGTTGGGTGAAAAATAAACTGTGACTTTAATTTTAAAAATTCCCCAATTTCACAGACTTCTAGCTGTCCTTTACTTATCATGTAACATGCAACACTGGTCTATCTGGCAAGGCTTCCAGTGATTTTACTTTTCAGCTCATTTTTTTCAAAGTAACTGCTCTACTTGAAGTTAGTGGCATGTTTCCACAGACAATGTCTGCTTCTAGTTTGTAATTACTAAGAACTGATATGCAGAAATGCTCTTGCTTATACTTGCAAGGTCAATGCTAAATCTTGTGCCCAGTGTTGGGCTGCTGTAAATTAAAAGACCACACCTGTGGGAGAGAGCACACAAGGGAGGTGACCCTAAACTGAGCAGTGAAGAGAGTGTTCCATGTACATCATATTCAGTATAAAGCTGAGGGATCATGAGGGTCAAATCCTCTTCTTCCTCAGGAGTCACCCAAAGCATAAGTCAGTATCTATATCCCAGTTAGTCTCTGGCCTTATGCATGGGGAAAAAACCAACAACCAACCAACCAAAATTCAAACAAACCCAAAGCAGGACAATCAGCTGACTGTTTTAAGGTAGGAGTGCCCAGGAATCATCATTCATCATTTGCAATTTCCTATCTCTGCACATCAGTCAATATGTCTGAATAATCTAAGAAGAAAACAAAAAACACCAAAACACAAACACCTGTTTTTCTCCTTCACCTTCTCCATACACTTTATTGCCAGTCACACTTTCTTTTTCGGTCTTATCTTAAGTAGAAGATATCGAGATTTGTGTCTTCCTTTGAGCTTGTACAACCTCTGCCAGAGATCTTGTATCAAATGCCATCTTTGGTTCACTGCTCTAGTTTTAAAGAGGTTATTTCTCCTTTACCCACAATGTTTGTGTGCAGTGCAGTTTCAGATCACTCACAGCTTCAGAGCAGCCACAGATTCACACCCTCCTCCCCAAGCAGGCTGAGAGTAACAAGCCAGGCCAGTTCAAAGAGAAAATCCAATCCATTCTTTGTACCAAAATGAAAGAACCCAAAGTCTCCATGCAAAAGCTTTGTCTCAAAAAGACCAAATGACAGAAGTTTTACACTAATCTTTAAAATCCCATCTGGTAGGAAAGGAAAAAAATATTAAAAAAGCAATGATTATCCAGAACAAAGCTCTCGGAGGGTTTTCCATCTCAGTGACAGCCTCACTAACTATCCATTCTCAGCAGCCTGGCTTCCTTTTCATTATGACTTTTCTATAGGCTCATTTTCAGTTAAATTACATTTTCCAACTCTTGTTTTTCTTACTGCTAATACATAAAATAAATACCAAGACAAATCTTTAAATCAACTCCAAAAGCCTTACCCTCATCTGACTCACCATTTTTCATGGGATGTCCTGATCTGGCAGTTACAGCCCAAGGAGCTGATTTCAGGTGTCCAGGCTCCTTCCCCTCCTTCCTGACTGAGGCTCTGTCATACTCTAGCTTTACAGTTGTTGGATTGGTGCTGGTTATGGATGTCCCATAACATTCTGAGTCCTTTCACTTCATTTACAAAACACTGGCATGGACCCAGTATAATACTGCATGTACCATATTTATAGCCAAACCTCCAGGTCACTTATAGCAGCTCAGAAACACTTTATTGTTCAGTATTTTAATGCCTACTCACACATTTGAAACGAGGTCTCATAAGGAGCTGAATGAAGTCTGGTTTCCTACAGACACATTACCTCTTTGGATTCACTGGTATCTTCATACACTGAAGACACGTTGACAGCTCTCTCTCTCAATGCACAAAATTTTAAGAGTTATTTTTGAGACTGGTCAAAGATTGCTACACCAATTTGAGTACAAATGGCCACTGGATTTATGAGGTTTGGGTTAAAGGCTTGTCATGGAGATGGAGAGCATAGTGGCATATGTTTTGCCTCTTTAGAAGAAAGATTTATATAATTCTTTGTTAGTTTAGACATCCCACGTAGGGAACTCAAAGAGTGAAGAAGCTAAGCTGTCACCCAAGATGCTGTTCAGTACAAGGTGTAAAATACAGGAAAAAAAACACCCCAATATCCAAAGATGAAAAGGAAAGTACACAGGAGCAGGCAACACTTGCTGAGAGACTACATTAATGACAACACTGAGACTGAACCATAAATTGCGCCACTTATTGTCAATAGATGAAGCCAGGAAATTGGGTGTTCGGTGGAGCAGGGCAGGACCTCTGTAATCGGAATGGATAATCTAAAACATGTCAGTGCAAAGCGGAGAGGAGGAAGAGACTACCCCAAGAAGATGGACATTGTTCATTTCAGCTGTCAGGATGAGTAAGTGGAAATAAAAGAAGCTCTCAGCTTCACAAGATGCTCTTTCAAGGTCCTGGCTTAAGGAAGAAGCATTTTGTTGCCGGGAAAGATGACCTTACCTGGGACTTGCCTCTCCTTCTCTTGCATAAGCAGGCTGAAGAAGAATTTTAAAAGATTCCTACAAACTTATATGCCTGTCTTTTATAAGCATTGCCCATCAATTATTTTCAGAGAAGTAAATAAATGGAAGAAAGGCTGGGTCCTTTCATTGCACCTTGATTAAATATTTACTGACTCTTAATTTGGTGATGCTTTAGAGCTAAAAAATATTACTTCAGGTGCAAGGCAGTAGAGATAAGAAGCTGAAATGTCTGCCTATGTCTACAGTCTTTGGCATCCTGTATGATCATACACCTTTATTAATCTTTGTCAGGAAGTTCAGAAACTATCACACAATGATTAATGGTAAGTTGCAGAGGTTTCCGATAACTGAACTCCAAGGATTGTAGTTGACACCTGTTAGATGGCTATTAATACCTCGTTTGCCCTTGCTGCAATCCATTCTAACTGCACATAAGTGTTGAAGAATTGCTGGCTTTACATCTTTCAAGGATATTCACCACCCATCTCTCTTCTCACCAGGGTCACCATTTGAAGACCAGTTAGGCATTAATGCAAAGGCATCAATAGGTCAAGAACAGCTACATCCATAATCTTGTCCTGATCCACAATTCACCATGGTAGGTGCTCTTTGAAATAAGCACACAAAAGGGCATGTAAAAATGGAATATAAAACATTCAGTATCAAAGGTGTACAAAAAGGACAAAGACTGTTACATAGTGAAATACATGCAGGAAGTTTGTTCTGCACTCAGTCTTAGAGACTTCATCCAAGGCTGCCTACTTGAAAAAAAAACACCCCACCTTTTTTTCACTCTCAATTCAGAGAATACACATCCTGCTCAACCATATAATGCTACAACAAAACAGGATTAAAGAATGCATAATGGACAAACTTCTAGAACTCAAATGTGACTGCTCACCTTACTAGGATAGGAAGGAAACAAAAAGACATTTTCTTTCTTTTGGAAATGTTTCTGGTGAATCAGAACCCTTGTTCTTATTGTGCATTAGAACTTCATTTCTCTGCTGCTTTCAGAGGAGAAAGGCACTGCAAGGTCAGCTAATCTCTTTTTGATCAGAATGTCCATGCTATCAGTAAAGATCTTTCACAGGTTGTGTTTGATGACTTTTCAAAAATATTGTCAGGATGTTAGGGAGGAAATGTGAAAGTGGCAAAGCATTTGGGTAGATATCTTGCAGGGTTATTAAAAAATGCCTCAGTTTCTGGTCCCTGTTAATTACAATATGATTTAGGCACGTAAGTAGTTTGAAACTGTTTTAAGAATGTCTCTGTAATTTTTTGGTACCTAAATACAATTTGAAAATTAGCTGTCAGAAGCTACTTAAGGCAAAAAAACCCTTTCAATTATGTGTTCACATGATTGTGCCTCTAGTTATTACTCTCTGTTCCCACATTTAATTGAAATCATAACTTTATAGCTGGTTCCCAAAAAAAAAGTGTGTTTGCATAATGCAGAAAGTATTTTATTTTAGAATAGTAAATGCAGAAAGCAAGTGTATCTAACCCTCTGTAGTAGACTGTTACGAAAGTGCATAACCTGTAGCCTTTCTCTTTAGAACAGAATTTCCTGTGTCCTCTAACTTTTCTTATAAGTATTCTTCTGGAGAATCACGATATCTTCACATCAATAGTCCTTATGGAAGGATATTGTAAGCACTATCAAATTAGCTGTTGCAGAGTTCAGCTAATTAGTGCTTTTGCTGTCAATGTCAAAACTCATGCTGAGTCACTGTTAACTGATTGAGCTGACACAAGCAAATACATTAAGTCATTTATTTATGTATTGTTGCATAATTCTATGAAAACTGATTAATGTACTAAGTAACAAAGTCTGTCTGGCCCTCTAGGTACAGACTGATAATACTGATCATGCTAACATACTAACGATACAGAAATGCCTGTATATGACAAAATTATTGACTGACAGTGATGTAAGGACAGCATTATTATTCACTATTTTATGGTATAGCACTTAGATCACACTTGGTGATTTTTATATGTTTATCCAGAACTGGGCCTTGTAAAAGTCAAGATAAAGATGATTTCGGAATTACAATGCAGCTTTGTCTGGTTTTCTGCTTACTCTTACCCAGAGAAGCCAACCCTGAATCTTTATCGGTTTGCCTCTATTTCACAGTATATATAGGCACAGATAACTGCATAAGATAATTGAGTGCTTAGGCTTATCATCCTCTGAACAACAGGTCTTCTGAACACCAGTGTCAACAGCTGGGTTTGTGGAGGTCACAGAAAAACTCTTGTTGATGAAAAAGAGCAAAGATTTCATTTCTAGAGGCCCACTTTGATTTCTGTTCTTTTGTGGTAAGAAAGTGAGTAATGAAGCCTGTGGTGGAAAGATGACATTGAATAAAGTGGGGAAAAAAGGGGCTTATAAAAGTTGGGATGGTCTTTCTAGTTTGGAGCAGTGTTGATGAGATGAGTATTATCATGAACAGCATAGCTGGAAGGAAAAAGTATAGTTCAATAAAGCTGATTAAATAATACTACAAAGAGGATTAAAACTTGCTGAAATATTTAATATAATTAGATTTATTTGTGAGAAAAATTAGTGCCTGCACTTTAAAATATGCCCTTTGGAAGTGGCAACACTCCTGCTTCTAACAAAGTGTGAAATGAAACATCAGCAAAACAGCAATACTCTAGGAAATTTAAGAGTTTTTCCAAAGATTTGAGAATTTTGCACCATGATTTAAACAAGTGAGATATATATATATAAAAATTATGTATTACAAAGACTTACAGAAAGGATAAAAATAACTTGATAGAGGAAAAATTAAGCATCTAGCTCAGAAGCAATTTTATAATCGAGTTAAATTACACACTTCATTAAGGACTATAAAGCAGAGAAGCTATCAAATAGAAATATAAGAAAATACAGGGCAAAGTAAGTAAGGTGATGAATCAGGTCATCATTTCAAGAATATAAGGAAGTTTGGATAGAAGATTAATCATATTAACTTGAGCAACAAACACGGCAAAGTCCTGACCAACATGATCTTACCCTGTGAGTGAGGCCATTTAGGGCATGATCTTACCCTTCAGATCAGATGCATTTAAAGGCACTGTAGAACTGAACAAGGTCATTCTCCCAGCTCTGGTGGGCATTTACCAACATAAAGAAATACTAAGAGACAGTTCAGTAGGGATGGTCAAGAGAGATGGCCTGTACTACAGTGACATTCCTATAGTAGTTATACTTGTAGTAGTCATTTCACAAAATGGTTTCCTGGAGGACAGGGAAGAACTTATTCCCCACATGGTGTTAGTTTCTGCTGGTTTGTATCACAGAATACCAGAATCACAATGGTAAGAGTCTGGAAGGGATCTCCAGGGATCAACTGGTGCACCCCCACCTACTAAAGCAGGTTTGTTGAGGATGCACAGGAATGCATCTGGGCTGGTGTTGAAAGTCTCCAGAGAAGGAGACTCCACATGTCTGGGCAGCCTATTCCAGTGCTCCATCATCCTCACAGTAAAGAAGTTTTCCCTTGTGTTTAAATGAAACTTCCTGTACTCCAGTTTGTGTCTGTTGCCCCTTTTCCCATCACTGAGCAACAGTGAAAAGAGCCTGCCCTCTTGACGCCCACCATTTAGATATTTTAAGCATTGGTAAGATCCCCTCTCAGTCTTCTCTTCACCAGAATAAAGAGGCCAAGGTCTATATATTAATAACGACATGTAAAGTGTATATCAGTGTTTGTTAGTTTTCTGGATAGGTGGCTGCTACAGTATCCATGGCATGTCCCAAAGGGTAGAAAGATCTTCCCTCACAAATGTGAACAGGTTAAAAAAGCAGCCCATGTATTGCAAATGAGCAAAGATGAAGGTCAATATTGCAAAGGGACCAACACTGCAAGAAAGTTTGAGACTTGTTTTTCAGCATTATGTTAATCAGTGAAAATTAAAACTTCCATTAAATCTTTTTTCCCCCTTGGTTAGGAACATTAACAAAGGAAATACAGTGATATTTGTCTGATAATAATTAAGATCTCTAGTGACAGCCATCCATCCCCATTAAGTTAATTCCTGCCTACCCTAAGATACCACTTTGTGCCATAGATGACTCCTACCACTCTCAAGTTGTTTTATTTCACTACATTAGTCTACTGATCCACTAAAGATTTAAAGGTAACAGGTCTGACACTGCCAAAAGCACCACATGATACTTCCTCATACTCAGCTAAATACAATTGTGCTGGAGAAAATCAGTGCCATCACCCATGGTGAATTTTGGCAGCCTGAAAGATGCAGGAATAGAAAGAGAGACTCAGAGGACACTCCGGTGAGCCAAATGACTAATGCTGTTTAAGGAAACACAAAGAATTATCTCCTCAGTACCACAGGCAAAATTCAACCAGTGTAAGAACCTGCTTAATGCTAAGAAAGATTCCCCTGGAGAATGATACAAAGAATACATCATTAGTCAAAACTTACTTGTCACAGGGAACAAATAATGGGAAAGAGAGAGGAAAAACAAATGCTAATGAGAACATTATGGATTCTGAATCCAAATAATATCTCCATATTTGCTTAGCTCAACATTACTGCTACAAATGGTACAGCTCTGCTCTTCCATCACCTGTTATTGTATGCATCCGTTATTTGTTTCCTTTGTGTGATTCTGGCTATGAATTCCCAGAGATTAATTGATTAGTGTTAGCAGCAAGAGAATTCTGGTGAAAACCTGCCTCATTCTAGAAGTTACCAAAAGGGAGAATTGGCAGGATTGTGGCTCTATGCTTTCTCTCTATGGTGTAAGAATTTTAAATAAATATGAAAACCATCTTTACAGGCTATTCCTTTAAACTGCATCAAGGAAAGATTATGGTTACATCATTCAATTTGCTGCACAGCTGAGCAACTACAATAGGCAATTGCACTTTCATTTGCTATTTTTTATGAACTATGTAAATGCCACCATTGGGCAGCACATACTGTCAGTGTCTCCAGGCCTCTAGAACAGAGAACATACCACACCAATAAGACTGAATATAAACACTATAGGTATAGAGATAAAAGGGGTGATTACATAAAATAATAATTTTTTAAATGTTTCCATACTCCCTGAAGCAAGTAATAAAAGCATATTTGTGAGTGCACCTCTATACACATTCCTGTTAGGGCTACGACCCTAGTACTTAGCTGCAATAAAAACCAAAAATAAATTACAGGGAGAGCAAGTCTTCACCTTTATGGTCTGTGCTTAGAGGTTAGTCAGAAGATCATAAAAAAAGAATAGTGTTCTGTTTATCTGATCACAACTGGATTATCTCACCCTTCTTGATTTTGTTAATGCTGACAAACTGGAGAGACTGCAAAAAAAAGAAAAAAAACAACCCAAAATAAAAAATTCTGCATTTACTCAAAGCCTTTACATCACAGGATAGAGGACAATACAAGAATGGCATGGTTTGTGAACTCGGGAGCAAGAATGATGTAGAGGGTGTGTTTCAATGGCAAAATAGCCTGGAGAAGAGGAGGCTCAGGGGCGACCTCATTGCTCTCTACAACTACCTGAAAGGTGGTTGTAGCCAGGAAGGGGTTGGCCTCTTCTCCCTAGCAACCAGCACCAGAACAAGGGGACACAGTCTCAAGCTGCAACAGGGGAAGTTTAGGCTCGAGGTGAGGAGAAAGTTCTTCACCAAGAGATTCATTCACCATTGGAATGGGCTGCCCGGGGAGGTGGTGGAGTCGCCGTCCCTGGAGGTGTTCAAGAGGGGACTGGACGTGGCACTTGGTGCCATGGTCTAGTTGTGAGGTCTGTGGTTACAGGTTGGACTCGATGATCTTCGAGGTCTCTTCCAACCTTAGTCATACTGTGATACTGTGATAAAACCATAGCTGTATCACCTTCTATGAGCATATAGTCACATATAGGTTTAGAGTTAGACCTGACTACATTGTAGTTGTAAAGAAGCTATTGTAGGCCTGTCTTTTCCAGTTGCTGAGTCTGCCTGGGCGCAGAGAAGGTGATCCTTGGACACTGACCAGCTGTCCTGGGCCCCTCTTTGCTCTAGGGCTTTGTCTCACCATACTTTGGCCAGCAGATCCCTGAAGTGATCAAAGCCTGCATGCCTAAAATCCAGGGTTGTAAGCTTGGGATACATCCTTCTAGTTGCCCTGAGGATATTAAATTCTATTGCTTCATGGTGACTGCAGCCCAGGTTATCCCTGAGCCTCACATTGGTCACCAGCCCTTCCTTCCCTATTGGTGAGAACAAGGTCCAGCATGGCAACTTTTCTTGTTGGTTCCTCTACCATTTGGAAGAGGAAATTGTCATCCATACATTCCAGCAACATCCTGGATTGCTGGTACCTAGCTGTGTTCTCCCTCCAGCAGACATCAGGGTGGTTGAAACCCCCACGAGGACCAGGGCTTATGAGCGTGAAGTCACTTCTCTTTGCCTGTGGAGTGCCTCATCTGCTTGGTTCTGCTGGTCAGGTGACCGGTAGCAGACCCCTACAGTAACATCACCTTCCCTTGTCTTCCCTTTGACCTTCACCCATATGCTCTCAACCAGCTCATCATCCTTGTCCAGGTAGAGCTCCACTGATTCCAGCTGGTCACTGATATAGAGAGCAACACCTCCTCCCCTCCTACCCTGCCTGTCCTTCCTACAGAGCTTGTACCCACCTATCCCTGCATTCCAGTTGTGGGAATCATCCCACCAAGATTCAGTAATAGCCACTATGTCATAGCATTCCAGCAGCACAAGGGCCATTATTTTATCCTGTTTGTTGCCCAAGCTGTGTGCACTTCCATAGAGGCACTTCAGCTGGGCTGGCCATATCACCCTCTTAGGTGAATTCCCCTTGATTCCCTTGGGGTATCCCTGTGCTTCATCCTTGGCTTGCCTCAGCACAATAAGTTGAGAGCCCTTCCTAGCATTACATCCCTCTGCCTCCGGTGAGCTACCCCAATGTTTGTCACAGGCAAACATGAGATTAATAACCCCTCCCCCTTTGAATCTAGATTAAAGCCCTATCAATGAGCCCTGCCAACTCCTGCCCTAGAATTCTTTTCCCTCTCTGGGACAGGCACATCCCATTGGTTGCTTGCAGCTCTGGTGCCCTGTAAACTGAGCTGTGATCATAAAATCCAAACCTCTGTTGTGACACTAGTTCCAGAGCCATGAATTGACCTGTAATTTCTCTTAGTAACCCAAGGTTAGAGAAAGCTGCTCATGTTCATTGTGATATTGCTACAAGAAAAAAATAGGAAAGCATGGACTTGAGGGGTGGACCACTTGCTGGATAAGGAATTGCCTGGATGGCCACACTCAGAGAGTTGCAGTCGGTGGTTCAGTTTCCATATGGAGACCAGTGACAAGTGGCATCCCTCAGGGATTGGTAGTGGAACCAGTGCTGTTTAACATCTTTGTCAGAGATATGGACAGTGTGACTGAGTTCACCCTCACAAAGTGTGCAGATAGCATCAAGCTGTGTGGTCTAGCTGACATGCTGGAAGGAAGCAGATGCCATCCAAAGGGACTTGGACAGACTAGAGAGATTGATTCAAGCCAAGCTCATGAAGGCCAGATGAAAAGTCCTACACCTGGGTCAGGGTAATCCCAACCACAAATACAGACTGAGTGAGGAGTGGCTCAAGAGCAGTCTCTAGGAGAAGGACTTGAGAATGTCAACTGATGAAAAATTTATCATGAGCTGGTAAGGTGCACTTGCAGTCCAGAAGGTCAACCATATCCTGGGCTCCATCAAAAGAAGTGTGACCAGCAAGATGAGGGAGGTGTCTCTCATGAGACATCACCTAGAGCACTGCATCCAGTTCTGGTGTCCCCAGCATAAGAAAGTCATTGAACTGCTGGAGTGGGTCCAGAGGAGGGCCACAAAGATGATCAGAGGGCTGCAGAGTCTGCCTGATGGGGACAGGCTGAGAGAGCTGGGGTTGTTCAGTCTGTAGAAAATAAGACTCTGGAAAGATCTTATAGCAACCTTCCAGTATCTAAAAGGGGCCTACAAGAAAGCCAGGAAGGGTCTTTTTAAAAGGGCTTGTAGTGATATGATGAGAGGGATGAGAGGGAATGAATTTAAGCTTGAGGAGGTTATATTTAGACTAGATGTTAGAAAGAAATTCTTTACATTGAGGGTGGTGAGACACCAGAACAGGCTGTCCAGGGAGGCTGTGGATGCCCCCTCCCTGGAGGTGTTCAAGGCCAAGTTGGGTGAAGTCTTGAGCAACCTGGTCTAGTAGAAGGTTGTCCCTGCCCATGACAGTGGTATTGGATCTAGGTGATCTTTAATGTTCCTCCCAAGCCAAATCATTCTACCAATCTGTGAACAAAAAAAAATTAAATAGCTTTTGTATTACCAAAACCTTTTATTGCTTGCAGAAAGCCCTAGGTGGCATACCAAGAAAAATATGACCTTCCTACTCAAAGTCATACACAATTGCATCTTCTTTTGCAGGGTAGTGAGAATAGTATGTTATGAGTGATGAAAGTCTTCAAGGGCACTGTGTTTGAAATGGTGCTATTTGCTTTCTCTGCCCTAGTGCAGACAGACTACTTATCACTCTAATTGAATCAGTGCCTTATTCTTATAGACAAACATCCACTTTGGCATTCCTGGAAGGCTGTGAAATACATAAAGACAACTAGGTCTGTACTGTCAGGAGTGTTATGTCAGAGTAACACATGCATTAAATGACACTGACACTCATGCTATAGCAGCACACTGTGAGACAAAGGGAGATTCTGCTGTATGTGACCATGCCAGTCGCTGAGAACAGCTGCTTCTGAACTGTCCCAGACAGATGTGGAGAGATGTATCTTGGTGTACAGGGGCTTTCCTGAAGTTTTTCCTTGGTAGTGAAATGTCAGGGTAGCAGAGAGAGACCTGTCAGGAGCCAGCAATACTTGTGGAACAGCCTGACAGAGCCCCCATAATCCAAAAGGAGGTGGTTAGCAGCCTGCTGCACCACTTAGACATACATAAGTCTACGGGATTGAATGGTGTACACCCAAGGGTACCGAGAGAACTGGCAGAAGATTGCACCAAGCCACTTTCCATCATTTACCAGCAGTCCTGGCTAACTGGGGAGGTTGCAGCTGACTCAAGACTGACAAAGATGACACTCATCTACAAGAAGGTCTGGAAGAAGGACCTGGGGAACCATAGACCTGTCAGTCTGACCTTGGTGGTGGGGAAAGTCATGGAGCAGATCATCTTGAGTGCCATTATGCAGCATGTACAGGGCAACCAGGTGATCAGGCCCAGGAAGCATGGGTTCATGAAGGGCAGGAACCTGATCTCGTTCTACAAGAAGGTGACCCACATACTGGATGAGGGAAAGGCTGTGAATGTTGTTTACCTGGACTTTAGTAAAACATTTGAAATTGTCTCCCACATCATCCTCCCAGAGAAACTGGGTGCTTGTGGCTTAGTTGGATGGGCGCTTTGCTGGGTGAAAACCTCACTGGCTAACCAGGCCCGAAGAGTGGTGAGTGGAGTCAAAACCAATTGGTGGCTGCTCACAAGTGGTTTTTCCCAGGGCTCAGCACTGAGGCCAGTTCTCTTTAATATTTTTATCAATTATCTGGAAGAGGGGATTAAGTGCACCCTCAGTAAGTTTGCACTAAGAAAGTAAGCTAGGAGGGGGTTTTGATCTGCCTGAGCATATGAAGCCTATGCAGAGACACCTGGACAGGCTGGACTGATGGGACAAGGCCAATTGTATGAGTTACAAGGCCAAGTGCCAGGTCCCGCACTTGGGTCACAACAACCTCATGCAATGCTACAGGCTGGGGGAAGACTGGCTGGAAAGCTGTCTAGTAGAGGAACACCTGGAGGTATTCATCAATAGGCAGCTGAACATAAGCAAGCAGTGTGCTCTTGTGGCCAAGATGGCCAACAACATCCTGACCTATATCAGAAATAGTGTGACAAGCAAGAGCAGAGGAGTGATTATCCCCCTGTACTCACACTGGTGAAGCCACACTGCAAATACTGTGTTCATTTTTGGTCCCCTCGCTAGAAAAAAAAGACATTGAGATGCTGGAGTGTCAAGGGAAGGGCAGGACAGCTGGTGAAGTGCCTGGAGAACGTATCTTCTGAGGAGGGGCTGAGGGAATGTGACACCACTCAAAAGTACCCCCAAAACAAAAGAAGGACATGAAACTTTCATAGTGGGTCCAGAGGAGGACCACAAATATGTTCAGCAGGCTGGAGCACCTCTCCTACAAAATCAGGCTGAGAGAGTTTGGGGGAAGAGAAGGGTCCAAAAAGACTTTCTATCAACCTTCCAATATTTTAAGGGGGCTACAGGATAGGTAGAAAAGGAGATTTTACAAAGGTATTTAGTGACAGGAAGAGCAGTAATGGCTTCAACAAAGATAGACTTAGGAGGAGGAAATTCCTCACCATGAGGGTGAGGAGGCACTGGAACAGGTTGCCCAGAGTAGTTGTAGAGTTTCCAACCCTGGAATTGTTCAAAGCCAAGCTGGTTGGGGCCTTGAGCAACCTGGTCTAGTAGGAGGTGCTTTAAGGTCCCTTCCAATCCAAACCATTCTATGATTCTATGAAAACAGGAGCACAGCACCTCTGCTCCTCCTGGCTGCAAAACAAGCTGAATGCTAGAAGGAATTAAATATTTAATTTTAAAAAAAAATCATATATTTTGGGGTCCTACATTTTGAACATCTGAGGCTGGCAGCACTTTGAATATTTAATGTCTGAAATATGAGCTATGTATATTGAACACAGCAGGTTATTTCAGATCCTTAATCAAATTGATGTGAGCTCTTATTCCCTGTAGATATTCTACAGTATTCTAAAATCCATAGACTTACTGCTCAGTGAATTCATTTGATAGAACACTGACAGCAAGCATAACACCAAACCATGGGTGAGGCAAATTCATACTAAAAATCAATTTGTTTCTTTGGCTGGACAGTGTTTTTCCCAGTAAATAGTAAGAAGTGGGTACAGCATGTGACTGTGTTATTTATGTTCGTCTGTTTCTCTGCTGATGGGGTCCAAAATCTAGAATTACTTCAGTCATCTTACAGCATCAACTGATGAACATTTCAGAGGCAAATACTCAGATCAGGAACTAGCTTTTTTCCAGAAAAAAACCCCAAACAACTAGAAGCAGCTGTGCAGAACTCAACACACTTTATGAGAATCCCAGAAATAAACAGGGAAAAGAATTGATAGAAGTCAAAGAGGCACACTGTAAAACAAACATGTTCTATGTCATCTCCTGCCCAGCTAACCACTGGTGGGGTTAGGAGGGGGTAATTCTTTGGGCATTTTAATATAGAATGCTATTTAAATAAGAAAATAAATAAAGCAACCTGTCTATTTGGGATATAGATACAAATAAAGAACCCCACTAAACACCCAAAACCTTGGTGAAACCCACATCCCAATCCAAGCAACAGGGATAAAAATAATCAGCTTCACAAAACAACTCTTCTCTGAATCATTATTCTGCGCATGTGTGCACTTCTGGATCAGAAGATAGTGCCAAGGAAACTGGATTACTCAGGATGAGAAAGAAATCTTTAGTCAAAAACCTAGCCATCAATTGTATGCTACTTAAACTAGATCTTCTTTGTTTTTAAATATCAGACCAAATCTGTATAGCTGCATAAGCATAAATCCATAAAACATTCAACCTTACACACACATTAAAAGATTATGTGGAATAGAGGAGCAAAAGGATGTCTGGTTGCCAAAAATACAGAGTAGAAGAGCAAAATTTCTAACAAAGTGGGGGGAAAAAAGGAGTATTTCAGTGTAAATTAAATGTCTCACTGCATTAAGAAAAAAAAAATGTTCTGTTTATAACAACTG
Organism: Picus viridis; assembly: GCA_033816785.1. Classification (NCBI taxonomy): domain Eukaryota; kingdom Metazoa; phylum Chordata; class Aves; order Piciformes; family Picidae; genus Picus; species Picus viridis. Next base: position 27,631,775 of record CM066578.1, on the reverse strand, counting down.
CTCCACACAAGCAGCAATAACAACAAGTTGCAAAAGCAGCTTCTCCTACAATGCTTAGTGATTTAAAGCCATTACTTTCTAGCAGTCACCCTAATATGATTTTCCAGTGCATTGTTTCTCTGTCTGTTATCATTTATTACTCACATTTTTAAGGTGGTGATTTTATGAGCCCATTTCAGTCATATTTCTTTGTTTTGCAAAATTTCATTATTTCCATGCTCATTTACATAAATAACAATTGCTTAATCCATTAGCAAATTATTAGAATATGTGAGACATTATGATTAACGATGGGAAAAAAAGCACCTTTTTTTCTCATTTAGATATCTATTATGTATCTACTAATTATTCTAAAAATAGTGAAGAAAGAAAACCCTTTTGAGAGGGAAAAGTACAATGTAAATGAGAATTCTTCTCCTTTGCTGCTTCAACACCATAATTAACTTGCGTTCTTCCCAAAAATATGATAATGGCATGTGGGAAAAACATAGTATTCAAGTAAAAGATGAAAAGAGCAATGAAACAATGACAGCTTTTTCTATTCAGAAAGGACCATTAATAATAATAATTCTAAAAAATGCTCCTGCCTCATGCCCAGCTCCAGGGTTTCAGTGTTTTTCACTTGTATGTGATCAGAATATGACTAATAGTACCAAATTGTAATAATCTATAATTCTATAGCAATTTTTCATTAATTTTTATCAACTGCTCTCAGGCTGCACTCATATTACCAGACCAGAAAGTATCAGATTTTAGAAAAATATTGTTAAAAAACACTGTAAACAAGAAACCTTGGAATTCTAACAAGAATTTTTTTTCCCCCAAAAAAAGTTGCATTTACTCATTTTTTAAACATCTATAATGCCATCTGTGTTCACCGAGATCCTTTGTAAATCAAGCGAATCTTTTGGTATCAATTTCAATTATATTGCTAAACCTGGAAACCAAGAGATGCTTTGGGTTTGCCCATCCAAAGCGAGAAAGTAGAAAATCTACACTTAAGTTCAAGACTTAAAGCACACCAAAACACTTCAAAGAGTCTCTCAGGTAGACTTTTTTCTGTCTTCTGAGAAGGCACACATTTTCTTATCACAGCCTTTGCATAGGGCTAACAAACTGCCCCGTGTAACAGCTCCATTTTAAAGCTTTTGATGTTGTTGTATATTTTCCTTTTAGTGGGAATTGCTCTACTCCTGAATCTAAAAATCACAGGGAAGCAATGAAAGAAGTATCTCTCTGCACCATCCTGTCAGTCATTGGTAAGTCTGTGAATCACAGGCAACTTGAAGAGAAAAATTAAATCATTGTACAGTACAGCAAGAAACAGTGTTCAAGCCTGGCTATTCCTCTTATCTGCATCTCCCAACACATACTGCTTCGGTGGAAATCCTTCTGGATCCTCTGCAGGTCTTTTTCGTCTCAACATACATGCAGACTAACCAGATGTGGAAAAAACGGGCCTCTTTCTCTACTCATATGTTTAATGTTTCTTATTCAAACACCTGGCCCCATCTCACTAAAAAGGGAAGAGGCACTGTCCTTACCCCCTCACACTCAGAGCTCAGGTTTGGAAAACCTCTCAACTTTATAGTGATACTGGTTATATTGCATCTAAGCGACACTTTCAGAACAAGGTGAAGGATTTACCTGAAATCCTTCTAGAAGTTTGAAAGATGCTTTGGGGACACAGCACTCACCCAACTTTCATTAAGCATCAGCCTTCCTTTTGGTTGCTAATGAAGCAGGCTGAGTGTAACTTGGGAAACACAGCTGCAAGGCTTTGCTTGAGTGATTTCTCAAGTAATTATCTATCAAGCAGCTACCAAGAGCTACTATTCAGTCCCCTCTAGCCAGCCAGAAGCTCTTAGTATTCAGGTGAATTGTGGTAGGATTGTAAGTATTTTAGCAACACTTTTAATATAAAGAAGCGAATAACTATGACCATTCCCCTAAGGACTGATCTGAAAAGCAAGGAAAATCTACCTGGGTTATCAAACCATGTGCATTATTCCTTCTGTCACTTACTTTTCTCTTTCCTCTTCTACACTTCCTTATTAAAAAAATCACTTGGTGGTGAATGGTGCCACATCCAGCTGGCGGCCTGGCACTAGTGGTGTGCCCCAGGGATCAGTGCTGGGGCCCATGCTTTTCAACATCTTTATTGATGATCTGGATGAGGGCATTGAGTCCATCATCAGTAAATTTGCAGATGACACCAAGCTGGGGGCAGGAGTTGATCTGCTGGAGGGCAGAGAGGCTTTGCAGAGGGACCTCGACAGGCTGGACAGATGGGCAGAGTCCAATGGCATGAGATTGAACACATCCAAGTGCCGGGTTCTGCACATTGGCCACAACAACCCCAGGCAGCGCTACAGGCTGGGGTCAGAGTGGCTGGAGAGCGGCCAGGCAGAGAGAGGGACCTGGGGGTACTGGTTGATTGTAGGCTGAACATGAGCCTGCAGTGTGCCCAGGCAGCCAAGAAGGCCAACCGCATCCTGGCCTGCATTAGGAATAGTGTGGCCAGCAGGAGCAGGGAGGTCATTGTGCCCCTGTACTCTGCACTGGTTGGGCCGCACCTTGAGTACTGTGTCCAGTTCTGGGCCCCTCAGTTTAAGAAGGACATTGAGACACTTGAACGTGTCCAGAGAAGGGCAACAAGGCTGGTGAGAGGCCTTGAGCACAAGCCCTATGAGGAGAGGCTGAGGGAGCTGGGGCTGTTTAGCCTGGAAAAGAGGAGGCTCAGGGGTGACCTCATTGCTCTCTACAACTACCTGAAAGGTGGTTGTAACCAGGTGGGGGTTGGCCTCTTCTCCCTAGCAACCAGCACCAGAACAAGGGGACACAGTCTCAAGCTGCACCAGGGGAAGTTTAGGCTGGAGGTGAGGAGAAAGTTCTTCACCGAGAGAGTGATTCGTCATTGGAATGGGCTGCCCGGGGAGGTGGTTGAGTCTCCGTCCCTGGAGGCGTTCAAGAGGGGACTGGATGTGGCACTTGGTGCCATGGTCTAGTCGTGAGGTCTATGGTTACAGGTTGGACTCGATGATCTTCGAGGTCTCTTCCAACCTTGGTAATTCTAATTCTATTCTATTCTATTCTATTCTATTCTATTCTATTCTATTCTATTCTATTCTATTCTATTCCCCAAAACTCTGTCGATACTGCCATAAACAACATGCTGCAGTAACATGATTCCAACTCAAGAAGAGAGAATAAACCTCAGATATCAGAGAGGATGTGATTAAAAAATATTCACACAATGACATAATAATTAAATAAAATAATATTAATACAAAATGTTGCATAAATGGTTACAACTCATTCTTAATTTTCATTGCTTTCCAAAGAAGATGGGTTAATAGTGGAATAGCATTTTTTAAAATTAAAATTTCAAGTCATGCTGTTTTGCACTTCCCTGTATGCCTGGTTTTAATAGGGCCTAATCAGTGAAGGGCTGTGCTTGCCTTGAGGTGATAGGCAGGTAGGCAGGGGTGCTCTCTTTGCCTCTGTCTGTGATGCCTATGCCTGTCCCTCTTTCCCTCCCTATTAGCTCAGAAACAATGTTCCCGGATTGCAGCTTTGAAAAGTCACCTTCAAATGGTGTATTTCAGGCTGAAGAGCTACAGATCACAAAGTGCAGCTATACTACAGCTAGTTTAGCTCAACATAATGCCTACATCCCAGATTGGGTTATTATTTTGGGGTTTTTTAGTATCGCCCTAGTTATATTTTTAATCTTCTGTCAGGTGCTACATAATTAAATTATATTGTGTTGCATGTAACTGACTTTCAAAGTCAATAGTTAACAGTTGCAAAGACTTCCAGGCCTCTATGGCTACTCCAAATTTCTGTCCTTAGAGTAAGGAGAACAGAATGACACACAGGGTCATAATGGTATCATTGCAAGCACATATGTCAGTGGTCCAAGGTCTCACCTGTACATGCAATGCTGCAGGTAGTAGTGGTACAAAACCTACCTATTGTATGGCACAGCCTCCAGGAGGTCATGTTTGACAGCTTGAAATTGTCACACCTTCAGATGTTCCGGTTCAATTCAGGTGTGCCCAGGAGATATCACCCATACCCACACTGAATTTAAAAAAAAAATAAAGAAGAAGAATAAAAAGTGCTGTCCAGTGAAGTTATTTAGGTGTTAGGAACTTGAGAAGAGAGACAGTAATAAAGAAAGATAACTGCTTCACAGCAATCCTTGAGACAGAAACATTAATGAAAAAAGAGCAAGCGTGCTTACTATACCTGATCAAGTGAGAGAGGCATACAGACATTGTCCCCTCTAATGAAGAAAAATCATGCAATAATTGCAGGTACCCCAAGTAAGGACACAAATTGTAGGAGCAATCTAAGTCTTATACATCAGACAACTGCATGATTGAGACAGAAGGGAAAAAAACATAAGTGCACAGATATGAAAGATGAAATCATGTATTAGGTGTAGTTGGGTAGAGAGAAAGAGACAGCAACACTCCACCTGCATGATCTTTTAATCATGCAAAGCCAACTAGAGTTTGTTTCCAGCACATGCAAGGTCTACAGTGCAAACTTATTCAAGTACCAGCTAGGGGGCTGAGAAAAAACCAAAAACATAGTAGTTGGAAAAATTCCTTGAGTGCACTGACAAATTACAGTCAACAAACAAACACACACACAATTTCCTCCTCCCAAAGCCCCAGATAAGTAGCTATTGGTACCAGGTATCAAAATAACTAGGGCTAAAAACTAACAGTAGATCAGCTCCAGATTTGGATTCTGCCCAGAATGGAACTCTGAAGCTTCATCGCAGAGCTTCTGAGAGAGAGATCTGAAAAGCCATTTTGCAGCACTCTGCAGAGCTCTACCTCCACCACAGTGGTGAGATCTGGCTTTCTTTCAAGGACAAAACCAACATACATGCAAACAAAGCAGGCAATGGCTCATATGACTCTTCATTTTTTAAGCCCACAGTAAAGAGATAACCAGGATATCAATGACAGATCAGGGCAGAAGTGGAGAAGTGGAGCCAAATGCAAAAGAAGGGTAGAAAAATGAGTAAAGTGGTATCATAAACTATCTTTCATTTTTTCCACAATAAGTTCATTTCTTCCTCTCTATCCTTCTCTCATACACACACACCAGGTAACAACAGAACCCTATGAAAAATATAGATGTTTTTATTTCTACCCCACTATCATGCAGTTCTGTTTCCTAAGGGACAAAAACAATCTCCATGAGGCATTTTTCCATGCATGAAATGGGTTTGGAAATAAATGGCATCACAAAAACAGCTGTTTGAGAGACTGTGTCCCCTTGTGAGGATCAGCCTATATTATCAGATTTTTGTTTTGTAACAGCCCCAGACAGTAAAATATAGAAAATTAAATGTATGTTCTTCGTGTATTTTTTCTAATATTGCTCATACTGTTCAAAGTATATTTACCTACTCCACACATCTTGGCAAAATGTGCTAGGATATACAGCTTAGGCATCTTTTCCTGCTGTTATGACTATTAAACAAATGTGTTTGCAAATTTCTTTCATTGCTGCTTAACTTAAAAAACCCCCACAAGTGTTCTATTGTGTGATAAAATTAGTTTAGGAACATAACTTCAGCCAGATACAAAGTTTACAAAGCTCTGAGGGGTCTAGACTCCTGCAATTTTAGTGATACAATTAACTTACAGCTCTCTGTGGTTCATGAGCAAGTGGGATTGCCTTCAGAGTCCTTCTGAGGAACAACTGCCCCTGAGCAGTAAAACACATTGTTCTGCTTGGGCTCCAGTTGGCAAGCAGATTGCTCACATAAGAATGACTTCAGAGACCCTTCGCTTTCCACTCATACTCGTGCAACTTCATTCACATAAACTACCTAAAAATAACTTACTTGCTGACATTTTCCTACTTTCCTACAGGCAGAAAGATATACATTTATACAGAACTACAATGAATGCAGCTAATTCACAGAATCACAGAATGTTAGGGGCTGGGAGGGACCTCAAGAGATCATCCAGTCCAATCCCCCTGCCAAAGCAGGATCATCTATATCAGGTCACACAGGAAGTCATCCTGGTCGGTCTTGAATATCTCCAGAGAGAGAGAGAGACTCCACAAACACCCTGGGCAGCCTGTTCCAGTCTTCTGTCACCCTCACAGTGAAATAATCCTTCCTCCTGTTTCCATGGAACTTCCTATGCCTCACCTTCCACCCATTGCCCATTGTCCTGTCATTGGGCATCACTGAGAAGAAGCTGGCTCCATCCTTTTGACACTCACCCTTTGCATATTTATAAACATGAATGAGGTCACCCCTCAGTCTCCTCTTCTCCAATGATAAATTGGGGGTTGTGAAGCATATTTCAGTGCTCATGTGCAAAATTATTACTAGACATATTACAAGTTTTTTAGATATTAATGGAGATAATCTTTAAAGAGTTTAATATCAAAAGGTACAGTTTTTGAGGAACATTTCTGAAAGAAGTTATTTGCTTTTGCATTGTTAAGGTGATTTTAAAATGATTGTTAATAGAATGAGATCTGAAGATTACTTTTTTGAGATAATTTTAAATAAGAAAATTATCCTTTTATAGAAGATTAGTCTTAGTTCTTTGAAAGGTACTTAGATGTTAATTTAAAATGCTGGCTTGCCTATTTTGGGACAAGATGAGCATGTTTTAAATGCTGATTTACAACATTTTAAGCATAAATCTATGAAAATGGTATTGGACTGTATTTAACAAAATCCAAGCCTTCAGCAGTTAATTGCTCATAAGAAAGTTTAAAAAGGAAAACATTAGATAATAGTTTCTGACCAGAGAAAGACAATACTCCAGCAATTCACACAGGAAAAAATTACTTCTGAAAATTCTCAGAAGGAAACCAATTTTGACATAACATCTGATGCAATGGAGTTTCTAATTAGAAGTCTTCCAAATGAATGCCAGAGTCAACTAATTATTTCATCATCCGATTAGGGGAACCAGTGATTTCACAGTGAGATTACAAAATCAATGAAGGGGAGACTAAAACATTTTGATTTAAAGTGTTTCTCGTGTTAATGGAAGGGCACCTCTGTCACTGGCTGCATGTCATTAAACACCCCTTCTTAGTTCCCTTTGCTCACTGTAGCTGTGAAGTACAGCCACAAGTAGACTTCTCTGAATGAATGGAGACTCCCTACTTGGTGTGTTCCTCTCCTCTTGAGCTCAGACATTCCTCTCCTATTAACTGAGCATGCTAAAGTTCAAGATTCTTTTTTTAAAAAAACAAGCTCATGTAGTAGAGCAAGACAGAAAAAGAAGGATTTTTTTCCAAGTTAAATATTGACAGAAAAAGCACCTTTTTCCTCAAATGCCCCCAGCAGTGAGCACAAGTAGCTGAACCCACAGAAAGCAGGTAGAGGATGTTACTTACTTTGGACTAAGACTTTGCCTATTGCCATTGCAACAAGGCACAATAAAGTCTTATTCACCCAAGGGTAATTCTCTATGCACAGGCAAACCTCTGATGCATAGTATCATGGTCCTAACATACATTTCCCTGGAGGCTCCTCTCCCTCGTCTACCAGCTTCTGATTGCTTGAATACTTATTACAGTAAATCAAGTTACTGAGGCAGGAAATCAGATGGCATACAAAAACTTTATAGTAGTTTTAGTCTCCACCACCTTAAAATGTGCAGCCCAAACAAATATCTACCTGATCTATCACAGCATTTAATTCATCTGAGTGAAAGAGCCTATAGCAAAAGCACTCTGGTCCTGTGTAAGTGACAGCATGCAGTTATGTGATCACCATGGATTAAATCAGTAGGTATATATAGATTCTTCATTAGAATGCTGATATTTGAACTAATGTCTAGGCTATTCCATCAGAGGTGGATCCATTAATTTTGTGACCTTCCTTTCCAATGTTCCAACAGCAGCTCCCAACTACAGGTAGAATTTTTGTATGTCTACTTACATCTGAGACATGTGCAGTAGGGCTGGTGGACATAGCCACCATCTTCATCTATACTGATAGACCAAAATGATCAAGATCCACTCAGAGTATTAATACCTGAAAATATAGTATCTCCTTGTGAATGACAGTATTGAGCACATGTCCCATATTACCTCACTTGGAATATGAGACTTGTTCTCATCCAGTACTGATAATATGAATCCAGGGTAAATTCACTGAAGCAGAGTTTGAGATAGGTACACAGACCAGAACACCAAAAAAATAAGAGTGGGGAAATATAATTGGAAAAATTGATTGCTAAAAATAAATAAACAAACAGTTGGAAATTTCTATCATACAGCTTCAGTTGCAAATCAATTTTTATTTCATCTAATCTTATTTTCCACTAATAAAAGTGTTTTCATTAATGACAAGCTACTATTGGGAATGCATTCTAGACATAAAAGATACTTCTTCATGTTCAAAAAAGCAAGTACAACCACAGAGCATTGTAAGCCTGTAACTGGTAGAGAGCGCATGTGAATGAAGGAGCATTGCTACATCATTGTAGTCTTAGAGAACATTTGCATTCACATTTTTGTGTGTGTGCCAGGACATCAGGTAATGGTGCAAAAACTAAGTGGTTACTATGATATATCATTTGTTCTGAGGGGCAATCTGGAAACCAGTGGGAGTCTCTGCATTGCTCCATGCCTCCTGCATCAAACAAGTGGTTTAAGTGGGGTTTGTCTTGGGGACTTCAGGCATATAAAATGTAAGTGATGTCATCATTCTGTCTTTATAGGCAAAAGAGAGAGAAAAAGCATCTCCAGGCATTGACTCATCTATCTTTTGTGTCTGGAAAGGATAAATGGACTGCTAGAGTGGTTTGTCTCTCTTCATTGACTAGACAGTGTCTAGACCAGCAAGTTGCACTAAATTAATCTCTATATCATAAAGGTAGGGTATGTGATTCTCACTGATGTTACATGTTAGCTCATCCTGAGTCAATGGCAAAAATCCATTGAACCTGAGGGATAAAAGGAATAATATTTGAGTTTTGAGGAACAAAAGTTTAATGCAGAAGTTTGCCCATTTTGAAAAATGTATGTTCCCATTTCCCTATCACAAAACTCTCTGGCCACTCAAGAAAACACAAGGATATAATGCTTAAGGGAAAGACCTTCACTTTTAGCTTATGGACAAATGGCAGATACAGATACAGACACTTTTTCAGGTGTATGCCAGTGGCGGGGGCTGACTGATGCACTCGTGGTTGCCCCACGGTTTACTGCAGGTTTAGAGAACAAACCCTCAGTAAAAGTACAGAGGGATTTTTAAAGTGAATTTTAAAGTCTGCCCTTTCAAAGTTGTTCATCTTATTTTGTAGAATGGCTACAAAGCTCATGACTCACACTCTAAATCTGGTGCATCATTTTTCCTGCTAGTGCAGTATTTAATAACATTTTCATTATCGACATGGGCAAGCTGTTTGTGCTTTATTTTTATTAAAGAGAAGATGAAACTGTGAATGATTTTAAAAGAATTCCTTTATCAGTAAGACTTCCTACGTGGTAAATAATGAAATAGCTAGGTACCCCATATTACAGAGAGGAAACAGTAGCAAAGTTTCATTGACTTATACTTGGCTGCATCAACACATAGATTGGTGGTTTTCAAATTACACTCTTGGGACCCCTGGCAGGTCCATGAACCTCTTTTAGAAGATCCATATGTTCTCTGTATATAATTCCATAAGTCTAATGGAAATATATCGACAGCTGTAAATCAAACTCCACCACATTAGACAGTGCTGTACCAGCACTGGCATGAAGTCTAAATAATTATAATGACCTTCCGGCCACTGTCTTAATGCTTGTAATGTTGGGCACTGAGTACATTCCACTATTTGCTGTGCTGCAGGAAAGAGCAGTACACAAGCCACGCTTTATTTTACTACAAAGTCACCAATACTGACATTGATTAACAAAAACTAAATGGGTGCAGATGTTTGTGGAAATGTATTTACCTCTTTCCATGAGTAGATGCTTTTTGTTTCAGGGCTGGGTTGGTGTAGTTTTCTGCTGCCTACCTGCTCAATAAAAGAAAATATATATTAAAAGTATGCATTAATTCAAAGAAATTATCACCAGAGTACTGAACACTAAGAAATCAAAATCCATCAAACAGAATCTGAAACATGGCATACATGGTTACTGTGGTATCCACTGTCCTGAAGGGTCAAATCCCAAAACATGCCCTAACTCAGGCAATAGGTTAAGCACCTGTGAATGTGCAAACCTGGACAGTTCCTGGGGTCCAGCTGGTCAAGACGAACATGTACCACGTGTAATTAACTTTGTGAACTGTGTGTGCTCCTGGCCATGTTTGGATATGCCCCATTCTATAGTAGACATTCTATAGGTTCAGGTTTCTGTTACCAAAGGGCATTAATTGTCTTGGGTCAGTATTTAAACCAGCTGAGAAGGTAGGCAACTTGCCTTGATCTCACCCAGACAGCCACAAGAGCCAAATGATGCCAGAGTGGCAGCTGAAGAGCTCATCCTAACAGGCAATAACTAAACCCAGGCTTTGCACCCGGACCAAGGCAGAAAGGGGAAAAGCTCCAAGAGAACTGAATCCCAGAAGAGCCATGGGAAGACTACAGCTCGGCGACTGAACACACGAGAAAGAGAGAGGCCCCTAGAACTCTCTGAGCCAAGGACCACTAGAATTATAGTCACAACATCTGGGAAGATACTGCATAGAGGAACGAGTTGTGAGTCCCCGGCTACTCTGCTACAGAATCCCATTTGTGGGAAACCACAGATCACAGCACCTTTAGTTCCAGTTTGAATCACTGTATTGGAAATTATTAGATCTGTGTTTAAATCATTTAACTGTCTTCATATATGAAAGGTATCACTCACAACCGAATAACAGAACCTGTAAATATACTTTGTAAATAAGTTACGTTGGTGTTTGAAGATACCACTGTGCACAATGTTGAATAGTAAAATATATTAAAATATACATTTTATTACATCCACAGAAAAGCCTTCCCATCACTCACCAGTATTGACTGTCTCTTCAGTATCTTTACAGCAGCTCTGCACATGTTCTTTTCATTTTTGTTTTGCTCAGATGAAGCTTGAAAACAATTTCAAATAAGAATCAAATTATTTCTGTACCAATGCTCTGTTGTTGGTAAACTGTTTAAAAGATTTTTTTGACTCTACATACATTTCTAAACACAATTACATAGCTTCCTTTCTAATTTCACTGAGCTTGAGGCCAGAAGAGGATCTTTGATCATCTCGTATTGCTTGTTACATGTATATGGTCAATATATATTTCACCTACTTCTTCCTCCATTACACACGGCACTTTGTGTATTTGATTGCATATTTTATGTACTCCAGAAAAGCAATTAGTTTTTATTTGGGAAAAACAAACAAACAAACAAAAACATACAGCAGTTTTTTATTGGTTTGTTTTGTGGGTTAATTTCCTAATTCTTCAGCATTATCACCACTAATTCTCTTTTAATGTCTCCTTTTCTGAACAGAAACCAAGGACCAGCTCTTAGCTATGCTCTTTCTTTTTGGACACTGAGTCCACTTGGTGATACTTACTCAAATTATTTCAGTTTTAGTTATAAACTAAACAAATTCAAGTGTCCAGCACTTTCCTTCTCCTGCTTTATCTCCCTGACAGTGCGAAGTCTAGACAAGCAACAAGAGCAACTGTTCTGGTCACTTTTTGTCCCTCAGCTGCCTTCTCTTTTCTGTCCACATGGTATTTGCACAGCTGGATGTTGAATCAGTCTGAAAATAGCTTGGTGAAGAAGAAAGGGAAGAATCAAAGGAGGAAACAGTACAAAGACTACAGGTCCAGACCTGTAGTACAGTAGACTTGTCTTTTTCAGCCAATGTTTTGCTTTATACCAACTTCATGTCTTGTGCAGCTGTGAAATAAAGCAGTCTGGTCAGCTCATTGTTCATTATTTCTTCATATTTCTCATCTCATATTTTTCAAAATCCCTCAAGTATAGACTCAGGAGATGAATGTAGTGTCACTCCTGCTAATGCCTCTTGCCAAAGTAAGAACACCTGCTTCGTGCTATTCATTATTCTCCTCTTTATGTGGCCAACGCTCTCATTCACCTTTTCCACAGCACTGGACAAGGAATTGGATTGAATTGCTTCACTATTATAATGCTTAAACCATTTTCAATACTAACTGTCTTCCTAGATGTGGTCCCCTCTATTGATGGAATCCTAAATTTCTTAGAAAACATGACTATTTCTCCTATAAAGGGAAATACACGCCTGTGTACATGTATAAAATTGGTCTCCCTCTCACAGTTGTTAATATATTTGGAACAGGGAATTACTTCTTGCCTGGATATACATTTTGTTGAATATATCATCTTGCCTTTAATCATTTTCATCTTATAATGAAGGCAGAAATGGAAAATTAAGTGTCAAAGAAAGTTGTTTTTCTCTTGTGGAGAAATCATTGCATCATACGTGAATAACAAAAATATTTGCTTCCTCTCACATTTTTCTTGGCTTTCCCCATTCTCCTGTTTGAAAATTGTTGCTCATGTATTTGAATAATGAATTTTCCCTACTGCATGCAGAAAGCAGTCTGTAGACAATATATTCACAGCAAATATTCATACCATCCTTGAAAATGTGCATACTGCATTGTTGGAAAAGCAGAGCGTAATTTTTGTAGACAGACTTAGGAAGAAATTGCTGGGAAGGTTTGCAGACTAGCACAGCACTGCCACAACTGCCTGAATGTGGATAACAGATAGTGTCCCATATCTTTTCAGGTTGATCAGGCATTGCAAAATGCTGATGAAGTGACTGCTTTGTGCAATGAGTGAAAAGAAACAAAAGAGCAGCTTTATATTGTATAATCAATCATAACTGTACCTCTTGTGACTAATGTTTTAATGTCTTTAAATTAAGAGAATTCTTTTCCCCTAGAGCTTATAGCTCGACTCTTGTTTTCGTTTTGGTTTATTTTTTAACCCTACTCTATTAAAACTGCAATCTCTTAATTGTCTGGCTTACCAATTATTAGTTGGGTCTACAGGACTCCTTCTAACTAAATATTCTCTGACTGAAGGCACTTTTGGTGGTCTTCATTTCTCTACATATTTTAAAAGGCAAATTTCTGCCCCAAAATTCTGTAAAGTAATCTGATAGAAATCATTGAATGTAACATTTGTATGGAAATTTCCATCTCAGGAAGGCAATCAAGTGTTATGAATAATTTATACAAAATGTTTCTGGAGGTACCTGCAACCTTTTATACCTGAAAGGAGGTTGCAGCAAGGTGGGTGCTGGTCTCTTTTCCCTAGTAATAAGAGACAGGACAAAAAGAAATGTCCTCAAGTTGCACCAGAGGAGGGTTGGTCTGGATATTAGAAGAAATGTCTTCACTGAAAGGGTTATCAAACTCTAGTAGGCTCCCCAGGGAGGTAGTTGAATCCCCATATCTGGAGGTGTTTAAAATATGCATACACATGGTGCTAAGAAACATGTTTTAGCAGTAGACATGGCAGAGCTAGATAATGGTTTGATTTGGTAATCTTAGAGGTCTTTTCCAACTGAAGTGATTCTACAATTCTATATTTTGACAGAAACTATAAACAAAACCTGAGCAGAAACGTTCAAGCAAAGGACAAAAGTTTTCTGAACAAAAAATTCTGCCACTGCAGCATTTCTTCTGTTCAAATCCTAGTGCACAAGTGTCCACGTGAATAGAAATGGCTTTTCTTGGAACCAGTCTTTGGCAATGCACCCAAAACCCCTCCCCCTGCCCTCTCTCCACCTCCTGTGAAGATGGGACTGGGGGGAAACAGAGAGGCTTGGATGAAGGGAGCCAGAAGAGAGAGGCGTATGGATCTGTGGATTTCACTTGGGCTCTTCCCCCTGCCAGGCACAGACCCCGCACAGGATCAAGTCTGGGAATGTTTTGGGATTGTTTTGGGAATGTTTAAGCAGAGATCTGATGGTTATCAGTTATAGCCTTTGCCTGGTGACAATTCTGACAAAAATTAGCTGGCTCAATAAGAGAGGTGAACTGCAAAGAGCACAAGGCTCCTCTCTCTTAGGTTTTGCCCACCATGCACACATGGATTATAAGAAGCAGCAGCAGTCTCAGGAGGATTTTCCAAGAAAAAGAGGCAAAGGGGAATTCCCACAATCAGCCAGCAGCATTGTGAGTAATTGATATATTTGTAAAGCCTCTGGGAAATTCTTGCCTTTTGTTAGTGGGGCAATTTACTGCTTTTGGGTCTATCTTATCCAAATACTGTTTCTCAAACTATTTGCAACCATTCCCATATTGTGAAGATATTCTCAACTGAATACCAAGCCTTTATAATCTTTGATAACTTTTGTATATAGTTATGTGGGAGGTGGAGACAGACTGATAAATAATTGATATTTTTATTAATTTCTCACCTTATCCCTCTTTATTTACATAACACAGTCACAGAACCATCTTCTCATTTATTCTAACTAAGCTATCTCTTCTGTTCTGCAGTGAGAGGTGTTAGCCAGGAGATGTACACAGAATTATCAAAGGCTTCTTCCTGATAAGAAAACTGTTTCCTTCCTCAGGGCTATGAAGAAATTTTACTTGTGCTACATTTAAGACAAAAAATAGATGAGCAACATTGATCCAACAAATGGTAATTTTTGCACTGGGTTCTATTAAGGTAATGAGATAGGATTTGGAAATAAATTAGGCAAATTGATAATAAGCAAGGGAAAAGGCATACATCTTTCTGACCTAAAGAGTAATCTGCTTTAATAAAAGATATTCCTCTCTGCAAATCTTGCCTTGTTTCCTTTTATTTTCCAAAAACTCTAACATCCTATCCACATATGGAAGAAATTTTCACTCAAAAGCAATGGTGAAATCTCCAATGGGCCTAATGAAGTTTTGTATTTACACACTATTGAAGCCAAGCTTCTCAGGGATTAACATTTTGTGGTCCATCAGTTTAAGAGTAGAGAGGCAAACGGCTGTCCTGTTGTGGTGGAAAGATTTCCAAAGGCTTTGCAGTATTCTGTAAAAGTAGCTTCACTTTCCTCCTTCTCACACAATGTCAGGAGACAAGGCAAAAAATCAGGCTGAGTTATTTTCAACTGAATCATAGCTGTAGCCTAACTTGAAATTAAGAAATAATTGCAAGAGAGTTGTACACTAAATGGAGCAAATAATGAATAGCCTTAAGAAATTTATCTGTGCAGAGTGGGGCACGCCCTCTCCATTAACCATCATTATATGAAAGCAAATCCTCATAATGCTTTAATTATAGCCATGAAGTTTCATAACATCATGAAAAATAAGCCTTCTTCTAGGTGAACCAACTGCGTCAGTCTCCCAGACTGCATATACATCAATACCCTGTCTGATGCCTCCTGGCATGCTCAGCAATTTGCAGCCTGGGAGATATGTTACCATATTTTGACACAATTCTGCTCATTTGGGAGATGAGACAAGATGAGTAATTAACTTCCAAAAGAGGAAACTTAGACTAGAGATTAATTACCAGGAGTACTGAAATGTAGTGTTCTATTTGCCACTATAAGGCATACTTTGAAAATCAGGATGTTAGACCAATAATGTCTTTGACTTGGATTACATGGATAACTGCAATCGTTGTACACATATATTAGATTCATATACTGCACATAAATCCAACCTACTGTAAGCTATAACATGCGTCTCAAGCTATAGATCTCCTTAAGACAGCCATTGCATTGACATATCAGACCAGATGTCATTACAGCACTTCATGAAAAGCATTTCTCATTTTCACATATTTTTATATATATATACACACATATATATGTAAGATTGTTATTTTTGACACACTGTGACTCTGATCATAGAAAAATAAATGTTATGGCCTTCTTCAAAGCCACAATGAGCTACTGGGTACTAAACACAGCATCTGCAAAAAAAAAAAAAGTGGTTGCTGTTATGATTATGAACAAATAAATAAGGCAAATATGATATTAATAACCTCACTCATAGGTTCAGTGTACGGCTTGAATATATATTTACAATGCGTACGTGCAGTGTTTAGGCAATATTTATCAGTTTAAACAATTTTAAGCAAACTGGGAAAATAACTGGGAAAGGGAATCCCCGGCACAACACAGTGCTCGGCCGCTGGGGGAGACTCAACAACAACCGTTAGCAAGGAGGCAATAGACTACTCACAATGGATTCCACCCAAATAGAAGGGTGCTGCTGCTGTATGTTAGCTGGTAAGGCTTTCGAGGCACTCTCATGCACGTGGCACGGCAAGAGACTAGTGCTGGTTGCCGGTTCTCTCAATGGCTGGCCTGGGCCTGACGGTACGCAGCTCTCGAAGCTTATTCCCAAGATCCACAGACTGTCCTGGGGTTTTGCAAAGCAGGCACCTGTGCTGGTAGCGGCTTATCGCTGCAAGGGGACAGTTCCAGAAGAACAAATCACCCAGGATTTGTTCCTCTGTCCAGCAAGACACTTCTGTCTGCTCCCGGGCTTTTACAACACATTACTGCGAAGGGCACTTGCATCTTTCTTGGTAAACTGAGGCATGGCACAGATTCCAAATTACAAGGCAAAGCTTAGCTTTTCAAGCTTGCAGGGTAAGGCTCATGGCTTCTCTCCCAGATCTCAGACAAGGTGAGTCAAGGCAGATACAATTCACCCTCTATCTATCATTTCCCTGAGATTCAATTTGGGCCAATAGGGTAAATGAAGCAAGCAAACAGTTACCCAGTGAAATGGGATTCTGCCAAGCCATGACTGTAAAAGGCAAAGACATAAGGCCTGGTCTAGAAGAAGCATTACCAGTGCATGTGCTCTGTAACCATAAAGGGAGAACATATTCTTTTGTTTACCAGATGTTCTGGTGCCTGTTCTTTTGGCCTTTTCCTGCATTTCCCTGGACTCCTGCAGGAACAAGGGGGAGAAGGGGATCATGTCTGGACATAGCAGGACTTGTTCTGGATTTGTGCTGGGCCTGTTTGGCCCTACCACCACAGTTGCATAGACAGAAATGAAAAACCTGAGTGCCAGTTAAGAAGCTCCAAAATAGAATACGAAAGACATTAGTTATCTAAAATCTGTCCAGAATTTGCAACTAGCATGTGATCACAGATTGTATGATAAGAAAAGGAACTTTGCATATTACAAAAGAGGGAATAAGGATGAAAAGATATTGACTGCAAAATAAAAAAAGAAGAAGCTAGAGGGAGTAATTAGTCAGCCTTCACAAAGATGACTCCCACAGAACTAGTAAGTACCTGTCTGGTATAAATAAATATAAATAAATACAGAATTCCTAAATTTTGTCTGAAGGCCTGTTTATGCCCTCAGCTTCTGCCTTTTATTGTG
The DNA here is from genome assembly GCA_033816785.1 of Picus viridis. Taxonomy (NCBI): domain Eukaryota; kingdom Metazoa; phylum Chordata; class Aves; order Piciformes; family Picidae; genus Picus; species Picus viridis. Next base: position 27,614,425 of record CM066578.1, on the reverse strand, counting down.
TTCATTACAGGAGGATCAAAATCTGTGGAAGATTTCCCTTTAATGCAGCTTACATGTTATTAAACAACCTGCTAAATGTTGCCATAGGGTGAATAATACTGGCAAATTGCAGCTAGAAACCAATGAAAGGGGAAGCTTCACAGGAGACTGTACAATACTGAACATTGCAATATATACAGAAAGCATTCAACTATTTCTGCAGCACTTGTGAAACTAAGTCACACTTTTCAAATGACTTATATGATAAGGAATGCTCTAGTAACTTGTATGCTTGAACAAGTTTGGAATTGTGGCCTTTCGCATGCTCAGAACCGAATAATGTCAGTGACAGAGACAGATGTGGGTTAAATTCTGGCATAACTCATTCTGAAGAAATGGACATATTGTAATAGGGAGATTCATTTCATGGTGGGGGGAGGGGGGACGGAGACACAAGAACAAACAAACAAAGCAACCTATAATGCAAAGAACACATGAATCATATTTGTATCAATGCACACAAATCCTTCCACAAGCTTGAGAAGGGTTAATAATTGTTGTATGTATGCAGGTCTTTCAATTAGTTTGACATTTTAACTGAAGAGTTTGAATTTCTCAATTACACAGTTAAAGCCAAAACTTCAGGGACTGAATACAAGTGTATCCCCATGTCCCATACATATACTCTGCTGTAATTTTAAACATTTGTTTATGTTACTTCCTCAATACTCTGTTCAATAGTGTGACAATTATGTATTTACTTACTAATGGTATGTGATTTATTGGGAGTGCATGACTGTCATTTTTTTCATGCTTACAATGGTTTCATTGCTACTGTAGAGACAAACATTCTTCTTGCTATTGAAATTTCTGCTATTGCAAATTCTCCCTTCTTCACTAAGTTATATACTTGGAGCTAAGGGCTTTTGCCGTCCTTGTGAGTGCCAAAGTCTGTTTGGCCCCATATACGTAGATTCAGATCTTTAAAGAAATGAAAGCATCACCAAAATGTTTTCTAAAAGAGTCTAAGCCAGGGGGAAGTGCCACACACCTTGCCTCTCTCTGCTCCATTGCAAACTTTTTCTATGGAACCCAATCTAGCATAAAGCAGCTTGATGTTGTGCCTTATTAAAGACTGACTGTATCTACCTCTGCTACAAGTGCTGCAGCCCTTACCATAAAGCTCCGTAGCTCCCTTTGGTCAATAACATCCTGACACATGATCTTGGCACTTGGGTATGAAGGATTGCAAATGAGAACAGCTAAAAGAGATGAATCCTAAAACACTCAGCAGTGAGCAGTAATTTTCCAGGTTAAGATAGTGATAAAAGGGACTTCTGATTTAATTCCAGATTTTTGTGCCAGAGGAAACTGAAACTGACACAGGTTTCTGAAAACAACCCTCTCTAAAGTTGTTTTGAATGTGACCTTAAAGGAAATTTCCTGTGATTATTTCTTCTCCTTCATGGTGCATTAAATAAAAAAAAAAAAAAAAAAATCTCTGAAGAACAGTAATATTTCCAGGGAAAAAAAAAAAGCTTTTCATTATAATGGAATCCAGTTGCAAAGGTTCCTTGCCAATACCAGATGAAGTCTGGATCTGCCTGCAGAATACATGTAAGGAAGAAGACATTCTGGAACATTCACAATCTACCAATATTCTTCACGAGTATAATGTTTTTCCCACTTCATATCAATCATAAGCATACTGGCAAGTTTGAATGGCCTATGAGGAATCATTTTGACTAGAGCTGGGCTAGATATTTCCCATGTCCAAAGATTCAATATTGAAAAAAACACCTCAGCTGTCTTCAGTTTTACAGGATGTTTACGTGAATAAACAGCACGACAAAGTGAGATATAAATTCAAGATAGACATGATTCCTGCCAACAGGATTGCAAGGGCTGCTTACAGTGAGATAGCTAAACAGAAAGAAGTTAGAAATATTTTAATCAGTTGCCTATCAAGACCTAGGAACTGGTGTAAGTCTGATAGGACTGCTGTCATAACTGTTATGCTTGGGGAATTTAATGACAGTTTAGTGCCTATGAATGATTAGTGTACAAAAAGTAATTTGGACTGCTGTTCAGTATCACTTGGTTCTGATGAGATAAAACATGGACAAGAATATGAACTGTGATTAGATTTCAAGTAAAAATGGAGACTGAAAGTTGTCATCAAGGGATGAGATGGTTTCCAGTAGCAGGAACTGGACAAATGAGACATCCTTTTCTGCTACGACAGTCCCTCTGTTCTCTCCAAAAATCTGACAAGAAACAAATAGAAACCTCAGGGTGGCCTCACCAGAAAATGAGGAGTGGAATCAATATATAAAATTTGCTAAAAGTAGCAAATTTTCCTACAAGAACCATTTCTTTGGAGCTGAGCCTGAGTCCCTGAGGTATCTAGGAGCTCAGGGAAGTCTGTGGCAGTCATGCTAAACCACTTTTATTTTCCTCTATTCTATCTTGATTCCCTGGGTTGCTAGAGCGTGTCCCCCTGAGGGGCAGGAATAGCAAAACTTGAATTGAATTGTGTATTTAGCAGGTTGCCAAGGTAGGGAGTAGTGTGTTACTCATAGGGAGCCATGTTTTCTGAGATCATAGTATCATAGTATCAGTCAGGGTTGGAAGGGATCACAAGGATCATCTAGTTCCAACCCCTGCCATGGGCAGGGACACCCCACACTAGATCAGGCTGGCCAAAGCCTCATCCAGCCTGGTCTTAAACACCTCCATATTGAGTCTTGTATGTGTTTTTCCTCTTTGTCTGTTCCCTTAATGTATTTGAGTACATCATCTCCCTACAGGATTAGTGCTGGTAACATTACCTCAATTCCCATATGTTTTTGCAAGTGCTATTGGGGTTTTAAAAGCATCGATTTCTGTTTCAAAGGTAACTTAATCTTTCATATCTTTAGATATTAAAATGTTCAAAGCTATGGATGAATCCCATCCAGTCACAAACAGATTTTTTGTTTTCACTATAATAGATTAACCTGGGACAAAAAATAACATAACATGGATTCTCTGCAAATAAATAGAAATTCTTGCTCTTAAGTTCTACATTAATCTGGGTTAATTTAAAGCAGGCAACAAGGACGTATATGGAATCCAGTGAGTCCTATAATAAGTCAAATATCTTCACAACAGTAAATGATGCCTCTCACAGAAGTAGACTTTTAACACAAATAAATATGATACCTAAAAACTCAGAGATTAAGTTTCTCAGCAAACCTCTTCAACTTCAGATACTTGATCCACAGCAGTACTACCTTTGTGAACAAAAGCCCAAGGGATGCCATGGGAGTGCCTCCTTCAGTTTTCAGTAAGATGTAAAGAAAAGGCAATTATGAAGGGCTGTACACTTTTTAACAAGGAGGTCGAGTAGTTGCTGTTCTGCCACCAACATGATGACATGGTAGTATATTGACGTAATTTCTCACACTTGAGCAGCTGTCACACCAGCAGTGGAGAGCAAAATTCAGCTTGTTTCTGCCAGTTTGCCTCTACTGTGTATTAACAGCTGGGAGCCTCAGGTCAGAGTTTCTTGGTGACTTGTTTACAAAATGAAGGAAAGGCTCATCTGCATAGTTAGCTCATTTGCATGCCTACCTTGCCTGCGTTATCTGAAACCACCTCAGAGTAATCTCGGGAACATGGAGAAGGGGTGGCTTGGTCTCTTTCTTGCGCCTTTTCTCTTTCTCTGCCAACCTGACCACTGTTATCACTGGCCCCATCCTCCTGACACCCACCTTTTAAGTATTTATAAGCATTTACCTGATCCCCCTGCTAGTTTTCTCTTCTGCAGGCTAAAAAGCCCCAAATCCCTCAGCCTTTCTTTAAAAGTGAGGTGTTCTAGTCCCCTCATCATCTTCATAGCCCTTTGCTGCACCCTCTTAAGCAGTTCCTTATCCTTCTTGTTTTGGGGAGCCCAGAACTGGACACAGTATTCCAGATGAAGCCTCACCAGGGCAGAATCGAGGGGAGGGTAACTTCCCTTGACCTGCTTGCTACACTCTTCTTGATCCACCCCAGGATGCTTTTTGCCTTCTTGGCCATAAGGGCACATTGCTGGCTCATGATCATCCTGTTGTCCACCAGAACTCCCAGGTCTTTTTCCATAGAACCACTTTCCAGCAGGTCAACCCCTAATCTGTACTGATACATGGGGTTATTCCTCCCTAGGTGCAATACCCTACACTTTCCTTTAACTTTACAGCCTGTCCAGGTCACACTGGATAGCAGCACAGCCTTCTGGTGTGTCAGCCAGCCCTCCTAGTTTTGTATCGTTAGCTAACTTGCTGAGGGTACACTTTATCCCTTCATCCAGGTCACTGATGAATATAACTCTGTGCCACTGACCATAACCCTCCGAGCTCTATCTTTCAGCCAGCTTTCAAACCAACATTTCAGTGAAAATTTCCCATAGCCCTGATAATGTAATTTCCATGGTTTGGATGAATTTGTAACCTGATGAAAAAACAGAGGCCATTTCTGTCTTCCTTTTTACCAGCAGCTGTGACAGGGACCTAACTCTTCTTCTTGGGGGTTGGATTTTATTTGCTTGCTTTTTTTACTGTGAGTGATCTTGCCCATCAATTTACCAGTGCAGTCAAGACTAAATAGCAGTGGAGAGCATAATCACTGGCTAGTGCTGACAGCTTCTTCTGAAAAGAAATCTGCTGTCAAGCAAGATAGACTCACACAACTGAGAGTGTCCCAATCTACAGAGTGTTTTTTTTTTTTTTTGAGTACAGCTACATTGACTATTGTGTATTTCATCATCTTGAATTATCTACAAGAATATTTAAAATCTTGCTTCTGCCCATGAAGAGCTAGGATACTGGGGGGGCAGTGCCATACCTGTTTTTTCTTGGGAATCACCATTGTAGCTGTGAAATTCCTGGAGCTACAAGTGGCAGGGATTGTTGTTGAGGGCAATCTGATAAGCACAAGACATGAACTGAGGTTCAATAATTAGCAATGACATGAAAAAAATAAGGCACTATAAAAGTCTCCATAAGGTTAGAAGAATATTCATCTTGGAAAATCAAAAATGGGAAGTTTGAGAAGTTAAGCTAGGCCATGAAGAACTTTTCATCCCTGGTGTATTTGCACTGTGATGTAGTTTTAATTAAATTATCATATGATATTGTTTCTTGTCTCATTCAATGAACAAGGAGCTACTCAATTTGTGTGCAACATTGATATTTATGGTATAGTCTCTGGTCTTACTCTCCACACAGTTAACTCTAGACTGACAAGAAAAAACATTAATTTCTGTGTAGGTGCTTCTTGTAGTTTAAACAGGCTGTTTAAAATGTATCACAATTATCAGTAAATATTGTGTTTGTGAAAGTAGTCAACATATCCATTCTACAGGTAGGTAAAGGAGCCATAAAGATATTAACACTGAAATGAGCCAATGTCTGTGTTGATTTTTCAGTGCCCAGGTATGCCCTGCTTTATCTGCATGTTTTATACTAATCCAGTCAAATCAAAGCTTCAAACTATTTTCTTTACTTGCATTGGAAACTTTAATTCTTATTCTTCATAGCTTGCAAACATTTCTTTTTGGAGTGTTAAAATTTCATTAGCAGTACTTTTGCTCTGTATAATTTTCCAGATAGAAGAACTGTGGGAATTAAAACCAGAACTGTTATCAAATAGCTTCATGCTGACAGCTGCATATATCATCAGCAAGGCTGGACACTTTGGATCTGCCTCATAGACCTGTGTCTGTTGAGGTAACAGAGTACCTTATAAGAACAGCATGCTATCTTTCTTTGCTGCATCTATATTAGAGGGCGCTGACAACATCACCACAGGGGCTTTCCACACGTATTTGTTAATGGGAGCAGGTCAGTGCTTTTATGAAAATATCTGAAGTGTATCATAAATATTGAATGATTTTGTTTTGTGAAATTAGGCAGTATGAATCACCACATTCCATAGCCAAGGAACTGAACTGCAGAGAGATGGCTCTAAAGATCCCCTAATTATTGAAAGTGCCCTTGGCATAGAAGCCAAGTCTTAATTTTCCAATGCACTTTTTTTTTTTTTCATCTTTTATCTTTGTTTTCCATTCTTTCTAGGCACAAGAGACACTCCAACAGAAATTCTAGAATTGTTAGGGTTGGAAGGAATCTCAAGGATCATCTAGTTCCAAACCCCTGCCATGGGCAGGGACCCCTCACACTAGATCAGGTTGCTCAGAGCCGTATCAAGCCCGGCCTTAAAAACCTCCAGGGATGGGGCTTCTACCACCTCCCTGGGCAACCTGTTCCAGTGTCTCACCACCCTCATGGGGAAGAACTTCTTCCTAACATCCAATCTGAATCTACCCATTTCTATTTTTTTTTCATTCCCCTGGTCCTATTGCTACCTGACACCCTAAAAAGTCATAGAATCAATAAGGTTGGAAAAGACCTCAGAGATCATCAAGTCCAACCCATCACCCAACACTTCATGACTCACTAAACCATGGCTTCAAGTGGCACGTCCAATCCCATCTTGAACACCTCCAGGGACGGTGACTCCACCACCTCCCTGGGCAGCCCATTCCAATGGCCAATCCCTCTTTCTGTGAAGAACTTTCTCCTCACCTCAAGCTTAAACTTCCTCTGGAGCAGTTTGAGACTGTGTCCTCTTGTTCTGTTGGTGTTTGTCTGGGAGAAGAGACCAATCCCCACATGGCTACAACCTCCTTTCAGACAGTTGCAGACAGCAATAATCATCCTCATGGCCCTTCTCTGGAAACGCTCCAGCACATCCAGATCCTTCCTATAATAGGGGCTCCAGTTGTGTTTGTGAGTGTTATGAAATATAGATCTTTCTATTCAATATTTCAGGTGGAGATATTATATCAAACCACTGTCAAAAATTATTTACTATGTATATTTTACAGGTACTGATATTTGGTTGTGGGTAATATATTTTGCACAAAGGAGTATGCATAGAATTTAAACAATTTAAGCAAAAAATCTGAAACTTGGGATACAGCATTTCAAATTAGATGGAGGTGAGCCGTGATTTGCAGTTTCCTACAAGAGGGACTCCATAGCAATTGAACCAGGTTACTCACGGCCTGCTGCTTTCGGCTGGTATCTTTCCAGACCCATTTAAATTCCTGCAGGTAAAACAAAGCAAGGATGGCTGGGAAGTGTGCTCCCGGGGCTTTGCAGCTTGGCTATCTGGGGATGCGTCCCCCTGCGTGTTGATAGGAGGGTAGCTCCTGTGCTCAGGTTGGGCTCTCAGGTCCTCTTGTGGGTTGGGTTGCAGTAGCTCTCTCTGGGAGGGCATCCCTCTGTGCATTTCAGGCAAGGCAGCTGATGCCACTGGACGGTGGGGTGCAGCTTGGGGTTACCCCGGTGCTTGGGATTGCTTGCCATTTTGCACAGGCTTACGGGGTTTAGGAGCAGCTTGTTCCTTCAGCTCTTGGCTTGGCAGTGATGTAGCTTGCCTGCTATGAAAGACTTTTCAGCTGCATCTTTGGCAGTGGGTCTTGTTGCTTTCCAGGTAAAAGCAAGGCAAATTGTTTACCATCTTGGCTGGTATTAACAGTGTCCAAGGCAATTAGTGGCCAACAGCAAAAGAGAAAGATAAGATAGAAACACCATAACTTAACATATAGAATCAACTCTGTCCAAATGTGGCCAGAAGCACACACAGCCCATAGGTGTGTGTGGTGGGTTGAAATTACCCCCAAAACCAAAATTTGCCAAACTACCTCAGATGGAAGCAAATGAAGCTATATTCACAAGCAAAACTACAATCTAAAATACTAAATGCAACAAATATGTACAAAATATACAATATTTACACATATGTGCAATTTATGAACAACACAAGAACCCCCCTGGACAGAAACAGGGGGTTACCAACAACTTCCCCCTCCCTACTCCCTTCCCTCCTCCTGTCCACAGGACAAGAGAAAGAGCAAATGGTAGGTTGTTAGTACTTAGCCACAAGGAGAGCAGCCAAGGTCAGGAGCAAACAGGTACTATCTGCTAGAGTGAAAGAAGCCAGAAAGAGAAAGAGTTAGTTTGCACAACTAATCATATGTTAGTAATCAGACCACTGGGATTATTTAGACTTTATAATTATTTTCCCTTTTACATCCAATGGTCATTTATTTACATTCTAACACTTTTCTGCTCAATCTGTGGAAATTTTTCCTAGGCACAGCCTAAAACTACCACAGTGAGTCACAAAGTCAGGCACATGTGCATAATGTATACTTGGTTAACCTGGACCCCAGGACACGTCTGAACAAGCCAGGTTTTACAGCCTTACAGGAAACAAGCCCATTGTCTGATTTAGGGTATGTTTGGGCTTGTGCCTCCAGGACAGTGAGCTGTCATCCCTTCTATCTAATCTGATCTCAGAGGTCTTCCTTGGGGCACTTGAAAAATTGAGAGGTAGATCCTCAAAAACTGTAGAAAATACATGTTAGAAACAAGCTCTATGGCCAAGGATGGGAAAGAAACCAATTCTCTGCTGTGACATTTGGCTGCTTTGGTTGTGAGGTTGTATCTTTTTTTCTAAAGAACTTTACCCCAGCCATAGATTTGTTTCACCTTCTATACCAGTCAGTGACAAGAGGAATCTAGTTTAGATGGTCTGAGAATAATTTGAAATTTCTGATCCAGGAACACTTCTGAACAGTAGTGCTCACTGGATACTGACTCGAGCACTGGACATTAGATGGAGGAAACATGTTCCTACCAGCACCCACTATTGACTGTCTACTGTGGCTTCCTTTTGCAAAGGCAAGCCATAGTATATCCCAGCCAGGTTCCCTGCTTGGACAAGAGGGTTCCACCTTCTTCCTCTCGGTCCAGGCAGAGACAGCATTAGCCCTGGCAGAAAGTTATGAATATTTTGAGAGACCTTTAGAACACTAATTGCAAGACAGAGGCTGCATTGGCTCATTCCCCAAGTCTCACTATAATTTTACTGGTGTTTAATACCATATAAAGTAATATCTTGCAATACAATATAATTACAAGTAAATACTATGCAAATAGTGTCTTGTTTCTTCTAAAAGCCAGTACAGATTTGGTGAGAACTCAGTAACCTTTCAGTAGAGGAGGTATACAAGGCACATTTGCATAGGCATACATAGAGACACAATTTAATTCTTTAGTTCACTCATGGCAGAGTTATATCCCACAGCTGCTGCAGGGATTTTTATCTACTCATTTCAAACACATTTCTCCATGTTCTTCAGTGTGTGGTCTCAGTGGCTTATTCTCACTTGGATAGTGAAAGCTGATAGGATTTGCCAGCCAGTGCCCTAAGAGTATTTACCACAGGGAGCCTGTAAGAGGGACCGTTTTGTAGTTTTGAAGATCCTCAAACAGCATGGTAGCTGTGAATCTCTGCTCATAGAAATAGAATAGAATAGAATAGAATAGAATAGAATAGAATAGAATAGAATAGAATAGAATAGAATAGAATAGAATAGAATAGAAGTAGAATAGATCAAGTTGGAAGAGACCTTTGAGATCATCGAGTCCAACCTATCATCCAACACTATCTAATCAATTAAACCATGGCACCAAGCACCACATCAAGTCTCTTCCTAAACACCTCCAGTGATGGTGACTCCACCACCTCCCTGGGCAGTCCATTCCAATGGCCAGTCACTCTTTCTCTGAAGAATTTCTTCCTAACATCCAGCCTAAACCTCCCCTGGTGCAGCTTGAGACTGTGTCCTCTTGTTCTGGTACTGGCTGCCTGGGAGAAGAGACCAACCTCTGCCTATCTACAACCTCCCTTCAGGTAGCTGTAGACAGCAATAAGGTCTCCTCTGAGCCTCCTTTTCTCCAGGCTTACCAACCCCATCTCCCTCAGCCTCTCCTCATGGGGCTTGTGTTCCAAATCCCTCACCAGCTTTGTTGCCCTTCTCTGGACAAGTTCCAGCAACTCATCATCTTTCCTAAACTGAGGGGCCCAGAACTGGGCACAGTACTCAAGGTGTGGCCTAACCATGTTGGAGTCTTCATGGAGTCTTCATGGTCAAGCCAGAGTCTGTTCAGGCCAGGCAAGTGTACTCTGTCTACTGACATCTCCCAAAGGACTCTTATATTATTTCTGTTATCAGACTTTTCCCCTTGCTAACAGTAGCAGGATGTCCTGAAAAAATGGATATTTCTGCTTTCAGTTTCTTCCTCCCACCTTCCCCTCCGACCCCAGCATTTAGATGAAGAGTATCTTACCCATTTACAAATACCTGACATTCTGCTTTTGACAAAAGCTTAAGTTCACTATAGGATGAAATACTGGTTTGGTGTGGATAGGATCTATTACTTGAAAAATAAAATTATATTATAGATATGACATTAAAGTTCCGACTTAGAAAGTATGCAAGATTGATCTCACAATATTTTTAAAAGTACAGTGAAATCAAGGTTGAAAGCTATCTAAAGCTTAATCATCTATTTAAAATAAAACATATTAAAGCTGAAAGACTTTCTTACTGGACAGATTTAAAACAGAATTCTCACTTCTTTTAAGGAGTGATGGAGCTCAAAGGATGTTCTGGAGAAAAAGAGATAACAAAAGAAAAAATTAGAAATTCAACACTGAAGAACTTCTGAGATCTTCTATCAAAAAAGAATAAAAATCATAGTTGCCAAAGAGATAAATACCATCATCCTGTGTATAAAATTACTTTATTGTAATAAGTTAATAAAAATAAAATTAATTATATTAATTAGTTTTTAATCTAACTACATCATCTAACGATGAAATAATGAAAAACATTCGTTTCCTCATCCTAAAATGGAGAAAACAAAAGCATAATCAACTAATTCCCTCAACCAGCCAATGTTCATGGTAGCTTTTCCTTTTCATTTCTGCATACAACAGCAGCAATTGGACAGAGTGAATAAAGCAGCAGTGACACACAACCATCCCATCCAGCACTGCTTTTTAGTCACCCAATGCCTAAAGATATTGGTAAAACACTTCCAAAGAACTGCATTTTTACTTTCACTTTTATATGAAAAGAAAATGTCAGGCTATGGCCTAGTATCTAACAGGTTATGTACTCCAGAAGGTAAAACAGCTGTATAAAGAAGGAAGCAGTGGAATTAAATAGGAACTTCACTGGAACATTAACCCTCTTGAATATTGATTTGTTTGTCTCAAGAATGCTGAAGATGTCCCCGTTTCAAGTTAACTTAGACTGTGTCCTTCACCCTTTTCTAATAAGAGGCAGTAGATTCACTCCATGCACTACTGAGCTGCACAAAGATCTGATAAATGCTGTATGAAAGCTACCTGGAAACTTGTGTTAAAATGATCAGGCTGATGAATGAGTAGGATCAGTCTTTTCTCTCCTTTTCTAACCCCAACCTCATTACCATTAGGACTCATTGTTTTGGCTGAGATGCACAGGAGCTTTTTTTGAGTATTTTCCCTTTTTCCTTGTGCCCCCTGCCTACTTCCTTTTGCGGCACTCTTCCATTAGAATGAAGAAATAGGTCTTTTTTAATTAAAAAGCAGTGAACAAGGCCAGCTTCAGTTCTTGCCAGGCATCAGTCTGATGATTTGTCTGGCAATTTATCATCTGACTCACTTGCTAGCAGGAAAAAGAGTCCCCAGAACTGACCTCTCCACAGCAGCCTGAATTTCATTATATTATTTTTCCAGAAAAGACTTGGTTTTAAGAGGAGAAGAAAGAGTTATAAATAGGCTAGACACATCTCAGGCCCTCAGGGATCATTTTTACAAACTTCGCTATTTCTTTAATCCTGTCCAGCAAATAATGTTTATCATTCTTCATATTCTGCATATTTTAACTGAGTATCTAACTTCAAAATTATGTAATCATATTTTATCACCATGAGTCCTAATTCCACTCTTAATACAATACAACACAATAAACCAGGTTGGAAGAGACCTTCAAGATCATTGCATCCAACCCATCAACCAGTCCAACCCACCTAAACAACTAAACCATGCAACCAAGCACCCCATCAAGTCTCCTCCTGAACACCTCCAATGAAGGTGACTGCACCACCTCCATGGGCAGCTGATGCCAATGGGCAATCACTCTCTCTGTATAGAACTTCTTCCTAACATCCAGCCTAAAATTAAGCACAAAATAGCTGAAATATTCTCACACTAATGCTTGATGAAATCTCAATGAAATTTTTTGTTTAGCATCTATTTTCTCAGACTTCGAGATCTGACAAACTAGCCCAGGAGACTCAGATGAAAATACCTTTTCTAATAATTTCTACTCATATCCTTCTCACACAGAAATGGCTCCCCTCTGGATGTTCACTCATTTTTGTCCCATGTCCTCAACAGAACCAGAGAACTTTACAGAAAATGAAAGGAACAATTATTGATCATGTTTCAAAAGCATCAAAGCACTTGCTTGGTGTTCAGCCAGAACAAGTGCATAGCAGAAGTATGTTCTTGATTACTCAAGTAATCAAGACAATAGCTTGATGCCAGCTGCATTAGCTTGCCTACAGTAAGCCCCTCATTTCACTCAGGCTTAGATGTCTGCCATGTAGATACTAATATCTGAAGTGGTCACCTGAGGGTCAGATTAATTTCACTCCTGTGATTTTTTTGTTCACTGATAAAAAGGCTTTTTACCACTTAACTCCTCTTTGCCTGTGTAAACATCATTTGCTATATTCTGCAATTTCTAAAAGCAACCATCCATTTAAAATGGTGTCAGTTTCAATATGATAAGCTTTTAAATGTGTGCAATTATTCAGTGATTAATTATGAGAAAAGTACATACACTGTTATTATGTTTGGCAAAACATTGATATAAAATGGAAACACAGTTGAACTCTACATACAGCATGTGTGCTGCAACAGATAAGCATCTGCAAAAAAACACCTTTTTCATGTACAGCTATGTGACACTGGCATATGATCAGCCAAGTGTTCCATCATGCTATTGTCACGCAGTAAGTTTTCCCTCCATTTTTACAACAATCTGGGGGCATATTTACTTTGCACTAGGGTCTGACTGTTTGCTTTGCCACAAATCATTTTACTGTAGGTCCTCTGCCCTTGGCATCACCTTTTGTGCAATAAATACTGACATGATGTTGAAGGTCAGCCCTTACAAAATCTGCCTGCATTGGCCCCTCACTACAAGACATTGAGCTTGTCCAAAGGAGGGCAATGAAGCTGGTACAGTCTAGAGCACAAGTGTTCTGAGCTGAGGGAACTGGGGTTCTTTAGTCTGAACAAATGGAGGCTGAGGAAGAGATTGTATTACTTACTTTATTACTACCAGTAAGTTCAATGTTGTTGCTGGGTAAAATGACAGCAGCTAAAACATAATCAGTGGACACATGACACACTGTTCAAAGGAAAGAATCAGTATGTCTCTTGCAGTGGAGAGAGATGTCTGTCCATTTATATAAAATCCTTCTTAGCCTATTTTCACATATCCCACTCTATGTCTTACTGTTGATAAAATTTATCTGTTGTTGTTTCTTGATTGTAACTAACATTCACATTTTGACAGTTCTGATAGGCTATTCACTTTTTCCCTATACCCTCTAGATGTACATGACAAATCCAGATGACCAGCTCATTGTTTTCCCTCTGCTGTGAGAAAATACATTCACTCACACTCAAGAGACCACAGTTGCATTTTTTTCCATTTCAATAATTCTGTGCTCTTCAGCCTAGGAATAAGCAACTCCTTGTGAGCTTAAAATGCTCCAGTTAACAAATTTAAGAACATCAGGTTTTCCATGGCATTTTGCAGTTGTCACCAGAAGAGACAAACTTTTATTGTAAGACAAGAACTTTATGCCTGCATAAAAAATTACATTCAAAGGGATGGTTTAGAAACTTTCAGAGAAGTAGTGAGGGGAGGGCAATCATATACTTGCTTTAGTAAAAAATTAATTCTTTTCTTAATTTATTTAGTGAAAAATTAATTGTTATAGCCATAAGCTATAACAAACTGAAAATTAAGAGGGTTTTTTTGCACAAAATTATTCTGAAAGTAAAAGTCTGCCTTCAACAGAAAAAATAAGCAAGAAATTTGAGGAGATTTAGGTTTAGAAATTTAAACTTATGATACCAGTCTTCACGTGAAAGACGTTTTCTCAGAAAGTTTTTCTCTCCCCCAAAAAACAGCAACTTCATCTTGAAGCTGTTGAGCAATTTTAATTATGTTTGGAATTTTTGTTGCGATTTCCTTTGTTCCACTTATTGAAAATATTAGCATATAAAAACTTACATGGAGATTTGTTGAGTCACTTCCCATTTGGTTTTTTTTGTATCTATTATTAATGTGATCTCAACATTAAAATAATCAGCTAATTTTTTATAATATTTATGTAAATGTTTTGCACTGCTGGTGTTAATTTTTTATTCAGTTGATGAATAGTATCCATTACTATCGCTGTGGATCTTGAAATGAAAAGATTTTGAAAAGCCAAACAGGTGGTGAGATACAGCAAGTCCTTTATTTTATTTGAATTTATCTAAGTATTCCAAGCCCTGTTTTTTCTGTGTAAGAAATTGGCATGATGTGCTTCTTATCACTTCAAGAAAATATAATTTCACAACACAGCATTTCTATTCATTGTGTACAGGATGTATGCACCAAAACTGCTAGAGATGGTAAAACTAGTGTAGCAGAGAAACAAAACAAACAAACCAGCCACAAAAACTTGACTGTTTCTCTTGCTTCTGAGATGGTTTCCAGAATTGTATATATTGAAAAATTCTGTGTATATCCTTCAGAAATCTTGCATAGTAAGTCTGGATTGTTTGGATGGTCAGCAAGTGCATTTGCCTATGTAGTCCTATCCTACCACCACTGTGCCAAGGCTTGATCATTATGGCTGTTTGCTCTGGCAGCGAAGACTGCTATAAAGCAACAAGGGGAATGCAGCTTCCCCAAGTCCAGTTTTGCTCTGGCAGAGAAGACTGCTGTAAAGCAGCAAGGGGAACACATCTTCCCCAAGTCCAGTTTTGCTCTAGTATGGACAGTAAGATGTATTTAAGCCAGACTGAAAAAAATAACACTTATTTTCCAAAGTGAGCATAAGTACAGGTTGTCTGTTTTGAAAATCTCTTCCAGTCTAAAGAAAGAATGGAAGTTCACCACAAACAGCTGCAGAGTTAAATTTGTCTGCTAAAGATGGACAGAGAGTTTAGCAATCCCTTGTGAAGTTCAAACCAGTGGCAAGCAGTACCAAACTCGATGCTGCGATATCAAACTGTGACAGCAGAAAAAAAGGATACAAAATCAGTAATATACCAAATTAAATGTGTCTTTATGTCTCACATTCAGCTCAGATTATCTAATAATCATTGAGAATACTGATAAAGTCTTAGTAAAGCTGGGCTGCAGGTAAGGAAGCACACATTTAACATCAGTAACTATAATCCTTCTGTAAAGATGGAAACAGAGCAGCCCCAGCCGGCAGGTACTTCTGCTCCCAAAACTGTGATGAGGGCAAAGATCTGTAACCAAGCAGCTAAGGGAGCCCAGGAAGATGTTCAGGCACAGAAACACTGTGGAGAAACATCTTGATCTGACATGCAAACCATAAGCACATAAGGCAGTGCTTGCACTTAATTGAAAGCAGGTAGATGTGTCAAGGCTGAAATCCAATATTTTATTTCAGTGGTTAAGGTGAAGGATATATGAACAGCATAAACTAGCAAACTGAAGGAGTTTGTGCCATTCTCTGGGGACAAGCTAAATAGGCCTCTGCTTAGGGCCTTAATAATTGGTAATTGCCTTTCCCAAATGATGTTGCTTACATCTTCTTGAGCCATCAAAAACTGCTTTAACACTTGAGTCTTTCATTTAACTTCTCACTGCAAAAATCTTTATCAAAGGTGTCATGGGATGTAATTTCTTTTAGAACAGGAATTTCTATATGGCAGAAGATACACTTGAGAATAATCTCTATGTTAGAGGTCTAGTTCTCAAACACCTTTCTTTGCAAGTATCTCATTTGCATATTTGCAGTGTGCTAAACTTCAATTTGTGCAAATGATGAAGGAAATTCTTTAAGAACATTTCCTACAAGCCTATCCCAGGTACAAATAATCAGAGGGGTTTCCAAACAATTAAAAATTCATCTCAATATTCTCTTTTAATACGTCACCAGGGACCTT
Source organism: Picus viridis (assembly GCA_033816785.1). Lineage (NCBI taxonomy): Eukaryota > Metazoa > Chordata > Aves > Piciformes > Picidae > Picus > Picus viridis. Next base: position 27,598,306 of record CM066578.1, on the reverse strand, counting down.
TTCAGTCGCTGCTTTAAAACAGCAGTTCCCCTGCTCTCCATCTCTCTCTCTTTTTAATAAACATTTTGGTTGTTAAAATTGGCTTTGCCTGGAAAACCTTTTTTTTTAAAAAAGCAGATTTGCCCTGAAGACCAAGGAGAATTTTTCTGCAGAGCATAAAGCACATTGCCTGAATGGTTTCAGAGCTACACATCATTAAAAATAAATTACCCAGTTTGAATATTTTAAAACTCGTTGCTATAAAGATTAGAGGTAGCTAGAGGTAGCTAACTTGGGAAATCACCATTAAAAAGAAGAAATAGGAATACTGGAAGCAAATGAGGACTTGTTTATAGAACACAAGATTATTTGGATGCATAGAGCTTATACGGATCATTTCCATAACAAGTTTAATAAACATTTTTGTATGCCTTTCTTCACTTGCCTTTTTATTTGTTTGTTTTGATAGAGATAAATGGAAAACAACAGGAGTTAGTTTTTAGCATACCTGAACAGAAGAACCATATGTCCAGGCAAAGTCAGTTAATGAGGAAGACTGGGAATAAAGCATTCTCATTTCAAAAGTGGCTACTTCAGTCACAGTTTTATTCCATGAAGTATCATAATTAATTTGTGAAAATGACAAAAATGTTCATGCATTCACGCAAATCAAACCTTCCCATAGTCATTCACCTGCCCTTCTGGATGAGTTCCCAACAAGCTAATGTATCTATCTCCAAAGAATTTTGGAGCATGGAATTGCCTCCTTTGGATAGCTTTGTTTAGTGATTATCACCTCCTTGGAAAAGCACAAAAGAAAAAAAAATAATATATATATATATAAAGACATCACTGTCTCCATATTCCTATCAGGACACAGGTTAAGAGTAATTCAGGGATCTGCAGGAGGCACTGGTTACCCTGGCAGAGTGTGGCAAGGTGAGAAAGTTCAGGACTTTCATTCAGGATTTCAATCTACGCCTAATTACAAAACAGGTTTTAGATACTTTCCTCTCCCAGTACAGAGCATGTAACAAGAACACATTATTTATCACCAACAGCAGGATTGCACACATCAAATAAATCACCTTTGCATCCCAGCCATCACTTAAAACAACCCTTTCGCCTACCAGGATCTTAAACTCCTTTATCTCTATGGGCAGAGTGCTGGAGGTCACATTCCTGTATCTATTAAGCCAAAAGAATCCTAGGCACCGGTCATAGAGAAGCTGAATCTTATACTTAAACCATAAATACAATTTATACATCAAGTATCTGCCTAAGTGATCAAAAATCAATCCCAGAACATGCTTATAGATAAGGACCCCAAAAACTGAAAAAAACAGGCGCTCTAAAAGCCGAAACACTTTCATGTTTGCAACTCCGACTCGAGCAGACAATAAATCAAGCAACCTTTTTGCCCTGCTCCTGGACAGCAATTATCCACAAGCCCCATGTTGGGCGCCAATTAAAATATGTGGCAGGGTGAGAAAGTTCCCCCCCCACACACAAAAGATTCCACAGCTAACTCAGCCAGAGAAGCAGATGAAAGCTATATTTACAAGCAGAAATGGAACGCAATGAATATGTGAAAAAAAATAATGCAATATTTACAATATATACAGAAATATACAGCAATGTAGGTAATACAGGAGACCCACAGCCGGAGGAGGGTGTGCCCCCCCCGGCTGCTATCCCCCTTCTCCCTCCCTACCTCCCCTTTTTTTCCCAAAAGGGTTAGAGAGAGAGAGAAAGGCAATTAAGGAAAAAAAAAAAATCTGTTAGCTCAAAGCAAATGCAAGAGTTAGTTTTCTTATCTGGTTAGCAAGGTCGCTCCTGCCCAGCAAGCTGTTGCTTCAGAGAGAGAGAAAACAGGCCAGCCCACAGGATAGAGAAGAACAGACTGACTCCAAACAGACTGAACCCAAAACTCAAAGTTGCATTATACCTATCCACCAATGAAATTAGTTTAGCATATCTTTGTTTTCAATACATTCAGCCAGTGTTCAGAAAGTGTCCATTTCTTAAAGGCACAGCCTAAACCGGTCACACAGAGGCATCAAATCTTCACACAACCTACCTCTACAGAAGCCCTGGGAGATACACCTTGTCTGACCATCATACCTACTGCTTTTGCGTGAGTTTTCTGCCTAGACAGCACTCACACAGAAAGCAAGATGCCGATGTGATTGTGCAGATGAAAGTCTACCCTAAGAAGTGTAAGTGTCCCAGTTTAGTTGGAGATGACAGTTCACAGCCTGCTCTGTAATTAAAACATGAACACCATAATGACTAGGGCTGACATTGCAGTGCAGCTCAGTCTACACCACTACATCATGAGAGGTGGAAAGGGGGGAAGTACAAACTAGCCACAAAGATACAGACATACAAGAAGTAAGAATAGTATCATAAATCCTGGCAACATGAGATTGATAATTTACTTGAGGCCATAAGCCAAAGGAGATACTCAGGGGTGGTCATTTAACTGCTGCACTCAGAAACCCATAGTTATGCAGGGAAACACAGAATGCACAAAACACAACTAAAAATCTATTAATGAACAAAATATTTTGGCAAGTTTGTGCTTTATTTCTAGCTGTATAAAGCCACTTTGTGAAAAAGAATCTGCAGTTTGCAGTACAGCTCTAGGATAATGATTAATTGTTATCTCACATAGTACTTGTTATTAATGATTATAGTATGTGTTTAATGACTAGCCTTCTATTTTTCCTCATGTTCCTATGACAGTAATTATCCTATTGTTTTAGGTATTGTGATTGGGGACAGCAATTTTAAAGGGTGCAATTTACTTCTGATTACTATATTGTGTCACATGAATGAGTATACTTCACCATGGTGTTCAATACCATGGTAAGAGAGAACAGCTACTGCCTTGCCTGAGGCTTGATGGAGGGGCAGGAAATTAAGTGTTAGCATGAATAGGGGAATTATTTGTCTTCATAAAGATTTCTTTTTTAAAACCTTCAAAAGGATTTAAATCTTCCCTAAAAAAGGTCTTTTGCCAAAGTTGCCTATGGTTTGGAAGTAATTAGGGTAATATATGTTTATTTACATAAAGTAACAGAAGCAGTGTTGCTACATGCCTTCTGTATACCAATCCAGCATAATCTGAGGCACCTGAGTTGCTCTTATATTTGGGCTTTTTCTATTTCCTATAAAATGTATAACATCCTAGGCTAACAAGAACTATATTTCTTTGTATTCTGTATTACATAGGCTGTATTGCAGATGGCTACACTATATATTCCATTATCTTAAAATGTAAACTACAAAAGCTGAGAGGTTTCTGAAACAGCTATTTTGCTTGTACAATCCTCCCACTTTAGCAAAATTATTTCAGATATATTCCAGTCATGTACACAGATTTTTTTTCCTCATGATACTTCCTCCATCAGAGAATGAGAAAGAGCAAGTGAACTTGGATTCTCATCACTTTTGCATGCTCCAGCCGTACACTGAAACAGTAAAAAATTGTTTCCAAGCATTATCCTTATTATATTATTATATACTTATTATATCCCTTTCTGTTCAAGTAGTAACTATGCACTTCCTTTGTTAATGGCACTGGTGCAGTCTGTCATAAAGATATCACCTATTCTTCTCAGTCTAGCATAGCATCCAATATTTCAGGCCATTATGTACATATAACTTTCAGCAAATTATTCTGGCACTATGCCAAGGTGAAAGAAATACTTTGAAGCTTTGTATTTTGTGAAAACAAAAAGTTAAGCATCATTTTCATCAAGATTAACCTTTCAGGATGATTAGAATAGAATAGAGTAGAGTAGAGTAGAGTAGAGTAGAGTAGAGTAGAGTAGAGTAGAGTAGAGTAGAGTAGAGTAGAGTAGAATTAACCAGGTTGGAAAAGACCTTCAAGATACTGATGAGCTATTGGCTAAGAATGTGTAAGATGGAAGATCAAATTCCTGTGACCAGTGAAGGTCACAGACAAAGGTGCTAAACCATTTGAAACAGTAAGAGGTAATGAAGTAATAACCTGATGACTGCAATAATCAATAGAGCTAAAGAATTTTATGTTTTGCTGTCCATTTTTAGACTCACACAGCTGTTTGACGTGCAGCTGTGTATGTGGCTGCCAGCTACGCCTACATTTGAGATATCATTATATCTCCCCAAAAGGCCCTTCAGCAGGCAAAACTCCTGGTGTGCCTGTTAAGAGCAAGAAGCACAAGGGTATCACTCGAAGGTCTTTAAAAACACAACTACCACAAATACATGACTTGCTCAGCAATGAAGTTAGAATTAAGTGAAGTGTGGATGCAAAGAAAGGAACTGCCAATTTTTTGCTATTCAGAGTGCAAAATGGAGATAAAAAGAGGTGCCTCAATAATGGATCCCCACAACCACCAGAACATAGCATAATAACAGGGCAACCTGGCAATGCAGAAAGGAATCAGTCTTGCTGATTTCTTGAAATTTGTCCTCTTAAGAGTCTCCTGCCATTCAATTCAGGCAATTAGCAGTAGAGGAAGATGATAAATACAATTTTTAATGGGAAATTGAGGTTGATGAAGTAGCTTTTTTCCCTTTTCATCTTTTATAGAAAAACATCCAATTTTTAACAACTGAAGTTGAGCAACTGTAAATGACCAGGCACCATGCATAGCATTTCTTTCAAAAATAAGGAACACAAACTCATGCTCATGTTCAAGCTCCCATTACAGTTAATTGAGATCTATGAGACCATTCAGATGCTTAAACATGGACCTCTCTTTCTTGCTGAGATACTTTAAGACATACGAAATACCCCCTCAAGGGTTGCAGATATGAATAGAGTCAGTGGATTCTAGCAAACAATTTGGCTTTATCTATTGGATACACTGTGACCGGTTTAGGCTGTGCCTTTAAGAAAGGGACAGTTGCTGGAACACTTTGGCTGAATGTATTGAAAACAAAGATAAGGTCTAAACAAATTTCATTGGTGGATTGGTAGAATGCAACTTTTAAGTTTAAGTTCAGTTTGAGTCTGTTCAGTCTGTTCATTCTGTTCTCTCTCTGTTCCTGTGGGTCTGTCTGTTTCTCTCTCTCGATGAAGCAACAGCTGCTGGATGGAGTCGACCTTGAATTAACAAAGCAAACCAGATAAGAAAACTAATTCTTGCACACGCTTTGAGCTAACAGAATTTTCTCCTTAATTGCCTTTCTTTCTCTCTCTAACTCTTTTTGGGAAAAAAAGGGAGGTAGGGAGGGAGAAGGGGGTACAGGGGGAATCCCCCTGGCTGGAGGAGGGAAAGAGGTCTTCTGTATTACATGCATTGGCCAGTCACTAGTGGTGTGCCCCAAGGATCAGTGCTGGGCCCCATGCTTTTCAACATCTTTATTGATGATCTGGATGAGGGCATTGAGTAAATTTGCGGACAACACCAAGCTGGGGGCAGGAGTTGATCTGTTGGAGGGCAGAGAGGCTTTGCAGAGGGACCTTGACAGGCTGGACAGATGGGCAGAATCCAATGGCATGAGATTTAACACATCCAAGTGCCGGGTTCTGCACATTGGCCACAGCAACCCCATGCAGTGCTACAGGCTGGGGTCAGAGTGGCTGGAGAGCGGCCAGGCAGAGAGGGACCTGGGAGTACTGGTTGATTGTAGGCTGAACATGAGCCTGCAGTGTGCCCAGGCAGCCAAGAAGGCCAATGGCATCCTGGCCTGCATCAGGAACAGTGCGGCCAGCAGGAGCAAGGAGGTCATTCTGACCCTGTACACTGCACTGGTTAGGCCACACCTTGAGTACTGTGTCCAGTTCTGGGCCCCTCAGTTTAGGAAGGATGTTGACTTGCTAGAGCATGTCCAGAGAAGGGCAACAAAGTTGGTGAGGGGTTTGGAACACAAGCCCTATGAAGCGAGGCTGAGGGAGCTGGGGTTGCTTAGCCTGGAGAAGAGGACAGTCAGGGGTGACCTTCTTGCTCTCTACAACTACCTGAAGGGAGGTTGTAGATAGGCAGAGGTTGGTCTCTTCTCCCAGGCAGCCAGTACCAGAACAAGAGGACACAGTCTCAGGCTGCACCAGGGCAGGTTTAGGCTGGATGTTAGGAAGAAGTTCTACACAGAGAGAGTGATTGCCCATTGGAATTGGCTACCCATGGAGGTGGTGGAGTCACCTTCATTGGAGGTGTTCAGGAGGAGGCTTGATGGGGTGCTTGGCTGCATGGTTTAGTTGTTTAGGTGGGTTGGATTGGTTGATGGGTTGGACACGATGATCTTGAAGGTCTCAACCTGGTGTATTGTATTGTATTGTATTGTATATTTTGTAAATACTGTATATTGTGTACATATTCATTGCATTCCATTTTTGCTTGTAAATATAGCTTATTTCATCTGCTTCTCTGACTGAGTTAGCTGCGGTTTCTTTGTGTGTGGGGGGAGAACTTTCTCTCACCCTGCCACAATACACCTAGGACTGAGGTTAGCCATTTAAATGGACACAATATGCCATTTAAGAAGATCTAGGTTGCTCCTTTTCTTCAGTCACCTATGCAGAGGGGCACTGGTCTTTCATAGGTGTGGTAGGGTGTGAAAGTTCCCCCCACACACAAAAGATTCCACAGCTTACTCAGCCGGAGAAGCAGATGAAAGCTATATTTACAAGCAGGAATGGAATGCAGTGAATATGTACACAATATAAAATATTTACAAAATATACAGAAATATACAGCAATGTATGTAATACAGAAGACCCACAGCCGGATGAGGGGGTGCCCCCCCCCCCGGCCACTATCCCCCTTCTCCCTCCCTACCTCCCCTTTTTTCCCAAAAAGGGCTAGAGAGAGTGAAAGGTAATTAAAGAGAAAATTCTGTTAGCTCAAAGCGAATGCAACAGTTAGTTTTCTTATCTGGTTAGCTTTGTTAATTCAAGGTCGCTCCTTTCCAGCAAGCTGTTGCTTCATCGAGAGAGAAGCCAGACCAGCAGGAACAGAGAGCGAGCAAAGACTAATTCCAAACAGACTGAATCCAAAACTCAAAATTGCCTTCTACCAATCCACCAATGAAATTAGTTTAGAATACCTTTGTTTTCAAAACATTCAGCCAGAGTGTTCAGAAAGTGTCCATTTCTTAAAGGCACAGCCTAAACCGGTCACAATAGGTCTCACCTCATACCTGGCTGTGAATATTTCAGAAACACTAGGATAAATCAAAAGGAAAAAGATTACCTCTGTCAGGGCAACTAGATCTCCGTTGACTATAGTGAGAGCTTAGACCAGTTACCTTGCATGTAGACCCCCAACATGTGAAGATGATTTTTTTAGGGGTCATAGTCAGAAATGGGTTCTGCATCTTTTATAGATGTGGGTGGAAAAGTCCTTAATTCACATAAATCCAAAATACAGGCTCCTGAGTCATGATACTGTTGATGTGATTACATTTTGCTCCAATGTGACTTCCTCTTGCTTTATTATCTTGAAGAGGACAGTCAAAAAGTCACATTTGCAGGACTAGTTTTCGGTTAACCTCAAAGTGGCCCTTTTTTGGTGCTGACTTACCCAAAATATTGATAAAGAAATGTTGGTATGACATGCCTGGTTTCTCTCTGACTTAGCCTTTGGATGCACTAGCTTTAACTGAAGTATGCCCTGTGCTTTCAAAAAATTATATCAGAAAAGGTAAGAATCGGAAGGCTGGTAGTATTCTGTAGAAACAAAAGCTGTCCTTAGAAGAGATGTAAGTGTCCAAGCAACAGCCATTTGTGTCCAAGCAAAAGCCTCATACACTGTGTTCCTTGACCTCTTAAGTAACTGAAAATATCCAAACAATGACAAAATGGAACAGTATAAATCCCTTGAAAAGTGTGGGTATGGTGGAGATGGAAGGTGAAGTCAGTGTGAAGGTCATGTATCATATGACTAAACACAACTAAGGCAATAATGCTGGCTCTCACAGCACTAGCTTCAACTATAACATTAACAAGAGAGCTGCATTAAAAATACTTATATCCAGCAATAAATGATAACACAAATGCCTGAGGGTAGGTTCTGGGAGCTTCTAGTAATCCATTCTAGTACAGATTGTGAAGAACTTGCTGATACTCAGAATCACTCTGTGCACAAAGGCAGATATAAGGAGATCTATCAGCCTCTTTTCTACAATGGTTGTTGGCAGAGGATTCAGTAAAATACCTTGAGAGCTATTCTTATCAAGTGCCTGCTTTTTACAGCGAAGATCCACCTGACCTACTGTCTCAGTGCTGAATAATATTCAGCTGAAACGTCAGGGCTTCAAGAGCATTACGAGGAGTTTGCTTTGTGGTGATCTCACCCTCCCTGGCTCAGATCTGTTACTTAATTAACACAGAGATGAACACATTTTTTAGGAATATGAATGATTCTGTATCAAAGCTCAATCTTCAGATGTCTTGTCCCTCACTAATTCTAGGTCTGATGTTTATGCTACTTCTTCAAGCTAGTTGAGATATATCTAAGAGAGGTGAAAGTTATCTATATCTGTTCCTGAAGGGCTATCATTAATTATCAGTGACAGATAAAGACATGCATTTTTGAGCTTCATTCAGAACACAGAACTGTTTAATGAGGGTTTTGGAAATTCGAATTGAATCTAGTTTTACTAAGCAGAATGATAAGATACAAGTCTGCCACATGGCCTGCTACAAGTTTAGTCTTTTTCAAGATTTCGCGTTAAGTTGCAATTTTATTCACTTGGGAGCCAGGGACATTTCCTTTGATTTGATCTCATGAACAGAAGTGAAGTTAAACAATTCCTGAAAAATAATGATAGGATTAAGGTGGATGGTGTCTTTATAAATGAAGAGCTGGCTAGAGGAAGTTGAGATAACAAAGAAAGAACCAGACCATCCACCTTTATTTGTGTTACATGTAAATCACAAAGAGCCGCTGATAGTACCTCACCCAGGTTCTGGATGTAAATCAGAAGGGGGTTCTCCAAAGATAGCAGACACTGAAAACAGCCTGAACTTCTGAACTTTTAGGACAGAGCACAGGCTTAATAGGCCACTGCATATTAACTTCTCCACCCAGAGAAGCGAAGAACCTAATTTAAACAAACATATGATGCATGATGCAGGGGGTCACATGTAAAGGGGGACATGCAGCAGGCATATCAGGAAGACTGGAATTTTTCCATGCCCTAGCTGATGGGGAAAGGGAGAGGGAAATTTGCGTCCAGGAATTTAGGATAAAAGGGAAGCTGCACCTTCCAGCAATTTGAGAAATTCCATTTGGATTTTTATCCCATGGAGTCTCTCTCTATTCAAATACAGTTTTACAGGACCCATCTGTCTCCCTTGTAAACATGAACCTCTAGCATTGGACCAATTTTCCTTACAATAGTAGTGGCACACATTGCTGCTTACACTGCATAGCTGCCAGAGCATCAGTAAACATGGCTAGTAATGATAGAGTGGAGGAAAAAAAACCAACACATAAAGCCATAGAAAGAAGGACAGTTTACTGGTCACAAATAATAATAAATATAGAAGGAAGAAATGAAAAATAAAGTTAATTAGAACTTACATGGATGCTATATGTAAAGAAATTAACATCAAAATTCAGAATTCATGGAACAATAAGAATGTACACATTCCTGTTTGCACATTGTCTTTCATATAAATATTTTACTCATAGCACACCATAGCTGTACATACTAAAGCAACAGAGACCAGTCACATGCTGTTACCTCTGCATATACTTTCTGCTTGGTTTATACTTTCTTATAGCATTGCTGTTGTTTAACATCACAGGCCTTTGTTCAAGAACAGTACCATAAACCTCCACATAATCCTTCTACTCCTACCAATGTAGTCCTTCACTACACACTTCAAATTGCAGTTTAGGATGATTTGGAACTGATAAGATGCTGCTTAATTCTGTTTGATGTTTGGCTAATCTTTTCAGGAGCACACAATCAAGGATTTACTGAACAAAGCACCACAAAACTGAGATGATAGTATGACAAGCTTGTCTAGTACATAGGATAGTCACAGGACAGCAGTGATCTAAGTCAGTTGCTCAGATTGTCTCTTTAACCTCTTCCTAGTAACCTTTTCTTCCTTCTCCAGTATTTTCACAATCTTTGTATTTCTCTTATTTCTCTCAGGATAAAATTACCTTTATATCATCTACAGTTCAAAAGTTCTTCTCCTTTCATACCACATATTCGGGAAAGGAAAAAATAAATCTGGTAAGAGAGCTACCACTTGAGCAAAATTCTTGCACAAAGCAATAAAAAAAAAAAAATTAACAATTGCAGGGCATACCTTGGAAGTCCACCAATGGAACTGAATCCATTAAGAAACAAGCCTGGAATTAATATAATTTACATAATTAATATATATTCTCCAGATTTCCACACACAAAAAGTGTCAAGTCCCAAGGAAATTAATGGTATACACTTTCAACGTCTTCCATCAGCTATTTTCGCCTTCAAGTCATGCTAAATGGCTTTACTAACAAGATTACAGTTACTGCATGTTTTACATTTCAGATAAGGACTGTGGCTAATTAGTATGTTGTCCTAGTAATAAGCATCTGTTTGTGACAAGCAGAAGATACAACAGTTTTCACCACTATTTTTATGATAATAGATGTTGGCTATTTGATACACATCTTTCTCACACCACAAGTGACACAGTAAGTCACTTAATAAATTTAATATTAAAGTATTAAAATGACAGACTGTGGACAAGTTTTAGGTAAGGTTTAAAGGACTAGATAAAAGGAAGAGTTGTCCTACCTCCTCATTATGCTTCTGAGTGTTTCTTCCCCCAAAACAGACTTGACTGATGAAAGGTGAATTTTTCAGAGTGGTCAGTAACTTGTAACATCACACTTGGCATCCTTGAGTTGATGGATACAGAAATATTGCAGCTTATATGGCTTGAAAGCAGCCTTACTAGCTTTAGAGCATCCCTGAAGAAAAGGACTTGGGGGTGCTGGTGGATGAGAATCTCAACATGAGCCACCAGTGTGCACTTGCAGCCCAGAAAGCCAATCACATCCTGGTCTGGTTCAAGAGAAGCATAGCCAGCAGGTTGAGGGAGGTGATTCTCTCCCTCTACTCCACTCTGGTGAGACCCCACCTGGAGTACTGCATCCAGTTCTGAAGTCCCTATTACAAGAAGGATATAGATATGCTTGAACATGTCCTGAGAAGGGCCATGTGATGGGTTAAGGCAGCCCCCCTCCAAACCCTCCCCACCACGGGCAGAATAAAACAACTCAAAACAAAACGGATTGCAAAAGTGATGGAAAGTTTAAAGGAAAAGCGGTGAATCTTTACAGAAAGCCAAAAGCAGAGTGACAACAGAAATCCCAAAACAGTCCCAAGATGATCCCATCCCCACCTGGGGGTACATCCAAGACCCCCAGGGCTCCTTCTTCCCCCCCCCTCCCCACTGCTAGGCTAGTCTCAGCTGGCCAGATCTGAGACTGCCCATCCCCCCATGGCCTTGGGCCTAGCCAGGCCCATGGCCGGGAGACAACAACTCCCCCATTACCGGGCGACGGCGAGGAGGAAAGAGGAGGTGCTTAGACCTCGCACTAGATCTTATAGTGGTGCAGAGAATTATGGTAGAAATACCCAATTTCCTGTGTCCACCCACTGGGCTGGACCTCTGGACACAGGAAGCAGGGGGCACCCAGCCCAAACTGCAACATGCCACCCCTTATTTCATACCATAATCTCTGCACCCCAAACATATCATCAAATTAGAACTCTTCCGATGACATGTCCGGCGAAGTCCATATCTTCATCTGGGCGTCCACCCAAACAGTCTCTCTCAGTCACGGTCAAGTGTCAGTCCATTCCAGTTCTTCTTCTCATCTAATGGAACCACCCAGCGATGCAGAGTTCACTCTTCTGCGGTGCAAGTTCTTCATGGATCCGGTGGACATCCTGGCCACCTGGAAAAGAGCCTCACAACTTCTCAACTAACTTCTATTTCCATCTCCATTTACTCAGTGGCATATTTCCACCCCTGGGGCAAGCCAGTCAGAGCAATCTGGCTCTAACTCCTTCTCCACCCCTCCAGGAAAATAGCACACTGAGCCTTCCTCAACCCTGCACGGACCTATCCCAAGCCCAGTGCTGACCGCTTCCAGCCGCGGCCCGAGGCTATACAAACACATGTCACAGGTACACCGCCCCCCTCTCGGCGTTCGCGTACCAAGCCGTGACCAGCATTCAACTACACAAACCCCCCCCCGGAAGGGGGAGGGACTGCACCACAACCTACTGAGAAGAAGGGAGGTGGAGCCAGGTGCTCGGCGCCATTTTCAGAACTGGTCCGAAAAATAATCAGGGAAGAGACTAGGACCGGCCCCACTACAGCCCGAGCGCACGGCTGGGGCCGGGGCCGGGGCCGGCGCTCCGAGGGCACGGCCAGGCCCGCCGCCACCGCAGCCCGCGCAGCCGGCCGGGCGCCGCCGTCGCTACTCCGAGCGCACGGCCGAGGCCACCGCCGCCGCAGCCCGAGCATACAGCAGAGTTCCGGCCGCCTCTATCGCCGCGGTACAGAATCAAAATCGCCTCCACCCCTCGGGCATTCAAACGGCTCCCCCAGCGAAAGCCATAAACGCGTTCCCAGAGCCCTTGAGAACGGCTTTGCAGCTGGGGTCCCCGTTCGCCCTCCTGAGTTTCGGGAGCTGAGCTCGCCCGCTCGCCACGGCTGGCTCTTTCCCGCAGCGAAAACGGGCCCGATCCTGATCTGCTCGCCGCTGCCCCTCCCCGCTTCACTCCCCGCCGCTTCTACCGCCCGCAGAGAGCAAAGGGTGGAGGAAGGGCAGGTCCCGCGTTCTTAAGCGGTACCCCAATTCCGATGGTCAGGAACCACCCCTGCATGGAAGAGCAGGAGGGGGCTCCGTGCCATCGGCCACGCACCAGGTGTCCCCCTGCAATCCACAAGAATTCACACAATCGCCCCAACAACAAAACTTGACCCCCAACTTCCAAAACCCAAACCGACGCCCAGAACTGAATTTGAACTCTCCGTTTTTTGCAATCCGATCTGCAAAGTGGCCACAATAACAAACTCCTACTCCTGCCTGCCTCGCCAGGAATGCAAAGGGGTTGAGGGCAGACCCCTCTCCCCACCACAACCATCCTCTGCTACCAATAATGTGATGGGTTAAGGCAGCCCCCCTCCAAACCCTCCCCACCACGGGCAGAATAAAACAACTCAAAACAAAACGGATTGCAAAAGTGATGGAAAGTTTAAAGGAAAAGCGGTGAATCTTTACAGAAAGCCAAAAGCAGAGTGACAACAGAAATCCCAAAACAGTCCCAAGATGATCCCATCCCCACCTGGGGGTACATCCAAGACCCCCAGGGCTCCTTCTTCCCCCCCCTCCCCACTGCTAGGCTAGTCTCAGCTGGCCAGATCTGAGACTGCCCATCCCCCCATGGCCTTGGGCCTAGCCAGGCCCATGGCCAGGAGACAACAACTCCCCCATTACCGGGCGACGGCGAGGAGGAAAGAGGAGGTGCTTAGACCTCGCACTAGATCTTATAGTGGTGCAGAGAATTATGGTAGAAATACCCAATTTCCTGTGTCCACCCACTGGGCTGGACCTCTGGACACAGGAAGCAGGGGGGCACCCAGCCCAAACTGCAACAGGCCACAAGGATGATTAAAGGGCTGGAGCACCTCTCTTGTGATGACAGACTGAAAGAATTGGGGCTATTCAGTCTGGAGAAAAGAAGACTTCAAGGAGACCTTATTGAGGCCTTCCAGTATCTTAAGAGGGCCTACAAGAAAGCTGGGGAGGGACTTTTTAAGGTGTCAGGACTAGGGGGGATGGAGAAAAGTGGCTAGATTCAGATTGGATGTTAGGAAGAAATTCTTCCACTATGAGCGTGGTGAGACACTGGAACAGGTTGCCCAGGGAGGTGGTAGAAACCTCATCCCTGGAAGTTTTTAAGGCCAGGCTGGGTGTGGCTCTGAGCAACCTGATCTAGTGTAAGGAGTCCCTGCCCATGGCTGGGGGTTGGAACTGGACGATCCATGAGGTTCCTTCCAACCCTAACAATTCTATGATTCTATTAACTGGTAATTTAGGTTAACATGCTAAGAGAGCATCTCACTTGAAATCCATTTGCTATGTGTTTAGTTAATTCTCCTTTTCTAATCCTTCCCAGCAAGTTGTCACATTGCAACCTGGCAACATAACACAGAAGTACAGTTGAACAAAGGCAACTGAAGAGATCTTATGTTTATGCCTTAACTGAACTTATTTACATTTAGTAATACCTTTGTTAAATTTCTGCATCCCTAATATACTTTTTCTTTGCTGACACTGAATTTTATGTAAACATGAAAAAACATTTTTCAAATGTCCAAACTGATTTCAGCAGAGGAAAGCATAATTTTTTTGTCATACTTTTCAGGCTTATTTTTTGGTTTGTTTTGGTTTATTTAATTTTCAAGTTTCAGTAATCAAGTTATGGGAGAAGAAATACATCATATCATATGATTTTTATGACCAGATGCATATCATATGTAGTGTTTACTAAACAGTATTTACTACGAATAATCTGGCCACACTATGCAATGGACACTTAGAAACAAAAGCACTTGCAGAATGCAAAATGCTAAACAAACCAATTGTAAACAGAGGAAATCAAATAGAGCAAGCCCCAGTTGTTAAAAAATAATACCATTAATTTTGGCAGTGACAAAGCACAAATCATTTAAGATACTCCTACTAATATAAACTTATCACAGTGTAGGTTTTCATATACAGAGTGCATGAAAACTCTTGTTCTATCATTGTGCTATTTTTAAGAATTTAAATTATTTAGTACAATCTGAGTATCATGACTGCTCTTGCAATTTGCTAGTGTGTGATTCTCCTTGTGAGCTTCTACAGAAAATAAAATACATGTAGGGATTTATTCTTTTTTTTCGGGATAGATATTTTTTTTCTAGTTAAAAAAAATAAATCAATCTGTCCATGATTATTGTGGTGGCAGGGCCAAACAGGCCCAACACATACCCAGAACAAACCCAGGCATGATCCCCCTCTCCCCCTCACTCCTGCAGGGGTTTGGGGAACATGGGAAAAAGACAAAGAACCCATGTATCAGAAAGTCTGGTAAATAAGGGGTATGTCCTCCCTTTGTGGTAAAAAGGAATGTGCCCTGCCCATGCTTCATCTAGGTTAGGCTTATGTCTTTACCTTATATGGACATGGCCTGGTGCAATCCCTTTCTATTGGTTGCAAATTGGCCAAATTGATCCTCAGGCAAATGATAAAAGCAAAGCCAAATTGTAAACAAGCGCCTTGCATCACCTTGCCTTACCTTGTCTTGCTGTGCCTTGCCTTGCCTTGGATCCAGGAAAAGAAGCCATGAGCCTTGTGACTCAGAATCTTTGTCGTGCCTCAGTTTACCCAGAAAGGCACAAGCCCCTTCACATAAGATGCACTGAAGCCATAGTCAGCCTCTTCACGTTGTAAAAGCCCAGGAGCAGACAGAAGTGTCTTGCTGGGCAGAAGAGACAAAGCCCAAGTGAGCCAAGACCCAGGAACCATCCCCATGCAGCGACAAGTCACTTCCAGCTAAAGCACCAGCTCCTCAAACCCAGACCTCACAGTAAAGAGCTGAGAGAAACAGGCTACTGTCGAGAGCCTTAGACCTTGAAGCTTCGAGAGCTGCCTGCCAGCGTGCCGCAAGAGCGTCCCAGAAGCCCTTACTGGCTACTGTACAGCAGCAGTGCCCCTCCACATGGGTGGAACTCTGGTTGCTCTGTGTAACTTGGACTATATTGCAGCCCTGGAGAGAATTACAGAGAAATAATATTGTGAGTAATTGCTTTATCTCTATAGTGCCTCTTTTTAAAGGTTCTACCTGCCTTACTGATGCCATCTTGGCAAAGTTCCTGTCAGGTCTCCCCCTGGTAGAAAAACGGCATTAACAAATTGCAGACTGCTTTTCCCAGCGTTATTTTCCCAGTTTGCTTAATACTGTTTAACTTGTTAACATTGCCTCTATACTGTACATATCCATTGTAAATATACTACAGCTGTACACCGAACCTATTAGTAAGTTTTGTCAATTTTTCAGATTAATAAATAACAATTAATATTTAATTACTATAATATTTTCCTTATTAAGAAATAATCATTCATATTCATAACCATTATCTTCTCTGGAGCCTCTGGAGGATCATAAGAAGGTATTTCTATATTATGTTTGGATATCAAATAAGACAATATATTTTTTCCAACAAATTATTTTCTTTTTTGCACTGACAAAGCACTTTAAAATCTTTGGTTTCATCGCAGCAAATCCTGAAGCTTGCATTCCATTATACAGCATATCTTGCCTATTAGCAGAAAGTTGCACAAAGAAGTAGAGGCAAAGGGAAAGAAAAAGCTATTTCTCACAAAGGTAACCCATCAATTGAAACCAGAAAGGAGTCATAACATGAGAATGTTTGTAGTAACCTGCAAACTTGCTGCAAAATATTTTTACTTTCTCCTCCTGGATATCCTAGGTAAAAGTAAATGAACATTTTATTTAATGATGCCAAATTGTCCTTTGAATTTAGTAATTGTAACAGCGCTCTTCTGATATATAAAACAAGTCAGACGTGTAAGGGAAACTGCGGGAAGTATCTTTTACAGAAACAGGTGGAATAATTTGGAAAGATGAATAATGTTTTCAGCATTCAGAAAGCAGACAATAAGGATAACAGATTTTACCTACCCTGACAAAGACTCACTTCTCTTTCTCTAGTGTTTCATTTTCCTGATTTTCTTTTCAGAATTTTTCTGCTCAGCTTTATTACCATAAACAATTAATAACAGAAATTAAATTAAACCTCAGAGAAAGGTTTTCAGGCTGAGCTAGGAGCTGGTTCAAACCAGTACATTGAAATGGCAATGTGAAAAAAAATCTCCGTGAGTTAATGTACATTTAATTAATACACAGGGACATAAAGGGAAAGAGGAAAGCTATAAATACACAAAGGTTCTCAAATGTCACATAATGTTATCTTTAAGTGACAAAAAGTGCTTGAAGGAATGAAGGTCTCTGTAAACCAAATTACAAAGAGCTGTTCCCTGTGACTTGCGTTCAGTGCTCTGTCATGAAAGGGTGAAGGAAAAAAAGGTCAAGAAATCCTATGACTCAGAAAGCAAACTAGTGACTTGGGGGTCTAGATTCCAGTATCACTGTCTGCATGCAGAAGTATTTTTACCCCTCAACTACATTAAGTAAGGTCAATGGGCAACCAAAAAAAAAAAAAAAGGAAAGAAAAAAAGAAAGAATTAGCACAAATAACAAAATATGGAATGGTGATTTACTCTAATAACAAACGCTCCCAGAGGAGTTACTTCTGCTGTGAGAACATAAATCACTTTCTAAGTCTACCTTGCTCAGACTTTTTAGTGCCTGGCTCACTTGCAGTTTCATAAAGGATCCAGGATTATCCAAAACTTCACAGAAAATACCAAAGGTCATCCAGTGAAGAATTGTTACGACAGTTTTCAGATACAATCTAGTAACAGTCTGATGGAATTTCTGTATCTGTTCACTACTTTTATTTCCCCCCTTTTTGTTAGCATATTTGCAAGTAGCAGATTGTGTGTAATGTAACTCTTTTTATTTTGCTTGGAATAATTTTTGATCCATCTGCTGAAGAGCTATGATGCCTTCATGTATAAGAAACAGGTCACAGTTTAAAAATTACTGGTTCAAACACACAGGAAAAAGCCAGCACTCTATTGACTTGGCCTACTGGCTGCAAACAGAATCAGAAAATCTCACAGGCAACATGTTGCCAATGTATGAGGATCATCCTTTAGCTTTATGATTGGTTCTGTGGTGTTGATAATCACAGGATCACAGAATCATAGAATGGTCTGGGTTGGAAGGGTCCTCCAAGGGTCATCTAGTCCAACCCCCTCTGCAGTGGGCAGGGGCATCCTCAACCCTCTCAAGCTTCACCTTGAATATCTCCAGGGATGGGGCCCCAACTATTTCCCCGGGTAACCTGTTCTAGTGTTCCATTACCCTCATGGTAAAGAACCTGTTCTTAACATCCAACCTAAATCTGCTCTTCTCTAGATTGAAGCCATTGCCCTTCATCCTATCACCACAGGCCTTTGTAAACAGCCTGTCTCCATCCTTCTTGTAAGCCCCTTTCAGATACTGGAGGGCCACAATTAGACCTCCCTGGACCCTCCTCTTCTCCAGGCTGAACAGCCCCAGCTCCCTAAGCCTGTCTTTGTAGCAGAGGTGCTCTAACCCCCTGATCATTTTCATGGCCCTCCTCTGGAACTGCTCTATCAGGTCCGTCTCCTTCTTATATTGAGGTCTTCAAATCTGTTCACAGTACACCAGGTGAGGTCTCATCAGAGCAAAGTGGCAGAATCACCTCATAACATGAATTGGGTAAAAAAATTACAAAACCTAGAAAAGCATGAGCACTCAAGTGAAAAGGCTGAGAACAGTGCCATGTCTTGTGCCTTGTTTTCAGGAATGGCACGTGCAGGGATTCAAGTATTAATATGAAGACCAGTAAACAAAGGAAAATTGCATCTGCCTGTTTCCTCTTAAAACTCCTTTCTCTAGGCATGATCTCAGCTCTCCTAGCTCTCTCATGGCTTCTGATTTCATTCAGGCAGCTGATGTTGACCTTCCTGCGCACTAACATCAGACCGACATTCATTTGTTTTTAGGGTGATTTAGGTCACTAAACTTTGGGCAGCTGCTTATCTCTAAGAACGAACAATATAAGACTCAACCCTCCTGAACTGGTAGTGTTTATAGGTGTGGTTGTCTTTAAAAAAACAAAAAAAACCAATGGAGAATGAGAATCTAGTAAATCTCCAAGGCCAGAAGATACCATGGTTTCACAACTTTCCTTCTCAAAGGCAATCATAAAAAAGCAAATTCTTTCATCACACCTCAGAAAGTAAAAAAAAAAAAAGGAATCTGTTTAAAAATTTATCTTTTGAAAATATTGCTCAAATGGAGGACATACCTGCTTGACTTTTGCTAACATAAGCACTAGTTGTCATGGTTTGTGGCTTCAACAGCTGATCTTACTTGCATTTTCAACTGTCTATGCAAGACAGTACTGTTAAGATAGTGCTATACTCATGAAGCGCTGTTAGGAAGGAAATTTTCATCTCCTCTTCAAGCACAAATTACTCAGAATACAATGCCTTTAGACTTTTACCATCAAATAGTTTCATTCCATTTCTGCAAGATCATTCAAGCTCCACAAGCTGACTTAAAAATGGACATGATTATTTTAAAGTGAAATTTCTATCAAGAGCTCTAACACTTCCTGTTTTCAAGTTAATGGTGTTAGACATATGTCCTTTTTTAAAAGAAAATGCCATTTTCACCAATACATTTATCAATGACTGAAAAAAACTGACAGCAGAAAAAGAACAGTTCAAGGACAAATCTGTCAGTTACCGCCTTTTAAAACTATCTGAAAATAAGTACTAATGGCCCTAAAAAAACATTAGTGATGATAGCTGACATATTAAAATCCCTCCCATTGAGTGTCAATCTTTGTGTTGTTTTCAGGTCCTGAATAAGAAACAATAAATCAAGTAAACACTGTATTGGTCAGCATCATTCTTCAAATGGCAGCCTTGGATTTGGTGGAAATCAAGAAGAACGGGTCCAAAACCTCAGTTCCCACCTGAGTGGAGCCCAATGTTCACTCTGAAGATCACTCACAAGCAATGGCCTTTGACAGGTACAAAACTCATGAGGATGTCTAAATCCTGGGAACCATACCACTGCAGGAACTGTCCTTTCACATCTGGAGGAGGCAACAGTCAAAAGTAGTGCCTTGAAAACCTTCTTCGTTCACAGTAAACGTAACACATTGCTTCTCAAAGCAAATGACAGAAACCTTACAGTGTAGGTTTTTCTTAACAGCCCCACTGAGAGTCTCTACATTTGCACAGCAGGAAGCTTGGAAGTGAGGAGAGAGACAAGCAAATCACAGAATCACAGAATAAACCAGATTGGAAAAGACCTTCATGATCATCATATCCAACTTATCACCTAACACCATCTAATCAACTAAACTATGGCACTAAGTGCCTCACCCAGTCTCTTCTTAAACACTTCCAGTGATGGTGACTCCACCACCTCCCTGGCCAGTCCATTTCAATGGCCAATCAATGTTTCTGTGATGAATTTCTTCCTAACATCAAGCCTAGACCTCCCCTGGCATAGCTTGAGACTATGTCCTCTTGTTCTGTGGCTGGTTGCCTGGAAGAAGAAACTGACCCCCCACCTGTCTACAACCTCCTTTCAGGTAGTTGTAGAGAACAATAAGGTCTCCCTGAGCCTCCTCTTCTCCAGGCTAAGCAACCCCAGCTCCCTCAGCCTCTCCTCATAGGGCTTGTGCTCCAGACCCCTCACCAGCTTTGTTGCCCTTCTCTGGACACGTTTGAGCAATTCAACATCTTTTTTGCATTGAGCAGCCCAGAACTGGACACAATACTCAGGGATGGCCAAGTACTTCAGGCAATGGCAAGGATAAAAGAACAAATCATGTATTTTCTTTTAGTAAGTTCATCTAAACTTTTTCCTGTTCAGTTGAAACTCTTCCCCATTAAATAATTTCTTTATAAGAAGAAAATAAAACCTGTCAAGACATAGTTGCCTTGTGAGGCAAGAGTTCATTCCCAGGAAATAGGTGGTTGTTGATCATGCCACCCTAAAAAGTAATCTATAAGGAAGTAGTCAGCTTTCCAGATTTAGAGTTACATGGATATATATAAAGGACTGCTAGAATTTAATATTATTTCCCACAAATACTTTGTAAAATATTATGTCTAGTGCCATTTCCTGTTATTTTATCTTTCTAATACCCACAGAAGTAAAGAAGTTTAAGAGAACATTTGATTTGAAGACAATTGCTATTAGATGTGTAAAGTAGTGTCAGTCACTAACAGAAACTTCTAGCAGTAATTTACAGTGGCAGAGTCAGAAATAGCTCGTCATTGTCTCCTACACAGTCCCATCAGTGGAATCAGAGACACCAGTCCCACTGCGGAAAGTGACATTCATTGAATGAGCCATTCACAGCATAAAAGTGCCCCATCGCAATATACTGGAGCCAAGTGCAATGTAAGGCAACCTCAGGGTGCTTCCAGCTGACCAAGGGCTAAAGCAAAAATACAGGAATGAAAATATGACTTACAGTTCTCTGTTCTTGCTTGCGCTGTTTGGTGCCTCAGTTTCATTCCTGGGTTTGGCATAAACATAGTCAGATAATTATAAGTCTACCCAATTGAAAGGAGGAAATGGTATTTGCATTCATGAACTTTGCTTTAGCTAGCTATGCATACAAATAACTGCATTCTAAAAATATGGGGGAAATACAAAAAGAATGTTCATTTTCCATTGAATACTTGATCCTCATTGTTGAGTGACTAATTGACTTTTTGCCTCTGTAGTACATTACAATTATTGCAAATTGCAAGACACACAGTCTCTCTTGGCATAAAATTATTGGAGGATAAGAGACCAAAGACAGGAAAACAAAAACTGCTGGAGATATAGGTCATCTGTTGTGATGCAGAATGTACTAACTACACCATCTTTGATGTACATCTGAAACTTCTAATCTCCAAGTAAGTCGGATCTGAGAAAAGAGAAACCCTGAGTTCTTCTAAGAAACATTTTTCCATTGTTTATTTTCATGGTCATTATTCACACCAGAGCAAAAGGGCTGTTATTTGTGGTAGGCAGTCTCTACATCCCTAGGCAATCATTCTTGGGTAGCTTCTTTTGCAGTCCTCTGTTCCACAGAACAGTTGGAATAGCTATGGTCTAATTAACTATTGCCCTGCATTTTAATAATTATTTATGTTTATGCAGTCTGGTTGCAAAATACTAAAAACACCATGAGTGAAGGAAGGATGATGATTTGGCATTATTTTGCCTACCTTTGTGGGTGATGTAGCCCATGGAAGAGAGGGAAGAAGGGGACTGTCAGACGTCTGAGATCTGCCATTTTGAGTGCTGCTACTTAGGACAGGAGGAAAACAAGTCTGCTCCCTCTGCTGCTATCTGTTCCTGCACACAACAGAAGTGAAGATGATTATGCAAACAACATTGAACATCAGAACTTAAGTCAATAACCATAAGTATAAAGGATGTGAATATTCTATTGGGAAAATATTGAGATGTCAGGTTACTCAGATTACAATACACTTTCTGTGTTTGACATACTTGTCTGCTGATGATTAGACTTAACTGCTTTTGGCAAAGGGACTAACATAAAAAAATACAAGTTACTTAGCTGTAAAAACAAAGTTTATGTATCTTTTGTTTTTTTTCCCCATAAAGTTGTTCTGTTTGCTTTTAAACCATTCACAATCAAGGATACAAACTGCTCTTTCTCAAGTGCCTGAAAAAGCTCACCATTATTAGCATGCACAATATTATAGATACTTTTCATGCCATTTCTCAGTTTGTCTTCATTTACTGAGCAACAAAGGGCCACATTTTAACAAGGCAGTCATGAAGAAAGAGCAAGACAACAAAAAAAGTGAGCAAGCAAAAGAACGACAGACACTGGGAAAGTAAGTCTTAGCTTTGGGAATCGCACCAGTTTATTTGCAAATGCTTTCACATACAGATCCAATACTTACGCTGTGGAAGGGGTTAGCAAAATCACTATGAAGAAAAGGCAAGATTGAGATTGCAATCCATTAAAAAGTCATTCTTTGGGTGGGTTGTAAGCAGGCCCATGCAGAGGTATTAATCTCAATAGTTCCTAAAAGCTTAAAATGAACATAATTGCAATCAGTGAGAACTTTTTCAGTTGCTTAAGCCAAAGCTTCAAAACTTGAATGCCTACATTTCTTCTCTTTAGGCAACCTCCCAGAGCACTTGGATATTCTCGATGCCAGTTCCAATCAAAAACATGATCAGTGCAACAGACTTCCTGAACAGGTTGTCTGCACACACACCTCATCATCCCCTGTGAAAAACACATGAGCATCCCTTGCCTTTTTTCCCAGCAGTTCTGTGTGTCTCCAGTTTTATTTCACTCTTCAGAACTTAGGACTTCAATTCACTAGAGTAATTCAACTTATAATTAGAAGTCTGAACCTTGAATAAATTCTTGAGTTGCTTTTCAGCATTTTAAGTAGTAAGTTATTGACATGAGATTGCTTTAATCTTCTAATCATTCGGTAAAGTGTTTTCTATCATTTTTATGGATGGTTGCTGACAGTTTGTTTTACACTGGTTCCTTCCTCAGATGGTCTTCCAGAGAGGAGAAGCTGATTCTGAACAAGCTAATGGGACCTGTTTCTGCAACACTGAGGTGACTGCAATGTGTTCTCTGAATTGTGTCTCCCAGTCACAAGCCTGTCTCAAACTGATCCTCATGGAAAAAATTAAGCCATAAGAAAATACTACCTTTGAACTGATCAGTCATTGTATTCAATTTTCTCTTCTGTTGCTCTTGTCATGTAATTAATTTTATCCAAAATAAGCACTTATATGTATTCCTGCAAAGAAGTGAGCATACTTCAAGGGGCGATATTTACAGAGACCTGAAGTTTACTATGCTTTCTTTTTCATGCCTAATGTATCACAGAACACTTAACAACTAAATGGTTTATCATTCAAAAGTAGAAAAATCCCAAAATCTCCAGAGCTGATTATCACATAAAACTGGATTTATTTTTTTTCCTGTGTGACTCTGGTTTAGACTTCTCACTGGACATGGTGCAATTAGAACCCAGAAATATTTTGAAAAGTTGGAATGGGATGTTTATTTGTCTTTTTTGCAGATTGTGCCTTTCTGCTGGGTTCCAGTACGTTCAAATTAATCTGCCCTTCATTAGTAGATTCTAATTATGCATAAATGCTTAATATATGAAGCTTGAAAAATTCATACTAGTTTGGTTTGGGTTTTAAATCATGTAAAAGAGTTGAGGCTCGCTATAAAAGAAACTCTACCATGGAGAAGTTTTTCCCATGACTAGGGTAATTTGTTTGCAAAAGTTCAGGCAAGAATGTGTTGGATTTTCTTGATTCGTAGATAGTCTTTGTAGGTTTCAGCAGTGAGCTGAAACACTGAAAAGCATATGCTTGTAACATACTACTGTGAGTGGTGTACGTAGTGGCAATCTTCATGTCCTACTGGTGTGTCTTGTGATTGGAGCATGTCACTCACAGCTCTCAAAATCCCTCTCTTTCACTGGAAAATAACTGACATATTGTCCTGGAAGAGGCGTTAACAAACCAGTTAAACCTGTCTGGCCTTTGCCCTTTCTCCTCCCTCCCTCCTTGTTGCAGGGTCTAGGTTTGAGGTCAAGGAGCCAATAGGCAGGTGCCATTAAGGCTGCCTGGAGGGGGTGGAAGCTGAACCCCAAGCCTCATGTTTCAGGGAGGCAAATGCATGTGTGAAAGAAGGCATACGCAGTTTTGCCCACCAGGCAACATTTTGAACTGACTGGCAGGATTTGAATAGATAATCTGCCATTGGGCCATTCAGTTTCAAAAAGGGAGTTTATAGGGGATGATTTCAGAGCCCACATCATCATCTTCTTCTCCCCCCTGTTCGTTAATGGGATTCAAGGCTGTGACAAGCACCTACTCTGTGCTCCTGTCCTCAGGGCAATTAGCTTCTCTTGTTCTAGGGAGCTCATGTTTAAGTCACAGATCTCCACCATAGCAGTGTGCTCTCCCTTGCTCTCACTTCCTCTAATTTGGATTCTACCCTTTGGATTATTCCTGCCTTTTGGATTACCAGTTGCAACTCAGAGCATCATTTCATTCAGCAAAGGTTTTGGTAGTTCAGCAGTTCGTGAGTAACTCACGCTAATACACCTGGTCATTTCTAAGGTTTATAGCTTGTTTTCCTGTTGGTTAGCTCCCTTGTGAACCTGCGGTGGTCCATTCACCATTCAGGGCAGCATGGCTGTTTGTTTTGCACTTAAAAGAAGTTTTCAATTTGTTCTTGTGTATTCCAAGTTCTGATTTTCCTAGACTGTTATTCCACTGTTTATTAGCATCCTGTTGTGTGTAATCACAGTATCACAGTATCACTAAGGTTGGAAGAGACCTTGAAGATCATCGAGTCCAACCTGTCACCACAGAACCTGCAACTAGACCACGGCACCAAGTGCCATGTCCAGTCCCCTCTTGAACACCTAATCAACCTACCATCGACCGGGCAAATAAACCTGGATCAAACTGGCTCAGAAAAATATGTTTTTATAACTAATAAATAATATGCAGATTTTATCATAGTTATGGTTTATCAGTTGGGTCAAAACTATCACTCACAGCTCTCTAAATCTCTTTCACTGGAAAATAACTGTCATATTTTCAATATTAAGAAGAAAAAACCTTCACGCTACTGAAAAAGAACAGGCCAGGGAGCCGTCAGACCACGTCTGCTACTGTTTTAAAATTAATGTTTTACTCGTAGAGGAGATAGAGCTTATCAGCCCACTGATAACTTAAAAGACTTTCACTTCTTTGATCTTGACAAGATTCTGTTTATGCTTCTGTGCATCAGCAGTAAGTTTCCTGAAGGAATCATGGCTACTGTCATGCACCCTGTCTCAAGGAGCAACTTGTGCTTAAAATCTAAAGCTCATATTCATTCTGAAGTGTCACTGTAGCAAGTAAATATTAAATGTATGGAAACAGTACTTGGAAGCCCTTTACATTGGTTAGTTACTGAGAGTATGTTACAATAATAATTTGTAATTCAGAAGACAAATGTTTCTAGAACTGTGGTAACAGCAATGTCATCAGTCCTCAAAAGAGCAGGGAGTTTCATTCTGATCAGCTGCACAAGTTCAGATCACTATCTCCTATATTATATAGGCCTGAAGCTTGAACTGAGAAATATCTCAAGATACACTGTTATGAACACTGAAAAAAGGTGTACTCAGCCATCTGTGCTTTTTTCCTTTCATTTTTTCCCTTTGTTTGTTATTATTATATAAATTAATGAATAAAATTAATATGAAAGAGAAATGGGGAAGGGGCGTGGAGGGGGGAGGGGAGAGAAGGGAGGAGGGGAAATGTATCCCAGAAAATTTAGTAGCTTGTCACAAGAATTTTTAAGGGAAAGGGGTACCTGCTTGAGAAGGCATGCAACTGCTCTTTCATAAATATATCTTTAATGGTAATCCTTGCTTCAGAGAAAAGAAACTGTGATGCATATGCTATCATGACTTCTTGAGCACATTGAAGGTAATCTCTCAGTCACAGACTGTTCCCAGACAGAAGATGTGCATGTTTATTGTGCCCTATGGTTGCTACAAGTGTCAAGAAGAGTTAAAGAAGTTGTGTTTAACTGATAGAATAGAATAGAATAGAATAGAATAGAATAGAATAGAATAGAATAGAATAGAATAGAATAGAATAGACCAGACCATGTTGGAAGAGACCTTCAAGATCATCATGTCCGACCTATCATCCAACACCACCTAATCAACTAAACCATGCAACCAAGCACCCTATCAAATCTCCTCCTGAACACCTCCAGTGACGGCAACTCCACCACCTCCCCGGGCAGCCCATTCCAATGGGCAATCACTCTCTCTGTGTAAAATTTATTGATAAGTTAGATAGATAATAGATATGTATCTCAAATGTCAAGCAAAATATTTGTGCATAAATTTGTCCATTAGATAATTTGGGTTCTAAAAAGCATACCTAAGACCAACTTTTCTAGCACAGTCTCCAAAACAGCGGTACATTCTGTATCTGCTGTCCGTTTTGTGCCAAGGCAATTAAAATACAAACCTGAAATGAGGTGCTGGCAAAATACTGGCAGATTTTTCTTTTTACAAACACTTCTTTCAATTAACTAAGAACATCGACTCTAGCTCCTGATTTCTGCATAAGAAAGCATGTGACTTCTTGGAATAAGCTTAGTGCACATACTCGGTTTTGAGCCTAATAAAACTACCCTCTATAAATCTTCACTAATCTCTATCAGATAGTTGACAAGCATAAGGTGAGGAAGAGATCAGAGCAATACTTTGCCATTTTCCAATAAATTGCACTATTAATAAATACATTGTGAATTATAATGAATATTGAATTTCTCTCCATTTTCTAAGTGCCTTTATAATACTCCTCTCACTGTGAAAGCTACAGAAAGTCCATTGTGCTTTTCATGGAAAACAAATTGCAAGTTAAATATTTTTAACTTGAGTGTAACAAACTAAGTTCTGGAAATTGCTGGCGCTGTGCACCCAACAGCAGGCACCAGCCATTCTAAATGAACTAGCATACAACATATGATATCTTGATCTGACATCTTTTGACTTAATTTTACATCAGAGGAATTCCACTGAGGAAACTCATTCAATGTTTGTACAAGTGATATAAGAAACCTGTCCTAATGGAGCTTAGTCAAGCACTAAGAGCAGCAAGATGTCTGCATTTGAAATGCAGATAAATTATTTTCATAACAGATTTTCTTAATTGAATTAATTTTTATGTTTAAGCAGGATTTAACTAGGATTATAGCTGCAGCTATCATCCAATTTAGAAACCAGGAGCAATTTTAGAAATACAGGATTTTGAGTGCCAGATTGTGGATGGGTAAACTCAAATGAGACAGATTAATTTTGCTTGAATGACAAAGATAATACAAGAAATAGTAGGATTGAGATAGATGAGATTAAGATCTTCTTTAGTTCCAGACAAAGGTTGTGGGAAGAGTATTTTCATATAATGACACTGTATGTATGCCCACAATATGTTTTGTAGATAGTGATACCCACATTTATATCTACTTGCCCAGCATTAACAAAAATCTACCAGTGCAGCTGAGAGCGACATTCTTATTCTCAGCAGCAATGTCCTATGTTTAACTAGCCTAGACTGTGAGTAGTAGTCTCTCAAAAACAATTGTCATTTTTCTGTTGTTTTTGTTGGGATGTTTGGTGAGCAGTCTCTGAAACGCATATTATGCTTTTCATAATAATTATTTCTCTCTCCAGAGTTGCCAGACTCCATCTTTCATCAGGCACTAAATGCATATTCTGGAACATTTTTTAATTAATGTGCGTTCCAAAATTAGTATCTTTTGACCTGAAAGTCTGCAAAAGCAACCTACAAGGCATTCCTCTAATTGTTGTTATTATAGTGTCACCCAAAACTGCTTTCAGATGGAAGGCAGAGCCTTCCTAAAGGCCTCTGGAAATATTTCTACATGGTTCAGTGAAGGAATAATAAGAGGAGTTAAAGTGATTAAAGAGATTAAACTATAAGGGAAATAAATGTTCTTGAGAGTAATTTTTGCATATTTGAAAGTTAAAAGGCCTAGCAAACACAAAAGTAGCACCAAGAATGACAGACTCAGCAAAACTGAGGAGTGCAAGGAAAGATCTGAATGTGCTCAGAGATCATACCATGCTAATTACCATTCAAGCTAACAATACCAAGGACTCTTACTGCTCAGCTGAGGCCCATTCATCTCGCTATTCACTAGGCCAAGAAGAATCAAGATTTCCAAAAACATACATGCAGAAGAAAAGCTAACATGATCACAGGACAATCAGTGACAGGAGGGTTAATCATTAGTTGGCAGAATTGGACAGAATTTAGGCACAGCCTAAACCGGTCACAGTGTAGAAATTGAAAATCCTTCCATATCAACTGCTCTGTTTAATTAATTTACAATCAGAAATTAAGTTTTAAATTTATTTAAGGCAACCAGGTTAAAAATTTCTTGCAATATTAATCAAGGTAATAAAGACAAGAGAATTCTGTACCTGGCTGTAGTGGTGTGATAGTTTAGCCCACACACACCTAAAAAAAGCACAGCTGAACTCAGCCGGAGAAGCAAATGAAGCTGTATTTTAGAAGCAATAATGGAATGCAATAAATATATACAAAAGATACAGTATTTACAATATTATACAAGAATTTACAAGAAAGAAAACAACAAAGAAATCCTCCTGAGGAGGATCCCACCTCGGGTTATACAATAATACAATACAATAATACAATAAACCAGGTTGGAAGAGACCTTCAAGATCATCGCGTCCAACCCATCAAAAAACTAGATCATGTCACCAAGCACCCCATCAAGTCTCCTCCTGAACACCTCCAATGACGGTGACCCCACCACCTCCCCAGGCAGCCCATTCCAATAGGGAATCACTCTCTCTGTATAGAACTTCCTCCTAATGTCCAGTCTAAACCTGCCCTGGCACAGCTTGAGACTGTGTCCTCTTGTTCTGGTACTGGCTGCCTGGGAGAAGAGACCAACCTCTGCCTGGCTACAACCTCCCTTCAGGTAGTTGTAGAGAGCAAGAAGGTCACCCCTCAGTCTCCTCTTCTCCAGGCTAAGCAAGCCCAGCTCCCTCAGCCTCTCTTCATAGGGCTTGTGTTCCAAACCCCTCACCAACCTTGTTGCCCTTCTCTGGACACGTTCCAGCAAGTCAACATCCTTCCTAAACTGAGGGGCCCAGAACTGGACACAGGACTCAAGGTGTGGCCTAACCAGTGCAGTGTACAGGGGCAGAATGACCTCCCTGCTCCTGCTGGCCACACTGTTCCTGATGCAGGCCAGGATGCCATTGGCCCTCTTGGCTGCCTGGGCACACTGCAGGCTCATGTTCAGCCTCCCATTGACCAGCACCCCCAGGTCCTCTCTGCCTGGCCGCTCTCCAGCCACTCTCACCCCAGCCCGTAGCACTGCATGGGGTTGCTGTGGCAAATGTGCAGAACCCGGCACTTGGATGTGTTCTCCCCAACCTCTCTCTCCCCCTTCCTTTCCCCCTAGTTAATTAGAAGAAGAGGAGAAAAAAGGATGTTAGGGGAATCTCAGTTAGTTTAAAGCAGTTGCTAAGAAGTTAGCTGCTTATCTTATCAGTTTCAGTCCATGGTCACCACGCATGCACTCTGGCCAAGAAACAGAAGGCAGACTGAGACAGAATGTAAGATTGTAAAACTACATCCCACCCATCTACCAATGAAATTCATTTAGAATTATCTTCCTTTTGTTTCCCTTTTTGCACCTAAACATTCAGCTAGAGAATTCTGCAGCTATCCTTTCTTAAAGGCACAGCGTAAACCTTCACACTGGCAGAAAAAAAAAAAAAAAAAGTTAGGAAGTCTACAGAGGAAACTTTATTCTGCAATGATTTGCTGCTTCTAGTTGTGACATGCTGGTATTTCAGCCCAGGTTTTAATATTCTTGCAATAAAAGCTATATTTTAATATATTTTACTGTTTAATATTGTGCATGGTGGTATCTTCGAACACCGACGTAACTTATTTACAAAGGATATCTGCAGGTTCTGCTATTCGGTTGTGAGTGATACCTTTCATATATGAAGTCAGTTAAACAATCTAAGCACAGCTCTAAGAATTTCCAATACAGCGATTCAAATTGGAACTAAAGGTGCTGTGATCGGTGGTTTCCCACAAATGGGATTCTGTAGCAGAGTAGCCGGGGATTCACTTGCTCCTCTGTCTGGTATTTTCCCAGATGCTGTGACTATGATTTGAGCAGCCCTTGGCTCAGATTGGGTTAGGGGCCTCTCTCCTCTCGTGCCCAGTTCACAGGTTGTAGCTTTCCCTTGGCCTCTCATATACTGGGAGCTGTGCAGAGCCCGTAAATCTCCATTCCTGACAGTGGAATAAGGCAGGACACCATTTGGTGGGTTTGAAATCTCTATCCACAACTCTTACTGGTTATTGTGTTAGCCAGCTTGGGAGCCCGTAATACTGTCTGCACATCCCTCATCCCCTCTGCCCCTACCATGACGAGCACAGGTATCTGTCTCAAGATGTTTGCTAAAGCTGTTTTCCTGAGTCATGCCAGAGAATTGCCCTTGTGAAGCTGCTTCTTACTGGACTTTTTTCAAGCGTGACACAGAGAAAATATGACATTATCATCTGTGGAGAAGGCACCAGCCTGGCAGACACCAATCAGTGCCATTAACTGTCTCTACACATCAGATCTCCTTGCAGCATCCTGATAGTGGCAGCTTTCTTCAAGGCCCACCAGGGACAGTTTCCTGCAGTGTGAAGCCAAGAATGAGGCATATTGACATCTGGGTCCTTATGAGGGACACAGAAGACTTCCATGAACACCTCTGAGAACAGCAGGTCACAGTCAGACTTTACTGTTCCTCACCCAGATGTCCTCAGATGAAGAAGTGCTTTCTTTACACAAGGGTGAAACCCAGGCATGGGGCAATGCAAATGTAGCACATGACCTGGTAGGAAACAGCAACCCACCAGCACAGCAATGTTTAGCTATGGAAGACATGTGAGCACTCTGGGCTGCTGTGAAATAGGGCAGCAGTTAGAGCTGGATGTCTGGCAGAGCCCCACTGGGAGGCTGCCATACTTGTTGAGATCCCATGTGCAATGGAGAGAGATACCAGAAAGTTTCTCAAAGATCTTTGTAGTCTTTAAAGTGTCATTTTGGAAAGGCATTCATGGTTTCTCTGAGCTCATCTCAACTATTAGGGAGGCTTATTTTGAAGAGTCCCCTGGGAGCTATAAGGCAGGTGTTCACATTTACTGTTGGGGTTTTTTTTTTTTGCAAAATCAAACATTATATTTAAAGCCTCTGATTGGATCAGTTGGGGAAGTTATTGCCCTCATTTTGAATATAGTTCCAGCGTCAAAGGTTTCCTGGCTTCCATGAAACACAGTCAGGCAGTAGACTGAGAATTAAGCACTGGGAACTGAGTAGAATAAACATATTTTGAATGATCCAGGTCTTCACAAATAAAGAGACACTGTTTATTGCAAAACAGAATTTTCTAATAGCAACAAAGGGATTTTTATTCATAACTAGGTTCACGGTATCTTTCATCCTTTGTGTGGGTCAGTCTAGTGCGTGCTCTGCATTTCTTGAGGCAGTTTTAGTTTCCAGTTAATGAAGGGAGTTGTTAACCATACCAGCTATGCAGTAGGGGGACTGGACCCTGTCTCTTGAGCAGAGTCAACTAAACTGGAGGAGTTTTTCCATTAATTTTAAAAATCTGAGGGTAAGGTCTGCAAATAACATGACTCTTACTGCATTTGTCTCTTGGAGCATGGGCACTCCCTTGGCTTCAGTAATTGAAATGCTGGAGAAAATTTATCATTTTAAAATTAACTGGTTGGGAATTATGGCACTCTACAAGTCACTACCTAATAATTTCAGCTATACATCTCCAGTAACAAATATTAACCAGTTTTCAACTTGAAAAAGACAAAAGTCTACATAACTGCTTTTTCCAGTTCATAGTAAATGTTGGTTCTCTGATTCCACAGATGAGTTTTGTAAAGACAGGATAGCATGCAGAATCACAGCCTCTGTGGTGGGAGAGTATTTTACATGGAAAATATTTTAAGGTGTTTGGACAAAGCTAATTTGAGTGCTAAAGCCTCAAACTGTTCCTACTGCAGTCAGTGGAAGTATCTCCAGCTGGCTGTTGTAGACCCAGCACAAACTCCATCCATTGGCAGAGTCCTGAGCTTGAAGGAAATAATAAGGTCTCATTGGCCATAATGAAGATCACTCCTGAGCCACCTAGCTTCTACTCAAGATCCACATTTACTAAAAATCTCTGCTCATGACATAGAGGACTGTTGCAGCAGTATGTGTTCACTAAAGCAACTGATTATATATGGTCTCTTTGAACAGTTCATGTCATATTTTGTTTTGGGTTTTTTTTCCCACTTCTGATCCCAGGGAAGCTAGTAGAGGCAATTGCTGGGCACCATAAAGAATCTAATTTGCCAGGTGACTTCATATCCTTCACCATTAGCAAGGTTCATTCTGGGTTGTTGGGGCTTTTGTTTTGTTTGACTTGGTTTAGGTTTTTTGTGAGTTAAGACTGTTTGAAAAAACACCCCTGAAGGGGGGGGGAAGGAAGCAGGCCAACATAGAACTTATCCAAATGGCATCAGGACCAGGCTGTGTATGCTTTCCCATTTGTAGGTTAAAACAGGTAAGCTATTCTCAGTGCTCCCTCCCATGTACTAACCTTTTTCAAGAACAGTATTTCCTCTTGGCTCCATGAAACACCAAAGTGAAACTAGGTGCACCTCACACAAAGCAACATAAGCATCTTGTCACACAAACAGCAGCAGCCTGAAGCGTCATCACACATCTTTGTCACAAAAAGCTGAAATGGCAAGAAAATATAAACATGTTTTTTCCTTTAAATGAAGATTATTGCTTCAGCTGCATCAACCAGAAAATGCTAACAGACATTTGCCATTGAAAAAACATGACTCAGGAATAGAATATATTGAAATACAGTCATAATCCCCAAAATGAACCCTGCAGAAATTAAACAAACCAAAAGCTTTCTGGTTCAAATTAAGTATAAATTATCTTCTTTATTTCCTTGGGGATATCTCCAAAGCTTACAACTGATGATTTTTGACTAGAAATATTATATGGACAGACTTGTGATCGAGATTGCTTGTGTATGTTTATTTCCTTTGGATCTAGAATAATGCAGTTAGTTTTGGTTTGTTTTGCTTTAAACATTTAATTATTTTCTAGGAGGAGTCCAAAAGTAAAGAACTGTATCATTTTTTTTTTCCAGTTCATCAGTAATGAAAGCCATTCTCTGTTTATCTGTCTATTTCAGTCAGAGCCGTCCACAGCTAAGTAGGCCATTGTGAATCAAGAGACTCTGGGAGCAGTTCATGTGGCAGTAGGACCCAGAAGGGATGGTAAAATCACAAGTGTATGCTTCTTACTTGTGTCTGTAATTACACAAAATCACTTTCATTCCTAATGTACTATTATTAAGATATATGGAGTAGTGTGTAACACAGCAGGACTGAGTCATTGTTGGGCCAAGGGCTACTTGTGAGAAAATATGTGTACCTATATTTACATCCACTTGTACAATAAATAATGGATTCAATTTTCACAGAGTCTTGCAGTTCAGTGATAGTGGTCAGGCTCTCAAGAATTGATAAATATCCTGTTTGGGTCTGCCTAGAGGCTTTTATAGAATAAACTAAGAAAACATATGGTAATACTCTGCTTTTTATGTAGGACTGCTGGAGCACAAGTGGAAGTGGCCATTCCTGAATGGCATGCCTTTTCCCACTTATTCTCTTGTTTCCCTCATCCTCATTCCCACCCCACCTATTGTCCTTCTGGAATAAGGATGCCACCCATTCCCTTCAGAGTCCTCAAATCCTACCTGGGTTTCCCACTGTGTTTAAATTACTCTAAATAGCATCTTATTCTCCCCATGCACACTTATTTTCTTACCTGCAGCTGTAACAGCCATGAGGCAAGAGAACAGCAGGGAAACTCTTGTTCAGGTTTGAAAGTCTGAGATAGAGCAGGTCTCATATTCCACAGACATGGGCTGTAGCCTGGCCAGTCCAAGCAGAGTGCCAGTGGTGCATGTACTACAAGAAGAGCTGGTACAAATGGCCACAGTCAGTGATGTACACAATGACAGAAGGTGAGCAGAGCTACATGGTGAGGGCTCATTTATGGGTCTCACTCACAGACTGTAGTAGAGGTTACTGAACCTTACCAATTTATTGCCATATTTTTACCTTATATGTCAGCATGAAGAATAAAGGTGTACTTAGCTGTGGGCAGAGTTACAAGTATCAAGCACTTCATATCTGTCCCACCTGCCCTTTGAGAGCAGCCAGCCCTCCATACACCTCAACACATAGCTCAGCAGTACACAAAGACAGAAAGTCAGCTTCCAGGGTGAGAGAGACCTGAGGTCTGGATGCCAGGCTTTCATATACTGTGATCTGTGCAGAGCCCGTAAATCTCCATTCCTGACAGTGGAATAAGGCAGGACACCATTTGGTGGGTTTGAAATCTCTTTCCACAACTCTTACTGGTTATTGTGTTAGCCAGCTTGGGAGCCCGTAATACTGTCTGCACATCCCTCATCCCCTCTGCCCCTACCATGACGAGCACAGGTATCTGTCTCAAGATGTTTGCTAAAGCTGTTTTCCTGAGTCATGCCAGAGAATTGCCCTTGTGAAGCTGCTTCTTACTGGACTTTTTTCAAGCGTGACACAGAGAAAATATGACATTATCATCTGTGGAGAAAGCACCAGCCTTGCAGACACCAATCAGTGCCATTAACTGTCTCTACACATCAGATCTCCTTGCAGCATCCTGATAGTGGCAGCTTTCTTCAAGGCCCACCAGGGACAGTTTTCTGTAGTGTGAGGCTAAGAATGTGGCATATTGGCACCTGGGAGTTTGTAGTAGATGAAAGTTACTGAACCTTACCATTTTATTGTCATATTTTTAACTTCTATGTCAGAATAAAGGCATACTTAACTGTGGGCAATGTTACAAGTATCAGTCAATTTAATATCTATCTCACCTGCCCTGTGAAAGCAGCCAGCCCTCACTGTACCTCAACACATAGCTCAGCCATACACAAAGCGAGAATGTCAGCTTCCAGCATAAAAGAGACCTGAGCTCTGGATGCCAGGCTCACATCTATACTCATCTGTGAGTCAGGTCCTCAGCCTCATATGCCTCTTCTACATCTGCTCCTTAGGGTCACTATGCTCATCACATCAGGTGCTGTCTACTCCTTCCCTGGTGCCTACCAGTCTCTGCTGAAGCCAATTCACCTAGCATGTATTCATGAGCTCTGCTGCAAAACCTGGTCTCCTTAGAAGCTGATGGTGTGACAGCATAGATATGTCTAAATGGCTTTGTGTATTTAGGTGATAGTGCAAGTGAGAATGTGACTTAATTTGGAAGAAAATCAGAGGGACCAGTAGAAAATTATTGACATGCTAAGACTTCTTACTGCTACTGGTAAAGTATTCATGAGAAAGACTTAAATATCAATGTGTCAAGCCTTTCTACTAATCTAGGACACACCATTAGGAATTTTTGTAAACAGCTGTCAACTTTTCCATCAACAATCTTCTTCTGTTCTTATGGGTAGCATATCCATGATCAAATATTAATGTCCCAGACACCAGAGCAAAATGAAAGTTCAGTTAAAGATGCATAGCAGTTTCCCCTACAGTCTCCCAAGAAGGAAGCTGAGAGGCAGTATTTGCCCAGGATCAAGCAGGGAGTCCATTGAAGTTGTCAAGATATCATGAACCCCTGTGCTAATGATCTAATTAATAGTCAGCAGCTCCATATTGCTGTCATGCCAGCCTCACTAGAGGTTCCATTAGCAAAAAGCAAAATATGTAATTCTTAAGCATATTGAGGAGTGGGCTGAAAAAGGCAAGAAAAAGAGTGGTTTAGAAAAATCTACATCTAGACTGCAGAAAAGCTTCCTTCAGCAAAGAAACATAATAAAAAAATGCTTCTTCATTCTGTATGCCTTTGGAGCAAAAATTGGTTCTGGCCAGAGTAGATTAACAGTAAATCATTAAAGCCAATTTAGATCATTTGCTAAGCAGCATTAGTTCAAATTACTTTTTTAACTCCCCTGAAATTCCTCCACTTGTAGTCTTAGCCTGAGCTAATCTCATGCTTTCCAAGCACTATTGTATGTTTAATTTCAAGTCAGGTATTACACAGAACTCATGTGTCTGCACTTGGATGTCTTTTGGTAGGTTTCTCAGAGTGTAAGTCATGGTTTCCTAGCTGCTAAATCTCCTTCATGAAACAAAAGTCAACTGCCAGATCGAGCAGTGCTTCACATCTAGAGAATTCCGAGGGATAAATAGGACGGGGCTGTTACAGAGAGGTTTAATACTAGGAAGGGACTTTAGACCATGCAACTCTATTCTGTGTATGTTAACATTTTTCATTTAAGGATTTAAGAAAACAGAGAATATGCTGTTGCAGTTTATTTCCGTGATTAATTATCTATTCTGATAAAAATGGGTTCACTTTTAGTTCTTACAGTCCATCCTAGGCTCCAAGGTAATAATCACTTCAAGAAAGTTGTGCCACACGATTCAGGTTTTGTGATGTGCAGTTGAGAAAGTATCTGAATATGTTTTAGCATTGTTTTGAAACTGTCATACAAAAGAATAGTTTTTAAAAAGTAAAAATAAAACAAAACCATCCTTGGGATTCCAAGAGTTACAGAACATGATGAGAGGAAAATAAAACTCTCTCTGAACAGATGGAGTAGATAAAGCAAACTTGATAGCTGCAGAATAATTTTACTGCAACTTTTAATTCTGTGCCAGGTATTGCCACCTTCAGAGTAAGCAGAGGAATTAGATCAGACCTGGGGTTTGGGGAGTTTTAAAGCAGTGTGCAGATTCCCAACAAAACCTGTCTGGGTTACAAGTTTAGCAATTAAGAGATTTGAACTGAATAAAACATAGTGTGACTCCCTCAAATTAAAAAGTTTGTGCTTGTGTATGAAAATTCAGGTCAGTTTGAAAGACATGAAGATAAATCTCTGGTGAGCCAGGTAGCCAGGATGATGGGTGGTGATAAAAAGCTTTTTTTCTGGGTAATTAGAGTAAATAGAGATATCAGCTGTTGTAATGCCACTGGGTTCAGGAATACTTTTTTTAATGTACTCATTAAAAACCTGTTACACAAACAAATAAATCACACTCCAATTAATAAAACAAAGTTATTATCTTATCATACCCATTAAGAGACCCAAATTCATCCCTAAATTATGCTGGTTCCAAGTCAGTTATTACGTATGCTTACAGATGATAGCTGTGAGAAATTAATTGCAGAACAAAAATGTGTATCAGAAATTAGAAGTTATAAATTCAGTGGTGATGTTTAGCTTGTATGCAGGGCTTAACATCTGCTGTTACTCCAACACCCAGTGACCTCTCCAAGGCAGAGAAGGGAAATCAGGACAAGGAGAGAAGACCCCATGGGCTGAAATGAAAACAGTAAAACTAATACCAATGTCAGCATAATGTGTATAGTTATACTCATCCCAGCAAAGGTACAGCAGGCACAATAAATGGGAAGGCAGTCTAGGGAGCAGAACAATAAGCAAGCACCTCTAGGCATTTGGAGAAGAAGAATCAGGAGACACCAGGAACTCAAGAAACACCTGTAATTACCTAACTTCCCCCTTTGTACTAAGCCTGATGCTCATGGTGCGGGCTATACCTGTGAGACAGCTGGGGTCAGCTGTCCTGGCTGACTGGAAACTGCTAATGACCTGCAGACTATGGCTGGTCTAGGATTGTCTCCCAGCAAATACAGGACAGTTAGTGATCAGAATGAATTCAGGAGCTAAGGAAAGAGCTGTAATTTCAGGTAATTCAGAGCAATTCAGAACTGCAGCCTTCTGGAAGTCTGGTCCATTAACAGAGCAATGAGAAAAGGTGCCTGCTTGAAAAACTGTTGTGAGACCATGGAATGATATGAGATTATGAATAATTCACTGTAAATATTTGTGATGCCTGTTTTGATTACAACAAATTTTAATTTCCTCCTCATCACACTATCTTTGTTATAAAGATCCAAGGATATTTGATTGCCTTAGATCTGCATTCCTACTTCTTACTCCTTCCCATCGTTGCAGTGGATTAGGCCTCTTCTAAGAATGTTCTGTATTATTAACGATGCATTTTGACTCTTGAGACTTGACTGTGATATTTCAGATGTTCTATGTGTTGGCAGTGCAGTGAGATGTTGGTGTGGGAAGAAGCTGGCTGCATTGCAAAACAGGATCGACAGAATTGTTCATTCCCCTGTCTCACTGGAGATGAGCAACTCTCTCGATTTGGCATGAAAAGATCCTTCAAATTGCTGCCTACATTAACATCCTGAGTACATACAAGGAAGTTCCCTCCCCCTTGCACTAAATGTGCTGTTGGGAAGTGAAAGGATTTTATATTTTATTTTTGAAAAGGTCCCAGAAATGCACATTTCTTGCTCATAGACAAACACCAGTAAGTCACTGGGTACCAAGTGCAAGAGATTCACAAGTCCCCCTGCTTTTCTCACCGTCGTTGACACACTGCTGCTGAGGAGCAGCCCATGTGTCTACTAT
Source organism: Picus viridis (assembly GCA_033816785.1). Classification (NCBI taxonomy): domain Eukaryota; kingdom Metazoa; phylum Chordata; class Aves; order Piciformes; family Picidae; genus Picus; species Picus viridis. The sequence continues at coordinate 27,559,415 of CM066578.1, read as the reverse complement.
GACTCTATACATGGGGCAGGCTCTGGGTTTTACCAAGCACACTCAGCAGCAGCAGGCCTGGCTCAGAAGCCCAGGGGCCTTTTTAGTAAGGGCAACCAGTTTCCACCAAGATGAAACTCCATCCTTTTCTCCTTCCTTGCACATAGACTGGCTGACTAAGAAGCCACTTGTCTGTACATTGCATTAAGTATTTCCTCACTAAGTTTACAAGCTGTTGATTTTTTTTCCTCTGGCTTTCTCTAGATGCATCCATAACTGACTTTCTGAAAGACAGTTGGTTACAAGTGAAGGCACAGGCATACTTCGTTCTGTGCAAGGTTGGGATCTAGTCAGTCAAGCCCTATCAAAACCAAACCAAGAGGTAGGCATGTCTTTGTTTACCCTTCTTTTAAGAGAAAACAGAAAGAAAATAAAAGCAGGATTTGGGGCTGAGGCTTTCTTTCATTGTTCAGGAAACAGTAGCATGGTAAGAAAAGATTAATAAGTGGTCTCTGGGAACACAATCCAAGCTTAACTGTCTCTTCAAGACTGATGGTTTTCTTGGTTTTAGCAAACAAAACCCTTTTTCCTTTTTTTTTTCTGCTGATACAAAGACATATTGGAACATTTTTTGTGGTCCTTTCACACTCAAGCAGGTTTCAGACCAGGTTCGCAGGTGAAAGAATATTTAATGTGTAGTTCTAATAAGACTCTAAAGAATATAAACTGCTGCACTGATATTTTTGTGTTTAATCATCCCATCATCTGCTCAGTGAAGCTGCAAAAACTAGAGTGCCCACACCCAAGTTAATGACCATTCACTTTTCTTGAAATGAGCTTCCCTCGTGTATTCTCTGCCTTTGAAGAAGTCAAATTTAATTATTACCTAAATCCCATTTATAGAGGTAGCAAAAATGAGAAGAGGATTTACAGCTTGGACTGGTTGTATTAAACTGTGGAGCCAGAGCAAGACCCTGAACTTGGACTTTGTTCCCACTGCCATGGTAGCAACATTCCCATATGCAACAAAAGGTGAGAGGAGCTGCTTCTTACACACCTCTGATACATGTAATGTCAAGTGAATCTAAGCTAAACATTACTGTTGGAAGTTTCATATCCAATGTAGCTATTGGTTGAAGGAAGATAATACTGCAGTAGAAAGTACAATTATCTGCAAGGTATACAAATAATCAGTAATGTGAGGTAATGTAACAAGAGTAAATACAAAACCAGAACAGTTCATATGAATGTCAACGATAGAAGAAATTACAGAAGAAAACCCATCCTATCTACCTTTCCTTGTTTCTCAGTAAGCACCGCAGAACACAGTACTGTGCTACTGAACAATCTAGTTATTCCAAGTTTCTGAGTTAACAGTCAAGCAACTGAAAGAAGCCAAATCCCCAAGGAAAAAAATTAAAAATAAAATGCAGTCTTGGTTGTCTCAGCAGCTTTCCAGGGCAGCATCTCATTGGGCAGAGAGCAGACATGACAGGGGAAGCCACACTGCCTCACTGGGCCCACGTACAGAGAGTGCAAGCCCTCTTGCCACCTTGCAGTGGCCCAAACTGCAGATGCGTCTCTGCCTGGCTCTGCACAGGCTGTGCACCGAGAGTGGTGTCACTGAAATGATGGAGCAGCAAACACACATTGGAGAACTGTCACCAAGCCACATTTCTTGTGTCTCCCTGGTTGTGGGGTTCTTGAGGACATAGTTCCATGTGGCCTGCACCTCTGTGTTGCAAATTTAGTTGTGCTCCATGATGGAGCCTTGAGGATTCTATCTGAGATCTATTCTTAAAGTCCTTCATGGGAGAAGAACATAGTCAATCTTTGATGCCAGGCATGCTAACAGTAGTAAGGCAAGCTTCAAAATTTAGTAAACTTAACGCATCCACTTTAAGATTTTATGTTTCCTGATTTCATCACTTTGCACTCTTATCTCAGTGACAGTTTGTGTTAATTTTCCAAACAAATAAAATATGAAAAGGCACTGTCATGGAAAATGTTTTAGAGTTGAACTGAGAGGCTAAAGCAATTCTAATTTAAGGAGATATTTTCTAAATATATGCCAGTAATTGGAACAAAAATTACTGAAATTAAAGTGACACTGGATACTTTTCACAAGTTTGCCTTGCTTTAAGGACAATGATTTTATTTTTTACATTTTATAATGGTTATGCAAATCTTCTGTAGCTATCATGTTCAGTCAAAATAATCTCTAAGTGAGCACTATTTAAAGAAGAAACATATATAGTTATGTTAACCTGCAAATCTAATGTGCACTCTCTGATTTAGAAACTCCAGAATTCAGGGCTAGAACAGTATACTCATTTTTGTAGCTTATGTTCTGTTCATCCATTCCACTCCTTATGACTATTACCCTTAGACATAGCAGTGACTTCTGCAGAATCATAAATTAAGCACCTGACAATCTAGATAACCTTCACCTGCACTTAGTTTTGAAGGAATTTTCTCACAACTCACTCTGTACTATCAGCACTGTCACCAGCTGGGACAGCCAAAGACAGACGCCATTTATATGTACCTCATTTTGCCCTCCCAGCAGTAGAAAAGAAAGAATTATAGAGAAGAGGGAAGTGACTGGCATGCAGAGCTACTACTGATACATAAATATTTGTACAGCTTCACATCCAAGGGTTCCTATGAAGGAGAGATGAAAACTCTCCACTTCCCAACTGCTGTATCTGTAAACCAAAACCCAGAAGTAACAAGAGTCTTCCATTTGTAGCCATTGCAGGCAAATATTAGCTCAAAATGTTACAACTCTGTTAATTGTTTAATTGCAGAAACAGCAATACTCTCATCCTACCTACAACAGCTTTCTGACATGTGTTGGCAAGCCCCTTGGGTAAGCAGACTAGACATTATAGATCCTATCAGCATGGAGCCAAATGAAGACACAGCTTCTCCAAGAGGGATACTGGCTCAGCCCTGATGCTCAGTGAGCAAGCATGATTCTTATTTTAAGCAATACCAGTGACTGGTCCTGGTATTTCAATTACCATTATTAAGCAGAGCCAGCACTAGGCAGAAAGTCAAAATCATTTAATCACATTTGTACATATGAGTATCATGAAACTATACAAAACCCATGGGATATCTAACAAATGTTTGGGTTGCATCAGAAAGTATGACATCTGGCTTCCTAGTGGAGGCACTGTTAGCAATGCACTTGAGGAGTCTGGGTAACATGCAGCTATTGCTGTACCTGCTGCTTTTATTTGGCTTTGTACCATTTTTCTGATATGTCCTAGCAGGGAAGCCATGCAGAAGGGGATGCATAAGGCTTGCAGGCTTCAAAATGTTTTTTTGAACTGCCATGGGATTCTTGCCTGTATTCATAGTGGTAAAAAGTAATTAAAAAAAATAATTAAAATGCAATGCATTAAGTATTGAAACCCAGCTGACTTCTGGCAGTGTGACTAATCACTGCTTTCTGGCATTTTTGCATTGTTGAGTTAAGGGAATACAAGAGGTGACCTTGCACTTCACAGAGCCTGGCACAGAAGTACATGTGTCTGGGCACAGCTGACCCTGCAAAAGCAAGGAGCAATGATGCTGGGACCTCTGAGATCATCAGACTGGAATGTGACTAACTAATAGACCATTGCTCTTCTGCCAGTGGGATACTGATGTTCCTGGTAACATGGGCACTGCAGATAAGGCTGCAGTGTCTGTTTAAGGTCTTCCTTTGCACAGCCTCAACTGCAGTTTGGTTCTTTGTGGTTTGCTTTTGACTCCTGAGATGTCAGTGCCTGCTCAGGATATGTCCAGGCTCCTTTTCTGTTGCCAAGTTCCTGTGTTAAGATTCTCCTTTCCTCAGATTGACCCTGCTCTGGCCTGCTAGATACAGGGTTGGGGTCATGGACCTTGGGGCATGAACCATGCTGCATGCCCCCACATCCATGCTGAATGGTGGAGCTTCAAGCACTGCCTTATTCTGAGCAAGGGAAAAAGTAAGCTGCTTTCAACCAGTTCAACACAACTGGTCTCTGTGCTCTCTGCTTTTGTACAGAATACCCACCCACAGTCACCACTCAGGAACTTCTCTTTTTAATTACAACACTTAAGTGTTAAAAGTTAACTTTGTCCCACCTGCTTGCTAAATGCAGTATTACTAAACTGGAGTATTTCAGGCATGAACAGGTTCTTAGATTCAAGAGTTTAGGATGAAGTGTGGGTAAGAACACATTGTTCATACACAGTGGCTAACCAAGAGAGCAGGAGCTAATGAATGTTCACCAAATACAACTTGAAGTCTAAGTCATACTTCTTATTTGTTCGCTTTCAACTAATAAAGATACCTCCCACCTGAGTTCTTCTGTTCAAACTTCAGCACTGTATCTAACGCAGCACCAACCACAAATATCTATTATATACATGCTAGAAATCCTTCAATAAAAAGGTTTATAAATAAAAGGGTTGACCTAACCTTACCTCTACGTATCCTCCAAAAGCATACAATATAGAACCACAATCCCAGCCTTATATTTTGAATTGGGGAGGGGGCTAAATTAAGGATAAAGTAATTTATATAAAAGGAGAAGCCTTTATGCTCAGAGTGGGGCACAGAGTGGTTTCCCTTTCTCAGCTGTGATTTGTTTCTTTTGCAGAAACAGGCAGATAATAAATAAACATAGTTTGTTTCCATCCATTGCTACTGCAGGGCAGCTAGTTAGCATGAACAGGTGGGCACACCAAGCAAATGGATTCTCTCCATTTACCTATTGTCTTGGAAAAGGAAAGAATGCTTTTAAATTTCAGCTCTGGAGTGACCTGAATAGCACACTTCAGTTGTCCAGTGATCACTCAGACAGAAAAAGTCTGGTGGGCCCTGTTTGATTCATCACACACCCTTCTGGCTCTTGTGATTCTGCACAAGGAATGCATCATGACAAACAAAGCAAGCCATCTCACAGCATTCAAAAAGATGCAACCAGCACTTAGAATAGCCTGTAAGATCAGCTGTACTATGCACAGGACACTCCTGCATCATTTTGAAACATTTGAGACTCTGCTGGGCTGATTTGGTCACTCCAGAAACAGTGAAGAAGAAGAAAAAAAAAAAAAAAAACCAAAACATGAAAACAAACAAAACAAAACAAAGCCACAAAAAACACCCACAACCACCCAGACTTGGAAGAAAGCTCAAAGATCATCCAGTCCAACCCTCAATCCAGCACTGAAGGGTCAACATTAAACCATGTCCCTCAGTGCCAGGTTCACGATGCTGCTTAAACATCTCCAAAGGATGGTGACTCCACCACTGCCCCAGGCAGAGCATTCCAATGTTTGATAACCCTTTTAGTGAAGAAATATTTCCTAACATCCAGCCTAAACCTCCCCTGGTGCAGCTTGTAACCATTTCCTCTATTCTGCTCACTTGTCATCAAGGAGAAGAGACAGGCCCTCTCCTCCCTCCAACCTCCCTTCGGGTAGTTGTAGAGAGCAAAGAGGTCTCCTCTCAGCCTCCTCTTCTCCAGACTGAACAACCCCAGCTGCCTCAGAGTGTAGGCCACATGCTCCAGGCCCTTCACAAGCCTCCTTGCCCTTCTCTGAACACTTTCCAGAACCTTGTTTCAGATTATCTTTGTAGTTTTTATTCATCTCTTCACATACATAAATATGCAATTTACATTTACAGACTTCAACTGGTAATTAAATGTTATCTTTCTATTATGTGTATGCCATTCATACCCCAAAGGAAACAATTTAGACTTGATTAGGCTACACTGAACGAATCTAGATCATTGGAATTTAGACTTGCTAAAGTGAATTTCTAATCCATAAGAGATGATTGCTTTATCTTCAATGCTAACTTTTACCTTCATCATCAGAATCATGTTTAGGCAAGCCGTGGAGGAATAAAGATCACAGATAAAATGCAAGATAATCACATCCAGCACCAATGGTCAGCTTTGACCAGCTGAAGCAGCATTTGGATGAGTATCACTGGCCAGGAACCCTTGACACACAGATCAGGGACGCTGCAGGGCCAGCACAGTGGAAAAGTCATCTGACATTTGCCGAGAAAGGCAGAAGGCTTGCCTTCTCTGAGGTATGCTCTATTGTGACTTTTGAAATAAAGTAAGTTTTCCCGGATGTTAAAACAGGGCTGCATCATACCCCTCCCATCTGCTTTAGTCAGTGCAGGGATCCAGCTTTACCCTACAGCTCAGCCACTAGCTTCTTATTTCCCCCAGAAGACAGTGAAGTTGTCCCAGCAATACACAGGAGACACAAGTTTGGTAGGGAAGAGCAAAGACCAGTACTGAAAGCACACAAGAGCAGCAACAGTTCGTGCAAGCCCTGCATAGGGCTGTCCTAGGATGAGGGTAGCTGGCCTCAGCGTCAGCTGCAGGGGCCCAGCCAGCTCTCCACTGTGCCTGAGAAAGAAATTAGCTCCTCCCTGTGTCTAGATGATCTTTCTTCACTTTGAGGATTGCTGTGGTCTGTGTGCAAGCAGCCCAGGGAAGGATGATAGCCTCCGGGCATGAGGGATTTAGGAAGGCAGAAGACAGTAACCTGAGTTGAGAAGGAAAAGGGATCAGAAGGGGAGTGCCATGGCTGGAAGATTAGTTGTGTAATGTGTGAATTATCCTTCTCTTTATCTTCAGGAGAGAGAAGGTGAGGAAGTGCCATCTGCTGATATGCTCCTTATCAAACACTAAAGTCAAATCTGAAAATAATATGCTTCTACTGTAGTAAATTTGTATTACTTGTCACTACAGTTTTGGGTACTTCATAGCTTCAGATGCCAGTACTACTGATTTGTAAGCCTCACTAATATGCAAGAGGACTGAGATGCTCTGCTCTTGGTAGCTGCCTGGCCTCTTACAGGTTGAAGTTACAGAGGCAGATGATGTACTATTGAGGCTTCCTGAGATTATCTACTACTGCTGTGCAAAAATTGATTCCCTTCAGACTTTACCAGCAATAAAGACAAAATAAATAGACTGCACTAAGATCAAATCATATTTGATTTATAGGTAGAAGCTGCTATTTGATAACAAATTGTGTTTTAGGAATACTGCATTTTTCTCCAAAAACACCCTCTGGCTTGAAATAAGGAGCTGGTAAGAATATCTCCCATTCTTGAAA